>QLOH01000270.1:0-1311927 GCA_026901365.1 Sesbania bispinosa
ATTTACAATACAAAATTTCTTATTATTAAATATAAATAAACTATTATCACTATTCACTAGTATATAAATTAAAATAGTGTCAAAATTTTCGATGATATTTTTAAAAGATTATTCAATTGGAGGGATATTATCGATCGATCTAATACAAATACGCGACTTGAGTACTCTAAATTATGTCAGTTGACTTGACATGAGTGGTAGGTTGTGCTGTTTTTTCTTGCTTCCATAAAAATACAAAAAGTCCCATACTTGTTACGAACAAACAGCTGTTACGAATGTACTAAACTACTAATGTATGTAAAATGTTTTAAATCATCTTATTTTATATAATTGATATGTTCGAAACTTTTCTCTTAAAATTAATTTTATAATAAAAATTAATATAAATGTATAATTTATCATGAGTTTAGTGATTTAAAAACTCCATTTAAAATCATTTCTTAAAAGATCACTTTTTTAAAAAGAAAATCATTTACATGAATTTTTAAGATGTTTGTCTAAACTTTTTTCAAGAAGCAAAATCAGAAAATAATTCATTTTCTACTTTTTTAAAAAAGCAACTCAGAGTTGCTTCTTGAAAAAAACAGTTAAAATAGAAGAGAGAGAAAACATTTTAACAATGTGAAGACATTTATTTAATAATGTGAAAACATTTATTGTAGCAAATAAAGTACTTTTTTTATGATTGTACCCAAATGAAAATTTATTTCTAAAATGTATAAAATAAAATCAATTTTTTTAAACAATTTAAAAAATATTTTTTTAAGTACAAACAAATTAACCCAAAATCAGTTTTAATTAAGCAATCAAATATCAAAATTTTCTCTAGAATCACATTACAATAAAATGAACGTGATTCTGACTCTAATTCTGATTCTGTAGCATTCGGACATAGAACCAAATTATGCAAGTCCCATGCACTTACATATTTCATTATTTTATATAAATTAATAAAAAAATATTAAAAATAAGTGCTGTGCATCGCACAATATACTTATTTTTAATAAATGGTTGCCAAATTGCAAGGGAACTAACTAGTAACTACAGGATCAAAATTGTTTTGGACACTAGTGGACATGAAAGAACTAGCTAGCTAGAGTACTATTATGGAGAAAGAGAATGGCTGCATATGACATGTGAAGACAATAAAAGAAGCAGCTAGGCAACCAACAAGAACTTCAAGTGGTGAAGAGAGTTTTGGTTCTTTTTCTAGTTATGGTTGCCGCACTTGACCTGTAAGACTAATTGGCGCCCACAGGAATAGTAGAAAAGTCTCATGGGTACTATACATCCAAGCCTTATTCCTGTCTATATAAACGAACTAAGTTTGGAGCTTGAATTGCAATATCTTTTTGTATAAGATCTTTTCTTTACCATTTTAATTATTTTCTCCTTATCTCAAATGGCTCAATCCCATTCATCTGGAAAAGGTTTCTCCATCATGACTTCTACAATTCTCATATTTGTGCTATTGATTGCTAGCACAAGTACAACAGGTTGTTTCCTCTTTCTTCCCTTTCTATAGTATGCACAAACTATATATGTCTACTGTTTTAATTTGGCAAGTTGACATGTCACTCATACACAACCACATATATAGTCGAGATATTGTTTTACTTAAATCTAATTTTGAATATTCATTTATGTTGTATTACAAGATTTACTCATCATTTTATGAGAGCGTGCTCTCCACTTCATATATATGGGGATTGTTAATCACCCTCCATTCTTTTATATATTACTTAAGGTAATGTCACATATTAAAAGATATAATTGACATCCTCATTTATGTTAAAATTATCACTCAATTTTCTTCTATGTCTTTTATTTGTTAAATGAGTTTAATTACTATACGTACTGACATTCAATAATCGATGTGTTATCATATAATTTAATGAAAATGACATCTCAAACAAATTTTTAAATATCCATTTTTCCAATCCTAGAATTTCGTCCAAAAAATTGAGTTGTGAAAAAGTGTTATAGTACAAATATTAATAACTATTTCCTCTATCATTGTATTTTAATGGTTAGAAAACTAAAGAAGTTATATATTATATATTGATCTTTACAAGCATGGATGTCTCATATAATTTATAATATTCAAGTTTTTAATTTACCACGAACCCCATCTTGTTCCATTTAAAGCAGGTGCACAATCTGGTGTATGTTATGGAAGACTTGGCAACGACTTGCCTTCTCCAAGAGAAGTTGTGGACCTCTTCAAACAATACAACTTTCGTAGGATGCGAATCTATGGTTCAGACCCAGAAGTCTTCCAAGCTCTACGAGGTTCCAACATTGAACTCTTCCTAGATGTGCCAAATAACGAACTTCAAAAACTATCTAACCAAGACAATGCAAACAAATGGGTGCAAGACAATATCAAAAGCTACAACAATGTTAAGTTCAGGTACATATCAGTGGGAAATGAAGTAAAGCCAGATTACTCCTTTGCACAATTTCTAGTGCCTGCCATGCAAAACATTCAAAGAGCCATTTCTGCAGCTGGTCTTGGAAACCAAATTAAAGTTTCTACTGCCATTGAAACTGGTGCCTTACAAGAATCATTCCCACCATCAAAAGGTTCCTTCAATGTTACATATAGAAGAGCATATCTTGATAATGTCATTAAATTTCTAGTGAGCAATGGTTCTCCCTTACTAGTTAATGTGTACACTTACTTCGCATATGCTGGCAATACAAGGGACATTCGTCTTGATTATGCTCTTTTCACAGCCCCTTCGGTGGTAGTGAATGATGGTAATCTTGGTTACCAAAACCTTTTTGATGCTATGGTGGATGCTGTTTACTCTGCATTGGAGAAAGCAGGGGGAGGGTCATTGAACATAGTTGTATCAGAGAGTGGATGGCCATCAGCTGGTGGGACAGCAACTTCACTTGACAATGCAAGAACTTACAACACAAACTTGGTTAAACATGTGAAGGGAGGGACACCAAAAAGGCCCAACAAACCCATTGAAACATATGTGTTTGCTATGTTTGATGAAAATAACAAGACCCCAGACTTTGAGAAGCATTGGGGGCTCTTTAGTCCAACTAAACAGCCCAAGTACTCTATTAATTTGAATTAGTAGAAGCAAGATGTGTTTTGATAAATAAGGGCTATGTTTGGAAATAGAACTTTCATAAGAGATGGGGAAGAAGTTCTATTTTCACTAGTGGACTCTGTTTTAAGTGCCCATTTACAGGCTGAGTTTTGCTTTGAGTAAAAGTTTTCTTATTATAGTATTTAATGAATAATCTTTGTATTACATTATTGACTCTCTAAAACTAAATTTTCTAAACCTCTCACATGTATGATGACATTTTTCCAAAGTCAGTCAACCAACTAGTATTTAAAAATTAAAAGGAAACAATATGTTTAATATCAAGTACTGATCATCAGAAGGGTGAATATTAATGAAATAGTTTATCAATATTGAGAGAGAATCATATAATGGAGATAAGTTAATTAACGTGGAGGCAAAGTTACTTCCTTGGAATTCAAGATCAAATAGTCTTTGATAGGATGAGATCATATCAAGCTACATGCCATGTTACTATACATACATTTAACCGGTAATAAATATAACTAGCATCGCACCCGTGCTTTTAAATTCATGATAAATCATACATTTAAATTATTTGAATTAATAATTAATAAATTAATATTATGCATTAATGTTAATGTAAGGATTAAGAAACTATTTATAAAAGCAGTTGGGAATTGAAAAAGTGTACCAAATTAGAAATGATTATATTTCTATAACTTGGAAGCAAAACCAGTAATTGCTCATATTTTAGTTTAATTAAGTATATATTTTAAAAATTAAAATTAATATTGTATATCATTTTTATTTCTTAACAGTTAACCTTAAAATATTCATTAATAATTTATTCATTAAACATATTATAAATATATATTTTTAAATCTCTAAAATAATTCGGTTTCCTTAATTCATAATTAAATGAAATTTGTCTTATTAGTGGAAAGAAACCAATAATAACTTATGAAGAAATCGATACACAAATTCACACAAGGTAGTAGCTATCCTGGGCGCAAATTATATAGCAAACAAAATTCATGGTTGAGTTTTGTATGCACCTAAATTTTGAGCAACAATAATAAAATTAAGCCATTTTGTAACCAAATCTATCAAGAAAAAAAAGACACAAACTTTACATATCAAAGTCCATGATGCATGAAGTCAGTCACCTACACTACAAGAATGCGTTAAATTAGATATGAAACCATAGTGACGGCCATGGGTCGTCGCTAGTCGTCACTACAACATTAAATGCTCAGCTATACGTGTAGTTGTATAATTAATACTCTATGACGGTCTAGCCATCGCTACATTTACTAATTATTTTTTTAAAAAATAAACGTAGCAATGACAATCAGACCTCTAATGTTTTCAAGGGGAAGTCCGCTCGTAACAAGAGCAATCGGGCTTCTCGTCGAGGCTGGGTCATCCACACCACGGGCCGCAAGGCCCACATTGAGGTCGTGCTGAATATGGTATGTAAAAACCTACTCTTATATATTATGTTTATATTTGTAATTAACATAATTAATTAGTGTAATTTTTCTGTGTAGCGACGACAATTTGGGCGGGATGTAGATCCCGATGAGTTTTTTGTGGCCACCTACACAAAAAAGGGTGATGGTTGGGTAGATGACCGAGCGCGGTCCACATATGTAAGTCAATGTACCAATTTTTTTTATAGGCTTAAATATGTTTTTAGTCCCTATAAATATGGGTCATTTTGTTTTTAGTCCCTGTAAAATTATTTTTTGGTTTTTCATCCCTACAAAATTTTCGGTTAGCCTTTTTGGTCCGTGCCGTTAACTTTAGGCTGATGTGGCTAACAGAGTGCCACATCAGCTTGCCACATGTGTTTTTTCTGCCTAACTTAAATTTGTATTTAGTCCCTATAAATAAGGTCATTTTGTTTTTAATCCTTATATTTTTTTCCATCTCTATAATTTTTTTTATATTTTTCACCTCTATCTCATCCCCACCCAACATCAGTGTCCTTTTGCTTATATTGCGTTGTTACACTTGAAATTCTTGAACTTCTCATGGGTTCAATAAAATGAATTCTTTATGCATTCAATTATTTAAAATTTCAATACACTTGGATTCACTATATAAAAGGGAACCTGTAACGACCTTTTTTCTCTATTAATTTTTTTTGTCTATTGACTAACAAAATTTTCATTTGATTTATGTTTATTAACCTGTAACTTAATGAGATTTGTGTTAACTAACAAAAAGGCTTGTAATTATAAATCAAATGAGAATTTTGTCAGTCAATAAATAAAAGAAAAAAAGAATTGCAGAGAAAAAAAAGTCGTTACAGGTTTTTCCCCTATATAAGTGTTATGAAATTTCAAATAATTGAATACATAAAGAATTTATTCTTTTAAACCCACGAAAAGTTTCAAATTTTCAAGTGTAACAATGTAGTGGAAGCAAAAGGACACTGTGATGTTGGATTAAGATTAAATTGAGGTAAAAAAAACCAAAAAAAAAATTATAGGGACTAAAATCAAAAGGATCATATTTATAGGGATTAAAAACAATTTTAAGTTGGGCAGAAATAACACACGTGGCATGCTAATGTGGCACTCCGTTTGCCACATCAGCTAAAAGTTAACAGCAGGGACCAAAAAGGCTAACGGAAAATTTTTTAGGGATGAAAAACCAAAAAAAAAAATTAAAGGGACTAAAAACATATTTAAGCCTTTTTATATAAATAGATATATTTTCAATAGAATAACTAACTAATTATATGTTTACCTCTACTCAGTAGACAAATTACCATGATCGCTTGAGGGAGGTGGAGTCACAGATGGGGGACAACTCCATCACTGATGGGTCCACCAAGCTACAAATCTCGAAGGTTGTTGCTGGTGGCAAGACTCGAGGCCGCTGTTATGGCACCAGGGACTTGTCAACCAACATTCGTCCAGGTGTGACCAGCCTCACTCAGGAGTCTCGGGCCCACACCAGCGGGAGCGACGAGTCACGACATTCATCTGACGATCGAGGCGCTGTGCCAGGAAGTCATTGAAGCAAAGTTGTAGGCTAGCCGAGCCAAAGAGAGGGCTGATCATAGTCAGGCCCAGTACGCACGGTTGGAGGAGGACTCCGCACGACTCCGATAACAGTTGCAATTAGTGCTGGATTCCCACAGTGCAGGTGGTTCTACCAGCTTCAGCCAGGCTCAGCCACACCCGCACTACGATGGCGACCTGGATGAGGATAAGGATCGTGGCTCACCACCACAGCAGCGCCGTCGCCGTCAGCCGTGACTTTTTTGTATTATATTTTTCTACGCTTTGTATAAATATTGTTTATATATATTTTTTATTTTCTGTATGGGTGTTTTTATATTGTCTTTATTGTTTTTCTTAATATTTTACATCGTTAATAAATATGATATAAAATAAATAAAAAATTTATAATAATTCAACCGTAAATCTATAAATTAAATATAAATCTCTAAATTCAATTAAAAAATTGATATAATCATTAGCGACGATCATGGCCGTCACTAGTTATAATTTTTAAAAAAATAATAAAATAAATGCTAGCAACGGCCTTGGTCGTCGCTATGGTGTGACGGCTTAGCGACGACCTTTGATCTTTTTTGCTAGCGATGGCCTTCGGCATTGCGATGAATTTAGCGACGGGCAAGCAGACGCTACGTAGCGACGACTGTTTTTGCTCGTCGCTATGGTATTAACGACGAATATTTTAACGACATCCTTATGATCGTCGCTAGGTCATCACTATTCGCATTGTAGCGACTGTTTTCCCCTTGTAACGATAGTCATGAAATTCTTGTAGTACTATAAAGGACACTAGGAAAAAGATAAATTAATCATTGAGCCAGAAGATTAAATAATTTAAAAATGCAGATTTCTTACAAACTAACATGATAGGACCATATTATATGTTTGTGGAAAATTGGCCCAACTCACGGGCATATAATCCAACCCTCCCTAGCCTCTCCTCCCCTTTAGGAGCCTAATAAAGTATCATAACAACCATATTTTATATAAAAAATACCATTAGAAATAAAAGGAAAAGGAAACACAATAATTTTAAAGAAATTGCATTTGTCGCAAACCAAGGCTATCTATCTATATATAATAATAACATTTTCATTAGACCATAAACATAATAATGGGAGAAATAATAATAATTTGAATTCAATTTCTCACAACCATTTTTTTTTTGGTAAAAAATGTAATATCAATGTATAAATTTACATTCAACATTGAAGCATGTAGCGCTCTACATTTTCATTATTTTTTAGGCTCGCAAAAAATTAAAGTATTCAACTAACATTTAAAAGGGAATAAGAAAGAATCTAATACTGGTTATAGTCATGAACAAGAAACACAAGAAACTCCATACTCAACTTGAAGTAACAACACAAAACACCAAAACAAAGAAGGAAAGAGACGAAGAAAAATGGAGATAATTCTTAATCTTGAGGAAGCGAGAATGGATTTGGAGAGAACTTAATGCTTTGTTTGGTAGTATTTGGGAAATAGAGAAGAGAAAAATAGGGAAGAGAGAAATAGGAAAGAGAGAAATAGGGAAGAGATAGAGGAGATTTTTAGGTTGTTTGGTGTGAGAGAAATATGTGTGAAATGAAAGAGAAATATATTTTTAAGTTGTTTGGTGTGAGAGAAATGAGTGTGAAATAGAAGAGAAGTAGGTTTTGAGAATCGATTATTCATAAAAAAAATCGATCTTTCATGTCTTAAAAATCGTTTATTCTAAAAAAGATCGATTTTTATTTACTAAAAATTACACCACTGTTGAACACCACAACACACATTGCTCTCATATCTCCGGCCACCATCGAGATTGTTGGAGACATTTCCCCTTCATCGTTCCCATTGAGCTAGTGCTATCATGGAATTAAACCTCCTCAAGGAATAGGAATTCAGTTTGCAGTGATTCCATGGGCATAGCTTTTGTGCAAAAATCAAACATGGTTCCTTGGTCTTCTTCTTATGTTGCGCTGAGCCTCTATGTTCTGCAAAAAATGGCAGAGGTTGTAACAACTAACTGGTAGCAAGCCGCTTACCCAATTTCTCCAGCAAATCTCACCTGTTTAGGAGAGAAATGGGTGTCATGCGGGACCCACCTTTTATTACTATTTCCCTAACATTTCTCGCCCCAACCAAACCAGTGAAATGGGCTATTTCTCTGGTATTTCTCACCTCCCCACTGATTTCTCGGATATTTCTCACTAACTAAACAAAGTGTAAGTCTCGAAATTGGAGGAGGCCGAGTTCGCCCAAATAGGAGATAGCTCAGTGAACAGACTCGATGAGGATGATGAAAAATGTGGCTTCTACGGTACATAAAACACATGGGTCATGTACCATACCTCACAAAAATGACTTGTTATAATAGGTTGATCAACTGGATGTATAAAAAATTTGGAATTTACATAATAGTCCTAATAAATAAAAAATTACAAAACGGGGTCACTAAGTATAATTAACCCCAATTAGAACATATTCGTGATCTGTCTCTTCTCTTACCATTGGTTTGTTTGAATAGAAATAGGGAAGAGAGAGTTAGGGAAGAGATTACCCAACCACCTTGTTTGGTCTCCCACTAGAGAGAGTTTGAGGTGAGATTTGAGTGGGTCCCACAATTTTTTTTCTTCTTCTCATGGATGGAGGGAATAAGGGGAGAGATGGGGTAGGTTTATAAATTTACACTTTACCCTTGTGTGTATGTATAGGGTTTTAGAAAATTTTGAAGGGTAATTCTATCTTTTTAACTTTTTACAAATCTTTCTCTCTTATTTCTCCACAACCAAACAACTATCAAAATTAATTTCTCTTTTCTCTCTCTCCTATTTCTTTAATATACCAAACAACCTCTAATTCTACTTAATTTCTCTACTATTTCTCTCTTCCTTATCTTTCTCTTTCCCATTTCTCTCTTCCCTATTTCTCTATTTAAACCAAACAAAGCATTAAGGATGACGAGGTAGCTATTTTTTGGTACCTCAATCTTCATTAAAATAAAAAATAACAAAAACATAAGAAAGTCAAAAGCAACAAAAAACGTCCCTTCGTAAAAATATTCTCATTATAGTTGTTCATGTTAAAAGTAATTAAAAAATAATAAGAAGGAGTAATTCAGTTGTAGTTTGTTAGAGTCTTAACTTTGGTTTGTTAGTCTAAATCGGGTATATAATACCTCAAGTGTGTAATGGTGTTTTTTCAATGTAATAAGAAAGTTCTTTCTTATTTTCACTTTATTATCTCAGTTAGTATTCTCTTCATCATTTCTCAAATATTCTTCAGTCAAATGTGCATGTGTGTGATGTTCGTGTTCCAACAAATTGGCATCTAGAGCTCTGGTTCGATTTCATCATTCCGCTGCGAAGTTAACAAACGTGCTTGTTTGTAGCTATGATATTGGTTGTATCTCATCATGGTTGGTTCGAACGGCAATGGTGGTTTTCCAGGGAATTTACCGGTTCTTGATGGAAAGAATTGGTCGCGATGGTGCACACAAATGAAGGTTTTTTTCGGCTTTCAAGATGTCACGGAGATTGTCAAGAACGGGGTTCAAGAACCAGTTGAGGGTTCCTCTGATGCTGTTAAAGTTGGATTCAAAGAACAAAAGAAGAAAGATTACAAAGCTTTGTACCTGATTCATTAGTGTGTGAATGATGAGAATTTTGAGAAAATTGCAAATGTCGTATCTGCCAAGGAAGCATGGGATACTCTTGAGAAGAGTTATGCTGGTGATGAAAAGATCAAGAGGGTGAGACTTCAATCTTTGAGAAGACAATACGAGTTGTTGCGGATGGAGTGTACTGAGAAAGATGCAGTTTTCTTTGCAAGATTGATCAATCTTACAAATCAGATGAAGTCATGTGGAGAAGTCTTCAAGAATCAAAATCTGATGGAAAAGGTACTTAGAACACTTACCCCTCGTTTTGATCATATAGGTTTTGCAATAGAGGAGTCTAATAGAAGAAATGAGTCTTGAAGAGTTACAAAGTTCTTTAGAAGCACATGAGATAAGGTTGAAGGAGAGGGATGGCAATGAGAAACAAGTAGATCAAGTTTTGCTAGCATCTTCAAAGAAAACTAATAGTTCTGAGCTGAAGAAGAAACAAAAGTGGAAGGGTAAGAACTTCCATCAAGGTTGGTCCAACAAGAAGCCACAGGGTTTGTTCAACAAGAAGCCACAAAGTGAATCAGATGAGAAATCTGAGAGTACCAACAGGAATAATAAGAATCAAGGCAGATTCAAGAAGTTTGAGGGAGATAGGAGGAATATTCAATGCTGGAATTGTGAGAAACATGGACATTTTGCCTTTGAGTGCTGGTTTGGGAAAGGAAAACGGAATAAGAAGAAGAATGGAGCTAATTTGGCTCAGGAAGCATCATCTGAAGAGGAGCCTGTAACGTTGATGATGATAACTCCTAATGAAACTTCTAAATCAGAAGTCCGGTACCTAGATACTGGATGTTCCAATCATATGACTTGTCATGAGGATTGGCTGTGTGACTTAGACATTTCAAGAAAAACAATAATCAGGTCTGCAGATGGGAGAACTGTTACTGTTGTGGGCATGGGAAACATCTTGATTAAGAGAGAAAAAGGCAAATCAGCATTGATTGAGGAAGTGCTTTTGGTACCTGGTATGAATTGTAATTTGATGAGTTTAGGTCAGTTGCTTTTGAAGAAATTTTCAGTGGTAATGCAGGATAATAGGATGGAATTGTTTGATCCTGATAAAAGGCTGATCCTGAGGACTCCTATTTCAAAGAATAGGACATTTCAGGTGAATCTTCATGGAGGTGACACTGATTGCATGACAGCTACAGTTGATGAGAAGGATAGCTGGCTATGGCATAGGAGATTTGGACATCTGAACTTCCGAAGTCTGAGACAACTGAGTGAAAAATCTATGGTTAATCGACTTCCCGTGGTAGATCTTCCAAAGAAAGTTTGTAAAGGTTGTCTTCGAGGTAAGCAGCCAAGAAATTCATTTAAGTCATCAATTACTGCTAGGTCTACAGATTTATTACATGTTGTGCACTCAGATGTATGTGGTCCAATAGAAGTATCTTCTCTCGGAGGAAATAGATATTTCTGCACATTTGTAGATGAGTATAGCAGAATGATGTGGATTTATCTGATAAAACACAAGAATGAGGTGTTTGAGGTCTTCAAGCAGTTTAAAGCACTTGTTGAGAGACAATCTGGATGGCTTATAAAGTTTTTGAGGACAGATGGTGAAGGTGAGTATACTTCAAATGAGTTTGCGCAGTTTTGTGTAAATGAAGGAATCAAACATGAGATTACACCACCCTATACTCCTCAGCACAATGGATTAGCTGAAAGGAGAAATAGGACAGTGGTTGATATGGCAAGATGTATGATGAAACAGAAAAATTTGCCACACACATTTTGGGGAGAGGCAGTGACTGTAGCAGTGTATGTCTTGAATAAATGTCCTACAAAGAAGTTGAAGGAGAAGGTTCCTGAAGAAATATGGTTCGGCAAGAAACCAAGTGTAGGTCACTTAAAGGTGTTTAGTTCTCCTTGTTGCATGCATATCCCTGATGAGAAGAGGAGAAAATTGCAAGATAAGAGTAAAGTGATGATCTTGGTAGGGTATCATCCTACAAGTGGTTATAAATTGTAAGCTTATATATGTTTGTAGTCCCTGGAAATATAGGGGTTTATGGTTTTAGTCCCTGAAAATTTTTTTCAAGCATTTTGGTCCCTGTAAATTTTGTCCGTTAATACTTTTCATCCTTCTGTTAAATTTGTCTGTTAAACTGCCAGGTCAGCACCTCATGTGATAAACACGTGACCTTTGGACTTTATCTTCTTTAAGAGAATCCCAATTTCCTTCTCGGAGAAACAGAGAACCCTTTTACTAGGGCACAAATTTTTGTTTCGAATCCAATTTGCAGAGAAAGGGAACTGTAATTGTTGAAGCCGTGAGTGACGAAACCTCCATCGGCGAGTTAGAAGGGACGAACAGAACATGGGGTCAAGAGGAAAATCGTTTTCGTCGCACTCTGTCTCAAGTAAGAGATACTGTAAATGTGGAGATGAAATAGTGATATTGACTTCTGGGAGTGTAAGAAATCCAGGAAGGAAGTTCTTCAGGTGCCCTAATTGGAAGGTATTTTGTGTGAAATTGTCCAGTTTGTGTTATTTGTTATAGTTGAGTAATTGTAGTGTTTTAAATTTGTGCAGACACCACATACTTGTAATTTGTCCCAATGGGTTGATGAAGATGTTGAAGGAGGCGAAGGTGAATCCAGTGGTGGAGGGAAATGAAACTGTTCGAAGATCCTAGTTGAAACAATGACAATGAAAATTGAAAAGTTGAAGAGAAAGATAATGGAAGAGAGAAGAAAACTGCAAAATTTGAAAGCCATTGTTGTAGCTTTACTGGTGCTACTGTTAGCAGTTTTGCTTGTTGAATTTGGCTACTTAAACGGATGTAGTTAGGATAGCTGGCTATGTTTATGCTCATGGTGTAATGAAAAATACTAGTTTGACAGTAGTTTTAATTTTGTGGTTGGTTTATGAACTTAAGTTGTATGGTTATATGATTAGTTTGTGAATTTAAGCTCTCTGGTTCTCTAAATAAGTGATCTAATTTTGCAACATAACTCATATTGTCATCAATGAATTGAAGGCCTTATGTTCCACCTAAATGGTAATTTGAAAAAGTAGTTTTAGTTCAAATTTGGGCTTGTAAACCTCTTATAAGTGGTAATTTGAATAAGTGGTTTAAGTTCAAATTTGAATAAGTGGAATCAATCATAATTGTAAACTTGTTATATTGTAAACTGATGGGTTTCTGGCAAGCGAACCAAAAATCCAGTAGTATAATAGTAAGAAAGATATCGTATCCACAGGGAACGGTCAATTCACGTAAAGTCGTGATCTATTTATCAAGGGAAAACAACGGATTTATAAGAGTATTGTTGCGTAAATTGTAAATAGCAAATAAATAATCAATTAAATTAGAAAGGAAGAGTTAGAGACACTTTACTTGGATTAGGATTGAACTTCATATCATCACACCCTTTGTGCATGTAAAAACTATCTATTATTTTAGGTTTACTCTATAATACTGTAGACAAACTATATTGCTTATGACCCTGAGTTACCAGGTGCCACTCACACTCAAAGATAATCCATGCGGGTTCTCCCAAGCGACAGACTTACCCTCGGCTTATTTTGTTCTCTTTATTCCGTTTGTAAAAAACTAATTGATAAACGAGGCCTAATCCTGTAGACGCACCTTCATTAGAGTACTCACACTACCCATCACTCATCAGGATACATCTATGTGTCGGTCCTGGATTGACAATCAACTAATCTTTTGCTATCGATACTAGGGCCTAATCCTGTAAACGCCCTTCGCTAGAGTACTGTCACTACCTATCGCTCATTAGTAGCGCTCATGTGTCGGTCACAGAGTACCGAGTCCTCTTATTCAATTAGAGTTTGGGTTTCTTCAGAATTCGCTCCCTCATCCTCAATCCTAGTCGAAACTAGCAACTCCAGCGCAAGCGCGGAAGTTAGGAATTAAGCACAGAATAAGATTACCAATATTATAGACAGAGAGCTCAGGAAATAATAAAATAGAGTTTACATACACTTGGGGATAGAATCAATTACATCAAATCCTAATGGAAAGTTAACTACACAAGGTAGCCATACAAACCACCGAAGATGTTGTCACCATCTTCAATCCTTGTGAAGCGCTCCTCCTATCCTACTCTAAAATTAGCTCTGGTTCATTATTACTGAAATATGACTGAATTACAATAAGTGTGCACACCTGATCTGGTGCAAGAGGTTCCTATTTATAGGCTAAGGAAAGACAAAGAAAATTGGGGAGAAATCTATCTAAAAACGGCAACAGGGCAAGAATCAGCGTGATCTGCGCTACAACGCAGGATGCAGCGCAGGTTCCAGAGGGTTGCGCTTCACCCTGCGCTGCGTCCTGCAGCTTCAAACTTTCTCTTTTTATCTTGATCTCTCCCCGAGACTGGTTTTGGTTGATTTGTCTTTCCTTGTGTCCCTTTTCTTGATGAAATCTTTGCATTTATTGAGCATCTTGGATTTAATTGGGAAGGTTGTCTGCAGAATCCTTGTTTAATTGGCAGTGATATCTTCATTAATTGCTCTCAAATAATCTTCAAATCTTCATTAAATGTCTTTAATTAAACTTCAAATCTTGCAGATATCTCCCTTATTTAATGCTATCTTTCCCTCAAATCAAATCCTTGCAATATTCTGCAAAAATCAGCAATATTTTTATCAAAATAGAATCAAATTCAAATCTAAGATTAATAAATATAATTTATCTAATATTTAATAAAAAGGGATTAAACTGGGGCAAAAATACCATTTTATCCTTGATAAGTGAACTAAAAAGTGCTCTAATTTATCATATAATTTTCACTTATCAAAATACCCCCCAACTTAACTTCTTGCTTGTCCTCAAGCAAGAGACCTCTTTGCAATCAAGAAATCAATTCTATCCCCTGAATAACTAAAAAATCAAAAACAAATTCAAGGAACTCTTCATCATTTCCTTGTTAAGCAGCAGTCACTTTCCAAACATAAGAAAAAATCATGATTAAGAGATGTTACCAATCCTCAATCAGAATAGAACACAAACATCAGTCAAACTTCTCAAAAATAGCAATTAAAGCAATAAGTGGTAAACCAAGGAAATCTCTCATTCTCACGGGTAAGTGTTTCCCTCAATCTTTTTCACCACCGTTGAACAACTAGAATTGATAGTCGTTTCCAACATCTGAACCTGCAAGTAGTTAATATGGATCAAAAGGTCTTTTCTTTGGTTGTAATGAGGCTGAGCTATCAAGAAATCATGGTTTTTCTAGATATGCAAAGAACACTTTGAATAGAGAGCATCTTGTGATTGTGCTTGGGACTTCTCTCCATCTGCCATGTCATTCTTGAATTGTCTCCCTTTTTCAACTGGCCTCTTTGTTTGAAGAAGTACTCCCCCCAACTTATTCAATTCCACACTTTTGTGCATATATATATATATATATATATAGAAATAATATACAATAACATAGAGAATTTATTTTTGGGGAGTATCCTTCTTTGTGATTTCTTGTGCCTGCTCTTTGAATCTCTTTGACCTTTAAATTCACCAACCTCTTGTCCCATTTTGTTATGTTGCACCTTTCTCTCTATCCCAAGTGTGAAGGGACATGGTATGATCATTAATCATGGCTGGGGTGGGGTGCATCAAAAGAAATATTAAGGCTCAAATGGGCAATCAAAAATTGGAAAAATTTAATCAAGGTTGGCTATTTGGCACTGAGCAAAATATTATAATCACAAAATATGCCTTTGTCACTTCCATATCTTCCACTAGCAAGACAAAATTGAGAAACTCAAGCAATAACAGTTGACAAGCAGCGGTAAAAAACTCTCAATTTCAGTGTTTGGGCTCTCAGCTCACCGGTTATTGGCTAAAATTCCTTGATAAAGCACTTACTGGTTTTAATTAACTATCCTGATAGGTTTTCTTGAGAAGCATCCTGATCCTAACTGATTATGGAGTTAATCACAAAACCCTATCATCTCTCCTAGTCTGGTTAGTTAAACTACTTAATTACAGAGAATTTGAAAAAGTTACCTTAAATCCTAATTCCTAAGGTCCTAAAAAGTCCTAAAAATTTAAAAATTTAACAGAAAAATAGAAAATAACAAAATAAGTATTGCCTAATATAAATAATATATCAGTGATATACAGTACATATCAAAAGAAAATAAGAAGCAAAAGAAAAAGAAAAAGAAGGAAAAGCACCAAATAGGAAAGAAAACAATCAGTCCTCATCCTGGTCCTGATCCATGTAAGTTGCTCCATCCCCCCTGGGAAAATAGGCCTGTCCCCAGGCTACTGTAAGTAATCATGAAACTGCGCAGGGGTCATGGGGTCCACACGATCCTGATGATGTCTACTCTGAAAATGAACAGCTGCTCGGTGAATAGTGGACATCTGAGCTATCAAATGAGTGTTCTGTGCCTCAAGTCGCTGGGCTCAGACTGGAGCATCCATGTCTGCTGGTGGTGGTGGTGGTGCCTGCTGCTGCTGCTCCTCAACCTGTAACTCCTCAGCCGGGATATAGTTGGTTTCAATGTATGCTCTGGTCATGGGAAGTGCGATGCGAACCCTGGGGTTCACCTCTACACCCCTAGATCTGCAGAGTGAGGTGATGAGAGAAGGGAAGCCAAGCTTGATCTTGGAGTTAGGGGTCCGGCGCCCCACAGAAGATGCAAAGTCTGATATTTTCTGGGTGATGACTCATGAGACATCGATAACGGCGGTGGTGAGGATAGTGTAGATGAGGTGGGCCATGGGCATAACTACATCAGAAACATGCCCGGTAGGATGAATGTTGGCCATTATCAGTACTGTCCACATCTGAGCTATGCTCCTCATATCTTTCGTGTAGATCCTAACAGCCTCCTGATATGCATTCCTTTCAAAGGAACGCCTTGGTAAGCATAGCAGCTGAGCAGTCTCAATATCAAGGGGATCATTGCCATGAAGCCCCACAACATTCATCCTCTCGTGGTATTGGCACACCACGAGTTCTTTGTCCTCCTCTATAGGATGTCCTAAAAGTGCATTGATTGCATCGCAATCAAATCTGATAACCTGTCCTCGAACATAGGACTCCCTCCTGCAGTTAACGTCGTGGTCTCTGATGGTGTTAGCATAGAATTCCCTGACAATGTCTGGATCGAAGTAGGTGTCAGGGCGGCTGAGGCGGTTCCAACGCCTCCTGTGAATCTCAGCAGAGAACTCCTCATATTCCCCCTCCTGGAGGATGACTGGTCGCTCCGGGATGAACCTGCAATCAGCAATGTCAGTGTATGCTTCAAAGGACTTGAGGTCCTTGAAGCGATGAGGGTCGAATTCAGGTTCCCTCTGGGGGGCCTTCCTCTTGGCACCCCCTGTGCTCCTCCCAGAGGAACTAGCACCACTGACATTCTTCGTGCGAACCATCTACAAAGCAAAAGCAACTCAAAATTATTTATGCATCATAATATTTAATTGCTCATAATTATGAAATAAATGGCCAATAAATTTCAATAATTAGAGCAATCAATTAACCAAACAAATGTGCATAAAAATTTTGATTTTAAATATTACCAAATAAATGCCAATTAATTAATTAAGACATGCTAAAGTGATCAGTTAAAGCAGGTCCTAAACAATTCTAAACAGGCAAAGTGAGAACCAAACTCATGCTCAAAAATCATGTCATCAGTAACATGCAATAATGCATAATCATTTATGTATGGACATGCCAAAAATTTTAGAACAATTAATTAAGCATACATGCACCAACAAAATAATTTGCAGAAATCATTGAGCACTCAAAAACTACCACCTAAGCAAACATGAATAACTCACAAAGAATCATAACCACGTGCAATCTAATTTAAAACACTATGATCAATTATTTCTTTCCTAAAGGTTCCTAGAGTCCTAAGATTCCTATCCTAAGGTTATGCTCAAATAAAATAAAAATAAAAATTTCAATCGGTTAAAAAGAAAGAAAACTATAAAAACATACCTGGTATAAGCTCAGAAACTGAAAATGAAGGCTATATGAGTGAGAAAAGGCAAAGCAAAGGTTAGGAATATCAGAGAAAAGACAAGGAAGAGAACGAAAGGAAGTTCAAAATGAACTCCTGCATTCAAAATGGGGATATAAATATCCCGCTTCCTGCGCTACACCTTGTGCTACAGCGCAGAGTGGAGCGCGTACTGCTTCAGAAGTTGAAGTGTTCCGCTGCGCTACAGCGCAGGGTGAAGCGCAAAAGCAAGAGAGTCAGGTTTTTAATTTTAATTCTGCGCTACGGCGCAGGTTGAAGCGCAGATCCGCAGTATTCTCTCTGCTTCTGCTACTCCTAGTTGATTCCATGCAATCCTTTTAGATTTAGATCCCCATTTTAACAATTTCCTAATTACACAGGTAAATCCTAAAACTAAAAATTACCAAAATGAAAATTAAAAACTTACAAGGACTGATTGCCTCCCAGGAAGCACTTGTTTAACGTCTTTTAGCTCGACGCCTGGTTACTCAACCCTTTTATGGTGGCCTCAAGTGGAGGATGATGTTTGACTTCATACCAGTTCTAACTTTAAGCTCCCATCCTCCATGCCAGTTTTTTATTCTTCCATCACTATCACTGTCTTCCTCAGTATCAGATGTTGACCTCATTCTCCTCTTAAATTTGAACTCCCATATTGACTCTGGATGCTTTATCCTCATCCTAGGCTTCCTCAGAAATTTGGAGCCTGGAAACTTTGTTGGATTTTTGGAAATAGCATAAGTTTGTTGTAACTTGGGCTTACCTCTATGAAACGTAATACTTTCATCTTTTGAGCTCAATTCATATTTTCCTCGATCAACATCAATGATCATCTTAGCGGTTTTCATGAAGGGTCTTCCTAAAATTAGGGGACTTCAGTATCCTCCTCTTTTGTCTCTGCAATGTAGAAATCTACAACATATGCAAATTTATCCACTTTGATTTGAATATCCTCTAATATCCCATGAAGGTGTTGAGCAGATTTATTTGCAAGAAGTAACCTCACATTTGCAGGCTTGACCTTCACATTACTCAACTTGTTAAAATACGATAGTGGCATCAAATTGATGCTCGCTCCAAGATCTAATAAAGCATGAGTAGGAGGTAGATTACCAATAGAGATGGGTATAGTAAACCTACCTGGGTCAAGTGACTTACTTGTGACTAAGATCTTCTCTTCATGATGTTCTTTTTGTGTTGCTTCTTCATCTTGTTGAACAACTTCCTCTTGAAGCAATTGTTCTTCAAAGATGATTTCTTCTTCCTCATCAAGTTCCTCCTCCTCTGACTTGTTGCCATCAGTAGCAATCAAGTTGCATTGTTCCTTTGGATTGGTTTGGGTCACAACTGAGAAGTGTTGTTGCCTGTGCTCTGCCATCTCAATTCTTAACTGACCCACTTGACTCTCTAGAGTCTTGATTGATGCCTCAGTAGTTGTCTTGAATCCGCTAAATCTTTGCACAAGGTCATCAATTTTACCTTCCAAAGTGTTCAGTTTATCATATGTTGAGGGCTGCTGTTGGTAAGGTGGTTGTCTTGTTCCTCCATTCTGACTCCAACCCGAGTTGGTTTGGTTATTTCTCCAACCTTGTGAATATTGATTGTTGTTATTGTTGGAGTAATTCCCTTGCCTTCCCTGGTTACCCATGAATTTGACTTGTTCTGGTTGTGTTCCTTGGCTAGCACATTGACCATTTAGATGGTCACCTCCACAGAAATCACAAATCAATGGTTGGGCTTGGATGGGTTGTGAGTCGACAGCTTTGAGTTGTTGAGGGAGTGTCTTCAACGTCTCGGTGAGTGCTTCTAGTTGATGTTTAATGAGCTTGTTCTCAGTTAACAGAGCATCACTTTGATTGAGTTCTAGCATCCCTTTCTTTGGTAATTGCACGGGCTATCTTCCACTTTGAGCTTGTTGATCGTTCTGTGCAAAATGGTTGATGATTTCTAGCGCTCGATCAACTTCTGCGGATAAGATAGTTCCACCTGTTGCTGCATCTATGAATGACCTTGAATTTGAACGAAGTCCCGTGCAGAATATGTTGAGTTGGTCTATATCCTCATAGCCATGGTTGGGACAGTTGCACAACATAGACTTGAATCTTTCCCAAGCTTCACATAATGGCTCATCAATCCCTTGTCTGAATGTGGAAATATCTGCCTTGGCTTATATCTGCTTCCTTGGTGGGAAGAATCTTGTCAAGAATTTCACCTCAACCACACCCCCAATTGGTTAGACTTTGATTTGGGTGTGATTGCAGCCATTCCTTAGCTTTACCTATCAAAGAGAAAGAAAACAAGCGTAAGTAAACAGATTCCAAATTACCTTCCTCGAATCCCATAGTACCAATCAATTCATAAAATTAGAGAGATGAGCATTTGGATTTTCATGATCCAATCCAGCGAATTGATGTGCACTAATGAGGTCGAGATGTGCAGTCTTCAACTCTAAAGCTCTTGCGTTTGGTGGTAACACAATGCTTGAGAAGTGACGTGGTCCTTGATAGGAGATATAATCTCCTAGCGTCCTTCTTGGACGTTCCTCTGCCATGTTTTTGGGTTCCTCAACAATTGTCCTTCTTCTTCTTCTCCCGTTCCTACCTCTGTTCTTTCGCGACGTCCTTTCTATTTCCGGGTCGAACTGTAATTGATTGGGGGACGCCTGACCTCTCAGAAGCATAAACAAGAAACTTGAAAAAGGTAAGTGTTGAAGAAAATTAACAATAAATTTCCTAAGATAATAATAGATCCTAAAAATAATAAAAGAAATAAATAGAAGAAATCCTAAGAAAAAAAATAAACAAAATCCTAAAATAAAAACTTGATAACTAGACCGCCAAGGTCTACACGAATTGGAAACCGTTCCCCGGCAACGGCGCCAAAAATACTTGATGAGTTTATGGCAAGCGAACCAAAAATCCAGTAGTATAATAGTAAGAAAGATATCGTACCCACAGAGAGCGATCAATTCACGTAAAGTCGTGATCTATTTATCAAGGGAAAACAACGGATTTATAAGAGTATTGTTGCGTAAATTGTAAATAGCAAATAAATAATCAATTAAATTAGAAAGGAAGAGTTAGAGACACTTTACTTGGATTAGGATTGAACTTCATATCATCACACCCTTTGTGCATGTAAAAACTATATATTATTTTAGGTTTACTCTATAATAATGTAGACAAACTATATTGCTTATGACCCCGAGTTACCAGGCGCCACTCACACTCAAAGATAATCCATGCGGGCTCTCCCAAGCGACAGACTTACCCTCAGATTATTTTGTTCTCTTTATTCCGTTTGTAAAAGAACTAATTGATAAACGAGGCCTAATCCTGTAGATGCACTTTCATTAGAGTACTCATACTACCCATCACTCATTAGGATACATCTATTTGTCGGTCCTGGATTGACAATCGACTAATCCTTTGCTATCGATACTAAGGCCTAATCCTGTAAAAGCCCTTCGCTAGAGTACTGTCACTACCCATCACTCATTAGTAATGCTCATGTGTCGGTCACAGAGTACCGAGTCCTCTTATTCAATTAGAGTTTGGGTTTCTTCAGAATCCACTCCCCCATCCTCAATCCTAGTCGAAACTAGCCTATAACTTTAGCGCAAGCGCAGAAGTTAGGAATTAAGCACAAAATAAGATTACCAATATTATAGACAGAGAGCTCATGAAATAATAAAATAGAGTTTACATACACTTGGGGATAGAATCAATTACATCCAATCCTAATGGAGAGTTAATTACACAAGGTAGCCATACAAACCACCGAAGATGTTGTCACCATCTTCAATCCTTGTGAAGCGCTCCTCTCCTACTCTAAAATTAGCTCTGGTGCATTATCACTGAAATATGACTGAATTACAATAATTGTGCACACCTGATCTGGTGCAAGAGGTTCCTATTTATAGGCTAAGGAAAGACAAAGAAAATTGGGGAGAAATCTATCTAAAAACGGCAACAGGGCAAGAATCAGCGTGATCTGCGCTTCACCCTGCGCTACAGAACAGGTTGAAGCGCAAAATGCGTTCTGCAGCTTCAAACTTTCTCTTTTTATCTTGATCTCTCCTCGAGACTGGTTTTGGTTGATTTGTCTTTCCTTGTTTCCTTTTCTTGATGAAATCTTTGCATTTATTGAGCATCTTTGATTTAATTGGGAAGGTTGTCTGCAGAATCCTTGTTTAATTGGCAGTGATATCTTCATTAATTGCTCTCAACTAATCTTCAAATCTTCATTAAATGTCTTTAATTAAAATTCAAATCTTGCAGATATCTCCCTTATTTAATGTTATCTTTCCCTCAAATCAAATCCTTGCAATATTCTGCAAAAATCAGCAATATTTTTATCAAAATAGAACCAAATTCAAATCTAAGATTAGTAAATACAATGTATCTAATATTTAATAAAAAGGGATTAAACTGGGGCAAAAATACCATTTTATCCTTGATAAGTGAACTAAAAAGTGCTCTAATTTATCATATAATTTTCACTTATCATAAACCTTTGCGCTTGTCAACATTTGCAATCAATCAGAAAAAAAAAAATAACATTAATATTGTAAACCTGTTTCATATCAGCAACATGTATCCATTCAATAGTCTAAAACATTTCTAATTCCAGTATCCAAAAAAATTTTCTAATTAGTGCAAAATGTTACTATACCAGTATCCAAAAAACATCCCAATAGTCTAAAACATTTATAATTCCAAATTCTATATCCCAGGAGCAAATTCTTTGGTTCCATCAGGTGCAGTAGATTGTCTCTAGACAGAACCAATGTTGACATTGTTGATCATTCTTGAACACCTTCTGTTGCATGTGCACCATTGGTTGTAGGTGGTGCTTCTGAGAACTGAGTTGCGATATTGCCCTCCTGAAATAAAATTAGAGTGCACATTATATGTTAAGTTATGCAACCAGAATAATAAAACATCCACAATAATAGCTGCAAATTTGTGTTAAGCTTACCTCAGGAATGTTTGGGACATCAACAGATGCAGTTTGAGTGTTCCTTCTATTCCTTTCTCCATTCTTTGTTAATTTTTTTTCTGTACAATGGATAATAGCAAGCAATTATTGTGTGAGATACTATCTTGTTGAATGAGAAACTTTGCTATCTCTTACCTTTAATGCCTTAGTAGTAGACTTAACTGATGGTTCCATTGGCCTTTTCCCTTTATCCTTCCTTTTCCCTTTTCCTGCACAATTATATTGTAAATTTGACTTCCATAACTCATAAATTGAATGCAAAATATAAGGAAGTCAACACATGTACAGATTTCTGATCAGGTTACTTGGCCACCTAGAGCAACACCAGAGCCTTGAGTAGCACCATTCCCATTGCCAGAGCCTTGAGCAACACTATTCCCATTAGCAGTGCCTCGAGGAGCACCAATTACAGTTCCCTTTCTTTGAAAATTGGATTCGAAGCAAAATTTGTGCCCTAGTAAAAGGGTTCTCTGTTTCTCCGAGAAGAAAATTGGGATTCTCTTAAAGAAGATAAAGTCCAAAGGTCACGTGTTGATCACATGAGGTGCTGACCTGATAGTTTAACAGACAAATTTAACAGAAGGATGAAAAGTATTAACGGATAAAATTTACAGGGACCAAAATACTTGAAAAAAATTTTCAGGGACTAAAACCATAAACCCCTATATTTCCAGGGACTAAAAACATATTTAAGCCTAAATTGTATGATCCAGCAACAAAAAGAATCAATGTCAGTAGGGATGTGGTTTTTTATGAGAATAGCTCGCTGAATCTGTCTGATAAAACTGTGAAGATACAAATTTTGGCTGAAGATTGTGGAGAACAAACTGAATTTCCAGCAGCTGAACAAGAAAGTCTTGAAGAACACCAGGAGGATGTTGATATTCATACTGATTTACAGATGCAAGAAGGAATACCTCAAAGGAATAGACAAGTTTCCACCAAGTTAGAAGGGTATGAGCTGTATTCTGATGCTGATATCACTGAAGAAGGTGAACTTCTGCATTTAGCCTTCATGGCAGATACTGAACCAGTAGACTTTAAAGAAGCTCTTGAGGTGGATGAGTGGAAAGCTGCTATGATTGAAGAATTAAGGTCAATTGAGAAGAACAAGACCTGGGAGTTGGTCACTTTACCAAAGGGAAAGAAGGCAATAGATGTTAAATGGGTTTTTAAACTCAAACTGAAATCTGATGGATCTATATCTAAGCACAAAGCAAGATTGGTTGCTAGAGGTTTTCTTCAGAAAGAGGGTATTGACTACACAGAAGTTTTTGCTCCTGTAGCTAGGACTGAAACTATCAGGTTGGTAGTTGTTATTGCGTGTGGAAGGAAATGGCCCTTACTGCAGCTTGATGTCAAGTCTGCATTTTTGAATTGTCCATTAGAAGATGAAGTTTTTGTCACACAGCCCCCTGGTTTTAAGGTAGCAGGAAGAGAAGATGATGTGTACAAGTTAAAGAGAGCCTTGTATGGGCTCAAGCAAGCTCCTAGAGCTTGGAATAAGAGGATTGATGGTTTTTTGCTTAAACTTGGCTTCAGAAAGTGTTCAGTAGAGTATGGTGTTTATGTGCAAGAAAAGAGGAAGGGTGAAATTTTGTTGTGTTGCCTTTATGTAGATGACTTACTTATCACAGGAAGTAATCACCAACAACTTGAAAAGTTTAAGAAGAAGCTGATGATGGAATTTGAAATGACTGATCTTGGAGAATTGGCTTATTTTCTTGGCTTGGAGTTCATGAGGACCAAAGAAGAAATCATTGTTCATCAGAGAAAGTATGTTACTGATATCTTGAAGAGGTTTGGCATGATGAATTCTAAGCCAGTAACTGAAGTTAAGATTTGAACACAAGAAGGGGGGTTGAATTGTGTTTTAAATATTTCTGCAATCTCTTTCAATACTATTGCTGCTCAAGAATTATCTTGGCTGAGTATTGAAAGGAAAACTTTCCAGAAGATAACTGTTAGTTAAATAAGCAGCTGCAGAAGATTCAGTTATTTAATTGTTTACTTATTTTAAGTAGTGTAGTTATAAAGTAATAAGGAATAAAGAAGAAGGCACACGGAATTTTTATATTGGTTCACCTCTTCCAACTTGAGGCTACGCCCAGTCCAGTCTCTACACTTGTAGGATTTTTCTTCACTAAATCAAATTACAATTTTCTTGGGTAACCTTACCACTAGTATTCTTTCTCCAGCCTCTTCAGGCTATTTCTAACACAAATTCACTCTTTCTCAAACTGGTGACTTACTGCAGAACCTTCTGCAGAAGATCCAGTAAAACAGAGAACTGCAAGTACCTTCTGCAGCCTCTGTCAGAACAGCTGAGATCATCTAATCTCACAACACCTCACAAAAATCTTTCCCTAACAGTATCCTAGAAGAATGTGCACCTGCACACTCTTTTACAGTTAACAGAAGAAAGAATTATGAAAATACAATGCTCAAAAGTTACGGATTTGATGCAGCAGAAGCTTGAGTATGAGCCAACTCTCTCTCAGATGAACTTTCAGACTAGAACTTCAAAGAATATAAGAGAGAGAAAATTCCACAAGATATGGAGTGATGCTCCAGCAATTCTTAATGATTCTTCTAGATGAGGTGTGTCTTTTCTTGAGGAAAACACTTCCTTTTATAGAGAAACAAAGGAGGTAACCGTTGGAGCCTTCCAGCTGGTGTTTAGCACCTGTCACTGTCAAGGTACAGCTGTCTTTGTTGTCTTTGCTTGTAAACAACTGTCATCTTTGACCAGCTGCTTCTTCTCAAAACCTTTCATCTGCAGATAGGAAACCTTATGTACTTTGCAGCTGTTATCTTCTGTAGACATACAGAGGTCCCAAATATGCTTGATGAATATATTCAAAGTGTTTTATTTTGGTTGAAGTTCAAAAATCAGAATTTACTCAGTTCTCCTTCTTCTGGGCAAGACTGACAGCAGCATTCTTCTGCAGAATGTCTGTCTTCCTTCTGTAGAGGATGGTTATTGCCATACATGAGTTTATACTCGATATTACAGAAGTGAATCTTCCTTCTAATATGTTTTCTGCTTGAATTGAATTATGCTTTACTTACGGGATAGTATATCTTGTTTCTTCTGCAGAGCTTTTGAAGCTAGAGATTCTTCTTCTGTATATTTTATTTCTTTCCTTCACAGATTTGTCATTCTTAAATGACTTGAAGTATCTTTAAGGACAGTTATGACAAATCAACAAGCTTCATCTTTGGACTTTATCATGTATCTTCTTGTAGTAATTCACCTGTATCTTTTCCTTAACACAATCTCAAGTGAAATGATTAGTTCCATAAGAATCAGAATTATGACAAGTGAATTTTGATATGTTGTCAACATTGAAACCACTTGGGAGGATTCTAGGACTTTACAATCTCCCCCTTTTTGATGATGACAACATTCAAAATTTAGCTTGTATGATTCTGATTTCTTTTAAACATATAGAAGTAACTCCCCCTGAATTTATGCTCAGGTTATTAGTTCATTTAAATGGGCAGAAAGATGTTGTAAATAACTTCATATTATCAAAAAGTCAAGATATGATTGTTACAACAATTTTTAATCAAGGAGAACTACAACAGAACAATTTAAAGCATATTTAAAGCATCAACCAGCCTATGCATATCGCAAACAGAAATTACATTCCTAATCAAAATGTTTGCCTATGCTAAATTTACTACTTCTCCCCCTTTGTCATCAATCAAAAAATAGCAGGGAGAAGCAGTATTATCAACTTCTATTTGGAGGGTGAGGAGTTGTCTGAGGATGATGAAGTGGAAGGCTGGAGAATGTTGTGAGGAGGCTGAAATGGAACAAAAGGCATTTCAGGAGCTTGTGGTGCAATTGCAGAAAGAACAAAGGTGTTGAACCAGTACTGGTGTTAGGTAAACCTATCAATCATGTCATTCACAGTATTTTGAAGGACATTGACATTAGAAAATAGCTTCTTGATGTCAGCCTTCATCTTGGATACATTCCTTTCAAAAGAACTGGAGGAAGATTGAGCAGCAGAAGATCCAGCGGGCTCCTTAGTAGCTGGGCAGGTTTCTCTGATGGTCCAGAAGAAGGGTGTTGAGCCTTTTCTGAACTCATCTGCTGGAGATAAGTTTCCATGGATGACAGATGGGCAGAAATAACAGGAATACTATCTCTTAAAGGAGCTGTGGAAGAAATGGTGGAGTCTAGGATTGGTGAGGCCAGAAACTGGTTAACCATTTCAGTCCCAAAAGTACCTACTGAGGGAGCTGATTGAAATTCCTCCTTCTGTTGTTGTTCTTCTTCTTATAGGTGTAGTTCTTCAGTTTTCTGGGGTTCTGGTAGGGCAAGCATGGTTGGTTGATCTTACAGGAGAGGTAGAGCAGTGTTAAAGGGAGTAGGTTCAGAGTAAGTGTGGGCCATCATTGCCAGAGTAGTGGCAGCCACTCCTTCTGCAGAAGCACTATCCAAGGACATATCTTTTGTTTCTTCTGCAGGTGCTTCCACTGTATGATCAACATCAATGTCCATATTGGCCACCTCATTCTCTTCTTCTAAGTCCTCATGCATTTGTGAGGCAACTTCCTGCTCACCAAAGCTTGCAGAGGATTTTAGTTCACTTTCTTCATAGGTGAATGGGCTTGGAGGTGCAAGGCAAGAGGATTCAGCCTTCTCTTTTTCAGCATCATCATTCTTCGGCATTTTACTTGGACCAGCAGCTATAGAAGATGCAACTACCTCCTTAGGAACCTCTTTTCTTTTTCTAAAAAAGGTTTAAAGTTTCTGCTGCTTCTTCTTAGTCCTTGGAGCACAAGGTCCTTCTGTGCTTTTCTCTTCCTCACTGCTGCTGCTGCTGGAGAAGAAGTGATATGGGATTGGTTTTTCAATGTGCATTTTACTCACATTGCTTCTGTCAAAATAGGTAAAAGACTCCATAAACTCTTCTCCATCTAAGTTAACATGATGATGTCTGAAAAATCTTGTAAGTACCATTCCATAGGGAAGGCTGGCATAAGCCCTTTGAGGATTGGCTGCATAAATCATCCCTCTCAAAATAAGGTAGGATAAGGACAAAGGAATACCTTGCAGAAGATGGTAGATGACAAGAAGGTCTTGGTCAGTTACCCTTTCCAAAGTACCAGCTCTAGGTAAGATGGAATAGCAACATATCTTATGAAACATCCTACAGATGGGAATGAGCTGACTGGATAGGAGTCTTGATTCAGGATTGGGAACAACCTTTCTAATGACTTCTTCTCTGGATACACCAGCAGAAGCAAACCAGGAATCATCATATAACTGGTTTTCACAAGGAGAAATTCCTAAAGCAGCTTCTATGGACTCTGGAGTGAGGATGATGGTTGAGCCCTTGATGTCAACTACCAGAGAGTTTCCATCACTCCTGTAAGAACTTACAGAAGCAAAGAATGCCTTGACAAGTCTTGGAAAAATTGGTTCTTTAATTATAAGGAAGTCTCCCCACTGCTACTTCTTTACAAAGTGGTTTACGTCCCATCCAGTCTTCCTAATCTCCTTCAGAATAAAGATTCTCCCAGGGATTATGTTCTTCCACTCCCATTTCTCATAGAAGGTCTTCAGCATGTTTTCATCTTGAAATAAATACAAGTTAGCATCTTCTGATCCTTCAGAAGGATCACTTTCCTCACTGCTTTCTTTTGAAGTGGAGCTGGGAACATTCTTTTGGCTAGACTGTGGACTTTGGCTTGGCTTGAATGAGGAAGAATCAGGTTGTGATTTAGAAGGAGGTGAATCAATTCCAATGGGGTTTTCAGGATCATTGCCAATGGTGTGAAATGAGGTTTTTAATCTGTATGACCTTCTAACTCTCACTTTGGGAACATCAGAGGGTAGAGGATTTGAGGTAGAGGGTGCAGAAGATGAAGGTGGTTTTGCAGAAGAAGAAGTTACATGCTCTAATGGATGCTTGATTGACAGAGGTTCAACTTCTAGCACCTCAGTGAATGGGATTATCTCATTTCCAGCAACTTCTACACTCTCATGGCTACTATGAGAGCCTTCAGATTCTCTAGGAGCAGATGCTTGATTCCTGTTTGCAGTGCACTTGACCTCATGGTTTCGCGAGAGAAAAAGAAACGAAAAACAGAGTGTGACAAGTTGTGAGGTTTCTGATTGAAGAGAGAGTTGGGAATAGCTTAGAAGTGGTGAGAAAGGCTTCCTATATAACAGATAGTATCCTAAGAGTCTTCTCCCAACTAGCCATTTGAAGATGGAAAGTTTAAGGAGAGAGAAACGCGCGCAGTTTTTTAGAAAGGGTTAGTTGCACAAAACGGTCACTTTCTTGTCCAATTTGTGAAATGATTATCCTTTTGATGTTAAGGGACAAAAAGAGGCTTTTCATACTTAATCATTTAGAAAAGCATGGGTGAGCTGCGCAGGATACAAGGGAAGTCAGCTTTGACTTTTTGAACTGATTTTTAATCAGTTTTTTTGCAAGCTGAAAGTGACATTTCCTAGTTCATAGGAATGGGAAACATATCAACAAAAATGTTCCAGCTTTTTCGGGCAGAGTGGCTAATATATTTTATTGACTATTTTGAATGCTTAATTCTATAAACAGAATTTTGCAGAAGATGTGCCCAGGTATATGTATTCATGACCAGAAGATAGCATGTCTTCTATTTTGAAAAAGATGCAAATTTTTAAGGCTATAGCTTCTGCAGAAAATATAAGTATCTTCTGTGTTCATGATAGAATTAAAATTCAATCAAGGCAATCAATTCATTCAAATTCATTCAATTTAATAATCTGCACATATTTAATTTCTCTCTAATAAATACAAACTTATCTTCTACAAGTGGTTTGGTGAAAATGTCAGCAACTTGAAGCTTGGTTTCTATAAATTTAAGTTCAATTTCATTTTTCTGAACATGATCCCTAATGAAATGATGCTTTATGTCAATGTGTTTAGACCTATAATTTTGTATAGGATTCTTGGACAAGTTTATGGTACTTGTATTGTCACAGAATATAGGGATTTTTGTGTACCTTAAGCAATAGTCCTCCATTTGATGCTTTATCCATAACATTTGAGAACAGCAACTTGCAGCAGATACATATTCTACTTCTGCATTAGATAAAGTTGTGGTAGGTTGCTTCTTACAGGACCAAGATATCAATGCTTCTCCAAAAAATTGACATCCACCACTTGTGCTTTTTCTATCTAGTCTATCTCCAGCATAGTCAACATCACAATACCCTGTCAATTTAAATTTTGTACCTTTCTTGTACCAAAGACCAAGATCAGTGGTTCCAACAAGATATCTGAGTATTCTTTTCACAGCAACAACATGAGATTCTTTTGGAGAAGATTGAAACCTTGCACATAGTTCTACAGAAAATAGTATATCTGGTCTACTAGCAGTTAAATACAACAAGGACCCTATCATTCCCCTATACTCCTTCTCTGATACAGGTTTTCCTTTTTCATCTAAGTCTAAAACTTTAGAAGGATGCATGGGAGTTCCCATGGATCTTGATCCTTCCATTTTGTATCTTCTAAGAAGATCCTTGGTGTATTTTTCTTAGTAAATAAAGATTCCAGATTTTTCTTGTTTTATTTGTAATCCAAGAAAATATTTAAGTTCTCCCATAAGACTCATTTCAAATTCTCCTTTCATTAGATTAGAAAAGTCTTGATACAATTTTACATTTGTAGATCCAAAGATGATGTCATCAACATAAGTTTGCATAATTAGTAGATCCTTCTTAAGAGTTTTCTTAAACAAGGTAGTGTCAATTTTTCCTCTAGTAAATTCATTATTAAGAAGAAAGCTGCTTAATCTTTCATACCAAGCTCTAGGAGCTTGTTTTATTCCATATAAAGTTTTAGTGAGTTTAAAAACATGATTTGGATGTTTTTTTATTTTCAAAACTAGGGGGCTGGTGCAAAAACACCTCCTCATTTATGCAAACATTTAGAAATGCACTTTTAACATCCATTTGGTAAAGTTTAAAGTTTTTGTATGCAGCAAAAGCAAGTAGGATTCTAATAGCTTCTAATCTAGCTACAGGTGCAAAAGTTTCATCAAAATCAATACCTTCTTGTTGGTTATACCCTTGAGCCACTAACCTTGCTTTGTTTCTGATTACATTACCTTCTTCATCCATTTTGTTTCTAAAAACCCATTTAGTGCCAATAATTGGGTGATCTTCTGGAGAAGGTACTAGTGTCCACACCTTGTTCTTCTCAAATTGATCCAGTTCCTCTTTCATTGCTTCTACCCAAGATTCATCTTCTAGGGCTTCATTTACATTCTTTGGTTCAATTTGAGACAAGAATGTTGAACTGTTCTCATTATTTTTGAGTTGTGATCTGGTTCTGACTCCTTCTGCAGTGCTTCCAATGATTTGTTCATGAGGATGATTGGTGATTAGCTTCCAAATCTTAGGAAGGCTCTCTTTAGCTACACCAGTATCTTCTGCAGAACCTTCTGCAGGAATTTCCTGTTTTGGTGTACCTTCTGGTGAGCCTTTTCTGTCAGAAGATTGCTTTTGCAGTAGCTCACCTTCATCATCTGATTCTTTTCTATGTTTTTCTTGACAAGAGGTATTAGTATCTTTGAAAACTACATGCATGCTTTCTTCTATGGTTTGATTCTTGATATTATAGATTCTATATGCTTTTGAAGTAGTAGAATATCCAAGAAAAATTCCTTTTTCAGATTTTGCATCAAACTTTTCAAGGTTTTCCTTCTTGTTCAAGATGAAACAATCACATCCAAATACATGAAAATATCCAATGTTGGGTCTTCTTTCTTTCCATATTTCATTGGAGTTTTATTTAGTATGCTTTTGATGGAAACCCTGTTAAGTATATAGCAAGCAGTTGATACAACTTCAGCCCAAAAGTATTTTTGAATGTCACTATCACTTAACATGGTTCTAGCCATTTCTTGGAGGGTTCTATTTTTCCTTTCTACAACTCCATTTTGTTGTGGAGTTCTAGAACAAGAAAAGTTGTGTGAAATTCCTTTTTCATCAAAGAAGTTCTTAAAAGAGTGATTTTCAAATTCCCCTCCATGATCACTTCTTACATAAGCTATCAATTGGCTACTTTCATTTTGTATCTTCTTGGAGAAGATCTTGAAAGCATCAAAGGATTCATCCTTAGTTGTAAGAAATAAAACCCATGTGAATCTAGAGTAGTCATCTACAATTACAAGTCCATATTTTTTTTCTCCTAGACTTGGTGTTTTAGAAGGTCCAAACAAATCTATATGCAGCAGTTCCAATATTCTTTTAGTAGTGATTACATTCTTAGGATGAAAACTTGATTGTGTATGTTTTCCTTTAACACATGCATCACACATTCTATCTTTTTCAAATTTGATTTTAGGTAAACCTCTAACTAGATCTAGTTTAGACAGTTTGGAAATGCTTTTCATGTTTAGATGACCTACTTTCCTATGCCATGTCCATTTGTCATTTTCAAAAGAAGCAAAACATGTATGATCAGATAGTTCTTCTAAACATATGTTGTATGAGTTTTTGCTTCTAATGCTAGAAAATAGGACCTTTGTAGATGTTTCTCTAATCTCATAAAATGTTGGTTGAAACATAACTTCATAGCCACTATCACATAGTTGACTTATGCTAAGAAGATTATGTTTTAACCCTTACACATTATTAATTTGAGTAGAATTTTTCATACCTATCTTTCCAATACCTTCGATGTGAGCTTTGTTATTGTCTCCAAAGGTAACTGTTCCACCTTCCATTCTGTGAAGAAGTATGAATTTGCTCCTGTCTCCAGTCATATGTCTTGAGCAGCCACAGTCCAAGAACCATAGCTCTTTCTTCTTGAGGGATTTTCCTTTTTCCTACATCAGAATAAAGTAATGATTTAGGTACCCAAATCTTTTTGGGTCCTGAAGGGTTAGATACCTTTTTTCTAAAGCTCCCTTTTCTTTTGTAACAATTATGAGCAATGTGTCCAAATTTGTTACACCAGGAACATTTAGGAGTTTGCCTTTTAGCATGAACAAAAATTGTTTTCTTGATTTTTGATGTTCCTATTTCATTAAAACCTAGACCTCTCTTATCTAATATTTCTCTTCCATTTCCTATTAATTTGTTTAGGTTGTGTGTGCTACTAACAAACTTGCCTAAATCAGTTTGTAATTCACTAATTCTTTTCTGCAGAAGATAGTTTTCTTTCTGAAGTGATGCAGATTCTGTATCTTCTGCAGATTTCTGCTTAATCTGTTCAGATAGTTTAAAGTGTGATTACTGCAGGCAATGATTAGTTTTAACTAGTCTATCATTGTCTTCTTTTAATTTTTCATTTTCTTCTTTAGATTTAATGAGTTGTTCCTTGAGAAGTGTACCTTTTTGAGCTAGAGTGTGTGAATCAGATAATAGGTTTTCAAATGCATCTTCTAGTTCTTTATATGCAGTGGGAGTATAGGTAATTACCTCATTTTCATCATCACTTCCAGCCACGAGACATGTGTTTGATGATTCTTCTTCAAATTCTTCTTCTGAGGAACTTTCTGAGTCATCCCATGTTGCCATCATAACCTTCTTCTTCTGGAAGACTTTTTTATCTTTCTTCAGCTGAGGACATTCTGATTTGAAGTGCCCTGGCTTTTTGCACTCAAAATAGATGACTTGTGCTTTGGAGTTTTCACCTTTTTGCCCATCTTTCTTGAAGTTGAAGATTTTTCTTCCTCTGCCTTTTCTTCTGATTAGTTTCTGGATTCTTCTTGAGATGAAGGCAATTTCATCATCTTTTTCAGATGAAGTCTCATTATCTTCTGTATCAATTTCTTTTGTCGGGGTCAGGCTGTTCCTTTTGGAGGTGCTGGCTTTTAAGGAAATGGATTTTCCTCTTCTTGGTAATTCATCCATGAGCTCTTGCTCCTGAACTTTTAGTGAACCAAGTAGTTCTTCCAATTTTAGGACAGCAAGGTCCTTGGCTTCTTGAATGGATATTACCTTAGGTCTCCAAATTTTTGGAAGACTTCTAAGTATTTTTCTGACTTGCTTTTGGTTTGAATAGCTTTTTTCCAAGAGATTTTAGATCATTTATAATAACAGTGAATCTACTAAACATTTCATCAATAGATTCATGTTCAGCCATGCTGAACATTTCATATTGATGAATCAATATGTTGATTTTTGATTCCTTGACTTGATCAGTTCCTTCATGGGCTATCTTAAGTGTATCCCATATTTCTTTTGTTGTTGTACAACCTGCAACTTTATCATATTCTCCTTTGCTTAGTGCACAAAGAAGGAAGAATTTGGCTTTGGAATTCAGAAGATACTTCTGCTTATCTTCCGAGGTCCATTGTTCTCTTTCTTTAGGTTGAGGAGCTTCTTCTGATTCTCCTTCTTTAGACTGAGAGAGGATTCTGGTTCTTCTTACCATGGGAATGAAATTTCCTTTCTCAACAATATCCCAAAGATCAATGTCTTGGGATTCTAAAAACAATTTCATTCTATCCTTCCAATAGTAGTAATCTTTTCCATCAAATGCCGGTGGTATGTTTGTAGATGATCCTTCTGGTATGAATATTGTAGCTCCATGATTGGCCATCTCCCTTGATCTTTTCCTCTCTTACTGTTAAGTAAGTTCAACCCTAGAGGCAAGCTCTGGTACCAATTGAAGTTGAGATTTGAACACAAGAAGGGGGGTTGAATTGTGTTTTAAATATTTCTGCAATCTCTTTCAATACTATTGCTGCTCAAGAATTATCTTGGCTGAGTATTGAAAGGAAAACTTTCTAGAAGATAACTGTTAGTTAAATAAGCAGCTGCAGAAGATTCAGTTATTTAATTGTTTACTTATTTTAAGTAGTGCAGTTATAAAGTAATAAGGAATAAAGAAGAAGGCACACAGAATTTTTATATTGGTTCACCTCTTCCAACTTGAGGCTACGTCCAGTCCCTACACTTGTAGGATTTTTCTTCACTAAATCAAATTACAATTTTCTTGGGTAACCTTACCACTAGTATTCTTTCTCCAGCCTCTTCAGGCTATTTCTAATACAAATTCACTCTTTCTCAAACTGGTGACTTACTGCAGAACCTTCTACAAAGATCCAGTAAAACAGAGAACTGCAAGTACCTTCTGCAGCCTCTGTCAGAACAGCTGAGATCACCTGATCTCACAACACCTCACAAAATTCTTTCCCTAACAGTATCCCAGAAGAATGTGCACCTGTACACTTTTTTACAGTTAACAGAAGAAAGAATTATGAAAATACAAGGCTCAAAGGTTACATATTTGATGCAGCAGAAGCTTGAGTATGAGCCAACTCTCTCTCAGATGAACTTTCAGACCAGAACTTCAAAGAAAATAAGAGAGAGAAAATTCTAGAAGATATGGAATGATGCTCCAGCAATCTTAATGATTCTTCTGGATGAGGTGTGTCGTTTCTTGAGGAAAACACTTCCTTTTATAGAGAAACAAAGGAGGTAACCGTTGGAGCCTTCCAGCTGGTGTTTAGCACCTGTCACTGTCAAGGTACAGCTGTCTTTGCTGTTAAACAGCTGTCATCTTTGACCAGCTGCTTGTTCTCAAGACCCTTCTTCTGCAGATAGGAAATCTTATGTACTTTGCAGCTGTTATCTTCTGTAGACATACAGAGGTCCCAAATATGCTTGATGAATATATTCGAAGTGTTTTATTTTGGTTGCAGTTCAAAAATCAGAATTTACTCAGTTCTCCTTCTTCTGGGCAAGACTGATAGCAACATTCTTCTGTAGAATGTTTGTCTTCCTTCTGTAGAATGTTTGTCTTCCTTCTGTAGAGGATGGTTATTGCCTTACAGGAGTTTATACTCGATATTACAGAAGTGAATCTTCCTTCTAATATGTTTTCTGCTTGAATTGAATTATGCTTTACTTATGGGATAGTATATCTTGTTTCTTCTGCAGAGCTTTTGAAGCTAGAGATTCTTCTTCTGTATATTTTATTTCTTTCCTTCACAGATTTGTCATTCTTAAATGACTTGAAGTATCTTTAAGGACAGTTATGACAAATCAACAAGCTTCACCTTTGGACTTTATCATGTATCTTCTTGTAGTAATTCACCTGTATCTTTTCCTTAACACAATCTCAAGTGAAATGATCAGTTCCATAAGAATCAGAATTATGACAAGTGAATTTTGATATGTTGTCAACATTGAAACCACTTGGGAGGATTCTTGGACTTTACAACAACTCCAGCTGAGTCTAATGTGAAGCTAACTAGTTATGATGCAGGAAATTATGTTGATGGCACCAAATACAGGCAAATAGTAGGATCCTTGAGATATTTGTGCAATGTTAGGCCATATATCAATTTTGCAGTTGGTTTTGTAAGCAGGTTCATGAGTGATCCTAAGGAGTTACATTTTGTTGCTATTAAGAGGATCCTTAGGTATTTGAGAGGAACTTTGAATTGCGGTATTTTGTTTCCAACAAGATCAACCCAGGTTGAAGGTGATTTACTTGGTTGGAGTGATTCGGATCATGTTGGTGAAAAGGAAGAAATCAAGACTGACACTGATTATCATTACAGGAGCACAACAGGATATATATATTCAAATTTCTAGGAGCTCCAATTTCCTGGTGTTCTAAGTTTCTGCCAGTAGTTGCATTGTCAAGTTGTGAATTAGAATATATAGCAGCATGTTATGCTGCATGTCAAGCCAAATGGTTGAGATCTGTCCTTAAGGAGATGAAAACTCAAGTCAAAATACCAATGATGCTCATTGTAGACAACAAATCTGTAATTGATCTTGCTAACAATCCTGTCTCTCATGGCAGAAATAAGCACATTGAGACTCGTTTCCATTATTTGAGAGAGCAAGTTTCCAAAGGTTTTGTTAAATTAGAACATTGTTCAGATGAAGAGCAAGTTGCAGACTTGCTAACCAAGCCAGTTTTGAAGAGCAGATTTGAGGAAGCAAGGAGTTGGCTTGGAATTGTTGAATTTTGATGTGAACTCCAGATTTTTGAATTCCGAGGGGGGGTGTTAAATGTAATTCAAAAATAATAAGGAGTAATTCAGTTGTAGTTTGTTAGAGTCTTAACTTTGGTTTGTTAGTCTAAATCGGGTATATAATACCTCAAGTGTGTAATGGTGTTTTTTCAATGTAATAAGAAAGTTCTTTCTCATTTTCACTATATTATCTCAGTTAGTATTCTCTTCATCATTTCTCAAATACTCTTCAGTCAAATGTGCATGTGTGTGATGTTCATGTTCCAACAGTTCAATGTTCATCTTCTTCTACATTGATATCCCTTAACTCTCTCACTGTGCCATTACAAATTAGTAATTCGGCGGCCATTGAAGTCTTTTTATTTTATAATGCAATCTGCATGTTCAACCCGTGGCATTCTTACCTAAGTCTCACTTCGTCGACCCACCTATGCACGGAGGAGCATGGGGATGTTGGCGCCAAAAGGGAGGGAGGTGGGGTTGTGGATAGAGAAAGCTTGGGTGAGGAGGTGGTAGCAGAGGAGAGAAAAGGAGGGAGCGGAGGGGATCTGCTTGAAGTCGAACGACGATAGAGTGGGTTTGCAACAAGGTCGAGGGTTTATGTGTTCATCAACTCGAGGTTGAGGGCCATGGCTTCAAAGCCGGAGTTGGAGTGGATCTCAAAGGCGTCGAGGATGGTGGAGGAAGGGATAGGAAAGAGAAGATAGAAGGAAGAATGTGGTGGAAGCCATTGATGGAGCTTCATCATTGCAATTTTTTGTGGATACAAGCAAATATCACACCCATTCCATTAACTGTAAATCCATCTTCATTCAAAGTTTGGGGCCACCACACAAATATCACACAGACATGGCTTAAAAACATAAATTTAAATAAACGCATATTATATTACACCCTTCCAGCACAACCGGTCACGGGTAACAAATCTAAGCCATTGATTATAATAATAATATATCGGACGATAATGTAAAGGTTTGGTAAGGGTACATGACCTGAAGGTTAAAGTACCGTAGACGTGACCAATGAAAAAAAAGTAGGACAAATATATATATAAATATTAACCGTGAAGAATATCGATATACATTAAGCAAAAAGAAAAAACAGCATGAGAAATGAAGTGGGTGGGTTAAAGTGTGTGGTTTCTATAAGTTATTTTGGATTTAAAAAGAGAAATGAGATACAAGAAAAAAAAACAGGAAGTGAGAGGAAACTACCGATGTGATGAGATGGCTTTTCTCATTTAAAATGAAAAATAACTACTCAAAATATCATATAATGTAGTGATTAAGAAGAAAAGAAATTAAAAAAAAAACAAATTGCGTAAAAAGTCGACAATTCAAAGAGAAAAGAAAGTTTAAGAAGAAGAAGAAGAAGTTACTTATACAATTATATATCCAAAATCATAGAAACAATTATTGTGCATGATATGAGCAACATGGAATGATATAATGTTGGATCTCTGACAAGCGTACCAAAGTCAATTGTAGTATAATAGTTTAAAAGTACGGGTTGTCGTACCCATGAGGAACTCGTAACTACTATTAATTCTCGACAATATAGTTCTCTAACTATATGTACAATAGAGTGGTTCCATTGTCATGTTGGTTGTTGATTAGAAAGAAATGAAGATAGTTTTAAAACTAAATAAAAGCAGAGAAATTATTCTTAGTTCAGAAATGGTGAAATGGGATTGAACTTCATCATTCTCCCTCCTCTGTATTCCTATAGTTTACTGTATAAAACATTGTTCCATTAACATTGATGTGATACACTAAAATATCCTAGGTTGATTCCTCAAATCTATGGCTCCTAAGAATAGTTTATTTAAATACAGATTCCTCAAGTATAAAATAAATATTTAAGTATTAAGAACAAGTAGGGGTGGGCAAAGGGCGGTTTCGGGCCCAAAAATCCAAACCATTGCAAAACCGATGTGTGTTCAATATGGCCCATTTCCGACCACACATGAAGTCGGATAACTCGGGTGGCAGGTTGACAATTAATCGGGTGTGGCGGGTGGGTTTGTTCGGTATGGGCTTAGTCATATTTTTGGCCTAATCTAAAATTTTGGGTAAAATGCATAATTTTTAATTTTTTTAAAAAAATTATAATGGCATTCAGTGGTTCAGAATTTTAGATCTAGAGCTCCTGCACATTTCAATTCGAAATTAAAAAAAATGAATTCTTACAAATGCAATAAAACCAAAAAAATTAGAATCAAGTGTTAAAGATGGATCGTCTGATACAACCAAATAAAAAACGAAAAGCAATATTTTATGATTCTTTTGATCAAAACTCACATGTTACTGATATAACAAAACTACAAAAGAAAATCAAAGAAAAAAATAGTCTTTCATTATTCTTTCAATCTAAACCCACATTCAAAATCAATACCCATTTAAACTACTCCTTCCAAACCCAGTAAAGAAGCAAAAAAGAGATATTCTCTTCTCTAAAATCAAGTTGTGGCCTCTAACATAAAAAAAATTAAAAGACCCACAGACCCAAAGAAGAAAAAAGGAAGAGTGAGAGGAGATCGAAGGGGAGAAAGAGAGAAAGAGCGATCTTCCCGGTTCAGATATCCGTCGACGTCGTCGTCACAGATTCGTCGTCGTCGTTTGCACTTTGCAGAAGCTACCGGAGAGCGTTGGTCGAGATGCTGGAAGAAGCCGCCGGAGAGCGTCGGAAAGCACCAACAAACGCCATGCAAACGGCCAAAAAACGTCACCAAACAATCGGAAAGTGTCACCATTAATACCTCTCCACAGGCGAGAGAACGAGAGAGAAAGATGGAGTCTTTAATCTTCTTACTTGAGAGACGAGAGAAAAACTTAGATTTGAGGTGAAAGAAGGGTAATTATAGGATGAACCCTTTGAGTTTGGGTCCACGGTAGACTTTTACTATAAATAGTATAAATTTAATATTAAAAAATTTATTAATATATATTATAAAATTAAAATTACTTTTTATAGTAAAAAAATTAGTGGTCTATGGTGGACCCAAACTCAAAGGGTCCACACTATAATTACCCGTGAAAGAAGGCTCGGGATAAAGAGAGAGACTTGGGGAAAAAAGAGAGAGATTGGATTAAGAGAAAGGAGAGTAAGTCTCTAAGTGACAGAGGCTCAATAATGTGAGAGAGAGTTTTGGGAAAAAACAATTTAAAAGTAAAAAATATGTTTACCGTAAGATCATTTTAAATGTTATCTCAACCATTGAAAATAAACACAATCCGTGTATTATTTCAAATAGCCACTTAAATAACGCCATGTGTGTCGGTCGGTTCGGTCAGCAATGGTTTCAATTTTTCAAAACCGAACCGACCGATTTAACCCACACTCAATCGAATTTTCTACCCATTTGAACCCGATAATCCGTGCAAACCCGTCCGCGTGTTATTTTCATCTCTCGGTCAATTCGGTTTCGGATGGGCTGCGTAAATCTGCCCAGCCCTAAGAACAAGTATCAAAGAGCAATCAATAAATAGATATTTATTCCTAGAATAACAACTTATTGAGTAGTTACGTTTAAAACAAAATCCAAGCAATACTTTCCAGTCAAAACTCAGATTTGAAATTAAGAAACTATTGATTTAATAAAATCAAGTGTTAAGTACAAAACGGAACTACCAATGTTCATGGAAAGTGAAAACTATACAAGAAAACAAACGGAATACTTCGGAGTTCGAAGAATAGAAGAGACTAGCCACTCATGGTAGCTAGCAACCCAAAAGTGATGAAATGGTGGAGAAGAGAAACAATCTTGCCCTAGGATGGTTCAGCTGCCAAGGAGAGACAAAACAGAGAAAAAATATAATAGCCTTCCAAGTTCCCCTTTTTCTTCCTTTTATCGGGCCCAAAATCGGAAAAAGGGCTCGCTCACTCAAGCGAGGCTTTCCTCGCTTCAGCGAGGCAACAAATGCTATGCTGGATAAGTGAACCCTCGCTCACGCGAGACATGGCTCGCTTGAGCGAGCAACAAAACAGAGACCTCCTTTTTCTGGGCTTGTCTCGCTCAAGCGAGGCATTCCTTTGCTTGAGCGAGCCTGCTGATTTTTCAAAACTTCTTTTTTGTTTCTTGTGCTTCCTTTTAAGCTCCCTAATCCTCCCAACTCTTATATATCTGTAAAAATCCACAATCAAGATGAAAATGATATCAAACTCCAAAGTGAAACTAAAATCAACAGCAAACTGAAATTCAATCAATAAAAAGGGTGGCTGGGGTTACAATTTCATGCATTTAATAGCTCAAAGTGCTCTAATTATAGCTAAATTTTACTAAACTTAAACACTTATCAACTCCCCCCTCAACTTAGCATCTTGCTTGCACTTAAGCAAGATAACTTAACCAAAAAGGAGTAAGCAAATCGTATAACTTGTGAGTTTGAATTTTGCTTGAATACAATCAACTCCCAACCAGCCAAGTCAGCTAGAACAGATTGAATTATGACATACCAGCTCACAAAAATTGTATTTCAAGTTAAGGTAGGAACAAGATATAAGCACACTTCAACTACTAGGACAAACAAAAGAAGCAATTGATTTACTCTTTCAAGGAATCACTCTCTGTGTATGACTCTCTTGGGTGAGTGTTTCACTCACCCCTCACAGTAACTGAACAGCACAACCTTGCCAGTCATTTCCTATCCACTCACAGACACATTATTAGCATGAATCCCAAGGTCTTTAAAAGGTTGTAATGGGGTTAGGGTTCCAAGAATCATGGTTTTTCCGGATATTCAAATTTTACACTTTTTGAGAAAAGAGAGCCTCCATGCAAATTATGCACATTTTTCACTAACCCTCAATCTATGTACTTGGAATCCCCTTTTTAATCAACAACTCTACTCCTTTTCATTTGATTTTTATGTACAACACCTCTTTTTTTTCATGTAAATCAAATGAGTTGTTTTTTACTTTCATAATCTTTCTCTTTATTTACTTATAACAGTAAAGCCAACTGATGACCACTCATTTACATAAACTTGCACTTATGCTCTCTTTTTCTAAGCATGCAGGGAGGATTATTTTCAATAAAGGATAAAGTGCAGGTGTTTTAGAACAAATTCATGGCTCAAATGGGCTATCAAAGAAGGTTACTCAATAATTATGCAGGGTTGGCTATTTGGCACTAAGTTCAAAGAGATATGCAACAATTGTGCCTTGGTCATTTTCATGCTTTTAATGATTAGTGACAATAGAAAACTCAGGCAAGACATGCTTAACAAGTCACAGTGAGGACTCTCAAATTCTAACTCTGTTGGTTTCACTCACTCACTTGGCTATAAAGAAGTTTTCTTGATCAAGTCAGTCCATTGCTTCAATTATTTGTCCTACTCACTCTCATGTACAAAAATCTTATGCCTACTTGAACTGAGAAACTCTGCTTCTATTACACTTACAACTTTTCACCATTTTGAAAATTTCTGTTCTAGACTCACAAGATAGAATTTGTGAAAGTTGATTTTCTTTCCAAACAAAATTACCGAAAAAAGAAAAGTTTTTTGTGATTTCCAAAAAAAAAAAGTTGTATTTACAAAGGAATTGTTTGCAATTAATTCTGTGGTGTTCTAGGTGAGTTAATGATTCAAAAGAAAATCCAAATGTTATACTCCTATATCCATAACAGTGGGTCAATTGTGTAACAGTCAAAATAAGCATCTACACTGAACTAGCATGTAAAACATCAAATATTCATGTCCACAATGACTAACCATGTTCAACCAAAACAAAAAAACACAATAATCTAAAAACAACTAAAAACTCCAGAAACAACAACTAAAAGACTGAATTTAAAAACTAAAGTGAAATGACAAATAAACAGTAAAAGATCCCCCTTAGTGTATGGTGTCATCTCCATCATAGTCGGCTACCATATCATCCACACCATCGTCTATCGCATGCTCCATATCCTGAGCTCCTATATCAGATGGTCCTGCTCCCCCCGGAAAAGAAGGCATGTCCCCGGGCCATGAGACATAAGCTGCAAACTGGTCAGGTGTAGGCCATGACCCTGGAACATGGGAGGACTGAGAGGTGTAAGCATGATAGGAATCATTGAGGAGCACCTATCCTCTATGAACAGCAGTAAGTTGACTCTAGGTGTGCTAATGGTGGAGCTCTATGCGGCTAAAATACTCAATCAAAGTAGGGTCCATCTTGGGCATGGGTGGATGTGGCTGTGGAACCTGTTGGGCTGGTGGTGGGGAAGGAGGTGGGATTTGCTAGTCCTGAAGATGCTTTGCTGGGTTGATGCAGTTATTCTCAATGAATTTGAAATCATTGGAGCGCTTAATGTCCTAGGTGAGGTCAACCTTAACCCCCTAAATAGCACACAGCTCAGTAATCAAGGTCGGGAAGCCTAGAGCTTTGCTGGCAGTAGTCTGGTTGACAAAGATGTGAATCTACTCTGAGATGACCGTGGCCAGGTCCACTGAAAGGCCACTCAAAATGCAGTAGAGTAAGTGGCATCTGGGCACGTTGAGATCTGAATTATGTTTTATTAGCACAATGTTAGCCAATAAAAACGTCATCCAAATCTGTGTAAGAGACTTCATGTTGCCCCTCAGGATGCGAAGAGCCTTTTCGGCTTGATTCACCTCATATGACCTCCCAGGTAGGCATAGGGCTGCAGTTGTCCTATCATCATCAAAACCCTTTGTGTCACGCCTCAACTATTGATATGTGCATCCTCCTTCTTCAGCAAGGACATCGAGGGCTAAAGAATTCTCTGGTAGAATCCTTGTCGTATGAAATCCATTTGCCTCTCACCAGGGACCTCTTGTCAACTGACCCAGAAGTGACAAAGTAGGCATTAGCATAGAATTCTTTGACCACCTGAGGGTCAAACTTTGGGATTGGGTCCCCTGTTTGCTTCCAGCCCCTCCTAGTTATCTCATTCAGAAAATCATCCGCTTCCACTGGATTCAGAACCACCTTCCTTTCAGCGATGAAGGACCATCCTTTAATAGTCTTATAACGCTCCTGGTGGTGAGGGCTCATGAAGATTTCATTGGTTGGAGCCTGAGGGGCTTTAGAGGAGGATTCTCCTCTAGCAGTAGGATTTGTGTCTAAAGTGATTAAAAATAATATTTTATTTAATTACAGACACGGGAAAAAATTGCATTAATTCGTACAAATTACCCAGTGAAGACAGGAAAAGTTTGCATTAAAAACAAATGAATGTTGTAATTAAGAGTTAAAAATGTATAATGCAATTTATCAATTTGTAATTGATGAACCATGATAGCATAAAAGTTGAAGACAAGTTAAATTAAAATAATCTAGATTGGAAACAAAGTACTCGCATACTAAACAACAACATAGTTGGAGTAAAAAATTCTTATTTGGACGGTTTGCAGCAGTAGCAAAAAGATCCACTGAAAACCAAATCTTGCCCAATTTGAAATTTCAACTCCCGTAACCCCATTTCCTGGCATCTGTGCAGATTACATTGATTTTCATTTTGAAAAAAAAAAAAATAAAGAAAACTCATCTCTAGATAAATCATTACAATTAATAATTACATCCAAGAAACCATCACCCCATGATGATAGATAGCATTACGAGCCGCCAAATACCTGCAATGCAAGGAACAAGAGACATAAGGGGAAACCTTCAATTAAAAATTAACGATTTCCTATATTAAGTAATGACATATTTAAAAAAGAAAAAAAGGAGAGAAAACAATAAAATTCACAAAAACACAATGACACCCCAAAAAAAAAAAAGAACCATTATCTCTAACCAGTAATGAAATTGATACTTACTGCATCCAGTATATCGTTGGAGAGCTCAGCTTTACTTTCTTTACCATTAGCAGCTATTATTGACTTTGTCTGAGGGAAATGGCGAATCACTTTTGCCACTTGTACTACCGAGTCTTGCTCAACCTTTTGCTTCTGTGCCAGCCGAATGAAATGATATCAGTATGAACTGATTCCTCAATATGCATAATACTCATTGAAATTTGAGAAGTACAGATGAAAAGAAACAGCTGAATGTATCATTAAATTAACTTTCTAATTAAAATGTATGTGAAGCAAGTTATACAAGTCAGTATGATGAAAGCATATAAGCAAAAGAAAATCACACAACGAATACTTCATAACTTGAAAAAGTAACAACATTTATAATCCAAAATCCATTCCACAAGACAATCCTAGCTACATAGCTTGCCATTCTAGCTTATAAGGAGTTAAAATAGCTCAAGCAAGAAAAAATTATAGACGTCAAAATGGTTAAGCACGTGCAGTGAACCACAAATAAAAATGGGCTTTTTGACCATACTAGTACGGATTCCAAAAAATTTACCAATAAAATGTGGGAAAAATTAAATTTATCAAGATGGGGTAGATTTTGACACGGTAGAACGCAGATGCGCTAACTGGGTTGGTGCATCTTGATGCGCCAACCCAGTTAGCGCATCATGTTAAGGGGAAAGATATATAGGATGCGCTAACTCAATTAGCGTATCCTAATGCGCTAACTCAGTTAGCGCATCCTATATATCTTTCCCCTTAACATGATGCACTAACTGGGTTGGCGCATCAAGAGGCACCAACCCAGTTAGCGTATCACGTAATTACTCAGAAATAATAAATTGTATTTAATAACTGTTTAAAAAACACAAAATAACGTTGGATTTCAATTTTCAACCTTAACTTAAATTCTTACATCAAAATAATTTGAACTAAATAAATTACGTTAATTAATACAAGTTAATTATTTGGGGGGAATGGGGAGAGAATACAATGTCGTCGTCGATTCCTAGCATCTCGAGGTGGGTTTCTTCTTGGTTCTGGGTCGTCTTCTTCACCTTTCACTATGTTTTGAGAAAGCAATGGAATCACGAGAAAGGTGCGTATCCCATTTGCCCAAGAAGCACGTGCATCTCAAAACATAGTGGAAGGTGAAGAAGACGACCCAGAACCAAGAAGAAACCCACCTCGGGATGCTAGGAATCGACGACGACATTGTATTCTGTCCCCATTCCCCCCAAATAATTAACTTGTATTAATTAACGTAATTTATTTAGTTCAAATTATTTTGATGTAAGATTTTAAGTTAAGGTTGAAATCCAACGTTGTTATTTTATGTGTTTTTTAAACAGTTATTAAATACAATTTATTATTTCTGAGTAATTACGTGATACGCAAATTGGGTTGGTGCCTCTTGATGCACCAACCCAGTTAGCGCATCATGTTAAGGGGAAAGATATATAGGATGCGCTAACTCAGTTAGCGCATCCTATATATCTTTCATCTTTCCCCTTAATATGATGCGCTAACTGGGTTGGCGCATCAAGATGCACCAACCCAGTTAGCGCATCTGCCTTCCACCGTGTCAAAATCTACCCCATCTTGGTAAATTTAATTTTTCCCACATTTTATTGGTAAATTTTTTTGGAATCCGTACTAATATGGTCAAAAAGCCATAAAAATGGATAAGAAATACATAATACACAAATTCTCTATGGATTTTGAAGATGTGACAAAGATCTAGCAAGTATAGCATCAAACATCATCCAGCAGTACGAATATAAGTTTCAGGCTGCCAAATAAGGACTAAGGAAAAAACTCAAATAATTGAAAATCAATACCAGTTCTAGCTCCTGAAAACCCAGAAGTGTTCTATGTCTAGCAAGTCACAAACCAACATCTAAAATTTGCAGCAAATTCCAAAGCCAATAATATTATTGATTCAATTTATTCTTGTTCTTAAAATTGGATTTATTAATTTATCCACAATTCTCATTGTTAGGGTTGGGTCCCAACTCCCAAGAGGATTGGAATCAAAGCCTCACAATCAGAAAGTATACTCAGTCAGTTTCAATTAGTTGCCAAAAGTAAAACTGAATTTTTCTAGAACAGATAGGATACATCCACCTCATCACCATCTCAGAGAGAGAGAATTTTCATGTGTTAATCTCTGCAAATTAATAGAGGAAAAAATTTTGGTTGTTGTCGTCATCATTTTAAAAACAGATGGAATGAGTTGAGTAGGCAAAAAGAAAGCCAATGAAAGCAGTAAAAATACTGTATTATGGTCTGCCAGAATTGCCACCCATGACAGGTAAATGAAAGCCAAAGGGAGACAGTGTCAAGACTCAAGGCAACTGGGAAGGCTGGCCCTTTTCTAGATTTGTTGTTTAAAATATTGTGGTTCAAGTTGAAAATTGGATAACACTTATGCTAGTTATTTTACAATTCTTTAAAACTGTAGCACAATTTTATTTCTAAGCCAAAAGCATAAAACAAACATGATATTTGGAATTAGAAAATCCAATTACAATGTTAAGCTTCATTACTGCTCATTTCAAGCTCCAACTACTGAAGAACTTTTTCAACTTCTTTATGAAAAATACTATCCCATTTCCTGACCAACTATAGCCAATTATCAACACAAGATATTTGAAAGCTGACAATTTCAGAAAATAAACAAAAAGAAATACCAATACCAGAAAAAGTAAGTTACAAAATATTGTACCAACTACCAAGTACCAACAAAGGAAAATGCAAGAAAAGTTTATCAATAGATGAAGATTAGAGGGAACTGCTCGTTTCTTTTCTTATTGGGGTTGGCTTCCATTAAACCAGATGAACTCTTAAGACTTAACCATCATATGGTTTCTTGTCTAACATATTAAATGCACGAAGTACATACCTCCAAAATATTTAAATTGAATTAAATAAAGGCACAATGGCCTAATTTACTTTTAACTTTTTGACAATTATAGACATAGTGTACCTTCTTTAGTCGCTCCTCTATAGCATCCAAAGCACGGGACTGATCAACTTTGGATAGATAGGAATCCCTCTCTTTCTTGGCAGCAGAAAGTTCTAATCTCAGTTTTTGCTCCTTAATAGCTCTCTTCAAGGCTGTAACAAATATATATATTGCTTTAGCTTAAGCTGCTTAGGCTCCGGTACTTATAAACAAGACACCAATCATAAAGTGATTACCTAGTTCTTCAGTCAGATCATCCCACTTGAACTTACTTAAGTACTTAATATTCCAAAGGTCATAGTAGAAAGATGACCTCTTCTTTCCCCCTGGCCACACACAATACAAATCAGAAACTTGAAAATTGAAACAATACAAACAGGCACGATGTATAGTCCAGCTACAATAAGTAAACATTACTATGAACACATCTTATTCCTGTTTCACCAAATTTGAAGAATAAAAATAATTCTAGAGTTGAGGGGACACCATTATGATTTCCATTAGAAGACTATAGCTAAAGGCCTATAGCCCCTACAAGCACATAAACCTGCTACTACAAGTACACCGCAGTGACAATAACAACAATCAAAACCTCTCACTAGGTAAGCTCAGCAACATAGATCTAATAACACCATAATGACGTGTCATGATACTATCAGTAAATACCATGATACTTCCAGTAAATACCATATGAACTTTATTACATAAAATCTAGAAAAAAAAAAACACCCAATGCATGTGACATACTGATACTCTAGAATGGATAGGAGACAAGATTATAATATCCATTAAATAATCAATAACAGAGAACAACAGGTCACTAATTGTTGGCTCAAACACATACCTATTTGTTCTCCATTTAACATATTGGCAACCCTCTTAGCAACGCTTTTATTGGCGAATTCAACCCATCTGCAAAGTCAAATAGAAAATTAAAAAAAAACAATGATCAAAACCTACCAACATAAAAGATCAGAAACCACTTTAACAACTTCAATCAGATATCAATCCAATTCCAAAACAAAAGAACAAATAAACAAATACCCTTCCGCAAACAATTGGTCTCGGGATCCCCGGGACCGCTTAGAAGGCACTTCGGCAGCATAATCTGCTAAATTCAAATAGAAAAAAATCCAAGCAACCAAAGAAATATAAAATGTCAAATATTTATCTAACTAATTTATAATTAGGTTGTTTAAAATTTTGTTAAATATGAAAACAAGGTCCTATTAATGTATTTATAAAAATAAACATATTAAAACTAACATTTATGTTAATTTACAATGCATCGTAATACTAATATATTAAAATTAAAATTTATGTTAATATTTAGGGTTGGAATGGTGGTTGGCTAGTTGCAGGACGGCCGTTGCAGTTCACGGTCACACAGCCAAATCTCTCGCTCTTTGTCTCTTTCTTTCACTTCTCCACATTTTCTCAATAATATTAAAAGAAAATTTTCCCTTGAATGTAAATTGAAGTTGTGTGAAGAATGAGTAACCGACCTGGAGGAGCGAGAAAAATCCTTTGAATATCACCGAACTGAGAGAGGATGTGGCGAAGCTTGACGTGGTCCATGTGAGGAGGGATGCGACTCAAATAGCACACGCCACGCTTATCAGCCTTCTCCGCTTCCTTCACCAGTTGTTTCTTCTTCATCTTCTTCGATTTCAATTTCAATTTCGTGTTCTCGACATTTGATGCGGTTGTTGTTGCATTAATCTCACCTTCTTCCTCTGAAACTTTCATTCTTCTTCGTGTCTGTGTAGTTAAACAAACCAGAATGATGAGTAGGGATGTCAATAGGGCGGGACAGACACGGGTAATAGCTACGTGAAAATGAGCCCTGTGCCCGCCCCATACTCGCTGCGGGTACCCGTTTAATGGATTTTAAGCGGGTAGTAGGTACCCACGGATATCCATGGGTATCCATGGATACTTGTTAAAAAATCAGAAAATTTAAGAAAACTTAAAAAAAGAGTTTAGTACAATTTAATAAAAGACAAACTTCAAAATAAAATTAGTACATTGAGTCCATAAAAGTCCAAATATTACAAAACATTTATTTTCCTAAGCAAAATGAAATGAATTAAAAGGAGTTCATGAGTGCTCCAACTCATTACAAAGTTCACAAAAGTGTGAATTAAGATATTACAATTTGAACAAAACACACTTAATCAACACTAAGAGAATCACCTAAACATTGGATACCCCAAGCAAAATTATTCCTGTTGAAAGACCAACTACAATTTGCACCCACCAATAAAAAACCCACCCAAACAGTGACATCATCAATCTAGTAAAACGAGATATCACAATTGAAGCCAAGAGACAGTAGCTTGCCAAAGCAATTTAAAAAGAACCAAAGGACTGATAGGTAATATAATAATACCAATTCAAACTATGCCAAGTTCGAGAAGGTAAACCAAATCAAATCTGAAGCTTAAACAGCAGCAGAAACCATCTGATAAAGATGACAAGCATTGAGTGGCATTCCTAAATACAGTACTGATATTGATATTGATACACCAATGTGAATTAAAATGTGGAAAGAACAGAACCAAATACCGGCAAATGTAGCAGCTGCGACATACAATACTCAAACCAGAGATTCAGTAACATGACTAATCTGCCCGAAAAAATTGCAGCAAACAAGACAGTATCCAGCAGCAGTAATTTTAACCAAGGACAGCAGAAGCAATTCCAACACATCAGCAATAAACTAGCAAAACACTAAGAGCCTAGCAAATTGGCAAAATACGAGCTACTGGCATAGGCACATGAATTGACAATTCCAATTAACAAGCCCAATTAGTCGACCCAATAGAGAAAAAAAACAAATGGAGTACATGGGGTATATACTCCTTTCCTGCCACCAACACGCTAGTAGAAACCGATAATCAAACAGCAAATGCAGTAGGCAAAATCAGAAATCAAGGGAAATTCACAGAATTGAAACAACCGACCCACAGTGACTCAGCAAGGGAGATGGTGGTGCAACAGGAGACGGCGCTCGACGGAGGCGCAACTAGAGACGGTTTCGACTATGGAGGTGGCACTTGACGAGAAGTGGACGCTGAGGATCTGGACGACGGAGGCGCAGCAGGAGGTGGCGCTGGACGGTGGGGTTCTGGACAGTCACACTGAAGTGAAGTGAACGAAGGGACGCTGCTGGAAGTGAACGGCAGTGCTTACCTTGACAGAATAGTAGTGCGCGGCGCTGCTTTTTGTGAACGAAGGGAGGCGCTGAACGGACGAAGCTGAACGGACGACGGCGAGGAGCTGAACGGAAGACGGCGAGGAGCTGAACGCTGCTGGACGACAGAGCGGCGGCGCTGATGGTGCTGCACTGGCACTGCGAGCGGACAGCGGCGGATGGAGGGAGAGGGAGCTGCAAGGCGGCGGCTGGAGAATGGAGATGAAGAAGAAAGAAGGAGAAAGGTTGGAAGTAAACTACTGTCCCGTGCGATAGGATTAATTTTCAAATCATAAGTTATACACTTATGATATATTTTTATAAAGATATATTTTTAAATATACTTTATCAAAATAAATATTTCAAGTGTTAAATATGTTTTTGGTCCTTAAACTTTCACCTAATTTGGTTTTGGTCCCTAAACTTTTTTTTCGTTGGTTTTGGTCCCTAACGTTTTCAAATCATTGAAATTAGTCCTTATCGTCAACTCTGTTACATATAGGGGTGACGGCAGGGACTAATTTCAATAATTTGAAAACTTTACCTTGTGTTTGAATGCAGAATTTTAGAATTCTCAAAATTATAATAGACAATGTTGAGTGAATTGTTAAAATGAGAGGAATTGACAATGACAATCTAAAAAGTTTGAACATAAAAGAGAAATGTTGAAATTCTCTCCTAATATTTGTCATTTGAAATTTCTCTGTTTGTCATAAAAAATCTTCATATTTGTCATTTGGAATTTTTTCTTCTACTATTTTAACACATAAATTTTAGTAATTTTAAATTTATCTATCCAAACACAAGAGTAATTCGGGTGAAAGTTTACGGACCAAACCTGAATGTGGGTTTGGTCCCTAATCTTTATTTTTCGTTTTTTTTCCCTAACATTTTCAAATCATTGAAATTGGTCCCTGCCACCAACTTTGTTAAATATAAGGATGACGGTAGGGACTAATTTCAATGATTTGAAAACGTTAGGGACCAAAACCAATGAAAAAAAAGATTAGGGACCAAAATCAAGTTCGGGTGAATGTTTAGGGACCAAAAACATATTTAACCCATATTTTAATTGTTATTATAATTACATAAATTAAAAGAAAAACATTAGTTTGAAAGAACAAAAAATATATAATATCAATGCAAACTCTAACTCTAACTCGTCTAATGATTTTACAAGTAAATATTAAATCAAGTACCCATTGATCATCTAATCTAAAAGACCGCAAATTATCACTGTATTGAAGGATAATGTACTTATTTAATATGACTTTATTAAAAATTAAAAGGTTGAATATGTTTTTGGTCACTGTAAAATTCCTGAAAATTGACTTTGGTCCCTCCTTTATAAATTCATTGAATTAGATCCCTAACTTTTTGAAATATGGTGAAATTAGTTCCAGTCATTATACGATGTTCGTTTGAATTAACAGAGTGCACGTCACCCCTCCAGATCACATTTTTTTTATCTAATGTGGTAATTAAAATCCAATTATTTATCCATCTTACCAAGAAGGCTAGAAGGTCAGCCGACCAGGAATGTTGGAAGGCCAACCAGCCATGAAGGCTGGAAGGCCAGCTAGCCAGGAACGCTAGAAGGTAGGCCGGACACAAAGGGTAGAAGGATAGCTGGCGAGGAGACGGCGAGGAGACTGAAAGGCCAATCGGCTAGGAAATTTTTGTGAGGTGGATAAATAATTTGATTTTAATTATCACGTCAGATAAAAAAAGTGATATGGAGGGGTGACATGGCACTCAATTAATTCAAACGGACATCAGATAATGGCAGGGAATAATTTCACCCTATTTCAGAAAGTTAGGGACCTAAGTCAATGAATTTAAAAAGGAGGGACCAAAACAAATTTTCAAGAATTTCACAGGGACTAAAGACTTGTTTAACCCAAAATTAAATATTGGAAATAACATGTAATTATGAAAAAAAGAAATGGTAAAAAATTTAAAGACAGTGTAATAAAAACCTTCTCTAACCTGAACCAGGATATCCTATTACGAACTTCATTTTGTGTGTCATAACAAATTTTGACAAAATTTGGTTGTTCTCATTCCATTGGCAACAAACTACCAATTCAATGATAATTTTGGCCACTAATAACAAATTGTGGTGGTTCGCCGTCATCATTTAGATTAGTTTCAACCCTGACTTCAATTGATGTGAAAGAAAACATACTATTATATGATCTAATATTTTCTATAAAATGACTAACACCATCAAACAAATTGCATAACAATTAAAGGGGGTTTTGTAACAACGGAAACAAAATTTTCCCTTTTATTCAACACATTGAAAAATCAAGAATATTAGATTGAGAGGGCTTATCCGATCTCTCCTCAAACAAAAAAACATGCTCCATGATATTTGCAAGTGTATCTCATATCTCCAACATCCATATAGTCTACAAAAATAACGAATCTAAAATTTTACAATCCGATAGGTTTTTTAGTATTATTTTTCACTATTCATTGTAAAAAGTGATTTGTTTTAGATTTCTTTGGATTTATTTATGTTTACTCATTAACTTAATATATTAGTTTATTTTGAATATCAATTTAATTTACATTAAAAAAAATTCTTGGAAAAATACAAAGCTAATTGTCCATCATCTATCTATACAATACATTAAATATTTTAATAATTTTTTCATTATTATTCAATTTTCTTTCAATAATTTATTCAATCAATATACTCTCTCCGATCATTTTTATAAGACACTTCTTACAAGTTTTAGTTATTCTTTTTATAAGACATTTTACAAATTCAAGGAAGCATTTATTATCATTTTTCTTATTTACCCTAATTAACTTTAATGTCTTTTCAACTATGAAATGGTAGTGGGGTTAGTTAATGATCTTAAATAAGGGTAAAACTATAATGTTAAACTATTTTTTAAAATTCCAATAAAATTAACCAACTTTAACCATTTTTATTGGTATGTATAATTCGATTAAGTGTATCTTATAAAAGAATCAGAGAGAATATTAAATATTATAAAGATAATCACCTTTTCTCATTGGAATTTTAGAATTTAGATGTTCAGTAAATATATAGATGTCATTGGGATGTTCAAAACATAGATTAAAAATGGATTTGAATTATGAGAGTTTAATTTGTATATTTTGTATGTATAAAAAAAATTACAATATTATCTAATTATACGTTAACACATTATTTAATTTAATTTAGGTTTAAATATATTTTTAGTCCCTATAAATATGAGTCATTTTGTTTTTAGTCCCTATAAATTTTGTTTTTGATTTTTCATCCCTTAAAATTCTTCTGTTTGTCATTTTAGTCCCTGCCGTTAACTTAAGGCTTATATGGCTAACGGAGTGTCACATCAGTCTACCACATGTGATTTTTTTGCCAGCATAAATTTATTTTTAGTCCCTATAAATATGGTCCTTTTGTTTTTAGTCCCTATAATGTTTTTTTTTTGTTTTTCACCCCAATCCCATCCTCATCCAATATCACAATGTCCTTTTGCTTCTTCTACTGTATTGTTACACTTGGAATTCTTGAACTCCTCGTGTGTTTAAGAAAATAAATTCTTTATATATTTAATTATTTGAAATTTCAAGACACTTGGATTCACTGTATAAAGGGGGGTAAACCTGTAACGATATTTTTTTCTCTGCAATTCTTTTTTCTATTTATTGAGTAACAAAATTCTCATTTGATTTATGTCTATTGATGACCTATAACTTGATGTAATTTGTCCTGAGTAACAAAAAAAGGCTTGTAATTGTAAATCAAGTAAAAAAAATTTCAATCAATAGACAGAAAAAAAATTGCAGAGAGAGAAATGTCATTACAAGTTTTTTTCCCTTTATATAGTGAATCCAAGTGTGTTTAAATTTCAAATAATTGAATACATAATTTTTTTTCTTAAAGCCACGAGGAGTTCAATAATTTCAAGTGTAATAATGCAGTAGAAGAAGCAAAATGACACTGTGATGTTGGATGAGGATGAGATTGGAGTTAAAAAAATCCAAAAAAATTGTAGGGACTAAAATCAAAAGGATCATATTTTATAGGGACTAAAAACAAATTTAAACTGGACAGAAACAACACATGTGGCATGCTGATGTGGCACTTCGTTAGCCACATAAACTTAAAATTAACGGCAGGGACCAAAATGGTAAACGAAAAATTTTTTAGGGATAAAAAACCAAAAAAAATTTTTACAAGGACTAAAAAAAATTACCTATATTTATTGGGACTAAAAACATATTTAAACCTTTAATTTATATCTATATGATTATCAATATAATTTTTACAATTCAATATGTTTTTTATTATATTTTGGGCACTATTCATCCCCTGATTTTGGCTACTCACGTGTAATGGAGAGTGTCATTAATCGTTTTTTAATGTTTGTTAATTTGAATTTGAAATTAGGTGTTGACAACTAATGATACACGTGTTATTCTCTCTTTAAATTTTTTCCCACTAAAAATTCCGCTCTTATTTCTTTGTTATTTTTCCTTTTCTCCTTCAAAAAGTGTCTCACTCTCACACCGTGTCTCCTCTGAAAACGTTTGCTTCCTCCACCCCCCCCCCCCCCCTCTCTCAAATTCTTCTCCTTCTCCTGTTCCTTCATTTCTCCGTCTTAATCTCTCTCTCTCTCTCTCTCTCTCTCTCTTTCTCTTTATCTCTTCTCCAAAATCCTCACCCTTTTCTTTGTTCTATGTTTTCGTACTCCTTCTCATTCACCTTCCCCTTGTCTTTCTTTGAAATTTTCTTCTTCGAACCCTAACCCCTCTTTCCTGTTCTGACGTTTTCTTCCACGTCCTTCTTCACTTTCCAAATCTTCCACGTCCTTCTTCCTTTTTCATCTTTTTAGATTATAGCGTCTGCTTTGCTTTGGATCGTAGTTTTCATTTTTCCTCTTCTTCAGATAGACAATCACAAAGGTCCTGAACATCAAGGTAATCACTTATGATCTTCATTTTTTCTTTCATGCCCTGTTGGCTAAATATTCACTTTTGATTATATATCAAGTCTTGCAGAAAAATTTGATATGATGAGATCGAAAAAAAATTTCATTAGGTATTCTATGATTAATGGCAATTTATTCATTTTTTAAATGTAGGGAAAGCCTGGATAGGAAGGTTGTGTCTAATCCTCTCCGAATAGCTTTTTGTATTATTTGTCACCTGAAAAATGTTGTTTGTGGGTTAGATTCTGCACATGCTTGGTTGTTCTAAAAATTGCATTTCTGCTTATATGTCTCTTCCTTTGGAGGAAGTTATGACAACGTGATCTTCTTTTTATGGGGTTTATCATTGCCTTTTTGGTTTATTAAAACTCACTGAATCTTCCAGAATCTATGTTTCTTACCCATAATTCATGAAGCGTGTCTCTTTTAGGATTTCCCTTCCCCTCAATTTGCAGGTCTTTTAGATTTGAAGCAGAAGAATGGACTTCTTTAACTTCTCATTCTCATTATCCCCGACTTTCCCAATGCATGTAAGTTTTCTTTCTTTATTGACATAATTCTCATTTTATCTTTTACTTTAGTCTACGTATATGGACTTTCCTATCACCTACCATGTTATTTGAGAATGATGCTTAACATATCTTGTTGTTATAAAATAACACAAGATGAAAATGAAATTAATCTATTCTGTATGGTCTCTCTCTCTCCCTCTGATTACTTTTTCATCAAGTAGGACTATACTTTGCATAGTATATCCAGTTGGCACATACTCTATTCCCTACTCCACGCTTCCATGCTTAAACAGTTTTATTTGGGGTTTTCATCTCATCACAAAACACCCCATAAAGTTCTGTTCTTTTGATGAAGTTCCTCCATTGGGTTCTGTCGTAGGACCACCATTTCTGAGGTCTTCCAATGGCTGAGAGCTTCGACAGTGCCACCTCTAACCTTCTCTGTTCCGAGAACAGTAGTACCTGCTTTGATGATGATTTGGAATGCAATGGTTTAGATGGGTCTGGAACCTCTCCTTCCTGGGACCACACAAACCTTAACTCTGATCAGTGTCTGAGTTTGGGCAGCCATGGATCGCAGTCCTTTACGTGTTTTATGGTACAGAGTGAGGAAACTGTGAGGGTTATGGTTAAGAGGGAAAGGGAGCATTTGCCAAGGGATGATTACCTCAAGAGGCTGCGTAGTGGGGACTTGGACTTGAGTGTTAGGAGGGAGGCTCTTGATTGGAAATTCTAACAAATGTCTTAACAACAGGACATTCCATAAATTTGGTGCATCTCTCTTTGCCTTACTCCTAAAACCAGAAGTGCATCTCACTGCATCTCCATGCTTGAAGTTCAACCTCAAAGCTTATAGGTAGTAGTGGTGCTTTCACTTCACATCATCCAAATGTGGATGAAGTTGCCTCAGGTTTGACATGGTTATAACTGTGATTGGAAAGGAGAAAATTGCCTTAGGTTTGCTCAACCCATTTCTATCCCACTTGAAGGATGCTCAAGATCAAATGGCTAAGGGTGGTTATTCAATTATTCTCGTGCTTGAGCCTGTTCATGATTTTGGCATTGTGTTTAGTCAATCGTTTCTTTCCAAATCCATATATCTATGTATTTATTCCATACACTTTTCATGGAACTTTTGTGCTACAGGGATTTGTCAAGTGACAACTTGAGTGGCTAATTGCCTTCCTCAACAGGGAGTTTATTGTAATTCATATTGCTACCCCTACATGTGCTGATTATTGCTACCTGCTATTGTAGATTTTGTAGAGTCTCCCATTCATCCCCTCGTGATATTCTTATAAGCTTTGTTGGTTCGTTATAAGTGTTAATATGATAATGCTATTTACAGGAATAGAATATCATCTTAATCAGAATATTTTACTAGACAGAGTTATAGAAATGGAATGAATGATGGTTGAGGAGTTGAATACTAAATTAAGGACACGGTGATATATAGAAAGGAAAATCTACTAAACACTTTTGGTAAGATTATGGAAGACCAAAATTGTTGTGAAGGTATAAAATATTGTTGACTAACTTTGAGCTTGAACATAGTCCAGAAAGAGAGGTGATGTTAAGAGTGTGGGGTGGAAATATTTTTAAAAGCATTGCTTATCTGTGTAGCTGTTAATCATGAGTGGAAAGTGACTGATTTGTAGATTCATTAAGTTTATTTATTTTTTATTAGTAAGGAGGTGTTCAAATCCTATTTCTATCTGATTTGTTGATGTCACTTGAGAGGGGGTTTTCTTAAGTTTTTATTATCATTCAAATGCTACTAGAAAATTTGAAACTCTATTGTTATTGTCATCTGAATTCACTTTTAGTATTCAGCTTGGATATTTACCCCATGCGAATTCACTTCATAGTGATTTAAATTCTTTCAAAAGTGAAAGCTTTCATGCATTAGCCCTATAAGCAAATCGTCATTCTTCCAATTCATGCAAGCAAATTTGAGGAAGCATTATGAATGGGCTCTGAGACCTATCATCGTTTAAAGGCAATTTTACTTTTTTTTCATTATTTACCTAATCATATTGTTTTCACTTTAAGTTAAAGCATTTATCTGTATTTGTGCAAAGGAAGTTTATTATTACAAAAAAATTCTGCGGGCACATAATTGTATTATTGGTGAAGATGGTGACTGGATTGGACATGGTTCATTGATTGCATGTTACTGCCAACTTGGTAACATACTTGAATTTTGTGTGTTACATTTCACATTCTCAAATAGAAATCCCAACTTTACATAGCAAAGAATGTTTCTCATCATAATGTTGGTGCATATGGTATATTGGTAAGCTGATCAAAGTGACAGATCCAACTGCCTTCTGGAACAGAAGTTAGCTCTTAGCCAATTGCAGGTTTTCAATATATTTTGGGAAAGCATCCCATCAATTTACCAGGGACAGCACCAATCCTTTTTTCCCATCTTACAAATCTTACAAAGTTTGAATTGATCCATGTTCTATTATTACACTTGATATTCAAATTTATCAATGGTGAGTTTAAGGGTTCAAGTAATTCTAGCAGTGAAGTTTGAGTTAATTAGAGCTCATGCTGCAGTATGTGCAACTCCCAATGTTTATTGATGTAATTACTAGAGGCAGTAGTTCTCTAACAATAACTTTAAACCATGATTTGACTTGATGTATATTATCCGAAAATATTGTTGTTATTGTACGATTGGTGTTGTCTTTCTTATATAAGTTTTTTGACCTTGCAAATTTTTGCTATTAGAATGAATAAAATGGCAAAATGATATTCATGTCTGCTCAGAATGAATAAAATGGCAAAGAAATGTGTTAATTCTAGCTTTGGCTCTCATGAGCTTCGTTCTATGCCATAGGGATTGTTTTCCTGCGCGAGTTGTTGTTTCCTTCTGTTTTTTCTTTTCATTTCTTTGTTTTTCTTTCCCTTTATTACAAAAAAAATATTGTATTTATAGAATTTGTATGAAAATAATAATAAAATAGTGTGATGTATAACGTTTATGCGCATCTTGTGCAGTTTGTTTTTTTTTACTAATTATCTCTGTCATTACCCCATTTTGGAATCACATTACACATGTCATTATCTGTAATGTTCACAACTATCTTTCAGTACTTCGTCTTCATCATCATTTCAATCAAGTATTCTATAGTATACCTTCCTATGGTACTCCATTACATATTTAACTTATTTTATAACCAATATATTGTGAAATGTACATGTCGTATCCATTGAATGATATTAGTATTTGACCGTAAGTCCCGTGTATTTGCATGGGATACACACTAGTTACTTATAAACGAATTAAGTATATAAAATAAATTTCTTGTATACTGTTATAATTAGGGGTGTTCATATCCAATCTAATCCAATGCAAACTGTAAAAACCGAACCGAAAAAACTGAAAACCAAATCAAATCAAAATCCAAAAAATCGCAAACCGCAAAAAACCGAAATTTTTTATTGGATTGGATCGGTTTTCGGATCCTATGTTGAAAACCAATCCAATCCAAACCGAACTTATATATGCATATATTATTACTTATAAAATAATCATATATTTATACCTTTATACATATATATTGATAAAAATACTTATACTAATATATTTTTTATGATTTATTAGCTAATATCATGTTAATATTTCTAAAAATATATCAATATAAAATTAGTTTTAAATTAGTTTTCATGTCTCATGTTATTCTTTTTATATAATTTTATATTAATTTTAATAAATATAAGTTTCAATAAGAAAATGTTTACTATTACTTCATTATTTTATCAAATATTTATTGTCTCTTTAAAAAAAATCGAAAATCGATTCAATCCAATCCAATTTAAATTGGATCGGATTGGATCGGATTTTAAAAAATATCAAAACCGATCGGATGATGAAATGATAAAACCACAATGATCGGATCGGATGGTTTTTTACCTCAAAACCGATCCAAATCGAACCACGAACACCCCTAATTATAATGGATATATACATTGCATCTCACATTCATTAAACATTGAATTATTATTCTCATTTTTTTTATAATTTATACAACAAAAAATTATATAACATTGTACAACAAACTTTTTCTCTACTTTTATCACATTACTTTTTATTTTTCACAGTTTCCTCTCTTATTTTCATATCTCTATTTTTATTGTAAAAAATGGTGTACACATTTATTGTGCAGTTTGAATAATATGCAAGGTTTTGCTTATAATTTCAAGAAAATGACACTATGCTTGTTGCACATACTTCGCTAGGTATGTACACAATATGGACAATTCAGAAAAGAGTCGCATAATCCATGCAATAATACAATATTTTGTAATAAATTTTTTTTATCTATATTTTTTTATTAAATCACTTATATCATATCTCATCTTTTTCTTTCTTTTATTCTCATCTCTTTTTTTATTATACAAAATGTTGTACAAATTTGTTGTACACTTCTCCCTCTTTAATCAAAACACAATATAATGTTAAATCTTAGACATTAAACTTTAATAATATTCTGAAAATAAAAAACACTATTTCATTCAAACACCAAATCCCTTTATTGTAACCGAAATCAAATTTATTCATCATCTACAAATTAAAATTTAGTTAAACAATAACTTCACTAAATAATTTTGATTTTTTGCAAGATTTAAATAAAAAAATCTTCAAAACAAAAAAAAATTACACCAAAAGAAATAATATTACACAAAAAATCTATTTTAGTAATAAAATTAGGCAATTAAAATGTACCACTAAGCAAAAGTACATTGACAATAATTTCATAAAGTAATTTTTACCTTTCGCAAGATAAAGTTTAATCCAATATTCTACAAAATCAACAACAATTTTAGTAATAAAATTTGGCTATTAAGATTTTTACCTGACAAAGTGTGTGTTTGGATATTTTTTAGAGTAAAAGATTGATTATATTCACTGAAATACTTAATTTGAACATGTTTGATTTCATCACTCTATAATTAATTTTTTTCCCAAACCATGATTTTGTCATAACCTTTTTGAAATTACTTTTGATTATGGGGTGAATTAATTATGAAATTTCATTCCATTTTTTGTCTTTAGACCGGCTATACGAAGAATTATTTCTATGACACAAAATTTAAAGAATTCTACATGTTGATTACCCTTTAACTTAAGAGGAAAGTGAATTTAATTTTACATAAGAAAAAATTATATTATTATAATAATTAATATATTAATTAAAAATTTTAATTAATCTTTAGATAAATAATATCGTGTAATTTACACACGTGATTATTATACTTTTTAATATATATAAGTAAAAAAAATTAAATTATTATAATAATTAATTTTTTAATTCAAGTTTTTAACTGATATTTAGATAAATAATTTGATATATTTTACTGATAAGATAATTATCAGATTTATGTTTTTATAACTAAAAAATTACATTATAATAGTAATTAATTTTTTATTAAAAATTTAAATTAATGTTCATTTAAATAGTATGTGATTATAAGTTTTTATATTTATAAGTAAAAAAAATTAAATTATTATATTATAAAGAAAAAATTACATTTTGAAAACAAAAATCCTATTTTATTACAAATGTTGAAATATTATATTATATATATTAATATATTATTATAACTTAAAAAGTAAACCTAACATGAAAATGCTATAGGATACCAGGCTACATTAGACTACCGGACCATGGTTTTATGTCAGCAAAATTGGTCTCACTTTTGCCAAAATTGGTGGCAATGGCAAAACAAAAGTAGAAAATGAAATGGCCAGAAGAACCGGTCAAAGGGTCATTAGGGGGTACTAAAAAAATAAAAACCCCAATGAACAATACTAAAAAAATCTGGTCCAATGTAATATTATAGATTGGGAAATTTATGGTTCAGACTCTCAATACTCAGTAGGGTGGCTCATGGCATCTGCAGTTTATAAAAAAAAGTTTGTGAACCACCCCTCGATTTAGCGGATAAACCCATTTAAGATCGCGAGTTACATGATTAAACCCATTTAGCCCATTTTTTAAATAAACTTCTAATTTTGTGGTCCAGGCCTGCATGCAGTGCGGATTTTATGGACTAACCTGCGGACCAAAACCCATATACCCAACTCTAGTATAAACAAGCACAGATACTATAGTATCCGCCACATTAATAAACCGGGTAGTGAAAAAACCCGTTAAGCTATTCAAACCCTCCCGCAGCGGATTTTACCTGCAAATTTCTTCTATTCTCTTCTTTTCAACGCAGGGGTTTTCAAAGACAATACACAGGGAGAGGGAAAGGGTTCGCCATGAAGAGATTTGGGTCCATTGCCCGTCATTTTTCATGGACATAAGATTGCAAAGTTAAGCACGCCATTCATACCTTTGTAGAATTTCCTCCTCCAATAAACCAAACTCTTCAGCCTTAGGATCTAACAAGTCACCATTCTTCCTAGCCTCAGAAATTTTATGATCCAACTAACCGAAAGAAACCTTATTCCATTATTCCATTCCCGCAGTAATGCCTTCAATGCTTTAAGCTTTTCTTTCAAAACATAAACTGCTCGCGCAGCACCCTGTAGATCCTTCCATTGTTGCTTTATAAATCCTTCAAAAGATGAGTTAAAACAACAACAATCAAGGACCTTACCTTTAAAATACATTTTCTATTTTCTATTTTTATTTATTATTTTTTTATTTTTATTATAAAAATGTTAGTTTATTTTTTTTCATTTCATTTTTTATTTTCAAAAGTTTTATATAGAAAATAAAAAAATTAATATAAAATTTTTTTCTTTATTTTTTATATAAACTCTAAAAATAAAAAATATAATATGTACATAATTAAAATTAAAATATAAAAATAAAAATATTTTCCAAATTAAATTGTCAATTTTTTCATTTCGTTGTACACTTAAGAAAATTAAGTGACACATTCGTTCCGCAATCAAGTCACGTGATCATGACATGATTAATTATGTGTTTGGTTTAGTGTTGAAACTAGTAAAAATTATGTTTGAATTTCTCAACACAACTATATTTCTAACGTTGAAAACGTGAGTTTATCATGTTACAAAGTTCTAAGTCAATAAGTAGGTTGACTGACAAACATGTTGATGACTCGGCACTACCGCAAGTTCAAAATTCTGATAAGTGATAACCATGACTTTAGAAATGAAAGTTGTTGCCCTTGCTGGCTTGAATAATTGAATTCTCTATCTTAAACTATATATTCTAAAAAATTATAACACTTGTGGCGGCCGAATTAAGTGGGACCTGGAGTTATTGAGTATGATTTGAGAAGATATTAATCATACTCTAAAACCCATTGAAACTGCATTGTTTCCACGTGCTATGTATGATGTATCTAAGAAAGAATAGAATAAGAACCGATAGATGCAACATGCATTATTGTTCCCTTGTCTTTCATCAGTCAAGTGCAACTAGTACACGCGTTCGACCGCGACGATTTCCTTAACAACCCTTTATCTAGAATAGAACACCTATGAAATGTAACAAGTTGATTATGAAAAAAAAAATATTTATTTTTGTTCTCTTTTACTTTTCCTTTTTTATAATTTTATCCTTTTCAACTCTACAACTTATCTCATACTAAAATAACACAACTCATAATCAAATCCAACACATGAGCATCATCTTAATACTTACACATACATAATATTATTATTTTATTTTACTTTACTTTTAACCGTTCCATCTCTTTTTCCTTTCCTTTTTTTTAAACCACATATATTCTTCATGAGAGACAATTCTGCTAAAATCGGGAACATTCACATCATGGTGAGACTAACTCTTTCAGCAGAGATTTTTTTCATCACCAAGACTCGAACTCAAATTTTATTTAAAAGAAATTAAACATGTACCACTTGAATTAACCTCGTTAGTATTTTTCCTTTTCCTTTTTGAGGCCAAACAAAACATTTTCTTTTCAACCATTATAACATACACTTTATTAGGACATCAAAGTTCCAAGTTTGTCCACAAAATTGGAAAAAAAAAAAAACCATATGTACCGAATTTTTTCATTAAATCTAGTTAGTTAAGGGCCCATTTATTTAAAATTAAAAAATATTCTTAAATTGTATTTAGTTACAATAATAACAAAAAGCGCTTTTTAATATTTTCTCTCTTTTATTTCATTTAATTATTCTGAAAAGCAAGTAATTAAGAATAATTTCTGATTATAATCTGATTTCTGATTTTTTGTTTAAATCCTGATTATTTAAAAATTTGAAATGAATATAATAAAAGTTTTAAAAGTGATTTTTTTAAAAATATATATATATATATTTCTAAAAATAATCACAAACAAACGTAAATATATTGCCCTGAATTTTATAGACAATATTTCAACTTATTTCACTTTATTAATTCTGTTGGTTTCCTACTCATTGGCAGCATTTGTTTTTTTTTTTTTTTTCTATCATGCTGGACCTCGTTTCCTTTTGTATTCCTTTCATTCGGAATTCTTGTTTAAGGATATTGTAATTGTGAAAACAATTTCCCTGTAGAGACAAAATATAGTGCATGTTTAGTTATGCTTAGATTCTTCCAAAATCACATTAACTCAAAAGCAATAAAATATTGTTTTTTATGCGAACGCATGCATTATGAGTTTTCAACGGGTCGTGCTACGGTGCCCATGAAAATCAATTATTTTGGGTACCTTTATCTTGTGACCAATAAATAAAAAGCAATATTTAATTATAACATTTATAGTGTATTTGGTAAAATTAACTGAAAACTTAAAGCTAGCTGAAAGCTGAAAGTTTAAAGCTAGTTGAAAGCTCAAAGCTATTAAATGTGTTTGGTAAAACTAGTTGAAAAATGATAAAATGACATTTAAGGACAATATTAATTATTAAATAATGATAAGTGGGGGTGGTTGAGGGCTAAACTTGTAATTAATTTTCAGCTAGTAGCTGAAAATTGGTGCTTTTTTAAAAAAACTACCCTACCTTTTCAAGAAAAGCTAGTAAATTTCAGGCTTCAGTTAGCTGAAATGGCTTACCAAACACACTATTAATGTTATTTAGTACACTTTCATAATTAAATTTACAATTATTTCATTCTCCTCCCCCTATTCTATTTAATATATTTTGTTTTTTAATTTAAAATTTTTATTAGTTCAAATTTAAAATAAAAAGAATGTTTTTTTGTCAACAAATAAAAAGAATGTTTAAATTTAAGTAATGGGATTAAAAGTGGATTAATAGATTAGTTAAAGAATCCAAATAGTGTTGTCTATATAATTTTACCTCACTAGGCTGGTTAAATGTGCTATGTTATTCATCCTTATGATGGGAGTAGGGACGACGGTGGATGACATGTCGATGGACATTACAGGCGATGGATAAACGCAAAGGGAGGTTACACACGATCGACGTAGAAAACCACAAGCAACTATGGGCAGCGGAGCGACCCAATGTGCGTGATGTTAGTAGGCGGATAGACGTCGAGGGGGGTTACACGAGACGTATAGGGAAATGACCGACATTAAAGATAACGGATCAATGAGCGGTGTGGTATGAAAACAAGGTAAAGGCTAAGGTGGATCTTCTTAATGGGTTGTTCACTTGTACATCACATTTGCTGACCTCCAATTCCCAGTTTTATTACTTGTTTGCTAAAAGTAAGTAAATTGTGATTTGGTCCAGAATTTATGAGAAATAACAATTAAAACTAATGACACTTTACTGGTAATGAAATTGAAAATCAATTAGCTTCATAAAATTGCAAACTTGCAATTTGTGTCGAGGATGGTTCTCTCACCCTATGTATCATATAATCCATCAATTAATGGGCGTAAAGCCTTGCACGTACTAGCGATAATAGAAATCGCATAACACCTCGCACGTCCTATTGGTATAACAATACGTGAAATATTTTTTTTTTTGGTTGAAAAATATAGTTTGTTTTGTCAAAATATAGCTTACAAATTGCATGATATTACAACTTCTAAAGAACAATTTGTTCTGCACTGTTCAATAAAAAAATGAGATAACATTGTGCCAATTCAACATCGAGCAATTCAATTCAATAAAAATGAGATAATCTCCCAAATAGTGAAAATGATGTGGCACTGTATCATTGTCGTTTGTGTTGACAACCCAACTATAACAAGCACCAATGCGTGTGTGTGATTGTGTGAGAGATGAACTGCAGCCCGACCAACGAGACGCTCTTTAATAGCACGCCGCAGATCAAAGAGGACCTTACAAAAAAAAAAACTATTAAGGATTTTTAGGCAAATTGTTGATAATATCAAAAGAGATTTTGTGTCACTTGGTGCATCCGGTTATCAGTAAAACTTTTCAGCCGTTGATTTACTAAATCTAAGATCAAACGCTAAATAAGGGTGATTCACCCCAAACATCACCCATGGGAAGATTCACTATAGTCTTGGCCTGAAAACGAAACAAAATCAAAATCATATATATAAATAAAGAGAATGACACCTGTGGAGCAAATTAAATATCTCAACGGAGAAGAAAAGCAGATAGGTTTACAGTTTCAATTTTGACCAACATTTGAAAAATAAACATTTTTAAAATAATTGTTTTTCAAAAAATAATTAACTAAATTTTAAATTTTATAAAAAAAATATTTTTAAAATATTAGGATAAAAAGTATAATAACTGAACGTTTCCATGAAAAACTATAAATAACATTAAATGTTTTAATTAAATAAAACACATTTTGGTCAAACAATCAGAGTACCAAAACCCTTATTTTTGGTATGCGTACAGTAAAATTTTTCTTTCAAGGGGGAACAAAACACATTGATAATCATTTATTTTTGGATATAATCAATTATAATAAAACGAAAGATATTATTATTGTTAAAGAAGCTAGCATAATTGTATACATATGAAAAACTCTTTTTCTTTCTTTAATTCCATTTCTTATCCTACCAAAATAATGGGAAAAAGACTTTATTCTTTCTCTCTACTTTTTTATATATGTTTCTCACATATCACCTATATGTTTACTCCATTGTTCACCACACTTCTCTTTTAGAGGATCAGGAAGTCATAGCGCCCTAATATTTTTCATAAAAATTTTAGATATATAAATATTAATTATATATACATTACACCACAAAATAATTTGTAATAAAATTTAAGATCATGCGTTATAGCGTTGAATGTAGTTATTCAATGATATCAGAAGCAAATCATTCATTTGATAAGATGAGTTATAGGTAGATATATATTATGTATTGCAGATTTTAAAAAAGAATTAAAACTATCTTATGACTATAGCTAAAAAAAATTTCAGTGAATAATGAGATCAGATACTCCTCATTATTTGCACCAATAGACATTGATAGATCTAAAATATTTGTTCATACTTTTCCAAAAAAAAAAAAAGTTTTTAAATTAAAAATGTATTTTAAAATTCATCATAATTAAGTAAAATTTTGAAACAAAAAACAAAAAATCTAAAGACAGTTTAATTAGTACTTTTTGACTATTAGAAAGAGACTAAATTAAATAATAACAATATTTTTAAAAGAAATTATCTATGCACTTTGAATTCCAGCAGTGGTTGTGATTAAATTATTTATTTTATGTATTTGTCAATGCCAATCATAAAATTGATTCTTGATTTTATTATACTTTTATATGTATTTTGCGAATGTCATCCTTTTATCAAAACTGAAGCTTGATACATGAATAGCTCCTAAACAGGGATGTCAAAAAAACCCGCACCCGTGGATATCCGTTGATATATTCGCAATGGGTACCCGTATATTTATTAAATGGATGAGACGAATATTATACTACCCGCCCCGCGGGTACCCGCATACTCATTAAAACATATTTTTTCTATTAAATATATTTGAATATTAGGATTTTTATTATTTTATGATGAGATATAATTTATTTTATATTATTTTTTGATGATATTCTTAATATATTAACATGTAATGGTATTATATAATGATTGTTTATATATTAGAGTTTAATATATGGACACTGTGTGTAAAGAAGTTTTACACAGATATCCAATGATGTGCTGCCACATCATTTATTTAATTTAATAACATTTGAGGTGTTATATTCATTAAATGATGTGGCGGCACACAATTGGATGTCTGTGTAAAACTCCTTTACACTGACAGTATACTAATTAAATCCTTATATATATATATATATATAGTATGGTATTATAATATATTATATAACATCTCCTTTCTTTCTTTTTATAAAATTTAAATTCTTAAACATTAATAGATACTCGTGAATACCCGTTACCTGCATGGATACCCGTTAATTCTAGCGGGTATATATACGAGTAGGCACTACCCGCCCCGTCCCGTCCCGTCCCGTTAGGGGTGGAAATAGGTCAAGCCGCTCGACAGGGGCCTACAGCCCAGCCTACTTAAGGCCTAGTTTGGCTCGACTTGTTTAATAAAAAGGTCAGGTCTAGGCTTTTAAAAAAGCCTTTTTAATTAAATAGGCTAGGCTCAGACTTTTTAAAAAGCCTATTTGGCTTGACAGGCTAACCTATTATAAATATTATTATTTTTAATAAATATATAAATATTTTATATATAATAAATAGTATAATAATATATAATTTTTAAAATTCTTCTTTTGGCCTATTTAGAGATAGACTTATTTTCATATCTAAACGTATATGTTAGTGACATATTTACATTATAAAAAAGTAAGTGTTAGTTTGTAAGCGCACTGACCTATTTAGAGATAGATTTATTGACATGCTTAAAGGTTATAATATGAAATGGGCTTCTAAACAGGCTAATAGGCCAAATCAGGCTTTAAAATAGGTCAGGCCAAGTCTAAAAAAATGGCCTATGACAGGTAACAGGCCAGACTTGAGCCACAAAAGTATAATGCAGGCCAGACTTGGGCTCTGCAAAGCCTACCTCAGTCCGGCCTACTTCCACCCCACGTCCCGTTGATATCCCTACTCCTAAATCTCAAAATCGATCCTTCCACGTATTATAAAAGACAAATGTTATTCGGTGCCCGCCCTATATCTATAGAAATAATGCAAAAAGATGTCATTCTCGCATATAGGATTCAATTCATCATGGGCTATAATCACGTAAAATTGTTATGATCTTTAAATTCACCAAGACGTGTATTGGTCTTATCATTAATTATACGTGTGATCACATTATATTATTGTGTTTTTCCTTGAGTTTCCATGGTCGTTCAGCATTATCTAGTATTTATGGTTAAGTATGTTTTTCATGCCAATTTTGGTTTTAAGAACGGGATTCCATCTCAGTCATGCCAATCATCGAAATCACTTTCTCAATACATTTTCATCCTCCAATTATTACCTTCTTTGTGAAACCACTATATATGGCTGACAAACTTCATGCACCAAATCTCATTCAACCTGAGGCATCCCTCGATATATATATATAAAAGGAGGGTTCAAATTACACCAGTGTAAGTTACACCAAGTATTACACCGCTGATAACTACAAATTGAATGTGTTTTTTAGAAATCCAACCGTTGAATTATGTTTATTCATCATCATGATTATTTGTGTCAAATTTCATAAAATTTTGAGACTAATAACTTGATAATCAAATGGTTGAGTTTTTCATATATTTTAAATGTATATATATAACGTTAATCTTGACACATCTCAATGACATATCAAATAATTTCAGATTAATGTAAAATTTTATATAAAAGATCTATATGATAGTAACTTTTAATCCAACGGTTGTGTTCTGGAGTGAAATTATACTTCAATGCGACTTGAACTGACGACCATAACGCTGACATGGTACGTCGACATTCGCCATTCTTGAACAAGGATCAGAATCTAATTTCCGAAATATATTGTCTCCGAGTAGTATTCCGAGATAATGTACCGAGATGCTATCCCGAGTTGTCAAGACAAAATTACATTACAATTTTAATGACTCCGAAGCTTAAATCGGAAACAACCTCATTTCCGAGTTTCCTCCTGGCGCGTGTGATCAATTAGCTGTAGCGCGTGGACCCGTAATTTACGGAGGCAGTTACATCTGTAACTAACTTTCCCGCCAGAATTCTCCTATAAATACATGAGTTTTCGCCCTTTCAGGTACGCACTTTTGACCTTATTCTGTACTTTGATCAAAATCATTACTGACTTAAGCATCGGAGTCCCTTGCAGGTACCCCTGCATCATCGTCTTCAACCTAAAGATCTTGAGATCATTGCAATCAGTGAAGGAGACTCACTGATCGGAGCTTCCAGGAAAGTTCAGGTTGGATTATTAAAAAACACATTCAATTTGTAGTGATCAGCAGTGTAATACTTGGTGTAACTTACACTGGTGTAATTTGAATCCTCTTATATATATCGTTGGATTGAAAGTTACTATCATATAGATCATACATATAAAATTTTACATTAATCTGAAATTGTTTGATAGGTCATTGACATGTCTCAAAATTAACGTCATATATACATTTGAAATAGATGAAAAAAAGGACCATTTGATTATCAGTTTATTAATGTTCAAATTTTATGAAATTTTACACAAATGATCAAGATGATGAATAAACATAATACAATGGTTGAATTAATAAAAATCACATTCGATCTAGAGTTATTAGCGGTGTAAGACTTGGTGTAACTTACATTGGTGTAAGTTGAACCCTCCTTATATATATATATATATATATATATATATATATATATGGAGCGTATCAAGTGAGATGAGTGCTTTATTGTGAGAGATTAGAGGGTTAAAATATAGTCCTTAAATTAAATTGAATTAAATTAAATGGTTGAGATTAAATTAAGTAATAATGATTTGTTATCTTTGAAGTCTGATCCATAAAATTCTTTGATTCAGGTTCCATTGTTATCTCTGAATAATCCTCCAAATCCAGTCAGTCCTTGATTTTCGAAGAAGCTGCCATCAACATTAATTTAATGTTTTATCATATTTTAATTTGATATTTTATTTTCATTCTTATTATATATATATTTCATAAAATTTAATAAAATATTGATATAATAACTGTAATTACTATTACTGTAATTGTAAAGTATTTTTTTGTTAAGTTAGCACTTTAGCATATTTAAAATTTCGTATTATATTAAATGGTTGAGATTAAATTAAATAATAATGATTTAATGTTGATGGCAGCTTCTTCGAAGATTAAGGACTTGTTGGATTTGGAGGATTAATCAGCGATAACAATGGATCCTGTATCAAAGGATTCTATGGATCAGAGATAACAAATCATTATTACTTAATTTAATCATTATTTTAATTTAATTCAGAGATAATGAATTATTATCACTTAATTTAATCTCAACCATTTAATTTAATTTAATTTAATCTAAGGGCTATATATTAACCCTCTCATCTCTCACAATAAAACACTCATTTCACTTGATACGCTCCATATATATATATATATATATATATATATATATATCATTCAACTCAATTTTCACAATTCTCTTTTATGTAGAACCTCAAATCTAATTCTCATCCTCTTTAAATACCTACTTCAATTAAATGGATTAATAGATGCCCTAATCTTGCATTCCAAACTGCTAGTGACACTTTCATCAAAACATAATTCAAAGTTTCTACAAGTTGTGAATATCAAAACATTGAAAAATAACATAAATGAGTTATTTGCCAAACACCTCACCTTCGTCCAGTTTTTTAGACTTGAATTCGTGTACAAACCTTAAAAAAACTCGATAATAAACGAGTTTAATTAACACCAATTAAGTTGAAAGAGGACAATAATTAAATAAAATCATTAAATGAATATATTACAATGATCAAATAATTAAAGAGTTCACATATATAATCAATAAATACTCCCTCCGGTCCTTTTTATAAGACACCATTTAGAAGATATTGATGGTCCTTTTTGTAAGGCAATTGATCATCTTTATGAAGCATTTAATTTTTTACCTGATTTACCCTTATTATATTCTTCCATCATGTATTTTGCTAATTATATTGTTCATTAATGAGGTATTACAAAAATATACATAGGTGACCAAGAGAGAGTTAAACCTTTGCACTTTTCCATATACATTTGTGTGTTCTAGAGGTGGGCATACGGGCCAGCTCGGTCCGTTTAGGCCCGGTCCGCATTGACCCGCTTCTTTGCGGACTGGTGCGGGTTGGTCTGCAATGTTAATGGGCCTATAAAATTAGTGGTCCCTCGGGTTAACGGGCTGGTCCGCAGGCCCATATGAAAAAAAAGGAAAATTCTGGAAAATAAAAAACTATTACAAAAATCTGGAAAAAAATTATTAAAAGTCAGAAAAAAATCAGAGAAATGAAGATCCAATGGGCAGTGGCCCTTTCCACCCCAACAACATCTCCTTCCACGGTTTTTCCCTCCACCCAACAACATCTATGGCTTCCCTGTTGAATGGTCCTTCCATCCTCTAGCTTTGTTTTCTTCCCCCATTTGTGCTGTGTGTAAGTCCAAGTTTTTAGAATCAGAATTTCAAATGAATAAAAAGGGAAACAGACTCAGAATTTCAGAAGGTTAGAAATCAAATGATCTACTTTACAGCACGACCGGAGCGCGCGTGGACGACGGCGAGCGACACAGCGACTTGACTCTGTGCTGCAGAAACAGAGGTGTGTCGCATGAGTCCTTTGCGTGAACGAAACAGAGGAAGAGATCGAGTGAGCGACTGAGTGACATTGAGAGCGAAGAGAGAGTGAGAGTGTGACGCCGTGGTGGTGCGATGAGCGACGTCGCGGTCTCGTGGAGGTGGCGGTGTGCCGGCGATGAGAGCTCCGAGACCGGAGAAGATGACCTCAAGGGAGGGGGTAGTTGCGCGATAAAGAGAGAGATAAGAGTGCTCAATTTTTCTGCAACCCTAATGTGAAATTTACTTTTGAGTTCTAATTTTTTTTTTTTTTGGTTAACTGAGTTCTAATTTTTTTATACATCTTTTAAAAAAAATTGTTTGAAACCCTAAGCCCAAGCCTCGTTGTCCAGATTTTAAAAAAAAAAGTTTGGTCCACGGGCTAACCCGCAAACCCGCATACGTAAACCCATTTAACCCGCGGATAAATGGACCGGGCTAGAAAAATCCGCATTTAAACGGGCCTGTATTTCTCCTGGTCCTAACCGGTGCGGATCGCGGGCTACGCGGGTTGGTCCGCGGGCCCAGGCCCATATACCCAACTCTAGTGTGTTCCAATACAATTGATAGTGGGAATTAGTACTATATTTAGTGCAGAATTTAATCTCAATTATTTAGTGAGAAAATATACTAATAATATTAAATAGGGGTAAAAATGGAATGTTGTATTATTTTTTTATGAAATCAATAAAATTAACCACTTACACTACTTTCCTTGGCCTGTGTAATTCGGTTAGAGGTGCCTTATAAAAATAGCCGGAGGGAGTATATCATTAGAATTTCTCTTAATAATGGATTTTTTACTTTATTTTAACTTTAGAACATTGTCACGATAATATCAATATATTATTATAGTACAATTTTATGTATGAAATGTGTTTTAAAAGTAAATAGAGAGAAAATAAAGTTGAATTCAAAACCCCCTAAAAGATAAAATGATGTTTGGCCATTGGGTATAATAGAAAATTAAAAAATAATAAATATTAAACACACTCACAATATATATGTGATGAGTTGATCGAGTAACCTGGAGAGATTTACATGGAACGGGTTGAGAAACCTGGAGATTGACTCGAGATCGTTCTCAACGTGATATCAAGTTGTTAATGAGATCCAATTTAACCATATTCCTTGATGTGAGTGTTTGTGGTTTAAAAGTTGATCTCGAAAATAAGATCAAATTTTAAAACTTTTGATTCTAAGAGCAATCTGGGACTTAGAATCTATCCTCAAAAGGGACTCTTTAAGAAGTAGGTTTACAATGTTTTAATCTTTTTTAAAAGAAAACTTAATGTGTATTGTGTAACGCCCAAATTTCTAAATTCAAGACTTAGTCCGTTGGAGACCAATTCCCAAATTTTTCTAAATTTGAATCGTGCCATTTCGAATATCATACATCACAATTCGACAAGAAACCAACGATAACTTATACAATTTGTGAAGAACTCAAACTTATATACATATACATAATCTGTAAAAGTGCACAAAAGGCCCGAGGGCTACAAACTTAAGCATCTCTAACATGAAACGAAATATACATAAGTACTTCTACACAATCTAAGAGATATTAAATTCCGACATATATCAAACTCCTGCCTTCAAATCACTGATCCTTGTCAGGAGATACCTGCACACCTAGATTGTGTCCACAAAACGCGTGGTGAGACTAATGTCTCAGTGAAATATAACTGTGCAACATGTCATATGAGAGAAAAAGAATATGAAATGCAACTATCATCATCAAGTAAGATATACATATAAACTAAGCATCTTAAACATAAAGACACATAATCGGCATAACCCAGCCGACGGGCTATGGCGCTTACGCCCTCAACTGAATGAACCCGGAGCATACTCCCACAACTGATATCGGAGCATACTCCCACAACTGATCACGGCGCACACGCCCACAACTAATAATCAAGTCTTTTCTAGAAATTCCTAACATCAATTATTCCATTCAATGCAATCATCACAATTTCAATCAAAATGCTTATATAGAAGGGGAATTAGAGGAGTGGGGTTCATACATCGAGCATTTCAACCATTTCGTACACTTTGTAACTATCGTAAGTTCGCAACTTCGACTTTCCAAAGATCTTTCAAGTAAACTCTATCACTAATTACCCAACTCAAGCACAAACATCATAAATCCAATCAATTTAACCAAATAGATAGGGAATCGAAGGGGTAGGGATCATACAATGGGCATTTCGTCAATTTCGTAATCTCGCTACTTTCGTAAATCTCGTTACCCTAAGGTTTTCAATGGAAATACTAACCAAACTACTCAATCTCATGCATACATTACTAATCTAACCACAATAATCATATAGAAGAGGAATTAAAGAGTGGGGCTCATACATTAGGGAGAAATCAAAATCAAAGGGGAAAGTGGATGTGTGAGTTATACTCACCAATTTCTTGAATTTCAAGGAAGATTTGATGAGTAGAAGGTTCCTTTGATGAATTCCTAGCTCCAAATCCCTTCCCAAGCTCTTAAATAGGTGTCTCTCTCTCAAACACACACTCTCTCTCTAGGGTTCGTGAGGGAAGAAGAAGAGAAAACTTAAAATCTGATTTTGCATGTCCGTCTATTTATACTGGACAACTGGTAATCGATTACAGTAATGCTGCAATCGATTACCAGAGGTGAAAATTACACTAGAAAACGTTTCTGGGAATCTGGTAATCGATTACAACCCCTGGTAATCGATTACCAAAAACTCAGCCCTCAGGTAATCGATTACAACCTGTGAGTAATCGATTACCTAAAAACTAGCTCTCGGGTAATCGATTACAGACTCTCTGTAATCGATTACCAGCAACCCAAAACCCTTCATTTTAACTTGAATGGAATTCTAACTTAGTTTTAAACTCAAGTCTAAACCTTCAATTCTTCAACTTACCTTCCCTTAATTACTATTACATAATCCTCTTTATTTTTAGCCTAATGAGTTATTAAAGCTTCTAATTTGCGGGATGTTACATATTGATTTCCAGAATTGTAAGAATACAACAATACTCACTTGATATTTTATCTAATGAAAATCGAAGTGATGTGCAGGGAAAAAGAAAGAAAAGAATAATGGAAATAAAAGGAAATTAAACCAAAGGACATAAACAACTAACAAATTATAGAATTAAAATGCATGAAATGAAGATTAAGCAAAAGAAAACAACAACATTGTAAAGAAAAAGTAATTGCTTTGATTGAAATTGAAATTTGGATGGAATTGCATACTTGAATATCTCTTTAGAATCAGTTGTCACTAACAGGATGGATGTATTGGTGTTTCAGAGAATTTTCAACGAAATGAATCCAACCTTTATTACATAATAAGTTTGCCTATTTATAGATTTCTAATCCTAACGGCTAACTAATACACATAAGACTACATCATCAATCTTCACATGTGTTGGCACAATGCATGGTTGACACGTCTTCTAACAGACAGAAAGTACTTTATCTTTTTTGAACTTTTATAAGACTCCACTATAATTCTGACATATGTCTTGAGCAATAAACTTCCAATAACTGCTGCTAACTGCTTCTTCAAGACTTCACTTTCCTCGAACAAGCCTCTTATCTACAAAATATATCTTCTAAGTCTTCTTGAGTTTACCTTCTTTCGATCTACTCAAATTGCCTTTCGATTTCCACAATCCATGAAATCAAATATCCTTTTCGATTGTGAGCTTTCCAAATACTTGGAATTTATTCTTTTGCTTCAGCCTACTCAAAAGTCACAAACTCTTTATTAACCATTTACCATAATGGTTTGACACGTGTCAATTCTCCTTTGGTCAATTCTAAGGTAATATTGGCCACCGTCCACCGTCCATTCAGCCTTATTTATGAAGGCTTCATTGATTGGGCCATTTTTGGGACACATTTATTAATCTTCCTTTCTTTTCTCCTATAAATAGGAGTCCAAATGGAACGAACTCTTCCTTCTTCCATTGGTTTCAACATGGAAAAGCTTCTTCCTTTGGCTACTACTGTTTGTCCTAAGATTTAACACAAACAAATGTATCTCAAAGCAATCTAGGACGAGATACGAGTCCTCTTAATTTACGTGGGTTCTACCTAGTGTGAAATCTAGAGAGAAGCGTAGAAGGAAACAACAATTATGAACTGAGCCCTGAACGGGCCTTAGAGCGCATTAAAGTGAGAGAATACAACGTGCAGAAGGAGTAACTGAATGTAACAATTACAACCCCATGGATTCCTAAGCTATAAAGCATGAACATGTAAATGAAGACAAGTAAAAAGGAAAAAGAAGAAAGAAAAAAGGGGTGGTCTGCGCGATCCCTACTTCCTCTCAGCGTGTTGGGTGCCTTTGATCTCTGTGGTGGATGCTACGACTTTCAGGGTGCTATTGAGTGTTCAGGTTGCGGACCCTTACTTCTTCTTTCTTTCCCTTATTTATAGTTGTCCCTCTGGTAACCGCCTCTGGGCTGCCATAACTTCCCCTCAACCCTTTGCGTAACTCCCATGAACCCACGTTCTCTGCATGCACTTGGGTGGATTTGTCTCTGATAACTTCAGTTGATGACGTGGAAAACGTCCAAGGCAATCTGAATAGAAAAGGGGATATGACCTTTCTCGAACTGATGGAGAAGGATTCCTTCGAACCAAAGCAAGGAAGACATCTCGAACTACCAAAAAGCATTCTCTTCTTCGAACCATGATCTGCCTCGATCTTGCTTAGACCTCCTCCTGCTTCGCTCTCTGTTCCAAGGGCCTTCGAACCTCTCAAGACTATTCATTGGTCTTCAAAGCCATACACCTGCCGGCCAACTTGACTTTCTTCACCACCGTCCACCTTGGTCAACGAGATTTAAAACCTCCTCTGATTGGCTTGTTGGAATGGTGCTCTTAATTGCTTTCATGGATTCCAACACTATAAAAGGGGAAAACTTCATTATACTTCACCCTTCTTCCCTTCAGCCATGGAGAGATCCCTGATATTGGTTGCCCTGTACGACCTGATCCTCCCATTACCTTTAGATTTCAGGTCGACAGGGTGTCCAACATTAGTGGTCACTTCAACGTGGACCTTAATCTTAGGTCGAACAGCGAACCCAACAACCAATGCCTTAGCTTCATGCAAGGCCTGGTATTACTTCCACCTCCTTGGTGCCAAGCCTGGTCTCAGGGTAATGGGTTATCTCAAGGCCCAACGCCTAGTCCTCTGATCCTTGGAAGAAGAGGAAGAAGAGGAGGAGGAGGAAGGAGATGAGGGTGAGAGACTCTGGTTCTTGGATTATTTGGAAGAACCAAGGCTGAGAACTCGTTCTCTCACAAGGCTTGAAGCATCGTGCTATTCCCCCTCCGAAGACATGACACTGACACCAAGGTTCGCTGAACTACTTCCCAAATTCGAAGTCCTGGTTCGAAGATCAACGTCTGATGAGATTCTGGCAAGCGTACCAAAATTTCAGCAGTATAATAGTAAGTATAAGTTTATCGTATCCACAGGGAACGGTTCACTTCGTATTTACTCGTGATCAGATTATCAAGTAGAAAACGGTATTTGATAGTTTGTGGTGAGGAAAGTAAATTTGCATAAAAGAAAGAGACGATTGAGAGAAGATAAAATTCTTTACTTGGATTAGGATTAAACTTCGTATCGTCGCACCCCTTTATGCATGTGAATCCCAATATTATTTATGAATATATTTCTATAATATCCTAGCCAAACTATATTGCTTTACCCCGAGTTACCATGTAGTAAACCACTTGAAGATAATTCATGCGGGTTCTCCCAGGCGACAAATTACCCCGACTTGATTGCTCTACCTTTCCGTTTGTTTAATACTATCAATTCGCCCTATAGACCTATAGTGTCAGCTATGAAGAGATTGCCTAGTTCTTCTTCAATGGTCACTTTTAAAGTTGTCTTAACGTCTCAAGAAGGGGGGGGTTGAATAGAGACTTGAGAATATTATTCCTGAAAATACACACTTAAATTCAAGCTGAGACGTGATCTCAAGTTTGACACTTGGAGTCTCAAATAGGTTAGATGAGATGTTGTCTCAACAATAATTTTGTAATCAAGTAAAGATGATTTGTTAATTAATGAGACTTGATTGTCTCTAAATATATTTGATTTAGTTTAGCAAACATATTTGAGATGTAAGATTAATTAGCTCAGAAAATGTTAAGACCTTAAAAGAGAATGAGTGAGACTACTGATTGATCTCAAGTTGAGATGGGATCTGAGATGAGATAGACTTGAGATGTAAGATGAGATGCAGAGACAGATCTTAGTTGTACAAAGATTTAATCAAATGTAATTTGTTTCAAACAGATAAGTCTCAGGTATTAGAGATGTGCTATGTAAATAAAGAGATAAGGGAGGAGAGATGCACACTGAGATTTATATTGGTTCACCCACAACCTTGGGCTACGTCCAGTCCTCACAACTCGTGAGATTTCCACTATTGACAAACCCGTCAATTACAAGTATTCTTACAGCCTCTTCAGGACGTCCCTCACACCAAGCATAGGCACTCCTACCTTGGCTGAGTCTCAAGTATTCTTTTTTCTCAATTGCCTCTTCAGGAAACTCATGCAGTATTCTTTGTTTTCAACTGCCTCTCCAGGAAACGCATGCAGTATTCTTTGTTTTCAACTGCCTCTCCAGGAAACTCAGTGAGTATTCTTGTTACAGTGCCTCTCCAGGCTTTACAATCGCTCACACTAAGCTCAGGCACCTCCTGACTTAGTTGAGACTTGGTGATATGAGATGAGATGTGATTGATCTAGCTTAGTCTACATACAAAGTATGGATAAACCGTGAGCTCAGCTAGGTATCACGCTCTAAATCACTCAAAGAGTGTATACAAATTAGCACAAAACAAGAGCTAAACCTACTACATGATATTGGCTAAGATAGCATAGGTAGGTAGGTTGAGATTCACTTGAGACTTAGATTTTTCTGGTTGTGCAGCAGCATCTCTGCTGAGTCTCACTGTGTCTCCCACACGTCTCATCATAATGAGACTTCCTTCTATAGTCTTCAGAAAACTAGCCGTTAAACTAGCCGTTAGAAGAGAGAGAGGTTGTCTATCACTTTTCTGTCATGAGCTCAGTACTTTTCTGGTGCAGTCTCTGCTGTGACAGTGTACTTGCGTTGACTAGCTTTTGCTGCTGAGTCTCTGATGAGACTGAATCTCTTGAGTATGCTTCTGAGTTTGATGTCTGCATCTCATCTGTGCGTCTCAAGTATGAGTCTCATGTCTACATCTCAAGTCTGCGTCTCATGTCTGCGTCTCATGTCTGCATCTGATCTTTGCGTCTGAACTTGAGACTGCGTCTGATCTTGAGACTGCATCTGATCTTGAGACCGCATCTGATCTTGAGATCGTCTCAAGCTGAGTCTGGATCTCATATTTGCTTAGCTTCATATTTCAAAGTGCTTCTTTGTCATGCTTGGACTGAGTATGATCTTATAATGAATTTGGGCCTATCTCAAACTGACTTTACAATTGAGCTTGTCTCAAGCTGATTTTGAATCTATTCTTTGTTTAGCATCTTCTATTATGATCTTATCTCTTGATTCTGAAGCTAAGTTAGAGTCTCATCTCTTGACAGATCTTGCATCTGACTTTTGATCCTTCCTTTTAAGTTTGTACATGAGTCTCTTTAGCATCTCAACTTCTCTTAACATAAGAGAAAATTATCCTGCAATATGAGAGGCTAAAATTTGCAAACACTTGAGCACACAGTTAGTAGAAACAAGACATCTCATATATTTATCTTTTATATTTCTGCTTATCTTGAGTCTCAAATATTGGTTCATTGTTGAGCTCAGCTTGACTTAGCTTGATGTTTGGTGTCTCTAGTAGAGACCCTTTCTGACTGTAGCTAAGACTTCAATTTGATGTGCACCTCTCTCAACTTAGGCTATCTTCTATTCTAAGCTTCTGAAGACATTCTGATTAAGGATATGTCTTGAGGCCTTCTTCTGAAATTACCTTCAACATATAGAATATTTTAATCTTTTCCCATACTCCATAAATGATTCTGAAGTCTAATGCTTCTTAACATAGGATTCTAATCTTTCTGAATCTCAGGAAAGACTTGTATTGACTGCTCAAACTCAGGCTGACCTTTTCCTTCATTTTTAGTCTGAGGATTACTACCAGTCTCAATCTGTGGTTGCCTCTCAATCTCAGTCTGAGCTTGGTCGTGGTTGATCTTTCTGAGTTCTTCATGAAAATCTTGTCTTTCTTAAGATCTCACATACAAAACATCAATAACTTCAAGAATAGAAAACATTAAGTTTAATAAAAGGTTTGTTGTCATTAAAACCAAATCTCAGAGGGTTTTTGCGCTAACAATCTCCCCTTTTTTGATGATGACAAACCTATTTGAACAAGATTAAGTTTTCATGTATAATAGCATATAAGGGATGATGAGAGTCTATATATTTTTCATAGTATGATCCACTCAATTGAACTCCCCCTGAATTCATGCCTAACAATGTAAACAATAATATCATAACATGATTAAGAAATTATGCTATTATGCACATGGAGATTACTTTCCTATTTCTCCCCCTTTTGGCATCAACAAAAAGATGAGGCAGAGAAATATGTTAAATTCACAGCAGCAAATTCTTAACTTCTTCTCTATAAAAATCTGTCAAATAATCACCTCATATTTATTTTCATCTGTACTAATGGCATCAAAGACATGATTTACACTTATCAAGCATATGGGTGATCTTAACAGAGGGTTTTGAGCAAGTATGCAGTGATATTCTTGATTTCCCAAGAGCAATATGATACAACAATAGATCAAACATATCGTTATAACAATGATCCCAAGAGTTCCATATAAACCAATAAGATATGAAGAGGGATAAATGCTCCAACAAGAATAGTAGAAGAATCAAAGACTAAGTTTAAGAAGGAGAGAAAAGAGTAAGTTGCTTATAATTCCAGAATTTTCTTAAACTTTTCTTTGCTCTTCGTTCTTAATTTAAACTTCAAGAGAGTTATCATCCCATTCTCTTTTTATTTTAACATTTCCTCTCCAAAAGAATAAAGAGTGATTTCTAGAGTTATAGAGGAAAGAGGTAGATGGATTCATCAAATTCCATAAATGATCACTACCAAACTGAGTCAATGTGCACACAATTACCTCTTTAGCAAACAATTTGACTAACTCCCCCTCAAAATGAGATGGTTATGTAAAGTTGCTGGTTTAGCAACTTTTCAATGGCTTATGCAGAAATTTTTTAACTTTTAGAAAAATCATTTGAATAGGGGATGCAGTTAGAATGGAACAATAGAAGACAAAATTCAATCTTAAAACATAACAATGATTTATTCTGTTTGCATACTTGATTAGATAATAAGAATTCATTTGATGCATATTCATGTAGCAAGAAAACATTCAGCACAAAGATTGAATCAGCTACTCCCCCTAAATATGTTACTCACCTTGAATTTTATGCCCATAGTGAGTTAAATTTGTAGAACATGGATAGAGGCATAAAAGGTCAAGATTACAGACCTTGGACAGTAGGGAACACAGAACAGAAATATGATTTGCTGATAAGTTCATAATTATTGAAAAACTGTTCTATGAGAATTTCAAATTTCAAAGGTTGTTATATTTCATGTCAAGTTCCTTTCATACTCATTGATTCACCCAATATTCCAAATCATAATATGCACATCAATTTGATTTAACAATTTACATTTGATATACCATAGTCTATCACAGATTTGGAAATCAAGGGTGTTAGAACCACAGGAAACACTAGAAGGGGGCGTTGAATAGTGTTTTAAGCTTTTTGATTGGTTTTGGAAATCTTTAATTTAAATCATGAAGATGAACAATGTTCAAAACAAGTCTTAAGATCAGAGATAATTAAAATATGAGGAAGATAAGAAAAATAGAGTTTCTTCTAAAGCTTAAGATTGTTTTAAACAGAGACTTCTCAAAGTATCTTCTGAAGGTTATTGCAAAGAGTATTTTCAGAACGGTTTCTGAAATACTTCAGATGACTAGAGGTTGTCTGAAGCCTGTTTCTGATTTCTGAACTGAGCTCTTTCCAGACTCACTTCAGATAATTATTTCAGAAGTTCTTCAAGGTACTTTCTTTGTAATGCTTCAAATGATATGAGAGACATTTCATGTTTTGTTCATATCAAAAATCATTTTATTGAAATAGTTGTGTTAAGTTTATTATGAAAAATACTTTTCAATCCACAACATAAATATGAAAACTGTAAATAAAGAGATTAATGGAAAGAGAACTTAGGCACAGAATTTATCCTGGTTCACCCACAAACCCGTGAGCTACATCCAGTCCTAGAGGCAAACCACCACTGGATTTTCCACCATCTGAATCCACAGATACAAGTATTATTCACAACCTCTTCAGGCCAACACAAGTATTACTTTGTTTTCAACTGCCTCTCCAGGCAACTCATTGCAGTATTCTTTTACAGACAAGCCTCTCCAGGCTCAACAAGTATTCTTTCTTACCAAGCCTCTCCAGGCTCTAAACCAAGTATTTTTTGTCAACCATGCCTCTCCAGGCTCAACAAGTATTCTTTCTTCCACCAAGCCTCTCCAGGCTCTCAGACACTTAAAGTGTTTACAAATTAAACTAAGTTTAAGTTTCCACGAAACATAAACGTAATCTTTTCCTGTACTAGAGGTTAACTGAGTACTACTCAGGATACAATGAATGAATTCTAAGTACAAGGTTAAGACAATGATACAAGTATATAAGTTTAAGTACAATCCCTGTCTCTGATATGAGGAATAACATCCTCTGAGAATTGGCTAGGTAGATACTGACTTTAAGCTCCAGCCTTGTTCTCCAACCATTGGTTTCCATAGGCTACATTCTCACCCGTATCATTGGAATAACCAAGGTACATTCGTGGCTTCAAACCATTATTGGTTCATTGTCATTTTGGCCAACTTGGTTGGTTGTTCTTCCGAACAACAATCTTTGACTAACTGACAAATAGGTCAACAACATGGTTGATTCTTTTTCAACATCTTCAAATTCAATCTTGAGGCTATTTATATGTTTTGTTGGAATATAGTTGTTTGAAGATGATTCATAATACCGTTGAGATGTTGATGATGTGGCTCATATAGCCGTTGTGTAGTAATGTCTCAAACGGTTGCTTCTTCTTAAGCAAATAAATGTTCAGACAATCCTGTGCTGACACTTTTAGAGATGAGCTCTTTTGAGAGATTTTCTTGATATTATTTTGCATGTTTTCTCTCTTGATTTCCTTTTGCTTTTCTTCAGCTGTCTTCTGATTTGTTCTGCGTTCCACAACTGACTTCTGATTTCTTCTGCTTTTCTTAGGAGTGTATATGAGGAGATATTCGTTGGATTTGTCCTTTTGCTTATTTTGTATATGATCCCTTTTTATTTGCTTCCTGACACCATTTCTTCTTTCTTCTTTGAATGAGGTGTCTTGTCAAATAGCTGTTGTTGCAGTTTCTTCTTTGAATAAAGACATGATATTATAGTCGTTGAATCATATAGTCTTAGCTTTTGTATTGATTTCTTCAATGTTGAAATTTGTTCCATGCACTTAGAGAGTTTATATGTTCAGACAATTAATTTCTTCACATATACTCAAATGCTTGTATTTATCACATCGTGATTTACTTCAACTTGTGCTCATCATATTAATTCAGGCTTTTCTCAATTCTTCAGCTTGAATATTATATCATATTAATTCCAGCATTTCTTCTACTTCAGCTGATTGCTATTCTGTTCTTCTTTGGAACTTCTTCTTCTTCTGAGATGTAGATGAATAAAGATGTTGGATCAATTGTATTTTATTCAGACATCTTTTTGGTTGCTTTTTCTCAGTCTTCTGATCACTTCTGTATGGCAGCAGTCGCAGGTGCAGTAGGTCTGCGCACGCAGATCCCTTATGTCGCAGGTGCAGCATGCGTTGCCGAAAGTCTTTGCCGAGTTTCCTTTTTTGTGAAAGACTTTGGTCGAGGTATAAAAGTATGTTTAGCTTTTATACTAAAATTAGTGTACTCCATTTTGGTAGAGTGTGCTTTACACTTTAGTAACGTCTTCAAGAGATCAATTCTTGATTCTGTTTGTAGACTTCTTCAGATAGTCTTCACGTCTTCAGACGGTCTTCTTGTCTTCAGACGGGTTGCACACTTCAGACAGCTTCAGCACTTTAGACGGGTTGCGTTCTTCAGACAACTTCAGCACTTTAGACGGGTTGCGTTTTTCAAACAGCTTCGGTACTTCAGATGAGTTGCGTTCTTCATACAGCTTCAGCACTTCAGACGAGTTGCGTTCCTCAAACAGCTTCAACACTTCAGACGAGTTGCGTTCTTCATACAGCTTCTACGCTTCAGACAACCTTTATATTAAATCCTGCATTTTTTCTTCTGATCCTGATCTTCTGAGCTTCTACGCTTCAGACAACCTTTATATTAAATCCTCCATTAGTTCTTCTGATCCTGATCTTCCGAGCTTCTACGCTTCAGACAACCTTTATATTAAATCCTGCATTTGTTCTTCTGATCCTGATCTTCTGATTCTGATTTTGTTCATCAAATCTTCTTTTTCTTCTAATGAATATTTCAACCTGAAACACAATCAACAAACCTTTCTCAGTAGAACCTGTTTATATAATCTTATTTGTTAATATTATGTTCTTATATAATCTTATTTGTTAATCATTAAAACTAAAGGATATTAAGTCTTTGAGTCAGGTTTGAATGCTCAAACTGATTAATATATTTCACAAAGGGGGCTTTGGCAAAGATCTCACTTTTAATAGATCAAGTTTCACTACTTTTCTATCACATAGCCTTAATCATTGAACAAGTACTACTCCCATCATAGGTTGATCTAGAAATTTATGTTCTATCACAATAAACCACATCATGACAACTTTCCAATGCCACAAAAATCAACTCATTTGGATTGGTACAATTAAAGATATTTAAACTTGAAGTTTCTGCACCAAACCAGAAAACATCCATTGACTTAGCTACTTTAATCTGAGCTTGTGAGATATTTCCAATTCATAAAGATATGAGATTTCAACACAATGAACTAGACATCACAAGCTTTATAATGATATAAAAATCATTCCATTTGGAGTTTTCTATCATAAAACATGAGTGATTAAAGTTGGTTGTTCTATAATGGAGTGCTTACTGTGACAGATCTGGTTTTTCAATCAGTGTGATCAAACTATGCAACCAAAAATAGTGAAAATTAATACTATTAAACCATTGAACAACATCTTTAAATCCAACTGGTTTCATTTGAAAAGGATTTTCCTAGCTCCAGATATAAGTATTCAAAACATATGTGTTCAGATTTGATCACATGAGAGATCAGTTCACTTGAAGTGTTTGCTGGGAATTATGCAGATGATGAAAAATTATAAAACTTTCTAGTTAAATACTTTTATTAGTTGGCTTTCAAATAAACTTGGTTTCACTCAAAAATCATTTCTCTAGCTCTAGTTATGATCTATTTAAGTGAACAGGTTTATATCAGACTTTGTATCAGTGAAACTGTGTTCTAGAATTTACTGGCACTTTTGTGGTGAGTATAAAATCTTAAAAATTTCCAGTTTGATATTCACATAAATTATCTTTCACACAAAATTTGTTTCACTGAAAAAGAATTTCTATAACTTCAGTTATGATCCTTTTAAGTGAACATGTTTATATTGAAGCTTACAACACTGCAACTGTGTTCACATATTTATTGGCACTTCTGTGATTAATATGAAAATCTCAAATTTTCCAGTTTGATTTTATTTAATTTATCTTTCGAATAAAATTGGTTTCACATAAAAATAGTATCTACAACTCCAGTTATGATGATTTTAAGTAAACAAGTTTCTGTGAGCATTTGTAAAATTGCAGCTGTGTTAGCAAATTTTCTGGCACTTCTGTGCTTAGTGTAACAGCTTCAAACTTTCCAGTTTTGCACCCTTATAAATTAGGTTTCTAACAAAATTGGTTTTACTCAAAAAATTAATTTTGTAGCTCAAGTTATGATCATTTTAGTCAGGCTATATCGGAAAACATTTCTGCATATAGTGCAATAACCTCTTTGCCTTCAACTTTCACTTATTTTAGAATCCTTTTATGTGCCTTCAATCTCAGAATTTCTTTTTCATATAATTCACTTAGAAGATTGACTTAATTAAGGAAATGGAGAGCATATAGACTTAGCTTGTAGAAATGTTTCTCCTAACCAATTCAATCAATTCCAAGTTCTCTTTTCTTGATTATCATGAAATTGACTCAAGGATTTTCAATTTTTCATATGATCAGCACATGTTTCATCATAGATAGACCTCAAACTTAAATACTCACATGATACAAGATCATCACAAGCAGTTTGCAATTATATGCACTTAGTTGTCAACAATGTAGATTCAAAAATTGTATTAGAGTCTTGATAGAAAATCAGTCAAAACTCTAATTATTCAAACATCACAGAATCATTCAATTAAGCATGTTTGTCATTGACCACTGAATTCTAAATTCTGCATAGTATCGACATACTTAAATCATATCTTCAAAACAAGAATAGTAAGATTTATCACATATGCATCATCATGGAAGATTAGAGTTTCAGAGTACCTCATGAAGTAATCTTCAAGTTAGCATTTGAACCTCATGACTTAAGAATTTGCAGCTTGATATAGACTCAGCTTATGCATTTCCTTTTTCAATCTTAGTCATTTCCTTGTGCCTTCTTCTTTAAGAAGCTTCTTTCTCTTTTTAATATTGTGGGAAATCACTAATCACTTGCCCTTTTGTGCAATAGCCATTATATAAGCTAACTGTGATTCATGGATATCCTTTTTGTGCTGTCAGAAACATAGCTGCAGTAGGAGTTTCACTTGGCTGTTCTTTCTCATATATTTCCATCTAAGTCTCAGTCTAGTCTCAACCTGAGACTCAGATGTGTCTTCCCCAAGTGCAGCCACAAATTCTGACTTCTTTTATCTTTTTCATTTCTGAACATCCTTTAGACTTGGATATGCTTTTTTTTTTTTTAAGATTTTCCCATATATTTCTTGTTGAGATCCAAGCATTCCACTTTGTCTACAAATCTGCAAGCTTTCTCATCTCAAGTGTAGGATTAGTCTTATCAAATTATCATGCATGCTTTCTTCTACACATTGTGTAATGAGACTGCAGACTCTATAGTTACTTTCTAACATGTTCAGAAAATTTTCAGATTTTAAAGATATGAATATATTAGGCACTTTCCAACAAGAAGATATCTATCATTTGATACTCCAAACTTTAGGTAAGCATATGAGACATCCAAAAATATAATTTCTCTGCTGTTTGAAATTTCAAATAAGAACAGTGACGATCAACCAGATTTTCATGCCTTTTGCAAACATGGTCTCTACAAGTCTATCATGCTTATATATTAAAACACTTACAACCATGATGCCATTAAAACAAGTAGAGACATATAACAGAATTTATCAATGATTTGATCAAGTATGTTTTGGTCCAAGTATAGAGAGGGATAAGAGATTGATATCACCAATGGGTCTTCCTTGTATAAGCAACCTCTAAGCTTCAAGCATTTTTAGACAACATCTATTCCCTTTTCTTATTTTTGAAAAAGTCCCTTAATGTTTTTGCCTAGCTTTGGTGATCAAGGAAACTGTACATTTCTTTACCCATTGCTTATCTTTGAGAAGTTCCACTTTATGCATTCAAGAGGCTTTGATTCAAAGTCTTATATCCTCTTTGACTAGACCAATGAGAATTTTTCTGCATAATCAAATCACTAGAGGAATATTCTGGTACCCATTTAATATTGGGTCCAAGTGGGTTAGTAGTTAAATATTTACCATTTCAGCAACTATATGATGTTATTATCTTTATATATAAAATGAAACTTACAAGCTGTTCCAAATTAATAACATTTTTTTTAAACTAACATTTTGGAAATGTCATTTTTAACTTGAGCACTGTCATTTTCCAGAAAAAGTGAATAACCATTTGCAATGTTATCTAACTTTATTCAAATAATAGAAAGGAAAAGGAATATGTTTATTTACACACTGACCTAGGCCCGTAAGTTCCTTTTTGTGCATTCACTTTCCAGGCTGGTTTCATGCATCTAGCTGCTCCTTTAAAAATTTCATGTCTTTATATGCCTTTCTTCCATAAGTACCCATCTCCCAAATTTGTATACAACGACTCTCTTGCAATTAACTCATTTGAGAACCATATTACCCTTTGAAGACAATATTTCTAGGAGTTCTAATGTCTTGCTTCTGAACCACAGGTTGTTCATATGATGGTGTGATGTCACTGAGCTTTGCAGCATTAATATGAACATCATCAGCCTCTGAGCCTTAAGAGCCGCTGCAGTCTCTGTACCAACATTTGTCGTGTCTTGAACAACCTTTTTTCCTCTCTCAATGGCTTTGATCTATCTCATCCATCATTTGATGGCCATTTAACTGTTGATTCGTCATTGAGGAAGCTAGCAAGATGTTTTCTTCTGCATAGTCTTCATTGGGCCCCTCAAAGAGCTCAATTCGCTTATTCTCGATTGTAGCATAGCAATTTAACTCTGCTTTTTCTCATTCAGAATTTTGTTGGTTTCTCTATCAAAATTACCCTCCAAAGCTTTGACTTTTCTTGTATTCACATGTAACTGCCAATTACGCAGTAGCATTTGGCATTCAACGCATCTTGCAAGCTTTGTATTCTGCGCAACCTTTGCCATTTACCTTCTCCATGAATGGTGACATGTTTGGAGAGGGTTTGATCTTTTAGCACATCCTTTTTCACTTTTGCTGAAACTTCCATCTTGATGTTTCTTTTTCCTTCTTCTGATTTTGATTGATCCAACAAGTGCTGCTTACTCACCGCCACTGAAATGTTTTGATATGGCTTTTAGAGCTAGAGCTGAGTATATCATGGCATATTTTTGTCGTGCTTCAACCATTCTTTTTTCTTGGATCTTTCTCCTCTTCACACGTTGGTGCTCAACCCCAAGAGGCCAAGCTCTGATACCAACTGAAGTTGTCTGAACGTCTCTAGAAGGGGGGGTTGAATAGAGACTTGAAAATATTATACCTGAAAAATACACACTTAAATTCAAGCTAAGACGTGATCTCAAGTTTGACACTTGGAGTCTCAAATAGGTTAGATGAGATGTTGTCTCAACAATAATTTTGTAATCAAGTAAAGATGATTTGTTAGTTAATGAGACTTGATTATCTCTGAATAGATTTGATTTAGTTTAGCAAACAGATTTGACATGTAAGATTAATTAGCTCAACAAATGTTAAGACCTTAAAAGAGAATGAGTAAGACTACTGATTGATCTCAAGTTGAGATGTGATCTGAGATGAGATAGACTTGAGATGTAAGATGAGATGCAGAGACAGATCTTAGTTGTGCAGAGATTTCATCAAATGTAATTTGTTTCAAACAGATAAGTCTCAGGTATTAGAGATGTGCTATGTAAATAAAGAGATAAGGGAGGAGAGATGCACACTGAGATTTATACTGGTTCACCCACAACCTTGGGCTACGCCTAGTCCTCACAACTCATGATATTTCCACTATTGACAAACCCATCAATTACAAGTATTCTTACAGTCTCTTCAAGACGTCCCTCACACCAAGCATAGGCACTCCTACATTGGCTGAGTCTCAAGTATTCTTTGTTCTCAACTGCCTCTTCAGGCAACTCATGCAGTATTCTTTGTTTTCAACTGCCTCTCCAGGCAACGCATGAAGTATTCTTTGTTTTCAACTGCCTCTCTAGGCAACTCAGGGAGTATTCTTGTTACAGTGCCTATCCAGGCTTTACAATCGCTCAAACTAAGTTCAGGAACCTCCTGACTTAGTTGAGACTTGGTGATATGAGATGAGATGTGATTGATCTAGCTTAGTCTACATACAAAGTATGGATAAACTGTGAGCTCAGCTAGGTATCACGCTCTAAATCACTCAAAGAGTGTATACAAATCAGTACTAAACAAGAGCTAAACCTACTACATGATATTGGCTAAGATAGCATAGGTAGGTAGGTTGAGATTCACTTGAGACTTAGATTGTTCTAGTTGTGCAGCAGCATCTCTGCTGAGTCTCACTGTGTCTCTCACACTTCTCATCATAATGAGACTTCCTTCTGTAGTCTTCAAAAAACTAGCTGTTATATTAGCCGTTAGAAGAGAGATGTTGTCTTTCACTTTTCTGTCATGAGCTCAGTACTTTTCTGGTGCAGTCTCTGTTGTGACAGTGTACTTGCGTTGACTAGCTTTTGCTGCTGAATCTCTGATGAGACTGAATCTCTTCAGTATGCTTCTGAGTCTGATGTCTGCATCTCATCTCTGCGTCTCAAGTCTGAGTCTCATGTCTACATCTCAAGTCTGTGTCTCAAGTTTGTGTCTCATGTCTGCATCTGATCTTTGCGTCTGAACTTGAGACTACGTCTGATCTTGAGACTGCATCTGATCTTGAGACCGCATCTGATCTTGAGATCATCTCAAGCTGAGTTTAGATCTCATCATTGCTTAGTTCATATTTCAAAGTGCTTCTTTGTCATGCTTGGACTGAGTATGATCTTATATTGAATTTGGGCCTGTCTCAAACTGACTTTACAGTTGAGCTTGTCTCAAGCTGGCTTTGAATCTATTCTTTGTTTAGCATCTTCTATTCTGATCTTATCTCTTGATTCTGAAGCTAAGTTAGAGTCTCATCTCTTGACAGATCTTGCATCTGACTTTTGATCCTTCCTTTTAAGTTTGTACATTAGTCTCTTTAGCATCTCAGCTTGTCTTAACATAAGAGAAAATTATCCTGCAATATGAGAGGCTAAAATTTGTAAACACTTGAGCACACAGTTAGTAGAAACAAGACATCTCATATATTTATCTTTTATTTTTATGCTTATCTTGAGTCTCAAATATTGGTTCATTGTTGAGCTCAGCTTGACTTAGCTTGATGTTTGGTGTCTCTAGTAGAGACCCTTTTTGACTGTAGCTAAGACTTCATTATGATGTGCACCTCTCTCAACTTAAGTTATCTTCTATTCTAAGCTTCTGAAGACATTCTGATAAAGGATATGTCTTGAGGCCTTCTTCTGAAATTACCTTCAGCATATAGAATATTTTATGCTTTGCCCATACTCCATAAATGATTATGAAGTCTTATGCTTCTTAACATAGGATTCTGATCTTTCTGAATCTCAGGAAAGATTTGCATTGATTGCTCAAACTCAGGCTGACCTTTTTCTTCATTTTTAGTCTGAGGATTACTACCAGTCTCAATCTATGGTTTCCTCTCAATCTCAGTCTGAGCTTGGTCGTTGTTGATCTTTCTGAGTTCTTCATGAGAATCCTGTCTTTCTTAAGATCTCACATACAAAACATCTGTAACTTCAAGAACAAAAAAAATTAAGTTTGATCAAAAGTTTTGTTGTCATTAAAACCAAATCTTAGAGGGTTTTTGCGCTAACAACTTTCTCCTATAACACTATAGTAACTACTATGAGCACTTTTACCAATCAGACTTTGAGTTTCCTAAGTATCGGTTCCCCCAAATTCGCTGTTAATTTTATAGAAACATCTGTCACCTGAATCATAAAATTAACCTATAACTCCGGCACATAGGCGGAAGCTATGCATTAAGCGAGGATAAAAATACCAATATTATAGAATAGGGATTCATAAATAAATACGAGAATTCACATACACTTTGCGGATTGAATCAACTACATTCAATCCTATCGAGACGTTTAACTACGCATGGTAGCCATTACAACCCAATGGAGAAGCCGTCACCTTGCTCCAATCCTAGCTCTGCCTTTGTCGTTTCTCTAATCTCCTTCCTAAATGCTCCTTTTCTAACCTCCTTTTTTATTTCTTTACAAAGGGTCCTATTTATAGATTAAGGAAAGCTATCTTAAATCTGGAAGAAATTTGATTTGAAAATAGATCTAAAAACAGATCTAAAACTAATCAGCGCAACTGCGCTTCATCTGCACTCAGCACATCTGCGACGCAGGAAACTGTAAGCAAATTCTTAATTTGCGCTTCACTTGCGCTAAGCGCGAGTGAAGCGTGGAACGCGTAACTGATTGCTCTGTTTCTTCTTTTAACAATTTGATATCTTCCTGATCTTATCCTTGTTTGCTTGGCTTTCCTTGTTTCCCTCTTTTTGATCTGATTCTATGATTATTCTGCTCTTTGAATTTAAATTGGGAAGTTATCTGCAGAATCCTTATTTAAATGGCAGCTGATCTTATCTTTATTTGCTCTGATTTAAACTTCAAATCCGCAGATCCTCTCCTAAAATAATGCTATCTTCTTTCCTCATTCAAATCTTCCCATAAATATGCAAATTTAACAGATTTTCCATCAAAATAGCATTAAATTCAAATTCAAATCAAATAAACACAATTATTACAATTATTACTAAAAAGGGATTATTTTAGGGCATAAATTACTATTTTAACCTTGATAAGTATAGTAAAAATACAAGAATTTATCATATAATTTGCACTTATCAACTTCCCTGCAAAAATGTAATAGGAAAAGAAAGTTAGGTTCGAATAGCGAACCTTTGCATTGTACTTCGATCCTATTGTAATTTTGTTAGATTCTTTTAATAAATATTTCTTTTGGCTTATTGTTAGCCACATTGATCCAATATTTTATTTTTATGGGTAACAAATGCCCCCCAAAATGCATAGCTTTGAATTCTCAGAAGCTTTGCATTTTTACACGTGGTGGATCCCTGCCACACTGGAAACCACTGATGTACCCTTCTCTCTCTCTCCCACGATCACATGGACTGAGGACTTGGGCTTCCACTAATCGTCAGTTGGGCTTGTAACTGCCAATGACCATTTGGTTTCCCTCCTTAATTTTGTGACCGGGGTTTAAGACTCGTCGCTTTCTCCTTCAGCTCTTTATCTTCTTCTTCACGTCTTTTAGCATTCCTGCTAGAAAAACCTTTGCTTTCCTTTTCCTTTCAGCTGCCTTACCCTTCATTTCTGCTTGGTTATTTCAATGGAAACCTCCTTGACTAGCTTAGTCTTCCCAAGTGACAAATATCGAGTGGTTTGCCCCATTCCTTTTGCAGTAGAAAATGGAAAGACCATTGTCAGAGATGACGATACCTTCGTACCGGAACCAAAAGCCACTAAGGAAAATCTGAAAGTGTGGGGCACCAGTGTCATCATTCCCACCAATATCAACAGGCTTCGCATGGGTTTCCTCGGCCCCTATGAGTTCCCTCTTAGGACTCTTCAGTTCAAGGATTTTCAATCCCTGTATCCTATAGAGAAATTGCTAGCTTTTGATAACCCTGTTAAGGCTGATCTTGTTGAACAGGAGAAGTTTATTTTCAGGGTTGCTCCGATGCTTGTCAAGAAGCCTTACCTTGCCTGGCTAGACAAGGTCGAATCACAAAAGGGGGAATTCTGGAAGAAGATGGGCATCTATGACTTGATCCAGCTGTCTCGAGAGCATCTTTAATACCACAATAATCTCTTCCTTGTTGCATTGAACTTCTGGGATCGAGGTACATGTACTTTCTTCCTTCCATGTGCGATGATTACTCCTACTCTGCTTGATTTCTGTGTCCTTACTGGTCTCGAACCATGTGGAGAAACGTATCTCCCTAGTACCAAACCCTTTAAGACTGATTAAAGGATCAATACCTCTAAGATGACTTTCCATGCCTTTATTGGTAATAATCATGACCAGACATCCTCTGATGTTTCTGAGGGAGAACACATCACATTCCTTTGGCTTTGGTTAGCCAACTTTGTCTTTTGTGCTCGATCCCCTCAGGTCCCTCATGGCCTCTTCCCTTTAGCTGTCTGCCTTCATAAAAGCAGAAAGATAAATTTGGCCAAATTGCTCCTTGGCCATTTATATTTGTGCATGTCTGATGCTCTAAGCAGCTACAAAACACAAAAACCATTGGGTGGCTTCTATTGCCCCTTTTGGCTTCAAGCCACCTTTCCCAAAGGCGCCAAGCTCAAGAAGGAAGTTTCTATTGCCTTCGAACCCACAGCCGAAAGCCTCACTTACACCTATCTTTGCCCCCTAGGGCTAATGCATCTGATGGCCTTAAACCTTTCATGGCATACTTCTTCGATCAGCAAAAGTATGAAGATACTATCAATCCTTACTCTAAAAGGAATCGTGGTCCTCGATGGGTTCATGAACCTCTTGTGAGTGTTAATCCTGCTAAACAAGTTGATCAGGATCGAAGATGGAGTGAGATCCTTCGAAATCAGCTCATTTTTCCTCACCATGATCAGACCATTCCTTGCCTCATGCATTATCAGCCAACTCTAGTGGCTAGGAAATTTGGACTTTGCCAAGATATCCCAATCCCCCTTTTCAAAGGGCAAGACATTGCTCCCTGCACATCAATGGATGAGGTAATGCAAAGGATCAGAGAGTTCGAGTCTATTAAGCCCCCTTATGTGCCTAATGGCTTCACCCCATCGAACTACTATACTGCTGCTTATGACCAATGGTGCGTAGTTCCTACAAAGAGATGGCATGCTCCAAGGAAGAATGCTTCAGCCGCATCATCACAACTATGACATATCCTGAAGCCGAAGGAAGAAAGAGAAAAGGTCTTTGAAATAACCTTGCTGCTTTCACCTTTTCTTGTCTTTTCGAATGGTTCACTAATTGTTACTTTGATCTTTACAGTTTCCATGGATGCTGGAGAAGCCTCCATATCTAAACCCAAGTCTAAGAAGCCAAAGGCTCCCAAAGAAGACAAGGTAAAAAGAAAACATTCATTACATTTGTCTTCCCTTGAACTTGTGTTATTCTAACCTTTATGCTTCGAACCTTTGCAGAAGGCTCAGACCAAGAAGAAACCTGCTTCGAAACCTCCTGCCCAAAAGGCTGCAACCACTTCGAGGAGAAGAAAGACTGTTGTTACTGCTTCTTTAAAACCAAAGGCTGAATCTACTCGATCCCAAACTCCTTCTATTGGAACTCAGGGTGAGGATCCTTTAAGCACTAGACAGACATATGAGCATGTTGATGCTTCTGATTCTGAGGCAACTTCTTCTGAGTTGGAGAAAACTTTGGGTGAAGATACCACTGAGCATGAATCCTCAATGAATCCTAAGGCTGCGGAGGTTTGTACCTTCAAAACATTCTTCAACTCTTTTTGTTTCAAGCCTCTAATCCAAATTTCTATTTTACAGGGGCTTGGTCGAAGAAAGAGAATCAAGCATGTGGGTCGCAACATTCAGCATACTTGGAAAGCCAACAGAGTGGTAACTTAAACTTACTTTCAGCTTCTTTTGCTTTAAGCCAACCTATATTGATTCGAACCTTCTTTTTCAGGTACTCTCTTCAAATACCACCCATCAAGAAAGTACTACAGGTTCGAGTTCCTCAAGCCTTGACTCTTTTTTAAATTACCTTCCCCTTGCTGTTCAATACCCTGGGTCGAACAAGATCATAAGATTTCAAGCTGCAGGGGATCAAACTACGACTGAGGAACCTGAAGTCAACTCCCATGTGCCTTCTGATGGTCCTATCCATGAGGAAGAACGAGAAGGCAACCAAGAAGCTCCTGAGCAAACCCAGGGTGAGGAAGCTTCCAAGGTTCAACCCAATGACGATGATGTTGTTATCATTGATCCTCCTGAGCAAAAGGCTGCCCCTGGGAAAGAGGTTGTGCGTTCTGAAGAAGCCATTCCTGTGGTCCAAACTACTGAGGCTGTCACAGATCCAACCATCTTCTGATAACCAAAAGGTTGGTGAGTGACCCAAGGTAAGACTCCTGAAGATAAGAACGGGCAAGTTTCCCCAGATGAGTGACCAAAAGGTTGGTGAGTGACCCAAGGTAAGACTCCTGATGATACTCATGTGCAAACTCCTTCGAAGGAGCCTGAGAATCAACAGGTTGCTCTTCCTTCAAACCAAATGCAGCAAGAACCTCGAGCTAAATCACCACCACTAGCACTTACACCTGCTGCTAACCTGGAGGCTCTCAGCAAGCAGCTCAAGGATGACCCATTCTCAATCATAAATAGGCTGCTTGTCGGGTCACTTCCTACTGTTGTAGCACCCATCAACAGATCCAAGCTTTGGTGGGCAGGCTTCGACACCTAGTCTTTTCTCAAGACTTGGTGGAGGTTCTGAGTGATGACATTGATAAACAAATTCGAGAGGTTTTGGCTGATTTGAAGAAAGTACCTAAGGATATACCCCCTGAGTTGGATGAGGCCCTTGGAGTTTTCTGTGGATGGTATGACACTCTGACTCTTACTCTTAATCGGATCCATGCAAATGAAACTTAGCAGGATGAGATTCTGGGCCAAGAAGGAGCCTTAAAGAGCCGACTCTTAGAACAAAACAACCAGTTCCAGGCTGCCTCTGTGACTTTGGAACAAGGGGAGACTCAGATGGGCGTCTTGGATAGAGAGATCGAAGAGATGCAGAGGCAGTACACGCTCCACTCTGCGCTGTAGCGCAGGGTGTAGCGCAGGAAGCGGGATATTTATATCCCCATTTTGAACGAAGGAGTTCATTTCTAACTTCCCTCCGTTCTCTCCCTTACCTTTTCTCTAATATTCCTAACCTTTGCTTTGCCTTTTCTCACTCATATAGCCTTTATTTTCCGTTTCTGAGCTTATACCAGGTATGTTTTTATAGTTTTCTTTCTTTTTAACCGATTGAAATTTTGATTTTTATTTTATTTGAGCATAACCTTAGGATAGGAATCTTAGGACTCTAGGAACCTTTAGGAAAGAAATAATTGTTCATAGTGCTTTAAATTAGATTGCATGTGGTTAGGATTCTTTGTGAGTTATTCATGTTTGTTTTGGTGGTAGTTTTTGAGCGCTCAAGGATTTCTGCAAATTATTTTGTTGGTGTATGTATGCTTAATTAATTGCTCTAATATTTTTGCATGCCCATACATAAATGATTGTGCAATATTGCATGTTACTGATGACATGATTTTTTAGCATGAGTTTGATTCTCACTTTGCCTGTTTAGGACCTGCTTTAACTGATCACTTTAGCATGTCTTAATTAATTAATTGGCATTTATTGGGTAATATTTAAAATCAAAATTTTTAAGCACATTTGTTTGGTTAATTGATTGCTCTAATTATTGAAATTTATTGGCCATTTATTTCATAATTATGAGCAATTAAATATTATGATGCATAAATAATTTTGAGTTGCTTTTGCTTTACAGATGGTTCGCACAAAGAATGTCAATGGTGCTAGTCCTTCTGGGAGGGGCACAGGGGGTGCCAACAGGCAGGCCCCCCAGAGGGAACCTGAGTTCGACCCTCATCGCTTCAAGGACCTCAAGTCCTTTGAAGCATACACTAACATTGCTGATTGCAAGTTCATCCTGGAGCGACCAGTCATCCTCCAGGAGGGGGAATATGAGGAGTTCTCTGCTGAGATTCACAGGAGGCGTTGGAACCGCCTCAGCCGCCCTGACAACTACTTCGATCTAGACATTGTCAAGGAATTTATGCTAATGCTATTGGAGACCACAACGTTAACTGCAGGAGGGAGTCCTATGTTCGAGGACAGGTTATCAGATTTGATTGTGATGCAATCAATGCACTTTTAGGACATCCCATAGAGGAGGACAGAGACCTCGTGGTGTGCCAATACCACGAGAGGATGAATGCTGTAGGGCTTCATGGCAATGATCCCCTTGACATTGAGACTGCTCAACAACTATGCTTACCAGGGCGTTCCTTTGAGAGGAATGCATATCATGAGGCTGCCAGGATTCACAGGCATGATATGACAAGTATCACACGGATGTGGACAGTACTGACGCTGACCAACATACATCCTACAGGGCATGTTTCTGATATCATTATGCTTGTAGCCCACCTCATTTACTGTATCCTCACCGGCGCTACTATCGATATCTCACGGGTTATCACCGGTAGGATATCAGACTTTGCATCTTCTGTGGGGCACCGGACCTCTAACTCCAAGATCAGGCTTGGCTTCCCTTCTCTCATCATCTCACTTTGCAGATCTAGGGGTGTGGAAGTGAACCCCAGGGTTCGCATCGCACTTCCCATGACCAGAGCATACATTGAAGCCAACTGTATCCCGACTGAGGAATTACAGGTTGAGGAGCAGCAACAGGCACCACCACCACCACCAGCAGACATGGATGCTTCAGTCTGGGCCCAGCAACTTGAGGCAAAGAACACTCATTTGATGGCTCAGATGTCCACTATTCACTGAGCAGCTGTTCATTTTCAGAGTAGACATTATCAGGCTCGTATGGACCCCATGACCCCTGCACAGTTTCATGATTACTTACAGTGGCCTGGGGACAGGCCAATTTTCCCAGGGGGGATGAAGCAGCTTACACAGCTTACATGGATCAGGACCAGGATGAGGACTGATTTTGTTTTTCTTTCCTATTTGGTGTTTTTCCTTCTTTTTTTCTTTTTCATTTTATTTCTTATTTTGCTTTTTATTTTCTTTTGATATGTACTGTATATTATTGCCACTGATACATTATCTATATTAGGCAATACTTATTTTGTTATTTTCTATTTTTCTGTTAAATTTTTATATTTTTAGGACTTTTTAGGACCTTAGGAATTAGGATTTAAGGTAACTTTTTCAAAATTCTTTGTAATTAAGTAGTTTAACTAACCAAACTAGGAAAGATGATAGGGTTTTGTCATTAATTCCATAATCAGTTAGGATTAGGATACTTCTCAAGAAAACCTATCAGGATAGTTAATTAAAACCAGTAAGTGCTTTATCAAGGAATTTTAGCCAATAACCGGCGAGCTGAGAGCCCAAACACTGAAATTGAGAGTTTTTCACTGCTGTTTGTCAACTGTTATTGCTTGAGTTTCTGAATTTTTTCTTGCTAGTTGAAAATATGGAAGTGACAAAGGCATGTTTTGTGATTATAATATTTTGCTCAGTGCCAAATAGCCAACCTTGATTAAATTTTTCCAATTTTTGATTGCCCATTTTAGCCTTAATATTTCTTTTGATGCACCCTAGCCATGATTAATGATCATACCATGTCCCTTCACACTTGGGATAGAGAGCAAGGTGCAACACAACAACATGGGACAAGAGGTTGGTGAAATGAAAGGTCAAAGAGATTCAAAGAGAAGGCACAAGAAATCACAAAGAAGGATATTCCCCATAAATAAATTCTCTATGTTATTATTGTTAGGAATATGCACTAGAGACTTATATATATTTATGAACATCCATCACTTGTATCATGTTATTTTATAAAGGCAAACTTATTCTTTTAGAATATAATTATTGTCCTTAGAATAGTAAGCTTAAACTTCATAAGAAATCAAGTAGATGACTTGATCGTGAGATCTTATGAAGAAGTATTCTTAAATAGTCCCTAGTCAATTATCATCTTAGGACAAAGATGCATTTAGACTAGTATGTGAGTGCATAGATGATCATATCTCACACATCATGGATATGAGATATCATGTGCTCACATAGGTACTCATTAAGAGTAATGGTGTACTGGACAAACCCACCTTAAGAACGTTGCATGGGTTGTTACATAAGTGTCATGAACGTTTCTTAAATTGATAAATGTTATATGAAGTCCTTCGACCTGAAATCACTACGATTCCTACATAAGGAATTATATGTTTTAATTATCATCAAACGTTACCTGTAATAGGGTAATCATAAAGTTGGTTTTTGGACATATAATAAATTATGTGGTGGAATGTGAGTGCCCTAGATGGGATTTGTCCCTCCAATGTAACATGAGTTATATCTGTAGGCCTCTTGATAAAGTGAGACTGCAGAATGCATGGCCATGCTCAGGAGGATAAATATGAGATATTTATTTTCTGTACAGTCTACTTGGGGATCAAGAAAATATAAATTGAACTATACAAGATTGACACAATTCATGCCCTTGTGTTCAATTAGATATTCGGACAAAGGGAAAAATAATATAAATTATTATCATAAAATAGGATTTATCAAAGTTATTGATAATCTCAATATTTGGATAGTGATGCGTTGTTAGATACCGCTCACTATTTATGATATTAAATATAAAAGGGGTTTTATTTTAATATCATAACCAAATATTAAAATCCTATTGGGTCACACGCATACAACAAGCCACTAGGAAAAGGATAATAATTCTAATTTAATTTAATTAGAATTATTATAACGTAATGGGCTGGGCCCATAAGTGTGAGGGTTAAGTGAGTGAGGGGGTAAAACCCTAGCCACCACTCTATAAATAGAGCATGAGATGCACTACCCCATACACACATGAGCAATCGCTTTTTACTCTCTAAGGCTACTAGCAGAGTTGAGGAGGGTTTCCTAGTACGGTTGTTGGCATGGATACCAATAGAGATGTCGCTACTCTTGCCTCGTTTGTAATCCTAATAAGGTACGACCTTTCGTTTTAATACCTTTTATGCTTTGATTCGTGTTTTCGCAAAACGATTATAACGAGGGAATCCATTTATTTCCGATGCACCCTGACCACATGCTTGATTCCCTTCAATTATTTATTTAAAAAAATAAAGGAGATCTGCACAAAAGTGTGGTAATGAATAAGTTGGGGGGAGTGCTTTTTCAAACAAAGAGGCCAACTGAAAAAATGTGACAATTCAAGAATGACATGATAGATGGAGAGAAGTCCCAAGCACAATCACAAGATGCTCTCTATTCAAAGTGTTCTTTGCATATCCAGAAAAACCATGATTTCTTGATAGCCCAGCCTCATTACAACAAAAGCAAAGACCTTTTGATCCATATTAACTACTTGCAGGTTCAAATGTTGGAAACGACTATCAATTCTAGTTGTTCAACGGTGGTGAAAAAGATTGAGGGAAACACTTACCCGTGAGAATGAGAGATTTCCTTGATTTATCACTTAATGCTTTAATTGCTATTTTTGAGATGTTTGATTGATGTTTGTGTTCTATTCTTATTGAGGATTGGTAACATCCCTTAATCCTGAATTTTTCTTATGTTTGGAAAGTGACTGCTGCTTAACAAGGAGATGATGAAGAGTTCCTTGAATTTATTTAAGAATTGTTTGAATTACACAGGGAATAGAATTGATTTCTTTATTGCAAAGAGGTCTCTTGCTTGAGGACAAGCAAGAAGTTAAGTTGGGGGGTATTTTGATAAGTGAAAATTAGTTGATAAATTAGAGCACTTTTTAGTTCACTTATCAAGGATAAAATGGTATATTTGCCCCAGTTTAATCCCTTTTTATTCAATATTAGATAAATTGTATTTATTAATCTGAGATTTGAATTTGATGCTATCTTGATAGAAATATTGATGATTTTTGCAGGATATTGCAAAGATTTGATTTGAAGGAAAGATAACATTAAATGAGGGAGATATCTACAAGATTTGAGTTTGATTGAAGACATTTAATAAAGATTTGAAGAAGATTTGAGGCAATCAATGAGGAGATCACTGCCAATTAAACAAGGATTCTGCAGACAACCTTCCCAAATATATCAAAGATGCTCAATAAATGCAAGATTTCATCAAGAAAAGGGAAACAAGGAAAGACAAATCAGCCAAAACCGGTCTCGGGGAGAGATCAAATTAAAAAAGAAAAAGTTGGAGCTGCAGGACGCATTCTGCGCTTCAACCTGCGCTATAGCGCAGCTCTCTGGAACCTGCGCTGCAGCCTGCGCTGTAGCGTAGCTTGAAGAGCAGGTCACACATATTTGTTCCCTGTTGCCGTTTTAGATAGATTTCTCCCCAATTTTCTTTGTCTTTCCTTAGCCTATAAATAGGACCTCATTGCACCAGTCTCGGGGAGAGATCAAATTAAAAAAGAGAAAGTTTGGAGCTGCAGGACGCATGCTGCGCTTCAACCTGCGTTGTAGCGTAGGGTGAAGCACAGCCCTCTGGTTTCTGCACTGCAACTTGCACTATAGCGCAGGGTGAAGCGCAGATCACGTTGATTCTTGCCCTGTTGCTGTTTTTAGATAGATTTCTCCCCAATTTTCTTTGTCTTTCCTTAGCCTATAAATAGGAACCTCTTGCACGAGATCAGGTGCACGATTATTATAATTCAGTTATATTCTAGTGATAATGCACCAGTTCTAATTTTAGAGTAGGAGAGGAGGAGCGCTTCACAAGGATTGAAGATGGTGACAACATCTTCGGTGGTTTGTATGGCTACCTTGTGTAGTTAACTCTCCATTAGGATTGAATGTAATCGATTCCATTCCCAAGTGTATGTTGAACTCTATCTATTTATTTATGCAGTTCCCTAGCTATAATATTGGTAATCTTGTTCTATGCTTAATTCCTAACTTCCGCGCTTGCGCCGGAGTTATAGGCTAGTTTGTAATTAACATTACGACTAGGATTGAGTTTGGGGGAGCCTAGACATAGGAAACTCAACCTCTAAGTGAATGCGAATACTCAGTTAACCAGTGACCGAAACATGGGTGTTGCTAATGATTGATGGGTAGTGTTAGTATCCTAATGAAGGGCATCTAAAGGATAGGCATGGTCTAATGGATCGATAGCAAAGAATTAGTTGATTGTCAATCTAGGATTTGAAATGTGGATGTATTCTAATGAGTGATGGGTAGTGACAGTACTCTAGCGAAGGTGCGTCCAGAGGATTAGGCCTCGTTTATCAATTAATTCTTTTACAAACGGAATAAAGAAAGCATAATAAACCGAGGGTAAGTATGTCGCTTGGGAGAACCCGCATGGATTACCTTTAAGTGTGAGTGGCGTTTGGTAACTCAGGGTCTTAGCAATATAGTTTGTCTACAGTGTTATAGTTCAAAGCCTATAAATAATAGGTAGTCTCTACATACATGAGGGGTGTGATGAGATGAAGTTCAATCCTAATCCAAGTAAAGTGTCTCTAACTCTTCATTTCGAAATTCAATTGATTTGCTATCTACGTTTTTCACACAACAATATTCTCAAAACCCATTTTTTCCCTTGATAATTAGATCACGAGTATACGTGAATTGACCGTTCCCTGTGGATATGATACTTTTCTTACTATTATACTACTGGATTTTTGGTTCGCTTGCCAAAAACCCATCAGGAGTCTTTCTATTTCTTCTTTGATCTTCGAGACCACTTCTGGGGCAAACCTTCGAGGAGGCTGCTTCACTGGCTTCTTTCCAGGTAAGAGGGGTAGTCTATGTTCGACCAATGCTCGATCTAACCCTGGCATCTCATCGTAGTCCTAGGCAAAACAGTCTTTGTATCACCTTAATAACTCGATCAATTGTTGCCTGATTTCAGGGTCTACTTTAGTACTGATGAAGGTAGGTCTTTTATCTTCGGTCGTTCCCAGGTTCACTTCTTCGAGCTAATCTTGTGTTTCGAACCTTGGTACCTTTTCTTGGTCGTACTCTGTATTCGATGCTTCATCATCATATATGCAATCCAAGCGCGTCGCCTCTTCATCTATTCCCATTTCTCGAACTTGCGTTGGTTCGTGTTGGTCTTTATCTTCTTCTGATATCTCTCCCACAAATTTCGGAGGTGACTCGGACCTTGATTCGACCATATAGGCCACTATTCTTCCTATGAGTGATTCTATGCTTTCCATGAATCACCAAGCATTTCCAGGGCCGTATCAAGATCGGCCTCCCTCATGCTCACGGGTAAGTGTTTCCCTCAATTTCTCACCACAGTTGAACAACTAAAATTGATAGTCGTTTCTGGTCATTAGACATGCACATGGTTAATCATGGATCAAAAGGTCTTTCTTTGGTTGTAATGAGGCTGGGCTATCAAGAATTCATAGTTTTTCTAGATGTGCAAAGAAACACTAGAATAGAGAGCAATTTTGAATTTTTCTTTGTTCTTTTGAGCCTTCTCTCAATTTTCCATTGCATTCTTGACTTGCATTTGCTCAGTTGGCCTCTTCTTTTGTTTGATGGTTCACTCCCCTCAACTTGTTTACTGTTATTCACTTTTTCTTTTTGATTTTTGGGGGAATGATCTTCTTTTGCTTTCTTGTGCCTGCTTTTTGTAATTCTTTAAGTAAATCAATTCACTTTTCAAGTCACCAACCAATTTTTCCATTTTATCCAATTTCACCTTTGCTCTCTATCCCAAGTGTGTAAGGACAGGATATAAACATTAATTTTGGCTAAGGTGTATAAGAAAAGAAACATTAAAGCTCAAATGGGTTACAAAAAAAAACTGGAAAAATTATCATGGGTTGGCTTTTTGGCACTGAGCAAATAATATAACCACAAAATTTGCCTTTATCACATCCATATTTTCCAAGTGCAGAATAAAATCCAAAAACTCAAGCAATAACAGTTGACAAGCAGCGGTGAAAACTCTCATATCAGCGTTTGGTCTCACAACTCACCGGCTTTTTGGCTAATTTTCCTTGATGAAATCACTTATTGAAAATAATTAATTATCCTCATATATTTTCCTGCACAATATCCTAATCCTAGCTGATTATGGATTCAATCACAAAATTCCTATTTGTTTCCTAGTTTGGTCAATTAGACTGCCTAGCTTTGAGATTTTAAAATTAATTCCTTATATCCCCTTTTCTAAAGTCTAAAAAAAATGAAAAATAAAACAAAAATCCTAATTAACAAAAAAAATAATCTTATAAAAAATAAAAGGAAAATAGAACGAAAAGAAAGAAAAAACACTAGTATCAATCTTCGTCCTCTGTATCATGTAAGTCTTTGTCCTGCTTTCAAGCTATTGCTGCTCCACCTACCCCTTGATTAATAGGCCTGTCCCCTGGCCACTGCAAGAATATCCGGACTTCTTTAAGCAGTATGCATGGGTATAGGTCTGGTACTCCTAATTGGTTTGAGGTCAACTGGTCTTGTCAACACAAAGTTGCATGATTTATGAGCTTTATACTTTGCAACAGCTTGTGCACTTTTGAATCTCATGGGATCATAATGGGGTTCATCTCTGACCCTCTTCCCTATGCTTTTCCTTGTGAGCTAGAGCCACGAGAAAGGCCAACAGTGTATTTGATCCTAGGCATCTGAAAAGTCAAATAACAACAGTTAGTTGCTAAAAAAACATTTATGCCAAACACTAATTTATGAAGAACATGGAAGCCTATCATTAACCAATTTGCATGCAAAATTCAGAATCAATCTCTTCACAACAAAATTTCAGTTGCACTTGGTAATGGATTCCTAAAAACAAAACATACCCATTTGTTTTGCAAGCACTCAATCAATCCATGGAAAGTGAAAGTAAAATTTTTGCAATAAATAGAGCATAACACTTTCAAATTCAATAACTCACAAAACAAAGAGCATTTCAATCACACAACTTGTTCTTTATGTTCCACACAGCCAAAATCACATCTAAGATAGCAATAATAAACAATATATACATTCACGATCGTAAGGCTACTATCCTAAAGTTCAAATTATAAAAACAGAGGAAATGAAAATTTCACTTGGTTAAAACTATTCAAAAATTTGAAAGATTCAAGATTGATGGAAATTTGTGAGTGGAAAAAGTGAAAAGAAGAGCTTAGGAAGTAGAAAAACGGTGCAGGAGAAAATAGGGGATTTTTTAAATTTCGTATCGTTGCACTTCACCTGCGCTCGGCGCAGGTGAAGCGCAGAAAGCAGTTACTAAAATGGCATTTATGCGCTTTACCTGAGCTCAGTGCAGGTAAAGCGCAGAAAACAGAATGAAATATTGCAATTTTAAGTCAAGTTTTCTGCTACTTCCAATTGTTTAAAAATTTAATGTTCCACAAACTCATTCCAATCAATTTTGAAAATTTCCTAAATCCTAAAAAAAATCCTAATTAAAAAACAAAAACAAAAGAAAACAAAAATAATTAAAAACTTAAAAATCTCTGGGTTGCCTCCTAGGAAGCGCTCGTTTAACGTCATATAGCTTGACGCCTGTTCTTTCAAGGTGGGTGACACTGAAATCCTTTAGCCAGCCTCTGTGTTGTACCCTTGACTCATTTGGGTAGTGTCCCTACCCATATTCTTGCCTCGGACCAATTGTGAATGTGACTTGAATCTACCCATTTGGTCTTGTGATTGGAGTTAGACCATGTTGCTGACTCCTTTGGCCTGACTTTTCTTTTCTTTGGACTCTTTTGTTGAGTTGCATAGGTCTTCTCCTTCTGAAGCTTGGGAAATTCACAATTGTTAGTTTTTAATTTTTTTGCTTCACAAGGGTCCTTGGTATGGAATATGTCTAACCACTTTGTCCTCAATCGCAACTTAGGCTTTGATTTTGATGTTAGCTTGACTTTTCTTCTTTTTTCCTTGTTTTGGTCAGTGTGTTTGCATGCCTTTCTTTTGTGAGGTTTGGAAGGTTTAACACTTGCACCATGCCTTTCTTGATCTCCCTTTGGAGGGCTGGTTGGATAAGGCAAGGTCTTTGGTCTTGGTACCACTTCCCTTCCTTTCTCGGGATTTGACTCACTCTCTCCCTATTCACTCTATTTCTCATTTTCTTGATTTTTTTCATCATGTACACTCTCATATGTTATCTTCTATTCCTCCCCTTCATAGTCAATCTCTTTTTTAAGCACAATCTTTTCTGTTTCATCCTCTCCTTTTTCTTCTTCTACTTTTGCTTCACCTTCTTTTTCCTTCTCTTCTTCAGCTTCTTCTGATTTCCTTTCTTCAGCTTCTCTTTCTTGTGTCTTTTCAGTTTCCTATTCTTTGTCTTCTTCTTCTTCTTCTGCTTCTTTTTCTTCTACTGGTTCCTCTTCTTCAACTTTCTCTTCTTCATCGGCCAGATTGTCATAGGGTTCCTCCCCTATCAGCTGAACAATGTCGTAACACTGTTCTTCGGGGTTGGGTAGTGCATTTGTGGAGATCTGTTCTGACTGTTTGTTGGCTCTTGTTTTTGCTATCTACTCAAACAAACCGTCAATATTTCTTCTTGCTTCTTCTCTCTCCTTCTGAAATTGTATATTGCTTTGATTGAGTTCTTCAAGACGCTCATAAAATTTTAAGTTCCTTTGTTGAACTGAAGAGTAACTTTGCTGCTGTTGAAAAGAAAGTTGCATGGGGAATGAAACATCATCTTGGTGCCACTGAAAATTCTGATTCTGGCTATTTCTCCATCCTTGTGAATTGTCTGCAAAGTTGTTGCTGTTGGAGAAGTTGTCTGGTCTTCTTTGATTGCCCATGTAATTTACTTGCTCTTCTTGAGTGCTTGGATAAGAGCAGTAACCATTGGGATGGTCACCTCCACAATAATCACAAATTAAATGTGGGGACTGGCTAGGATAGGATTTCCTTGCCTGCAAGTGCTGAGGAAGGTTAGCTAACTGCTTGTTCAGTGCTTCTATTTGTTGCCTTATAATCTTATAATCTGCCCTAATTTCATCTGCAGAAGTTTGCACGTGGCACGAAGCAGCATCTTGTTGCCACCCAAAATTTTGATTCTGGTAACTTCCCCAATCCTGTGAAAAATTGTTAGAATAATTGTTGTAATTAGAGAAGTTACCTTGAATCGGTGTGTGGGAGAAATAATATGGTTCTTGCTGCCTAACATAATCTCCAAGGGTTCTTCTTGGAGGATTTTTCCATTTAGAAGCCATTTAACATTTACTTCACTTGGGGTGGTTGAACAGAGAGTGCTGAGTTTGTCTCCTTATTTTTGGGTTCTTCCTCGCTTCTCCTTCGTCTCCTTTTCTTGTTTCTACTTTTGTTCCTCCTTGATGTCCTTTCTATTTCTGGATCAAATTGTAGATGATTTGGGGACACCTGGCCTTGCAAAAGCATAAACAAGAAAACTTGAAAAGGGTAAGTGTGGAAGAGAATTTTAAAAATTTAAAAAAAAATTAAAATTAAAATTTAAAAATTAAAATCTAAAAAATTAAAAATTAAAAAACAAAATTCCTAAAAATTCAAAAAAAATAATAAAAAAAATCCTAAGATAAAATATATACAACTTAATAGTATAGACCTCCCAAGTCTTTACAAATTGATACACCGTTCCCCGGCAACGGCGCCAAAAATACTTGATGAAATTCTGCCAAGTGTACCAAAATCCCAGCAGTATAATAGTAAGTAAGAATATCGTATCCACAGGGAACGGTTCAATTTATAAAGATTAGTGGTCACAACTATCAAGTAAAAACAGATGGTTGTTTGTTGAGAATTGCGAAAGTAAATAAAAAAATATAAATTGAGATAGAGATAGAAACAGTTACTTGGATCAGGATTGAACTTCGTATCATCGCACCCCTTATGCATGTGAACCCCAATATTATTTACAAATATATTTCTATAATACCTTAGCCTAACTATATTGTTTTACCCCGAGTTACCAGCAGTAAACCACTCGAAGATAATCCATGCGGGTTCTCCCAGACGACAAATTACCCCGGCTTGATTGCTCTACTTTTCTGTTCGTTAACACTATCAATTCACCGTATATTCCTATAGAGACTACTATGAAGATGTTGTCACATTCCAATTCTTCAATCATCGATTCCCTCTATATTCCTATAACGATTACTATGAGTACTTTTACCAATCAGAATTTAAGTTTCCTATGTCTAGGCTCCCCCAAACTTGCTGTTGAATTAATAAAACCATTTACCAATGTATTTTATAAAAACAACCTATAACTCCGGCACAAGTGCGGAAGCTACGCATTAAGCAAAGTATAAAAGCATCGATATTATAGAATAAGGATTCATAAATAATAAAGAGAATTCACATACACTTGGGGAATGAATCAACTACATTCAACCCTATTGGAGAGTTTAGCTACGCATGGTAGCCATTACAAACCAATGGAGAAACTGTCATTTTCTCCAATCCTAGCTCTGCCCTGCCGTCTCCCTTCTCTGGCCTCTGGTCTCCAAAAGCTCCTCTGATCTTTACAAAAGGTCCTATTTATAGACCAAGGAAAGCTATTTTAAATCTGGACGGAATCTATTTTGAAAACAGATCTAAAAACTAATCCGCGCAGTTGCGCTTCACCTGCGCTCAGCACATCTGCAACGCAGGAAACATAAAGCAATTCTGATATTTACGCTTCACCTGCGCGTAACTGCTTCTTATGTTTCCTCTTTTAACAGCTTGATTTCTTCCTGATCTTATCCTTATCTGCTTGGCTTTCCTTGTTTCCCTCTTTCTGGATTGATTTTTTGTTTATCTTGACTTTGAATTTAAATTGGAGAAGTTATCCACAAAATCCTTGTTTAAATGGCAGCTGATCTTATCTTTATTTGCTCTAATTCAAACTTCAAATCTGCAGATCATTTCCTCAAATAATGCTATCTTCTTTTCTCATTCAAATCTCTCCCACAAATCTGCAATATTAACTGATTTTATGTTAAAATAGCATCAAATTCAAATTCAAATTAAATAAACACAATTATTACAATTATTAATAAAAAAGGGATTATTTTGGGGCATAAATTACTATTTTACCCTGGATAAGTGCAGTAAAAATACAAGAATATATCATATAATTTGCACTTATCAGAGGGCCACAACACCTTCTGATCCCGATGATTTTCCAGCAAAATCAGTGATTACTATGTTGTGAGGAAGCAAGTCTCTATTGGTTTTCCCAAGCTTGTCGAAGGTTGATCTTGGGAGTAGGTTGGTGGCTGCTCCACCATCAATAATGAACATGTTAATAGGATTACCTTCAACCACAACCTTGATGTATAGTGGCTTCATGTGAGTCATGTCTCCTGGAGCTGGTTTGTTTATGCTGACCACTTCATTCTTGGTCTCTCCCTCTGTTTGATTCAGCATGACAACACTCTGAAGGTTGTCATCTTCAAAGTCTTCCTCATTTTCTAACCTTTGTACCTGTTGGGCAAACTCAGCTGGTAAGATCAAAATAATACCACATATTTCTTGGATCGAATCAGGAAATCCTGATTCAAATTCCTCAGATAAGAGGTCATCTTCCTCCATCTCTTTTACCTTAGTAGCGTTAATTTTCTCACGCATGTCACACTGAGACTTTGATGAAGAGGCCTTAAATCTTCTTTTATGCCTTTGTGGGATCTTCACACATTCTGCTTGGATCTGTTCCATTCGAGCCCTATACATCCTTTGGGCTCTGCGCCATTGAGTTCTTGTCATCGAACCTTTGGCCTTGGAATATTGACTGAAGTGGTACCAACTTTCACGAGGAGGATTCATCTCCTTGGAAGGTTTCACCATAATCTCCCTACCCTTAACAGAGTTTGAAGTCCCAGCCTTCTGTGCCACAGGTTGCCACTTTGTTTGGGTCTTTGGCTTGGCAGGCACCTGCCTTACCCATTGGTTCGAAGGTGTCTTGGCAGGGGGAACAAAGGTGTGATCCTGAATAGGCATACCTCTTCCTACTCCTTTCAGAGCTTTGTACATTTTCTAACCCTCTTCAATATTTTTGGGGGCCTAACCTTTCCTTCAGTTGACGCTTCTTGGTCGAAGCTTCCTCGAAGGTCTTGGCTGAATCAGCATCGAACACTGCGCTGCATCTTGGGCACAACATGACATTCCTATCTTCATTTTGCTTCCTGGTTAGGTATTCCAGGATGCTCTCATCAGCAGAAGGATAGATATCCTTCACTTCCTTTTCAAACTCATTAATAGACATGTCAGTAGCCCTGGCGTCTACTGGCTCTACTTCGACCATGTTGATTTCGAAGGGCACAGTGTAATGAACGCTGTTGTCAAACGGGTTGGCGTCTACTTTCATGGTGTTCTTCATCTTCTCCTCGAACTTGAGTCTCCCTTCTGATATTGCCTTCTGAATCAAGTCCCTGAAACGAACACAATGATTGGTTAGATGACCATAAACGTTATGATATTTGCAATATTTTCTTCCCTTTCTCTGTTCAAGCGTAGGGATTTTATGATTATCACTCAGGATGATCTGTTTGTCTTTCAGCAAAATATCAAAAATTTGGTCATCCTTAGTAACGTCAAAACCATATGATTGCTTCTTAAATTTCTCATTACCAGAGGAGTTCGAGTCCTCTTTTGCTGGTCTTAGCAAAGAACAAACATAGGATGGGCCAAGTTTCAATTTGGCCACATTGACTTCATTCTCTTCAGAGTCACTGTTCGAATCACTACCATAATCAACAACCTCTAGATAGGCTATTTTATCTCTCTTGCCTACCCTATCGAACTTCTTATATTTGGCCTTTTCTACCTTTATCTGCTCTATTTGTCTAACTTTATCTGCTAGTTGGGCCATATCTCAAACTGGGAGGTTGATTAGTTTTTTCCTAACATAAATTTCAAGTCCTCCAGTGGCTATTTGAACCAACTCATGTTCAAGAATGGGGGTAAAACACCTAGCCTTAGATTGTCTGAACCTATTCAGATAATCTTCTATGGTTTCGTTGGATGTCCTCTTGATACCCATAAGATCTACTAGGCTCACTTTGCTCTCGCTCCTAAAGAACTGTTCATGGAATGCTCTCTCTAACTGGACCCAATTGTGGATTGAATTTGGGGGAAAGGTTATGAACCAAGTGAAGGCATTCTTGGTTAACGAACTGGGAAAATACTTCATTTTGAGTAGTTCATCATTGGCCAAGTCTCCACACTCTATTTGGTATCTAGCCACATGTTCCACAATCGACTCCCCTATTACTCCAACAAATTTGGAGAATTTTGGAACCTTTAGTCCCCTAGGTAACTCTACCCGTAAGACATCTTGGGGAAAGGCTGAGACAAAATAAGGTTGATTTGCATAGCCCACATTGAAACCATGCCTATTCAATACTTGTTCCACTATGTTAGCAACATTATGTTGCCCCCCAAGGTTCATCTGTCTTACCCTCTCAACCACTAAGTCAAGGTCCTGGTTTCGAGCAACAATTACTGGGGGCACTCTTTCTGGCCCATTTAAGCCAAGTTCGACTTGAGGCTCTCTCCTAATGGCCTCTTGCCTTTCGAAGCCAACTGTTTCTGGTCTGGTTCCAAAGACATCAGCAAGCCTACCCATTTGTCTTGCTAACAATTGGTAGTTCTGGTTTGTGGTTGCTACCAAAGGGGTTATCACCGTGGCCATTTGGTGGGTTAAGATGTTAACCATGTCATGGTTACTCATCCATTTGCTGTCTCATGGACTGCAAAGCCACATTAGTGAAGGCACTTGGCCCTAGTTGGTTAGACCACATCTTTGGTGAATTCCTATTATTCCTTGGAGGAACATGAACCGCTAATGGGTTTGTGTAAACACTCTGAGGCATACCTAAATTTGCCACAATATTTTGGGTTTGAAAACCAGGGGGTGGTCCCTCGGCCCTAAGGGGCTCGTACGCTCTTACTTGGCTAACCACCGGTTCCTCAGGTTGTGCAAGTGTACCCGTGGATACTTCATCTTCTCTGTATCTCCCAACTCCCCCTGGGGAGTTTTGAATGCCATTGTGGCTGCCATGGGAATCCTCGTTGGTTGAGGAATTTCTGGAAGAATTTCCAGAACCATTTTTGTTTTTGTTCGTCATGGTTTTCCTACCACTCCTTAGATTCATGCAACACTATGAAGAAAGGGTCCCACTGGGCGTGCTAATTTGTTTGTCCTAAGATTTAACACAAACAAATGTATCGCATAGCAATCTAGGATGAGATACGAGTCCTCTTAATTTACGTGGGTTCTACCTAGTGTGAAATCTAGAGAGAAGCGTAGAAGGAAACAACAATTATGAACTGGCCCCTGAATGGGCCTTAGAGCGCATTAAAGTGAGAGAATACAACGCGCAGAAGGAGTAACTGAATGTAACAATTACAACCCCATGGATTCCTAAGCTATAAAATATGAACATGTAAATGAAAACAAGTAAAAAGGAAAAAGAAGAAAGAAAAAAGGGGTGGTCTGCGCGATCCCTACTTCCTCTCAGCGTGCTGGGTGCCTTTGATCTCTGTGGTGGATGCTACGACTTTCAGGGTACTATTGTGTGTTCAGGTTGCGAACCTTTGTTTCTTCTTTCTTTCCCTTATTTATAGTTGTCCCTCTGGTAACCGCCTCTGGGCTGCCATAACTTCCCCTCAACCCTTTGCGTAACTCCCATGAACCCACGTTCTTTGCATGCACTTGGGTGGATTTGTCTCTGATAACTGCCGTTGATGACGTGGAAAACGTCCAAGGCAATCTGAATAGAAAATGGGATATGACCTTTCTCGAACTTATGGAGAAGGATTCCTTCGAACCAAAGCAAGGAAGACGTCTCGAACTACCAAAAAGCATTCTCTTCTTCGAACCATGATCTGCCTCGATCTTGCTTAGACCTCCTCCTGCTTCGCTCTCTGTTCCAAGGGCCTTCGAACCTCTTAAGACTATTCATTGGTCTTCGAAGCCATACACCTGCCGCCCAACTTGACTTTCTTGACCACCGTCCACCTTGGTCAACGAGATTTAAAACCTCCTCTGATTGGCTTGTTGGAATGGTGCTTTTAATTGCTTTCATGGATTCCAACCCTATAAAAGGGGAAAACTTCATTATACTTCACCCTTCTTCCCTTCAGCCATGGAGAAATCCCTGATATTGGCTGCCCTGTACAACCTGATCCTCCCATTACCTTTGGATTTCAGGTCGACAGGGTGTCCAACATTGGTGGTCACTTCAACGTGGACCTTAATCTTAGGTCGAACAGCGCAGCCAACAACCAATGCCTTAGTTTCATGTAAGGCCTGGTATTATTTCCACCTCCTTGGTGCCAAGCCTGGTCTCAGGGTAATGGGTTATCTCAAGGCCCAACGCCTAGTCCTCTAATCCTTGGAAAAAGAGGAAGAGGAGGAGGAGGAAGAAGAAGAGGAGGCAGAGGAAGGAGATGAGGGTGAGGGACTCTGGTTCTTGGATTATTTGGAAGATCCAAGGCTGAGAACCTGTTCTCTCTCAAGGCTTGAAGTGTCGTGCTACTCCCCCTCCGAAGACATGACACTGACACTAAGGTTCGAGGAACTACTTCCCAATTTCGAAGTCCTGGTTCGAAGATCAACGTCCCTGAAAAAATGTAATAGGAAAAGAAAGTTAGGTTCGAATAGCGAACCTTTGCATTTAATTACTTCGATCCTATTGTATTTTTGTTAGAATCTTTTAATAAATATTTCTTTTGACTTACTGTTAGCCACTTCGATCCAATATTTTATTTTTATGGGTAACAAATGCCCCCCAAAATGCATAGCTTCGAATTCTCAGAAGCTTTGAATTTTTACACGTGGCGGATCCCTGCCTCACTGGAAACCACTGATGTACCCTTCTCTCTCTCCCACGATCACGTGGACTGAATAGTGTTTCTTAATAATTTATGTAAGCTTTTCGCAAACGGTTAAGTTTACAACAGTTTCAGACAGGTTTAAGAGGCTGTCTGAAATTTCTTAAGAAGGCTTCTGAAAAGATCTTTAAAAAGGTTTCTTGCTTTTTAAAATTATCAGAACAGTTTTCAACACCCTTTGGTTAGTATAAATAAATTGACAAGAGATAAGGGATAGAAAACTTAGCCAAGGAATTTATCCTGGTTCACTCACTACCACTGTGAGCTACGTCCAGTCCCAATGCCAACTAGCACTTGGATTTTCTCTTAATCTTCACCAAGATTACAAGTATTCTTTTACAGTCAAGCCTCTTCAGGCTCTACAACCAAGTATTCTTTTACAGACAAGCCTCTCCAGGCTCAAAGACAATTTTTACAAAGAGATATGTCTAAGCTTTTAAAATACACAAGTTTGAAGCTTAAACAGAGACGATGTACAATAAAAACTGAGGTATGCTCATGATATACAAATGATGTATAACGAATATGAAATCAGAGTGTTTTTACAAAGAAAAACTTGCAGCGTGATTTCTCTTAGACTTTCTTGTATATGTATTCACTCTCTTGATGGTCTTCATGAAGGGCTATTTATAACCAATCTTCAATCCATTGAAATACCACCGTTTAGAGATAACATTAAATGCTATTTAATCCGTTGTGAGACATGCTTCTGAGAGTTTTGATTTTTCTGACACAGTACAAGGTTGCTACTGCCATAAAGCTGCCACTGTTGTTGCTGCAAAGGTTGCGTTGCAGGGATTTCCTCAGTGGTGTATGAAATTCAAATATACCAGGAAAGGTCTCTGTGTTCCTTGCCATAAATATGTTTGAAAAGGTACGTGTAGAGAGAACGCTTGACTCAGCAGAATTTCAGAGATGTCTTCACATACTTCAGCAAAGAGTGTCACATCATTAATGAGACTTCAGACGGGTTGCGCACTTCAGACGGCTTCAACACTTTAGACAGGTTGAACACTTCAGACGGCTTCAACACTTCAGACAGGTTGAACCTTCAGAAGGCTTTTCCACTTTAGACAGGTTGACAGCATTTCAGACAGTCTTTATAAGTTCAGAATGGCTTGCTGAAATCATAGATAAGTCATTAAACATTTATGTATCTATGATAAGTATTTTAACCCAAATTTGTTAAGCATTAAAACTTGGGAAGTGAGCTATCTAAAACATCATAATTTACCTTATGATATTTTTGAGACTCAACATTCTCCCCCTTTTTAATGATGACAAATTTGTTTAAAATAAAGAAATCTGAAATGAGTTTTAAAATAAAATAAGCTTAAAAAAATAACTCCCCCTCAGATAAAGATCTCTCAGTTCAAACAAATTCTGATCAAGTCAAACAGATTCTGATCAATTACTCTCATCAAATACTCCCCCTGAGACCTGTAATTACTTCAGATTTTGTTAGTTTTAATACTCCCCCTTTTGTCATCAATCGAAAGGGAATTTAAGAGCATAACTTCAAAATAATCACAGCAAAAACATTGAGATACCAGCATTCATGAGAACAAACAGAATATATTATGAGGCAAAAGATTTCACATAATAGAAATTAAGCACTCAAAATGAAGTTAACACCAAACATGGCTAAACATCATAGACTATCCATCTTTCTTCAGCAAGGCCTCTTTCATAAAGGAGAGCAATTCTTCCTTTGCCTTGTCAATCTGAGAAATGACAGCAGTCTTCAATTCTTCTTGTCCAGTTCTGATGTGTTGTTGCTCTTAAAGGATTTGATTTTGCTTAGCAACAAGAGTAACATTTCTTTTCTCCAAGCTCTTCACTTGATGCCTCAACTTCCTGTTCTCTTCCTCAAGATTCAGTTCCACTTCATATAGAATGATCTGAATGTGCCTGCAAACGAATCTGAGCCGATCGAATCCTGGATGCAACCCATAATCTTCGGGATGACTCACAGGAAAGAAAGTTCTGATAGGGCAGATTAGCTTTCAGTCTTCATTAAAGGATTCAGACATGGGGAATCTTCCTCTGATATACTGGTACTGCACGTTGGTAGAGACACCATAGTCTATGATGGAGTCATCATCTGGTCCTGCAGATCCAGAAGAGGATCCAACATCCTCTCTGATCTTCCAGTAGGATAACCATACCCTATCCCTGTAGCTGTGATCTAAACCTCCACCTTGTCTTATGATCCGAGCAGGTAGCTCCTTCCATTCTGTTGGAGTTAAAGGTTTCTGGGGAACTGGATAAGCTTTAGGTTCCTTAAACTTGTCAGCAGGGCCTTCTTCCAGGGGGTGCCTAGGAACAATCTTGTCAGGTTGTACCAGAATCTCTGTGGTTGGCTTGATGGAGATTGTTCTAGGTGGCCTATAGCCTCTCATGCCTACTGACTTCATGTAGTCCCTTTCAAAAAGTTCAGCTTCAGTAGACAGTTGCCTAACAAAACATCATTCATCATTAGACAACCTGAGGGAGTCACCAGAGAAGGGGTTAAGTGGAGCCCACTTATGAGCAGGTGGAACTGCACCCTTTCTGATCTTTTCAATTTGGCCTGAGTAGAACTGATCTGAACTGCCTTGATACTTTGCCCTTTCTTCATCAGCAGTGTGCTTGATAAGGCCATGGTGAAGAGAGATGGAGGGTTCATTTCTGAAAAACTGCAGCTCTTCAAATAAGTTGGGGAACTTGGGGACTCTGACCCTCTCACTGAAAGGTTCCTCATACTTTTTGTGGGGTACTTCAGCAGCTTCATCATATTGGTGCTGAGAGAAAGGAAAAGCATAAGGATCAAATGTAGGCTCTATGAAGAATTCCCTACTTTTGGGTCCTAGCCTTATATGCTCAGGCAGCATGCTTCCTTTCCATACTTCAGAGCTGTCACCTTGCTGATGTTCATCTGTGGGGTCTTCAGACTGAGTGGATTCTGAAGATGAAGGTGATGAAGGTGGTGATGAGGGAGGTGATGGAAGTGCTTCTTCTTCTTTCTCCTCTACTGTTTTCTTCTCAGGTGATGAAGGTGGTGATGGGGTCACATTATCAAACCTTACCCTGAGCCTTTTCTGAGGAGGTTTAGCTTGTCAGGTTCCCTCTCCTTTTCCTTTTCAGCTTGCTTCTCTTCTCTTCTTCTCTTGAAATACAGGTTTGCTTTGACAAAGTTTTGATACTTGCCAGCCCCATCCATTTCCTCCAGTTGACTTGCAATGCTCCTTGTAATCCTAACAGAGGGTTCAGGAGCTGGCAGAAATAACTTTGTTTTTGTTCTCCTTCTTTGCTGTGTACTGGATCTTTTTCTCTTCTTGGTCTCTTGAGCAATGGAAGCTAGTCTTTCATCTTCAGCAAGAGCTAGCTGAGAGGCTACTGCAAGAGCATAATCAGTCTTTTCTTGCTCAGCCTTCTTCTCCATTTCTTCATTCTCCAAAGCTGTAGCAAGGGCTGCTACTTGCATAAGCTCAGAATCAGAAGGACATGCAGCCAGAGGTGCTGCTGCCAAAGCTTCAGGATCAGCAATCTCAGCTACCTCTTCCTCATGAGTCTTTCCTTCTGTTTCAGAAGTAGGCTTAGGAGTAAGAGTTCTTACACCTTTAGAACCCTGACCCACAATTTCAGATGGCTTTTGCAAAGCCTTCTGAACAGGTTCAGATGTCTGAGTGTGCAAGTCCATAGCTTCTAGAGACACCTTTGCTGAACTCCTGACAGGGAGCTTCTTCCTTTTCAGATGAAGGGATGGCTTGGAGGGCTTGAACTCATCTTTTCTGATATCCCCCTCAAGCTCTTTCTCAAGAATCTCTAAGGTGGTTCCTCTTCTTGAGGCCTTCTCCATAAGAACAGTCTCCTTCAGAGTAGGAGATGGAGGTCGTGGAGTGAGCTTGATTCCCATGCTCTTCAAGTTTAACTCACCAAAGAACACAGGAGATTTATGGTCACATAATCTTTCAATAGGTACCTTAAAATGCATAAGTACCTTCATGATTAGAGTGTTGTGGGGAAGATTTCCAGCAGAGTCTCGAATCTTCTTCTGCATATGGAACATGATAATGCTTGGGAGATTGACTTTCTGTTAGCGCAAAAACCCTTTGAGATTTGGTTTTAATGACAACAAACCTTTTGACCAAACTTAAGGTTTTCTGTTCTTGAAGTTACTGATGTTTTTGTATGTGAGATCTTAGAAAGACAGGATTCTCATGAAGAACTTAGAAAGATCAACCACGACCAAGCTCAGACTGAGATTGAGAGGCATCCACAGATTGGTAGTAATCCTCAGACTTAAGATGAAGATAAAAGATCAACCTGAGATTGAGTAATCAATGCAAGTCTTTCCTGAGATTCAGAAAAATCAGAATCCTAATGATAAGAAACATCATACTTCAGAATTGTCTTTGGAGAATGGGCAAAGCTTAGAATATTCCATATGTTGAAGGTAATTTCAGAAGAAGGCCTCAATACATATCTTTTATCAAAAAGTTTTCAGAAGCTTAGAATGGATGAATCTAAAGATAGCCTAAGTTGAGAGAGGTGCACATCAGAATGGGTCTCTACTAGAGACACCAATCATCAAGCTAAGTCAAGCTGAGCTCAACAATGAACTAATATTCAAGACTCAAGAAAACTGAGACTAAAATATGATACAATTGAGACTTAGACTCATTTGAGAAGCATCTTATTATTTACTAACTATGTGCTCAAGTTGTGGCAAAAATCCTAGATTTTATTTTTGCATATATTGATTAGTAATAAAGCTCAAAGATTATCTTTGAGAATATAAAGCATAAGAAGTCAGAATTAAAGAGCCAAGATAAAAAGACTTGAGCAAAAGATACTAAGCAAAGACGAGATTCAAAGTCAGCTTGAGATGCAGACTCAACTTGAGATGTTGGCTCATGATCAGATGCAGTCTCAAGTTCAGACGCAGACTCAAGAACAGATGCAGTCTCAAGTTCAGATGAAGACTCAAGTTCAGATGCCAACTCATGTTGAGATGCAGACTCAACGTGAGATGAGACGCAGAGATCAGATGCAATCATGAGACTCAGACTTGAGACGCGAAGATCAGATGCAGTCATGAGACTCAGACTTCAGACGTAGAGATCAGATGCAATCATGAGACTCAGACTTGAGACGCAGAGATCAGATGCAGTCATAAGACTCAGCTCAGACAGAGTCTCATCAGTAAAAGCAAGTCAACGCAAGTACACTGTCACAGCAGAGACAGCATCAGAAAAGCACTGATCTTGTGTCAGAAAAGTGAAAAGCTGTTGAGTCTCAACAGAAAAAGCCTGTATGTCAGCTATGTGTCTCAACAGCTAGAAACGGTCACATAACGGCTAGTTTCTATCAGAAATATAAAGAGACCTCATCAAACAGAGAACTGCATGAGAGACTACGCTGATTATTGAACATCAACTGCATCTCGTCACATCTCAAGTGCACGTCTCAACCTGTTTATACTCAGACCTAATCTCAACTTGAGATTCCTATTAGTCTCTATCCATCTCTCTTCTATGATTGTAATATTGTCATTTCTTTTAGAAGAGAGTATTTCTAGCTAAGCCTACTGCCTATCCATACATTTTATGTTTGTAAGCTAGATTCATCACAACTACATATTCTTGTAACCTGTCTCATCTAAGATAAGAGTGTGCCTAGTCTTAGAGTGAGTTGTGAACGTCCTGAAGAGGCTGTAAGAATACTTGTGGCTCAGCCAAGATAGGGAGTGCCTAGGCTTGGTGTGAGAGACGTCCTGAAGAGGCTGTAAGAATACTTGTAATTGACGGGTTGTCAATAGTGGAAATCTCACGTGTTGTGAGGACTGGACGTAGCCCAAGGTGTGGGTGAACCAGGATAAAATCCCTGTGCCATCTCTCTTCCTTATCTCTTCATCTTGCTTTATATATATCTCATCTAAAATCTGCAAACAACTAAGTAATTGCTTTGAAATACAACTGAATCTGATTTGAGATTTCAAGACCACTAGAACATAATTAAATCAACTGAAATTGAAACTGTTTATAACCTGTCTTAACTGAGACTCCAAGTCAGCAGACTTGAGATCACGTCTCAACTTTCAATTTCAGTGTGCAAACTTCAGGAACAAATTTTTTTAAAGAGTCTCTATTCAACCCCCCCTTCTAGAGACATTCATCTAACTTCAGTTGGTATCAGAGCTCGGCCTCTTTGGGGTTGAGCACACCTACGTGTGAAGAGGAAAAGATCCATGGCTGGACCAACTGCAAGCTTGTTCATTCTTGAAGGAGCATCTACCAACAGACCACCCGCCTTTGATGGAACTGACTACTACTATTGGAAGGACAGAATGAGACTGTTCATTGAATCTCAACATGCTGATCTGTGGGAAACCATTGAGATGGGACCTTATATGCCCTACATCACAGATGAGCTTGGGCTCAGGGCAACTAAGCCTAGAGAAACATGGACAGATGCTGAGAAAGCAAGATATGTACTGAATTCAAGAGCAAAATACCTACTCACCTATGCCTTAAGCAGAAGTGAATATGACAAGGTGGCTGGATGTGCTACAGCTAAAGAAATATGGGATGCTCTTGAGATAGAGCATGAAGGAACAAATCAAGTAAAAGAAGCCAAAATCAACATACTGGTCAGACAGTATGAGCTCTTCAAGATGAATGAGGATGAAGGCATTGAGGACATGGTGAGACGGTTCACTATTATTACAAATGATCTCAAGTCCTTAGGAAGAACCTACTCAAACCAGGACATGATAAGAAAAATCTTGAGGAGCCTGCCCAAACCCTGGAGACCTAAAGTTACAGCTATCCAAGAAGCCAAGGATCTGAGCACTCTCAGATTGGATGAACTCCTTGGATCTTTGAAGGTTCATGAGCAGGAGCTGATGGAAGAAGACCTTATCAGACTTCCCAAGACAATAGCCTTGAAGGCATCATCCAACAGCTCCAAAGGTAAAAAGGTAAGCTCATCTCAACAGACTTCACTAAACTCATCTCATGACACAGAAACTGAGGAAGATAAAGGCGATGATGAAAGTGAGATGGATGATGAGCTAGCCTACATCTCAAGAAAGATCATACGTATGTGGAGAGCTAGGGGGAGTGGAAGAAGAAGCTTTCCATCAAGAAGAGGAGAAATCAAATCTGACAGAAAAGGCCAATTCATATGCTTTGAATGTAGAAAACCTAGACATATCAAGTCTGAATGCCCACTTCTCAGAAAAGAAGTAAAGAAAAGTCCAAAGAAGAAAGCAATGATGGCCACTTGGGATGACACAGAAGGAGTTGATAGCCAAGATGATCAATCAGCTATCTCTGTCTCATGGTCAATGGAGACTCATCTGATGAAGAGGTATATGAGTTTGACTCTGAACTTTCATTCAGTGAACTTAAGTCTGCTTTTGAAAATCTTCTATATGATTCAAACCTTCTTGTCTCAAAGAGCTCCTTATTAAAATCAGAATTAGACACAGCTCTTGAAAAGGTAAAATTTCTTGAAAAAGAGAATGAATGTTTGAATCATAAAAATAGTAGTCTCATGCTGTCTCACATGAGACTGTCTGAACTTGTTAAAGCAAAGACTCAAGTTCATGATGAGCAAGAACTAAAAAATCTCTCTGAAGAAAACCAGAAGCTTAAAAGGCAAAACAGAATTCTCATAGATGATCTAGTAAAATTTGTAAAAGGTACAAAAAACCTTGAGAGACTCATTGGGTCTCAAAAAGGAATTTTTGACAAAGCTAGATTAGGCTATGAAAAATCTTCTGGTGAGGTCTGGTATAAAGATTTCTTTATTCCTGTAAGAAAAAGGAAGAAGGAAAGATGTTCTTGCTGTAGCAAATTTGGCCACAAGTCCACAGAATGCTACTTGAAACAGGTAGCATCAAAGAGAAAGGTAACTAACCATGAAGGACCCAAATATAAGTGGGTACCAAAAATTAAATCTCTTAATGTAACAGATGTGCCTGGCAGCAACAAGATCAAAAAGGATGTGGGCGTTGGACAGTGGATGTTCAAGGCACATGACAGGAGACAAAAGCAAGTTCCTGTCACTTGAAGAGAAAGCTGCAGGGGTTGTCTCATTTGGAGACAACAGCAAAGCCCAGATCAAGGGCATAGGTAAAATAGAAAAAGGTGGATGAAGAAATTGAGGAGATGATGGGAGAATTGAGAATCTCAACTCAGGAAGCTGAACAGAATCAATGAATTATATTTGAATAAGCCAGCTATGGATGATCTTCCTAGTGGACCTAAGGCTTTTGAGCTTGCAGCAAATGCTACTATGGAATTACTATTAATTTAACAATAGGAAATATCCCTGGGCTAAGATGTGCTGCTAAGTGCCTTGAAATAACAAAGGACCTAGAAGAAGACCACCGAAAAGTTTCTCGCCCAAAATGAAATGTCATAAATGATTCAAGTACGAATCAGTTGGTGCCTCCTGATTAGTGATTTGAAGATCTTGCAATCCTTAGGATTGATCACTTTATTAAAGTCATTACTGCCATTAAGATTGGAGGTTGAAATTGCTTATACACATACAAGGAACGCCCATTGGTAATATCAATCTCTCTTATCACTCCTTGCATTTGAACTAAAACATACTTGATCAAATCATTGATAAATTTTGTTATATGTCTCTACTTGTTTTAATGGCATCATGGTTGTAAGTATTTCAATATATATAAGCATGATAGACTTGTAGAGACCATGTTTGCAAAAAGCACGAAAATCTGGTTGATCATCACAGTTCTTATTTGAAATTTCAAGCAGCAGAGAAATTATATTTTTGGGTGTCTCATATGCTTACTTAGAGTTTGGAGTATCAAGTGATAGATATCTTCTAGTTGAAAAGTGCTTAATATATTCATATCTTTGAAATGAGTTTCCAATTTGAAATCTGAAAAAAATTTTGAACATGTTATAACATCCAAAGAAACTACAGAGTCTACAATATTCTCATTACTCAATATGTGAAAGAAAGTATGCATGATATTTTTTTTTAAGACTAATCCTACACTTGAGATGAGAAAGCTTGCAGATTTGTTGATAAATGGAATACTTGGATCTCAACAAGAAATATATAGGAAAATCTTCAAAAAGAGCATATCCAAGTCTAAAGGATGTTCAGAAATGAAAAAGATAAAAGAAGAAGTCAGAATTTGTGGCTGCACTTGGGGAAGACACATCTGAGTCTCAGGTTGAGACTAGACTGAGACTTAGATGGAAATATATGAGAAAGAACAGCCAAGTGAGACTCCTACTGCAGCTATGTTTCTGACAGCACAAAAAGGAAATCCATGAATCACAGTTAGCTTATATAATGGCTACTGCACAAGAGGGCAAGTGATCTCCCACAAGATGAGAAAGAGAAAAGAAGCCTCTACAAGATGAAAGCACAAAGAAATAAGTAAGTTTGAAAAGAAAATGCAGATGCTGAGCTCATCTCTACAATATATCAAGCTGCAAATTCTTAAATCTTGTGGATCAAATGACAACTTGAGGATTACTTTATGAGGTACTCTAAAACTCTAATCTTCATGATGATGCATATGTGATATTGTCACTCTACAGATCAAAGTTGAATGCAGAATTTAGGATTCATGTTTGTGCCTTTTTGACTGATTCTATGTTGCTTGGATAATTAGAATTCTGAATGATGTTTTGTCTTAACCTTAAATACAGTTTTGAATCTCAACTATTGTGAGTATGTTGTAATGCAACATATGCTTAAGTTGTGATCTCGCATCATGTGAGAATTTGAGTTTGAAATCTATGTATGATGAAACATGAGCTGATCATATGAAAAGATATCCTTGAGTCAATTTCAAGATAAAAGAGAAAAGAGTAAACTTGGAAAGATTGAATTGTTTTGGAGAAACATCTCTACAAGCCAAGCCTATATGCTCTCCATTTCTGTAATCAAGTCAATCTTCTAAGTAATTGATATAAAAAGGAAATTATGAGATTGAAAACTCATAAGAGGATTTTGAAATAAGTGAAAGTTGAAGGCAAAGAGGTTATTGCACTGTATGCAGAAATGTTTCTGATATAGCCTGACTAAAATGATCATAACTTGAGCTACAAAATTGATTTTTGAGTAAAACCAATTTTGTTGGAAAGCTAACTCATAAGAGTACAAAACTGGAAAGTTTGAAGCTGTTATACTAAGCAAAAAAGTACCAGAAAATTTGTTAACACGGCTGCAGTTCTACAAATGCTCATAGAAACCTGTTTACTTAAAATCATCATAACTAGAGCTATAGATATTATTTTTCTGTGAGACCAACTTTATTGGAAAGATAATTCAAAATAAAATCAAACTGGAAAATTTGAGATTTTCATATTAACCACAGAAGTACCAGTAAATATGTAAACACAGTTGCATTGTTACAAGCTTCAATATAAACATGTTCACTTAAAAAGATCATAACTGAAGTTATAGAAATGCTTTTTCAGTGAAACAAATTTTGCATGAAAGATAATTTATATAAGTATCAAACTGGAAATTTTGAAGATTTTATATCAACCACAAAAGTGCCAGTAAATCCGTGAACATAGTCTCACTGATACAAAGTCTGATATAAACCTGTTCACTTAAACGGATCATAACTAGAGCTACAGAAATGATTTTTGAGTGAAACCAATTTTGTGTGAAATCTAACTCATATAAGTATTTGGCTGGAAAGTTTCAGACTTTTTCATCATCTTCATAATTCCCAACAAACACTTCAAGTGGACTGATCTCTCGTCTGATCAAATCTGAACACATCTGTTTTGAATGCTTATATATGGAGCTACGAAAATCCTTTTCAAATGAAACCAGTTGGATTTGAAAGATGTTGTTCAATGGTTTAACATTATTAATTTTCACTATTTTTGGATGCATAGATTGATCTCAGTGAATGAAAAACCAGACCTGTCACAGTAAGCACTCTATTATAGAATTGCCAACTTTAATCACTCATATCTTATGATAGAAGACTCCAAATGAAATGACTTTTATACCATTAGAAAGATTGTGATGTCTAGTTTATTATGTTGAAATCTCATATTTTTATGAACTGGAAATAACTCACAAGTTCAGATTAAAGTAGCTAAGTCAATGGATGTTTTCTGATTTGGTGCTGAAACTTCAAGATAAAATATCTTTAATTGTACCAATCCAAATGAGCTGATTTTTGTGGCATTGAAAAGTTGTCATGGTGTGGTTTATTATGATAGAATATAAATTTATAGATCAATCTATGATGGGAGCAGTACTTGTTCAAAGATTAAGGATACATGATAGAAAAGTAGTGAAACATGATCTCTTGAAAGTGACACCTTTGACAATGTCCCCTTGATTCCCAAATCTGTGATAAACTTTGACATATCAAAAGTGAATTGTTGTATCAAATTGATGTGCATATCATGATTTGGAATATTGGGTGAATCAATGAGTATGAAAGGAACTTAACATGGAATATCTCAATCATTGAAATGTTATCAGAACAGATTTTGTTTGCTGAAAAATATGCAATGATTATGATCTTATCTGCAAATCATATTGATAAATTTTTGTTCTGTGTTCCCCTGCTGTCTAAATCTGTAATCTTGACCTTTTATGCCTCTATCCATGTTCTACAAATTTAACTCACTATGGGCATAAAAATCAAGGTGAGTAATATACTTAGGGGGAGTAACTGAACCAATCTTTGTGCTTAATGTATTCCTTCTACTTGATTATGCATCAAATGAAATTCCTATCATTTAAATCAAGTATGCAAACAGAATAAATCATTGTTCTGGTTTAAGATTGAGTTCTGTATTCTATCCTAACTGCATTCCCTATTCAAATGATTTTTCTGAAAGATAAAAATTTCTGCATAAGCCATTAAAAAGTTTCTAAACCAACAACATTGAAAATATCAGCAGAACCATCTCATTTTGAGGGGGAGTCAGCCAAATTGTTTGCTAATGTGTTTACCATGTATGTTGACTCAGTTGGGGTGTGATTACTTATGGATTTTGATGAATGCATATACCTCTTTCCTCTACAACTCTAGAAACCACTCATTATTCTTTTGGAGAGGAAAATGTTAAAGAAAAGAGAATGGGAAAATAGCTTTCTTTTGAAGTTTAAATTGAGAAAGAAGATCAAAGAAGAAATTGTAAGCTAATGATTTACAAAGAAGTTTAAGAAGTTTATGAACTTAGAGAGAAAGATTCTGAAAAATATGGATAACAAGTTACTAAATTCTGGAATCTAGACTCTAAAAGCTCTTCTTCTTAACTCAGTCTCTGATTCTTTGATTCTTCTATTCTTATTGGAGCATTCATCCCTTTCTATATCATATTGCTTCATCTAAATTTCTTGGGATCATTGTTATAACCACATGTGTGATCTATTGCTTTATCATATTACTCTTGGGATTGTTGTTAAAACAGTTGGATATTGAGAATATTATTGCATATATCTCTTGCTCAAAACCCTCTGTTAAGATTAACCATATGTTTGATAAGTGAAAATCATGCCCTTGATGCCATTAGTATAATTGAAAATCAATATGAAATGGTTATTTGACAGATTTCTCTGATGTTATGTATTTGATATATTTCTCCTTCCATCTTTTTGTTGATGCCAAAAGGGGGAGAAATAGGAAAGAACAAAATTTTCATGCTCATCATATATTTTTCATGCTCATCATATAATTTCTGAATCGTGTTATGTTATTGATTGAAATTTTCATTGTTATACGCATGAATTCAGGGGGAGTTCATTTGAATGAATCATACTATGAAAGATTTATAGACTCCCATCATCTCTTACATGGTTTTATACATGAAAACTTAATTTTGTTCAAAGAGGTTTGTCATCATTAAAAAGGGGGAGATTGTTAGCGCAAAAACCCTCTGAGATTTGGTTTTAATGACAACAAACCTTTTGACCAAACTTAAGGTTTTCTGTTCTTGAAGTTACTGATGTTTTTGTATGTGAGATCTTAGAAAGACAGGATTCTCATGAAGAACTTAGAAAGATCAACCACGACCAAGCTCAGACTGAGATTGAGAGGCATCCACAGATTGGTAGTAATCCTCAGACTTAAGATGAAAATAAAAGATCAGCCTGAGATTGAGTAATCAATGCAAGTCTTTCCTGAGATTCAGAAAAATCAGAATCCTAATGATAAGAAACATCATACTTCAGAATTGCCTTTGGAGAATGGGCAAAGCTTAGAATATTCCATATGTTGGAGGTAATTTCAGAAGAAGGCCTCAATACATATCCTTTATCATAAAGTTTTCAGAAGCTTAGAATGGATGAATCTAAAGATAGCCTAAGTTGAGAGAGGTGCACATCAGAATGGGTCTCTACTAGAGACACCAATCATCAAGCTAAGTCAAGCTGAGCTCAACAATGAACTAATATTCAAGACTCAAGAAAATTGAGACTAAAATATGATACAATTGAGACTTAGACTCATCTGAGATGCATGTTATTATTTACTGACTATGTGCTCAAGTTGTGGCAAAAATCCTAGATTTTATTTTTGCAGATATTGATCAGTAAATGAAGCTCAAAGATTATCTTTGAGAATATAAAGCATAAGAAGTCAGAATTAAAGAGCCAAGATAAAAAGACTTGAGCAAAATCTACTAAGAAAAGATGAGATTCAAAGTCAGCTTGAGATGCAGACTCAACTTGAGATGATGGCTCATGATCAGATGCAGTCTCAAGTTCAGACGCAGACTCAAGAACAGATGCAGTCTCAAGTTCAGATGAAGACTCAAGTTCAGATGCCAACTCATGTTGAGATGCAGACTCAACGTGAGATGAGACGCAGAGATCAGATGCAATCATGAGACTCAGACTTGAGACGCGAAGATCAGATGCAGTCATGAGACTCAGACTTCAGACGTAGAGATCAGATGCAATCATGAGACTCAGACTTGAGACGCAGAGATCAGATGCAGTCATGAGACTCAGCTCAGACAGAGTCTCATCAGTAAAAGCAAGTCAACGCAAGTACACTGTCACAGCAGAGACAGCATCAGAAAAGCACTGATCTTGTGTCAGAAAAGTGAAAAGCTGTTGAGTCTCAACAGAAAAAGCCTGTATGTCAGCTATGTGTCTCAACAGCTAGAAACGGTCACATAACGGCTAGTTTCTATCAGAAATATAAAGAGACCTCATCAAACAGAGAACTGCATGAGAGACTACGCTGATTATTGAACATCAACTGCATCTCGTCACATCTCAAGTAACATCTCAAGTGCACGTCTCAACCTGTTTATACTCAGACCTAATCTCAACTTGAGATTCCTATTAGTCTCTATCCATCTCTCTTCTATGATTGTAATATTGTCATTTCTTTTAGAAGAGAGTATTTCTAGCTAAGCCTACTGCCTATCCATACATTTTATGTTTGTAAGCTAGATTCATCACAACTACATATTCTTGTAACCTGTCTCATCTAAGATAGGAGTGTGCCTAGTCTTAGAGTGAGTTGTGAACGTCCTGAAGAGGTTGTAAGAATACTTGTGGCTCAGCCAAGATAGGGAGTGCCTAGGCTTGGTGTGAGAGACGTCCTGAAGAGTAGGGGTGGAAACAGGCCAGGCCAGGCTTTGGCAGGCCTGAGCCTGGCCTGACTCCTAATTCTTAAGCCTGAGCCTGGCCTGTTACCTGTTACAAGCCTTTTTGTAAGGCCTTGGCCTGGCCTGCGAAAAAGCCTGACCTGGCCTGTAAGCCTGTTTAGAAGCCTGTTTTATAACAATGCTTACAAACAGGCCAACAGACCTATAAGCCTATGCAGGCCAGCAGGCATTTTAAGCAGATTTTTTATATAATTAATTTAATATATTATAATTTTTTACTATATTATAATTTTTTAATTACATTTATAGTTTTTATATAATTAATTTAATATATTATATATTATTATATTAAATAGGCCGGCCTGTTAAGCCTAATAGGCTTTTTCATAGGCCTGAAGCCTAACCTATTTAACTAAACAGGCCTTTTAACAAGCCTTGGCCTGACCTTTTTAATAAACGAGTCAGGCCAGGCCAGGCCATAAACAGGCCAGGCCGTAGGCCCCTGACAGGCCGGCTGGCCTATTCCCACCCCTACTGAAGAGGCTGTAAGAATACTAGTAATTGACGGGTTGTCAATAGTGGAAATCTCACGTGTTGTGAGGACTGGACGTAGCCCAAGGTGTGGGTGAACCAGGATAAAATCCCTGTGCCATCTCTCTTCCTTATCTCTTCATCTTGCTTTATACATATCTCATCTCAAATCTGCAAACAACTAAGTAATTGCTTTGAAATATAACTGAATCTGATTTGAGATTTCAAGACCACTAGAACATAATTAAATCAACTGAAATTGAAACTGTTTATAACCTGTCTTAACTGAGACTCCAAGTCAGCAGACTTGAGATCAAGTCTCAACTTTCAATTTCAATGTGCAAACTTCAGGAACAAATTTTTTAAAGAGTCTCTATTCAACCCCCCCTTCTAGAGACATTCAGCCAACTTCACTTTCTTCTTCTGAAGCAGGTGAATCAGACAGAACCTTTCCAATTCTGAGATATGGTTTCTACTTCCACTCTTAGGGATTATTGCACACCCTAAGATAGCATGAAGAACTCTGACCTTCTCTAGCAAGAACTTGGAATCTAGGCTTTTGGGTTCTTCTGTTCCATACAGCATCTTTGTAAACAACTTGTGCTCACCATTCTTCATCTCCCACCCAGGAATGAAGGTTGCACCTTCAGCCTTAACATCAGTGATTGTGGAGAGAATGCCTTGATCAACAAAAACTGAAACCCCTAGAACAGAGGCTTTGATGCTTTCATACACTCCCTTAGAATTAGGTATTCCTCGAGCAGAAGACCAGAAATCCACCACACTTTGTTCATGCCATTGACAGTTAATATGGTCGAAGAAAGAAGTCCACCCAGCTGCATCAAATTCCTCAACCAAATCCATGCCAATGTTGCGAAGCTCGTCAAGATTCATTGCCTTTGATCTAACCACATTTCCACCAGAACCAACGGTCTTCTTGGGTGCCATTGTTGAGTTGCAGGGAAACTTTGAGAGAAAAAAGTTGCTTGAGCAGTGAAGAAGATCAAACGAAATATTGAGGAAAGAGAGTGTAAGGCTTCCTCGACACACTTACTCCTACATTTATAGACCCATGATGCAATGATGCCCTGTACCGGCTGCGCAGACTTCGGGTAACGTGCGAAGTGGAAGAGACAAAAACTTTAAAAGAAAGAATTCAACCGTCTCAGATAGCCACGTCAGTCAGTTACTTCAGATAGGTGAAAATTTCAGACACACAAATAAAATTTCAGATAACCTAAAATTTCAGACATGTCACTTTTCAGACACACTGAAATTTCAGACGCACTAAAAATTTCAGATAACATAATAATATCAGACACAATTAGTTTTTAGAGAATGCATGTATATTTAAGTTGTTGCGTATGAACTTAAATCTATCTTCAGCCAGGGGTTTTGTGAATATATCTGCCCATTGATGCTCTGTGTCAATGAACTGAATATCAAAAACACCTTTCTGAACATAGTCTCTAATGAAATGATGTTTGATTTCTATTGCTTTGCCCTAGAATGTTGAATGGGATTTTTGGATAAATTAATTGCACTGGTATTATCACAAAGAACAGGTATAGCAGAGATAGGAATATTAAAATCCTCAAGCTGATACTTAACCCATAGCAGTTGTGAACAACAACCGGCTGCTGATATATACTCTGCTTCTGTTGTTGATAAAGTAATGGTGCTTTGCCTTTTGCTTGACCAGCTGATCATGTTATTTCCAAAGAAATGACATCCTCCACTGGTGCTCTTTCTTTCTATTCTATCTCCAGCAAAGTCAGCATCACAGTATCCTATTAACCTGCAATCGTTGCTCCTCTTATAGCATAGACCAAGATTAGTAGTATCTTTCAAATATCTAAAAATTCTTTTAACAGCTTTGTAATGAGTAATTCTTGGATCTGATTGAAATCTAGCACAAAGACAAACACTGAACATTATGTCACTCATGTTGAACTTCTTAAGCATTTCTTTTGTATATTTTTCTTGATGGATCCATATACAATCATAATCTTGCTTAATTTGAAGTCCCAAGAAAAATTTTAGTTCTCCCATTAAACTCATTTCAAATTCTGATTGCATTAACTCAGAAAACTCCTTGCATAGAGAATAATCAGTTGAACCAAATATAATGTCATCAACATATATCTGAGCAAGTATAAAATCTTTGTTAGACTGTTTTCTGAAAAGGGTGATATCTACTTTTCCTCTTTCAAAACATTTTTGATAAGAAAACTGCTCAGTCTGTCATACCATGCTCTTGGAGCTTGTTTCAGACCATAAAGAGCCTTTTTCAATTTGAAAACATGATCAGGAAAAGCAGTGTCTTCAAAACCAGGGGGTTGTCTAACAAAAACTTCTTCTTCAATGAAACCATTGAGGAAGGCACTTTTGACATCCATTTAATATAGTTTGATGCCATTATTTACAGCATAAGAAAGAAAAGTCCTAATTGCTTCTAATCTAGCAACAGGGGCAAAGGTTTCAGTGAAGTCAATACCTTCTTGTTGATTGTACCCTTGAGCCACCAATCTTGCTTTGTTTCTGACCACTTTTACTTCTTCAGACAGCTTGTTTCTGCACACCCATTTGGTTCCAATAATTGTTTTCCCATGAGGTTTAGGAACAAGTGTCCAGACATCACTCCTAGCAAATTGGTTTAGCTCCTCTTGCATGGCTAGAATCCACCCTTCATCATGCAGAGCTTCATCAATGTTCTTTGGCTCAATTTCAGACACGAGAGCAAGAGAACTCAGATTCTTGATTTTTGATCTTGTCTTAACTCCTTCTGAAGTGCTGCCAATGATTTGCTCTTTTGGATGATGTGATTTGTATCTCCAGTCAGGTTTCTGAGGTGATATCAAATCAGTCTGAGACTCAACATTGGTCTGAAGAGGTTTAGTGACAGATGGTGCTTCAGACACCTGTTCATCCTTGATGTTGTCATGATTATTCAGCTCCATTCCTGCAAAGTCATCTTCTAGATTTGATAGTTCCCTATCAGTCTCTTTCTTGTCATTAAATTTAACATGGATTGATTCCTCTACAGTTAAAGTTCTAGAGTTATATACTCTATAGGCTTTAGATGTTTCAGAATATCCTATGAAAATTCCATTGTCATATTTTGCATCAAATTTTCCAAGATCATCCTTGGTGTTGAGTATAAAACACTCACAGCCAAAGGTGTGGAAATATGATATGTTGGGTTTTCTTCCCTTCCACAATTCATAAGGAGCCTTTTTCAGAATTGGTCTTACCAATATTCTGTTTTGAAGGTAGCAAGTTGTGTTAATAGCTTCTGCCCAGAAAGATCTTGGTAGATTGCATGAGTTGAGCATGGTTCTTCCCATTTCTTGCAAGCTTCTGTTCTTTCTCTCAACAACCCCATTTTGCTGAGGTGTTCTTGCCATAGAGAAATTGTGTGAGATCCCATTCTCATCACAGAACAGTTGAAAGTTTACATTCTCAAACTCTCCACCATGATCACTTCTGATAACAGATATACAGAATCCTTTTTCATTATGTACCTTCTTGCAGAATATTGTGAAATTCCTGAAAGTCTCATCCTTGCTTCTTAGGAATAACACCCATGTGAATCTAGAATAGTCATCAACAATGACCAAACCATATTTCTTACCACTAATGCTTTCTGTTCTAATAGGACCAAACAAGTCAATATGTAACAATTCTAAAGGTCTGCTAGTGGAAACAACATCCTTACTCTGAAAAGAGTGTCTTGTTTGTTTTCATTTCAGACAACTTTCACATAAAATGTCAGATTTGTAAGAAAGCTTGGGCAGTCCTTTAACAAGGCTGTGTTTTGCTAACTTTGAGATCAATCTCAAGCTGGCATACCCAAGTCTTTGGTGCCAAATCTGTTTTTCATCTTCAATAGAGAGAAAACATTTTACATTTTTACTTGCCAAATCCTCTAGATCAATTTTGTACACATTGTTGTGTCTCTTAGCAGTAAAGAGAATTTGATCACGAGAGTCTTTGACTATATATCCTTCTTTAGTAAAGGAAACCACATATCCACTGTCACACAATTGACTTATGCTCAGTAGATTGTGCTGAAGTCCCTCTACTAGAAGAACATTCTTAATAAGGGATAGAGGAGACATACCTACAGTCCCTATTCCTGTGATCTTCCCTTGCTGATTTCCACCAAAGGTGACCACACCTCTTGCTCTGGGCCTAAGGTTTTGGAACAAAGATCTTTCTTCTGTCATGTGTCGCGAGCACCCACTGTCCAGGTACCATTTGTGGGGTCCCCTTTGTCCTATTAAACACATCTGCAACAAGAATAATCAAGTTCTTAGGTACCCATATTCTTTTGGGTCCTTTCTTGTTAGATTTGGGTTTTGCTTTTCCCTTGTGTTTACACTGAGCCACATTGTGTCCAGGCTTGCCACAGTGAGAACACCCAATAGCTTTCTCTTTGCCTTTAGTAAAATGTTTGAAAATATGAGGTTCAGAGATATCATGATCACAAAAGCCTAATCCACTTTTGTCAAGGGGATCCCTTTGATTGCCAAGCAATCTGTTAAGGTTTTCTGTTCCTTTGACAAATTTAGCTAAGTCTTTTGTCAGTTCCTCAACTTGTTTCTGAAGTTTTTTGTTTTCTTCAGAGACAGTTTGTGAACTGCTGCTTTCAGTCACAAGAATTCTCTCCTTGAGCATAATATTTTCTATCTCAAGAGCCTCATGTTTACAGCACATTTCTGTGTGGGCCTTGGACAGATTCTTATACTCTTGGAAGAGTTCCTTGGAACTTTCCATCAGGTCATCATACATCTCTTGAAGAGTTAAGGGAAATACCTCAGATTCTGAGCTATCTGATGAGGGCAGGCTGGCCATGAGACATAGGTTGGCCTCTTCTGAAGTGTCTTCCTCTTCTTCTGAGGTAGACTCATCAAGATCCTCCCATGTTGCCATCAGACCCTTCTTCTTCTTGAAGAATTTCTTCTTTTTGAAGTTGTTCTTCTTCAGTCTTGGACATTCAGCCTTCATATGACCTGGTTGTTTACACTCATAGCATATAATTTTGTCATTTTGAGAATCCTTACCTGACTTACCTGATTTAGAGGTTGAGGGTTGGTTCTTTCTAAACTTTCCTCTGTTCTGCAACATCCTCTTGATTTTCCTGCTGAGAAGAGCAAGATCATCATCTTCTGAGCTATCTCCAGAATCTTCATCTGCTTCTGAAGCTTCCTCAGCTTGCATGGCTTTAATGCTGCCATGCCTAGGGTGTTTGGCTTTGGAGTTTAATGCCAGAGATTTCTTCTTGATGTCATCTTCCCCAAGTTCAAGCTCATGAACTTTGAGAGATCCCAACAGTTCTTCCATTCTAAGAGAGTTTAAGTCTCTGGCCTCTTGAATGGCTGTAACTTTGGGTCTCCAGGACTTTGGCAAACTTCTCAAAATCTTTCTATTATTGTCTCCAGATTCAAAAGTTCTGCCTAAAGACCTGAGTCCATTAGTTATAGTCTGAAACCTCCCAAACATTTGATCTATGGTTTCAGATTCTTCCATCTTGAACATCTCATATTGATGTATAAGCATGCTGATTTTGGATTGCTTGACAGTCTCAGTCCCTTCATGGGCGGCTGAAAGTGTATCCCAAATCTCCTTGGCAGATGAACATCCATGAACCTTCTCATACTCTGATTTGTTCAGAGAACATATCAAATAAAGTTTGGCTTTAGCATTTAACTGAACTCTAGCCTTCTGCTCTAAGGTCCATTCAGCCTTAGGTATTGGCACTCTGTTATGTATAGGCACATAGTCTCCATCAGTGACCACATCCCAAACATCAATGTTGTTGCTCTCAATGAACAACTTCATACGATCCCTCCAATAGTGGTAGTCCACTCCATTGAATGTTGGGGGTCTTGTGATAAAGGCTCCTTCAGTGATGTACTGTCTGTTGTTGGAAGCTTCCATCTAGATCTTTAATCCTCAAACACTTGTAAGGTGCTCAACCCTGAGTTGAGCTCTGATACCAACTGTAGAAACACAGGGAAACACTAGAAGGGGGCTTGAATAGTGTTTCTTAATAATTTATGGAAGCTTTTCGCAAACGGTTAAGTTTACAACAGTTTCAGACAGGTTTAAGAGGCTGTCTGAAGTTTCTTAAGAAGGCTTCTGAAAATATCTTTAAAAAGGTTTCTTGCTTTTTGAAATTATCAGAACAGTTTTCAACACCCTTTGGTTAGTATAAATAAATTGACAAGAGATAAGGGATAGAAAACTTAGCCAAGGAATTTATCATGGTTCACTCACTACTGCTGTGAGCTACGTCCAGTCCCAATGCCAACTAGCACTTGGATTTTCTCTTAATTTTCACCAAGATTACAAGTATTCTTTTACAGTCAAGCCTCTTCAGGCTCTACAACCAAGTATTCTTTTACAGACAAGCCTCTCCAGGCTTAAAGACAATTTTTACAAAGAGATATGTCTAAGCTTTTAAACTACACAAGTTTGAAGCTTAAACAGAGACGATGTACAATAAAAACTGAGGTATGCTCAGGATATACAAATGATGTACAACGAATATGAAATCAGAGTATTTTTACAAAGAAAAACTTGCAGCGTGATTTCTCTTAGACTTTCTTGTATATGTATTCACTATCTTGATGGTCTTCATGAAGGGCTATTTATAACCAATCTTCAATCCGTTGAAATACCACCGTTTAGAGATAGCATTAAATGCTATTTAATCCGTTGTGAGACATGCTTCTGAGAGTTCTGATTTTTCTGACACAGTACAAGGTTGCTGCTACCATAAAGCTGCCACTGTTGTTGCTGCAAAGGTTGCGTTGCAGGGATTTCCTCAGTGGTGTATGAAATTCAAATATACCAGGAAAGGTCTTTGTGTTCCTTGTCATAAATATGTTTGAAAAGGTACGTGTAGCAGAGAACGCTTGACTCAGCAGAATTTTAGAGATGTCTTCACATACTTCAGCAAAGAGTGTCACGTCATTAATGAGACTTCAGACGGCTTCAACACTTCAGACGGGTTGCACACTTCAGACAGGTTGAACCTTCAGAAGGCTTTTCCACTTTAGACAGGTTGACAACACTTCAGACAGTCTTTATAAGTTCAGAATGGCTTGCTGAAATCATAGATAAATCATTAAACATTTATGTATCTATGATAAGTATTTTAACCCAAATTTGTTAAGCATTAAAACTTGAGAAGTGAGCTATCTAAAACATCATAATTTACCTTATGATATTTTTGAGACTCAACAGACAATACCTTCGTACCGGAACCAGAAGCCACTGAGGAAAATCTGAAAGTGTGGGGCACCAGTGTCATCATCCCCACCAATATCAACGGGCTTCGCATGGGTTTCCTCGGCCCCTATGAGTTCCCTCCTAGGACTCTTCAGTTTAAGGATTTTCAATCCCTGTATCCCATAGAGAAATTGCTAGCTTTTGAGAACCCTGTTAGGGCTGATTTTGTTGAACAGGAGAAGTTTATTTTCAGAGATGCTCCGATGCTTGTCAAGAAGCCTTACCTTGCCTAGCTAGACAAGGTCGAATCACAAAAGGGGGAATTTTGGAAGAAGATGGGCATCTATGACTTGATCCAGCTGTCTCGAGAGCATCTTCAATACCACAATAATCTCCTCCTTGCTGTATTGAACTTCTGGGATCGAGGGTACATGTACTTTCTTCCTTCCATGTGGGATGATTACTCCTACTCTGCTTGATGTTTGTGTCCTTACTGGTCTCGAACCATGTGGAGAAACTTATCTCCCTAGTACCAAACCCTCTAAGACTGATTACAAGGTCAATACCTCTAAGATGACTTTCCAGGCCTTTATTGGTAATAATCATGACCAGACATCCTCTGATGTTTCTGAGGGAGAACACATCGCATTCATTTGGCTTTGGTTAGCCAACTTTGTCTTTTGTGCTCGATCCCTTCAGGCGAAAGAGTAGAAGAAACAAAAGTTGGAGTCTAATTTTCTAAAGATTTAGAATAGTCTTTATTCTATATTTTTATATTTTTTTTCTTTATGTATTTATTTGAATCTCATGTAATTCGAATTATCTCTACATATGAATAAAAGACTTATTCTTATCTTTTCTATTTGTCAAGGGTATTTCGATTTCAAGCACACATCTTAATGGATCAGAGTTTCTTTTGAAACCAAATAAATTCTTCAATTTAATAAGTTAATTTGACTATTAACCAATAATAATTCACTCGAATTTCATCTCTATTTATCAAATTCGAAAATATTAATTCTATCATAACTTAGTAATATTTCTAATCTCAACCCAATAATACCTAAATCAATACTATTCTTTTCGATTTATATCAAGACCTTTCTCTAAGGTTTTTTAAAATTCGATACCAACAGTGAGATTGGATCTGATTTGGCATGAATAGTTTGGGCACCCCGCCATAATCGTATTTGAAATCTTACCTCTAAAAGTGATTGGATAGTGGTTTGTCAATCCTCTTTGTCAAAATCACGAGCATGTTAACTAGCAACGTCTCTACCAATATCAACACACATGTAATACTTAGACTTCCTCTTTTATAATGCTAGTGGTGATAAGAGATTAAGAAAGTCATAAAAGTAATCATTATTTTTATTAAATATTAAATTCTTTAATTTAAATATATCTCAAAATAATTATAAAAAATTCTCTAACATATATAAATAAAAGAGATAATAAATTTATACAACAATAACATACAACAACTCATATAACACACTTTTTATCTCCATATCTTTCCATCATATCACATATCACATCCTTTTCTCCATTTATTTTTCTTTATTGTATGTTGTATAGTGGTACAATTATCATTTCTCTAAATAAAATGTACCTGTTCTTATATCATTTTCTTAAACAACGGAGATTATCATTAGGGATTTTTATAAACTAATCAATCCAATAAAAACGGAGAAATTGCTCAAAAAAAATGAATAAAACAAAAATTGAACAAATTGAAAATTGACAAAATCGAATTTTTTATTACATTAGATTAGATTTTTGAAATTCAATATGCAAATTGAAATGCGTACATATATATTGAAAGGGCCTTTTCATATGAGTGGGAGAGGTTAAATTATGATGGTCAAAACTAAAAGTTAGTACTCGCATGAATAGGGGTGTAAGCGGGTGCGACTCAACCTGTGAATCCAATGAATTTAACCCAAATTGAAGATATTTAATGTTTGGTTCGGGTATTTGGTTCGGTTCGGTCATTTTCTTTCAAACCCGATCTGGTTCAGTTCGGGTATCGGGTTTGCCTATGTTGAACCCGATATACCCAACCCGAACCAAACCAGAAAAAGAAGTCTTAATCTTATTTCATTTTCATGCAAGGAGAGAACAAAAATAGGCGCAACGACAGCACAAGCAGAGATTGTTCCCCAAATCATATTTCATCTGCTCCTCTCAATTTATTTTTCTCTATTTCTTTTCTTTTTTTCATTTTATATTTTAATTTAATTTCATCTTCCACATTTTTTAAAAAAAGGAAAAATGTTCATGAGTCATGATCCAATGACCTAACCCAACCCGACCTGAACATATTTGGGTTGGTTCGGTTCGGGTTACTCACCCAAAAAATACAAAAACCGAACCAACCCAATACACCACCATTCTATCGGTTCGGACTTAATGTCACTCCAAACTCGATCCAACCCAACCTGATTACACCCCTACGCATGACTACATAAAGAATATATATTTTTCAAATGTATATATGAGATTAATCTTGAGATGTCTCAATGACATATTAAATAATTTTTTATTAATATATATATATATAATAGTAACGGTGGATTATTTAACACAATGATCTATTTTAAAGTTATTCATCAATGTAAGACTTAATGTACACTTACACAAGTGTAATTTAGACCTTCCTTTTATTTATATATATATATATATATGTTTATTCTTAGTTATTTATGATTAGATCTAATGGTCAAGATTTTAATACTCACACTGTCATATAACATAAGGTTTTCTCACTTGATACATCCTCTTGAATAATTCTTCTCAAAATTACTTTACTTAATAAATTTTTATAAATATTGAATTTCATCAAACTAATTATAAATTTTTATACAATTTAAAGACTAATTTACATACTCATCAGACAACTTTTTTCTAATGTTTAATATACATTTTAAAATAGAAGTAAATATTAACTACAATATTATATATTTTTTTATATGTATTAATTAACTTGTTAATATATGATATTATTTAACAATTTTATTTATTAAATTTATATTTTATAAAGAGCTTTTAAGTGGATTTTAACAAAAAAAAAACTTCTGAAGTAGACTATACTACTCATACTTATATGTGTATTTACTTTCCCATATATTTATAAATTTATTATACAACTTAATTAAACTTATTATAAAAAAACATATTTGAGTAAAGATAGATTTTTTTAGCAAATATTTCAGTAAAAATATATTTAGGTGAATAAAAATAACAATAGTTTTATAGATTATAACGTTTTATTAATTTAAGTTGGAACATAAATAAAATTAATTTTAGCGAAAGTGTATGAAACGAATTTCATATATAACTCATTAGTTGTCAACTTTTTTATTGGATTTGTATTTAAAAGTATTTTTAAAATAAATCATCTCACCCCGAATCCGTAAAAATCATTTAAGTTTAAAATTTGTTTTATTCAATTCATGCTTATCCCCTTGTAGCCATATAGAATTGCTGTTCTTTTTAAAATATGAATTTGAGAGTTTTTACTAATTTCTTAACATATAGATAAGGAAATTATTTTTTTTCATTATATTTATTATTTTAAGATTTATATAATATCTCATTAAATGAAAAACATTTAGAATAAAATTAAAAAAATTAATTCAATTCAAACTTTTTAAATTAGATTAAATAAAACTAAGTTTAAATTTAAAATCATGAAATCAATTGAATGATAAATATAAATATTAAAATGATTCCAACAGATAAATTTTCTTTTTAGAACAGATATTTTTACTTCTTTGAACTAATTCAAATCACCAAAAAATTGGTTTCTTAATCATGTTGAGAAGGGTTTGATCATTTGTATATGAAAAAAAATTATTGGAAGAGACATAACCTACTACATTGATCTCTACGTTTCAAAATGGAGGTATCTGATGGTCGATATATAATACTATTCATTCACACTAAAAAAATTAGGTTTATTTACATTTTTGCCCCATAGTTTCCCCAATTTGTGATTTTGAACCCCCAAAAATTTTAATTTTTGACAAACTTGGTCTCCTAAGTTTTAAAATTCGGTAAACGTAGTATAATTGTTAAGTTTTCATTCAAGTTAATAGTTTTTGTTGATGTGAAATTCATCTAAAAACGTGACAACTATTACAGTTTTAATGACATGTAAATAATAATTAATTTAATTTTTTTACTATTAATATTTTAAAATTTTATTTATTTATTTTGAATTTCTTACGTGACATTGCTCACTTTTTTAAATGACTAAATAATTTAAAAATATTAATAATAAAAATTAAATTTATTATTATTGACATTTCATTAAAATTGAAGCAGCAATCACGTTATAAAATAGGTTTCACATCAATAAAACTTATTAACTTTGATGGAGATTTTAATAACTATACCACATTTACAAAATTTTAAAAATTATGGGATTAAATTCGCTAAAAATTTTTAGGGGACTAAACTCACAAATTAGGAAAAATATGGGGAAAAAATATATAAATAAGCCAAAAAAATTAGGGTGTTTCTCCAGTACCCCCTTTGGGTAAGGGGGTAATGGTACCCTCTATACCTGCTGGCCCAATAAAGCTGTGCCACATAACTTATCTTGGTTTTTTAGAATTTATTCTTAGGTCCCTACAATTTAATCCACTGATCATTTCACTAAAACCCTTCATTTATCTATTATACAAAAGTTTCCCCAAATTAAATCTGAAATTTTTCTCCCTCTTTTTCTTTTATTCATTTTCATTAACCCCGTTCCCCCAAACAAAAAACAAAAAACAAAACATTTCTCGCATTGTTTGTTCTTCCTCATCCATTCTTTCATCATCTCCATGAACCCTAATCCCCCAATCTGACACGCATCCTTTTCCTCACTGACTCTCAATTCATTGGAAGGTTGGGTGTTTTATTTTTTCCGATAATCATAAAAGATTTTGATTCTTATAATTCCCACATCCAATCCTTGCAATTAATTTTTTTTATTTCCTTTATTTTCTCTGAAAATCAAACTTAATCTCTTTTAATTAAATTCATGATTTCTTCCCAATTTTCTCAAAATTAATCATTAATTGCATTAATTACTTGATCAGAATCTTTACGGATCATATTCATCAATAGAATAATCTATATAAAAATCAAATCCACAATCCATTTTAATTGAGAGGGAAATTATTAAAAGAATCTATCACATTGATGAGAAAATTTATTAATCAAGATTTGATCCCTTGTGAATTCCTGATAAAAATATGTTATTTTCAGAGGATCCTAACATTAATGTAATATCTTCCATCATCTTCTCCTCTCTTTTTTTTTAAGTTTGTATTTATTATTTGATATATTTTTTTATTTTATTAAAATTTTATATTTTTTATTATTTAATTTTCTTAATTTTATTACCTACAAATAAATAAATTATTTACGCCTTTATTGAAGTAAAACAAGAATAAAAATACCTAGAGACCGAGGAAAAATTTGGAAAATTCACATTAGCTTCATTTCTGCATTGGGAAAACAGAATTTACATGCATGAAGAGTCTCATGCATTTGGTAGGATTTGGACCTTGTGTAGTTGTCGCGTAGCCAGTATTAAGGGTTTAGGGTTCATATCTGTCGGAACCGGGGTCACAACGGGACGACGAAAAAATTTTGGTTTTCAATGGAGTCGCCACCAATATTTATTTTTTAGGGAAAATATCATAAAAACCCTTTTAAAGAAAAATGGTCTTTAAAACCAGATTTGGATTCGGGAATCAATTATGCGTAGGGAAGGTATTAGCACCCTACAACATCCGTCCTATGACGGTTACCTCTAATTAATTATGCGAATTTAATAACTTTTGAAAAAATATTTATTTTACCCCTTAGAAAAATCTTTTTATTTTTATTTACAGGTTTATTTACATTTTATTTACAAATAAAATTACATTTTTTATTTTTTTAATTATTGGAAAAAATTTGGTAAAAGATTTATTTGGGCTTGACGGGGCCGGTTCCCGCTCCTACGTATCCCCAACTGCAATGGGGAAATCAAAGCCACGTAGTTCTGAAGTTTGATTTATTTGGGTTTGATTTTTTTTTTGTTTTTGGAAAGATTGATTTTTATTTGAAAGAGAAGATTGAAAAATATTTTTTTTCACTTGTTTTTGTTATTTTTGAAATAAGCAATTTTGAAAAAAAAAATTGTTTGCACGGGGTTCAAATCAAACACTTAGTTTGTTTAATAGACCCTTACGATCTTAATAATATTAAAGTCAGCATCCACTGCTCAATTAATATTATTAGTCGTTGCAAAAATTTATTTTTCGTATATTTTTTATTTTTTATAATTTTGAAAAGAATTTTTAAGATTTGAAAAGGATTTTTTTTATTTTGAAAAGGAATATTTTATTTTGAAAAGAATTTTTTTATTTTTTATATTTTTGAAAAGAATTTTTTATTTGAAAAGAAATATTTTATTTTAAAAAGAAATTTTTAATTTTGGAAAGAAATATTTTATCATAACCTATTTTCGCACGGGGTTCAAGTCAAACACTTGGTTTGCTCAATAAACCCTTATGATCTAAATAAAGTTAAAGTCAATATCCACTACTCAATTAACCCATTTAGTCATTGCATAGATTAAAATAAAATATTCCTAAATTTATTAAAGCAACTGAATTAATATTTATTCACAAAGAGAAATAGAATTAATAAATATTTACAAGATAATATTTACAACAAACAAATTGATAACATAATATTCAAAATCTAAAATACATACTCAAAACAAATACACAAATTAAAACAATTTTTTTGAATTTGAACAAAACTTTATTTTTATCATTATTAATTTTTTATTATTTTATTATTTTTTAAAAAATGGAAAGGGGATCAGGTTTCTGAAAAGAAACCTTCACGCCCACTTCAAAACACACACACACACACACACTTTTTCCTTGCTTTTCCTATTTTTTATTTCTGTTTTATGACTGTAAAATTGGACTCTGATTAGGATTGTAATTGGATTATTTTTATTTATGCAAAACCCTTTTAATATCTCACAAATGGTTAGTATAGTTCAATTATGCATACTGGTGAGGTTTATATTTTCACAACAGAACCACAAACTCATTCAAATATAGGAATCAAACAGAGCAAAGAAAATAGAGTCAAGAAGCTCAAGATAGGAGAAAAACCTCAAGTTAAATCCCTCCAGAATAAACTTGGTAGATTATTCTGCGCTTATTTCTTCTTTGTGCACGCTTATTGATCCTCCTTTTGATATTCCTTTTTCTCAACAAGCCTCTGTTTTTGTCACCGTGAATTTTTTCTGACCCCCTCTTCAATGCAGTTTGGTTCCTTTTATAGTACTCTCACATAACTGCCATATCTTCCACTTTGAAAAACTCATCCCTAATTCTTCTCCATGATCTTTATCCACTTGCAACAACTCCCACTTTCTCCACATTTTTAGCAACAGACCAAGCAGGCCAGATTATCCCCCTTTTTAAAATTATTTTAAATTTTCATATTTTTTTTATTATTTTCTGAATTAAAAGATTTTTTTTATTTTGTTTGATTTTTTTTTCTTCTAAATATCAAATTTATTTTTGAATTTATAGAATCTTTATTTTATTTTATTTATTTTTAAAACTGATTTTAGATCTATAGTTTTTTTTGAATTTTTAAACTTTGAGATTTATCTATAAACTAAATTTAACAAAATTCAAAATTAAAATTAAAATAAAAGTTAGCCCGGATAAAATTGGGTATTCACAGTTGCCCCTCTTTACATATTTCTTATAAGTAATCTAAAGAACAAAGTTTTTTTTAGATTATGATAATAAGAAATAGGTAAAGAAGTGAATCAATTTTATTTGAGGGCTAACACAAGACGCAAGGGCCTTGACAAGAAAAAGAATCAACACTGTGGACTGAAATATCCAAAGTGATGATGAAAAGACAAGATTTCAAACTGAAATGTAAAAGGGTGTCAGGCCGATACTGGGCTTTAAGACTGAAAGGTAAAAAGGGTGTCAGGCCGATACTGGGCTTTGAGACTGAAATGTAAAAGGGTGTCAGGCCGATACTGGGCTTTGAGATTGAAAAGTAAAAGGGTGCCAGGCCGATATTGGGCTTTGAGACTGAAAAGTAAAAGGGTGCCAGGCCGATATTGGGCTTTGAGACTGAAAAGTAAAAAGGGTGTCAGGCTGATACTAGGCTTTGAAACAGGAAAGTAAAAGGGTTCCAGGCTGATACTGGGCTTTGAGATTGAAAAGTAAAAGGGTGCCAGGCTGATACTGGGCTTTGAGACTGAAATGTAAAAGGGTGTCGGGCCGATATCGGGCTTTGAGACTGAAAGGTAAAAAGGGTGCCAGGCCGATACTGGGCTTTGAGACTGAAAAGTAAAGAGGGTGCCAGGTCGATACTGGGCTTTGAAACAAAAAAGTAAAAAGGGTGTCAGACCGATACTGGGCTTTGAAACAAAAAAGGGTGCTAGGCCGATACTGGGCTTTGAGTGAAAATAAAGTAGACAGGAGCCACAGGCACGAGGACCCTAATGATGCAATGGGCATATGAACCCTGAGGATTCAATGGGTATGTGAACCCAATGAATAGAACTTGACGGGTACATGGACCCTGAGGATTCAATGGTATATGAACCCAAAGATTTGCAGATGACGAGGACGTGGACCCTGAGGATTCAATGGGTATATGAACCCAAAGAATAAAACACAACGGGTACTTGGACCCTAAGATGCAATGGGTTGGTGAACCCTGAGAATTCAATGGGTATGTGAACCCAAAGAATAGAACTTGACGGGTATGTGGACCCTGAGGATTCAATGGGTATGTGAACCCAAAGAATAAAGCTGACGGGTACGTGGACCCTGAGAATGCATTGGGTATGTGAACCCAAAGGACCTTGAGGATTCAATGGGCACGCGATCCCAGAGAATAGAACTTGATGGGTACGCGAACCCTCATGATGCATTGGGTAGGTGAACCCAAAGAATAGAAGTTGACGGGTGCGTGGACCTTGAGGATTCAATGGGTATGTGAACCCAATGAATTGAAGTTGATGGGTACTTGGACCCTGAGGATTCCCTGGGTATGTGAACCCATAGAATAAAACATGACGGGTACTTTGACCCTAATGATTCAATGGGCATGTGAACCCAAAGAATTGAAGTTGACGGGTACATGGACCCTAAGGATGCATTGGGTAGGTGAACCCAAAGAATAGAAGTTGACGGGTGCGTGGACCCTGAGGATTCAATGGGTATGTGAACCCAAAGAATTGAAGTTGATGGGTACTTGGACCTTGAGGATTCCCTGGGTATTTGAACCCATAGAATAAAACTTGACGGGTACATGTACCCTAATGATTCAATGTGCATGTGAACCCGAAGAAATGCCTTGGATATTAGGTCACAAATTATTGGAGTGAGATGGGTGCTGGTGACCCAAAGAATGCAGGTTCAGATTGTGCATGATGCAAAGAATGTGAGATGCAGAGAGTAAAACTCAATGCAATGATGATATTGTGATAGCAAATGCAAGATGAGAATGATGATAATGCGAGATGCACAGAGAAATCAGATGATGCAAGATGCATGGAGAAAGTAATGGCAGGATGACAATACAAGTATGTGTGTAGATGAATGGTTGACAATTGATGTCATGTTATTGATGCAAAATGCATGATGAACACCTCATCCTTGTTTATTATTTTCACTTGATTTGAACTTGATTAATCTTTTTCTCTTATTATTTGAATCCTCAACCCTTACAGTGGCAAGTGCCCCAAGATTCATGGATGACCAAGGACTTTTCTTCTGATCTGTTATGGGCCTTTAGTTCAATTCACGCTCTAGCCTCTAGCTAAACATCTTCTAAAGTGGGCTGTTTTGCACCCTTCTTCATTGGTTTAGGGATTTGGTTAATATTTGCTGCAATTTTGAGAGTTCAACAAATTTCCTCATGACTTTTAGAATTGTCAAAACAAATGCAATACTTTTGAGGTGTAAACACAAATTTCTTTTCAGTATATGTTCATCATAAAATGCAAATTGAATTAATCAAAAGGGTGAAAACAAGAATGAGATTGAAATGGGATTGTCATATTTACAAAAGGAGAGTGATATTTACAATGTGGGAATGAAGAATTTACAGAGGTGGTTACAGAGGTACAGGTTCTTTTTTTTTTTAGTGATGCTCTCTGATGAAAGATGTTAGTGCCTCGTGATTGAATTTTGAAAATCCATCAACCAACTGCCAGAGATGGGGGTTGCCCCAGTCTTATGTGCTTCAAACATTGCATTTGCCCCAGTGTACTCCAAGATGGCTTCAATCTTTTGGGTTTTCAGCTATTTTATTTGCCCCAGTTTTGTATACTTCAAACAACTTAATTGCCCCATTTTTGACACCATCGCACTCTTCTTGCCCTAAATTTTGCTTAGGTTGCCTTTGCGGGTTTTCAACCTAACGGACCCTTATATCTTCTTATTTTTTGCTCTTTTTTTTTTCTTCTTTTGTCTTTCTTTCTTTTTTCGTGTTTTTTTTGCCATCGACCACCCATCTTAAACATTTTGATCTCAAAATTACAGCCATGAAAATGAAAGCAATCATTTCATTGATCAGAATGGACTTTATAAGGCTTGTAATGTGGTTAGGGCTAATGACTATGAAAGAAAGGATATAGTAGGCCCAAATAAGTGTTTAAGGGTTCAAGGGATCAAGGATCAATAACTTCTTCTTTTTTTTCAAGAAGGTGAGTGTTTAAATAAGACTCTTGAAGTCCGCGGTTCTTTCACTTTTGATCACTATTTTCTTTTATGCTCTTGCTTTTGCTCTTTTTTTTTTCTTTTTCTATTTTCCCTTTTTTTTTGACATATCATTGACAAAAGTTGACTTCACTTTGTACCAACCCTAATGTGGGGCGATCCTTGTCCAAGGTTATTTGAAAGGAAAATTTAGGCTCAAAGGGGACAACTAGGGATACTGATTTGATATATATATATATTTTTTTGGATTTTTTTTGGGTAGAGAAAGATGGCCATCATCATCTCAACTCATGGCTGCCCATTTTCAGACTTTAATTTTGAGACCAAGACATCAAATTCATCTTTTATTACTCAAAGCAACTTTTCCACGAACTGAGAGAAATCATCTCAAGAATACAAAACATTGATACACATGATGGTTTTCATCCCTCAAAATTCGGTGGGGCCTTTTCCTTATTGTTGTCAAACCTAGGCAACAATTCAATGGATTTTCTCATCATCCTTTTTGGCGTGATTGATGGATTATCAAAATTGCAAGATGAGACATTAACACCTTCATGAGAGGAACACATGCAGATTTACATTATTTACAATGGCACAAGGAAGAAATGAGATTAAGGCTGGAAGTAACTAGAAAATTCAAAATGCATCTTTGAAAACATATGCTGAAAAAGAATGCGCGCCCTATGTACAAAAGTCATCCTAAAGCCTTGGGCAAAGCAATAGGAGCAGTATTACAACATTATTTTGACATACCCTAGAAACCATAGGAAATTTGGAAAACTCTCAATTGCTGAGCTTTGATGGCATTAACCACGAGACTTTCTTGATTTGGCGGAGGATTGAGATCCTCTTTCTTGAAGCTTCACAACATAACATTCCTTGTGCCAACAGGATAGTTGGATTTGACATTTGGGTCATGACCTTTTGGATGCAACAAACCATCTAGAGGTAATGGGTGAAGGATAATCAATGAGTTGCGGGTAAGGTGGGATACCGACTCAATGTGAGTCACGGGTCAAACTAGACAAGTCTTTTTTTTTTTTGGTTGTTTGGCCTTCTTTGGTTTGAGCTTGGGTTTGGCTTTTGATTTCATGATTGATTGGGTTGAGGTGGTGTGGAGATGGATGGTTGTGATTGGGTGGGAAGTGGAGGGTAACCAAGCATCATTTGAGGGTGTGATTAGGGATATGATGTGGTACTGTTTGGGCGGATTGCTCATGATCAAATGTTAAGGCCTTAGCCTCCTTTTCCTTGTTTCCAAAAAGGACTTCCTTGTAATGACCGCCTCCACTGAGTTTTGAGCTTTCTTTGCAAAGAAGAACATGACTATGCTGCACAAGCATATACCACTGGTTTGCAATTGCCCCGGTTTGTGATTTTGGCATATCACCTCTTCTTAACTGATAATCTTGGCACACCTTTTGCCCCAGTGCACATTCTCCACACATCGTTTGCCTCGGTTGATGATCTCAACACCTCTTGTTTGACCCTAACTTTTTCCTGAGCCGCTCTTGCGAGTTTTCAGCTCAGCGAGTCGCTCTAACTTTTGCCTAGGTCATCTTTTGGGATTTTCAACCTAGCGAGCTTTTCTTTCTTCTTTTTTTTCTTTTGAGCATAGTATTTCATCAGAATTCATGGGATACTGGAGATCCTTGCCATCCATGTTCGTGAGGATTAGGGCTCCTCCATGGTCATGTAGGTGGGTAATGGTGTGGCTGAGGGGTATTTTGTGGCTTGGATATTAGAGTCATGACTGACGCATCGGTCTCTTGGTGGGTTGGTGTTAAGAACAGGTGCATGGTTGGGTGGAATTGACATGGTGGGAAGATAGGAAATGATGGTATGTGAGACTTCTTCATGGGTTTGGGTCAGACTTTGGTGGTTGGGCTGGGTTGGGCTTTAGGTTTGGAAGTTAAAACTGGTGGGCTATCATCTTGTGGATTTGTCATCTTGTGGACTTGTGGACTGAGGTGATGTATAGCTAAGTGGAAGGTCATGTGGTGGATGTTGGATTCCTTGAGGATTAGTGATGGGTAGTTGGGTTGGGTTGGATGGATGGATGCATTGCCAATGGAACCATTGTCCCTTGAGGATTCAATCTGTGAAACTGGATGGGCACAAAGGTGAAGCTCAGTGAATTAGCAAAATCTTGTCCTCTGCCCCTTCATCTTGTTGATGTCACCTCACAATTTCTCTTGATTGTGTTCAAGTTCATCCATAATTCTTGCTTAGCACAAGTCTTGTAAGGGTGATGAGAAAACAATCACTTGATGAATTTTTTTTTCGATAAAGGCAAAAACATATTATTAGGATGAAAATATTATCATGCAAAAGGAATGCAACCTACCATGCCTTTAAAATTTATGCATATACAACACTTTTTAATGATTATTATGGTTAATAACCATTATCATGTGAAAATATGATTTTTTTTTCTTTTTTTTTTATGAGATATGAGAGAACATGACAAACTAAGGATGATTATTATATACATGAAAGATGCATGAAGTGCATGACTTTATTAAAAGAGAATTGATTTGATTTTTTTTCTTGTGCGATATGAGATAACACAATAATGATATAACTGAAGATAAGATGCATGGGATGCTAGTGGAGAACTTTTTTTGCTTTTCTTTTATTTCATTTTTTTGGAAAAAGAAAGATTTTCACCATCAATTTATTTGTTTTCTAAAAAATGAAATCTGACTTTTCTTTTTGATAAAATTGTGGACAAATGTAACCATGATCACATGAACATGCATGATTTTATTTTTCTTTTTTGAATTTTATTTTTCAGACATGAGAAAACTAGCTAACCGAAAATGATCATGATATGCCCAAAAAATGCATGATGTGCATGACAATTTCAAAAGAGAATTGATTTTTTGTCTGTTTTTTTTTTGTGCGATATGAGATGACACAATAATGAAATGGCTGAGGATAATTATCATATGAATGAAAGATGTATGTGATGTATGATAATGTTAATGAATAATTTTCTTGTTTTTTTTTTGTAAAAGAAATATTTTTATCATCAATTTTTTTCTTTTATTAATTTTTATTATTTTATTATTTTATTATTTTTTTTTCTAAAAAGAAATGTTATGTTAATGGATGAATGAATCTTACCATGACATGCAAAATGTATAAGATGCATGACAATGCTAGTAAAAAGATGCTTATTTTAATTATTTATATTTTGTTGTTTAAAAAAAAGAACTTTCATGCATGGATGTGCTTTATTGTTAAATGTCATATTGAACATGGACCAGAGAATGAAAGAGGTAACTTCATATGCGTGATTTTTTTTTTTAAATGATGAAATGCCTAACTAAGGATAATCATGATATGCATGAGAGCAAGGTGGAGAGGAAAATGTCTCTTTTTTTAATTATTTTTTTAATGAAAAAAATTATTATCCACTCCTTTTTTATTCTTTTTAAAAAAAAGTTTTATGTCAATGCAAAGTTATGTCCTACTGATAAATGTTACAGCAAGCGTGCACAATGAAGAATGAAAAGAGAAGAAGGAACATGCTCCCCATGTGTCCTAAATTAGGTAAAACCCTATGACAAGGTACCCCTAAGATCATGACTCTAACTTTGGTGGTCACTAAGCTTATTTACAGTGCATAGTTTCCATGGACAGATCTAGACTCCAAAAGCTATTATGGTCCCCAGATTACCCTTATCAACAAGGATAAAGACCCAATTTATGAATCAAATCATAAGTAGGGATTTTGCCCTCTCAATATGATTGATGCACGAAATTGGTAACAATCTGAGTGGTAACTCAACAACCACCAAGTGAGCATCAAGCCCCTCAATAGCAGTCGTTGAGGTACCTCCTAGGCTCACACAAGCTCGGGTATAGAGCCCCAAAATGTGTGTGAGGTAAGTGAATGTGAGGTGTGTGTGGGGAGCATACAAACCTGTAGTCCTAACCACTACCCCATCTGCAAAACAAAGCAAGAAACACACATATATACAAAGATAAAGTCTTCTACCCTAAGGTTGAAGCAGAAATATTTATAGTATAAAATATATACAACAAATAATGTACAAGGTAGAAGAGAAAGAGAATATTTACAATGTTATGAATAAAAATATTTACAACAACATAAACAAGAAAAGCAAAATCAAACAAAACAAAAAGGGGAAAAATAAATACAAAAGTTAACAATTTTGCACAATTAATCACGTTAGGATTAACTCTCAAATGTCCCCAGTGGAGTCGCCATCTGTCGGAACCGGGGTCACAACGGGACGACGAAAAAATTTTGGTTTTCAATGGAGTCGCCACCAATATTTATTTTTGAGGGAAAATATCAGAAAAACCCTTTTAAAGAAAAATGGTCTTTAAAACCAGATTTGGATTCGGGAGTCGATTATGCGTAGGGAAGATATTAGCACCCTACAACATCCGTCCTATGACGGTTACCTCTAATTAATTGTGCAAATTCAATAACTTTTGAAAAAATATTTATTTTACCCCTTAGAAAAATCTTTTTATTTTTATTTACAGGTTTATTTACATTTTATTTACAAATAAAATTACATTTTTTTATTTTTTTTAATTATTGGAAAAAATTTGGTAAAAGATTTATTTGGGCTTGACAGGGCCGGTTCCCGCTCCTACGTATCCCCAGCTGCAATGGGGAAATCAAAGCCACGTAGTTCTGAAGTTTGATTGATTTGGGTTTGATTTTTTTTTGTTTTTGGAAAGATTGATTTTTATTTGAAAGAGAAGATTGAAAAATATTTTTTTTTCACTTGTTTTTGTTATTTTTGAAATAAGCAATTTTCGAAAAAAAAATTGTTTGCACGGGGTTCAAATCAAACACTTAGTTTGTTTAATAGATCCTTACGATCTTAATAATATTAAAGTCAGCATCCACTGCTCAATTAATATTATTAGTCGTTGCGAAAATTTATTTTTCGTAAATTTTTTATTTTTTATAATTTTGAAAAGAATTTTTATGATTTGAAAAGATTTTTTTTTATTTTGAAAAGGAATATTTTATTTTGAAAAGAATTTTTTTGTTTTTTATATTTTTGAAAATAATTTTTTATTTGTAAAGAAATATTTTATTTTAAAAAGAAATTTTTAATTTTGGAAAGAAATATTTTATTATAACCTATTTTCGCACGGGATTCAAGTCAAACACTTGGTTTGCTCAATAAACCCTTATGATCTAAATAAAGTTAAAGTCAATATCCACTGCTCAATTAACCCATTTAGTCATTGCATAGATTAAAATAAAATATTCCTAAATTTATTAAAGCAACTGAATTAATATTTATTCACAAAGAGAAATAGAATTAACAAATATTTACAAGATAATATTTACAACAAACAAATTGATAACATAATATTCAAAATCTAAAATACATACTCAAAACAAATACACAAATTAAAACAATTTTTTTGAATTTGAACAAAACTTTATTTTTATCATTATTAATTTTTTATTATTTTATTATTTTTTAAAAAAGGGGAAGGGGATCAGGTTTCTGAAAAGAAACCTTCACGCCCCCTTCAAAACACACACACACTTTTTCCTTGCTTTTCCTATTTTTTTATTTCTGTTTTATGACTGTAAAATTGGACTCTGATTTGGACTGTAAGTTGGATTTTTTTATTTATGCAAAACCCTTTTAATTTCTCACAAATGGTTAGTATAGTTCAATTATGCATCACTGGTGAGGTTTATATTTTCACAACAGAACCACAAACTCATTCAAATATAGGAATCAAACAGAGCAAAGAAAATAGAGTCAAGAAGCTCAAGATAGGAGAAAAACCTCAAGTTAAATCCCTCCAGAATAAACTTGGTAGATTATTCTGCGCTTATTTTTTCTTTGTGCACGCTTCTTGATCCTCCTTTTGATATTCCTTTTTCTCAACAAGCCTCTGTTTTTGTCACCGTGAATTTTTTCCGACCCCCTCTTCAATGTAGTTTGGTTCCTTTTATAGTACTCTCACATAACTGTCATATCTTCCACTTTGAAAAACTCATCCCTAATTCTTCTCCATGATCTTTATCCACTTGCAACAACTCCCACTTTCTCCACATTTTTAGCAACAGACCAAGCAGACCAGATTATCCCCCTTTTTTTAAATTATTTTAAATTTTCATATTTTTTTTATTATTTTCTGAATTAAAAGATTTTTTTTATTTTGTTTGATTTTTTTTCTTCTAAATATCAAATTTATTTTTGAATTTATAGAATCTTTATTTTATTTTATTTATTTTTAAAACTGATTTTAGATCTATAGTTTTTTTTGAATTTTTAAACTTTGAGATTTATCTATAAACTAAATTTAACAAAATTCAAAATTAAAATTAAAATAAAAGTTAGCCCGGATAAAATTGGGTATTCACAATATCCTAACTTGTGTTCCATTTTAGTCACCTGGGGTATAACACATGAAAGAACACAAGTTAGGATATGAACCCTAAACCCCTAGTATTAACCACGTGACAACTACACAAGGTCCAAATCCTACCAAATGCATGAGATTCTTCATGCATGCAAATTCTGTTTTTCCCATTAAAAAATGAAGCTAACGTGAATTTTCTAAATTTTTCCTCGGTCCCTAGGTTAATTTTTCATATTTTATTTATTAAGTGGGTAAATAATTCATTGTAAATACATTTTAACTCGGAAAAATCACAAATTTTAATAGTGGACCCCACTGTGTCACCAACATGTTGGTGAAGTCATATTTCCATTTTAGTCACCTAGGGTATAACACGCCATAGGAACCCATGAAAGAACACAAGTTAAGATATGAACCCTAAACCCCTGGTATTGGCCACGTGACAACTACACAAGGTCCAAATCCTACCAAGTGCATGAGTCTCGTCATGCATGCAGATTCTGTTTACCCCATGCAAAAATGAAGCTAACGTGAATTTTCTAAATTTTTCCTCGGTCCCTAGGTATTTTTTTTCTTATTTTTATTTATTAAGTGGGTAAATAATTCACTGTAAATACATTTTAACTCGGAAAAATCGAAAAATTTAATAGTGGACCCCCACTGTGTCCCCAACATGTTGGTGAAGTCATATTTCCATTTTAGTCAACTGGGGTAGAACACACCATAGGAACCCATGAAAGAACACAAGTTAAGATATGAACCCTAAACACCTGGTATTGGCCACGTGACAACTACACAAGGTCCAAATCCTACCAAGTGCATGAGTCTCGCCATGCATGTAAATTCTGTTTTCCCCATGCAAAATTGAAGTTAACGTGAATTTTATAATTTTTTCCTCGGTCCCTAGGTATTTTTTTTCTTATTTTTCTTTATTAAGTGGGTAAATAATTCACCGTAAATACATTTTAACTCGGAAAAATTGCAAAATTTAATAGTGGACCCCCCACTGTGCCTCCAACATTTTGGTGATGTCATATTTCCATTCTAGTCACCTAGGGTATAACACACCATAGGAACCCATGAAAGAACACAAGTTAGGATATGAACCCTAAACCCCTTGTATTGACCACGTGACAATTACACAAGGTCCAAATCCTATCAAATGCATGAGATTCGCCATGCATGCAAAATTTGTTTTCCCCATGCAAAAATGAAGCTAACGTGAATTTTATAAATTTTTCCTCGATCCCTAGGTATTTTTTTCTTATTTTTATTTATTAAGCGGGTAAATAATTCACCGTAAATACATTTTAACTCGGAAAAATCAAAATTTTATAGTGGACCCCCCATTGTGTTCCCAACATATTGGTGAAGTCATTTTTTCCATTTTAGTCACCTGGGGTATAACACACCATAGGAATCCATGAAAGAACACAAGTTAGGATATGAACCCTAAACCCCTAGTATGGCCACGCGACAACTACACAAGGTCCAAATCCTACCAAGTGCATGAGACTCTTCATGCATGCAAATTCTGTTTTCCACATGTAAAAATGAAGCTAACATGAATTTTCCAAAATTTTCCTCGGTCTCTAGATGATTTTATTCTTGTTTTTTCTTTAATAAACGTGTAAATAATTTTATTTATTTGTAGGTAATAAAATTAAATGATAAAAAATATAAATTTTTAATGAAATATATATATATATATCAAATAATTAATACAAAATTAAAAATAAATGAGAGGAGAAGATGATGAAAGATATTACATTAATGTCAGGATCTCCTGAAAAAAGCATATTTTTATCAAGAATAAATAAGGGATCAAATCTTGATTAATAAATTTTCTCATATATGTGATATATTCTTTTAATAATTTCCCTCTCAATTAAAATGGATTGTGGATTTGATTTTTATAAAGATTATTCTATTGATAAATATGATCCGTAAAGATTCCGATCAAGTAATTAATGCAATTAATGATTAATTTTAAAAAAATTAAGAAGAAATCATGAATTTAATAGAGGATATCATTACCCCTACACTGAGGGTACCGTAGAAACACCCAAAAAATTATCATATTAAGATTTTCACGGGATTTGATATCTTCTAAAAAGAAAACAATATTAAAAATAAGAGAAATTAAAGGAAGGAAAGAATGAGGAGAAAACTAGAAAGGTGGAGAGTCTAGAAACTAGAAAGAGAGACACTGATAGCATATGGATATATTATTATATTACTCTATAGTCTATAGAGGAGTAAAGTCATAAAAAAAAAAAAAAGTGTTTGGAAACCAAAATGAAAAGCAAAAGACAAAGGAAAAACCATGTGCTATAAATACTAAAACTGAAACGAATTCGATGGGGTCTCTCTCCGAAGCAACCGCTCTGAAAGCGTTCCAAGAAACCTCGGAGCTCTTCCTCTCTTTGTGTGGTCCTTGAACATACTCATCATCATCGTAGTCATGCTCCTTCTCCAAACTCCTTAATTTCTTGCTTTTCTTCTTCTTCTTCTTCTGCCACACCACAGCTTTGTTACTTTCTCTCTTTTTGCGGTGCCCCATATAATCAATCAATCATACATAAATACACACCTCCCTCTCTCTCTCTGTTGAGGGAATTTCTGAAATTCGTTTCTGCTTCTCCCTTTCGCCAAGTTTGGAAATTTTTTCTTCTATTGTGTTTCTAGCGCTGCTTTCGAGTGGAATATTCCAATTTCCTCTTGTGGGCATGGCTAATTGGAGAAAACAACAAGGTGGAGTCATCATCAAGTGGGTCACTGGCGATCATCCTCCTATAACAGAAAACCACCTTTGGGTTAGTGCCATTTCTTTCTTTGTTTTTTGGTTTGGTTCGGTTTCTGTGGGCGTGTTGGATTGTTTTTCTGAGATTTTGCATGGATTAGTCTTTTAGTTCTCTGTGAAACTTTTCTTTCTTTTTTTTAATTCTTTTTAATTTGTTTTATGACAGACTACAACAAGTGGGTGAGTGGTAGAATTGATAATCATATCCTGATCACCCTGCTTTTGAATGGGTTCAATTGGGGTTTTGGATTAAGAAAGTGGGGTTCCCTTATTTATTTATTAATGCCGGGCTTTGAATGGACAATTTTGGTTTTGTTGCTTTTCTGTGCCATGGGATGAATTTCTAATTTTGAGCTAGTCATAGGTTTCTAGGAACTAGCTTTAGGTATATGTATATTGATTTTTTTCCCCAAAGGATGAGTTTTGGACTTTTGGCTTGATGGTATCATTATGAAACCCCTGCATCTTTTGTGAGAAGAGGTTCAGAGCTTGATTATTCAAGGCTTCAAGCTACTTGGTTGTGTGTGATTCAAGTGGCAAGGCAGGGTAGGGTTATGAATTATGATGGAGGGCTTAAGTTCCTTTCCTTGTCAACAAAAGTAACTAAGAACTTGAATAATCATAGAGAGGGCCTCTGAGGTTATGAAGTGATCTCACTTCTTTGGTTGTTAGGTTGTAATTTCTTGTTATTAATGCTTTGTTTGTTCATCAGTTTGATTGGTTCCTACGTCATTCAATCATTGAAAAAGACAGGGTTAAAGATAACTAAGTTTCCTTTTGTAGTGGATCTTCTGCAAATTCTGCTCTAATAATTTTTGTGTGTTGTGCTTCGAACTCACACTGTCTATGGTAGGGGGGTTTCCAGGTGGATATCTTAGAAATTGTATCTTTTGGTGGCACATTGTTAAGAAAACCCTACCTCATCAATTTGTTGAAGCTTATAGGAAACTAAATTTCCTTTTATAGTCTATCTTTCCAGACATGTAGCAATTTTGATTTCTGCCGTGATTTGAACTGCACTGTCTTAACTTTGGCAATGTTCAAGCAGGTATCCAATGACATGTGACATCATTAAATTGAAATAATAGAGTACTGCAAAGACAACTAAATTTCCTGTTTGGCTTTTCTATGTTCTTTATAATTACTCGGTTTGTCGTGTATTGAACTGAAACTGTCTACGTATTGATATGAACCTTGAGGTTCTATTTTTTTTATGGACCTTAGAAAATTCTGATTAAAATTCAATACTTTCCTTGATGAACACTTTTCTAGACTTTTCAATATTTTTCTTTCAATTTTTTTTCTTTTTTTCTATATTCTTTTTTTCTTTTTTTTTTCTATTTTCTTTTCTTTTCTTTTTTTCTTTCTTTGATTTTCTAACACCAAATAAAATAGATAGAAGAATAGCAAATAATAACCTTGCCAAAACGAAATTCACCCTTTGAAAACTTGAAGAATAAATCACATATAATTCAAGTAATACGAATAGGAAAAGTAGGTTTTGAACAAAATAGAAAACGTAGAAGAAATAGAAGAGATAGATGGTGGACGTCACACTTTCAAGACTTGAAAGATAAGTCCTTGAAGATACACACACAAAGGTGAAGAACCTTTGATAATCTTCAACTCTTGACTAGCAAGAAATTTAGAGAAAATCACTTTCACTAATGAGAAAATCACTTTCACTTATATTGATAAACTTGGCATAAAACATCTCCCCCTTCTTGCATGCATGAAACATGTATTTATAGAGTTTACAAGGTGAAATAGGGCCATGCAATCAACTGCACCTTCACGCCCAAATTACTCCCAAAAATACCCCTCATACATATACCAAGCAACCCTAATTAAAACTACTACAAATTATATTAATTTAAGAGATAAATTAAGCTAATAAACTCGGCCTAAACTAGCTTAGATGGCCGCAAATTCCAGCCAGCATTTTAGGCACATGTGGCTGCATTATTCCTTGACATGTAACCACCAAACATGGATTAAAGTAGCTAATGAATCAGCCAATAAGTGGCCGCATGTAACAGCCCCAATTCATCAAGTTTTCATTCAATTTGTAACCTTCCTCTTCATGATGTTGGCCGCCACTTTGATGGCTATTCACTCCCCAATTTACTTCCTTGTTGGCACCTATTTGATGACTCTTTATTCAACCAATTCAAGCACATGCTAGCCGCACATTGATGGCATATAACTCAGCCATTCTATCACATGTTGGCCGCAACCTTTGGCTAGCTAAAGGGTCTCCATGTAGCTTCAAAAATGTCCAGGTTCAGCCGTACCTAGCAAGCTTCTTCCAACGTCTAGTAGACAAGGTTTTAATGCAATTAAACAACATTATAACCTTGTTTTGTAACCACCAGAAATTAAAACCTTGTGTCTTGTAACTCCCTAAAGTTTATTAAAACAAATAAAACTAATTAAATCAGCAAATTGAAGGCTAAGTTGGCTGCCCCACTTGGCCTCATTCCATGCTAAATGATGGTTCTTCAACTGGTAGTTGCATTAGATGCAACTGTCACTTCATTTAAAGCCATGTCACCATCTTCTTTATTCTTATCCGGTTGGGTTCACATCACGTATCTACTTACTGAATCTTTTGGAGGCACATGATAAACATCCTTACATCATTCAATTATTGAATAGGAAAGCTTAGAGATTGATCTTTTGTACCTTCTGCTCTGTAAAAATGTTGGTTTGTGTCGGATTTTGAACTGAAACTCTCTAGATTTGACCAAATGCTAAGCAGATATTCATTAATTGAGTATGTGTTCGATTGGGCTTTGTCCGCGTTTAGAATCCACGTTTTCCTTGTGTTTTGAATGCGGAGCCAGACATTCTCTGAATCTTTTTTTGGTAAGACATTTAAATCTAACAAACATACAGAGAAATTGTTGCTTTAGGTATATTTTGAAACTGCTTGTAATTTTTCTCCTCAAGTGTTGCATGTTTTTCATTCTTTTGCCATTTATGTAAGGAGCTTCTGCTTGGTAGTACAAATAATGTTTTTGAGAATGTGAGTAACAACACTCCACTGTGGGTAAAGTGGAAAGTACCTGTGAAGGATTGAAAATTGAAATATTTTTACTGAAGCCATTTTCTTGGTAGATATAGACATGATTCATGACAGGACATCATGACATTGTTTGATCCATGTTATGTTTAACTTCAGCAAAATTACCGGTTCAGTAATTTTCTTGGTGGACAGCCCTTATTGCTTCAAAATTGTTTAGTGTACTCATATTGGTTTCTCATGTGAACTCTGTCATGAATGTGACTTGACTTGTATTCATTTATTTTTCTGAGGCCTTTTCCTTCTTTCAATTTTCCATATTGTTTCTTGGCTTTCCTTTTGTGCAAATCATGTTTTTTAATTTGTTTAGACTACGAGACACTTTTTATTGTTGTGTAATCTTGGTATGATAGGAGGTCCTAGTTTATCAGCTGACTGTCTTATTCTTTTTGGTTCACAGATAGTTGGCATTCCACAGTGCCTTCATGGGAAAAGAAGTTTTGTGCTTCAGTTGGCTCAGTTCCATGGCGAAAACTAATAGAAAGCAAGAAGTATATGTATCTACATGACAATGTGATAAACTGGGATGACTCTGCTGTCAAAGAAGCATTTGACAATGCAAAAAGCAGGTTTTGGGCTGAGATCAACGGCCTTCCCTGCGACATCACGTTGCCAGATCCAAACATTTACATTGACAACATAGATTGGAATTCAAGTGTTGACCCTGAACTTTTTCTGGACTTGGAAAGAGATGCAAAGGTCCCCAACGAGGAAGAAAGAGACGAGGAGGTTGTGATTCTTGGTAGTTCTCTCCTCTTGAATCAGACATTTTCTTGCACTGGATGGGGGGATGATGAAGAAGGAATACCAAAGCCTTCTAGTCCAAATTATGCTACACAAGGTTGGGAGTCGAATCTACATGAAAATAATGGAGTAAACTCTTGGGACCAGTATTGTGCTCCTGTTGATCCTGCCAAAGAATATGAATGGCAAATTTCTCAGGGATGGAATCAGAGGGAGCACTATGGTGGTGACTTGCATAACAAGGTTAAAGGAAGAACTGGTGGGAATGGGAATTGGGGTACAACATGGGATGGGTATAACAGAAAGAGAGAAAACATGTCATGGTCTAATAAGACTCCTTCTGGATATCATGGTAATGAGTATCAGATGAATAGAGGAAGAAGAAACAATAGAGGAGGAAGGAGGGGAAGTTTTGCTTATGACCGTCCTTATTTGGAGAGGGTACCTACTCCTAGTGCATGGTAAATGAAGATAGACAGCTAAGGGTCATAGACCTTAGACTGCAAGGACTCCTATGATACTGTTAAGGGGTCAGTTTTGTGAAGGTAGTTGAGTGTATAAGTTTTGTTATCTAGGTAATGTGTAGTATATGATATTGATATGATATGATAGAATATTGACATAAAAAGATGAGACAGAATGTTCAATTTGAATATGTTTATAAGAAAGCTATATGGTCTGTTTGTGTTTTGTAGCTAAGAAGTTACCATAATGAGAGGTCTGTGTCTATATATAGATGAAATATGCAATTACATTTTTAAATGAAACTAAATTGTTCATTATTGTTTTCTTGATGATCTATGCTCCTTTTGCTTATTTATTTATTTTTCATAATTCTACCTGTGATCCCTATATACATTGATATTGTGAAAATACTAATAATCTTACTCTAAATATTTAACCACTTGAGAAACACAACTTAAATCTTGGAGATCGAGAGAAGCTATATTTTTGAGACAGAAAAAAAAAAATAACTCTTACATATTTCTTTACTACATCATACCTTTTACATGAATTTTATTTATTTATCAATGTTTTAAAAATCAAATGAAATTGATGGTTTTAATTTAGTGTGTTGACTCTTTTATGTGATATGCTTTTTTTCCTTCATTTCTTCCTCTTTCAAAAAAAAAAAATTAGTGTGTTGACACGATGAACCCGATAATCCATTGCTAATCAATTACATTTGTTTCAATTAATTTTGGTTAATTTATCCATATTACTACATATTGGAATTAAATGATTCTTGAATTTTTCTTTTTTCATCCCATTATTTAATCAACTATTTATTTTAACTTTTAATATTATTAATTTGTTAAACATTTTTTAGACTTTAATGTGTAAGATTCTCTTCTCTTTATTCATATTTATTATCAATAAGGTAAGTAAAGTTATAACTGTTAAAAAAATAATATTAATTAAAAGTCATATCAATGTTTCAAATTAATTTAATTATTATCTACAGACCTCTTTACCTTGAAATAATATAAAATTCACAATTTTATATGAAAATAAAGGGTAACAGCTTGAAAAAAATAATATATATTTTTTTATCTTAATACAATGACTCAAATCGAACTAATATGATTTTAATCCGATTGGTTTGGTTTGAGTTGACTAAAAAATTCAAATCAATTAAATATGATCATTTTAGATTTTGTTTGCTCCCAAATCAAACCAACTACTAGGCTTTTAATCGGTTAAAGAGCAAGCTGATTTTGTTTCCTTGTCAAATTTTTTACTGTCTATATGTAAGAACGCAATGTGTTACAAAATATTTTCCTATAACTATAAGTGTACATCAAAGATCAAATATTGTGCCCTTATCTTTTTATTTTGGTTTTTGACGTGTTTTCTAACATATCCAAGAAATTGTATTACATTGTATGTATTTTGTAGATGATATAGGCTTAATTAGAAAATCAAGAAAGGAAATAAATGAAAAAAATAGAAATATGAAGACAAATCTTGGAAACACATGGCTTCTGTCTAAGTAGAAAAAAAAATATAGAGTATATGAAATGCATGTTTATAAAGGGATAGTCAAAACTTAGGGATGAAAATTAAAAACAAACAATACCACACGTCTTACCTTCAAGTATCTTGCATCCATCATGTTGAATGATGGGGAAATAGAAAGTGATGTCAATTGTAGAATCCAAATAGGGTGAATGAAATAGAGGGGTGTTTCAAATGTGATATGTGATAAAAAAAATAATAATAAATATGTTTTTCGTCCTTATAGTTTCGGTCAATTTTAGTTTTCGTCTCTGTATTTTAAATCCTCAGTTTTTTGTCCCTAAATTTTCTAAACCCCCAAATCGTGATCTCTACCATCAATGAGATCGGTTAACCTGATGAGCTGGTTAACAAAAGTTACATGTCAGCCTCAATAGTGAGTCGCAAATGACTGACTAATCATCTAATTAACTTCTTTATTAATTTTAATTATTAAAATAACCCAAATTACTAAATTAGAATTTTCACCGGAGTAATTTTACCCAATAAAAAACATAATTTCATAATTATGGTTATTTTAATAATTAAAACATTAATAAAAGAAGATTAATTAAATGAGTCAGGTATTTGAGGCTCACTATTGAGACTAACATGTAACTTTTGTTACCCAACTCATCAGGTTAACAGATCTCACTGACGATCAGGGACCATGGACTAGGGGTTTAGAAAGTTCAGGAACAAAAAAACAAAGGATTTAAAGTACAAGGACAAAGATTAAAGTTGACCGAAATTATAAAGATGAAAAACATATTTTTCCAAAAAAAAATCCTATTCAATTTTTTTACCGTACAAGTTTTAAATCTGTAATATTATGGAACTCAATATTGTGTAATAAAAAGCTAGTAAAAAAGTGAGCTTAATGTTATAAAGATAAGAATGTTATAATTGGTGAGTGGTTATTCAAGACAGCATATGATTAGAAATATATACCATAATTAGAGACAGTACTTAGATGCTCCCAATAGAAAAGATGGTAGAGTCGTGTCTTAAATGATTTAGATATGTGTAAAGAAGATTACCGGAAACACTGGTAATGAGGGTTGAGCACAAAAGATAATCCAATAGTTCAGGGTAAAGGGACCAGAGACTAAATTATGGGTTGAACAATTAAGAGATATATGGATGTAAAAGGTCTATCTATGGACTTAATTGTAATAGGAGTATTTTTTTTTTTTTTGTAAAGTATACGGTAAATATTATTATTGTTTTGCAATCTTACTTAGGTTTTTCTTATAGGATTAATAAAAAGGAATGAAATAGAACAAATTAAATAGAATAATAAGATGTTTTGATTATTTAGGTTGTTTAAAATAAAAATGAAATAAAAAAATATACCAAAGAGTGTGTTGTTAGTACTTTTTATAAAAATAATATATAAACCCTAAAGAATGTATTTTATCTTTATATTTAATATCTATTTTTGTTCTTTTTTTTCCCCTAATTTTAGTATATGAGATGGCATCAATCTTTTTTATTCTATTATAAAAATTATTTAAAAATAAAATGATAACATTATTCCATTCTACTTTATTCTCTACTTGTAACATCCCGATAATTAAGACTAATTAATCTTAAAAGAGAATAGGATAATGAATCTTGAGTATGATATCAAAGAAAAGAGTAAATAAGAAACAAGAGAGAAGACTTAAGATAAAAACCAAGTTTTAGAGTTTCAGCATTCTCGCTTGAGCGAATTATGCAACAAAATTTTAAAAATTGAGTTCTGCATATCTCGCTTGAGCGAGAGCAGCTCAATTGAGCGAGATACAGGGGAGTTTTGGGAGGTTCTCTGGACATTTTTCGCTTGAGTGAGAAGGGCTCGCCTAAGCGAGAATCGTCCAGAGAGGGGGTCTTTTCTGGATCATTTTCGCTTAAACGAGACAGCTCGCTTAAGCGAGAATGTGAAGAAAATGCATGCAACCGACACGCTCGCCCAAACGAGAATATCTCGCTTGAGCGAGAATCCACTTACAGGTTTAAAACCCTTAATTAAGTCTCAGATTTCAGACTTCTTCCTTTCTTCTTCTTCTTCTTCCATCCTAGAGAGAGACTCTGATTCTAGAGAGAGGAAACGTCCATTGAAGCTTGGAGAAAGAATCCTAGGCCAATAATTCATCATCCATCATCCACCCATCTCTTCCTTTCTCTCCATTGTTAATTTTGAGGTGAGTACAACTCACCCACTCTCACTTTCTGTGATGGTATGCCTTGAGCATGATCCCTACTCTCAAATTCCTCTTCTTCTTGCTTGTGGATGTTAAATGTCATGGATTCTGAGTATTTTGTGAATTAGTAAGGTTCATAAATTGATTATATGAAACCCTAGGTTGTGAAACTTAGGAATTTAGGGTTTATTCATATGATAATGGTTCTTTTGATAATTCATTGAGATTATGAGCATTGAGTTAATTTAAGTCGGTTTCGACCGTGAGTTAATATAAGTCGGCTTCGGCCATGAGTTAAAATAAGTTGTTGTATAAAAACTTGACTTCTGTACAGTAATGGGTGGGATTCGTCCCTGGGGAAGACGTTTCCCGTAGTCTGAGCTCAGTTCTAACTCCAGTTTAAGTGATAAGATCATGCCTCTGGCACAACAGTGAGTTGCATCATATGTCATAGTTGTTGCATAATGTTTAATTGTGATCCCACGCTGCATTTGCATAGTTGTATTCACTGAGACAGACGTCTCACCACGCGTTTTGTGGACACAATCTAGATGTGCAGGTACCGCCACGCACGGACCCTTGAGTTAGAAGCAGGAGCATGCCTTGAGTTGGAGTTTTAACTTTTAGTTTTGTTCGATTTGTATATGTGTATATATATGTTCACTTTTGATTTTGAGATGATGATCAGATTGTAGCCTTCAGGGCATGTTATATATGTATATATGTTTCTATTCACAAATTGTTCAAGTTATCGTTGGTTACTTAAAAAATTGTGGATGTTTTCAATATTCAAAATGACGCGAATTAATTTCAGGAATTCGGGGTTTGGTTTCCAACGGACTAAATCCTAAATTAGAAATTAGGACGTTACACTACTACTGTTACATTTAATTTTATTTTACTCATCATTAAATATTTAAACATACTAGTTACTGCAAAGCACATTTCTCCTTAATCATGCCTCATTTGGAATTTGAGCCACTCTAGGGAAGAATAGTTCCCTTTCTTATAAGGAAATTTATTCTTTTTTGTCTTGAAAATTTCTTCTCAAGCTTTAATTGAAAATTATTGCTCAATTTTTGTGCTTTGGAAAAATTATTATGAGAACCAAGGGAATTTATCTTAATGACATAATTCTTGCTTCCATTTTTGTGTGCATAGAGCATCTTGACTTCTTGCTTCTTCTTCCACAAGAATTCGAGTAACTAAACTCACCAATGACTTCTCCTTTTATTTGACGCGTAAAGCTTTCTGAAACCTTCCATGATTGAGGAAGTTTCTCAATAATGGTAGCCATGAGCAAGTTATCATCAATTGTAATACCTTTAGACTTCACTTCATGGGCAATCATTTTGAGCTCTTGTATCTACTCCACCAATTCTCCATATTTTATATATGAATCACCTTAAAATTGTTAGAATAAATTACAGCAAATTAAGAAAAATAAATAAGAAATTACAATAACAATAAAAATAACAAAGATATTGGATGAGACGCGTTTTCATTTTCTTTAAGGTGATTCATGCCACCACGAGAGATGTTCTTCCTCCAACGATGCAGTAGGTCTTGACACGTTCACCTCCAAGATACAATAGCCCAGTGATCCACCCCTGATTTAATCTCTTTTTCCCTGTACACAATAAGTGAAAGAGTTCCTCTACCCAACACATTTCTATTGCCCAGAAATATTTAGAGATAATTTAGAGTGTAAGAAGATCATATTAACTTTATCATCAGACTATCTCTTATAGTTCAATTAGAGATTATTTCTAGGCTCATTGATTTCTGATGTGGCTCCTTCCATTTTCCCCTATTTTTACCTTTCCAACCCTCCAATTGATCACTAGACTACACGTCAATTCTCTGCACAAGAACCCTAATCATCACATCAAGTTTTAGGTTGGAATTGTTATGTTTTTACAACATACACCTGATTCTTGTCTGATTTACTCAGGTTCATATCTCTCATTTTACTCGTCCATTTTTTGGGTTCTCGAGTCTAATTGGTGTTTAAATTTGTGTTCTTTCACCTCGTTTTTGAAACACTAAATTATGAGGTCTATAGCTCAAAATACACCATTATTCTTACTGTTGTGTTTGTTCCGCATGTAAATTGTGATATGGTCTTCTTACTCTCATAGGGGTCTAGATCATTAGGTAAATATAAAAGATGAGACGCAAGCTATATTGTTGATACCTCAATTACTCAATGAACATATCTCAGTGACATCACTGGGTGAATCTTTCTCTCTCTAGCATTTCATACCGTATGTTATAAATTTACTTAATTACTTGTATTTTTACCTCATAAATTTGTCACGTTATATTTTAAATGCCTTTTCTAAGAATCACAAATGTTCCTTTTTCCTCTTAATATATAATCTGCTATCTACATCCATATCATTACACTAGAAACAAGTATCAAACCATCTTTAGAGGGCAATGTAAAAATAAACCAAAAACGCTTCTTGAAGTTGGAATCCAATCTATATAGTAAAATTTAAAAGACAATAGTATTAAATAAAATATTTAATAAAATAATAATGAAACGCTATATGAATAATTAATTATTAATTTACTACTACTTAATGCAATATCTATTAAATGTAATATATAAATTGTTATAATAAATATATAATAATACTTTGTTAAATTTTAATTATCAAAGAATTTATTACATTGGTTTCAAGTTAAATTGTTTATTTGATCTTATGTTTTCATGATAAATTTAGATTAATTTTATAGTTCAAAACTATTTACGATTTTAAAAGTAAAATGATCTTTCGATTTTAAAATATTTATTAAAGATTCCATCCAAGATATTTAATGAATGTTCCACTTTTTAATAAGTGTTTTTTAAAAGGAATGCATGATCAACTTTCACACCAAATTTAGATCATTCCTTCAAAAAAAAATATTTTTTCATATGCTAATAATCACAACTCTGTAATTTTTTTGGTATTATTGACTAACTGATTTTGTGAATTAATGATTTAATAAATATATAATAATATTTACGAGATTAGCAAAATCAAATTAAAATAGGGATAGGCCATAGTAAAAAATAATTGTATTGGTATTAGTGTTGGTTGTCGTGTGTTGTGTCACCAAGTGGTGCTTTCAAATACTATCAATTTTTGATTTATACAAGTTTGTAAACTTTTTTTAGATAGATAGATGAAAATGCACAAGTCATGATTTTATTTCTAGCACAAAATAATTTAAAATTAAGAGTGTGTTTGGGTGGGACTTCTGTAGAAATACTTTTATGTGAAAAAATAACATAATCAAAGAGGTAAAATGCATTTAACTCCTAAATAAGTTAAAATTAGTCTTTGTAGACCACCTACTCCAAAAGCTCTCCCATTTAACTTCTCCAAAAGTAACTAATTTTAACTTATGGAGAAGTTAAATGCATTTTACCTCTTTAAATTATGCTATTTTTTTCACCTAAAAATACTTCCACAGAAGTTCCACCCAAACAGGCTCTAAATGTATTCGTTATTATACTTCTACAATTGAAGTCTTTATATACCTCTAAATTTTCATTGCCACAACCTAGAATTGTATGGACAGACACTTCAGCAGCATAAGTATAAACTTTCAAATCTAGCTGACATTGTCTGAGTAGAGAGGATGAGCAGATACTTTCTTTAGAGTAAATTACTCTTTTCTTCCCACATAAAAGTTTAAAATTACATTTCACTCTTCTCTTATTTAAAAACCTATACCCCTCTTCCTTAAGAGATAAACATGTATTACACCTTTGTTGAGTTTTGTATGTATAAGTCTTGAACTATTGAAATGTAGCATCTCGAGTTGTCAACCATACCAAATCTATGTAACCGAGCATAACATAAACTCAATTAAAGGATAGAGAGAAAGAATTTTAGGGAGAAGATTGAAATAGACATAAAAGTACTCGCGTTACATTAATGATATTTGTAACCACTAACAAGAATGTAATGAGTTCCTTATTTACTCAAGTGGCAGCAGAACTTCCAAAGCTGTCATAATCTCTATCAACCATCTTTTTATTCATAGCACTAATATAGCTTACAACTAAAGAGCCTCTTACAAAAATAATAATGTCTTAAAATTTTTAAATAGTGTTATCTTACAAAGACACGCTCCATAGAAAACATGAAAGGAATGTGTATATAATTCTATTTTTTATGTTTTTCAATTAAAGATAAAATTCATTTCTACTCAATTCAATTTGACAATTTATCAGTTATGTTTTTAAAACCAATAATGTTATTTATAATAGAAAAGCTTTACAACACGAAATGAAGCTACATATAAATGCGGAGTGTGATTTTTATCAAAAAGTTTTTTACTTTCATTTATTTTTAATTAATATTTATCTTTTTAACACACACACACATATATATATTAAATTCATTAATTCAATTTTGTAAGTGAGTCATATTTTTTGGTTTAACCACAGATATCCTCCACGGGAGACAATCCTGTTCAAGCAACACAACAATATACCTATAATAATATAATGAAAAATTTATCGGACTTTCACCCTTAATATATAAAAACCAAAACCTAAAATACTATGATTTAAAATCAATAAAAATAATTTATTAAAATTATTATAATTTAATTTAATTATTATCTTTTAAATTTATTGAAATATAAAATTATTAATTAATCAAATTTTTATATTATAATTTTGAGATCTCATTATAGAAAAGTATGACGTTCACATTCATTCTCTCTACTCTCTCATTTAGAAAGTGTGACGTGTCATTTTTTATGATTTTTCTCTATTCTCCTTGGATTGCGTATTTTACACACCACCCTTGCAAAACATTCCCTCAAATATTTCTTACCACTTAAAAAACTTATACTAAAAAATCTAAAAATTTATGATTCTAATATTTAACATTTTTCATATATCAAATTCTTTTAAAATTTAAATTCGAATTCTTATTATTATATAATAATATATGTTGCTTAATGAATTTTTGTAATAATAAATGATAAAATTTTAAATTTTAAATAATATTATGATAATTGATTAGTATATCAAAATTTAAATTTTATAAAAGTATATGATAGTTTTAAAATTATATAAAATACTATTAATTAAATAGTATGTGGTTGAACCAACGAGCGCGTGGATTAGCTCTAGTAAGGGTTGTTCCAGCTTAACTAATAGTCATGGTTTGAGACCTATGTATGCAACAACATTAAATATTCAGAGGGAGAGTTTGACTGCCCATAGAGGTCGTATCCGGCTCGAGCAGAATTGCCTCCGATAAATGATATTTGTTATCTTGCACAAAACAAATAATATATGATTGAAATAATTAATTTTTATGAATTAATAATTAAAATTTAAAATTATTAATTTTAAGCCCAACATATATGACATATTTTAATACATTTATTATGGGGTGTTTTCTCCTTCCCCAAACTCTGTGTGATTCTATTGAAGCTATGATTAGTAAATTCTGGCGGGGTAGCAAAAATAATGAGAGGAAAATCTGTTGGGTGTCTTGGGAGAAATTGAGTGTTCCAAAAAGCAGAGGTGGCATGGGTTTCCGCTCTTTTAAAGCTTTCAACCAAGCTTTACTAGCCAAGCAAGGTTGGCGCATGGTGAACAGTCCCACATCTTTAATGACTTTGTGCCTGAAGGCGAGGTATTTCCCTAGAACAGACTATATCCATGCCTCCCTTGGTCATACCCCTAGCTACACTTGGCGTAGTATACACTCGGTCCAATGGGTTCTTCAACGTGGTGCATTCTAGACTGTTGGTAATGGATCATCAATTAGAATCTGGAATGATGGTTGGATTCCTCATCAACCGGGTTACCACCTGTAACATCCTGAATTTTATTAAGTAAAATAAAATAAAATAAAATTAATAAAGTAGATGAAATAAATGATAAATAATAGTATTAATATTATTAGTAGTTCTATCCATAAAGCTATTTAAAATTTAAAGGAGGATAAGGGGGTTGAGAGTGGGCTCGAGCCCAATTAGGCATTTTAGTAAGGAGGGGTTACCAGTTCACCGTAATCCTTATTTTTCAAAATCGTCAGAGAGCGAAACGCTAAGGAGGGGAGAAACCAAGGCTCAAGAGGAGGTTGCTGCAGAGTAATCATCAAGAACCAAGACAAAATCTTCCTTGTTGTTCGATCTTCAATTAAGGTACAATGGGGGAGAGGGTGCTGCTTGTATGTGCATGTGGGGGCTTGGGTAGTGATCTAAAGGTTTTAAATTCGAATTGATTAATGTTTATATTGAGTATGGATGATGAAAACTGGTGAATATTGATGAGTTCTATGATTATTGATGAATCTTGAATGGATTGAATGAGAATAATGAGAATAGTAAAAAAGGGTTAATGAGGGTTTGATGATTTGGGGTTTTGATGGGAAAACTGTGTAAAACTGTTAAAGATTGATGATTTTGATGGGTTTGATGAATATAAACGAGTATGATTGATGTTTTAACAAAGAGGATTGAATAGAGGTTGAATAAAGGGGTTTAGAATGGGTGAAAGTCGCGAGAACTGCGATCTGCGTCGCGGGTAATCGATTACTGGAGTTGGTAATCGATTACCAGGGTGTTCTGGGCAGCCTCGGGCACTGTTTGCTTGCAGGTAATCGACTACAGGGATGTTGTAATCGATTACCAGGTTGATTGCTTGTAGGTAATCGATTACGGGGATGCTATAATCGATTACCAGGGTGTTTGCTTACAGGTAATCGATTACAGAGATGCTGTAATTGATTACCAGAGTGGTTGCTTGCAGGTAATCGATTACAGAGGGTCTGTAATCGATTACCAGAGGCTTTGCCTGCATGTAATTGATTACTAGAGGTTGGTAATCGATTACCAGTGTGGATTTTGAGATCCTAAGTGTGTGATGATGGTTGATGGTGTTTGATGATGCTTTATGATGATTATGATGATGATGATGATTGATGATGTTTGATGATGCTTTATGATGATTATGATGATGATGATGATTGATGATGTCTGATGATGCTCATGATAATTTATAATGATGATATTTGATGATGAAACGATGATTTATATAATGTTGTTTGAGGATGAACATTATGATGTATGATGATGATGTTTGACGATGAATATGATGATGTTTGATGATGAGTGCGATGGTGTATGATGATGATGTATATAACTTTATGATGATGATACCTGAGTTGTGCAGGCCCAACAAGGGGGCACAACTTGGGAGAGATGCCTTGTGCATATGTGGTGATATCTGAATTGTGCGGGCCCAACGAGGGGGTACAAATCAGGAGGTGAACTTAGTTGTGCGGGCCCAACGAGGGGGTACAACTTAGTAGGTGAACTGCACGGGCCCAACGAGGGGGTGCAGAGACCATGATGGGGCGTTCGATGCATGGGCCCAACGAGGGGGTGCAACCTAGGGATGATTGAATTGTACTGACCCAACGAGGGGGTGCAACCTAGGGTCGAATGTCGTTGTGCGGGCCCAACGAGGGGGTACAACCTATCGGATTGTGTGGTGATACCGGTAAACTATCTTGGTACCAACTAGGGTGATTGACGAGGTGCGCCCATTGTGCGGAGTTTCAAGTCATGATCCTTGGGACGATGTTGATGAGTTTCGGTGTATATGATGGTGGATAAATATGAGTTATAGTTGATGATGAAAATGAGTTATATGATGATGGATGAACACGTGTTATACTTGATGTTGAAATTGAATTATATGATGATGTTATGAGTAATAATGATGAAATGAGTATGTTGTGTTGAGAATAGAGTATGTGCGTTCTTTGGTGAATGATGTTGTGAGATTTATATGATGATATCGATAATATGTTATATGATGAATTATAGAGGATTATTATATGATGAAAGACTTGATGTTTAAGTATGTGATGTGATTATTAATGATGTTGATTATATGAGGGTGAGGATAGGGTAGCTCCTATATATGTATGAGTGGTATTCTTTTCCTCACCGTTACACTATGGTTAATTTTACAGGTGATGATGATAACACGACTGGTATCGAGTATTGATTGAAGGGAGTGTCGCTCTGATACATGTGATAGCACGACATATTATTGGGGGGTTTTTACTTTATGTTTCTAACTAGGAAATGACTTGTAAACTGTTTTAAGTGCCTTACATGGCCAGTAGGATATTTTGAAGCTAATTTCGCTGCTTAAAGTATTTTGAAAACAGACAACTTCTATTTCGATTTTATATGAACTTTTAAATGAATGAAGTTTTAAACAATGAGAAATGTGAACCTTTTTACCCGTTGTGGGACGTTATCTTTCCTATATCTCGATTTATTAATTGTATAAGAGCTTGGGGTAGAAGGGTGTCACACCACCTTTGGTCTCCTGCCCACATTCGGTTAGCTGATGGTATGGTTGAGTCACTCATAGACCCGGATTCCAACACTTGGAAACATGACTTACTGGCTGATATATTCTTGGAGCATGAGGTTGAGCAGATTCTAGCTATTCCCCTTCTGAATTACAACAGACCTGACTCTATTTGTTGGGGTGGAACCAAAAATGGGGTCTATTCAGTGAGATCAGGCTATCACTTTATATGTGATCAGATGCATGAAAGTTCCTCCAATTCCCTGCCTATCTCTGATGCGGATCAATTGCTCTGGAAGAGACTGTGGACCATTGATACTGTGTCGAAATACAAGCATCTTATATGGAGAATAAAGAAAGGTTGTCTCCCTGTTAGACAAGCTCTTGTTTCTCGAGGTATGAATTTAGACCCCTTGTGTCCTCGGTGTCAGCATTGCATTGAATCCCTTGATCATGTTTTCCTCCATTGCCAATGGACCATTGACTTTTGGAGAAACTCACCGTTGAATCAGGTCCTAAGCGCGCTGCCCCAGCTATCTTTGATTGGATTAATAGACCACTTTTTTCATGATCCAAAGATCAAATATTGCGGGCTATTTGCAGCCTTATTATATAGTATTTGGTTTGAGAGAAATAAACTTATATTTGAGCAAAATACCATTCCAATGCCTAAGCTCATTGACCATGCTGTCAAGTTCTGTGATCAATTTGCTCAAGCTAATGCCTGTTCTCGTAGTCCTCATGCTCTTCCTCGCCTTAGCCGAAGCACTTCTTGGACAGCTCCGCGGGAAGGATTGTACAAAATAAACATAAACATAGCTCGATTAGAAGGAGGCCGTTGGGGTGCTGCAGCTATTATTAGAGACTTTGAATGTATTGACCTTGGAGCTGCTACTTGGATCGTTAGTGGTCCTGACTCCAAAACTGCTGAGGCTATGGGTTGCGTGCAGGTCTTCAATTTGCTTTAGAGATGGGGTTCCAGGATGTTATAGCTGAGTCGGACTGCCAGGAATTAATTTTGGCATTACAACATCAAACTTTAGGTTTTTCTTATTTCTATTTGTTAGCTTTTGAAATTTCTAATTTTCAAGTTAGTTTCCAGTCCCTTAATTTTAGTCATGTGTGCTCTGAGAGCAATTTTGCTGCTCACTTGCTAGCTAAGTATGCTTGTAACCACCCTAATCTTGTTTGGGTGGAAGAAACTCCTGATTGTATCACTTTTCAAGTGGCACTGGATTACTCCCAGTCCCCACCAGTTTAATGCATACTTGGTTTGCCGTAAAATATATATATATATATTTAAATATATTGGTTATATAAAAAGTAGATACATTGTCAATGCATTACACGAGATAAAAATACTAGTATATTACTCAAATAGACTTGAATAATTCTGTTAATTACATAATTAACTGAATTACAACTGTTTAGTTTTTGAACATGAATATTAATTCCCTAGACGATAACAATTGTTCAGTGTTTTATGTTAAGTTCAAATTTTATTTGCATACTTTAAGGGAATAATTTATTATAATAATTAAAATTTACCTTTAGAAATATTAAAATTATTAAGAACAGTAAAAAACATAAAATCCACATTCACATTAATTTTTCATAGCAATAAAAATTATCCTCTTTTAAGGAATTAATTTTTTATAATAATTAAAATTTATCTTTATTAATGTTAAAATTTTTAAGGCGAGTGTGTATAGCTAAGTTTTAAATTTTAAATAGCATATATTTTAAATATTATTAAAACAAATTAAAATATATCATACATTTAATTTTTTAAATAATTGTCCTTAAATATTTTTTTTTAAAAAAAAATATCCTCACATTGTGACTTTATATTTTTTTTAATTAAGGGTATTTTCCGCCGATAGCCAGAGACTATTCCTTTTTTAGGCATAGAGATCACCGAAATGAGTTTTGTCTCGCTTAACAGAGAATTTTCTATACGCACCGCCAATGATCGAGCCGTTGTTAAAATACTTAAGAGACTCAGCTATTTACCCACTATGACGTGCTTTTTTGGTCTGTGAATTTGTATATAGTTTCCCGGCCCTTTAATTGGACCGAATAGGTAAATTAATCAAGATAACATGCTAACTCAAAGAATAATAACATGTCGACCAAAAATAAAGAATAAAAACATGTTAACTCAAAACACCACTTGATTTCAATAAAATCAAAGAATAAAAACCAACATATTGATATTACTTATTCCTAGTTTTAAATTAAATTTAAGGAAAAGAACATATAACCAAATCGCCATGAACTTTTATCTTTTTGTGAATATTACTATGAACTTTCATATTGTTCCAGGGACTAATCATTTCTATGGTTATGCTACCATTACAAATGGAGATGTTGATGGAAATAAATTGGAATGTTCAGGTGAAGCAGAAGCATATTCTCAGACAAGGCAATAGGCTTTTCCATTAACTTAAAGTCAAACAATTAATGAAATAAATCTCAATTTTTCAAAATTTTGGGTTAAAAATATTTAAATCATATCAAATAAAGTCCCAAATTAAAAAAATAAAAAGATCCTAAACTAAAAGAATACATTATTGAATTTCACTTTTAAAATTCGCTTATAGCTAACATAATCCAACAATTATTGTAAATATTTACTCAAAGGAAATATCAACTCTTAGAGTTCTCCTAAAACATGTTAACCTTGGATCCAGCTCCTCTAAAGTGAGCATCTCATTTTAGAGGGTAAAGTGAGTTAAGATACATCATTGATTATTTTAATGGTTCAGATTAATACTCTTTTAATTTAAAAAAAAAATAATCCAAATCCCGCTAAATATTAGTAATGGCTTTCCCACGTAATCTGATATTTCATGATTCACGGCAACTGATTGATCAGTTTCACAATTTGAGAGGCGTAACATGGTCACAACTCTTGCCACCATTGCATTGGCAATATTCAAGCAATTTATAGCAAAAGAGAAACCAAATCGAAATTCCTTTGTCATCATTATCGGTGTACATCGAATGATAGAGAAGTTGTCATAGGTTATTCATTCTGCACCCTTTATTATGGCCTTTGTAATGGTGTTTCTTTTGATAACAATTACATTGGTTTTTTTTATAACGACATTCTGTTACACTTTGGAAAACAAAAGTATGGATGGAGTGGTAAAATTTGGTGGCTTTTTTCTTTATTAACTATTGTTTAATTGTTTAATTTTTTTCACAGGTTATTCATAATGGGGGAAAACATTTGGAAAGTATCATCCTTTGTACATCGTCCATGGCTGCCTCATGAAGTTGAAAAAACTCAATCAAGTCAAGAAACCAAATTTGAAATATCTTATTCCAGATTAGTTGTCACCACCTTTTATATTTTGATATTTATTTATTTTTAATTGTTTAATTTATGATAATATTATTATTTTTTATCAGGTCTATTGCAACAGAAAAAGTACCTAAACTGGGTATGGAGTTTGATACTATACATCAAGCTCGAGTTTTTTGGACAAATTATGGTGGAATGTTTGGTTTTGATATAAGACAATTGTATGCGAATAAGAATAAAGTGGACCAGCGTGTGAATAGCTTGCGACTTGTGTGTGCAAAGGAGGGTCATCGAAGACAAGATAAGCGAGATTATTTAACACAAATTCCTCGTGCAGAAACAAGAACAGGTTGTCAAGTAAGAATGGTACTCAAGTTAGTACGTGAAACTGGAAAGTATGTGATATATGATCTTGAGTTGAATCACAATCATATTTTGCAAACTTCAGAAACTACACATATGATGCCTTCACAGAGAAAGATTTCAGAAGTGCAAGCTTTGCAAATTGACTTGGCCGATGACTCTGGTATAAGACCAAAGGAAACACATGAGCTAATTAGTAAGCAAGCAGGTGGGAAAGATGTCCTTGGTTGGATATACCAAACAAGATAAAAAAAACTATCTTCGGAGCAAACGAAAGCGGGATTTGGCATATGGTGAGGCTGGAAGCTTATTAAGGTACTTTCAATGCCAATTACGTGGTAATCCTTCATTTTACTATGCTATGCAATTAGATAGTGAGGAAAAAATTACAAATATTTTTTGGGCTGATGCAAGAATGGTTATTGATTATGCTAAATTTGGTGATGTGATTACATTTGACACCACATACTGCACAAATAAAGAAAGTAGGCCATTAGGTGTTTTTTGTGGATTTAATCATCATCGAGAAACTGTTATATTCGGAGCTACTCTTTTGTATGATGAGACGGCAGAGTCTTTCATATGGTTGTTTGAATCATTTTTAGCAGCTCATAAGCAAAAGAAGCCTAGAACTATTTTCACTTATCAGGACCCTGCAATGGCAAAAGCTTTAGCCGTGGTGATGCCGGACAGTTACCATGGATTATGTGTTTGGCATATTATGCAAAATGGTATACGAAACTTAGGAAATATGATGAAGAATGGATCTAGTATTTTGAAAGATTTCAAAGCTTGCATGTATAATTATGAAGATGAATCAAAATTTCATAAGGCATGGGATGCTTTGCTTTATAATTATAAAGTTGAAAGTAACACTTGGTTGCAAAGTATTTTTAAGGTGAAGGAAAAATGGGCTCATTGCTATATGAAGAGGGTTTATACTATTGGAATGCGAAGTACTCAACTAAGTGAAAGCTTTAATAGTGATTTAAAAGATCATATGAGATCAAGTTTAGATCTAGCACAATTTTTCAAGCATTTTGAGCGAGTTGTAGATTCCAAGCGGTATAAAGAGTTAGAAGCTGAATATAATGCTAGAAAAAAGCTACCTCGACTTAATATGGAACACTCACCATTGCTAAAACATGTTGGGCATCTTTATACTCCCACTGCATTTGATTTATTTCAAAATGAATTTGATTGGAGTTCTACTGCCTATATTGTTTCTTGTAATGAGGTTGATCAAATGATTACATATGTGGTTTCTATTTTTGATAAAGCTGGAGAATATGAAGTTATTGGTGATATGAAAGAGAAAACAATTTCATGTAGTTGTGGAATGTTTGAAACAATGGGTCTTTTGTGTTGTCATGCTTTGAAAGTGTTTAATGTGTGGGATGTGAAACAAATTCCAGATCAATACATTGTGAAGAGATGGACAAGAGAAGCAAGAGATATGGTTGTTCATGATGTGAATGGCAAAGTTGTTGAAGCTAATGTTAATATGAATGCTGGTGAACAATATAGAAACCTTTGTTTGAAATTGGTCAAATTAGCTGCTCGAGCATATGATTATGAAGAAACATATAATCTTGTTGTTCAAGGTATAGATGAAATGAATAAGAGGGTTGATTCTTTTTCTAGATGTCAGCTACCGGTGGAAAAAGATGTTCCGGCATTGGAGAGTGGTTTTGAAAATATTAAAGGCTTGAAAAAGAAAGAAGGACAAAAAGGTAGAAGAAAGAGACTGAAAAGTTGGGTTGAAAAACAGTCCAATAACGGGAAGGCTTCAAACAAAAAGGAATTATCAAACCAACAATCTCAGGTAAAAGTTTCTGATATTTTAAATGTGTTGTATGCTTTACTTTTTCTTATAATATTTACCTTTCTCATAAATTATTTATTTTACAGGACAACCTTTCTCAAATCCCAGTTTCAATATCATTGTCAAGTCAGGCTTTTTCATCAAAGGATTCATGCTTTAATATTTCCCATCCATCATCAACTCATGTGACAGCAAAGATCCAAACAGAAAGTTATTGAGCAAGATCAAAATCTTTAGCCTCTTTCCGAGGCATGGAGATTTTGGCACTAATCCAGTGATCTTATTTGTTGACAGGTCAAGCTCAGTCAATTTACCATTCTGGCCAAGCTTTGAAGGAATAGCTCCTGTGAAATTGTTATGCCAAAGCTTCAACACTTCCAACTTAGGTAGCTCAGCAATGAAAGTGAGAATTTCTCCATGCAACCTGTCAATGAATAAGTTTAAGAGGGTAAGCTCATGAAGGCCTGAGAACTCATTTGGAATGCCTCCTATTAGCTCATTGTTTGATATATCAAGAGGTTTCAAGCTGCTGAACAGTCATAACCACCAGTACAAGCATCAGAACAGGCACATAAACACAGGTAAAATCAAATTCTTGCACATATACCATATAATGAAACCAATAAAATCAAAACCCATGAGAAGTGAGATAAAACCATACAACTCTAGCAAGATATCCAATTGCCAATTAAAATTGCACCTTCACTGAGTGAAAAAGAAACAAACATGAGTTGTGGTCTTGGAAATTGCTAGTGGGAAGAGCAATCACAATTACATGCCAAGTGATAATTGTGTTTGTCTTTTAGATAGGGTATTCTACCATACTTCAATCCCTTATCCATGTTGACATTATAAATTCCCTTGCTTTGATAGTTATCCAATGCAAACATCTGTCATTTTCACAAAGAAAGATAACAAAAAATCACATTGCAGGCATGTCATCTGCAACGTACTGAAAACTTAATGGAATTGGTTGATGAAAGGTTAGGATCAGAAGTAAACCCAACTTAAGCAAATAATGTGCTGAAAGTAGCCCTGTTGTGCACAAATGCAGCGCCATCACTTAGGCCTACAATGTCTGAGGTTGTAAACATGCTTGAAGGAAGAACAAACATTCCGGATGTTATCCCAGAACAAAGTGTTCTCAGTGAAGATTTAAGGTTTAAAGCCATGAGGGACATCCATCAACAGAGAGAAAATCACAGTTTGAGCAAAAGTCAAATAGACAATTCAACAGGAGTCCTTACACGCAGCTCTCCCTCAATATTTGGCAATGACATAAGTGAGATACCCTCAGAATCATAATACAACATTATTTAAGCAGATGGTAGATTTCAGCATCATTTATTTTGACAATTTATTCACATGACATGGTGAGTTCACACTTGGAGATAACATATCATCACAGATCTCCTTTTGCAGATCCTTGTTCACAAGGTCATTGATACTTAACATCAAATGCAAAGCTATATTGTCAATTAGCCTCCTCTGCACAATCTTCCAATAAGCAATCATCCTCACCTTCAAATCAAAGGCCTCACTCAACATATGTGGATAATCCCTCAGATGACAAACATCAATATTGCCAACACCTTCAAGCATTACATGGGATGGTTTTTCATAATCATCCAAAACCTGGTTCAAAAAAGCATTTTGACGAGAGATTAGCTTGTTATATTCCTGCTTGTACTCAGGATTACAAGTGTAATCTGTGCGCTTTTCCATTTCAATAGCCTCCTTCACATGTTTGCTTGAATTTTCCTTTTTCTTAGCAATAAGATTCTGCCCAGCTCTACAAGCTGACACCTGAAGCTGATAATAATTTCCAGTATGTTTCATTAGAACAGAAACCACCATAGTTTCAAGATAGTTCCATACCTTATCAAAAAATTCTATTGGCTTTTTTGCAATCCCATTTACTTTCTTATGCAGTGTAGCAAGAAAAGCAATTCGTGGCAAGAAGTTTGGAAGACGAATCGATTTGTCTTCCTCCAACACCTCTATCTCATTCATTAGGAAATCCTTGGTGGCATCACTTTCAGCACAATTGTAAAGATCACTTGCATAAGATAAGAATCAAGCATCTCCACCAATCGAGCAGGGCAATGCATTTGTTTATCTTCAGGGTATTCATCAAATTCTCCACTGAGTAATTGTCATATACCCAGAAGTAGCATTGGAAGCAACTTTTCCTCTTAAGATCCAACCACTATAGGGGAACCTGCAGGGAAGCTACCACGATCACCACTTTAGGAGAACCTGCATCGAAGCAACAGCCAAACAGAGGGAGGCGATGAAGCTGTTTCAGACGGACAGAGCAGCGTCCGCCGACCAGGATGCTTTCCGACGGAGGGAGCGGCGGCACCAGGGGAGCGGCGTGGGGGAAACGGCAGGATGGATATAGAAGGGCGTTGACAGTTTCACAGCAGAAAGTCGGATCCGTTGACCTTATTCCTTACTTTTTATTTTATAGAATTTTAATATTTTAATTATAAAATCTTAAAAGGTTGATATTTATTTCATTAATTATTTAATTTTGAATTAACAAAAAATCTATTGTAACAAATAATAAGAATTTAAAGATTAATTAAGATGAAATAAAAGTTCATAATACCAATTTTTAAAATATTAAAATTTTAGGATGATTTTTTCCCCCTAAAATTTATGTAGATAGTATTTTAAGGAAAGGAAAACATAACGTAGTAAATTGAAATAATGGAATTTGACTTAAAACTGAATTAGGAGATTTCAATTTCAATTTCAATTGTTATATTTGTATGTATATACTAAAAAAATTTTAATAACTATATACGGTTAACATGAAATAATTTTACACTCACAATTAATGATATATTATTTAATAAGTATGATACCTCATGTATTATTAAATTTGTTAAATGATGTGACTACTTTGATAATTAATGGTAATTTTGACCGAATTAATTTATACAATACCTCTAACCATCTTTCCACCGGGATTAAAATCCCATTAATAAATAATTATTAATAAATAATTGACACGTCATTTAAAAATTTCACATCATTTTTCCATTAAGTTTAAATAATCCTCTGACCCACAGCATAGACATAAATTCTAAATTTCTAATAGTTCATGAACTTTTTCACTTCCTCTGGATGGACATTCATGAAGTCACTCCCAATGCTAACAAAAAAACTGGCAAAACACCATTTTCATTGTATAATAATTTCTTTCCAACCGGGGGAGAAAATCTCAACCTGTAAAACATCGTCTCTCTCAATATGTGTAAAAAAATACAATAGCCAATAGGCCACTATTTTCCACTACAATCGCAGCCAATCTGCTTAAAAGTCTATAAAAATAGGAGAAAGAAGAAAAAAGATAGATTTGTGGTTGTAAAAAGAATCATGAACATGCTAGAAAAATCTGCTCTGTGATTCCTACACTAATCCTACAATCTATACCTGAGATTTACATACGCGCTTGGGTAATGATCGGGAAAAACCCCATGAATCCAAAAACTGGAATGCCCATCATGACAGCCAGAAGTGCTTCTATCATTGTCTGGCTTCATTTTTTCCCCCACAATTCAAGTATCAGACCTATCTTCAAAATAATTTCTGGCAATGTCAAGGAAACAGTCAAAAACTAAGATGTAATGAGGTCAGCATCATCATGGCTGGGAGGAGATAATGGTGGGATTGCAGAAGGGATTGAATCATCTATAACTTCCAAGATTCTTCTTGCAGTTGCTTGAGATACTCCACCAGCATCAATTTTTCTAGAAGATATCTTTTCTGATCTGGCATTCCTAGTTGAATTGCTACTCTCAACAGATTTCAAAAAATCATCTTTTGATAATGATGTTTGGGAAGCTTTTGCAACCACAGAGCTAAAGACACCGGATTCCCTCAAACTTTGAATAATAACCTGCAAAGATAAAAAAAAAAATGGAAAAGTTTAGACTGTTTTCTCCTAAATGTGCAGGTGATAACTATATAAATTGCTTGGACAGAAACGAGAAAGAAAATTTCAGGCAAGTGAACTTACCATGGGAGCATAAATGCGAGTCAATATGCCTTTCCTCATAAGTTTCATGTTTAGTGCTTTGTCAGTCCATGCAATGCGTTCACGATACCTAAATGAAACCAAAAGGCCCATTTAAGAGGCATAGTAAATTAAGATTTGAAGCCAAATCAAATATGCATGATCACCATGCTGAAAACTAAAAAAGACAAGGAGAAAAAAATATAAAATAATTTTGAGATAGAATAAATATGCTAAAGAGACACATAAATGATAAACCATACAAAAGTTATCTTGTTTAGCATTTTGTATGACATTACATGGACATATTATCTAATTTTTCATTGTTATAAAAAAAAATTGTTATTTAAGCATAAAATATTATCTCCATCTAAGTATCTCATTATTTTCTATGTATATTGTATGATTCACGTAGCTCCAATTGGGCTAAATCCAACAAATTCTCACTTATCACAAGAATATGCAAATGAATCATCTAGCAACAATCCAGAGCTCCACAAAGATTTACAATTCATTCCCCCATGCAGCTCATGATTAAATTACATCTATGAAAGGATGTAAATAATTTTATACAGTAGTCTTTGTAGCTTATTGAGCCAACTACACTGAATTACTAACATATATTCAACAAAATGTTCAACACCACCCTCCCCCCCAAAAAAAAAAGAAAAACCCCAAAATATAATGCTAAACAGATCATTAGTTTTAATAAAAATTTAAATAACCATTTTCATAGTCCTGAACTTACCATTGACGCATTTCTTCGTCAGTTGCAGTTGAAGCAATTATGAATGCCTACATCAGACATAGAACAGAGTCATCAGACTAAAAATATGTACACATGGATACAATGTAAAAAGTGTACCCCCCACCCAAAATGCACACATGCACAACTTCACAGAGTCATCAGACTAAAAATATGTACACATGGATACAATGTAAAAAATCTACCCCCAACCAAAATGCACACATGCACAACTTCACAGCCCAGCATGCTAGAAAGTAAAGAACAAAAACAAGCTCAACGTAAAAACACCACTGTCATCTTTAGTTTAGCCATTAAGAAAATAAAAAAGAGGGAAGGGTGTCTGAGAATACAACTAGTAAACAAGGTAACTAATTACAAGATTAAGAAAGGAGAGAAAATTATGAGGGACTGTCATATAACCATGCACAGCTAATAACAAAACAAAACAGGATTTCTGTTCTGATATAATCAGAGGATACCTTGAGTGCAAGGCCTTAAACAAACAATAAAATGTCAAACCCAATAGAAGTACAAAATCTTTGGAATAGAAGAATGCAATCACAGAGGATAATTTATACATAACCCTTGATGAAACCAGAAATAATTAGAACTAGAGGCAAAGAGAGCATGCAAAATACAATTATAACTTACAGATCTGTCAAAATCCAACATGAAGCATCTTTTAACGTCTTCTTTTGTAGGCTTGCAGCCACACCGATCACGTCTTGAAGTCAAATCAGAAAATTTGGTGTAAGTGTAATGCAGAACAGCAGCTTCTTCCAGCTTGATCTCACTGTGAAAAGATTTAGGATACAGATCAGTGTAAAGTATGGACAGAAGCATTATTCACTATTAACATTATGGCATTGCACATTTTATTGAAATAATTGGCAATTAAATAAACACCAGTAATCAGCTAAGTATGTCAGAAAATGATCAAACCAGAATAAGTCAACACAAAAGAATAATGGTGGCCTGATTAAGTTATCATAAATTGCTGGCAGATAGGAAAAACCAGCCAAAATATAAGATCAACTGGTCTGATGGTTTGCCTCTCAGCAGGTCAAATGAGCATACTATGAAATTCAATTCATGCAGATTCAGTAATATCACCCCTTATTATTAACTATAAACTCATATTGGTTATAAGTACACATACATACAAGTGATTTATTGATGTGTAGAATCAACATACTTGGGTGTCTTCATATAGTTGTGCCATCTGTGTGCGCCATTAGGGCGGAGATGATCCTGGATCCTAGCAGCTGATTTCCCATTTCCATAAGTAAGAAAATAATTTGGATTTCCGCGAGTAGCTTCTTTGTAATTTCCAAAATATACATCCTTTGGAAGGTGGTCATAATTCTTCTTGAACATTGAAACCTATAACACAATTGCAAGTTAAATCCTCAATTATATACTAGGTTTCAACAACGAAATAAGTTGGAACAACAACAAACACCAAAAATAGAAAGGCTACAAGAGATGTTAAAAATCTGGATCTGCAACAATGGTTTTTACCCCGATAGATGCTTTTCTCTTTTTGATTTAATTAAAAAAACACTTAAAACAACCATGTTACAAGTTGGTCAACTGTATAGCTTTATCCAACCATATACCACCAATTCATATGAAAGTATGTGCGAAAGTGGATAGGTTTTATGTTTACATAATTTGTATTAGTATGTAGCAGATACTGCTTAATAAATTATATTCTAATGAGTTGTTTGGTTCTGAATGCCTGAATCACATAATTGTACCAAGTTGACTTCTGTTCCATCTCTCTTCAATAGCCATTGTAAAAAGGCTCTTGCAATGGAATTAAATACTAAATAATGCATCCAAGTTTGCCAAAAATACTCTGTGAGGTAACCCCTTCTATTGGTTATTAGAATAATTAGTTAGTTAGTCAGTTAGATAGTTAGAGAGTTGGTTAGTTAGTTGGTTTGCAATAGTTAGAAGAAATAAGGCATGTTGCCTATAAATAAGAGGAAGGGTTGTGGGAAAGGTATCTGGTCATTTGAGAGGGATTTAGGGCCTTTTAGGCATGGGGAGGTGCAGACCCTCGAAGTTCTGCATTACTATTCTGTAAATTTGTAGCTATATTCAGGGGAATTCTTCCCTATTCTTTCTAATAAAAGATCAGTTTCTTACAACTGGTATCAAAGCTCTCGACTCTGGGAGTTTGTTCATGGTGCATACAAGAATGGAGGCTAGATTGGATAACCTGGAGAAGGGTTTCGAGGCCAGAATAGACAACCTGGAGGTCAGGTTCGACAATCTGGAGAGGGGCTTCGAGAATCTTTTGGAGATGGTGCAGAATATTAACCAAACATTACAGCAAGGAGGGAACTCTTTAGGGGACAGTGGCATCGGCGATGAAGGAAATAATGAAGGACGAAACGGATCTGGGAGCGGAGCAACGGAGGAACGGTGGAGGAAATTGGAGATTCCGCTCTTCTCAGGAGATGATGTGTATGAGTGGGTAAGCCGTGTAGAGAGGTATTTCAATTTGAAGGGCGTCTTGGAGCAAGAAAGGTTGCAAGCGGTGATGGTCGCACTGGAGGGAAAGGCCCTTTCTTGGTTTTGTTGGTGGAGGTTATGCGTTTCGAACCCATCATGGGAGGATTTCAAGGCAGCCATCATTAGAAGATTTCAGCCAGAATTTGATCTTGATATCTTGGTTCAAGAAGAGAGATCAGAATCTTGGGAGCAAGAAAACAAGAGAAAAGGAAGCTTTGAAAATAAAGAACCGGGTCAAAGAGAAGACTCAATTGATGAGGAGGAAGAACCAGTAGAAGAAACAAATATTAAGATAGTTGTGGCAGAAAAAGAAATAGAGACAGAAGTGGAAATGCATGTAAGGACAGCGGAGGAGTTCGACAAGTCTCAGTTAAGTGTCGAACAGCCAGATTGGGTTGCTTGTGTGGTGTTTGAAACTACTCCGGCAGAACAAGTTGTGAATCTGTTGCAGAATAGGGATGTCGTGCTGTTTCAGAATAAAAGAAAGAGGGATGCTGTAAAAGAAAATAATTTTCTGGGTTTAATGGGCCAAACCCAACTCATTCAGGTGGTGTATCTTAGGACAAAGAGTGTCTTACCAGGCATTCTTCAAGGGGACAAATCAGACTCTTTCTTGTATGGCTCTGTTGACAATGGAAGGAAAATTTGCTGGAATGAAGATTTTTATTCTAAGGTGTCAGAGGCTGCCAAACGCCTTCATTTGAAGGAACATTTAGTCCTTGATGGATCTGGAAATGTTTTCAAATTAGCTGCACCAGTGGAATGCAAGGGCATTGTTGGTGGTGATGACCGGCACTATCTTCTTGATTTGTTGAGGGCCCAAGCAGCAGAGACATCAAAATCGAAGGAGAAGAATTCTGAAGGGGTAGACGACTTGGCCTCTGATTCTCAAAATGCCACTGACGCTGACAAGCCAGATATAACAGAGGAAGAAAAAATTAAGGATGTCAAAGAACTTACTTCTTCATCAACTGAAGCCTCTGGTTGTAAGGAGGATATTGTTTTTAATCCTAATGTCTTCACTGAATTCAAACCGGCTGGGAGTCCAGAGGAGATAGCAGCTGATGAAGATAATGTGAGAAAAATTAGTCTATATCTTATTGATGTCGTACTTCCAAAGTTTGTTCAAGACCTATGCACACTTGAAGTTTCACCTATGGATGGCCAGACGTTTAAGCAGAAACTAGAAGCTGCTTTTGGAGAGGTTTTTAAGGGGAGTTGGCTGCAGGAGGGTCTAAGGGGCTTTTCATTTGATCCTGGTGGAACTTGGCTTTCAGCAGCTACTAGCTATTCACCTTGAGGACAAGGTGAATGTTTAGGGGGGGAGTAGTGTGAGGTAACCCCTTCTATTGGTTATTAGAATAATTAGTTAGTTAGTCAGTTAGATAGTTAGAGAGTTGGTTAGTTAGTTGGTTTGCAATAGTTAGAAGAAATAAGGCATGTTGCCTATAGTTAAGAGGAAGGGTTGTGGGAAAGGTATCTGATCATTTGAGAGGGATTTAGGGCCTTTTAGGCATGGGGAGGTGCAGACCCTCGAAGTTCTGCATTACTATTCTGTAAATTTGTAGCTATATTCAGGGGAATTCTTCCCTATTCTTTCTAATAAAAGATCAGTTTCTTACATACTCACTTTTGCACTGAATACATTGCCTAAAAGGTTCATTGTAAAAAATAAACAGAACTTCTTTAGAGTATGAATGTCTATGCATGTCTGATTTTGTAAGTCTACATAAAATGTGAGCAGAAGTTTTGGTAAGCTCATTTTAAACAAATGTTAGTAATTCATGATAAGTGAATACTTTATTTTCCACAAACAAAAATATGGCACAAGAAAGACAATAAACAGCTAACAGCCAATGGGACCCAAAAAGAAAAGAAGTCACAAGCATAGACTAAATTTACGATCATCTTCAAACAAAACAAAGTGATTTGTTTGAAAACTAACAAAGGCTTATTAGAGCTAATACCTCACTGAAAGGCTCCTTGATATCATCTCGCTCAACACTGCTTTCCTGAAATAACATTCCAGCAGTAAGTTAAAAATATCAATGAATATCAAAGAGGCCACAAAAAAATCAACTTTGATCAACTAACTACATCAAAAGGGAGTAACTTCAAGATCAAAATAAAACCCCAGCACTCACATAATTTGGAAAAATAACCATATCAACATTTCCAGGCACATCAGCTAGCAACTGTCTTAAAGAGTACTCTTGAGTTCCTGCTGGATGTATCAGCTCATCAGTGTCCAGATGGATGATCCAATCCATGCCAGAATCCTGGGTAAAAAAAAATTATTAAATACAAAAATTAAGACAGTAAAATGATAAATTGCATAGATGGAGATATGCTAATAAAATACACCAATAAAAGAAATCATAACTCATACCCTTGCCATGACAATAGCCATTTCCATGTTCAGAGATTGCTTCACAAACAACTCATAGTTACATGGTTTGTAGAAGAAACTCGCCAACCAAGTCTCATTCCATATCCGGCTGTTACATAAAAGAAAATAGAAAAAGGTAAGTAAGTTGTTAACATCCTATCAAAATAATTAGTAACATTATGGTGAGGTTGCAAAATTTAGCACATAATTTTAAAATCCAGAGTCTACATACAAATAAGACATTTGAGAAGATTATAAAATACAACTGAACGTCTGAACCTGATATCTTAAGCTGTAAAACCAGAACCCAAGAAAGCATTTATACTTAACTTTAAGGAGGAGTTTGGTACATTATCTTAGTTGGGCAAGTTATGTCACAACTTACTATTCCATATAAAAAGAGAGCAGTTCAGGATACTTGGCTATTAAGCAAAGGTTCAACTGTTCTAAGTTGGTTTTCATATCACAACTAAAAAAAGAAAGAAAGAAAGAAAGAAAGAAAATGGATATTTTACATGGATCAAAATCCTAATCACATCAATGCACCCTCGGTATCTGAAAGTTAAGATCTCGACTAATTTGAGTTAAGTTGGGTGGAAATGTTTAAGGGGGAAAATTCTTCATGGGCCTATTTTTCTCATTCACAAGACTTGAACTCAACACCCTTCTTAACAAGAACCAAGTTTCTCGCCACTTCTTGGACCAACAACATTTGAATGCATTTATTTTGAATTTCATCATGTTCAAATAGATACTTAGTTATAATTAATTGAGAAATGCTAACGAATTCCCTAAAGGGACTTGTTAAGGAATCAAAAATAGAAAGTTTTTATTGAAATGTGTAGCATTTAATGTTGTAAATACAATGAATACCGTGATTTCTAATAAAAATCTTCTATTCATGGATCCTTAAACAGTGTCTTTAGGGCACTCGTTAGCAGTACTCTAATTAATTATATTTTTAGGAAAAACCCATTAGAATTATCTCATTGAAAAAGAGATGAGAATGCCAGTGTATATCCGACACAGTTATTTATTGGATAATTCAGACTTAAACCTCTGCCAAAGATCTATAGTAACATACCAGACACAATTAGAACAGTAACCAAGCCAGATCCACAATGTGTGTGTCAAAGTCAAAGTTTAAATGTTGAAAAACACGCTGGTATTGTAGTATACGTAAAGAAAAATAGTCAATCTTGTTTAAATAAAAGCTTTCATGCAAATTACAGGAAGATTCCAAATCCATGTTCCACAACTTCATTTCCATCATGATGATCAAATGCACAGTTACAATTGTAAACAGTCACCTGCTCAATAAAGTAAAAAGAAGACCTTCTATTTAAAAGTGAAATTTTTTTAAAAAACGCATACCTTTTAGCTTGTTGCTCCTCTAATTCTCTTGTTCTATATATAACTTTTACCCCCTGAACAAAAAGACGTTTCAATCGAGGATCAAAACTTAGGTTAAAAAAAACTAGATAACTGGTGAAAACTATCATGACTGCTAAATAAACCATTTCATAGATGAATCGATTGGACTCACCGGAATACTTTCTAAAACTCTAGATACATTAGGCGATGCAGCCTTCCCTTCCACAAAAAGGAAGAAACTTGAGACTCCCATAACTTTATGATAGAAGATCCATGGCAGAGTCTGCTCCAAACCAGCTGAAGTACTCGTCGTAATACATATCTACCACACAAAGGAAAACGATTTTCAAATTCCAACCACTCAAAAACAAACAAGGAAAAAAAATCACAATTCCCAATAAACAATTTCAAAAAAACGGCAATCATGAATTTGATGACATCGCAATTTCAAAATTGAATCTCCCAAGGGTTTAAGAATCCAGAAAGCGATTTCAACGAGGGAGCAGATCCAATCAATTCAGAATTCCCAAAACGCAAATGGAAAAGGAACAAAACGACAAGATGTGCGTGTGTGCGTGTGTGTTTTACCTTGGGGGAGAGATCGGAAGAGTAATCGAGTTTCCAGTCGCGGAAGTAAGGGAAGGAAGGAGAGTGTGAATTAGCGATGAGATTGGCGCAATCGGAATGGGAATGAGGCTGTTGTTGGTGGTGGTTAGAGAGGGACATGCCAGGGAACTGGTCATGATCGGGTGACCAGCGGGTGACAGGGTCGGTAACGCCACCACGCCATTGGAGGATGAAGGCGAAGGAGGCGAGGGTGAGAGGGAGGACCGTTAGGAGAAGGAGAAGCCGTGAAGAAGAAGTAGTGGCTCTATGGGAAGAGTGTAGGTGTGCACCCGCCATGTGAGAGAGGAAGGGGAAGGTGGGTGCATGAAACAGAGAGAATGGGAATGTTGATTATATATATTGTTTGGTTTGGTGGGTGTGTCGTGTTGGTGAGGGAAGGGAAAGGAAAGGAAAGGAAAGGAAAGGGATGAAGAAGACTCGAAACTGAAAACGAGTTGAGGATGAGAACTTCTCTCAATGGAGCCGTTTTGTCGTTGGTATTTCAGTTCATAGTTTTAAAAGAAAGTGTTTTTTTTTATTTATTTTATTTTATTTTATATTCCCCCTGTTTTTTCATTTTTCAAGGATTTGTTAACAATACCAGCTCTGTTTCTTTTTTTTTAAGAAAATATTAATAATAATTTTTACTTTATTGATTGTATTTTTTGTATTTATTAAATTATTTGATAAAATTATACAGAAATAATTTTAATGAAAAAAATTTATTATTTTCTTAATTTTTATATTATTACGTTAAATAATAATTCAAAAGTAAGGGAAATCTGCTAGTTAAAGAATATTTTATTGCATTTTAATTATTTCAAAAATAAATATGGAATAATTTTTTAAAAAAATTAATAAATACTTCGTATTAAATACGTTTTATTTTTGTTTGCTTAATGATGGTTGAAGAAGAAAATTTATAAGTATTTGCCTTTTCTCAACACAGAGTTGCTGAACATGAACTCTTTTTGCATGCAAAAAATATAAAAGAAAAATTAATAAAAAAAAAATAAGAAAACTATCATATTGATTGGGGTTAAGCTTGTCTCGAGTACCGGAAGGTTCCATTATGTGAGAGATAGACACATTCCATATGTGGGACTCACATGTGGGTCCTACATATGGGATGTGTCTATCTCTCACATAATGGAGTCCTCTAGGAAATGGAGAGAATTTTTATCCTATTAATTGACAGATGTAATGCATGAATTTGAGGAAACAATACATATCCTCTATCTGTTTCTTTTTATTTTCTAAGACAAATATTGATTAGAATATTTAAAAATATAAAAAAAAAATTTTTTTGGCAGAAAACTAACCTAGTCCTAGTTTTTTAAAAAATTAAGAGAAATTACATTTATACAATATACAACCATACAACTAAGAGAGATAAAGAGAGAAAAGAAAAAGAAGAGAGAGAAATGTTGGATGTGATAGGTGATGTCATGGAGAGAAAAAATGTGTTGTATGAGTTGTTGTATATTTATTATTGTATGAATAATTAATCTCAAAAATAAATATATTTGTGTTGAGACCTGACCATGGAGGTTGTTCTATGAACCTTGTGATTACAAACCGCGAGGTTCAAGCCCATCCGAGCTCAGTGTTTTCTTTTTTTTTTTCCTGGTTTTTTAAAAACATTGATCTTGACTCTTCACTGATATATATGCATTCATTTCTGTTTATTGAACTTTCTTTTTCTTTATGGATCGGTTTGAAAGGGATTGAAACAGTGTGATGTGTAACTTTCATCTATTAAATTGAGGTTTGTTTAGAAGGTGAAATATGGTATCGCTAGTATATTGCATCATATATGTAGTAGGTGACTAGGTGTGCCGAAAATTTGAAATGGCGTCTTTCTATTTTATTTTTGTTAATTATAAACATTAATTGTTATGGTTGCTTTTTCTTTTAAGAATTTAATTTGAATGCATTCTCAATATAGAATTTGAATGCATTCTCAGTATAGAAGGTGTTTGGTAAAGCATTTCAATTAGATTAAAGCTGAAATCATTTCATTATATTTGGTAAGTTAACTTTTTTAGGTAACTACTAGTTTTTCTTGAGAAATTACTTGAGGTGACTTTTTTAAAAAAGCTCAATTTTTCAGCTATTAGTTGAAAATCTATTACAAATTTATCTCTCAACAACCCTCACTCATTATTATTTAATAAATAATGATGTCCTTATACATGTCATTTTACCATTTTCAGTTAATTTTACCAAACACTTTCAATCAAATCAGCTAATTTGGCAGCTTTCAGTTAGTTTCACCAAACACACTCTGTAAAGAATTTTATACAATCATTTAAAATATATTGTCACATTATTTATTAAATTTAATAACATAAAATTTGTGATATTCATCAAAAGAAAATGCTATCATAGTCTATGGGCACCGAATCAAAATTATAAAATATTTATGGAGAAGTATAACATTTAATATTATAATTATAATAAATTAATTATGTCATGATATTCTATTTCTTAATTCTATAGTCAATGTCTTGGAATACTGGTTAGTAAGACCCTTCATTAAATAAATATGATTTATTTTATTAATTAATTGTCTTTTATGATATTAGAAATTTTTTTTAACAATGTATTAATCACCTCTTCAAAATTATTTTTAATTTTCAGTGACTTCTATACTCTCATTTTACATAGAAAAACTTACATAATGTGACTTAAGCTTGTAGATTTTTCATGCGGGATTTCTATGAATTTAGCCGTGGGAAAAAAACTTTGACTCGCCATTTTGGGGTGTGAAGTGGATGGGGGGAGAGATATAGAAAGAAAAAAAAAAGATATAATAATTGATGGTGTTGAGAAAAAAAAAATTATGTGTGAAAGATGCACGAGAGTGTGAAAAAAAGCATACTTCCTTCATTTCAATTTTTATGTCATTTAAAGTTTCTTCACACAAGTTAAAAAAACAACAAATGACTTAGGATTTGGATCCCAACAGTAAATTTTAAACAACCTACTATTGGGCAGTTACCAAATTACGGTCTAAAAATTGAGATGTGTGATTTCAATATGATTTTATAATCTCGACTTTTAAGTTGTCCTATCAAGATCGAATGATTTAGATTTGGTGACTGCCCAACAGTCGAATGTTGGGATCCAAATCCAAATAACTTAATAAATATAACTTTCATTAAATTATCCTTATTTATTTTTCCAAATGCATTAAATTTAGAGTGAGCACAACTCTCAAAACTCTTTTTTCCATGAAAATTATTTGGGATAAAGATAAAAAATAAAAATTAATGTTACATTGAAAGTTGAAACTAGAGAAAGATAATTGAAATGAAAAGAATTTTTTTTTTCTAAAACGGCAAATAAATTGAAATGGAGGTATTAGTTGTTTTATTGTGGATTTTTTGCAGGATTTTTTTTACAGATTTTAGTATGACTTTTGACAAAAATGGAATTATTTCCTTATATTCAAATAAATTTAGATTTGTAGGAAACAAATATAATGCTTTCTATGAATTTTTTCGCAAAAAAGAAAAACACGAATACAATCTCTAATTTTTGGATTTAATGGGAGATGAGAGAATAAAAGTTATAGAAAAATATATGAAATCTAAAAAAGGATGATTCTACGGTGGACCAAATAAAGGTAAATAAATAATTTTATTTTTATTAAATAGTCCTTATATGACTATTTAGGTTTAATTTAAAGAAAAATATGGATTTACAAAATTCTCTTTTACTAGTTTCATTGAGTATTTATCAATTTAAAGTTGAATGGTAAACTTCTACATTATACGGTACTATCGATTTAGTTTTTTATTCTTGTCAATCAATATTTCTTAAAAGTAAATGAAAATTGATTTAATATCAGTCATTGATAAAAATAAGCGTTAAACTTGATGATCAGAAATTTAAATTATTATATTTCTACCACGTGAACCATGATGCATCCCCCTAAAGAATGTCATTAATGAAGTAGAAAAAATATATTTTAATATCATAAAAGGCAAGCTATTAAGTACTTCTAAGAGCATCCACAATGGAGCAACTCCATTTGAGTGCTTCCAATAGGACTCACGTGTACACATCACTCATTTTTACTCTTCCCAATACAAACACCTCTAGACACTTTATCTCTACAATGGAGCAACTCTCTTTAATTGTTTCCAATAGATCCCAACTTATCATCCTATTATTTTTTATTATTATTTTTAACTCATTTGATTGTTGCTTCCTAAAGCAACTATAGCCGAAGAAACAATTTTCTTCGGTTGCTTGCAATGGTTAGTGTAAGGTCCAAAAATCCCTTAAAGTGTTTTAATAATGACAACCAATCAAGGTTTACTTGGAATAATTTTGAACTTTAAGGACTAATGATTTTGTTCAAGTGAATGTTCAGAAGATACAGGTAAGCATCTGCAGAAGGAACAATTGAGCAACAAAAGAAGGACACTTATTTAAGAAGATAAGTATCAGATTTGACAAGAATGACAAATCTGTGAAAAATAGATAGAATGCATATTGAAAAGCAATAAGAAGCACACTATCATTGTTCAGAAGATCAGAACAACTTTCTAAGAGAAGAAATCATAATAAAATTGTGTTAGAAGGAAGATTCATTTTGAGACAGTAAAAGAAAAGCTCATTACTGACTTTCAAGCATCAAGATATGCTTTCTTTGATATATGAAATTAATTACCAGAAGATGGATGGCTGTTTCTAAGAAGAACCTAAGATTACTAATTCTGCAGAAGGAACAAAACATGTCAAAGACCAAAGAACAAATTAAATTCTTTGTCTTCTAAGGTCACAGATGTGCAATAAACTTAAAGATAGTCTCAATCAAGCAAAGGATGAATATTAAAAAGATGTGCAAAAGAAGTGAAACTCCAGAAGCCCTGAAGAAGGAACATATTGCTACAGAAGATGCAAATAAGGCCAAATGCATGTTAATCTCCTTCTTCTCATCTTCTCATGATTCCAGTGGACAAGTTGACTCAAGAATATGTGAAAATATTATACTGGAAAGTTTCATCATGTCTGCAGAAGAAATACCTTGAGAAATAGCCCAGAAACAACCTGCAGAAGATACTTTGCAGAGGATGAAAGCTGGTCAAACTTGACAGCTGTAAAGCCTGCACTGTTGCAGCAGGGAAAGGGACATTTCCTAAGGCCAGCTGGATGTCCAACGACTACTTTGCTCCAACCCTCTATAAAAGGAGAGTTCCTCCACACTTGGAACACACCTCACTCCATAAGAAACATATAAATTTGTTGTTTCATTGCTCCTATCTTCTGGAAAATTTCTCTCTCCTTCATAAGAGTGCTTTATGATCTGAAAAGCTTTGGAGAGGGTCTTGGCTCATAAATTTGTTTCTGCTGTGCAAGTATTGTAATAGTTTGAGCCTTGTTTGTTTTTATTCTTTCTCATATTGTTTGTAAAAGTCTCAAAAGAGGTGTGCAGGTGCATATCCTTCTTCTGAGCAGTAAGGGAAAGGTTTTCCTGTGAGGTTTACTGAGATTTGGTGATCTCAGTGGGATTACAGAATCTGCAGAAGGTACTTGCAGCATTCTGGGTAGTGAATCTTCTGCAGAAGGTTCTGCAGTTGATGTTCAGTTGTAAGACTGAGTTGGTTAGGTTGTTGTTGGCCTGAAGAGGCAGGTAAAGAATACTAGTGGTAAGGTTACCCAAGAAGATTGTAAGTTGTTTGAAAGAGTGAGAAAATCCTACAGATGTAGGGACTGGGGGTAGCCTCAGGTTGGAAGAGATGAACCAGTATAAATTTATGTGTGTCATCTTCTTCACTCTCTCTCTTTATTATTACTGCACATTACATAACTTGATATATATCTTCTATATAATTAAAAAAAGCTAACCATTACCTTTTGAAAGTTTAATTCTTTATACTTAGCCAAGGCAAACCCTTGAGCAGAAAAAGTATAGAAAAGAAATTGCAGATAAGATTTATTCAATCACAATTCAACCCCTCTTCTTGTGATTGAAGCCAAAACTTCAATTGGTACTAGAGCTTGCCTCTAGGGTTGAACTTACTTAACAGTAAGAGAGGAAAAGATCAAGGGAAATGGCTAATCATGGAGCTGCAATGTTCATACCAGAAGGTTCATCCACAAATAGGCCACCTGCAATTGATGGAAAGGACTACTACTATTGGAAGGACAGAATGAAATTGTTCCTAGAATCCCAAGACATTGTTCTTTGGGATATTGTTGAAGAAGGAAATTTCATTCCTATGGTAAGAAGGACAAAGTTCCTTACTCCTCCCAAAGAAGGAGAATCAGAAGTACAAGAAGAAGATCCACAACCAAAAGCTAGAACAGATTGGACCTTAGAAGATAAGCAGAATTATCTTCTGAACTCCAAAGCCAAATTCTTTCTTCTCTGTGCACTAAGCATAGGAGAATATGACAAGGTTTCTGGATGCTCAACCGCCAAAGAAATATGGGATACCCTCAGAATAGCCCATGAGGGAACAGATCAGGTTAAAGAATCAAAAATCAACATACTGATTCATCAATATGAAATGTTTAGCATGGTTGACCATGAATCTATTGATGAAATGTTCAGTAGATTCACTGTCATTATTAATGATTTGAAATCTCTTGGAAAGAGCTACTCAAACCAAGAGCAAGTAAGAAAAATCCTCAGAAGTCTTCCAAAGATATGGAGACCTAAAGTATCAGCAATTCAAGAAGCTAAAGACCTTGTTGTTCTAAAGTTAGATGAATTGCTTGGCTCACTGAAAGTTCATGAGCAAGAACTCATGGATGAACTACCAAGAAAAGGAAAGTCTATTGCTTTAAAAGCAAGCACTTCCAGAAGAAACAACTTGGCTCCTACTGAAGTCAATGCTTCTGAAGAAGATGAAACATCATCAGAAAGGGATGAAGAACTTGCCTTCATCTCAAGAAAAATCCAGAAGTTGATAAGAAGAAAAGGCAAAGGAAAGAAAAACTTCCACTTCAAGAAGGAAGGACAGAGAGCTGAAAACTCAAAGGCACAAGTAATCTGCTATGAATGCAATAAGCCAGGACATTTCAAATCAGAATGTCCACAGCTGAAGAGAGATTCAAAAACCTTCCAGAAGAAGAAGGCTATGATGGCAACCTGGGATGACTCAGACAGGTCTTCAGAAGAAGAAGATTCTGGAGAGGAAGAAGCTAACCAATGTCTCATGGCTGGAAGTGATGATGAGGAAAATGAGGTAATCACTTACACACCTACTGCATACAAAGAATTAGAAGATGCATTTGAAAATCTACTTTCTGATTCCCACACACTTGCACAAAAATGTGCACTTCTAAAAGAACAACTAGTTAAAACTAAAGAGGAAAATGAGAAGTTAAAAGAAGATAATAATAGACTAAGCAAAACCAATCAATATCTTCAGCAATCACACATTAAGTTGTCAGAACAAGTCAGGACAATAAAAGAGAATTCTGCAGAAGATACAAATTCTGCAGTACTACAGAAGGAGAACTATCTTCTGCAGAAAAAGGTTAATGAACTACAAACAGATTTAAGTAAATTTGTTAGTAGCACACACAATCTGAATAAATTAATGGGAAGTGCTAGAGAAACAACTGATAAAAGTGGCTTAGGATTTCATGAGGCAGGAATATCAAAATTCAAGAAAACTGTTTTCATTCCTGCTAAAAGGCAACCTCCTAAATGTTCTTGGTGTAACAAAATTGGACATATTGCTCAAAATTGTTACAAAAGAAAAGGGAGTTGGAAAAGAAAGGTATCTAACCCTTCAGGACCCAAAAGCATTTGGGTACCTAAATCTTTGCTCTATTCTAATATAGGAAAAAGGAGGATCCCTCGAGAAGAAAGAGCTATGGTTCTTGGACAGTGGATGCTCAAGACATATGACTGGAGACAAAAGCAAATTCATACTTCTCCATAAAATGGAAGGTGGAACAGTTACCTTTGGAGACAACAACAAAGCTCACATCAAAGGTATTGGAAAGATAGGTATGAAAAATTCTACCCAAATTAACAATGTGTATTATGTAAAAGGGTTAAAACATAATCTTCTTAGCATAAGTCAACTATGTGACAGTGGCTATAAAGTTGTGTTTAAACCAACATTTTGTGAAATTAGAGAAGCATCTACAAAGAAGGTCCTATTTTCTGGTCTTAGAAGCAAAAACATATACAGCACATGTCTAGAAGAACTATCTGATCATACATGTTTTGCTTCTTTTGAAAATGACAAATGGACATGGCATAGGAAAGTAAGGCATCTAAATATGAAAAGCATTTCCAAATTGTCTAAGCTAGACCTAGTTAGAGGATTGCCAAAAATCAAATTTGAAAAGGATAGAATATGTGATGCATGTGTAAAAGGAAAACATACAAAATCAAGTTTTCATCCTAAAAATGTCATCACTACTAAAAGAATATTGGAATTGCCGCATATAGATTTGTTTGGACCTTCCAAAACACCAAGTCTAGGAGAAAGAAATATGGACTTGTCATTGTAGATGACTACTCTAGATTCACTTGGGTTTATTTCTTACATCTAAGGATGAATCCTTTGATGCTTTCAGAATTTTCTCAAAGAAGATACAAAATAAAAGTAGCCATTTGATAGCTTCTGTAAGAAGTGATCATGGAGGGGAATTTGAAAATCATTCTTTTAAAAACTTCTTTGATGAAAATGGAATTTCACACAATTTCTCCTGTCCTAGAACTCCACAACAAAATGGAGTTGTAGAAAGGAAAAATAGAACCCTCCAAGAAATGGCTAGAACCATGTTAGTGATAGTGGAATTCAAAAATACTTTTGGGCTGAACCTGTGTCAACTGCCTGCTATATACTTAACAGGGTTTCCATCAGAAGCATCTTGAACAAAACTCCATATGAAATATGGAAAGGAAGAAAACCCAGTGTTGGATATTTTAATGTATTTGGATGTGAATGTTTCATTTTAAATAATAAAGAAAATCTTGAAAAGTTTGATGCAAAATCTGAAAAAGGAATCTTTCTTGGATATTCTACAACTTCAAAAGCTTATAGAATTTATAATATCAAGAATCAAACCATAGAAGAAAGCATGCATGTTGTTTTCAATGATACTAATCCCTCTTGTCAAGAGAAACATACAAAAGAATCAGATGATGAAGGGGAGCTACTGCAGAAGCAATCTTCTGACAAAAAAGGCTCTCCAGAAGATACAGCAGAACAGGGATCTCCTGCAGAAGGTTCTGCAGAAGATACTGATAAAGTTGAAGAAAGTCTTCCCAAGAGCTGGAAGCTAATCACCAAGCATCCTCATGAACAAATCATTGGAAGCACTGCAGAAGGAGTCAAAACTAGATCACAACTCAGAAACAATGGAAATAGTTTAGCACTCCTGTCTCAAATTGAACCAAGAAATATAAATGAAGCCTTAGAAGATGAATCATGGGTAAATGCAATGAAAGAAGAATTGGATCAATTTGAGAAGAACAAAGTGTGGACACTAGTACCTTCTCCAGAAGATCACCTCATTATTGGCACTAAATGGGTGTTCAGAAACAAAATGGATGAAGAAGGTAAAGTGATCAGAAATAAAACAAGGTTAGTGGCTCAAGGATACAATCAACAGGAAGGTATTGATTTTGATGAAACTTTTGCACCTGTTGCTAGGTTAGAAGCTATTAGAATATTACTTGCTTTTGCTGCTCACAAAAATTTCAAACTTTATCAAATGGATGTTAAAAGTGCTTTTTTAAATGGCTACATTAGTGAGGAAGTGTTTGTGCACCAACCTCCTGGTTTTGAAAACCAAAACATCCAACTTATGTTTTCAAACTCACAAAAGCTTTATATGGATTGAAGCAAGCTCCTAGAGCTTGGTATGAGAGATTAAATAGTTTTCTTCTTAACAATGAATTTTCTAGAGGAAAAATTGACACAACCTTATTTAAGAAAATTATTAAGAAGGATCTACTAATTGTGCAAATTTATGTGGATGATATTATTTTTGGGTCAACAAATACAAAAATATGTCAAGATTTCTCTAATCTAATGAAAGGAGGATTTGAAATGAGTCTTATGGGAGAACTTAAATACTTTCTTGGATTACAAATAAAGCAAGAAGAATCTGGAATTTTCATAAACCAAGAAAAGTATATTAAGGATCTTCTCAGAAGATACAGAATGGAAGGATCAAAATCCATGGGAACTCCCATGCATCCTTCTATAGTTCTAGACCAGGATGAAAATGGAAAATCTGTATCTGAGAAAGAGTATAGAGGAATGATAAGATCTCTATTATATTTAACTGCTAGTAGACCAGTATTTTCAGTAGGACTATGTGCTAGATTTCAATCTTCTCCAAAAGAATCACATGTTGCTGCTGTGAAAAGAATACTCAGATATCTTGTTGGAACCACTGATCTTGGTCTTTGCTACAAGAAAGGTACAAATTTTGACTTGACAGTAGGGGTGGGAATAGGCCAGCCGGCCTGTCAGGGGCCTGCGGCCTGGCCTGTTTATGGCCTGGCCTGGCCTGGCTCGTTTATTAAAAAGGTCAGGCTAAGGCTTCTTAAAAGGCCTGTTTAGTTAAATAGGTCAGGCTTCAGGCCTATGAAAAAGCCTATTAGGCTTAACAGGCCGGCCTGTTTAATATAATAATATATAATATATTAAATTAATTATATAAATAACTATAAATATAATTAAAAAAATTATAATATAGTAAAAATTAAAATATATTAAATTAATTATATAAAAAAGCCTACTTAAAAGGCCTGCTGGCCTGCATAGGCTTATAGGCCTATTGGCCTGTTGGTAGGCCTTGTTATAAAACAGGCTTCTAAACAGGCTTACAGGCCAGGCCAGGCTTTTTCGCAGGCCAGGCCAGGCCTTACAAAAAGGCCTGTAACAGGTAACAGGCCAGGCTCAGGCTTAAGAATTATGAGTCAGGCCAGGCTTAGGCCTGCCAAAGCCTGGCCTGGCCTGGCCTGTTTCCACCCCTACTTGACAGGATATTGTGATGCTAATTATGCTGGAGATGGACTAGATAGAAAAAGCACAAGTGGTGGATGTCAATTCCTTGGAGAAGCATTGGTTTCTTGGTCATGCAAAAAGAAACCTACCATAGCTTTATCTACTGCAGAAGCAGAATATGTATCTACTGCAAGCTGTTCTCAAATGTTATGGATAAAGCATCAAATGGAGGATTATTGCTTAAGGTACACAAAAATCCCTATATTCTGTGACAATACAAGTGCCATAAACTTGTCCAAGAATCCTATACAACATTCTAGGTCTAAGCACATTGATAAAAAGCATCATTTCATTAGGGATCATTTGCAGAAAAATGAAATTGAACTTAAATTCATTGAAACCAAGCTTCAAGTAGCTGACATCTTCACTAAACCCCTTGTAGAAGATAGGTTTGTGTTTATTAGAGAAAAATTAAATATGTGCAAATTGTTAAATTGATTAATTTGATTGAATTTTAATTCTGTCATGAACACAAAAGATACTTATATCTTCTGTAGAAGGTTTAAAGTCAATTAGGAGTTGTTCCTTCTGACAAAATTCTGCAGAACTTCTTCCTTCTGTTCAAAAAGAAGAAATGTTCTTCTCCAATATCTGAATCATGACTGACCTAGTATGACATCTTTCCTGAATCCTGAAAGTGTATACGAGGAAAGGTCACTATCAAAACCTCTCAAATTCTCTCTCCTAGGTCAACTGTGAAAGTGACACTACATGAGCTGCAGAATGCTTAGCTCTCAAAGTGTTATAGATGAAAAAGGTTTCTTTTGTCCCTCCAATTCAAAAAGGAAGTTAGTTACGCTAGTTAGGCAATTAAGTTTCTGACCGTTTGAAACAACCAAAATGTAGAGATGCGTGCTCTTCTCTCCCTTTCTACTATCATGTTCTCTCTCCTATCAAACGGCTAGTTAGAATAGCTATATCTCAGCTAAGGAACTCAGTCTCTTCCTCTCCAAACCCTCTCTGCACTCCAAAACAAAATTGCCTCTTCTCTTCTTCATACTCTGTTTTCTACAAAAAATGAGAATGAAATCCGTAGCTTGCAAAAATGCCTTTACCTCCTCACCCCTCTCAGAGGAAGAAAATCCAGAACAATTTGAAGTTACAGGGATGGAAATGATTCCATACTCTGAACCCATTCGTGCTGAGCCATTGTCTACAGAACCTCTCATAGCAGAACCAGAATCTATTGAAGCAGAGCAACCTACATCACCCTTAGCTAAAACTCCAATTGAAGAACCAACACCAATATCAGCTGAAGAAACTGCTCCTGAACCATCCAAATCAATACCAGAACCTTCTCCAGCCTTCACCAAAACCAAACCTGTCTCAGCTCCTTCCTCCTCAAATATTCCCTCTGATATCCCTATTGTTAGAGTAAGAAGGTCTGAAAGGAATAAGGCCTCTTTCCATACCATTGGAAATGATCCAAACAATCCCATTGGGATTGATTCTCCACCCAAACCCTCATCTCCTACTTCTCAAACCTGTGCAGAAGATGAGAAAAATGCTTCAGAAGGAGGAAGCAGAGAGGAAAGTGATCCTTCTGAGGATCCAGATGATAATGATTCTGATCTCTTTGAAGATTCTGAGATGCTCAAGGCATTCTCTGAAAAATGGAAATGGAAAAGTATTATCCCTAGCAGAGTCTTCATGATAAGGGAAATAAGAAGAGGAGGATGGGATACCAACCATTTCCTTCAGAAGCAAGGATGGGGAGATTTCCTTGTCTTTAAAGAACCTATATATCCTAGGATTATAAAAGCTTTCTATGCTTCTGTAAGCAACTATAAGAGTGATAGGAACTCTCTTGTTGTTGATGTCAAAGGATCAACTATCATCCTCACCCTAAGCATTATTGAAGAAGTTCTCAATCTGCCTGCATGTCAAAATCATCTCTATGAAGATACTTGGTATGCTTCTACAGGCATAACCAAAGAAGAAGTAGTCAGAAAAGTCCTCAGCAAACCCAACCTACCTCTTGTCTCTAGTAAACTAACCCCCATTTGTAGGATATTCCACAAAATGTGCTGTTACTCCATTCTTCCTAGAGCTGGAACCCTTGAAAGGGTTACTGACCAAGACCTACTGGTTATGTATCATTTGCTGACTGGAAAACCACTTTCCCTATCCTACCTGCTTCTTAGAAGCATGATTTACTCAGCCAATCCACAGAGAGCTTATGCCAGCCTACCATATGGCATGCTGTTAACCAAAATCTTCAGATTGTACAATGTGCCTCTTGAGGATGAAGAATGTGAAGACAGTTGCACCTTTTTTGACAGAAAGAATATTAAGAAAATGAAGATGGTACATCCCACTCATTCTGAGCTATTTTCCAGCAGTAGCAGTGGAGAAGAAGAAGCTTCTGAAGAAGAAAGGGCTCCAAGGACTAAGAAGAAGAAAGAGGTACTTAAGACCTTTTCCAGAAAAGGAAGGGTCCAACAGTACCTTCTGGAGATGGAGAGCCCAGTAAAACTCAAAAGGTTTCTTCTTCTGGAGCTGAAAAGTATTGTCCATCTCCTTCTTCCTCACATAACATCATGGACACATCACCCCTTGAGGAAGTTAAAGCTGCTTCTCCAGTAGAGCATGCTCCTGTAGAAGAGGAGTCTATAGAAGAAGATAGGGAACAATCACTTGCTTCTGCAGAGGGATTAGCAGTAAATACCCCAGCTATGCTCTACACTGCTCAACTTACCTCTCCAACCATTCAACTCCCATCACCCCCAGCTGATGCAGTTGCTACAGAAGAAGTGGCTGCTAAGGAATCAGTGCAGAAGGAAGAAACTCAAACAGGTCCTTCTACAGGAACTTTTGGAACTGATCTGGTGAATCAATTCCTTACTTCTCCCATTCTGGATTCATCCATTCCTGCAGCTATGCCTCTCAAAGACTCTATTCCTGCTGTATCTGCCCATCTCTCATCTATGGAGACATTTCTCCAGCAACTAAGTGCTGAGAAGGAAGATATGCCTTCTGATCCTCTACAGAAGGAAGAGGTTGTTGGACCTGAAGATGCTGAACCTGAATATGTTTCCCCCACTACCAAAACTGACCCTTCTACTTCTTCCCAAGCACTTGAAAAACAAGTGAGAAAAATCAAGGCAGACGTCAAGAAGTTGTTCTCCAATGTCAATACTCTGCAAAATTCTGTAAATGAGATGATTGAGAGGTTCACACAGCATCAGTTCTGGTTTAATAACTTTGTTCTTCCTGTCATTGCTCCTCAAGCACCACAAATGCCATTTAATCAATACCAACCTCCTCAGAACATCCTCCAACCAACTACCTCATCATCCTCTGACCATTCCTCTCCTTCTAAGTAGAAGAAGATGATGATTCTGATTCTCCTAGGCTATATTAGTTTCTTTTTGATAGATGACAAAGGGGGAGAAGTAGTATGTGTAGTAGGTTATGTGACATTGTTATGTCTTAGGAATCTGGTAGGAGAGATCTTATTTGGCTTATTCTGCATGACATTGATCATGTCTTTTTGGATGATCTTGGATGATCTTTTTTATCATTAATGAATGCTCAATTACATTATGCTTTCCCCTGCTATTATAAATTGCTCTATAATCTGATCAATTGATTAACTATAACAATAGAATTCTGCTCTGTGCATTCTTGAATCTTACATGAAACTAACAGTAATTTGAATTCCATAAAAAGAAATGATAAATCAATCATAACTCTTAGAGGTACATGCATACATTCAAGGGGAGTACCTTCAGAATTATAACAATGTAAAACTTGATAGGTTGTCATCATCAAAAATTGGGAGATTGTAAGGTCCAAAAATCCCTTAAAGAGTGTTTTAATAATGACAACCAATCAAGGTTTACTTGAAATAATTCTTAACTTTAAGGACTAATGATTTTGTTCAAGTGAATGTTCAGAAGATACAGGTAAGCATCTGCAGAAGGAACAATTGAGCAGCAAAAGAAGGACACTTATTTAAGAAGATAAGTATCAGATTTGACAAGAATCACAAATCTGTGAAAAATAGATAGAATGCATACTGAAAAGCAATAAGAAGCACACTGTCATTGTCCAGAAGATCAGAACAGCTTTCTAAGAGAAGAAATCATAATAAAATTGTGTTAGAAGGAAGATTCATTTTGAGACAGTAAAAGAAAAGCTCATTACTGACTTTCAAGCATCAAGATATGCTTTCTTTGATATATGAAATTAATTACCAGAAGATGGATGACTGTTTCTAAGAAGAACCTAAGATTACTAATTCTGTAGAAGGAACAAAACATGTCAAAGACCAAAGAACAAATTAAATTCTTTGTCTTCTAAGATCACAGATGTGCAATAAACTTAAAGATAGTCTCAATCAAGCAAAGGATGAATATTAAAAAGATGTTCAAAAGAAGTGAAACTCCAGAAGCCCTGAAGAAGGAACATATTGCTGCAGAAGATGCAAATAAGGCCAAATGCATGTTAATCTCTTTCTTCTCATCTTCTCATGATTCCAGTGGACAAGTTGACTCAAGAATATGTGAAAATATTATACTGGAAAATTTCATCATGTCTGCAGAAGAAATACCTTGAGAAATAGCCCAAAAACAACCTGTAGAAGATACTCTGCAGAGGATGAAAGCTGGTCAAACTTGACAGCTGTAAAGCCTGCACTGCTGCAGCAGGGAAAGGGACATTTCCTAAGGCCAGCTGGATGTCCAACGGCTACTTTGCTCCAGCCCTCTATAAAAGGAGAGTTCCTCCACACTTGGAACACACCTCACTCTAGAAGAAACATATAAATCTGTTGTTTCATTGCTCCTGTCTTCTGGAAAATTTCTCTCTCCTTTATAAGAGTGCTTTATGATCTGAAAAGCTTTGGAGAGGGTCTTGGCTCATAAATTTGCTTCTGTTGTGCAAGTATTGTAATAGTTTGAGCCTTGTTTGTTTTTATTCTTTCTCATATTGTTTGTAAAAGTCTCAAAAGAGGTGTGCAGGTGAATATCCTTCTTCTGAGCAGTAAGGGAAAGGTTTTCCTGTGAGGTTTACTGAGATTTGGTGATCTCAGTGGGATTACAGAATCTGCAGAAGGTACTTGCAGCATTCTGGGTAGTGAATCTTCTGCAGAAGGTTCTGCAGTTGATGTTCAGTTGTAAGACTGAGTTGGTTAGGTTGTTGTTGGCCTGAAGAGGCAGGTAAAGAATACTAGTGGTAAGGTTACCCAAGAAGATTGTAAGTTGTTTGAAAAAGTGAGAAAATCTTACAGGTGTAGGGACTGGAGGTAGCCTCAGGTTGGAAGAGGTGAACCAGTATAAATTTCTGCGTGTCATCTTCTTCACTCTCTCTCTTTATTATTACTGCACATTACCTAACTTGATATATATCTTCTATATAATTAAAACAAGCTAACCATTACCTTCTGAAAGTTTAATTCTTTATACTTAGCCAAGGCAAACCCTTGAGCAGAAAAAGTATAGAAAAGAAATTGCAAATAAGATTTATTCAATCACAATTCAACCCCCCTTCTTGTGATTGAAGCCAAAACTTCTGTTAGATCCCATTAAACACCGTTGCTTCAATGGCTCAGTTGCTTCCTCAGCTCCCATTATGGATGCTCTAAGTATCTCTCATATTCATTGTCAGATTAAAGGATCTCTCTCGCAAAGTCACTGAAACAAACCCTATGTTAAAATTCTCCCTCATTAGTGCACATTTTTATTATTTTATTTAAAATTTATAAAAATTTGGAAATTTTTTATTGTATATACTGTTTTGTTTAAATTTTAGAATATATTGATTAATTAAGAACCATGTATATCAATAATTTTGATAAGATAGTCACCTTATTCTCTAGATGTTGTTTCTTAGTATTGCTTCTCTTTATTTTTTGAAATGTTTTTGTTTGAATATTAAAATATATTGATTAAGATCACAACATTGGCAATGAGAATCTCCTTATACTTTAAATGTTTTCATTTAAATTTTGTTCACGTCACGAATCCTAATCCCCCAAAGCTCTAAAGGCAGAACTCTTGAGAAAATTAGGCTCTAAGTAATTCGCAAAACATGACTCCTAAGGTAGTCCTCAGGGGCTATATATAATCTCAGAGGTCTATCTTTAAGCGTTGCCTTTTTGAATTTCTTTTATCCCTTTTATCTTTTAGGTATGATCCCCTTTTATGGATAAGGGGTAATCTTTTAGTTATTTGAATTCGAATAATGCTCAACCCTTTTTGCAGATAAAGGGCAATCTTTTCGTATATTCCTAAAAATCCTCCAGGCCCAACTATGTACAACCCCCGAAGTATAATGGGGTGAGAATCGGGCCTTTATACTTAAAAATAATGGATCTAGACTGTTTAATCTTCCGAAAAAATCCTCCAAGCCCAACGATGTACAGCCCCCGAAGTATAATGGGGCGAGAATCGGGCCTTTATACTTAAAAATAATGGGTCTAGACTGTTAATCTTCCGAAAACAAATCATCCAGGCCCAACGATGTACAGGTACCTATATACATCTTTTGTAACTAGGTTTTATCAAGTTTCTCCTCTTGAATAATTAACAAGAAAGTGTTTGATCATTTAATTTTCTTAGGCTAAAGTGTGTATATTACCTTAGATCGAATAATCCAAAAAATTTGTTAAGTAGGTAATCAACTAGCTAAGTCCTAGACTTGGAAGGCGAAAGCCGACTCCGAGAGTCGGATGGAGAAATATTAGCCAAGTCCCAAACTTGGAAGGCGAAGGCCGACTCCTTTTGTCGGATGGAGAAATATTAGTCAAGTCCCAGACTTGGAAGGCAAAGGCCGACTCCTATGGTCGGATTGGAGAAATATTAGCCAAGTCCCAGACTTGAAAGGCGAAGGTCGACTCCCTGAGCCGGATGGAGAATTTATTTAGCCAAGTCCCAGACTTGGATGGCGAAAGCCGACTCCCTGAGCCGGATGGAGAATTCATTTTAGCCAAGTCCCATACTTGGATGGCGAAAGCCGATTCCCTGAGTCGGATGGAGAATTTATTTAGCCAAGTCCCTGACTTGGATGGCGAAAGCCGACTCTCTGAGCCGGATGGAGAATTTATTTAGCCAAGTCCCTGACTTGGATGGCGAAAGCCGACTCCCTGAGCCGGATGGAGAATTTATTTTAGCCAAGTCCCAGACTTGGATGGCGAAAGCCGACTCCCTGAGCCGGGTGGAGAATTTATTTTAGCCAAGTCCCAGACTTGGATGGCGAAAGCCGACTCCCTGAGCCGGATGGAGAATTTATTTAGCCAAGTCCCAGACTTGGTTAGCGAAAGCTTGGTCAGTCATCCATCATGCCAGCATATTGGTTGCGATATTGCAAATAAAAAGAATCTATATTAGTCATTAAGATAACAATTATAATTAATGTCATCATATTAATATTCATGCTCCCAAATATGATAATGAAGAATCACATAAAGTAACATTATTTGACCAATCAATAAAAATAGGAAATTTATTTAATTCAACTTAAATTTGTATACATATTTGATTTGGTAGTAATAGAATATTTCTTATGTATATTTAATCATACAAAATTGATTAGCTATATTTATTTAAATTGATTATATTGACCAAGTTATTTAAGCCTCAAACAAACGTGTGAAATGGTAATTAAAAGCATTTTGATTTAAGCCAATTATGGTATACTTTTACTATAATTCATATTTTTAAAAACAAAATCCTATTATACTACGCATGAGGCGTATGACTTCATGAACACATATGATTTTTTTTCCTTCATTTTTATTTATTCTCAATCAAATAAAAATAACAAATAATTCAAAAAGAATAAATCCATACAATATTTATATCTATTAATTTTTTATTTTAGATTTTTTTAATCAAATCACTTTAAAACCATGTTTTTATTAGCATCTTGCAAGAAATCCGTAGTATATGAAATTATAAAAAAGATAATAGTAAGTTAACATGCCATCATGTTTCTACATAAAAAATGTGAACATTTAATTATATAAAATTTGTATTTAAAATTTAAATGTAAATTGACACATTTCAAATTGCTTACCCACATTTCTCTAACAATAAAAAAGAAAGGTAATAGTGATGGAAAATCAAGAAAAGAATCTTAAATATATCATTGAGTGTAAACACATTGCATTTTTCTTTTTCTTTTTTTTTTTAAAAATTACTATGCCATTAAAATCTAAGGTAGTCTAAGAATAACAAGTCTTTATTGCTACACGGGGATAAAATAAATTCACCAATTATATTAAAGAAGTAATTAGTCATCAATATTATTTTATAATTTTATTAATTAGTTAAATAGAAACATACGATGATAATCAACATTGTTTTATAATTTGGAATAAAAAGAAAATATATTTTAAATTTTTGTTTTAAAATGATAATTATTAATTAAGATAGGATAAAATTGAATATGGAGATATACCTGTCGCGGTCATGAACTGGAGGTTTCGTTGTTGTGTGAGCGAGCAAGCTAGTCTCTTGACATGCAGTTCCCATAGGGTGTATTTTGCTTCTGCAACGCTGTTACAACGCCATGAGTTGTTGAAGCATGGCATGAGTATCAGCATTACCCTCGATTCCTTCACTTGACACTTCATTATTTCGCGTAGACACCATTGTAAAAATCTTCAAGAATTCGAATGATATGTGGTCTGCGGGAAGAGTTTTACTGTAGACCCACGGTGGGCGCCAATGTTTACGTCACGAATCCTAATCCCCAAAGCTCTGAAGGCAGAACTCTTGAGAAAATTAGGCTCTAAGTAATTCGCAAAACATGATTCATAAGGTAATCCCTCAGGGGTTATATATAATCTCAGAGTTCTATCTTTAAGCGTTGCCTTTTTTAATTTGTTTTATCCTTTTTATCTTTTAAGCGTGATCCCCTTTTACGGATAAGGGGTAATCTTTTAGTTATTTGAATTCGAATAATGTTCAACCCCTTTTTGCAGATAAAGGACAATCTTTTCGTATATTCCTAAAAATCCTCAGGCCAACGATGTAAAAATTTAAAACAAAATTTTTAAGTGTTTTTCTTTACTTGGAAGTATCAAAATCGAAAAATTAAAATTGTTATTGTGTGTATTGTATGAATGGTTAAAAAATTAGTTAATTAATTAAATAATTAATATTTAATATGTGACTTTTAGTGAGAGTAGAAAGTGGGCCATGTTATCAAAATCATTTGTTGAAAAGAAAAGGGAAAACATGAAAGAAAGGTTATCTTCTATGTATATAATATGGGTAGAATTTGTACCGACAAATGTAGTCACTGCATCCTATATTTGATAATCTGATTTCAAGTTTAATAAAAAAGGAAAATTAAAAAAGGTAAAAGTATATCCTGAATCACACAATTAAGATGAGTCATCAATCTAAACTTTTACAAAAAGCCCCACATTTACTCAGACAGCTAGAGCCAAATATGGCAAACTATACAATTGGCTATTTGGCATTGAATAGATGATTCAAAATTTCTCTCAAAAAGTCCCTTGTAAGATTTGACACGAAAGTATCCTATCTTCAGAGGATTTAAAAGATAAGTAGCACTCAACTTTATTAGGCCACAAATGGCCAATTAAGCTTCCCTCTTTAGCACAAGGCAGGTGTATTTTCTAGCAGATTCGAAAAGAGATAAAACATATCCATAAAAACTTTGTTGAAAATATTTATAAGCAATTAGCAATAATTTTGTAATTTTTTACTTTTTGTTTCCTCTGGTTATCTCTATTGATAAGATGCTGCCGACTACATGGCAACGATATGTGCTAAAGATGGTGATAAATTCAAAGATGAGAGTGTACTTTTATCTTTTTTAAATATTGTTGAACACAAATATAAAACTTTCCTATTTAATTTGTGTTTGTACATAATAAGAAATAATGATTAAATAAAAATATAGGACAGAAAATTCCTCATAGTTTTTAATAATTTCAAATTGACTCAATATTGATACAGAAATATCGTTGCAAACAAGAAAATAAAAAATCACTGAACACAATAATTAAACACAATAATTAACTTGTAAGGGACTGTTTCAGCTTAACTAATAGTTTTGAGTTTGAACCCTAAATGTATAGTTATATTAGATATTCAAAAAGAAAAAGTTTTATCCTTCATAAAGGTCTTACCCACTTATACTTTTATGAAAAAACATACAATTAAGAAAATAGAAGTAATGCATGAGTTGTTTAGGTTCGGTGGGGCAAAAGAAAATCCAAAACAGTCATTTTAACTGATTGAATTGGTTAAATTTTAATTAATTGAAAAACTTTTTAGCCAACCTAAACTAATTAAGTTTAGTTCAAATCGGGTTAGTTAGATTTATCATATTAAAATAATAAAACTTTTAAGCTTTTAATTGATATTACCTTATTTTTATCTAAAATTTTAAATTTTATATTACCAAGAAGAAAATTTTTCTTATTATTAGTAATTAAATCAATTTCAAACATTATATGTTACATTTTGTTACATATTTAACTTTTTTTTGCAATTATATATATTACCATATTTAACGTTAGAAAACTAAAATTTTAAAATTTTTCAAAAAACAATTGATTGGACTATTAAGTTGGAGGTTTGGCTTTCATGTTAAAAAAGATAAATTTAAAAACTAAGGACCCGTTGGTTTTGGTAAAGACTAGGGTGAATCTCCCTCATGGGTGACTCACGGATGAGTATACATTTAAAACTTGCGATAGCCAATTTTTTTCATTTGTTACTCAAAATTACTATAGTTTGCTACTTTGTCCCGGATGTTTATGAAATTACAAGATAAATCAAAGCCCATTTGTCATATATTTATTAAAAATTGGTCATCTACTCATCTGTGTCTATGAAGAGGTTTTGTTGGTTTCTAAGTTTCATCATTGTCGTTGCTTCATGAAAAACTGCCAAAAGAAAAAAACTTTGTTAATCACTAAGGTCACTGAAATTGTGGGTGGTGGAGGTTTGTTAAAGCTTTATACTGTGTGGGTTTGTCTTGCACATGGCTTCCTTTTTGTGCTTACAACCTGCAATTATGGGTGGCGGAGGCTCTGTGCTAATGCTTACAGGTGGGGTACGATTACACGTGTGACTTGTTTTTAAACGCAAAGAAGGCCAATTCATCAAAATTCACATTCGCATTAAGAATGTCACTTCCACATTCTAATATTTCAGAAATGATATACATTTATTGCAACACTTTGCGGCATTTTTCCAACATCGACCTTTAAGATGACTGGGTATAATCCATGGCGGTGACAACTTACTGGAGTTCACGATGATAACCATCCACCCAAAATCTCTTCAAATCCACGCCATGGCAATAAATAAAATTGATAACCGTACAACGTCATTGTGGTAACTAGGCATGTCGTAGACCAGTCATTTGCCACGATATATTTTCCGAAAGTGGGAACGCCGAAAGAGATTTCGGTGACACCTAATCAGAGTTATACAACACAGAGCAGGACCACCAACAAAAAATTGATGTATTTAGGGATCTTTATGTAAAGCACAAATTGGTTATAAGGACAATTTTAACTTCCTAAACCACTTGTTGCCTGCAACAGATCTTACCCGTCCATTTATATCTGATGGTGAAAAAGGGTGATTCACCCTGTGCATCACCTAATAGAAGATTCATTCTAGCCTTGGCCGTTGGTTTTTAGTTTTAATTAAGTTTTGAAATTTGTTAAAATCAAAATAAGTTTTTAATTTTGTAATATTAGTTTCAGATTTTTGTGATTTATAATTTTACAAAGTTATTGTAAAACTTGTCATTTAGAGGTTTAGATAAGGGAGACAAGATAAGATGGATTATCTTAACTCCACTTGCTTTAGTTGTGGAGGGTGTCAAGTGACAACATTAGTGTAGGGAGTCAAGTGAACACTAGTGGTGGTGAAGGGTGTTTGAGTGGTAATGAAAGACATTGAGTGATAGTAGTGGATGGTCCTAAACGACAACAATGGTGGAGGGTGCCAAGCGGTTGTGGTGGCAAGTGGCAGTGTAAGGGTGCTAGGAGGTAGTTGAGGAGGGTGTTGAGTTGTGGTGGTGAAAGGTGTCAAGTTGAGAGGACAATGGAAAGTAGTGTCAAGAGCAACTATGGTGGATGGTGTTGAGCGATGGCGAGATGAAATGTGTCCACTGGTAATTATGGTGGTGGAAGGTGTCAGACAATGGTGGCGATGAAGGGTGTTGAGCTAGCGACAATGTTGGAGGATGTCAAATGGCGACGATAGTGGAAGATTCTAGGCAACAATGATAGATTGTGTCAGGCTAGAATGGTGGAGGATGTCAGACATCAATGGTGGAAAATGTTGAGGAAACGGTGATAAACAATACTAAGTGGTGGCAACAATGGTGGAGGGTGTCAAATGACGACATTAATAATGGATGATGTTTTACAACAAATAATAGTAGTGGCGTAATGTGTTGGACATTTTTTACAACGGTGCAAGGTGAAGAGAAATGATAGTGGTGGTAGAGGGTGAGCGTGGGAACAGTGGTAACGATGGACGGTGTTGAGTAACAATAGTAGTAGTAAAAGGTAGGAAATGCATAATTTTTTTTTTAAATAAAATATAATCCATAATTATTTATTTTTTAAAATTGAGATAAACTTATTTTAAAATTTAATTAAAAATCATTTTAACCCAGTTTTAACAAACATGTTTTATTTTTAAATTTGAATTTAAAAATGAAAAATTAGAAACTCGCAACACCCTAAATGAATATAAATTAATGGTAGTTAATATTGTTCTTATATAAGGTGGAGTGAATCAATTATCAAAAACAATTTAATTTGTTTTATTTTTTAAAATCGTCATTAAACTATGAACCTTTTAAAAGTAAAAATATATCCATATAATAGCCACTTGTTTAATTTTGTAAGTGTTTAATTAAATTCGACCAAGTAATCAATTTAATTGAACTACTAGGTTAATGGTTATACCTACCGGTTGAAATGAATATATAAATACTTAGTGTCTGTTTAGTTTAAATTTTGAACCATCCAGAATCAATTTTGCAGAATTGATTTTAAATCACTTTCGTCCAACGTGTTTCGTAAAGCGTGCACACTCATTTTCAACCATTAATTTCTAGAATCAATTATACTCAACTGTAAACCAAACGGACCCTTAATTATATAAAAATATATTGAAAATCAAATGATTTCATGTTTTATAACAATTAATACAATTGGACAAGTTATAAAAAACAAAATAAATAATATAAATTGATAATCACAAATTTAAAATACAATCAAATAACAAAAGTTTATAATATAAGCTTGCGAATTTTGGCCCTTTCTGTTCATGTTATTTGATTTTTATGTATTATTTTTTTAAAAGAAAAGCACCTGACTTGCCTAATATTTAATAGAATCAACCTGGTCACACAGGTTCACAGTCACATGCATAGCAAATCAAAACAGCTATCAAATTGGTTATTTGGACAGTTCATCAGTCAGATTATACTACATCAATTCGGTTTAAGTTATTAACACTCATTGTTTATGTTTAATTTATTTTAGGATGTGCTTTTTATTATTCAATAAGTACTTATTTAAATGTTCTGTTTTTATTCATACACAATTGTTAGAAACATGGCCGACCCAAGTGGAGGCTACTAAAGCATTGCTTTAGGCCTCAAATATATATATATATATATATATATAAATAGGGTTCAAATTACACCGGTGTAAGTTACATTAAATGTTACAACGTTGAATAATTTTTAACGGATCATTGTATTAAATAATCCACCATTGGATTGAAAGTTACTACCATATAGATCATACATATAAAATTTTACATTAATCCAAAATTATTTTATATGTCATTGAGATATCTCAAGATTAACGTTATATATACATTTGAAATATATGAAAAATCCAACCATTTGATTATCAAGTTATTAGTGTCAAAATTTTATGAAATTTGACACATATAATCTTGATGATGAATAAACATAATTCAACGGTTGGATTACTAAAAAGTATATTCGATTCGTAATTATTAGCGGTGTAATACTTGGTGTAATTTACACCGGTGTAATTTGAACTCTCATCATCTTATAAATTAAAATTAATTAAATTTTTATATCAAATATAAAAAATATTATTAATTATTAGTTGATAGATAGTAATTAAAAATATTTTATTCCTTATAAAAAATAGTTTTTTCAATTTAATATAACTTTATTTGTTAAAAATATATTTTCATTTTTTTTCTAAAAAATAGATATGTTATGTGAGGCCTCTTATCTCTTATGAACAGACCCCTATTTTATAATTTGTTTTAGGCCTACAGAAGTGTATATTGGGCTGGTCCTGATTAGAAACTAAAGTATGTTCAGCTAAACATTTACAACTTTTAATTAGATAAAATTGATTTTACTTCAATGAGTTTAAGCCTTTGTTTGGTAGCAAAGAGGTAGGGGAAATAAGGAGGGCGGAGAGAAGTGGAGAGAGAAGTTGGCAACTTCTCTTGTTTGGTGGAGGAGAGAAGTAGTGGAGAAATGCCAAAAAGTTGTGGGTCCCACCAAATTTTTATTTCTCCTCAAATTTGAAGAGAGATAGGAGAGAAATGCATTCCTCTTCTATTTTAAACTCATTTCTTGTAACATCCTAAATTTTATTAAGTAAAATATTAATGAAATTAAATAAATAAGTAGAGGAAATAATTAATTAAATAGATGAATAAATAATAGGATCAATATTATTATTAGTTTTATCCATAAAGTTAGCTTAAATTTAAAAGAGGAGAAAGGGGGTTGAGATTGGGCCCAAGCCCAATTAGGCATTCTAGTAACGAGGGGTTATCAGTTCACCCTAATCCTTATTCGTATAATCGTCAGAGAGCGAAATGCTAAGGAGGGGAGAAACCGAGTCTCAAGAGGGGATTGCTGCAGAATGAGCATCAAGAACCAAGAAAGGGACTTCCTTGCTGTATTCGATCTTCGCTTAAGGTACGGTGGGGAAGAGGGTGCTGCTTGTATATGCATGTAGGGGGTGCTTGGGTAGTGAGGGCAACCATAAGACCCTCTAAGACTCTAAATTTGAAATTGATATATATATATATATATATTGAGTGTTGGATGATGAAAACATGTTGATTGATGATTAGTTCTGTGAATCTTTGTGAATCTTGATTGGATTGAATGAGAATAAAGAGAATAGTGAAAAGGGGTTAATAAGGGTTTAATGATTTTGGGTTTTGATGGGAAAACCATGTAAAACTGTTAAAGATTGATGATTTTGATGAGTTTGATGAATATTAATGATTATGAATGGTGTTTGATCGAAAAGGATTGAATAAAGGTTGAATAGAGTGATGTAGAAGTGTTAGAAATCGTGAAATCTGCGATCTGCGTCGCGGGTAATCGATTACCAGGAGTGGTAATCGATTACCAATGTGTTCTGGGTAACCCAGAAGTGTTGTTTGTTCGCTGGTAATCGATTACATGATTGTGGTAATCGATTACCAGAGAGTTTGTTTGCAGGTAATCGATTACAGGGATGTTGTAATCGATTACCAGAATGTTTGGTTGCAGGTAATCAATTACAAGGTGGTTGTAATCGATTACCAGATACCTTGTTTGCAGGTAATCGATTACTAGAGGTTGGTAATCGATTACCAGAGTGGATTTTGAGATCCTGATTGTTTAATGATGATTGATGGTGTGTGATAATGCTTAATAATGATTGGTGTGCATAATATGCAATGAGATGGTTGATGATATTGAATGTTGATGGTTTTTTGGTGTGCATAATATGCAATGAGATTGATGATGAAGATGAATAATGATGATGTTTTGGTGTGCATAATATGCAATGTAATTATTGATGGTGATGTTTTGGTGTGCATAATATGCAATGTGATTAATGATGATGGTGAATATTATGATGATGTTACCTGAGTTGTGCGGGCCCATAGAGGGGGTACAACTTAGGAGAGATGCCTTGAGCATATGTGATGAGATCGGAATTGTGCAGGCCCATAGAGGGGGTACAATTCGGGTGGTGAACTGAGTTGTGCGGGCCCATAGAGGGGGTACAACTCAGGGGATCAAGATGCGGCGTTCGATGCACGGGCCCATAGAGGGGGTGCAATCTAGGGGTGATTTGTACTGGCCCATAGAGGGGGTGCAACCTAGGTTCGAATGTCGTTGTGCGGGCCCATAGAGGGGGTACAACCTATCGGACTGTGTGTGGTGACACCGGTAGACTATCTTGGTACTAACTAGAGTGATTGACGAGGTGCACCCATTGTGCGGAGTTCCAAGTCATGATCTTTGGGTAGGTGAGGTGATGAGATTTGGTGCATGTGATGATGAGTTATACTTAATGATGAATTGAGTTATAATATGATGATGATGAGTTTTGGTGCATACATGATGGATGTATATATGAGATATATTTGATGATGAAATTGAGTAAACAATGATGTTGTAAGTATTAATGATGATTGAGCCTTATGTGTGAAAATAGAGTATGTGATTCCTTTGGTGAATGATGGTATGAGAATTATGTGATGATATAAATGAATGGTTATATGCTGATTTATAAATGATTATTATCTAATGAATTATGTGATGTTTGGGGTATGTGGTGTGGTGAAAGATGATGCTATTTATATGTGGGTGAGGATAGGGTAGCCTCCTATGTGTATGTATGAGTAGTATTCTTTTCCTCACCGTTATACTGTGGATATTTTTACAGGTATTAATGATGACACGACTGGTGTCGAGTTTTGAGTAAAGGGAGTGTGTTCTGATACATGTGACATCAGGGCATAATATTAGGGTTGTTTCTCTATGTTTCTAGTTAGGAAGGTTTTCGTAAACTGTTTTGGATGTCTTGCACAGCAAGTAGGATGTTTAGTTACTTTTATATTTTTGGAGATTCCGCTGCATGAGTATTTGAATACATTTGAGTTTCGTTTTATTTTAATTAAGTTGTTTTCGAACTAATGAAGTTTTTAATAAGAGAGTTATGTGAATCTTTTTACCCATTGTGGGACGTTACCTTTTCTACACTTCAATTTATTAAACGTATAAGTGTTTGGGGTAGAAGGGTGTCACATTAGTTGGTATCAGAGCAGGTCGGTTCACCGACCTTGAGTTATGAGTTTACTATGCTTCTGAGGTGTTAATCTGATTGGTTGATTGAGTGAATTATATTGCTTTGAGTTAACTGTTTGTTTGATTGGTCGGTTCATCGACCTTGAGTTATGTATTTGTTGTGCTTCTGTGGTGCTAAATTGTGATGTAGATTGAGTAAGGTGTATTATTGATTTTTTTTCTAGATTTTCAGTGTCCTGCAAGGTTGGTAAGTCTTTGATTATCTTGCTTCAAGTGATTGTGACTGGCCACCCTAATGATTTGAACATGATAAGAGAAGAGGTAACAACTTGAGGAGAGTATTTTGTCAATAACATTGCTAGAAGAAAATCTTTGCGAAAATGTTTTAAGAAAGAAAATTTTAAATAAGATTTTATGTGTGAATGATGATATGATTATTATATTATATAATTGTGATGATTGATTGATTGAATTGTGTTGTCTTGATTGGATTGTTTGTTTGACTCCCCTACTGTTCTGTGAATCAAGAAAAGTGACGGCTAGAAGAGGTAGGAATGATTGTGTGATTGCTGAAGCCTTAATGGCTATGGCACAGGCTGTTGGCAACCTGAACCAACATCATGAGGTGGATTGGATCCACCTACTTTTCATGGGGGTTATGACCCCGATGGTGCTACCGATTGGATATACGAAATCGAGAAGATCTTCAAAGCGATGGACTGCCCTATGCTACAGAAGGTGACGTTAGCAGCATTCATATTATCAGGGGATGCCGGCTTCTGGTGGCAGAGCACCTGCCAGAGGATGATCGATGAGGGAACAACGCTGAGCTGGGATAACTTCAAGAGGTTATTCCTGGAGAAGTACTTCCCACATGATGTGCGCAACAAGAAACAAATCGAGTTCCTTGAGTTAAAGCAAGGGGATAGCACTGTGGCAGACTACGTATCCAAGTTTGAAGCGCTAGTACGATTCTGCCCTACACATGAGGGAGCTGCCAATGAAGAGTCCAAGTGTGTAAAGTTTCTCAGCGGTCTTCGTCCAGAGATCAAGCAAGTGTTCAACTACCAAGGGATGACGCGCTTTCACGAGTTGGTGAACAAGTGCAGAATTTATGATGAACACAGCAGAGCTAGAGCGGCACATTATAAGAGTGGAGGGTCTATGAGGAATCAGAACAAGTTCCAATCAACTAACAAGGGCAAACCGTATTCTCGTGCAACGGGAGGCTCCAAGTTTGGAGGTGTCAGTGAGGGTACAGTGTAGAAGAAGTGAGTTTCTTAGGTCATGTGATTTCTAGAGGAGGTATAGGCGTAGATCCTTTTAAGGTAGAAGTTGTGCTTAAGTGGGAGGCTCCTAAGTCAGTAAGTGAGATTAGAAGTTCCTTGGGTTGGCTGGGTACTATAAAAGATTCATAAAGGGGTTTTCTAAGTTAGCTTTACCTTTGACTGAGTTGACTAGGAAGGGGGTTGCCTTCGTGTGGAACAGTAAGTGAGAGTCTAGCTTCCAAACTCTTAAGGAAAAGTTGACTAGTGCACCAGTGTTAGTGTTGCCTAATCTTAGCAAATCCTTTGTAGTGTACTGCGATGCTTCTAAGAGGGGTTTAGGTGGAGTGTTAATGCAAGAGGGTAAAGTAGTAGCTTATGCTTCTAGGCAATTGAAAATCCATGAGAGAAACAACCCTAGCCATGACCTGGAGTTAGCGGCTGTAGTGTTTGTGTTGAAGATTTGGAGGCATTACTTATATGGTTCCAGATTTGAGGTTTTTAGTGACCATAAGAGCCTTAGATACTTGTTTGATCAGAAGGAGTTAAACATGAGGCAGAGGAGGTGGTTAGAGTTTCTTAAGGATTATGATTTTGAGTTAAGTTACCATCCCGAAAAGGTTAATGTAGTGGTCGATGCTTTAAGTAGGAAATCTATCCATGTTAGTTCCCTGATGATTAAGGAGATGGATCTTTTAACCCAATTTAGGGATTTGAGTTTAGCTTGTGAAGTGACTTCTGTTAGTGTGAGGTTAGGGATGACTAGAGTAAGTAATGATCTGTTGAAGGATATTAGCAAGGCCCAATTAGAGGACCCATTTTTGGTAAATAGGCGAGAGACTATAGAAGGAGGTAAGGGTGGAGAGTTTGTGATAGGTACCGATGGGGTAGTGAGATTTGGAGACCGTGTGTGTGCGCCTAGTGAACTTACTATTAAGCGTTTAGTGCTAGAAGAAGGGCATAGAAGTAAGCTTAGTTTCCACCCAGGATCGACTAAGATGTATCAAGATTTGAAGAAAGTATTTCTGGTGGCCTAGAATGAAGAGGGACATAGAGGAGTTTGTGAGTGCTTGCTTAGTGTGCCAAAAGTCTAAGGTAGAACATCAAAAGCCTTCGGGATTGCTTCAACCCTTAAGTATACCTGAGTGGAAGTGGGATAGTATTTCCATGGACTTTGTAGTTGCTTTGCCTAAGACTATGAGGGGGCATGACTCCATTTGGGTTATTGTGGATAGGTTAACTAAGAGTGCACATTTCCTTCCTATTAACATTAAGTACTCCTTAGAGAAACTAGCCCAACTATACATCGGTGAGATTGTGAGGTTGCATGGCATACCATCTAGTATAGTTTCAGATAGAGATCCCAGGTTCACCTCTAGATTTTGGGAGAGTTTGCAGAAGACCTTGGGGACCCAACTTAGGCTTAGTTCATCTTATCACCCTCAAACTGATGGTCAGACCGAGAGAACCATTCAATCCTTAGAGGATTTTCTTAGGGCTTGCGTGTTAGACCAAAGGGGTAGTTGGGATAGCTTCTTACCTTTGATAGAGTTTACCTATAACAATAGTTTTCACTCTAGCATAGGTATGGCGCCTTATGAGGCTTTATATGGTAGGAGATGTAGAACACCTTTGTGTTGGTGTGAGCCGGGGGAGAGCCTTGCGTTAGGACCTGAGATAGTGCAGCAAACCACTGATAAGGTTAGGATAATCCAGGAAAAGATGAGGATAACTCAGAGTAAGCAGAAGAGCTACGCTGATAAGAGAAGAAAGGAATTGGAATTCAAAGAAGGAGATTATGTATTCCTAAAAGTCACTCCATGGACTGGGGTTGGTAGGGCATTAAAGTCTAGAAAGCTTACACCTCGATTCATTGGTCCTTACCAAATTCTTAAAAGAGTCGGCAATGTCGCCTATCAGATTGCTTTACCTCAACACTTGTCAAACCTTCATAATGTTTTCCATGTTTCTCAACTCCGGAAATACATTCACGATCCTTCGCATGTGATTGAGTCGGATCATCTTGAAGTTAAGGAAAACCTGAAGGTGGAAACCATGCCGGTGAGAGTTGAGGATCGGAGGGTGAAACAACTTCGAGGTAAAGAGATTCCTTTAGTTAAGGTAATCTGGGGAGGACCTACACCCGAGAGTGCCACTTGGGAACTGGAAGAGAAGATGAAGGAGTCCTATCCAGAGTTATTCGCTTCAGGTAAAATTCGAGGTCGAATTTTCTTCTAGGAGGGGAGAGTTGTAACATCCTAAATTTTATTAAGTAAAATATTAATGAAATTAAATAAATAAGTAGAAGAAATAATTAATTAAATAGATGAATAAATAATAGGATCAATATTATTATTAGTTTTATCCATAAAGTTAGCTTAAATTTAAAAGAGGAGAAAGGGGATTGAGATTGGGCCCAAGCCCAATTAGGCATTCTAGTAACGAGGGGTTATCAGTTCACCCTAATCCTTATTCGTATAATCGTCAGAGAGCGAAACGCTAAGGAGGGGAGAAACCGAGTCTCAAGAGGGAATTACTGCAGAGTGAGCATCAAGAACCAAGAAAGGGACTTCCTTGCTGTATTCGATCTTCGCTTAAGGTACGGTGGGGAAGAGGGTGCTGCTTGTATATGCATGTAGGGGTGCTTGGGTAGTGAGGGCAACCATAAGACCCTCTAAGACTCTAAATTTGAAATTGATATATATATATATATATTGAGTGTTGGATGATGAAAACATGTTGATTGATGATTAGTTCTATGAATCTTTGTGAACCTTGATTGGATTGAATGAGAATAAAGAGAATAGTGAAAATAGGTTAATGAGGGTTTAATGATTTGGGGTTTTGATGGGAAAACCATGTAAAACTGTTAAAGATTGATGAGTTTGATGAATATTAATGATTATGAATGGTGTTTGATCGAAAAGGATTGAATAGAGGTTGAATAGAGTGATGTAGAAGTGTTAGAAATCGTGAAATCTGCGATCTGCGTCGCGGGTAATCGATTACCAGGAGTGGTAATCGATTACCAGTGTGTTCTGGGTAGCCCAGAAGTGTTGTTTGTTCGCTGGTAATCGATTACCAGAGAGTTTGTTTGCAGGTAATCAATTACATGGATGCTATAATCGATTACCAGAATGTTTGGTTGCAGGTAATCGATTACAAGGTGGTTGTAATCGATTACCAGAGACCTTGTTTGCAGGTAATCGATTACTAGAGGTTGGTAATCGATTACCAGAGTGGATTTTGAGATCCTGATTGTTTAATGATGATTGATGGTGTGTGATAATGCTTTATAATGATTGGTGTGCATAATATGCAATGAGATGGTTGATGATATTGAATGTTGATGGTGTTTTGGTGTGCATAATATGCAATGAGATTGATGATGAAGATGAATAATGATGATGTTTTGGTGTGCATAATATGCAATGTAATTATTGATGGTGATGTTTTGGTGTGCATAATATACAATGTGATTAATGATGATGGTGAATATTATGATGATAGTGTATATCACTTATGATGATGATGTAATGATGAGGGTGTATATCACCTTTGGATGATGATGTTACTTGAGTTGTGCGGGCCCATAGAGGGGGTACAACTTAGGAGAGATGCCTTGAGCATATGTGATGAGATCGGAATTGTGCGGGCCCATAGAGGGGTACAATTCGGGAGGTGAACTGAGTTGTGCGGGCCCATAGAGAGGGTACAACTCAGGGGATCAAGATGGGGCGTTCGATGCACGGGCCCATAGAGGGGGTGCAACCTAGGGGTGATTTGTACTGACCCATAGAGGGGGTGCAACCTAGGGTCGAATGTCGTTGTGCGGGCCCATAGAGGGGGTACAACCTATCGGACTGTGTGTGGTGACACCGATAGACTATCTTGGTACTAACTAGAGTGATTGACGAGGTGCACCCATTGTGCGAAGTTCCAAGTCATGATCTTTGGGTAGGTGAGGTGATGAGATTTGGTGCATGTGATGATGAGTTATACTTAATGATGAACTGAGTTATAATATGATGATGATGAGTTTTGGTGCATACATGATGGATGTATATATGAGATATATTTGATGATGAAACTGAGTAAATAATGATGTTGTAAATATTAATGATGATTGAGCCTTATGTGTGAAAATAGAGTATGTGATTCCTTTGGTGAATGATGGTATGAGAATTATGTGATGATATAAATGAATGGTTATATGCTGATTTATAGACGATTATTATCTGATGAATTATGTGATGTTTGGGGTATGTGGTGTGGTGAAAGATGATGTTATTTATATGTGGGTGAGGATAGGGTAGCCTCTTATGTGTATGTATGAGTAGTATTCTTTTCCTCACCGTTATACTGTGGATATTTTTACAGGTATTGATGATGACACGACTAGTGTCGAGTTTTGAGTAAAGGGAGTGTGTTCTGATACATGCGACATCAGGGCATAATATTAGGGTTGTTTCTCTATGTTTCTAGTTAGGAAGGTTTTCGTAAACTGTTTTGGATGCCTTGCACAACAAGTAGGATGTTTAGTTACTTTTATATTTTTGGAGATTCTGCTGCATGAGTATTTGAATACATTTGAGTTTCGTTTTATTTTAGTTAAGTTGTTTTCGAACTAATAAGGTTTTTAATAAGAGAGTTATGTGAATCTTTTTACCCATTGTGGGACGTTACCTTTTCTACACTTCAATTTATTAAACGTATAAGAGTTTGGGGTAGAAGGGTGTCACATTTCTCTTTTATTTCATACCCATTTCTCTCACATCAAACAACTTAAATATATATTTCTCTTTCATTTCACACATATTTCTCTCACACCAAACAACCTAAAAATCTCCTCTATCTCTTCCATATTTCTCTCTTTCCTATTTCTCTCTTCCTTATTTCTCTTTTCTCTATTTCCCTAATACTACCAAACAGAGCATAAAGAAATATGATTTATATTTAAAAACTTTTTTTTTCCTGAAAAGTATGTTCGGAATAAAAATCAATATAAAATTTTCAGTTATTTAAAACAAAGGTTACAATCAATGAATTTGATTCAAGTGATACATGTTAATTTGATTCTCTTAAATAAGATCTCGGGTTCAAATTTCGTGGATAAAAAAAATCTCTGCTAAAAGTCCTAGTTCCACTTAAACCAAACAAAAGGTTACAATTTATTACATTAGCTCAAATACAAATTTAGAGATACCAACAGGGGTTGGTTCAAATGGTATATGTTTGATTCCCCTTAAGTAAGGTCTCGGATTCGAGTCTTGTAGATGGAAAAAAAATCTCTGCTGAAAGAGCTAGTCCCACCATGATGTGTGAATGTTCCCGACTCGAACAAGATTGTGGCATGAATTTCAAACCATGGTTACATTTTAAAACTAATTCAAGATGCTCTCAATCCATCCGAACATGCTTTAAGTTGACATGTTATAATATAAAGTTATTGCAAGGATTCTTTTGAAATATTTATGTGTAAAGTCTAATTTAAAAAACTATAAAAAACTAACTTATAAATAAATAAAATTTTAATTAACTGAAAAAGAAAGCTCTTAAGATGTAGTCACAAATGGCCAGCTGGTAAAATAAAACTTCAGGAGTTCAAGTCATCAACTCCCATGAAAAGTTTTCCATTTCCTTTCCTTTCCTTTTTTCCTTTTGTTTTTTTTCAGGCTTGTAGGCCCATTGGCTGGATCCACAAACGTGCTAAAATGATGTTAAGGTTGTTGATTAATAATTTCATGCTGGCTCTTGTTCATTTGTAAGCATCGTTTTCCTGGAGAAAAAAGTAAAAACATATAGTTTTTTAATTTCTTTCAGTGTTTCCAAGTCTCTGCCAAAATATTATTTATATGGTCAAGGTACTTGGGTTAGTACATAGTACTATAATATTATTGGGAAGTGAGGAGTGTCACATGTTAATTAGTTACGTGTCCTTTACAAATGTTAATTAAATCCTTAAATTATTGTCGCAGTTCAGCATTTAACTTTCTTTTCCCTCCTAATCAGCCTTGAGATTCTCCTTCATTTGAGGGGGAAAAATACAAAAAACAAAATGCATCTATTTGGTGATTCCTTTTCTTGGGTTTAGTACTGTAATAGCAAAATTCTACTGCTACCGAAATATATAATACCAATTGAGATCCTACAGGAATGATCTTCAATTTAAATCGCCTTTTAATTTGAAAGAATTTCAATCAGATGTAGTGATCTAGTTTTTACACGAGATTCACATGAACCTAGCAAAATAAAAATTAAATGAGGAGTACCATCAAGAGAAAATGAAAAAAAATTAGGACTTGTTTGGTTTACATCTTCATTTCCTGTTTCCATTTTCTGTTTTCATTCTGTTTCCTGTTTTCTGAAATTTTACAAAGAAAAAACTGGAAATACTGGAAATAGCAAATTTTTATTTCCAGCATTTACAGTTTTTCCTTTGTAAAATTCCAGAAAACAGGAAACAGAAAATGAAAACAGGAAATGAAAATGTAAACCAAACAAGCCCTTAGGGATGAAGGGATATATACACTCATACGCAGCACTTTTTTTTTATTTTTCACATGCACTTTTTTTTATTTTTCACATGCACTTTTAGTACCATTTTCTAACCATAGTAATTAAACTCGAATTGGCCCGATCAGTTGAATCGGAAACTGGGTCCATGACCGATCCGATTCAGTTATTAGATCGTTTGTGTATATGAATCAATTTGAACCAATAGAAACTCGTTAAAATCGATGTGAACCGGTCCAGTCCCGAGTCAACTGATTCTGATTTTCCAGCAGTGTAATGAAGAGCTTACCACTCGACCACATGCTCCCCTGCATTATAATGCACATATTGTTATATATATTTTTTGGAAAATGCTAACGAGTGCCCTTAGGGCACTTGTTAAGATCTAAAAATACAAATGTTTTATTGGAATGTGTAGTATTGAATGTTGCAAATGTAATCAATGCTGTGATTTCCAACAAAAACCTTCTTTATATAGATCCTTAACTAGTGCCCTTAGGGCACTCGTATAGTAGGACCCATATTTTTTTGACAAAGTAAAGAAAATGTTTGCCAATCTTTCTTATTGGTATAAGAAAATGCTCAAATTTGTTATATTTGTACATACATATTTACATATATTTTAATATATCATATAAATTTTTATATAATATTTAATTATCACCAATTCAACCAGTGATTCAGTGGTTCGATCAGTGACCCGTTAACTTAGTATTATAACCGAGTCAATCACCGGTCCGAGTTTTATAACATTATTTGTAACTAATTCAAGTGATATATGTTCGATTTTTCCTAATAAAATCTCGATTCTCAGATTCAAATTTAAGCCACATGTTTATTAAAAAAAGTGCACTTTTAGGAAAACTGGATGATAAAGGAGATGAAAGGTATTGGGGGAAAACGTTCTTCATTTTCAAAAGGCAGTTATGGGCTCTTATTAATTATATTAATTGTCATGAACCAAATTGATATAACAACTGGGGGATTAAAGACCTTATTTTCTTCTGTAAATAAAAATAGGAAAACAAAGACTTTTTTTCTTCAAGTCCTTTTCACCAAATGTAGATAAAAATCACACCAATACAATTAATGGGAAAATGGAGAAGGCAAGGATAATAAAAGAACACACTAATCCAACCCACCAAAGAGTTTTTAATTAGCTGACTTTTTGGTAGATCAAGAGATGATATTATATTGGAGATCTAAATGCTAAAACACATGCACCATTTTGCCTTTGCAAAAGGGAACACATATAAAGTGAAATTAAAGAAAAATTTATTATTACTTGCCTAAAAGATTGACTTTGTTAAAGAGAAATAATGAGGTTTAGCCCCAAGAGTAAGCATAGTCCTCCACTGTCTACCCATTCGGAGAAAATAAAAATAAATAAATAAAAACAGTAACATTCACGGCCCACGGGTACTGTTGTCACCTACAGGCTACAGTCTTGTTTGAGAAAAAAAAAAAAAAAAAAAAGGCTACAGCCTTGTGGTTCCTATATAAACCGTTTGGATGAGGGATTTGAAGGGAGGAAAATAATATGATTAGCCTCTTTACTTGAGAGTTTTATATAAAGAAGAAAAAGAAAGAAGTATTTTTTTTATAGGATTAAGTGAGGGATGTCTCATTAACGGCTAAAATCATACTACAACACAAACACACATATATAATTGTTAAAAATTCAAATGTTATTTTTTAATTAATAATTATATTTTTTCATGCGTTATTAAATTCAATAAATGATGTGGTAGCACATCATTGGATATTTATGTAAAACTTCTTTATACTGACAGTGTATATATATTAAACTCTAACTTCAAATGGTAGTTTTTAATTAATAAATTTCACACTTTATCTTATAAGATTAAATAAATATTAATTTTTTGTACGTATTTTTTAGTTCTTCCAATTAGGATATTTTAAAGAAAAAGTAAAATAATTTACTTATTTATCTCACTTCAAAGTATAAAATTATATTTTATATTTTAGAAAAATACAAGCATAAATCTATAGTATAATAAACATTTCATTTTAACTATGTTTTCCTTATCAATTTTTAACATCAAAATATTTACTCTTTGTACCTCATTTTTTCCTAATTACATTTCCCCTTGTCTCTTCTCTTTGTTTTTTTTCTGCAACTTTTTTTATCATATCTATCATATATTCTTGGTCACTTTTTTAATTACACATATTAAAAAATTTATTAAAATTAATCAATAGTCTTAAATTTATCAAAATTTATAATAATTTTTTAAGATTACTCTTATTGAAAAAATATCAATTCCATTAATTTCTCTCCCCACTTTAATTATATTTTGCAACTTCCAATTATTTTCTCTCTCCACCTTAATTATCTCTTTCAAAATCTCATTATCTCTTTCAATATTTCTATTGTAAACAAGAATCACTTCAAGTAATTAATTAATACTTTATTGAAAAAATAAAAAAATGTAATTAGGGGAAAGTATAGAATAATTAAATATATTTTATTAAAGATTAAGAGTAAACTTGGAAAAATTATTTAATACACCATAGATTTTCTAAAATGACTTATATTTTTTTTATAAAGACCACAAATTAGGGGTGTTCAAATCCAATTCAATTCAATTGGAACCGCAATAACCGATTCAAAAAATCGCAAGCCGAAAAAACCGCAAACCGCAAAAAATCGAAATTATTTATTGGATTGGATTGGATTTCGAATCTTCCAGTGAGAACCAATCCAATCCAAACCGATCCAAACTTTTCTAAACATTTAAATATATTATCATTATTGATATTATTTTTCTGCGATGATATAAAAAAATTATTATTGTGAAACTATATTTAACGAATAATGTTCATCATGGGATTGAAAGCCATTAAGTAATTTTTATGTTATATGATAGGATAAGCTATATTGCATGTTTTTATCATATTGGGTTTACCATAAGCGAATATTGTTATATGGACAATGGAATTGGGATCCACCCTTATATCTAATTAAGTATTTAAAGTTACAACTTATTTATTCAAGAAACATTAACAATTTGGTAAAGCATAATTTTTCGGCTTTAAATTGGTAAATGATTAACTATTTCAGAAACTAGTAATGATTTCAGAATTTTGCTTTCATAACTTCATTTTTTTAGTTTATTTGAGAAACCGAAGTCCAATCCAATCTAAACCGATTAATATTGGATTGGATTGGATTTGGAAAAAAAAAATTAAAACTGATTGAATGATTAAATGAGAAAACCGAAATTATTGGATTGAATGATTTTTCCCTTAAAACCGATCCAATCTAATCCACGAACACCCTTACCGCAAATATTCTTGAATTTTAAGGTTCAAGTCAGATTGGATCTCTAATAAAAAATATAAAACAATTAACTTATATGATTTATATTTTTTAAGTTATTACATTATCTTTTTAACTAACCATTTCAAATAGCTTATAACTTGTTTATCGGCTTATAAGTGTGTTTCTTTGAAACTTTGGATATAATTTGTTGGATGACAAAGGTTGAAACCTATGCTACTATACCAAAATTCAAGATTCAGGTTGTAAAAATAATTTTGTAAAATATTAAAATAAAGAATAAATTATGTTAACCCATTAATGTTGCACGAACGATACATAGGGGCCATACATCTTCATGATGCTTATTGCTTTTGACATTACATGACATGTTTGTATGCTTTAAACTAAAGTTAAGGTGTTGTCTAAGGTGCACAAGGAAAAAACTTGTGCACCGGTACATAAATATTGTTGGACGTCTAATATATTACTTTTAAATGAACGTTCAACATCATTTTGGTTAAATCGGTCATCATCTCCACACTCTCTTCGTTCTCTTCTAGTTGTTCTTGGTGCACCTCTCTGTTGTACCGCTGCCGCATCTCCCCAGCAGCCGCACCATCTTGCGATGTTCTGGTCGCAAAGTACAACCAGCACCTCCGTTCTCGCGATCGTGGGAGGGAGCTCCACCACTGTCTTTGTGCCCCTTCGTCACTGTAAAAACCTCGCATCCCTTGAGATGTTGATCACGGCGCCACCAGCCAATCACCCTTAGCCAAGCATAGACCCCATGTGACCACCTATCTTCTGCCACCGTAACCTCAAGCCAAGAGTCACCATCACCCATGAATCAAAATCAAAAAACAAAAGAAGAAAAACATAGGTCCTGCCATAGAACGGAGCTCCCGCAGTAGCCCCTTCGTTGCACCTCCTCCGCTTCCCCAGCATCCCTCTTGCCGCTGTTCACTCCCGCGTGGCCAGCGGCCTTGTCGTCAATGCTAAAGCACGAGCGCATTCTCCTCCCTGCTATACAGCAGCCACCGAAGCTTTGTTCTCCTTCCTTCCCAATCGTCTCTCTTCGAATTGAGTGATTCCCTCTCCGGAGAATCGCCACCTTCTCCATCACTAACCCACTGCCCCTCGCCACCTTCGAATCATCGGAGCTCTCGACCTTCTCTCTATCACCAAACGAAAGGGTATCTGATTCCCCTCTCTAGAGAATCGCCCATGGTTTGTCACTTTCAGCCCCGTCGCACATATCACCGGCTTTGCTCCCTCACCACGCTCTCCACCACGGCGGCCATGGTCACACATCCATCTCCCTCCTCCCTTTCATATCCGTTAATTTAAAAATTTTTTTAAAAAAATTATTGCAACCGGCACACCTTCTATGGCAGGTCATTTGAACTTGTGTACAGGTGCACAAGTTTTTTACTTGTGCACCTTAAAACTCACCTAAAGTTAAATGATTGAACAAGACATGTAATATGGAGCAATGAGGCAAAAGAAATTTTTGAAAGTAGTAAGGCGCTAACTGACATGGAGATGGAGCTATGAACAAAAATCTGTACACATTACGCTTAGTTTTACATAGTTAGCACCCCCAACACCAATTATTTTAGATTGTGGGGATAATACACACATAAATTTATAGCACTAAAAATATAATATATATTACTAATAAAAATATGAATATACATTAAAATTATTTTATATGACTTTTCATAATTTAAAAATATTGAATATTTTTTCATTTTCAATATTATCAAAGTGTTTTCTCTCTCTATATATATATATAGTAACTAAAAATCATTTAACCATTCTCTCTCTATATTGTGCACCTTAAAACTCACCTAAAGTTAAATGATTGAACAAGACATGTAATATGGAGCAAATGAGGCAAAAGAAATTTTTGAAAGTAATAAAGGCGCTAAATGACATGGAGATGGAGCTATGAACAAAAATTTGTACACATTACGCTTAGTTTTACACAGTTAGCGCCCCCAACACCAATTATTTTAGATTGTGGGGATAATACACACATAAATTTATAGCACTAAAAATATAATATATATTACTAATAAAAATATGAATATACATTATAATTATTTTATATGACTTTTCATAATTTAAAAATATTAAATATTTTTTCATTTTCAATATTATCAAAGTGTTTTCTCTCTATCTATATATATATAGTAACTAAAAATTATTTAACCATTCATATCCCACACAATTTTTATATTCGATCCTTAGCGATAGTCATGGTGGAGAAAACTCCTTTAATTGTTGTCACTAGTAGTATCAAAGCTAACTTCAAAAGTAAAAATACCAATGGATATAAACAACATGCTTCTTAGTCTCTACAAGCTCTAGAGAAAGATCAACGATTCCCCCCAATTTTAAAAATGTATTGTCAGAATATACATGTCACGATCTGAATTCAAGGTCGTGATCGGTGCACAGACTAATACCCTTAAACTGGCAAGCTTAAAACAATAGTACATTATTTGATAAATGATTTTCCAAAGTCAACATACTTCCAGGATTTTACAAAAATTTTGACGGAGTCTCCCCTATATTTTGGACATCCCAAAATTTACAGAAGTCCTGTTATTAACAAATATTATCAACCAGAGTTCCCAACAACATAGTATTTATCCAATCAACATCAAAATATACATCTCAACATAAACCAATGACTAAACTCCCTATAGATACATATAATCCCAAAATAACATCAAATGGCCACCAACACAAAGGAGGGCTACCAAAATGAAATAACAGCCGAGCTGGAACAAATGAATTTGCTAGTCTGCTAATCAGCTGCCTGGGAATCTGAAAAACAATAGAAAGGGGTAAGTCACAAAGACTTAGTGAGGGTCTAACAACCACCATGAACTACAAGGGAAACATACCAACGCACGAGTTGTTCGATAGAAACCATTCTCAGTATAAAAATTATTTCTCAATATAAAACTTACTAACAAGTGAATTCAGTAAATCCCACGATCTCAGGTAACTTGTTTCCAATATCCATGAGTTAAGTTTATCATATCCAAAGCAATAACAAATTTATCATATATAAGTTTAATAAATAAATCCGAAATAAAAAACATTGAGTAAAATATAATTCATATGAAACGTAAATACAATAGGGATCACTCATGATAGAATCGAGAGGCGGCTCCATCCCGCTGATAGTCCTCTCCTCCGAAGGGTGGCCTTTCCCCAGGGGCTGCTCCATCTAACGGATAACCCGATCTCCTCTCTATAACCATGTCCATATATATCTCAATATCATCAGAGGAAGCCACATCTCGCTGATAGCCCTCTCCTCCAAGAGTAGCCTCTCTCTTGAGGTGGCTCCATCTAACAGATAGCCCTATCCTCCCGGAATCATATCATGTCTCAATGCAATATCATATCATATCATCGGGGGCAGCTCCATCTCGTTGATAGCCCTCTCCACAGAGTGGCGGCTCCATCTAACGGATAGTCCTCTCCTCCCAGAATCATACAACTAGGTGCACCTAGGCTGTTATCATTTGCTAACGACATACGGGGTTCTAACATGGATTGCAAAAATATAAACATTAATTTTATTCTATTTTCTCAAAGTCCCTTCCAAAATTAAATCTCTATTTTCACCAAACATAATCAATTTAAATTTATAATTTAACAACATTTGAAATGAATTTCACGGAGAATGAAATCAACATAAAAAACATGTTCCCCACATTTTATTTAAATAACTGACATTAAAATTTAGCATAATATAATTTAAAATAGTACTTCTAAAAGTTATTTAAAATAGGCCACGATGACTGTTAAACCACTCACAACTACGGAGAGTCAGCCAAACTGCTTCCCAACCACTCAAGGAGTATTGTGCGAGGTAGAAATCAACAAATCTGAGCACCAACAAATAGTTCCAACATTTATAAACTTATTCATTATGGTTAACCATAGAATCCCTAAAACTCGTGCCCAAAGCTCTAAAAATAATTCTACCTAAAGCTAACAAATACTAATAGCCTATTCTTTAAGTTACGAGTTGTGGGTATACCTTAGAGAGCCGAAACGAGCTACATTTACGGTGTGGGTACTCTTCTTCTTCCTCAGAGCACTATCTCTAACCCCAAAAATTACCAAACTTTGTTCCGGAAAGAAAAAAGGAATGAATAGGAAATTTTGGGTTTCATTACCTTTCAATGAGTGTAAGGGATTGAGAGGAAATTGAACACAAAATAAATGAAATGGGATGAAAGGAAAAGAAAAATGGAACTGAGGGGGTTGGGAGGGGGCGCACGAAAGAGAAAGGGGGTTGGGGTCGAATGTTTCTCGCGTATGCGAGAAGCTTCCCCGTCTTATTTTAAAACTCTGATTCTTTTTTTTTTTTAAGTTAAATGGTGCATTTCAATATATTTTTGAAATAGTTTTTATGCTAACTATCAAATGTTAAAAGTTCACGGGGAGAAAATTCATAAGGATAAAATTGAGCCAAACAAATTAAATTCTCCTTATCAAATGTTGATAATGAATCTCTTGAATTTAAGCATGCTACATAAAGAAGCAACTCAACAATCACTTCTGTAAAATAATTATTCAACTCTTGATGTTGTGGATCTATCACTTGATAGAATAATCCAACTTGAAAGTGATAAAAACTCTTCATGTTGTGGATCAATTATTTTTTTATCTCCAACCAAACAATTCTTAAAAGTTTTTTAAATAGACCTCACAACCTACCCCACACCACATTTATATATTTTATAATTAAAATCATAAACCACTTAATAAAGAAGTATAAACCTTCAAATTCGTCCATGAACTAGTCATTTCTTTCCTAATTAGTCCCCAAACTAAAATAATTGCATAAATAGTCCTTGAACTTTTAAATATCCATCACATTAGTCCTCCAACTTTTTTATTATCCCGTCACATTGGCCACTGTTCGAGGACTAATGTGATGGATATTTAAAAGTTCGAGAACTAACTTTTATTTTTATTTACTTTAGGGACTAAGTAGGAAAGAGAGTGATATTTTTAGGAAGAAAATAATGATTTATTCAATAAAGAAAGACTAAAAACAAGTTAAAACCATATTGGACTATTACATCCCTTAAAAAAAAAAAAGTAGTTGAGCATCACAGTAATTCTCCAACAAACAAAAATTGCTAAGCAACACACATACCTCTTATATGTCTTTAAGTATTTGGTTTTAACGATAAAATTTAAAAACATATAATGATTGAAAGAAATTCAAGCTTTCTTTAATGTCATTATTGTCATGTTTCATATATATGATAATGATTATTAATTTTTTTAAATTTTTTTACGGACTGTGTTTCTTTCTGTTTTTATTTTCTTTTGATTACCCAAAAATATTTGTAATATATATATATATATATATATTAAAAATTAAAAATTACTACTATGATATATAACGACAAAATTATACTTTCGCGGAATTAATTTTCTTTATGTGCGTCGTTCAACTTTCAACCACTACAATAATTGTTAACCAACAACACAGATGCTAAGTGCTCATTTTGTGCTCCACTGAGGAGCAGCAACATTCCTATCCATGGCCGTAGCGAACGAAGCTCCGGCGTGGAAATTCCACGTGTTCTTAAGTTTCAGGGGAGAAGACACGCGCTACAAATTCACCGACCACCTCTACGCAGCGTTTAAGGGAAGCGGCTTCACAGTTTTCAAGGACGATCAAGAGCTACAGAGAGGCGAAACTATCGGACCCGAACTACTCAACGCGATCGAACAATCTTTCTGTTCCGTGGTGATTCTCTCTCCCGATTACGCTTCTTCGCGGTGGTGCTTGGACGAGCTCCTCCACATTCTGCAATCCCGAACCGGATTCGGTCGACACGTTTTCCCGATCTTCTACGACGTGGATCCCTCCGATGTGAGGCACCAGAGAGGATCTTTGGCACAAGCATTCGCGAAGCATGGAGAAAAGTTTGGACATGACAGTGAAAAGGTTCAAATGTGGAGAAAGGCGTTGAGTGAAATTGCAGATTTCTCTGGCTGGAGCAATAAGGATAGGTAAGTTTTATTATAATCCCTAAAACTAGAATATTTTATTTTTTCAGGTCTATAACTATCTTTTTATCTTTATAAATTTCTGTTTTTTTTTAATCTACTTTGTGTTTGAATTAATGAGTGGAAAAAGAATGAACGGTTGCGGCAGATATGAACATTCTTTCCATTTGAAGCTAAAAATGATATCGTTTCGATAATTAACTAGTTTTATGGTATTATTATTCAAACAAATTGTTTATACTGAATATTATAATATATTTAATTAATATAAATATATAAATTTTATAAAATATAATAATTAGTAATTTTTTTTCATATTAAAATTTATAATTGTTTATATAGAAATAAATAAAAAATATTAAAACATAGAAAATTAGTTTGAAGTAACAAATTTCAAACTTTAATAATTATAAAAAAAAATTATATCATATCATATTATTTATATTTTTTAAATATCTCTTTATAGATTATATTTTTCGTTAAATTATAATGTTTAAAAATATAATCACATATAAGAATCTTAAATCCTTGTCGAGACTTCACCCTAAATATAACAGCATATAGTTAACCATGAGAGAAAATGGTTTTTGGTAAATAAACACCAACGTGTGATAATGTCTAGCTTTGGCTTTTATTAATTGTCACAACTCATTTATTTTACACTTTTTTCACACCTAATATTTTCCTATATTTTTTTCTTTTCTATTACAGTAAAATATAAAAAAACAAATATTAGGAATGATGTATAACTCTACCAACCTAACCCATAGCAAGACTATTCTACCTCTTAATTTATAAATTATCGTGAACACCAAATATAGTTTTCACGTTTAAAAAAAAACACTCTAAATAGGAAACTACTCTATCTTTATTTTTGTACTTCTCATATCTTTTTCACATACACTTTTCACGCCCTAAAAATTGGTTGTTAAAATTTAATACTTAGAAAAACTAAGGATTTTTTCAAAATTATTTATTATACACTTTCTTTTGAACTTTATTTGTCTTAAAAAATGTCTTTTTTTCTTTTGTATCACGTTTTCACCTTATTTCTCTTATTTCCTTTTTATCTCTTACTTTCATACACCTCTCACACACTAAAAATGAGATGTAAAAGTTTTACACTTTCTTTTATGTATCATTTTTTTCTCTCTATTACATCAATTATCACATTTTTATCGTTTTCATTTTTCATCTTTATTTTTCTTCACTACACTTAACATACCCCAAAAAAATAAGATATCAACATATTATATATATATTTTTAAAAAGTTTAATATTATTTTATACACTTACCACACCCTAAAATTGAGGTATCAAAGTTTTACACTCTGTTTCGCACACCATTTTTTTATGTGTATGTTTATTTCTTATCATATAAATTACCATATTTTTCATCTTATCTCTTTTCATTTTATTTATTTTTCTTTTTATTTCTTTCTTTTCTACATTTATCACACCCTATAAAAGTAAGGTGTCAAAGTTGCAATACCCTTAAAAAAAATAGGATGATTTTTTTCACATTCATTTATTTTACACTTTTTTCACACATAATATTTTCCTATATTTTTTTTCTTTTCTATCACAGTAAAATATAACAAACAAATATTAGGAACAATGTATAACTCTACCAACCTAACCCATAACAAGACTACTCTACCTCTTAATCTATAAATTATCATGAATACCAAATATAGTTTTCACATTTATCAAAAAAATACTCTAAATAGAAACTACTCTATATCCTACCTATAAACTATGATAATACCAAAAAAAACCGTCCCAATGAATAGTATAAAAAAAAATATGATGGATTGTAATAGTATAGATATCTCTTTTCATTTTATTTATTTTTCTTTTTATCTCTTTCTTTTCTACACTTATCACACCCTAAAAGTAAGGTGTCAAAGTTGCAATACCCTTTAAAAAAATAGGATGATCTTTTTCACATTCATTTATTTTACACTTTTTTCACACCTAATATTTTCCTATATTCTTTTTTCTTTTCTATCACAGTAAAATATAAAAAACAATTATTAGGAACAATGTATAACTCTACCAACCTAACGCATAACAAGACTACTCTACCTCTTAATCTATAAATTATCATGAATACCAAATATAGTTTTCACGTTTATAAAAAAAAAATACTCTAAATAGAAACTACTCTATATCCTACCTATAAATTATGATAATACCCAAAAAAAAACCTCCAAATATAGTTTTTACGTTTATAAAAAAAAAAAAAAAAACCTTCAAATTTACTTTCCTGTTTTTTTTAACATTAGGAAGTCAATTTCTTCCAAATCACATCCAACGTGAGAGTAGCTTTAAAGTGAGAGTATCATTTAGAAGATAAAATATAAAAAAATCATTTTATTTAAAAGTTTAATATATATACATCACCAATGTAAAAAATTTACATAAATATTTGATAATGTATGAATTTAAGAACATATTAAATTTCATATTCATTAAATCCTACTTAAAGGAATTACAATGATTTCAATGAAATTTTATTACAATGATTTCAATGAAATTTTAGATTTATTTTTTTCAAATGTGTTGGGAAGTCCGTTTGGGGAAAAGCGACTTCCCAACACCTATACATAAATATTTTTTAACTATTAAAGTAGAAGTTGGTTTTGGCCAAATCGATTTCTCACTTATTTCATTTTTTTTAATTTCATAATTATTTTTTTAATATTAATGATAATATATAGTTAGATTAATATTAAAATCTTTTAAAAACTATAACAAATTTTATATTAATTAATTTTAAATATTTTTTAAAAAATTAAAGTATAATTTGTATTCAACTAATATAATATTTATTAGAGATGCACAAAAACAAAAATTTATCCACAATGGTAACTACTCCCACAGTGTGGAGGTTGCCTATTACGTACATGCAAGATTCTATCAACGTCTCATTTATTTTTATTTTTTTTTTAAAGACTCATTTATTCTCTTTGTGGTTTATCAACATTTGAAGTTGTCTCATTTTGATATGCAACCTCCTCTAAATTAAGAGTGTGTTTGGTAAAACTAGCTGAAAAGTTAGCTGAAAGCTTAAAGTTAGCTAAAAGCTGAAAGCTGAAAAACTATTGAATGTGTTTGGTAAAACTAGTTGAAAATGGTAAAATGACATTTAAAGACAACATTAATTATTAAATAATAATAAGTGGAGGTGGTTGAGGGCTAAACTTGTAATTAATTTTCAGCTAGTAGCTGAAAATTGGAGTTTTTTTTAAAAAAGCTACCCAAGTAGCTTTTTAAAAAAAACTTGTAGCTACCCAAAAAAACTACCTTCCCAAACACTGCTGAAAGCTGCTATTTTCAACTTTCAGCTAGCTGAAATGACAAGCCAAACACACTCTAAGCATGGTGGACTAATATATATAGATGAACATTTCTTGAGGTGCCTTTTTTCAATGTAGAATTTACGAGCACTAGATATTTCTGAAATAAATTCATTCCTTGAACAAGATACACATCGTCTTCTAGGTAAAGAAAAATCAAATTGCCAAACAATAGTGACAAGTTGAGGCAACGTTTCCAGATCTATTTTGTGGGTTTTGTAAGTCTTTCAATGATGACAAAATAGGTCTTGAATTGTTCATATACCAAGTCATATGTTTCATACTTGGCAATAAAGGGCCATTGGTGTTGGGTACTTGTAATATCATATTTTAATGATTCATCTAATAGGGATAAATGTTGAGGGTCATTTATTGCCAAGTATGGGATAAATGACTTAATATATGAATAATTCGCTTGACAAAAAAAAAATTTCAAAACCCATTTTGTCAACACCATAGGACTTGCAAGACTAACAACGTGGGTCATTTTCATACATTATCTAACATGTCAATGTTACCCAACAATTTGATTTTCCTTTACCTAGAAGACAATGCACATCTTATTCACAGATGACCCCAAGCAACCACGTAAGAAGAATCACAAAACTTCCTCCATCACATCAAGAATTTTGAGATTAGTTGTCATTCCTTTGCTACTATGGGAGATAAATTTATTACTAATTTGTTTGGTGCTAGGGACCCAGAGTCAGGTAGTGCATGTGTAATCTATACACGTTTAGGGTCCCTTTATTTTTTTTTTTTTGACACATTTGTTGCTAGTAATTCTACACTAGAAGTAGGCATCTCAAGAAATGTTTAACTGTCAACCCATCATGCTTAATTTTGGAGGAGAGTGTAGATCGAAAAGAGAACTTTAAATGTTGATAAACCCCCAAAGACAAGGAATGAGATGTTGATGAAATCTTATACGTAATGAGTAACCTCAACAACGTGGGACTAGTCACTGTTTTGGATAATAAATTTATTATGTATCTTTAATTATAATACTATATTAGTGAAATAAAAAAATCTTTAATTTTACCCTTTTTATAAAATATTTATAATTAATTAATATAAATATTTTAATTTGAATCATTTTAAAAAGATTTTAATACTAATTTAGATATTAATTAAAATCAAATCATGAAATTGAAAAAATAAATAAAACAAGTGAGAAGTCCATTTGACCAAAACTAACTCACACTTGATAGTTAATACAGACAAAGAGACATTTTGATATGAATGGTAGGAAAATTGATAGAATGGTAATTAAACAATTTGGTAAGAATAAGACAATTTTATATAGAATGGTAGGTGTAAAAGAAAACCTTGTCTTCATGGAATGATGAACTCGAAGTTAATATTCGAACAAATATAAAAAATTGATAAACTTAATATGAAACAAAATTGATAAAAAGATTATTAAACTTTGCAGAATAGTTGAAGAAGATTTTATAAAGTTGTTACTAGGACAACTTTTTTGATTGCTCAGAATTTTTCTCACGCCTCCTATGAGTGATTCATCATCTATTTATCATTCAAGATTTGGAAGATTTTTCTTTACATGAATTATTGATCTTTATCATTTGGTGATCTTTATCTTCTGCTTTGGTTGTTTGGTAGCGTCCATTATTGATCTTCCTTTTGATCTGGGAGTCTCGTAGCTTTCAATATTGATTCTTTTCTTCTTGCTTCTGATTTTATTGGTACACTTTACTATTGATGCAACTTTTCAAAATGTTCAAATTTGAAGCCTCAAACTTACACATATTTTAATGGACATGTGAAATGAATGAGCAAGTGGACCTCAAACCTACACATATTTTGATTACATAGACGCTTGATTTAATGCCTTTTATTATAAACCTTATTAGCTTTCCTGGTTTCTATGGCTCAAAAAAGGGAATCTTGTTAAGATTTCCCAAATGGTTTATGAAATGGTTTAATGATGACTTCACTCAACCCTGTCCATTTTCCCGAGATGTTTAAAATATATATATCAGTAATTAAAACTACCTTTGTCCCAGGATATAGACTTAGGCATAGACTTATGTCTTTTGTCGCAGGTCAAGGAACTACATAGATTACGTCTTGGGAGAATTCATCAACAAAATTTTCCGTAGATATAGATATTCAATATCTAGTGAGATTGATACGAACAAAATGGTGAACCAAGTTCAATATTGAGTTAATAAAGAAAGAGAAAATTGATAAATGAATAAAAAAAAATTATCTCCTAAAAAATCCAAAGTAGAAATTCGAGAGAAAGAAACTTAACTTTTACAAGAAAAATAAAAAAAAAAATTATGGCAAAACTAGTTGCAATAACATCTGAAGAAGAGTTTGAAGAAAAGTTATATTTAGTTCAATCAATACAGTCAAAAGATGCTCTAGAGGAAGTTGCTTCAAGTTCCAAGAATCATTTTCAAAGTGATGAAGATGATTTCTATGGATTATTGTTTGAATGACATAAAGTAAAAAACCAATCCACACACAATGGAATCTATTACGGTCTAAACCTAAGGCCCAACAGCCAATATGACCCACATGCTATATTATTATCATATTCATAAATATATAATAATATTCATGTGCAATATAACCATATCTGCAATTATATCTACGATATCCCATAATATATGAAATATAATTATAATGTCTATAATTATATTATTACACCTGCATACTTACTCCTTTTATACAAAGGCTCACTTACCATATTTATATAGGGAAAACCCCTATAAATACGGATCCCTGATAGATCATCAGGTAGGCAATCTCACTCAGTCAATCCCTTTGACTGTTTTACTTATCTGACTTGGGCGTCGGAGTCCCTTTGCAGGTACCTCGGGTTCAACTCGGATTCAAGTCTCCGCAACCCGGATTCGGATCCGACTTTTCTCTTGCTGACTCAGACCCAAGTTCGAGTTCTACCCCAGAACATTTGGCTCAAGTGCACAAGTCAGCCCACAGCCCAAGTGCACAAGTCGGCCCAAGTTTTCAAGTCGGCTCAAGTGCACAAGTCAGCCCAAATGCACACCAAGTGCACAAGTCGGCCCAAGTTTAAAAGTCAGCCGAAGTGCACACCAAGTGTACAAGTCGGCCCAAGTTTACAAGTCAGCCCAAGTGCACACCAAGTGTACAAGTCGGCCCAAGTGCATAAGTCAGCCCAAGTGCACACCAAGTGCACAAGTCGACCCAAGTGCACAAGTCAGCCCAAGTGCACACCAAGTGCACAAGTCGGCCCAAGTGCACAAGTCAGCCCAAATGCACACCAAGTGCACAAGTCGGCCCAATTTTACAAGTCAGCCCAAGTGCACACCAAGTGTACAAGTCGGCCCAAGTACACAAGTCAGCCCAAGTGCACATCGAATGCACAAGTCGGCCCAAGTTTACAAGTCAGACCAAGTACACAAGTTAACACAAGTACATATGTCAACCCAACTCAGAAACCCTATTGGGGCGATTGCATTTGCCAAAGATTCAGTGCGGGCCTCATTAACATCGGCCACCAAAAACGGTTTTCTCATCCTTCCACTTGGCCCGTGCCTTTCGCGAATTTTGGACGACAATGTCGGCCAAGGCCGCCTTACCTACCTTGGCTGCAGAAGACTGGAGCCTCATTGCTCCTCCTTCAACTTTGTCAAAGTAGTATTTGCGGCCTTAAACTTGGGGACTCATAATTATACAACCCATGTGCTGATGAGCGATGGGAGCACATCCCGGCGAAGGTATCCGTGGAAGGCGACTTGCTGAAGAACATAGGCTCATTCAATGTCGGATGCGAAGAACCTCTCGGATCAACAACAACCGGATGTGAAAAACATCTCGGTTCTTCAATAAGGATGTGAAGAACATATCGGCTCTGTCAGCAACCGGATGTGAAGAGCATCTCGGTTCTTCAAGGATGTGAAGAACATCTCACATCACCAAAACCGGATGTGAAAAATGTCTCGATTATTCAATAAGGATGTGAAGAACATCTCGGATCAACAACAACCGGATGTGAAAAACATCTCGGTTCTTCAATAAGGATGTGAAGAACATCTCGCATCACCAAAATCGGATGTGAAAAACGTCTCGATTCTTCAATAAGGATGTGAAGAACATCTCGCATCACCAAAACCGGATGTGAAAAACGTCTCGAATCAACAATACTGGATCCCTGATCAACAACAAACTTATTGTGTGAAACACGTCTCGGTTCTTCAATAAGGATGTGAAGAACATTCCAACTCAGAAGCCCTATTGGGGCGATGGCATTTGCCAAAGATTCGACATTAACTTCATCAACATCGGCCACCAAAACGACTTTCTTCCACTTGGCCCGTGCCTTTCGCAAATTTTGTTCAACAATGACGGCCAAGGCCGCATTACCTACCCTGGCTGCAGAAGACTGGAGCCTCACGCTCCTCCTTAACCTCTGTCAAAGCAGTATTTGCGGTTTATATTTACAGCCCCTGCGCTGCTGACCGCTGGGAGCACATCTCGGCGAAGGTATCCGAGGAAGGGGACTTGCTGCAGGTTCCACCTTTGTAAGTTAAGCAGATTCTCGGATAAATCCTACCTCTCCAAATCAAACAGATTCTCAGAAAATCGACGAGTCAGGAGACACGCTGTCTGGAAGTCGAATATTTACAAAGCAAACCAGCTTATGCGACATAACTCAAAGTCGAACTCCTTTACTTCGACTTCAGCTGGGGGGCATCTTTTAGGAATTTTAGGAATCTATCAGAAATTCATCACGTTGAAACCGGATACGAAGAGTATCCCGGTCCCAGATTCAACCTTTTATTCAGTAAATCGCTTTGATGCGAAGAGCATCTTAACCTAAAAAGTTTCCCAGATACGAAGAGTATCCTGGTCCCAGATTCAACCTTTTATTCAGTAAATCGTTTTGATGCGAAGAGCATCTTAACCCAAAAAGTTTCCCAACTCGAACGACGACAATGTCACAAAGAACATGCCGACCTAACAAATTCACACAAACTGAGCATTACAAGCGTATTAACACGTTAAAAGCGCAACCGAATCTGACAATGAATCACGGCGTTACAAGTGTATAAATACGCAAGAAAACCAGAAACTTGTGAAAAACAAGTACATATATAAGTCGTCCCACAAAGAGGAAATTGTCAGCAAATACAAATGAAATACAAGGAAAAAACACAAGATACAAGTTATCCTCCATATGGACCGACTTCTTCTCCGCTGGAGGCGGCAATGTACACCTTCTACTCCGTGTCGAACCTACAAATCTGGCCTTTGTAAACTTCATACGAAGCTGAAGTCCCTTCAACCTTCAAACCAGGGTTGACTATCCCCAGTTGGTCCACAACATTCTCAAAAGAAGCAGCGCCAATTTGCTCAGAAAGTTGCACAAGGCCGGCTTTCTCTTGGTTGAACTTAGCCTGAGCCTGCTGCAAATCCTTCTCCACAACGTCGGTTACCGCCGCCTCTGTCATCCCGGGCCCTAAGGGAGCCACTTGCAGCTTCTCCAAATCGGCCTTCAGCTTGACCACCTCAGCTTCGAGAGTCTTATACCGGCTGACCTCTTCCCACAGGACCAGCTATTTGCGTGCTTGAACTGAGGTCGATATGAACATCGTCTCCTTGATCAGCGTTGGCATTGGCATTCTGCAAAGCCCTAAGTCGTCTCAATGCAGCGTTGGCCATCGATGTAACGTTACGCATCGGCCCATTTAAAATTCTCTTAGAACTAAAGACCCCACACTCTCGAACCGACTCCATTAATAAGCGCTTCACAGTCAAGTCTTGTGAGGAAAGACCCGGCTCGGCCACCTCGTAGTCGGACGCCTCCTTGTCATAGTGCCTTTCACTCCAGTAAATATAAAAACGTCATGTTAGACGTCCTCTCCTCCCAAAACGGCTTCACCCCATCAGCCGCCTGAATTTGGAAAAACTCTTGTTTGAAGACATTTCCCCTCTCAGTCGACTCTGCGTACGGCTTCACCCCAGTAGGGCCCAAGAAGTTGAACACGTCGCGACCCTGTCAAAACCAGATGTGAAGAGCATCTCGGTCTCATTCAAAACCAGATGCGAAGAGCATCTTGGATCAACAAAAACCGGATGTGAAGAGCATCTCGGTCTCATTCAAAACCAGATGTGAAGAACATCCGAACTCATTCAAAACCAGATGCGAAGAGCATCTTGGATCAACATAAACTGGATGTGAAGAGCATCTCGAACCACGAACGACAGCACCGTAGAGGCAGTTCAACTCGAACCGTCAGCAAGCCGTTCTCAGCGCGATGTCGTCCAAAGTACATGCGCCTACATAAACACCCTCCTCAAATGCCAATGTCGTCCCAGCGCGCAGGCAAATACTTAAGCTCAAAGCCAACTTCATCAAGTCGACTTGAGCTGGGGGGCTTCTGTTACGGTCTAAACCTAAGGCCCAACAGCCAATATGACCCACATGCTATATTATTATCATATCCATAAATATATAATAATATCCATGTGCAATATAACCATATCTGCAATTATATCTACGATATCCCACAATATATGAAATATAATTATAATGTCTATAATTATATTATTACACCTGCATACTTACTCCTTTTATACAAAGGCCCACTTACCATATTTATACAGGGAAAACCCCTATAAATACGGATCACTGATAGATCATCAGGTAGGCAATCTCACTCAGTCAATCCCTTTGACTGTTTTACCTATCTGACTTGGGCGTCGGAGTCCCTTTGCAGGTACACCCCCCGGGTTCAACTCGGATTCAAGCCTCCGCAACCCGGATTCGGATCCGACTTCTCTCCTACTGACTCAGACCCAGGTTCGAGTTCTACCCCAGAACAGAATCCTATAACAATAAAAAGTTGGATCAATAGTAAATTGTGTTGGGATATCAAGTGTTAGTTCCACACTGGATAAGAATGGGTAAGGAGAGCAATATATAAGTAGCAAGACCCATAAACCTAACAACTTAAGGTTTTGGGTTGAATGTGGTGTTTAACTCACTTATGTGGTTTGCTCCTTAGCTCAATGTTGGAGGTCTCACCAGTGTTTTAGGCTCCCCTCGCTACTTGACATTGGTATCAGAGTCAATGATATGACAAAGTGACCGGCTTGGATGAGAAATTGATGGTGGATTTTTGTGGTGATCATTGTGTCGAAAGACTCTTTGATGATATGTGGAGGTTGGGTGGCGTGTCTCGTTGATGTGAGCTAATGGCGGTACAAGTGTAAAGAGAGCATTAGCGGTAACGACTGAGCTCTAATGCCACCATGGAATACTCATGGTGAAAAAAAGTTTTTGCTTGAGGGGGAGCACTATGAATAGACTAATAGTTAAGGGGGAGATTGTTGGGGATATCAAGTGTTAGTCCCACCCTAGATAAGAATGGACACAGAGAGCAATATATAAGTAGCAAGACTGATAAACCTAACATCATAGGCCCCGTTTAGAGTAGTTGTGAGTTTTCAGTTTTTGTTTTAAAAAATTTTCAATCAAGTTTTTATAACTCAAAACTGAAAACTAAAAACCACATTATGTGGTTTTCAAAATGTACGTTTTGAAAACAACAAAAAGTGATTTTTTCAGTTTTGAGTTGTGAAAACTTAGTTAAATTTTTTTAAAAACCAAAAACTGAAAACTCGCAACCACCCCGAAGGGGCCTTAAGGTTTTTGGTTGAATGTGATGTCTAGATCACTTGTGAGGTCTCCCGGTGTTTTATGTTCCCCTTGCTACCTAACAAATTGAGAAACAAAACCAAGAGTAAGATGATAAGAATCAATACTAGAAGCTATGAGATGGCCAAATCAAAATGCAGACTAATAATGGACGCTATCAGACAACCACAAAATAAGATAAAGATTACCAAGTAATAAAGATCAATAATTGATGTAAAGAAAAATCTTTTGAATCTTGTATTAGAAATAGATGAAGAATCAGTCATAGGAGGCATGAAAAAAATTGAGTGATCTAAAATCTGTCCTTGCAACAACTTTATATTTGCAAAATTTATAAAATCTTATTCAACTTTCCTGTAAGCTCTATTATCTTTTATCAACTTTGTTTCATATTAAGTTTATCAATTTTTTATTTTTGTTTGAATCTTAACTGCAAGTTCATCATTCTATCAAAACAAGGTTTTGTTTTACCTATCATTCTATATCAAAGTGTGTTATTCTCAGCTAATTGTTCAACTACCATTTTGTCAATTTACCTGCCATTCAATATAAAGATGTCTATGACTATGTGTATGATTTGGGTTCACATTGGCATGTTCGTTTGACTTATAGTTAGATAAAATTGATTTTAAAATCAATGGTTGTAAATGAATAATGTATAAGTTATGATGCACATTTAATGGATGTGATTGATTTCAATTTTTTTAAACTCAGTTTTATATGTTAAACCATGTTTCCATATGGACACTATGTGGAGAGGCTTAGGCATAGCTCTCTCTCTATCCCTCCAGGGATACAGATATGGGAATCAAAATTCCCTTGTTTGCAAGAATTCTGGCTACAATTCATTCTAGGAAAATTAGATTCCCACGTTTTAGATAGTTTGTTCTCATGGAAGGGGTGAGAAAGATGCATTTCCCACTTTCCCATGCCAGGGAATACAATTATTTGTGCGAAATTTTGATATCACCCACACCTCTAGCGTTAAACATGAATAACATATTTGGTTTTGTTCAAAATAAAATTATAAATGTTTTTTTTTAAGGTGATTTTAATGTAATCCAAACAAACTAGCCCCATTTTTTCACCTCTTCTACTTTTCCTGAGAGAAAGCGAGCGAGTGATTGGAGGAGAGGAACAAGGAGCAGAGGTAGTTGACTTAGGTGGTGATGTGTGCCAACACAAGTACCAGAATCGAAATAGCAGAGGAGAGTAGTGTGTGTGTGTGTGTGTGGATTTGCTAGAGAAGATTAGGTCCTGTTGCAGCTGAAAAAGAATGATTGAAAGGTACTGACTCATTTTTTGGCACCAAAAGATTTGAGAGAAATTCATAAAAACAATAATTTTAAATAAAAATTATTATAAAAAATAATTTATGTATGTGTATGATAATTCAAAAATTTTAACTTGATACACATTCTCAGTCATAAACATTTTGTTCCTTTACTTTATTATATGTCATATTAAATTTTAATTAACTTGTTTCAAATTTATTCGTTATAGGCGTGAAACCGAATTCATTGAAGAAATTGTTGCAGAGGTATGGAAAAAGTTACAACCTAAGTTGCCACCCTATGATGATGAACTGGTTGGAATTGATTCAAGGATAAACAGCATTAATTCACTTCTAAGGACAGAGTCAGAGGAAGTTCGCTTTGTAGGGATATGGGGCATGGGTGGCATAGGAAAGACAACTCTAGCCAAATTTGTCTACAAGAAAATCCATAGCCAATTTGATATTAGTTGCTTTCTCGAGAATGTGAGAGAGGTTTCTAGTGAAAGAGATGGTTTGCTTAGTTTACAAAGAAAATTGCTTTCTCATCTAAAAATAAGCAGCATGAGAATTGAAACTTTGGACCAAGGGAGGGAGACAATACAGAATCTTTTGTTCAATAAAAAAGTTCTCCTTGTCCTTGATGATTTAAGTTCTGATATCCAACTAGAGAATTTAGCTGGAAGGCTAGAATGGTTTGGTCCAAGGAGCAGAGTAATAATAACAACTAGAGACAAGCACCTCCTAGAATCACTTGGTGTGTGTGAACATTATGATGTTCAAAGTTTAAATAGTGATGAATCTTTTCAGCTTTTTTGTCAAAAAGCTTTTAGAAGAGGAAAACCTGAAGAAGCTTACATAGAGTTGTCAAAATGTATGGTTCAATATGCTGGAGGTGTTCCTTTGGCACTCAGAGTTTTGGGCTCATTTCTTTGTGGAAGAACTGCATCTGTATGGGAAGATGCTTTGAAAATGTTAAGGCAAGATCTACAAAATGATATTTACAAGACACTAAGAATAAGTTATGATGGATTGCTAGATACAGAGAAGGCTATATTTCTAGATATTGCTTGTTTTTTCAAAGGGAGCACCAAAGAATATGTGACACAAATATTGCAAAATTGTGGTCTTAATCCATTGATTGGTATAGATGTTCTTATTGAAAAATCATTAATAACTTATGATGGGTGGCATTTGGGGATGCATGATTTACTTCAAGAAATGGGTAGAAATATTGTTCTGCATGAATCTCCTAATGATGCTGGCAAGCGAAGTAGGTTATGGTCTTTCAAGGAGGTTGATCAAGTATTGAGAAATAATAGGGTAAGAATTTTTACAAATTTATACTTGATTTATAACTTAAACCTCATTATTCCTCATGTTTTTTTTGTCTGTCATGTTATATCAGGGAACTGAATCCATTCAAGCTGTAGTTCTAAATCTGCCTGAACCATGTGATGCACATTGGAATCCTGAAGCCTTCTCAAAGATGAGTAATCTTAGACTGCTCATGATATTAAATAAATTGCACCTTCCACTCAGCCTCAAGTGTCTTCCCAGTGGGTTAAAAGTTCTTGTATGGAGGGAATATCCTCTTGAATCATTGCCAGTTGGAGATCAATTGGATGAACTTGTTGACCTTGATATGTGTCACAGCAAAATAAAACACCTTTGGAGAGGAACAAAGGTAACATTCTTTCATTCCATGTCTAGATCTTATGTAACTTTTTAAAAGCTTATATATACAATGTATTTATTTATTTTCAGTTTCTGGGAAATTTGAAGACCATCAATTTGAGAAATTCCAAAGATCTCCATATAACTCCAGATTTCACTGGAATACCAAATCTTGAAATATTGGATCTTGAAGGCTGCATCAACCTAGTTGAGGTTCATGCATCTCTTGGACTTCTTAAAAAGCTTTGGTATGTGTCATTGGAAGATTGCAAAAATCTCAAAATCCTTCCAAAAAAATTGGAAATGGATTCTTTAAAGCGTCTGATTCTCTCAGGCTGCACAGCAGTTAGAAAGCTTCCCGAGTTTGGGGAAAGTATGACAAATCTGTTCATGCTTGCCTTAGACCAGACTTCCATATCTGAACTACCTTCATCTGTTGGTTACTTGACAGGTCTTAATATCTTGCTTTTAAGGGATTGTAAAAATATTGTTTGCCTTCCAAATACCTTCTCTAATTTGAAATCTCTCAGAAGGCTCAATGTCTCTGGTTGCTCAAGATTTTCTAAGCTGCCTGATAATTTGAATGAAAATGAGGCTTTGGAGTGTCTTAATGTGAGTGAGACTGCTATAAGGGAAGTTCCTTCATCCATTGTTCACTTAAAAAACCTTACACTACTTCTATTTCATGGATGCAAAGGACTAACATCAAACTCACACAGCTCAGTTCTCCCTTTGGGGAAGATTTTTGGGTTTAGCAGTCATCCAATTCCAAAGAAACTAATCCTGCCTTCTTTTTCTGGTTTATCCTCATTGAAGATACTGGACTTAAGCTACTGCAATCTCCATGATGGATCAATTCCTGATGATCTTGGCTGCTTATCATCATTGGTAACATTAGATCTAAGTGGGAACAACTTTGAGCACCTTCCTGCTGGCTGCATCTCTAAACTTTTGAAGCTAGAAAGCCTTTTATTGAAGTGTTGCCCAAGGCTGCAGTCATTGCCTAAGCTGCCACGAAATGTACATTATGTAAATGCAAGTGATTGTAGTTCAATGAAACCCTTATCAGATCCACAACAGATATGGGGTCACTTGGCATCCTTTGCCTTTGATAAGGTCTGTCTATGCATCTCTTTCTTTTATAATACAGTCTCATTTCTTGCTAACTTTTTTAACACCCTGATTTCCTTGTAACAGTTGCAAGATGATAACAAGCTTAGAACTTTATTGGTAACTCCAGGAAACGAAATTCCATCATCTTTTTTCTACCAAAACTATTTCGACCGGGACATACAATATTTAAAAGACAACTACATTTGGGCTGATTCTACTGTGTCAATTTCATTGGACTTAGCTCAAATTCGTCAGCGGTATGATAAAAGTGAATGGTGGGGAATTTTGGTCTGCCTTGTCATAGAAGATGTTATGTCTTCACCTTCACAGGACTATCGTGTTGGTTGGATTTCAAAAGTTCCTACAATCAATAATTTTTTGCGCCAGCTATGTCACAGGTTGTTGGAGCATGGATTCATTTCTGGGATACCAAATCATAAGTATCCTCATCTATTGGTTTTATATATTCCAGTTCCTTCATCTCGTTGGTCTTATGTCCAAGACAAGTTTCAATTAATATTCTTCAGTTCTAGTCTCAAGAGTAAGTTAGTGATTAAGAAATGTGGATGGCGCATATTATGTAAGGAAGATGCTGAAGCCTGGAGCAGAAAACTGTCTGAATGCAACACTTCTTCTGCCAACCAATGTGTTCCAAGAGGCAATAGCTTACCTTCTTCTTTGGCATCATGGAAATGGATAAGTAATCTCAAGGTTCCTCAACGTCGCAAGACTTTCCTCTTAGCAGTCCTCTGTGATCGTTTACCTACTAATGCAAAGTGCAGATTTTGCAGCTTGGAAGAAGGGACTAGGACTGTCATCCATGTTTTAAGGGATTGTAGGAGAGCTCGTGCAATCTGGGGTCAAATGATTCCTCCTGAAGTGCATGATGAGTTTTTTTCAATGTCTCTTCATGATTGGATGCATAGGTTCCTTCGAAAGCCTTGGTTGGTTAATAACTCTAAGGACTATGATGCTGACTGTTTGAGGTTCACTGTCACTACTTGGCTGCTATGGGAGGATGGAAATAATTCAATTCCTGATGGAGGGTCTCTAACAGATGATGGGTTGTATTCTCTGATTCAGTCTCTAGTACAAGAATATTCAAAGGTTTTGAATTTGAATGAGGGAGAGGGTAGTAGTAGTAGTAGTTCTGTTGTGAGTTCTCTCCCCCAGAACTCACCTCCCAAGGTTTTTATTAAGTTGAATGTGGATGGCTATTGCATGGATAACCCTGGAAATGGTGGTTATGGTGGTCTTTTTCGTGATGTGGAAGGGAAGTGGCTTGGTGGATTCTATGGATTTCTGGGCTTTACAACAAATATAAAAGCTGAGCTTTATGCCATTTGTCAGGGTTTGATAGCAGCTTGGGATTTGGGTTACAGAAATGTGTTAGTTGAAACTGATTCCTTGGAAGTTGTACATCTCATTGAGGAGGCCAATATTGAGGAGCATCATGGCTATGGTAGCTTGTTGGTTGACATACGCTCCCTCATGCAAAGAAATTGGTCCTTAAATTTGGTTCATTCTGTTAGGGAAGATAATGGTTGTGCAGATATTTTAGCGAAGCTTGGAGCTGAGCAGCATGAGGTCTATTGCTTCCTGGCTTATCCACCTCAGCAGCTTCAACAGGCATTGATGGCTGATGCCCTGAATGTTAAGCTGCCTTGCATGTAGTTCTTTGTTTCTTTGTTATTGGTGGCTTATGGAGAAAAATGTTCCAAGGATGAATTCTGATTTGGGCAACAAAGGTTCCTCATGAAGAGCAATGATGCAACTTGGTCTGATGCTGAAGCAGAAAGACAAACTGATAAGCAGAGGAAACTCTGATGCAATAATGCTTATACGAATGTACCTCTATTTTTTTGGTACAAGGGGCAAAAAATGTCCCTCTATCCTTTGCCTTTATTGTTCAATTAATTAACATAAAATTGAGGTAGTCACATAATTACTGTACCCTTCAAGTGTTAGCTATAGAATAGTTAGGAGTTAGCTATAAAGTGGGTGATGAATGTCATTATTTACATGCTTGTTTTGATTTTTTTTTGTTAAATAGAAAGGATCAAATCAAAGCACCCACTAATCTCGAACCAATGAGGGAAACAAATGCTAGAAATATTATGATTCTAAAGGTGACCACACTCCAAGGGAGGATGATCTAAAACATGGGCACTTAATTGCCAGGAAAAAAACATGAGATGCTAACCAGTCTACTACGACATTGCCTCCTAGTATACCTTGAGTCACTCGGACCTCCCACTCTATTTGCATGAAGCTCTTAATGCACGAAACCATGTGAAAGTAAGGGAGAGTACTATTGCAACACACATTAACCAGTTGAATAATTGCTATGGAATCACTTTCCACCCAAACTCTCTTTAGACCTTGCTAGCAAGGCATTGCTCCACCATCATAATTGTAGTTATGCTCAGATTCCTCACAAATCCAGATACCCAAGATCCCTCTTTGATTGGTATTTATGTTCATGTAAGTTTGTATTTCTTATAATTGTAAATAAAGTCTCTAAAAAGTAAAAATTGAGCTTAATCACGGGATAATGAGGACAAACATAAATTGCTCTATGTTGGGATAACAATCCCAATGAACAAGTCCCTAAAAATTGAGTATTACTTGAGGTTACGAGACTCTTCAAAATTTATCAACTATATAAGAAGCCCTAAAAGTTAGATATAACTTGTTATAACAAGTATTGCTTTTAAAAATCAAGTATAACTGATCAGGGTAATGAGTGTATTTTTAGAATATGTAAACTATATAAGCTATAAAACCTACAATTAGGTGTAATAGGCATTGTTTTAAAAATCGAGTATAATTTGAGGCAATAAGCGACTCTTCAAAATATATCAATGATATAAGAAGCCCTAAACGTTAGGTATAATTTAGCATAACGAGTATCTATTATAATATATAAAAGCTGAAGCACGAGCTCTCGCGACGACACGTCAACCTTATTCTCATATTTCGTTTTGTCAACTAAACACTTTGATTTGACCTTTGAAAAATTGAAATGAATGGATACAAGGAGTTACAAACTTTATTTCAAGTGCATTTATGGACATCAATGACTTCTTCACAATATTTTTTATTAATTATAAGATAAATAAATCATAAATAAATTTTATTTCAAATACATGTAAAGTTTTATTCAATTTATTATAACAAAAGTAATGTACTATATAATAATTATTATATTTGATATACTTAACAATATCATATTTTATTTATTCGTTTGAGCAACACATGAGCCTTAATATTCAAAATGATTTCATTATGATGTAATAATTTTTATTTTTATGTGTATATATGTATATATATATGAGGAGGGTTTAAATTACACCGGTATAAGTTACACCAAGTGTTACACAGCTAAATAATTTTTAACGGATCATTGTATTAAATAATCCACCGTTGGATTGAAAGTTACCATCACATAGATCATACATGTAAAATTTTACATTAATATAAAATTATTTGATATGTCATTGAGATGTCTCAAGATTAATGTTATATATACATCTGAAATATATGAAAAATCCAATCATTTGATTATCAAGTTATTAGTTTCAAAATTTTATGAAATTTGACACATATAATCATGATGATGAATAAACATAATTCAACGATTGGATTATTAAATAAGATTAAAGATATATGTTGTCAATGTAAAAGAGTTTTATTGTCATTCAATGATGTGTTGCCACGTTATTTATTGAGTTTAATAACACATGGAGTTTCATACTCATTAAATGATGTGGCAATCATTGAATGATAATGTGAAAGTTTTTTACACTGACAGTGTATACTGATTAAACTCTGAAAAATATATGTATCCAAAACTAGTAATTTTAATGCTTATTTATTTTTTAATAGTTTTTATTTTTTATTTTATTATTATATTACTTTTTATTTATTTATTTCATAAAATAAAAATATAGATTAAGAAATATAATTAATGTGTATTTTTTGTTGGGTTGACATACATTTTTTATCATCATTATTCTATTTTGATATTAATAACCAAATATACTATTTCATTCACCGTTTCTGGACACACAATTAACCTCGTGTTAACAATTATTGTTTCATTCTGATGCAAATAACCAAATTTATTATTTCATTAACCCTGTTAGAAAAAAAAAGTGGCTCTCATTTAGCATGTGTTTTATGCTTGATTACTATTCATATTACGACTTTGGTTGTTTTTTCTCAAATTACGGCTAGCTTGAATTCACACTTGTGATGTAACAACCATTCTTATCACTTGGCCATTAAAGAGTAGCTAATTGTTGCCTATAAATAGGCATGGGTAGTATGATCTAAGCATCCAAGAGAAGCAAGTGAAAAATACTTCTCTTAGCCATTGTGTGAGTGTGAGAAATTTGAGAGAATATTTTAGTCCACTAGATTTTATTCTTGTGAAAGAATTTGTGAGAGAGAATTTTGTTCTCAATCCTCACCATAAGAGGATTTCTTGTACTCTCTCTTTTATAGTGGATTTATTTTGCTCGTTGTCATCCGTGGTTTTTCTCTCTACACCGGAGAGTTTTCCACGTAAATCTTGTTCTCATCTTCTTACTACTCTCTTTACTTCTCTTTTACTCTCTAATTGATTAGATCCCGTGCTTCCGCATAGCGCTAATACCATAACAAACCCTTAATAAACACACAATTAACCTATGTTTATAATATTGCATTTCACAAAGGGTTAACATAAATTTCATGTGATCATTGTTCTATGTTGATGCAATTACCAAATTTACTATTTCATTAACCATTAATGGATATGCAATTAACCTCACAAATTCAATTAACTAAATATCATATTCTATTAACCGTCAATGGATACATCATTAACCTCAATTAAAAATATGTTCACCATTTCTAGACACATAATTAACTTTGTGTTGACAGGAATGGTTATATGCAATTAACCTCGCAAATTCAATTCACCAAATATCCTATTCTATTAACCGCCAATGGATACACCATTAACCTCGATTAAAAATATGTTCACCGTTTCTGGAAACACAATTAACCCTGTGTTGACAAGAATGGTTATATGTAATTAACCTCGCAAATTCAATTAACCAAATATCCTATTATGTTAACCGCCAATGGATACACCATTAACCTCAATTAAAAATATGTTCACCGTTTTTTGACACACAATTAACCTCGTGTTGACAAGAATGATTAACACAAATTCCATGCGACCATTTATTGTATTTCTTAATCTATATTTTTATTTAATGAGATAAATAAATAAAAAAGAATATAATAATAAAATAAAAAATAAATAAAAACTATAAAAAAACAAAAAAAAAATTAAAAGGAACGAAAAACCACAAACAGTGTGGTAAAATTAGTGTGGTACAAGAAGCACTTTCCTTTTGTTAACTTGAATAAGATTTCTCATAATCTATTTGTTTGACAAACTAGTAAAACATGTAAACCAAAAAAAAAAACTAGTAAAACATGAATATTGTTATTATACTAAAATTAACAGTGAAAAATAGGGAAAGAAACATTAATCTTGAAAAAATTGTGAAAAAAGAAAGTGGAATATAATTTACATGAAAGTGGAGTATAAAAGTAGAATATGAAACTGTGGTCAAATTCTTTTTTTTTTTTAAATCCTATAGTCATGCGTATTGGTAATTTTTACTTTGAAATTTGAAACATTTAGTGTGTTTATTTACCCATTTGCAAACTTACATTTTGTCTTTTGGTAATTCCACCTAATGGACTGGTCTTTTGGGTTGAACTCTATTTATAAGCTTAAGTCATAACAATTGGTGCTTTTATTGAGAGTTGGGCTACACGGAAAAGCCTACCTATAGGCTGGATTAAGGTGTAAAAAAAACTGAATACTGATAGGTGTGTGAAGCCGCCAAAAAAAGAGCTACCATCGGGTCAGTGCCAATAGAGTGAAAGTCGCCATGGACTTCGGCTCTTTAAGGGAGCGGCAATATTATGAATCTCACATTGAGTGGAATAAAACACTCATTATGATACTTAAGCCATAAGACTCTCACATAATGTACTAGTCTTTTGGGTTAGACTCTCTTTATGAGCTTAAGTCATAACACATAACCTTAATGAAACTACTGGTTTTACAAATCAATCATCATGTGCGACTGTGCGAGGTTGGGTTTATCGCTTGGGGGAAGGGGGCAGGGGTTAGAAGAACAAGTGCGACTGTGCGAGGTTGGGTTTAAATTCCAACAAATTACAATTACATCCGAGTAAACGAATGAATAAAAAGAGCCAATCAAAATCTTCAAAAATCATTGCAATACAATGTCCTATTACAGTATCTTTTGAAACCTCATTTGAGATGTAGTCCGGTAAGTCAGTCATGACAAATTTGTTAATAACCAATTCAGTATTCACATTTCCAAAAGATTAGTCATATTTATTATATATACGAAACGCAAACATTCTTAAATACAGAGGAATTCTTATATACCAAATCATATTGATCACTGGCATGTTAACATCTTTATAAGGACTCTGCAAATTGGGAGGCCTCCAAGTCAAGCTCTTGTCTCATGACACAGTTCATAAACCATTCACTACTGAAAGTCCGTATCCCTTTCTTTGCAGCCATCATTGCTTCTTCTGTATCTTCTTCGCATGCCACAAAGATTGTTGTTGATGCTTCATTTACATTTTCGAGTCCATGAATGACCTAATACAAAAATACATGGAATTGGGTAACCAGCGAGGTTGTTTCTAGAAGGAAACAGGAAAAGAGAATGAAAATAGATGTGCTACTGTTATGTGAATGATATATCACTGGTTGAACATTGTCTATATGGGTATATGCAGTCGAACATGCAAGACACTTCTGAAGTTCTTTCTGTTGGGAAGTAGAGGGAGAAACGGTCCAAAATACATTAGAAATGATTCTTGATATGATCTTTTCTTCTCGAGGAGTGCTAGTAACACACTCTCTAACCCACTAAATTATGTGGGTCCCATTACCAATGTGGTGGGATCCATGTAACTTTTAACCAATCACAATGAGTGTGTTAAAAAGAGCGTGCAAAAAGTGTGTTACTAACACTTTTATTCTCTAAATTGAGACAGATCACAACAGAAACGAAAAAAAAAGAAGTTCAAGTTTAGAATAAAGGAACTAGAAGAATGTATACAGTACATTTGACCATAAATTTTGACAATGCCGATACCCTCCAGATCCAGTATAAAAAACTATTTATGAGGATTCCAAAAATGGTTAATAAATCAATACTTGAGTTATTACAACACAACATTTGTGAATGAAATCGTGAATGTAGGCAGGCGAAGAATGTGGTACACCATTCCTGAAAGGTGAGACAGTATGGATAAGCCTCTGCACCAACATACTGATGGCTTTTATTGTTTTCAAAAGTATAACAAAGAAACAAAGAATCAAAATAGATAATTAACTGAAATCCATGTGCTCACAAGAAAGTAACCACATGTCAATTTGTGGTGAGCCAGCATAACAAACAGTTGAAAACTTTCAAATACACAAACACTGAATCCATATATTTAAACAATATGATCTTAGAACTATAAGACAATGCATTGTCAGAGGTGAACTAGTTTAAGAAACTTTCAAAGCTATTTCCCAAAACTAGGTTTGTCTAAATTCACTTTGTCAACAAAGTCTTTTGAAAATTACCAAGGTGGACCACCAAAATAAGTGGAATGTGTATAGTCTACAGATACCTCCAAATGAGAAGCTTGAAGATTATATATAATAGATAGGCATTCTTAAAAGCATTTAATCACTTGTTCAAAGGCTTCATGTTTATATCACATTAAGCATATGTTTAAATGATGGGAAATGCCAGATGCCGCAGCATTTAAGGTTTACTTAAATTTAAATCAGTACAAACACTAGGACTTACATTAGCACCAGCGGACCTGACAATAGCAGTCAGTGTTTTAGCAGTAGTTTGAACATGAGCTGCAATACATATGTTATACCCCTTAAACAAAGCATGGGGGCTAGCTTTTGCTCGGGAAATTGCACTTTTTAAATCAGATTTGTACTTCAACTGATAATCCTTATCATTCAGTATGTGAGGCAATTCATCTGCATATTTATTTTTAAAATTGTGTAAGCTATCCTGAATAATAACTAGATATAAACGAGATAGCTTGGTCCAGTCCAGCTTACCAACAAATCTGCCTTCACGAAAACTTTCTTTTAACCAACTTGAAGAGACCACCCAAGCACTGTATAGATAGCAATAGCTCCTTGTTATAAATTATAAATAATCAACACAATGAATGCAGATAAAAATGAGGTAGGGCATATATTAATGAATAATGAGATTGAGAACAACTTCACAAGAACCAAACTAAAAATATCAGCATGTTCAGATTTGACTCATTTTTAGGCTATAATCATTTTTGTTTTCAATAGCTCTTTCAGTAAAATTTTGATAAGTTGTTTTGAATGCAAAATAAGCTACTCCTAATACACAGTATAACTTTCAATGGCAAGGCCTAAATATTGAAAGTAGATGTGCACATCTGACAATTTGAGACAACTAAAACAACATTTCAACTATAAATAAAATTTTGGTATGAAACTAGGCATGCTGGCATCTTGGGATAATAATTTTGAACCTACCCTGAACAGAGGGCAGTACAGAAATTCAGAGTTTTTCTCACTTTTCCTGTGACAACATGTGTGGTCGCATTTCCATCATAGGCAATAGTTCCACCAAGGTCTTCAATCACCTATACGACAAACAAACGTCTAGTTGCTGTTAAGTTCAAACGAAGAAAGAGAAAGAAAGAAATCTAGACCTGAATGATTAAAATTAATTTCCAGGTTCTATCCATTACTAGAAGAAAAAAAATAGAAAGAATCAAATTAGCCCCTTTTTTCCCTGCCAGCAGCATTAAACCAAACATTAAAAGAAAGAATAGTAATACATTCCAAACCAGGAGATCAGGTCTCTAAATAGAAGTACAGTTTAAAAATACCAAATGTTACTCATCAGTTTACTAAAGCATTTATAAAATGCATGGGTAATTAAACAAAGTAACAAACCTTTGTAAGCTGCATTTTCTTGGCATCATCAGCGATATTCATCAACATTATTTTGATGCATTGTTTACTTGTTGGCAGTTCTATGTTGGTGGGAGCTTCTAAATGCAAATAATCCCCAATACATTTTTCAGAATTTTTCACAATATCAACGTGAGGGACTTCCACAAAACAAGGATTGGCCCTATCAGCCTCTGAGATAAAACCCCAGCTAGAATCTGATCGACAGTCAACCAACTGGCTCCCCTTCACTCTTTTTGACTTCAACGAGGATAAAGAGGCTTCCCAGGCCCTCTTTTCACCTTTTGTAGATTGAGAATACTTCACATTAGCATCAATTCCATCTTGTGAACAATCTGCAGCAGTGGCGTGTCTATCATCATTTGCTCTGGCAAAAGGAACGACGTCACGGCGGCAGTTCTTAGGATTGTGACTGTCAAACCCTGTTCATAGTGTAAGAGATTACAACAAATATCTAGTAAAACGCCAAATAGTCATCATAAAAGATATTTTTAGTTACTTGTTTCTAACTCAACAAAAAAAAAAAAAAAAAACACAATGGAGTTTGGAAGGCAGACAGATGGATGCACTACCACTGAGTCTGTCATATTCTCTTGAAGACCCATCTTTGACCAAAACTTCAGGTTGACTTTGATCTGTTGCTGTTTTATGGGAAGACAGATTTGAAAATTTCAAATCAATGTGTAACCCTCCTGAAAATTCTAGCTGTGTATTTTCAACAATGGCAGGTGTAAAGGAATTCTGATGAAGCTGTGAGGGGAGACACTTCACAGCGTTAGCATCATCAGCTAAGAATCCCTTCCTTAGGTGGAAAACCATGAGAGTTGAACCACCAGGAAAGCATAGTGATTTGCGAATATCAGCTTTCACAGGCAACCTGCGAGCTCTACCTTTTGTATCCACCTGTGCTATTGATAAAAATCCCTGCAGCAGCAGCAGCAACAACAATAATCATAGTCATAATCATAATCACAATAATAAAAGAAACATTGTAAAATAGTAACATCGGAACTAAAGAGCATCTTTTACTGAACGAAAAATAGGGTTCTAAATTTGGCAAATTGTATTAATGCCATTCAATATTTATCTTACTATATAAACTATCCCCTTTACATAAATGTAAACTTCTTCCATTTTGCTACAATACATAAATATCTAACTAGAAAGTAGAAAACAAACACAAAATGGAATCCTTACCAGTACGATCGCATATTATATTCTAAACTCAAATGAAATATCATTCATAAAATAAGCAACCAAAATTGACTCTATGATCAGCTCAAGCCTTCAGAGAATTTTCATTTATAAAGTACCTGTTTAAGCCAAAACCCTTCAGATGCTTTGTCTCCCCAACAGAAGATAGAGCGAATACCAACATTTTGAAGTCTCTTTAATAGCTCTAGAAACAAAAGATGACCAAAACCCTGCAGGATATAAACTAGTAATTAACAGAGAAAGAAACCCTATTTGAAGTCATAAATTATACCGGTGTTTACTGGGAACACCTAACCATATATAGACAGACAACAGATGACGTGAATATGAGAATTACGAGAAGGCTTAAAATGTCATTTAAATTGCTACAGTTCAAAATTATTGAGATGCACATAAATGAGAAGAAACATCCAAATACAGTACACCAAAAGACTTCTTTGAGAAGCATAACTTGGCCTCTACACTAAAAATTTATATAAGTTCCAAAACATCTGAGCCCTTAGAAACAAAATGACCATGTAAGTTTTCACTATGTAGTTTGTGCTAATCCCATTTACTGAGAATAATTACCATGAAGGTATCTACTTAACTTCATCACGAGATAGAAAAACAAGCAAATTACAATTGGGATAAAACAGAAGCGATGTATAAAATATTTAATATTGTAGCCTAAACCAAAAGAATGTTTCTGAGATTAACCATTGCAAGTTTATTTCTTGAAACTGACTCTAGATGTGACATTTTCAATAAAAAGCTTATAACTTGAGAAAAGAATAAATTATAAAACTTAGAAGTGGAACAGACCTTCCGTTGATAATTTGCATTGACAGCTGCAAGTGGGATCTCTGCATATTCTGTATCTGCAGGAATTATTTGATATGTAATTGCAGCTATAACCTGTAAAATGACAAGAGTTTACCATAAGATAAGACGATATTATAATATTTCTCTAACTTTTCTAGCTCACACTTGAAGATAGTCCGAAATATTATTTTCTTTTATTTCTACCCAAAGGTTTCTAAGATGAAAAAGGAGTATCAGCAGAGATCAAGCAGGACTATTCTTGAGACAATGTCAATGGAACCAACCAATTCATCAATGATGACTAAATACATTCTGTAATTTGATACACAATCAAACAGACTCTAAAGAATCTTAGGGCAAAAATGCTAGGTTTACTCTTTAAGAAATAGACACAGGCTCTACTGATAAATTGTAAATGTATATGACCAAAAACATTGTTCTTAAATTTAATCTATAGGATAGAGCAGCATAAGTAACTTCTGGCTGCACCATAGAAGACCAAAAATTGAAGAATTAGAAATAATACAACGATACAAGTCATGCTCATGCCCTCCAATGTGTGACAGAAGTACAGTTATCAAGCAAAAATACCTTTCCTGAATCCCCAACAGAACTGGATTTCAGAAGTAGTGTTCGATATTTCCTGCAGGAATAAATAATTAATAAATGAAAGCTTCTTACACCTTTTAAGTAGCCAAAAAACACCAAAACAAAACAAAACCTACTGTTAAATCTGGTAAAAAAGTTCACAAAAAAAAAAACTGTAAATAAATATACTGTTAAAATCAGCAAAGTTAATGAACTAGCAGCAACACTGTAGTGGAAGAATTATTAACATGCAAGAGAAGCGAAGACAATGAGAAGTATCTAATACCCATTAGTCACACATCTCTCAAGAAACTTCGATAGTTTTCCGGTATTCGCAGCATAATTCATTCCAGGTAGCTCTGTCATATACATTTGCAGTACTTCCTACAAACCCAACATTTGGATCATAAAAATGGGAAGGTTATTTTTTTCTAAATTTATAGAATTATAAAATATTTATAAAAATGAACAAGCCATGAATGGAATTTTACATAAGAATCTCTCATTTTCAAAAATATTAAATAAGTATGGAGAGAGAACCACGTTAAACACGCAAGCGCAAGCGCGCACAAAGAAAGAGTGTTACCTGAAGGTAGGATTTGCTAACATCATCAACATCTTTAGGATTAACAAGAACAAAATCGTGTTCTGCAGATTTATAAACCATGGAGCAAATATTATAATCACGTTAATGAATACTAGTTAATATTATAATCATGTTAACTACATAAAATTAATATTACCACAATCACGTGTAAATGCAGCATTTTACCTTTATCTTTGGACTTGAAATTCTCAGAGGCGTTTTGATCGTTCGCAGATACATCTTTTACCACTACTCAAAGGGATGAGAAAGAAACGTAGTAAAAGTCGTTGATCATTAATCAAATCAAATAAACTCCAAATGAAGAGTGTTACTTGGGATTTTTCAGCAAAAAAACAAGTATTGTCGAAAATACCTGATACTTTGATTTTTCCGCTTCGGGGAAGAGAGATTAAGAGGTCGTTCGAATCGGAGTTGCAGGTGAAGCGGCTGGCCTCGACCGTAATCTCGCAATTACCTGCAGAATGAGAAGGTGGAAATCAAGGTTAGAAATAGAGCATACAAATCAAAATCCATGAATTCTAGGGTTTGAAGGTTCACCGATTGAGATTGGAGATGAAGGTTTTCGTTTTGGCGCCATTTTTTTGTTTTGGAGTTTGGTTTGAGTTCGTGAAGGAGCTCGAGAAACATTATATATAGAAGCTGGAGGTGAGGAGAGTGGTCGAGCGGAGAATAATGTCAAATTGAAGTGGCATTTTAGTCAACATCAAACCAAACAAAAAAGGCAGTTTTTTTTTAAATAAAAATTTTATTACTATATAATTTATAGGAAAAGAGCTCGCCCAAGAGTACACGTGTCACTTTTTTTTTTTTGCTTTTTTTAACTTTTCTCTCTCCCCGCTTAGTCTATTTCTATTATCTATTACTACTGCTACAAGAAAACAGTTCGCCAAGAGTACACTTGTCACTTTTTTTTTCTTTTTTGCTTTTTTTAACTTTTCTCTCTCCCCGCTTAGCTTCTACTTCTCTTTTTTCTTTTTTTTTTAATTTTTTCCTCTATACGTGTTTATCTTTCTCTTTCTTTCTTTTTTGTTTTTTTAAATTTTTTATTTAAAAAGTTATTTTTTTCATTTTTCTAATATATCATTTATCTCATTATTTTTATTTCTTTCACGTCCAGTTCTGTTCTTCTAATCTAATATATATAATATATTATTTTTTGTGTTATCCATTAGTGGCCAATATTCGGTGCATAGTCACCATTTTATTCCTACCATTTTATTTTTTTCACACATTATTTTTTTTATTATCCTTTCTACTTTCTTTTTATTTTTTATCAAAATTACATCTCCATTTATTTAGCTTCTATTGTAGTGTTTTTTTTATGAATTACGGGTATCCTTCATGGGAGACACTCTTAATTCTGTCGTTTTCTTTTTCTTTTATTTTTTTATCTTACTTTCATTTTATTTTTTTATTATGATATTAAAATATTTTCTCTCATTATTCGTTTAATTAATATGTTTCATTATAAAATAATTTTTTTATGAACTGCAGCTATTCTCCACGGGAGATAGTCCTGTTCCTGCCATTTTATTTTTTCTCACACATTAATTTTCCTTTTTTTATTATCCTTTTTACTTTCTTTTTATTTTTTATCAAAATTACATCTCCATTTATTTAGCTTCTATTGTAGTGTTTTTTTATAAATTATGGGTATCCTTCATGGGACGGTCTCAATCCCATCGTTTTCTTTTTCTTTTATTTTTTTATCTCACTTTCATTTTCTTTTTTTTATTATGATATTAAAATATTTTATCTCATTATTCGATTTTTTTAATATGTTTCATTATAAAAAAAATTATGAACTACCGATATTCTCCACGGGAGACAGTCTGTTCTTACCATTTTATTTTTTTCTCACACATAAATTTTCTTTTTTTTATTATTATATTACATTTAATGTATATAAACATATTTATTATATTTTCTAATGTGTGTTTTTATGTAATAAAAAATCAGAAATAGACAATGACAAAAAATATATCATCCTTTTTACTTTCTTTTCATTTTTTTTATCAAAATCATATCTTTATTTATTTAGCTATTGTTGTTGTGTGTTTTTCTCCTTTTTGTTTGTTTTTAATTAATCATTCATTTACAATATCATTCTTTTTCATTCTCACGTTAGTAAAGTGATTTTTTATGATTCACGGGTATCATACACGGGAGGCAATTTTAATCCTGTCATTTTCCTTTTTCTTTTATTTTTTATCACACTTCCATTTTCTTTTTTATTATGATATTGAAACATTTTTTCTCATTATTTGTTTTTATTGATATGTTTCATTATGAAATAATCTTTTTATGAATTGTGGGTATTCTCCACGCGAGACAATCTTTTTCCTACTATTTTATCTATTCTATTTACTCTATATTAAAATTGTTCTCACGGTACATGTGTTTCAAACTTCTATTTTTTTTTCTTTTTTTTTTTTTACATTTTTTATTCTTAATTTGTTGGGATAAATTTCTTAAGCCAAATAGAAATTTACCATTAATCAATCGAGAACCGTTGTGCTAGATTACAGAGTTAAGGTTAGTGACACATACCTGTATCCATTGACGTTGACCGGAGGTTGCAGCGGAATAGTCTTTTGGTGCAATGATCTTCCTCGGCCAAATCACTGGATTCCTCAGATGGAACTGGATATTTCTCTTTCTGATGGGGAGACAGAGAGACGTATTCTGATTTGGCCTATTGGGGACCATGACCAACTTTTGGATTATAAACCTGTTAGGGTTCCCATTAACCCCTAACGGGCCAAATCCGGTTTCCACTTATTTGAGCCCATATCAGTTTTTCCTATTGGCAGTCTAAAGGCTCACAAAAATTAGATCACTTTTATTGAGCTCAACTAATTGTAAATAGCTAATATAAATGCTACAAATAATATATATTGCCCATATTAATTATTAGAAATAAAATTTCTAACAATCTCCCACTTGGGCTTAATATTCATTTAAGCATTTATATCACAAAATTCTTTAGGCGCGCAACTGTATGCTATTTACTTTTAGACTACCCTTAAACAATCTAGTCCATCTCATACAACAACAAGGAACCACTGCAGCTTTCATCATAACCAAATACGACTAAACCACAATGATCACCACAATTTTATGTACTCAATGACATAGATCAAATATGGATAAGTGGCATGGAAATTACATGCAATGTAATCTTAGTCATGTCTATTTCCAACTGGTCCAAACTTTATTCTTTATAGAGATCAATTCAAAACGCAATATAATTATTGCACAAAACAAGCTAGAGCATAATGACAAACATCAACTTATTCTTTAGAAAATAAGAAAATCAATCAGAACATATAGTATAAATGGGACTCCCACTGAAACTAAGGTACTATCAGGAATTACACCCATATGAGCAATGTGCTCCTGAAAAACTCTAGGCACTAAACCTTTAGTAAGTGGATCAGCTAGCATAAAGTCAGTCCCTATATGTTCTATGGAAATTTGCTTATTCTGAACTCTTTCCTTGACAACCAGAAACTTGATATCAATAAATTTTGACTTGGTTGTACTGTTACTGGAATAAAGAACTGTTGAGTTATTGTCACAATAGATTTTCAATGGTCTTTCAATGCCATCGACCACACGTAAATTAGTGACAAAATTTCGCAGCCATATCCCATGGTTGGACGCCTCAAAACAAGCAATGAACTCCGCAGCCATGGTTGAAGAAGCTATAATAGTCTGTTTAACAGACTTCCAAGAGATCGCTCCTCCAGCCAACATAAAGATGTATCCTGACGTGGAGCGTTTGCTGTCTTGACACCCAGCAAAATCAGAGTCAGAGTACCCAATGATCTCTAAAATGTCAGACTTCTGATAAGTGAGCATATACCCTTTTGTTCTCTTCAAATAGCGCATTACACGCTTTACTGCCTTCCAATGCTGCATCCCAGGATTACTTAAGTATCTGCCCAAAACTCCCACCACAAATGCAATATCAGAACGAGTACAAACTTGAGCGTACATTAGACTTCCCACAGCTGAAGCATAGGGAATCTTTTGCATCTCATTTCTTTCAAGGTCATTATTAGGGCACTGTTTAAGGCTAAATTTGTCTCCCTTGGTTATAGGTGTATCTCCTGGTTTACTATCTTTCATGCTGAATTTGTCCAAAAACTTTATCGATATAGCTCTCTTGTGATAATCTTAGGATACCATGAGAACGATCTCTTAGTATCTTAATATCTAATACAAAAGAGGCCTCACCAAGATCTTTCATTTCAAAATTCTTTGTCAGAAATCTCTTGGTTTCGTGCAATAAGCCTATATCGCTGCTAGCAAGCAGTATATCATCAACATATAACACCAAGAATATATATTTACTCCCACTGAACTTATGATAAACACAATCATCAACAATATTTGCCTCAAAACCATATGAGGTAATAACTTGATGAAACTTGTGATACCATTGACGGGAAGCTTGTTTGAGACCATAGATGGATTTCTTTAGTTTGCATACCATAGACTTTGAGTCACCAGACACAAAATTTTCCGGTTGCATCATATAAATCGTTTCTTCAATGTCACCATTTAGAAACGCAGTCTTAACATCCATCTGATGGAGCTCCAAATCATAATGAGCTACCAGTGCCATTATTATTCTAAAAGAATCCTTTAAAGAAATCGGAGAAAAGGTTTCTTTGTAATCAATGCCTTCCTTTTGAGTGAATCATTTAGCAACTAAACGAGCCTTATATCTCTCGATATTACCTTTTGAATCCCCCTTGGTTTTAAATATCCATTTACAACCAATAGGTTTCACACCTTCAGGTAATTCAACGAGATCCCAGACATCATTGTCATGCATAGACTTCATCTCATCCTTCATGGCATTAATCCCACTTTTGAGAATTAGAACTGCGCATAGCTTGACAGAAGTTGATTAGATCATCCTCTGTTAAACCAATGTCATCCTCATGTTCTTGTAGAAACACAATATAATTATCTGGAATTGCACTTCTCCGTTCTCTAGTGGATCTTCTTAATGGCACTTCTTGAGGTTGTTGATCTTGCTCTATGGGTATTTGAGGGAGAACCTCATTGTTGTCTTGTGCTGGGACAATTTCAGGAATAAATCCATCATTGGCATCTATTACTGGGGTAGGTACTGGAATAGTAATAGGCACGAGGACTTGATCACTATCAATGACAGGTTCTTCCTCAAAGACAACATTCCTTATGTTCTCTTCCTTCCCAAACTCAACATCCTCAAGGAATCTCGCATTCCTCGTCTCAAAAAATGATCTAGCAGTGGGATTGTAAAATTTATAGCCCCGAGAGTGTTCAGGATAGCCAACAAAATAACAGCTAACAGTCCTTGATTCCAACTTGCTTTCATGCGGCCTATAAGGACGCGCCTCAACTGGACAACCCCAAATGTGTAAATGCTTAATGCTTGGCCTTTTACCGGTCCATAGCTCATAAGGAGTTTTGTTAACTGCTTTAGTTGGTACCCTGTTTAGGATGTAAACTACAGTCTTAAGCGCTTCTCCCCACAATGACCCTGGCAAGGAAGAATGACTTATCATACTTCTCACCATATCCTTAAGAGTCCTGTTTCTACATTCTGCAACACCGTTCATGCTTGGTTTCTCAGGCATAGTATATTGAGGAACGATGCCACATTCTCGTAGGTAAAGCAGAAAAGGCCCTGGACGTTGTTCACCTGATCCATCATATCTGCCGTAATATTCACCTCCACGGTTAGATTTGACAGCCTTAATTTTCTTTCCAAGTTGAAGCTCAACTTCAGCTTTAAAAGTTTTGAAAACGTCTAGGGATTGGGACTTCTCATGAATTAAAAATAGGTAGTCGTACCTTGAATAATCATCTATGAACATAATGAAATACTGTTGTCCATTTCAAGATGCCGTAGGGAATGGTCCACAGATATCTGTGTGAATTAATTCCAAAACGTCCTTAGCCCTTTTGGCACCTAATTTTCTAGAGTTTGTTTGTTTACCCTTAATACACTCAACGCAGACCTCAAAGTCCGACAAGTCTAAGGGTCCAAGAATCTCATCCGACACAAGCCTCTGAATTTCTCTGTTTAGAGATATGGCCTAAATGCTTATGCCATAAGGTGGCTGAGTTCTCATTTAATTTATGTTTCGTACCACGAGAATCAATGTGAAGAATTTCTTTATTGGAACTAACTACATCTAGCAAGTATAGATTATCAATTAAAGAACCAGAACCAACAACACTTGAATTTTAATAGAGACTAAATTGATTATTTCCAAATGAACAAGAAAAACCAAATTTGTCCAAACTAGAAATAGAAATTAAATTTCGTCTAAAAGACGGTACAACAAAAGTCTCAAATAAATCCAAATGAAAACCAGTTTTTAACTGTAATCTAAAAGTTCCAATAGCCTCCACTGTCACCTTGTTGCCACCGCCCACATAGATAAATCTTTCATTATCACTTGGCGGTCGGCTCCAAAGGCAACCCTGCATAGATACACTAATGTGAGTAGTAGCACCAGAATCTACCCACCAAGTATCATTGGGTACAAAAGCTAAATTAACTTCAGAACAAACAAAAGAGAGAAAATCACCTTTCTTTACACGCCAAGAGGCGTACTTGGAACACTCTTTTTTCATATGTCCAAGCTTCTTGCAGAAGAAGCAGGTAGATGTTTTCTCATCCTTTTTAACTTTCTTTTGCTGAGAAGTCCTTTCTGCAACATCCTTATTGCTATTTCTCTTTCTATTGTGAAAGTTTGAGGCCAAATGAGCACTTTCAGTCCTCTCTCTTTGCTGCCTTTCCTCCTATTGCACACAATGAGAAATGAGTTCATTCAAGGTCCATTTATCTTTCTGAGTATTATAACTCACCTTGAATTGCCCAAAGTGTGCAGGAAGGGAAATCAAAACTAAGTGCACGAGCAAGTCATCAGACAGCTCTAACTTTAGTGCTTTCAGTTTTGACGTGAGATTAGACATCTCCATAATGTACTCCCTTATGTTTCTCTTGCCTTTGTATCTCATAGAGATTAGCTTGGCAAGCAAACTGCTTGCATAAGCCTTCTCATTACTGGTGAAATACTTTTCAACAGCATCAAGGAAACCTTTAGCACTCTGGCTCTCAGAAATAGAGCCTCAAAAAGCTTCTGGAACAAATCGCTTCATGATCATCAGGCACATTCAGTTTGAGCGTTCCCACTTTTCAACCTTATCCTTCTCCGACTTCTCCGGAGTTGGAGTGGGTTTCTCAACCCAAAGTGCGAGATCAAGATCCATGCAGCCAAGAATAATCTCGACTGCTTCCTTCCAGACCTTAAAGTTTGTCCCATTAAGCATTGGGATACAATTAATTTGAGCAGACACGTTAACAGCCCTAGAAATAGCAACTGTAAGAAAATATAGATAAAATTAATAATATGTTCAAAAAAAAAATATGCAGATAATTTACATGATAGACCCATCATAAGATACCGAGCACAACATTAATTTTTAGTCTTTGGACATACAAATTAATTTGTAAGTGGTACTCTCAATGCAACGATCAAATATTGACAATTAATTCTGTCAAATAATAGCCTTTCTTTGGACCGACTATTATTCACATGAATATAACTTTATAATCGTCACATATTTATCATTACAGGCATGTTATTATTTGGCCAAATTGTGTCTTCCTTTGGGATGAGCACAAAATGCATAAATAATCACATACTAACATCCATGTAATTTTAATTAAATCAATTTCTATAACAGGGATTGCTTTGACAATATATTACATCAACTAATTTAATTAAAAAATTACTAGACAAATTAATTAATAAAGAGGGTTTATAATCTATCAAAATTTACACTCAAATTTAATACGAAAATTCGCATAAAACGTATAAACGTGCAAATAATTGAATTCTAACGTTATAATATTAATTCCCAATCAATAACGTGACTGCCGATCATTCTCACAATTATAATAATAAAAAAAATTATGCACAAATCGGAATTGTTGAATCAATATCCTGCTTTATTAATTCCTTAATCTCATTTAAAGATTACACTGGATTGAATTTGATACGGAAACTCAATAAGTGACAATATATGCATTCCTTAATAACGTTTTTTATTCAATCATATTATTGCTTTTTCAACACCTAGAAATCGGGCTGAGAAACTGTCAAAAGGTTTCATAATTCCATTTAAATGAAAACGCAATATAAATAACGTTAATATAAATATCAATCGACATGCTTGCTAAGATAAATATAGAAACGTTTTCAATCATTATATAGAAACGTTTTCAATCATGATATATATATATATATATTTTAAATAAGTATTAAAAGCCAAATCAAAATAGTAGCTACAAATAATACGAGATATCTCCCTGTTCTGTATTTTCTAAATTAGAAAGAATTCGCTAAAAAATTAGCAAAATGCAAAACTCAAGGGCATGCCATCATCAAATAATAAGACCAAAACCTTTCGCTTGTCCCAGAGCTCATTCCAACCAAGTTAAAAAATTCATATATATTATACAGCCAATGAAACCAAATTGGAGAAACGATAGAAAAACTATATCCAGTATATGAATCAAATCATGTAAACAAAGCACAAATCAAAGATTGATTCATTTAATTCCTATCACAAAACATGGTAATGATACTCTGTAGAACCCCATAACCTAACGACAACGGTGACAACGGTGGCTCTGATACCACTTGTTGAGATAAATTTCTTAAGCCAAATAGAAATTTACCATTAATCAATCGAGAACCGTCGAGAACCGTTGTGCTAGATTACAGAGTTAAAGTTAGTGACACATACCTGTATCCATTGACGTTGACCGGAGGTTGCGGCGGAATAGCCTTTAGGTGCAATGATCTTCCTCAGCCAAATCACTGGATTCCTCAGATGGGACTGAATATTTCACTTTATGATGGGGAGACAGAGAGACGTATTCTGATTTGGCGTATTGGGGACCATGACCAACTTTTGGATTATAAACCTGTTAGGGTTCCCATTAACCCCTAACGGGCCAAATCCGGTTTCCACTTATTTGAGCCCATATCAGTTTTTCCTATTGGCAGTCTAAAGACTCACAAAAATTGGATCACTTTTATTGAGTCCAACTAATTGTAAATAACTAATATAAATGCTACAAATAATATATATTGCCCATATTAATTATTAGAAATAAAATTTCTAACAAAATTTAGTAGTGATTTTTTTTATGCAATGAATAGCAAGTATCCTACATGGGAGAGTCTTGCTTTTGTCATTTTCTTTTATTTCTATCGCACTTTTATTTTCTTTTTTTATTATATTAAATCATTTTCACTAATTATTCGTTCCTATAATTTGTTTTATTATAAGAGTAATTTTTTTAATGAACCACGAAAGACAGTCTTGCTCTTACCATTTTTTCTTTTTTTCTCATAAATTAATTTTTTTAATATTATATTAAAATATATTCTTTTAATATATAAGTATTTATGATAACTAATATTTTATCACGTGTGAAGCACAGGCAAAATAAATCATACCATCAATTTACCCGTGCGAAGGCACGGGTCGCCTACTAGCATTGTGTCGAATTCACATTTGAAACGTGATTTTTGTAAAAATAAAAACACACACTCCAACTCTAACTAAAATCAATTTCACAAAATTGATTTTAAATTATTTTTATCCAACATAGTTTTTAAAATGTATATAACATATTTCAACCATTTATTCTAAAATTAATTTTACTCAACCACAAATCAAACAAGACACTAATTTCATCTCTTTCTAATTACCACTTGAATTAACACCCATTGGTAATTGTTATACTATTCTATTTATATTTTTCATATAATTTTTTAAATTTTTTTGTAGTTTCTTGTCATTATCACATGGAATAATGTATAAAATAAAAAATTGCTATTATTTTTTAAGTAAAGTGAATTGTATTAAAAATGAGTATAAGAGATATTTCAACCCAATCACACAATTACATAAGTCAATAAATAACTGATATTTTGATTGGTTAGATTGAGTTATATAAGATTTAAACATTTAAATTAATATAATTTATAAAAATATAGAGTAGAAAATGAAAATGTGAAATTTTTAGTTAGAATACAATTAACCGAAGACCATATTTACTTATTTTTAAAGTAAAGAATTTGATTTACTCAGAAAAAAACATTACATATGATTTAAATTAAATGGACTGAAAGTATAATCAAGTATTTTAATTATAATTTTTACACTTAAGACATGTGTCTTGACCATAGTTTAGATTTTTTTTAATAATTTAAAATATTAATTTTAGTTTTCCTTCATACATTTTTTTTAACCTCGTGTTTTTTTACGGGAGACAGACTTATTCGAATTGGAAAATTCACATTATGGTGGAGTTAACTCTTCTGGTGAGAATTTTTTTCATCACAACTTGAATCCGAGACAGGTAATCAGACATGTAGCAATCAACCCAGTTATTTATTTTTGGGAAAAATATCATTTTAGTCCCTATAAAATACACGAAATTTGAAATTGGTCCCTACAAATTTTTTTTTTTCGTCTTTACAATTATTTTACGGTTTTATTTCAGTCTCTGCCATTAATGTTGGATATTTTTTATGACGTGGATGACGGACTGCTGAGTCAGCTAATCCTACTTGGCCCTTACTAGGTGACTTGGAATTTATTAAAATTGGGTTATTTACATTAAGTTAAAATTAGCAGGTAAAACCTAATTGGGTGAAATTTTTTTAGACCCATCCTTTCATATTTTACCTTCACTCTGAGTTTAACCCTAACTTTGAGCTTTTTCTCTGAGCATTGGAGACACGAAGGCAAGGGCGAGGGACGATGCAGCCACGCAAGGAGCTTGATGCGCAAGGAGCTTGGTGGTGAAGGAAGATCGCACGCAACGTGGATGCGTGTTGGTGAGTGTTCTCTGTTTGAGGTCAGATGGTGCGTGTTTCTTGGCACAAAGGTTTAGGGAGCGTGAAGCATTCTGCAGGTGAGAATTTTTACTGTTTTTGTCAATTTTTATGGGGCTCTTGATTGGGGTTCACGTGGGAACTGAGTTGGTAGCAAAAGACATAAAACATCATTGTGGGGACCGATTGTTATTGTCTGTTATTAATTTGTTGCTCTGTGTTGAATTGTTTGGTATATGCTGCTTTCTTTTTTAATTGAGGAGACAATAAATTAGTATGGTCATATCTGTAGTGTTGTAGGGTAATTAAAATAGTGATATAGTGTGATTATATTGGTATTTTAATTGTGGGTCCCTGAACTAAATATTGCCTTTTAATATTGTATCTGTATCAACATTTTAGGTATGTCCATATATGTTGCCGTCCACCATAAAAAAACCTTTATTACTAGTCCTACTCGTGAGTACATAGGAGGTGAGGTATATGTTGCTCATGGGATTGATGTAGATAGGTGGTCACATTTTTAGGCTATTGGAATAATGAAAGAGGATATAGGGTATTTTGGTCCTATTAAACTGTGGTGGAAGCCTAAAGGAATAAGGGGTGGGGAGCAGTTCCAGCTATTTGTAGATGATTTTGATGCATCTGAAGTTGCTAATTATTGTGTGCAACACAAGTGTGAGGCAACAGTGTTTGTTGAAACAATAGGAGGAAGAGCGAATGAGTTTCATAATATGGTTGAGAATGTTGGGAATGGTGCAGAGGTTGTGGAAGAAGAGTGGCAAACAGATTATGACTTTAATGAAAGTTTAAGTGATATCCACCTTGATGACAGTGAGGAGGAGAGAGATCTTGCTCTATATGATGGATTTGATCTTCCTGACTTAACACCACCTGTTAATACTGAACAAACCCTATATTTTGAGGAAACAACTTCTGTCAGGCCAACTCCACACAGTGAGAGAAACAAGGTACCCATTAGGGAGTGTGATAAGAAAGGCAGTGGCCCAAGTGAAATTGGAGGGACTTCAGGTGAGGGTGGGGCATCCGATATTAGATCAGAATTTGTGGATGTGGAAGGAGCACAAAATCAACACATGGATGATGGATATAGATCTGATGAGCTAGTTAGTGATTTTTTTAGTGATGAAAGTGATACAGATTATAGACCTACATATGTCAGATATAGAAAAGAAGAAATGTGCAGGGATTTTAAATTCACATTGGGCATGGAATTTGGATCACTGAAAGAATTCAAGGAGGCTATATTGGAGCACTATGTTCTGAATGGTAGAGAGGTTCAGTTTCAAAAGAATGATAAATTGAGAGTGAGGGTGAAGTGTAAGCATGCATGCAACTTTCTGGCATTAGTAAGTAAGGTTGGAAAGAGTCAAACGTTTAGAATGAAAACTCTTGTGAGAACTCATACATGTGGCAGGGTGTTTAACAATACAAATGCTAAGTTTGATCGGATTGCAAAGGTGGTTGCTGACAGGTTTAGGACAACAAATAGTATGAGAGTAAAGGATATTATCTTAGAAGTGAGGACTTCATATGCTGCGGGTGTAACTGTTGCAAGGGCATGGAAGGCTCAAAGAATTGCTAAAGGAATGGTAAAAGGTGATGCACAAAGACAATATTCTTTGTTGTGGTCTTATGCAACTGAGTTGAGGAGTGCAAGTACAAATAACACTTGCAAATTACAGGTAGAAAGACTTGTTCCAGAGTTACCTCCTAGATTTGGAAGTTTCTACATGTGTCTGGAGGGTTGTAAGGCTGCATTTTTAAGAGGGCGTCGTTCTTTCATCGGTGTGGATGGATGTCATTTGAAAACTGCTTATGGTGGACAATAGCTAGTGGTTGTAGGTAGAGATCCCAACAATCAGTATTTTCCTCTTGCCTTTGATGTTGTTGAAAATGAAACAAAAGAAAGCTGGAAATGGTTTTAACTCTACTGATGGAGGACATTGGAGGTTTCAGCACTAATAGATGGGTTTTCATTAGTGATCAACAAAAGGTAAGCATCCCTGAATCCTTTTTCTTGTTATTTTTAGTTATACATACTATTGTATTATAATTTGTGAATTGTTTCTGATTTATAGGGTTTAAGCCCCACATTTGATGAAATGTTTCCTGGAGTTGAGCATAGATAGTGCTTGAGACATTTATATGCCAACTTCAAGAAGAAATTTGGAGATGGGACTCTTCTGAGGGACTTGATGATGGCGGCTGCAAAGTCTACTTTTGTTCAAGGATGGGATAGGAAGATGGAAGAGATCAAGGCAATTGATTAAAAAGGGCATGACTGGTTGGTTGCAATCCCTACTAAGTACTGGTGTAAGCATGCCTTTTCTCACTGTCCTAGATGTGATGTCCTTATGAATAACATATGTGAATCTTTTAATAGCACCATTTTAGCTGCTAGAGACAAACCAATCATTACAATGTATGAATGGATTAGGACCTATATTATGGATAGGGTTGTTACTATGAAAGAGAAGTTTAAGTAAATGCCCTGGTGAGATAATGCCTAAGCCTAGGAGGAGGTTAGACAAAAAGATTAGCAAGTCTGCAAATTGGTTAGCCACTTGGGCTGGTGACATGAAGTTTGAAGTTACCCATACAATGCAAGCTGACAAATTTATAGTGGACATAGCAACACATACTTGCTCCTGTAATTTTTGGGAATTGGTCGGCATCCCCTATAGGCATGCAGTTGCCGCCCTTAGTTACAAGGGGGAAAATCCAGAGTTTTATGTGCACAAGTATTACAAAAGGCAGACATATGAAGATTGTTATGGACAAACATTAACACCCATTAATGGGTAGAGTTTGTGGCCTAAGACTGATGAAATGCCTACTGTGTTACCTCCTAACTTCAAGCGTGGACCTATAAGGCCTAGAAAGCTGAGAATAAGGGGACCTGATGAGGATCCTAACCCAAGTCGGTTGAAAAGGTCACACACAAAGTATGCTTGTGGGCTGTGCAAGAATTATGGTCATAATAGTAGGAAGTGTCCTAATGTTGTAATTGACGATGCCCATGTTGAGTCTCAAAATTAATTTAAGTATTCAAATTAGATTCAAGACTCATTATCTTTAGTTTTAATGATTAACAAATTAGACTGTATAAAAACAGGTTCTACTGAGAAAGGTATTTTTCTGTGTATTTCAGCAACTCATTAGAAGCAATTCTCTAAACATGATCAACCTGCTGAACTGAAGAAACTCTCTGAATAACCTGAATCTACTAAAGAGAAGAAGTATATCCGCGCAAGCTGAAATGAAGATAGTCTTCAAGATCTTGGAAGAACGCCAATCAAAGAGCACATAAATCAATGAGGATTTGATCTTTGTTTGCTGCTCTCAAAGTGCAACTCACTGAAGAACGAACTTGCTGAATAACCAAGACTTGCTGAAGATGGTCAACCTTCTGAAGAAGATCAGACTCTCTAAAAGATAGAATCTGCTGAAGCGAAAAGAACCTTCTGAAGCCAGAGAAATCATGATGCTGCCTAAAAACTGAGTCAACCTGATAAATACATTAAAAGACTCAAGTCTCTGCAAAGGCGTGTTGGCTAAGCTGAACCGGGTGCAAGGCGAAACAAAAGCTTTCTGGCACAGAGTTATTTCCTGACACAAAAGAGGAAACCTGTTGCAGAAAAGTAAACATAGGTCAGAGATAGAGTCGACGCTACTGCACACCTACTCCTGTACTGTCTATGTGTTACGCTATCAGAAGCCCGCATCTCAACAAGGAGAAAAGATAACTCACAACGAGATTAAAGAGAAGTCTAACGGATCTCACCATCTCTATTTGAATATCTGACTTCTTACAGTAAATAAAGAAAGAGAGAGGAACATCAACTTGCTGAAGTAATAGAAAATCTCTCAAGCAAGATTAAGAGCCAAACTACTGTGTGTCAAAACTAATTCATACCTACACACCTACTCTGCTTAAGACGGAAGCTAAAGAGAAGCTATCTCACAACGGCTCTAAGAGCATTAATCGTTTCTTCTCAACGGTACACTAAGAAATCTTCAATGGCTATATTTCCTAATCATATATATAGACCTTCATGAAAGACTTTGAAGATTGGCGGCCATGAATCCCAAGATATGAAATGGTGATAGTGAAGCCCAAGAGAGAACCGACAGAAGCTCAAGATAATATCTTATCAGGCCAACTCTCTGAAGAAGCAAATCATGATACAGAGATGAGAAAGAATAAAATTTATACACTTGTATCTCTGTCTTTCCTTGTACTTAGATTTATCCTTTCTATTCTAAGTTATACTCAGTTATCCCTTTGTACAAGAGAACCCGTGTTTAAGTTTCTCATAAACTTAAACTTATCACATTTGTAAACACTGTAAAGTGTCTGAGAGTCTGGAGAGGCTTGGAGGAAGAAAGAATACTCGTTGAGCCTGGAGAGGCTTGTCTGTAAAAGAATACTCGTATACACTTGGTTAAGTTTCTAAAAGCCTGAAGAGGCTTGGTGGAAGAAAGAATACTCGTTGGGCCTGGAGAGGCCAGGTGTACAAAGAATACTCGTTGGGCCTGGAGAGGCCAGGTGTGCAAAAAATACTCATTGGACTGGAGAGGCCATGTGTGCAAATAATACTTGTATTTGAGTTCAGATAGTGGAAAATCCAGTGGTGTGTTTGCCCTGGGACTGGATGTAGCTCACTGGGTTAGTGGGTGAACCAGGATAAATTTTCTGTGGCTAAGTTATCTTTACCCTTAACTCTTTAGTTTTAATTTATACTAACCAATGAGGGTTTAAGAAAAGTTGTTTTATTAATCCACGCAAAATACAATCTTTTCTTCACGAGAAAATATTTTAGATTATTTTTATCCAACCTTCTGAGTTGCATCAGCAAGTTGCTGAACTCTCAGTTTCGGAAGGTTGCTCAAACTTTTCAAAACTGTTTTGCTTGTTAAAAAGGTTTTCACGAAAATCTATTAAAGATTATAAAACATTATTCAACCCCCTTATAGTGTTTCCTGTGGTCCTAACAGCCCAAAATGCCTCTGTTGGAAATGAGGTACATACCTTCTACCTTTATTATCTTGTTGCTAACCTAGAAGACAAATTGTCTACAACTTATGGTGTGAAATTTGGTACTGCAGGCTCCCCCTTCCTTCCACCCAACCTACCTCTACAGCAGGAGGTTCTGCACAGCAACAAGTCCCAACCAATGTCACAGTGAGTACGGAACTTCATTACATGATCATAACTTTTCCTACAATAAATAGTAATTTTGCTTTACTACATTTACAGGGGAAAACAAAAAAGACAAAAGGGTAAGGCACAGAAGAACAATAAAAAAGGTACTGAAATTGCAATACAAGCCCCCCTGTTGCAGCACCAATTTTATCAAACCCTATATGTCATGAATCTCTTCAAACTCTGGCAGATGCACATAGCAAGGCAACTCAGTTATTGGTAATAAAATTTGTTGGTTGTATGTACACTTTTGTTTGATTAATGCTATAATTTATGTATGAGCTTTTTGAAATGTGACAGAGTAAGGTGGGTGTAAGAGTACCACCAGAGCTACAGGATGCAAACACCACAATCACCAATCTATTGGTACCTTTAACTTCAATTTATGCTTCACCAAATTCATAACAGATCACACATTAATATACTTTTTTTTTCTAGAAATCTGTAAATCAAAATCTTGGATAGGGCTCAATCAATTTGAGAAATGTTGCTCAGGACATGGGTTTGCCAACTGATACAACCCTTGTAGTGAGTAATTTTGCCCTACAACTATTTTATATCAATTCAAATTCTCATTTTTCTCATGCTAATTATTTTTACTTTCAGAAGTCCACACAACATGACCATGATGCTGCAGACATTGATTGGGATGTTGTCATTGCAAGTTTGGGAGATAATGACTTAACAAAGAGTGCCACACCATCAACTGAACCACATTGATTGGGATGCTGCAGGAATATTCTGTTTTTTTGTTGATCAGTGATGTACAAACCTTTTTTTAGGACACGTTTTTATGGATTCATTGTTTTAGAGTTATGGATTTAATGTTGTAATGGATTTATGTACATGTCAAACCTTTGAATCAAACCTTTGCATCAATATATTTTGAATTTGGGTACTATGTCAATTGGTATCAAATTTATTGTTAAAGATTTCAATTATCAACAAATCAATATAAAGTCATTTGAATTGGGTAGCATGAATTTCACCCACTGAATTTCCCCTACATTTACTGTGCGCAAAACAAATTAAGTACCCAAATGGAACAAAGATAATTAAGGAGATTAATTGAACAAAAGAGTTTCATTAATCAATGGACTTGGGAGCTACAGACAACAAACACAAAAAAACCTCTATTACCCAAATCACTTACATCCCCATTACCAACATACCTACCCTCCTCATTACCAACATACTTCCCCTAGACAAAACAAACATCAACCGTAAAACTACCCCAGTACAAAACCTTTCCCACCACCTACAGGATTCACAGCAAACATAATCAACAGCAAAACAATTACTGCCCAGGAGAACACCAATCACACTATCAACCATCTACGGATACTGCGCAGGTCAGCCAACTTTTTTCTGTAACTTTGCCACCTTCTTTTTCAACTGGGTATTCTCCACTTTAAAGTCTTTCAAATCCTCCAGACAAGATGCTCTATCAATACATTCTTCCTCTGCCCATCGAAAAAACTCGCAAGACATATTCTTCTGTGATAAAAAGAGCACAACCATGTCAAAAGCATTTCTAACACAATAAAATTACAGAAAACTATATAGAATCATACGTTCCAATTTGGACACCTCCAAAATTTCTTCCCTGGATTTGTCACCATCTTAGAAGTCATCAGAATCAATTCTTCACAACAATCACATGAGCTGTGTCGTGAGTGGAACAAAAAAGAAGAGGTCCTGGAGGAAGCCACTTTCTTTTGCAGAGAAGAGATCCCACGCCTCATGGCTGTGTTCTCGATTTAGGGCTGAGCAGATTAAGAAAGGGAGGAAAATTCCCAAAATGGGGGAACAGGGGAAGAAGGAGATGAGTCTTATTATCTCACCATGTGACTGCACATGATCACTTTAAAGGATAGAGAAGCACTTTAAAAAAAAAAATCAAGGTAGAGAGGGGACTCTCTGTCATCGACATCATAAAAAAATCATCCATCATTAACGGTAGGAACTAAAATAAAACCGTAAAATAATTATAAGGACAAAAAACAAAATTGTAGTAATCAATTTCAAATTTCCCGTATTTTATTGGGGGCTAAAATGATCCTTTTTCCCTTATTTTTTTCATCTAAATCTTATCTACTAGTTATTTGAATTAATTATACATATTAAATTAAATATTTCTGTAAAAAAAACTTTTTAAATTTCACGCGACCAAAACTCCGACCTCTGCTACTGCCTTACCCTCCTCCTCCCTCTGCCCACTGTCCAGGATTTTTGCAACTGAACCAGCATTATCTCTACACCTCAGAGCCATGGCTATCTTGTTGTCTACAATTGTATTTCCTTCCACCAAGCTACCCATCTTCAACAACACGCAAGACCATGCCTTTCCAAGTTTTCGCCACTTCACAGGTAAGCCCTTTGATTAAACCTCTTCGCTCTGTTTCAGTTTTCGCCACTCCACTTCTTCTTTTCCCTGATACCCATTTGCGTTTTTCTATGACTCGAGTATAGATTCTAGCAAGCGTTTCGAGAAAGTTTCGTCCTTGATTGCTTTTGCGGTGAACGGTAACCTCACTCAGAGGAATTATGCTAAAACCACGCCCAAGAGAGATGGTGGAAACCCATTTTTGAGTGAGGGGAGAGATGAAGATGAAGCTCGTGGACCCATTTGCCCTGGTTGTGGAGTCTTTTTGCAAGATAAAGACCAAAACCTTCCTGGGTATTACAAACAAAGGGTGGTGAAAGTGGAAGAGTTTTCAGAAGAGGATGATGGGTTTGATGATGATGATGATGATGATGATGATGATTATGATTATGAAGAAGAAGATGATGAAGTAGGGATTTTGGATAGCAGTGAAAATAAACTTAAGGAAGATACTGAGGGGTTAGCAGATGAGTTTGATTGGGATTCTGATGAATGGGAAGCTGAGTTATTGGGGGAAGATGATGATAAGTTGGAGTTGGATGGGTTTACACCTGCAGGGGTTGGGTATGGTAACATTACTGAGGAGGTCTTGGAGAGGGCAAAGAAGAAGAAGGTATCAAAAGCTGAGAGGAAAAGGATGACTAGGGAGGCTGAGAAGGTGAAAGAAGAGGTTACTGTGTGTGCTAGGTGCCATTCCTTGAGAAATTATGGGCATGTTAAAAACCAGACAGCTGAGAATTTGATACCAGATTTTGATTTTGATAGGTTGATTTCAACTCGGTTGATGAATCCTTCTGGTAGTGGCAGTGCTACTGTTGTTGTCATGGTTGTGGATTGTGTTGATTTTGATGGTTCTTTCCCTAGAACAGCAGTAAAGTCGCTGTTTAAGGCATTGGAAGGAATCAAGGATACCTCAAAACGGGGCAATAAACTGCCAAAGCTTGTCCTAGTTGGAACAAAGGTTGATCTCCTTCCATCTCAGGTTTCTCCTACAAGGTTGGATAGATGGGTTCGACACCGTGCAAGTGCTGGAGGAGCACCTAAGTTAAGTGGGGTTTATTTGGTTAGTTCTCGTAAGGATTTAGGTGTAAGGAATTTGTTGTCCTTCATAAAGAATTTAGCTGGTCCTCGTGGAAATGTGTGGGTGATTGGGGCTCAAAATGCAGGGAAGTCTACTCTGATCAATGCATTTGCAAAGAAAGAAGGAGCCAAAGTTACAAAGCTCACAGAAGCTCCAGTTCCTGGGACAACACTTGGGATATTGAGAATTGGAGGAATTTTGCCAGCTAAGACTAAGATGTTTGACACTCCAGGGCTCTTGCATCCATATTTAATGTCAATGAGATTGAACCGGGAGGAACAAAAGATGGTTGAGATACGGAAGGAACTTCGGCCTCGGACATATAGAATTAAGGCAAGTTGCTTATTGCTATTGTCATTTTCTATCCTGGATGTAAATTGTCAGTGCTGCTTTTATTTTTTTGCATAGAGTATATGTGTGCTTTTTGCATGTTCATAAGAGCTAACAGAAATGAGAGAAGTTCTTATGTAAGCATTATGTTTTCATTTACTATTAATTATATAAAAATTATAGCGATTATTTGGCATCCAAAGATTCTGAACCATGAATATACATACTGAATTTATATTGCAAGGTTTCTTATGTGTATTTCAAAAAAGGATATGCAGTTAGAATCATACATACTGGTTTTAATTTACAGGCAGGACAGGCTGTACATGTTGGTGGCTTGACAAGACTTGACCTTGTTGAAGCCTCTGTTGAAACAATATATGTCACAGTTTGGGCATCACCAAATGTTTCTCTTCACACAGGGAAAATAGAAAATGCTGAAGAGGTTTGGAATAATCATGTTGGTGTCAGGCTGCAGGTAAGCCTTTTCCTATTTCCCTACCAAACTAAATGTCTCAATCAATAAGAGTAATCTTACACACTTATTTTACTGAGGAGGTCTAAGACTGCATTTTGCCATAGCTTTACCATCTTTATTCTATTTGATTAATTTGCTCATACCTAATTCCATCTTAATGAATTTAGTAACCATTATAATCTACATAAGCTAATTATGAGCCATCAGTTCAGTTAAGTTTCTAACAACAAAGAGATTTGCTGCACAAATCACATAGAAAGATCATCTAATCTTTACTCATTTTAATTTTTTTCTGATCCCTTTAAGAACTCTTGAATTGCATCACTTACTTAACCTTTGATAGAAAAGAAGATTTTGCTCAGTGTCTCTATAGGTTATACTTTAGTACATAATCATATGCCAAGAATCTAATAAGAAGTATATCTTTAGTTTTTTCAAGTAGGGTGAATGTGCTTGTACATATTCGTGAGTTTTGAGCACCAAATGCAATTATTTCTGGGCAATGTTGGCATGGAAAAACATTGGAAATATATTTTCTTTGTTTATCAAACTTCACCAATATGTCACAAGACTGCCTGAATCTACTATATGTAAAGAAAGTGCTATTTTAATGCCCAGAAATCTAAAAGACATACCATTTAGAAAAGAGAACTTTTTATTAAGTAAATAGAGTTTGAAACTCATTTAACACTTTGAAAATGGCAGCTTATTCAGCTTTTGTTTGTCTTTGTTGTTGATTGTTGTTGCCACACACACACAAAATGATTATATTGGCTATTGATAATATTATATATTTTTAAAAAATCTGCATACTTTCTTAGGGTTTAGAATTTTTTTAAGAAAAAAATTATGAAGTCCAACATGGTGTATTCTTAAATTTTAAGTTAGTCTGTTCTTGTATGTATTATAAAAGTTCTATAATCCATATCAGTAGGGTGTAAGATGGGCTTAGGATTAGTTTAAAAGCTTGGGAGCTTTTACATATAGATAAGCACATTCTCTTAAATAGTATGTTAAATTCAGGATTAGTGCCAGAGTTATTTTAAAATCCCTTGCGGACTCAAGGGTACTAGCACATGCTTGCCAACTGTTCTGCATCAAGGAGTAAACCAATTAGATATGGGATGCAAATCTCCTGTCCCCCTCCCTGTCCCACCAACAATAATTTGAGATCCCATTTAGAAAGTCCAACTCAGCTTTTCACTAAGACTACGATGTTAGGTATGGACCTTCATAATCCAGTTAGGAAGCTTCTCCTTCAACGGGCATAATCATGTCTTCTACTTTCCTAATCCTTATTTGATTTCCTTTCAGAATAAGAAATCCTTATTTGATTCCCTCCCAATTTCGTTCAACTCACAATCTTTATGTGATTTTGTCACAGTTTCATGCACCCCTCCTCGGTAAAGATTAAAGAATTGTTGTTCATTGTAGTTTCTCAATCCTAATTTTATTTGCTTGCTGATCTCGTCACATCTGCGGTTTGTTCTTATCTTTGCTCTGTTTTTGCCCACCTTCCATTTGTGCAGCTTCCTCCTTTCACATCTGTGGTCTTGCAAGTATCTCTCAGATTGAGTGCTTATATTTTTTTCTTGACTAAACATAAGATTAAGAATTAGTGAATTACTTAAAGTTGTATATATTTCTAGAATTTAATTACATATCTTTATATTATGAGTTTGCTTAATTTTTTTTTTGAAAGAAAAACTGCCCAATGGATGTCGAAAGTATTGAGCTCTACTTGTTCTTAACGTAACATAATACTTACTTTGCATAACCTGATAGAATTTTTCACCTGTCCATTTGTTTCACATCACTAAAATAAACAATAGGAACTGGAACAAAAAAATCAACTTGCTTATAGTAGTAGCCCAAGTCTACATGGGCTCTTTTAATGGTAATAGTTGTGAGAAAGCTTTAGTTGGAAGTGCTGGAAACACAAGGCATAGAGGACAACAAAGAAACACCCACATGATCAGACCATTCTATTATGCAAGATATCATATGGGGGTAAAAGTGATCTGCAATGGTCCAAAAGAGGTTCAAGGCAAAGCTGTTAACTGCGTTAGTTTTAGTGAGAAGCTGAGTTGGATTTTTTAAGTGAGATATATCAATTTATTATTGGTGGGACTGGGAGGGGAAAAATGCGACAAGAGATTTGCGTCCATTAGATATGACCCAGACTAATTTTTCTTTTCTTTTTTTGTTTAAGGTTACAGTCTATGAAGAAATAAGTTATATACTGACCTGTTAGCTGTTACTAATTAAATTATTGATGAACAGAAGTTGTTAATAATGTCTTTTAATAGTCTTCTATTATTTAAAACTTACAGAGAGCTACATCAGGGTAATTCTCTGCTAGTACTCTCACATCAAAGTGTAGATTTTGGGATCTTAGATGTGCATTATATATAATGACTTCAATGTGTGAAAGATATTGAGCATGGGGAGTTTAGGTTGACTTGGTTTCCAGTTTTTATATATTGCTTGCCTGGTATAAGATAAATTTGTGCTCTATTCATCTTTCTTCTAAAATGCAAGTTTTCTATGTTTTTCCTAATTTCATTTCACTCTTCTCATTCCAGCCTCCAATTGGTAATGACCGCGCTGCTGAATTAGGCACATTCCAAGAAAAGGAAGTAAAAGTGTCTGGATCCAGTTGGGATGTCAACAGCATTGACATAGCAATAGCTGGCTTAGGTTGGTTCTCTTTGGGTCTCAAAGGAGAAGCAACCATGAAATTATGGACCTATGATGGAGTTGAAGTAACATTGAGGGAGCCTTTAGTCCTTGACCGGGCCCCATTCCTTGAGAAACTAGGTTTTTGGTTACCAAAAGCCATTTCTGATGCTATTGGTAACCAAACTAAACTTGAAGCTCAAAAAAGGAAAAAACTTCAAGATGAGGATACGGAATACGTGGGGGCAGGGGCAGAGCTATCCGCATGAAAATAATTGAATTGCTTTGCCCCTGGCTTTCATTAAGGATGAGAATTGAAGTTGTAACTGAACTAACGTGTTGCAGAGGTAATAACATGTTTGCAACTGGAAGCTTTTGCTCCCATTTCTATCTAGTAGTTGGTTGATAGCCCCCTCCAACCCATAGAAAGAGAATAGAGATTAATGCACTCCTTGCCGTTTAGGTGTCACAGTCGGTGATTATGTATTTAAGAGATGAGTCATAAGATTGTCTTTATGCACACATATAGTGGTCATGTCAGCATTTTGGGACATAGTTTTTTCAAATTCATGTATATCTTTTGCACAAGGCAGAAAAATAAGATTATCTCTAAAAGAAAAAGTTAAAGCATTGGAATACATTTATTCTTGACTGATTGGGTTACTTTTGGACATATCTGTGCCCTGTTTCATGAGGGTTTCTCACTCATCTTGCTGACGATGTCAAAATATTCTTGTATTTGTGTCGAAGAGTTTAATGGTGTGTTTGGTTTATACTGAAGTGTGTATTTGTGTTGAAGAGTTTATACTGGATCCACGTTTATACAAACGTAGATTCGGTCAAATGTGGATCCAGGCAGAAACTACTTATCTAAGTAGCGTTTACCTGGATCCACGTTTGAAATGTAATTTTGGGATAAATCAAACACACACTAAAATTATTTGATTTCTAAGAATTCACCAGCCGGCTATTACGAAGTTGAATGCGTCCATTTTAAAGTTTAGGTAAAAGTTCATGAGAAAACAAATCCTGCAAGGTTTTTTCTCTTTTCTTTCTTTTTTTCATTTTGCAATTTGAATACTTGTAGCGGCTCTTACAACATCAGTACATGGAATATTTTCACAACTTTTCTTTTCCTTCCCTATTTACCATAGATTTTGGTAAAGCCAGAGAAGGATTGATTGGAAGTTGAAACGTTGCCTATACAGAAGTTACAGAAAGTTAAAGCTGACATGGTACAATAGCTAAATGGCTGTAAGCTAAGGCCATGGTATTAGGCCTCTTTAGTAGATATGTTGGAATGGAAGCTCCATCTTAGGCTCATGCAGTTAATGTCTTTGATCCATGCTCTGGTTCCACAAAAGCGTTGGTTCCAGTTTCCTCTGAAGAATTGAAGCCCTCATTAGTGCATTTTAAATTGCTTAATTGACATAACATAACACTACCGAATTTGAATTCAACACTCGGATCCTACTCCTAATGATTTTCCTTTAGGTCTCATAGACCTGCAAATTATTACCTTGGGTTTCAGAAGATCGAATAAACTCTTCAAGTTGAGCTTCAATAACAGAAAGATCATCACCAGCATCAAGATCAAATGCATCAGGCAGCAAATCAACCACATCATTGCCATCAAATCCATCCTCGCCATAAAAGCCTTCATCCTGTTGCTGGCTGAGCCAGTAGTCATGGTACCATGTTAGTGTTGTTACCAGCTGCCACCATTCTGGAGAAAAATCCTCCACTTGGCGGAAGGCAGCTGGAATGTAAAGAGGAGCATTGGGGTTTAGTGTTGATCTTCCTCCAGAGACTAATGCCATCTTGCTGCTGAGATTCACGCAGATCTTTGTTCTTTGCCTGAGCCATAAACCAACAAGCACAAAGCAGCACCAGTGTTAACATGGAACAAGAATCACATAATCATCCAAGCACCAAATTGACGCAATTTTTCAAGTATAAACATGGAGATTCCAAATTAAATTTGGATTATTCAACGGTTTGGTTCCAAATTTTCGAAAATTTAAATCCGGATATTATTCTATTAATTTCACAAATATCTAAGGTATCTAAGATATTTTTTAAAAGAAAAATCCGTAAAATTATGGACTAGAAATGAAACTTGGTGATTCACCAATTATGTGAAAATTTGTGGCTATCTTTTCTCTAGGAATGGTAATTGAAACAAAAATAAAAATAAAAATAGATCACGCACAAAAAATTCAAAAATTAAAAAGAAAAAGGTCAGATCTCAGATCAAAAATTTCAAAACCGTCTCTCTTTTGACTCATTTGGAGTAAAGATCGGTTAATCGTTTATGTAATAGAACATTCAAACAAAAAAAAGAGAAAAAGAAAAAAGAAGCGCTGACTGATTTGAATTTTGAAACCTTAAAATTCAACCACGGAAGAACCGGAATCAATTAGTTTCTGAGGATCAATCAAGCAAATTATTCAATAAATCACTAATTTCCGTGCAATTACTTGATCAAATTATTCAAAAACTGATCGATCAAAGATACAAAACCAAAAAAAGACAAAAAAAAAAAAAGACGAAAATTTACTTGATCATCAGAATTCCTTGGAATCGCGAAGGGATCAGAGAGAAGGGAGAAGAATTACCTGAGAAATTTCGTTACCGACGAGCGAGAGTCACGCGTCGAGGCTAGTTGCGGACGTGTATTTATAGGGGCGAAAGGGATCTCCGAACCAAAGCTGGTTCGGGGTTAGGATGGGGCCCACCGAAGTAGGTTAGGTGAAAGCACCGTCCTGTGTGCGTCTTGGTTCGGACGCAACGCGGGGGTGGTTTGGCGCTGAGGTCAATTGTCAACTGTGGTGCGCGTAATCCTGCCGGTATTTGTTGACCCTTTTGACGTATTTAATACTGTTCTCTCACCATTTCAACATTTTTATCCTTTGCATTATTATTTCTAGTTTCTACGGTTCTTAATTGTTTTCCAGTTAGATTTTGTGTTATGACCATACAAACTTACCACCCCAAAATTTTAGCATCGAGGGCACGCCATTTACTAAACTGGCTAATCAAGAAAAATATATGCTCTACACGCACAACATTAGCTAATTTAGTAAGCTCGAGGGATTGGCGCATAATAACATTGACAACTCATGATGCAAATGATTGTGACATCCAATAAAGTAAGAGTTCAGAATGATAGTATGTGTTATGTACCATGTTATTAAAAAAAAATAAGGAAGCTTATGTTATATTATAGTATGAGACTAGTATTTTAAGTTTAAATTCTTCTTTATGACTTGAGTTGTAATAATTAATATTCTTATTGAGTTGTAACACAAAACTAGCTATTTAAAAACTGTTTAAATAAAAATGTTAAGCATGATTTTCTCTACTTAGATAGAGGAAAAACCCAACACCCCCAAAACCGTCTAATGGAGGTGGAGGGGAGACGTCGGGTAGCAATAATGTGAGAATGTCATTCAAGGATGAGGTTCTGGGCGGAGGAATACTCCTTCAAGCAAGGGAGTCTGGGATCTAATAGCAGAAAAGTTATTCAAAATATAATTTCAAGAAGGTAATAGGCTCCCACCTAAATGTTGCATGGATCAGTGTGCTTAATGAACTATCCCAACCATGGGAAGATGCTCTCATTATTAAACTTTTGGGTAAGTCCATCGGCTATATGGTGATGCGGGATAGGTTGAACGCTCTATGGAATCCTGTTGGAGGGATGGACATCATGCATGTGGGTTATGGCTTTTACATGCTGAAGTTTGATGTTGAGGATGATAGGGCAAAGGCGATTAAGGGGGACCTTGGATGATTTTTTATCACTACCTTTTCTGTCATAACTTGGACCCCGAAATTTGTAGCATCTGAGTGTAAGATTGAGTCAACCCTAGCCTGGATTTGTTTTCCAAGTCTGGGATTACTCTATTATGATGAGAGTGTTCTTTTGAAAATGGCGGCGACGGTGGGACGTCCAATTAAAGTGGATTCAAACATGCTCAATATAACCAAAGGTCGTTTTGCTAGGGTTTCAATTGAAGTAGATTTGACTCAACCAGTTGTGGGGCGCGTGTGGCTAAATGGTCATTAGTACAACATATAGTATGAAGGTTTGCACTTGATGAGTAACCATTGTGGCTGTTATGGCCACTTTGCAAGAGAATGTGTTAAACCTTAAGCATGGGATAATGGTGGTGCTAATGGCGGCGTGGGGGATAAAGGTGGTGCTAATGGCAACGTGGAAGGCATACTGACAAACCCTATTGACAATCTCGAAACTAGTGCAAGCTATTAAGGGAAAGAACGTAATTCTGGGCAGGCTAATGGTAGTACGAATGTTCCTCTTTATGGTATTGGATAGCAGTCAATAAAGTTAAAAAGGGACAAAATCAATCTTCCAAAAAAGGACCGAGTAAAGGTGACACAGAGGTGCGAAAGTTATTAAATAAATTTCATTTATTGCAGGAGGAAGGAAATTGGGGCATTAATGAGCATGTGACTAACAAAGGCAAGGCAATCATTGTCGTTGATAGTGAGTAGTCATCCACTATTTCAAAAAAGTGGATTTGCAAAAGACAAAGGAAGGAGACGCATGGGCCTGATATTGTGGATGCACCAATTCAAAAAAGTGGATTCACAAAAGACAAAAGACAAGTGGATTTGGAATTGGCATAACAATGTCGTTTTTGGAACTGGACATTGGGACGTGGGCTATGTCACTCGGAAAATTCTGCTCATGAAAGATGACATTAAATATCCATAATTCTCTAATGATACAGAGGTTGTGGAGAACCTTTGGCTGTTTGTACCTCCACCCGGTTATATCAAGCTGAACGTGGATGGAGCCTTCTCTATGTCTGATCATGTTCATGGGTGGTCTCATGTGTAATGCAGATGGAGCTTGGATTTGTGGCTTCTTGAGCTCAAAAGGAGAGGGATCGATCTTGAAGGCAGAGTTGCTGGCTCTTCAGAGAGGTTTACAACTAACTTGGGACAAAGGTATAAGAAAAGGTTGTGTGTGAAATTGATTCGTTGGAGGTGGTGCATCTTCTTCAAATGAGTTGGCTTCCCATTTCGATTCTGCACAAAGATGCAGGAATTAAAGCTTCTACTGCAAAGAGCTTGGGATATTCAATTGATTCATATTCTCTGAGAGGCAAACAACGTTGTAGATTGGCTAGCCAAGTGTGCACGTTCACTGGACGAGACTTGTGTTGTTTGGGATTTAGCCCCAATGAAAAATCTTCCTTTACTTATGGAAGATTGTTTATTTTAAATTTCTTTGTCTTTCTGTTGTCTTTTGAAATTCCATGACACCAGAAAAATATAACATAAAAGGAAAAATATTGAATTATATTAGTATTCTTGAAATAATTGATTTTTTTTCAGTATAAGGGAGCACAAAGCCTAAAAACTAGAGAATAACCTTCTTATGAAAGGAAACCCCTATAACATCATCTAACATAAGTTGACTAACAACAGGAGGTGGGGTTCAGAGAACATGTAGTCTTAGAGGTAACTAAAACGCACAAGTTACCATATAATCCGCCACTCTGTTGGCCTCCTTATAAGTATGAGTTATGTGAACTTAGGACAAATCTTTGATAATGTCTATGATAGCACGAACCAGCTGGCTACAAGGATGAGAAGAAGGGCATCCCTTAATGATCACGTGGACAAAAATTTTGAAGGAATTAATAGGGGAAAAAGTTTACTTTGTGAGTGAAGGTTAAGTCAAGGCTCTTTGGTTTCAGAAAACATATTATGTTTTCATTTCCTTTTTTTTTAGTTTTAATTACCAAAATGCTTTTAGTTTTGGTTATAAAAATATCATATATTATTTTCATTTTGTTTCCTGCTTTCAAAGTTTTGTACTGAAAACAATGAAAGCAATTTTGTATTATCTGTTGCTTGTACAAAACTCTCAAATATGAAATAAAATGAAAAAATAAATTGATTTTTTTTTATAATTTAAGATAAAAAATGGAAATGGAATCAAAAATATTTTCTGAAAGTAAATGCCCCCTAAGTTTTTAAAAAAAAGTCATGTAGAAGAAAAAAATTTAAAAACAATTTGTGGGTTCTCAATTAGAAAATACACATGGGTTAATATAGGCCTGAGATTGGCCAATTATAAATGTTAGATTAGTCAATGATAATGTGGTATGAGAATTCAAAGTTGATAATTTTTTTTAATAAGATTGATAAATTTTATTGTGAGATTGATCACTATGTTATTTAAAATTGATCAATTGTTTTTTGTTGGAATGAGGCTGCAGGATGGAGAGAGAGAGCAAGAGAGAGAGAGAGAGTTAGCTAAGAAGGATCTTGATTGGAGAAGCTACCTAAAACATACGGTCTAGCTATATCTGTGCAGAGACAACTATAATGTAAATAATATTGTTTCAAGAACTATGTCCTCCCTATGCGTTTATCATCAAAATGAAATTATTAGGAAAAGATATAGGTATGTCCTTGGCATGAGGGATCACTTGAAGATGCTACGGAAGCTCATAACTGGATTTTAATTGATGGATATGAGTAGTGTGATTTTTAATGGTGAAATTTGATTTGAAGGTCGACTTAACAAAGGCGATGGGAGATGGTTGTAGATGCTATTTGACCATTATGTTTGATTATGTTTTCTCTACTTTGATGAAATTCTAGTTAGTTGCACGTTGTTTGGGATAAAATTTCAGGTCTCAACGCAGTCTTCTATGATGATAATCTTTTCAATTACACTGGCTTTTGCAATTTCAATCACCACATGGATACTAAAATAACCAAGTGGAGTATGAGAGTTAAATTTTAGCAACATTTTTCTTATGATATTTTTCAACATATTCTTTATTATTGTATGAAATCCATTTGAGTCTCATTAGTTCATGTAGAACTTACTTGATAGGATTCACTCCTTAACTTGTAAGTAAATTTAACCTAATAATAAAAAAGTGAGTTAAATAGTATGTTATTAACATTTTCATATTGCATTATTAACGTGTGATTACAAATTTCAAAAAGGCAAGAAAGGTAAGCTCAACCATCTTCTAATTCTACTATAGAGAACAATGTCTAGACATCACCATCCACCATGTGTTATTGGGGAATGATAAAGCACTAGAGCAAGGGAGTATCAGGGGAGGATCCTACTTGCTTCAATGATGGTTGATAATCATCTGAAAAAGCGAAACAACAAAGAAAAACTTGCACTTTGATTTGATGGCCTAACAATATGGTTGGCATCTAGCTTGGAAAAATGACACTAGAAAATTGATTTATTACTCAAATTCTTAGGATGGTATTAAACTACTACCATAGGATACTCCGCAAATACACTTACATATATCATCCAAGAAGTTACACATTTTCCTGCTGATTGGGATGTCAAGTTTGAGCACAACTTGAAGGTTTATTTAGTTTAAAGGAGGAAAAGGGAGGTGATGGGAAAGGGGGAGGGAGAGGAGAGATGACATCTTATCTTGTTTAGTTAGAAGATGGGAGAGGAGTGAAAATTTCCCTACTTGTTTGCTTCACAAGAAAGGGGGAAAAATAAATTAATTTACTTTTATACCCTCTTACTTTTATAACACTCAATTTTTATCGATATGAGTGAAGGAATATTTAAGTAAATTTGATTAGTTAATTTTAATCTGTCTTCCCCCCAAAATTCTCCAATATTAACCAACGTGGAGCAAAAGTGCTATCATGAGAGATTTTTGCCCCCTCCTAAGAAATTGAACCAAACATAAAAGTTGTTTTAAAATATCTCCCCTCCCCTCTAATTCCTTCCCCCCACTAAACAAAATGTAAGAGAAAAAAAATGCTTGTGTTGATCTTTTGGCAAAATGGGTGCTAGGGAGAATAATGTGTTAAAAATCAGGAACTAAACTTTCTCTTGCATTAGGTACTTTGCTGCTTGCAAATGTGATTGGCGTGACACATTTTAGGGGGCGGGTTAGCTAGTCTTAAGTTGATATCTTTTAGTAAAATATAAATCTAAATAATAACCATAATTTGATTATCCTTATGATTTTTATTTTTGGCATTGGTAAGTAAAGCTAGGAAGGGAAACTTTAGCCTAACAGCAGTTAGAGTCTCAATTATATATAAATCCTTAGTTAAAACAGGTAAAATATTTTACAAAAATTATAACGAAAAATTAATATTAATTATTTTTTCATAAATATTCAGATCAATCATGTACATAACATGGGCTTATTTTTCAATATGATTGTTTCTTAAAGATTTCTTTAAGGGGGCTATGGATATGCTTGATAATTATTGATAGACACTATTAGTTGTCGCTTCTTGCCATGTTCAGCTCTATTTGATGCCACGCATGCTTTAATTGAGTTAATTCCATGTCTGATGATGTGGGAGCAACGAGGAAGCATCGATGCAAAATCTTCTAATAATAATTTGTTTATTGCACATGGCCTGCTTTGTTTGGCCAAATCAAGACTAGTTAGAAGATATCGAAGCAATTCTACGCCACTAAAAGCCTGTGATCAAGCAAATATTATATACATCATGCTCATCAATGTCATTATCATCAATTATATCTTAATTATATGTTAAAAGAGAAAAACGTCCACTTATACATTACTGATATTTCATCTCGTACAATACACGGAAAATATATATTTATTTTAATAATAAATACATATATCAAAGATTAAAATATATGTTTAATTTTTTAGTAGATAGAATATATGTATAATTTAAAATGAATAATTTAAATTTAATATGTAAATTTATAATATAATTAGTTTAGATTTTATATAATTTTAATTTACTATAAATATTAAGAAAAAATAATTTAAATTATGTATTAATGTACATATCAGAGGATAATTATTTTAAATTTAAAATATATAATTTATAAAATTAGTTTTTTTTTTTTTTTTTGTATTGTGGAGGGGAAAACCCCAAAAAATTAGTTATTCTAATCATATTATTCAGCCAATAATATTTCATATAATCATATACCATTTTCAAAGATATTAACTTAAGACTAGCTAACCCCTATTTATTTTTCGTGTATTGTCCACCATTTTCAGCATCACGGTTCAAGGTTCCAAATCTTTGAGATCGAACCTTCCAACCTTACCTCCCCCGTCCCGGATAAACCTTCTCCCAACCTACATTCTCCTAGCAACTTACCCAAGCCTCCCCATACCTCTTCTCGCGTTCGAAATCCCCTAAGGGGGAAGAATCCCCAACATGGTGCTAGAAATCAAGTCTCTAAACACTCAGCAAAACTTTCAGCCCCTGCAAAAGGGAAATCCAATGGAGCGGTCTCTCCCTGCAAATCAACATCCCAACATCCTAAGGCTGAAAAGCCTGCTACTCCCAAAGTGGTCGAGCCTTCTATTCCCAAAGTGGCCGAGCATGTGGATCATTAGTTAGTTTTTCAAATTATGCGCCAAATTCAAGATCAGATGAGGAACGATGGGTCTCTTTTTCTGCCAAGTACTAAGGTTTTTGGGCCAGGAAAGAGGAGTTGTGTTACCTTCAAAATTTTTCTCCCACTCTGCATGACCCAGGTCTAGCCCAGCCTCCATCTCAACACCAGGAGTTAGACTGCGAAATGCCTTCTGTTAGTGCTGATGAGCACATGGACCCTGCTGCCAATCAGGCTACTTCTAACTCCTCTTAATTTTGTTTTTATGAATTTAAGTGTTTGGAATTGTAGAGGGGCTAAGTGTAAAGGTATTGCTAGCCTTTTAAAAGATATGATTTCTAATTTCAATATTGGTTTTTTAGCTCTTGTAGAAACGCATGTTCATAGCTCATATGCGAGCACTATTGTTACCAAACTGGGATTCTCCAAAATTGCAGTCTCTGAGGGAGCTGGCTTCTCTGGTGGGATCTGGTGCTTTTGGGATCCTGTTGTTTGGACCATTAATGTTATCAAAACCACAACTCAGGTGATCCATTTCCGTGTGTCTAGAGGCCAGGGAGTTGCTTGGTTCCTTTGTATTTGCTATGGTAGCCCTCAATATCTTTCTAGACGTTTGCTTTGGGACGAGCTTGTCTCTTTTCATGAAGAAGTGCAGGGTCCCTGGATTGCTATTGGGGATTTCAATTCCATCTTACACTCTTCTGAGAAAATTGGGGGAGCTAGTGAGCCTCTGTCTAGAGACTCTGGTCGTTTTTATGATGTCATTAATACCTGCCATTTTATTGATGGAGGCTTCTCTGGAGAGCCCTTCACTTGGAAAAGAGGTATGCTCCATCAGAGACTGGACCGTGCCCTCTTCAACCTGGATTGGCGTATGTTATTTGAGGATGCAAATGTGGGCCACTTGCCATTTTTTGGCTCTGATCACTGCCCTATTATTCTGCGTTTTAACTCCAGCAGCACTGTTAATAGAAGTAAAAGACCCTTTAGATTCCTTGGGGCTTGGCTCTCTCACCCGGATTTTGCTGAGGTTGTGCATAGGGAGTGGATTCCAAATCGCACTTTCTGTGCTAATTTAAACCATCTGAAGGATTCCCTCCAAACCTGGAATAAGGAGGTGTTTGGGCACATTTTTTATAGGAAGAAGATATTAATGCGTAGACTTACTGGTATATCTCGTGCCCGCAACAATAACCCTAACCCCTTCCTTGATAATTTGGAGTGAAATCTTTGGAGAGAGTATGAAACTGTTCTTTACCAGGAAGAGCTCTTATGGTTCCAAAAGGCTAGAGTTCAATGACTTTTCCAGGGAGATAGAAATACTAGGTATTTCCATGCGTCCACTGTTATTCGCCGGAGGAAAAACAAATTAGAGGCTCTGCAAGACTCAGATGGTAACTGGGTAACTGACCCCCCTACTCTTGAAATTATGGTGTCTGATTATTTCAAAAATGTTTTTCAGGTAGAAGATAGCTTTGTTCCTTTTTGTTTTTCTGGGCATTTTCCGAATCTGTCCCCTATCCAGATAAGCCGATTAGCATCTACTATTAGTAATGAGGAAATTCATGGTGCCCTCTTTAGTATGCAAGGTTTCAAAGGGTCAGGGTGTGATGGCTTCCATGTTGCCTTCTACCAAAGTCAATGGAAAACTGTGGGTCCAGCCCTGTGTGACTGGGTTAAACAGGTTTTTCTAAACCTTTCTCTTATAAGGGATGTTAATGGTATTCTTATCTCTCTTATTCCTAAAGTTGATAATGTTACTTGTTTGAAACAACTTAGACCTATTTCTTTATGCAATGTGTCTTACAAAATTGTGTCTAAAATTTTAGCTAACAGATTGAAAAATGATATGGATCACTTAGTTGCTCCCACTCAGTGCAATTTCGTGCCCCACAGACAGAGCTCTGATAACATTATCATCACTCAAGAGGTCATTCACACCATGAGAAGCAAAAAAGTGGCAAAGGCCCAATGGCTATCAAAATCGACCTCGAGAAAGCGTATGATAAATTAAGATGGGAATTTGTTCATGAAATCCTCATTGACATTGGTATCCCTCCCATGATGACGGAATTGATAAAGCATTGTGTCTCTTCTCCCTACATGCGTGTCCTTTGAAATGGAGAAGCCCTTCTTGGGTTTTATCCGGCTAGGGGCGTCCGCCAAGGGGATCCGTTATCCCCATACCTTTTTGTTCTTTGCATGGAGCGCCTCTCTCACCTGATAAGTGCGACTGTTGATAACAAATTTTGGAATCCAATTCAACTCTTTAGAGGTGGTCCCAAACTTTCTCACCTTTTATTCACTGACGATCTTGTTTTATTTGCAGAAGCTTGAATGGATCAAGTGGAAATTATACAAGCTTGCGTTGAAGTTTTTCGTATGAGCTCGGGGCAGAATATTAACAAGGATAAAACCAGAATTTATTTCTCCCTGAATGTGCATTGGAATGTGAGGGAGGAAATTAGTTCTGCCATGGGTTTCCAACACACCGATGACCTTGGAATGTACTTAGGCATCCCTCTCTTCCACTCCAGAACTTCAAAAACGCATTTTCAATTTATCCTGGACAAGGCTGAGAAACGTATGAGCTCTTAGAAGGCGAGGAATTTTTCATTTGCTGGGCGCCTAACTCTCACCAAGGCGGTTTTACAAGCTTTACCTTCCTATGTTATGCAGTCCATCTCCCTCCCTAAAAGCATTTGCAACTCTCTGGACCAGTTATGCAGAAACTTCTTCTGGGGCGACTCTCTCAACCATAGGAAAATTCATACTGTGTCTTGGGAGAAAATCTGTCTTCCCAAGACTGCAGAGGGCCTGGGATTAAGACACTCATATCTCACCAACAAAGCTTGTATGATGAAGATTGGGTGGCGTTTGTGTGTGCAAAAAGATTCACTCTGGGCAAGAGTTCTAAGAGACAAATATAATTGTGGTTCTGATCCCATCCCTCTTGTCTCTAGCAGTGGCAAGGAGTCCAATTTATGGACTAGAGTTTGTAAGTCTTGGAATCATGTCCAAGCTAACCTTCAATGGCGCCTAGGAAATGGAAAGAATATAGATTTTTGGTATCATCATTGGGTACCTAACGCGGGAGCTCTGTATCGTAATACATCTTGGCCAAATTTACTTGATCAAAACTTCCCCACTATCTCGGATTTCATCATAGACACAGGTACTTGGAAGGAAGCTGAAATTAGAAAACATTTTCTTCCTGATGCTGCTAATAATGTTCTTGCGCTCCCCCCTCCGACCCTTAGAGATGTGGAGGATTATGTTGTTTGGGCGCTCACCAATGATGGTAACTTTTCCATTTCATCTGCCTATAATTACTTGGCTAATGCCCCTCCGTCTAACATGGAGAAAGTTTATAAGAGCATTTGGAGATGGAAAGGTCCAAAGAGATTAAAATTATTGTTTTGGCGTATCCTTTCCAATGGCCTTCTCACCAATTTAGCTAGAGCCAAGAGGAAGCTTACTTTGAATGCTAGTTGTCCGTTTTGTTCCATCTTCGAGGAGTCCTGTCTTCACATGTTAAGGGATTGCTATGCTGCCCGTGTTATTTGGGATGCCGTTGCCAGCTCCCCTTGGATCAGAGCTTCTTCTCTTCTGATTTAGCTAATTGGATTTTTGAAAACATTACATAATCATCGAGGGTCACCTTCCACAAAAATTGGTCTATGCTATTTGTTATTACCTTGTGCTTTGGAGACACAGGAACGAATTTGTCTTTTGTCAAAAGAACTACTCTGTTGAGTCTACCACCCAGGAAGTTCGCTCTCGTTTTGCTGTTGTTTCCCAAGCTTTCCTCGTAAATCAGCTTGCATCTACTGCTGATTTTTTCCCTGCCCGATCTGCCATTAGTTGGGATCCTCCTCCTGAAGGTTGGTTTAAAGTGAATTGTGATGGCTCAGTTCGTTCTGACATTAGCCATGCTACCTGTGGGGGCATCATCCGCGACGAGAGAGGTGTGCCTATGGGTGCTTTTGTCTCTAAACTTAATTGGTGTTCCATTACTTTTGCAGAATTGTGGGCCATTATTCACGGTTTGAAAATTGCGGCGCAAAAGAAGCTTGATTTCATCATTTTGGAGTCTGATTCTACAACTACTCTCAGTTTAGTTCAACGCGATTTAGCTAAATGGCACCCTGCTGCCCCATTGGTGGAAAAAATTCACTTTTGTGCTAAGCATTTCAAAGAAGTTAGATGGAAGCACGTGTTTCGTGAAGCCAATCAAGTAGTTGATAGCTTAGCTAAAATGGGGCACGAGGTCACCCAGGATTTCCTCTTACTGGATAATATCCTAGCGCATTTTATCCCATCTTGTTCTGGCTGATTTAGCCTCAGTGTCCTTCCCTAGAGGATTCTGACTTTTTTTGTTTCTTTGTTGGGCTTTTTAGCCCATTGTAGCCACCAACAAAAAAAAATTCAAAAGGCTAATCAATTGTCATGTTATTTACCCATTAGGATCGACGTAGTGGTTGGGGGTTTGGTTAGTTTAACATGAGATTTTAGGTTTGAACCTTATGCTTTCCTTGTACACCGAAAAAAACTGCATGTTATTTGAATTTTTAAATTTAGTTATTTATTGTTATAATTATTAATTGATAATTATATATCATTAAATGTTACTGATAAAAATTTAAATGTAAATTAAATAAAAATTTGGAAATAAAAATGTAAAGGATTAAAATTTTAAATAATTAGATAAAAATATCAATTTTTTAATAAATGAGAGGAATTTGAGGAAATATTAAAAAAATCTTTGTAATAGAAGTGCGTGAAAGACACATTCAAAGAAAAATAGTAAGAAAATATAAAAAATGACACATTGATAAGTGTCAAATATTAGGATGTTTTGTATGGAAAGAATGGCACTTTTTGGGTTAACTGCATTAATTCTTTAATTGATTTCCTCCAAATTCTAGAACATTTAAGTTAAGCAGTAATATCTGAGTACTGACTTAATTGAGGCATTCTAATCCAAATTTTTGATGTTTAATTGCAGGAAATATGAAAGGAGATCAATCAGGAACAAAAGAAGTGAAGAAGCAAGAAGAAAAGAGAAATTCCAAGACAAGTGAAATTTTTTAGCTTATGAGCTAAATTTTTAGCTCATGAGCTAAAATGGACCAGAGATGATTGCTTTTGGGTGTTGAATTTGCTCATGAGCTAAATTTTTAGCTCATGAGCGAAAATGGGCCAAAGAAGAGTGCTTTTGGGTGCTGGATTGGCTCATGAGCGAATTACCTTACTTCACGTTGAAGAATGCTTTGGCTCATGAGCTAAATTTTTAGCTCATGAGCGAATTTTCATAAAACAGCACCTTAAACCAATTTCGAAGTTAGTTTCAGGGGTTGGTCAATTCTAAAAAAAAAAATAGAAAAAAGCTCGAACGGAGAATGGAGGCTGTGGAACTTAATTTTATCATCTTCTTCTTCACTTTTCTTGGATTGTAAAGTCACCATGATTGGCTAATCTTCTCCTTTGGGATTGAATGTAAATCGACTCGAACTCGGATATATTCTGGTTATATTTTTATATAGTGATTTCGTTTCTATCGATATTGTTATTTTCGTTCTGTTTATATGTTCTTGATTCTATCTGATCAATAGATTCTAGATTTAGATTTTTGGATTTAACTGGAAAGTATTTCTGAAAATCCGATCTGAACGAAAATAGTCGATATATCGTTATACTAGGAATAGATTTCGATATATTGAATACTTTGATACTTGAACTTAATGCTGGATAATCTATTGAATATATGAGGAATCAATATTCAAGAGATTAATCTTATGAATTTTATAATTGAGGAATCAATATAAATGACTTTTGTGTATGCATCTATATCGATAGTTACAAAGGCTATATATTGATATACAACCAGAATATAGACGAGGGAGATAGATGAAATTCAATCCCAGTTTTTCCCACTGATATTTCAAACCAACTTTACTCTTTATTATTGCTTACTAGAATTGTGTTTAGTTATCATATCAATCATGAAACAAAATATTCTCTTTTGTATATATTCACTTTTTGAATTAGTGAAATTTTGAACTACCAACTCCTCGTGGGATCGACACTCTGAAATCATTTTCATATTACTACAGTTGACTAATAGGTATACTTGCCTAGGAGATCAACAAGTTTTTGGCGCCGTTGCCGGGGAGGTGATAAATACAAATTATACACATTAATCATCCCTCAAATTTAACCTTTTAATGCATTTTTTTATGCTTAATTAACAAATCATAAGCATATTATGCCAATTCAGGTTCATATTGGGCTCAATTACATTTTTTCAGCATTAAACGGTTTTCGTATTTCAAGCATAACTTGAGTTCTAGACATCTAAAAATTATGTTCTTTACATTGTAGGAAAGATAAAAGAGAGCCCTAAAACTTTGATGAAGAACCCAAAAGCTAAATCGGATGGCTAGTGAGTCGAAATGGGCTTGGAAGACCGAATAGTCAGCATCATATGAAAACCTGACCAGCACTCAATGATTGGGCCATAACTTGGGCTAGAAAACTCCTTTTGGGCTCAACCCAGCGGCATTTGAAAGCTAAGATCCAGAGCTTGATTTCATATGAAGACAACTCTCTTGGATTCTGCCAGATTGAGGATGATATGCTCGGTGCAAGTGGGAGACAAGTAGGTGAATGATAGCTAGAGTAGGTGAATAATTCAATGTAATGGACAAATGCATTAGGTAATTGATCAATAAGTCCATTTGTGGACAAAACATGCTTAGTCATTGCTGAGTGATCATGTTTGGAATGGCATCTTTTCCCCTCCTATAAATAGGAGGGCTTGCTAGGGAGAAGAGCATCCAAGTTGTAGTAGAAATTACTAAGAGTTTCATTTACTTTTGTTCATCTTTTTGTAAAGTCTTCATGGAAGGCTAAGTTTTTATTCAATTCAAGGAGTCAAGCTTATTTTCATCTTGGTTTAGAGGTTTGATCTTCATTTACATGTTGATTGAATTACATCTACCATGCTTTTCTACTCCACTTGCTTCAATTCCATATTTCTTTTATCAAAGCTTGATTGGTTAACATGTTTTGGTTATGAAATTTGTTATTGATGTATGTTGTACTCTTGATTGGTTAATCATCATACAATGATTGAAAAGCATAGAGTAAGCAATTAAATTGAAGGTGTTCATTTAATTATTTACTTCAATTGGGTTCCGTTTATAAAATTGATTTGGATCTAACATAAGATTTTATGGTTATTTGATCTTGTTAATCTTAATCAATTGAATTCTGGAAATTATTTCAGTAGTGAATCCGGGATCATTGTAGGGGTTCCATATGATTCTAAGTTGATAGATTTAATCTCTTGAATGCATGTTATTAATAACCAATGATTTACCATGAAAATAGCCTCTGAATTCCTTGGATTGATATTCTCTTAAATTGATTCAACCTTTGCTTTTAACTTGATCTTTTATTTTCTTCAGTTTATTCCAATCAATCAAACCCCCCCCCCAAAGAAGGATTAATTTGAGTGGATCTTCAGGGTTCGACCCGGTTTATACCATTCTACTACAAGTAGTTTGCAGATCGGAGAATTAAAGTATAATTTTGTACAGGATCGATGACTGTCAAAATTTTGGCGCCGTTGCCGGGGATCCACTTGATAGTATCCTTTTATTTATTTATTTTTATTGTGATTTTTTTTAGTTCTTTTGTTTCCTTTTTTTTCTAGTTTATGACTAGATCTTCTACTTCAAAATTAATTGAATTTGATCCAGAAATTGAAAGAACTTTACACAGATCTAAGAGAAAATTGTTTGCTCAAGTTAAACAACCTGTTGATATAAATCAATTTGAACAAATGGCTAACAATGTGCAGGATAGAACTTTGAGGGAGTTGGCTGCTCCTGATGTTACATACCAACCTTTGTGCATTGAATATCCAAACTTGGATGTTGATTTTGAACTTAAATCTGGTTTAATTCACTTGCTTCCTAAATTTCATGGTCTTGCAGGAGAAGATCCACACAAACATCTAAAAGAGTTTGAAGTGGTTTGCTCCTCCATGAAACCTCAAGGAGTTGCTGAGGAACACATCAAATTGAGAGCTTTTCCTTTCTCACTTACTGATGTTGCTAAAGATTGGTTGTTTTATCTTCCTGCAGGTTCTGTAACATGTTGGAATGACATGAAGAAGGTATTCTTGGAGAAATACTTCCCTGCTTCAAGAACGGGTGCTATCAGAAAGGAAATTTGCGGAATTAGGCAAATGACTGGAGAGACTCTGTACGAGTACTGGGAGAGATTTTTAAAGTTGTGTGCCAGCTGCCCACACCACCAAATAAGCGATCAACTTTTAATCCAATACTTTTATGAAGGATTATTGCCTATGGAAAGAACCATGATCGATGCAGCAAGTGGTGGTGCATTAATGAACAAAAGCATCCATGAAGCAAGAAGCCTTATCTCTACCATGGCTTCCAACACCCAACAATTTGGGACCAGAATCACGCCAACTCGGGCAGTGAACGAAATTCAAGTGTCACAGGAAGAACAACAAAGGCTGCAGAATAGACTTGATGAGCTAACATCCTTAGTGAGACAAGTGGCAGTAGCTCAGCAACAACCTTCTCAAACACAACAACTACTTTTACAAGCACCGGAAAAGGTATGTGGTATCTGTAATTGCTCATCTCATCCAACTGATGTTTGCCCTACCATTCAAGCAGGTGAATCTGTTGCTGTAACCGGAGCTTTCCATGGGAGATCACAACAACAACAACAACGTTATGATCCTTACTCAAATACATATAATCCTGGATGGAGAGATCATCCCAATTTGAGATGGGGTAACAATACAAGACCACAACCTCAACAACAGTTTCAGCATAATGCAGGTACTAGTAGACCATCTTACCAGCAACCTGTGAGACATCAAATGCATCAACAAAATGTTGCAGCTCAGCAACCTTCACAACCTAACTCTGAACCTTCACTAGAAGATCTTGTGAAGCAAATGGCTGCAACAAATCTGTAATTCCAACAAAGGACGGAGGCTACCATTCAGAATTTAGAAATTCAAATTGGACAACTTGCCTCTTCACTAAATGAGATGCAATCTAAAGGTTCCGATAAGTTGCCTGCTCAACCAGTGGTGAACCCCAATGTCAATGCAATTTCCCTTCGATCTGGAAGGGTGATGGATGAGTCAAACATACAGAAAGCTGCTAAAAAACCAAGACTTCATTCAAACAATGCACCAGATGATACAAAAGTACAACCATTGGATCACGCAGAAGGAGCAAAGCCATCAGATGATGATGCATCTTTTCGAAATTCTGAGAAAAGTATGCAGCAGAATGTACCACTACCATTTCCTCAAAGAGCTGCAAAATCCAGGAAGGTAGACGAGATGGAGAAAGAGATCTTGGAAACCTTTAGGAAAGTGGAAGTCAATATTCCACTTCTGGAGGCAATCAAGCAAATTCCAAGATATGCTAAGTTTCTCAAAGACTTGTGCACACACAAAAGAAGGCTGAAGGGAGATGAAAAGATTAGTATGGGGCAAAACGTTTCAGCCATCATTCAACAAATGCCCACAAAGTGCAAAGATCCAGGGACGTTTACTATCCCTTGCATAATTGGCAATTGTAAATTTGAAAATGCTTTGTTAGATTTAGGTGCTTCAATTAATGTTATGCCTATGTCTATCTTTAACTCTCTTGCCATTGGACCTTTGCAGAGTACAGGTGTTGTCATCCAACTAGCTAATAGGAGTAATGCATACCCTGCTGGACTTATTGAGGATGTCCTTGTTAAAGTTAATGATTTGATTTTCCCTGCAGATTTCTACATTTTAGATATGGAGGGAGAGTCTAAATCCAATAAGGCTCCGATTATTCTAGGGAGACCATTCCTTAAGATAGCTAGAACAAAGATTGATGTCCATGCAGGAACTCTTTCCATGGAGTTTGGAGATGATATTGTCAGATTTAATATATTTGATGCTATGAAGCATCCCATGGAGGAGCACTCTGTTTTTCATATTGAGTTACTAGATGATCTGGTTGATGATACCTATTCTGAGCTGTTTAATGAAGATTTCCCTTCTTTTGCTGATTTACATGATGTTTACACTTGTAATAATTGTGTAGATTCTATATTATGTCCTGTTTGTGCTGAGATTGATACTTACTTGCAGGAGGATTTTCATGATGCAGGTAGTATACATCATGATGATGGTGTACCTGATGATTCAACAGAGCTAGAAGGTAATGATTTGATTGAATTGGATGTTGTTGAGTTACAGGTTACAGATGCAATTCCATCCACCAGGACACTTCCCTCAATTGAGCAACCACCTACATTGGAGCTCAAACAACTCCCAAAGCATTTGAAATATGTTTATTTAGAGGACAATGAAAAGTTACCTGTGATTATTTCAACAAGTCTTCAGGCTGAGCAAGAAGAAAGGTTGTTACAAGTCTTAAGGAAGCATAAAAGGGCAATTGGATGGACCTTAGCTGACATTCCTGGTATTAGCCCTTCTATGTGCATGCATAGGATCTTACTTGAAGATGGAGCTAAACCAATAAGGCAGCCACAAAGACGTCTAAATCCTCTAATTTTGGATGTCGTGAAGAAGAGGTGACCAAGCTTTTACAAGCCGACATCATTTATCCTATATCTGACAGTCATTGGGTAAGTCCAGTCCAAGTGGTCCCGAAGAAGTCTGGCCTCACAGTAGTGAAGAATGATAAGAATGAGCTTATTCCTACCAGAGTGCAAAACAGTTGGAGAGTTTGTATTGATTATAGGAAACTTAACCAAGCAACTAGAAATGATCATTTCCCTTTGCCTTTTATTGATCAAATGCTTGAGCGTTTAGCTGGGAAATCTCATTACTGTTTTCTTGATGGCTTTTCAGGTTATTTCCAGATTCACATTGCACCAGAGGACCAGGAAAAGACCACATTCACCTGCCCCTTTGGAACTTTTGCCTATAGGAGGATGCCATTCGGCCTATGCAATGCCCCTGGTACCTTCCAGCGGTGCATGGTCAGTATCTTTGCTGACTTCCTTGAAAAGTGCATGGAGGTGTTCATGGACGATTTCACTGTGTATGGTTCTTCGTTTGAAACCTGTTTAGATAGTTTAGATAAGGTTTTACATAGATGCATTGAAACTAACCTTGTTCTTAATTTTGAGAAATGTCACTTTATGGTTGACCAGGGTATAGTGTTAGGACATGTAATTTCAAAGAAGGGTATAGAAGTGGATCCTGCCAAGATTGATGTAATTTCTAGTTTACCTTACCCATCTTGCATTCGCGAGATTAGATCATTTCTTGGTCATGCAGGTTTCTACAGACGCTTCATCAAAGACTTCAGCAAGATAGCCCTTCCACTTTCTAACTTGCTACAAAAAGATGTTGATTTTAACTTTGATGACAGGTGCAAGGAGGCTTTTGATCAACTCAAGAAATCATTGACCACAACTCCAATTATCAAGCCACCAAATTGGACACTCCCTTTTGAGATCATGTGTGATGCATCCAATTATGCTGTGGGAGCTGTCCTTGCACAAAGAGTTGGAAAATTTCCTCATGTCATATATTATGCTTCTAGAACTTTAGATGCTGCACAAGCTAACTATACTACCACTGAGAAAGAATTATTAGCAATTGTTTTTGCACTTGATAAATTCAGATCATATTTGCTTAATTCTAAAGTGGTTGTTTTTACTGACCATGCAGCATTAAAGTTCCTATTGAAGAAGCCAGATGCAAAACCAAGGTTAATTAGATGGATGTTGCTACTTCAAGAGTTTGATTTGGAGATTAGGGACAAGAGCGGTGCAGAAAACATGGTAGCTGATCATTTAAGCAGAATTGAGAGAGCACCTGACTCCCTCCCTATTCATGATTCTTTTCCTGATGAACAGCTTTTGGAACTGCGTGACACCACCCCCTGGTTTGCTGATTTAGTTAATTACTTGGTTGCATCTGTTTTGCCTGCACATGCATCTAGGGCACAAATAGATAAACTTAAAAGCAATTCTAAATATTATGTATGGGAAGATCCCTACCTGTGGAAATTTTGCAGCGATCAAGTCATTAGGCGTTGTGTGCCAGATCATGAGTTTAATTCCATTCTAGATTTTTGCCATACATTTGCATGTGGTGGGCACTTTGGACCTCAACGTACTGCTAGAAAGGTTTTGGACTCTGGTTTGTATTGGCCTACCTTGTTTCGTGATGCTTACAGGTATTGTAAGAATTGTGAACAATGCCAAAGAATGGGCAACATATCACGTAGAAATGAGATGCCTCAACAACCATTGTTGTTTTGTGAGGTGTTTGATGTTTGGGGCATTGACTTCATGGGACCTTTCCCTAACTCTTTTGGTTTCAATTTTATTTTACTGGCTGTGGATTATGTTTCTAAATGGGTAGAAGCAAAAGCCACTCGCACTGATGACTCTCATGTTGTGATTGACTTTGTCAGGTCTAACATTTTTAGCAGGTTTGGAATTCCAAGAGCAATCATCAGTGATCAAGGATCTCATTTCTGCAATAGGAACATGGCATCCTTGTTGAAGAAATATGGGGTGGTGCACAAGATGTCTACACCATATCATCCTCAAACAAATGGTCAAGCTGAAGTATCCAACAGGGAACTCAAACAAATTCTGGAGAAAACAGTCCAACCGAATAGGAAAGACTGGAGCAAAAGGCTTGATGATGCTTTATGGGCCTACAGAACAGCTTATAAAACTCCTATAGGGATGTCCCCTTACCGGATAGTCTTTGGCAAAACATGCCATCTACCGGTAGAGATTGAGCACAAAGCATATTGGGCTATTAAGCAATGCAATTTGAACTTGGATAAATTTGGAATACATAGAAAGCTTCAATTGCAAGAACTTGAAGAAATTCGGTTAGAAGCATATGAGAATTCCAGAATTTACAAGGAAAAGACTAAAGCATTCCATGACAAGATGATAACAAGAAAAGAGTTCATTGTTGGACAAAAAGTGCTCTTATATAATTCTCGTCTTAAGCTGATGCCTGGTAAGTTACGTTCTAGATGGTTAGGCCCATTTGTGGTTACTAATGTTTTTCCTTATGGTGCAGTAGAGATCACAGATGAGACAACCAACAAGATCTTCAAGGTAAATGGACATCGGCTTAAGCCCTTCTATGAGGGTTTTCAAGAGCATACGGTGGAAGAGGTGCACCTGCACAATGCCACCTACTTGGCTTGACTTAAAGTAGAAATTTCTCTTCCCAATATTTTTTTTTCTATTTTTTTCTTCAGTTATTGTTGTTAATTATATGTGTTTTTCATTTTGTTGATTATGTGTGGAGAGTTTTCTAGAGTTTTCATTATTTTTATCTTATTATTATTGTGTTTGTTGTGCAATGCTTCGATTTGTTCTCCTTAACTATTATATATACAGAACAATCCACCCTTGCACTGAATAACTTTGCTAGAGAGAAAGAATGGAGGAAACCCTCGCCAAGCTCAGAGTTTGGTTCCCTACTCTCCCTCAAGACGATCTCAGGAAAATTTACAGATGTAGACTTGAAAGGATAAGAGTACTGATGCGCTTAGGCCTTCCTGAGGATGTACGTTGGATCATCGAAGCCAAGGTACGCTTAGCAGGTGAATTTCAAGATTCATTTGCTAGACATTTGTCAGGAATGGGTAGGAGTTCTTTTTCTAAAAAAAGAAGAGCAAAAAGAATGCAAGTTTGTTATAAGTGTGCAAGATGGAATTGTAACTCGAGATGTAAGAATGTCGGAATGACTTCTATAAATCGAGAAGATAAAATTAAATTCATTAAGGATGGACTGAGTAAGGAGTCTTTGGATAACATTAGCCAGGCTCTTGAGACGCATCCTAGTGGACAGGTTCAAATGGTTCTTCTTGATTTAGCTGAATTATTCCGAAGGGAGAAGGAACAATATAGTCTTGGGAATCTGACTCTAAAAGACCCTGTTTGCCAATTTATAAGAAAATTGGATGGGAAGCAACTCCTCGACTCATAGAAGGCGTTCAAGCCGTTACTGGACGTAAAACCAGAGGAAGATGTGAGCCAAAATCACAACTACTGTTCATATGCATGTGCATCTTTGAATTCTTTTCAGTTGTATCTTTTTGACTTTATAATTCACGCCTGTCTTTAATTTGTTTTGAGTTTTCTTTTCAGCTGATTCTTTTTGACTTTATAATTCATGCGTATCTTTGTTTATCCTTACTTGTCTTTTCATCGATTAACACCTAATCAAAAAAAAAAATAGAAAAAGAAAAAAAAAATTGACAATTTGATCTTTGTACCGGTTATTTCATCTTTATAAATTCCCACTATCACAAATGATTGGTACAACAGAATGTCTTCCTTTAAAGAAACTGCAGGACCATCTACACGCGGATTCCACAGTATCTGTGTCTTTGGTGGAACCAATCTCGGAAAGGATGAAGCATTTCGACATGCAGCTTATGACCTTGGTAAAGCATTAGCTGCTAGAAAGATCAATGTTGTGTATGGAGGGGGAGTACAAGGCCTGAAGGGTTGTACAACAGGAACTGCAATCACAAGAGGGAGCCAAGTTTTGGGTGTTGCTCTAATGGATGGTAATAACAAGAAGACCGTAAACCTTACCCTAGGCACCATACTGAGGGTTTCAACAATGCAGGAACGTATGGCACAAATGCTATACAAATCTGATGCATTTATTGCATTACCTGGTGGTCTTGGAACCTTAGAAGATATCTTCACTGTTGTGTCTTGGGCCAATTCTAACTTCCACCAAAAGCCATTAGGGTTCTTAAATGTTAATGGTTTTTATAATGGATTGTTAAGTTTTCTAGAACAGGCTATGCATCAAGGATTCATACCTCAAGGACTGCAAAGAATCATGGCATGCTCTTCAAATGCTAACGAACTTCTTGAACAAATGCAGAACCTTTCACTTGGACCTTATGCATCAGGAAAGCAGGTGGACAAGAATAACAAAGATGATGGAAGGAAGGAAGATCCTGATACCACTCTTCGGTTGTAACTTTCCTTCCTCTTAAAGTTGTGCTTGTATAGTTTTTCATTTAAATATCAATTTAAAAATAAAATCACCAGTCTATAAAGACATTAGGGACAATGTCTTGATTAGGTTGGGGGGAGGGAAAAGATGGTCCGTTTTTTTTTAAAAAAAAAAATTAATAGGATGGCAGAGTAAGGAGTTATGTTTAACTCTTGATACGCATCCTGTTAGTTTAAAAAAAAAAGAATTTGTGTTTTTGTTTTAAGCTTTCCAGTAAATTTAAAAAGTGTAAAACAAAACATAGAAAAAAAAAGGTGATTTTAAGATTTTTATAACATGATTGAATTCATTCCTAACATTTTGAAATTAAGGGGTTTGGCAACAGAGATTTGAATTGAATGGATCAATTTTGGTAGTTATTAGCCGTGAGGATTTGAGCCTTGTTGACAAATTAAACTTTCTTTCTTGTGTGATTTTCACCCATGGAATTTGTTACTTCAGAACTTGCTTTGATTCTTTTTGAAACTACTCTTGCACATGCATGAACAAAAATGATTGAGGCAAATTTTTCTTTCACTTGAATAAATTACCCAGTTAAATAGCCAACCTTACATTATTTTCCTTTGAATCACCCTTTTTAAGCCTTATTTGTTGTCTCTTGTTCCATACTTAAGTATAAAACCAAACTTTTACCTAACCTTATGGAATAGAAGAGTATTGGATTTATCATAAGAATGGATTCTTGAACAAGTGTGGGGAATGTTAATTATGTGGGTTGCTACATACTTAGTGCTTCATTGTTATGAAAAAAAAAAGAAAAAAAAAAGAAAAAAAAGAAAAAAAAAGAAGATATGCAAAAGAATGAAGAATCCAAATGATTGAATGATGTACTTAAACTTCAATGTTTGATTTCATATGTATCTATCACACTTGTTACTTGGATTCGTTCTCCAAACCTCTTTCACTCTCTTTGGTTTAACTTGTCATATTTGTTTGTACCTCTATATAATTGTCACTCCATTAGTACCCTAATAAAGACCTCTTAATTTGTGGATGTATGTGTAATTTGCAGTGGATAAGTAGAAGATAAGCAAGCTTATGATAGTGCAATTTTCATGGGTCGAATTTGAGAGAAACACAGACCTTTTAAACACTTGAGAGATTGAGAGTACTTCCTGCGAGGTTCTATCAATTTGAATCCACTATTTTCAATTGAAGTCGCCTTTCTATTTTTGAGATGCATAAAGATAAGAATTCATGAATGTTATGATGTCTTGTAATCACCTCTAGCTCATGTTTTCTTTACATTTCATAAATTTCATTGGAAAGCACCACTTTGAGTCAATAATTCATGCTTGTTTCCAATTTTGCCCGGGACGTGCAAAAGATAAGTGTGGGGGAATTTGATAAATACAAATTATACACATTAATCATCCCTCAAATTTAACCTTTTAATGCATTTTTTTATGCTTAATTAACAAGTCATAAGCATATTATGCCAATTCAGGTTCATATTGGGCTCAATTACATTTTTTCAGCATTAAACGGTTTTCGTATTTCAAGCATAACTTGAGTTCTAGACATCTAAAAATTATGTTCTTTACATTGTAGGAAAGATAAAAGAGAGCCCTAAAACTTTGATGAAGAACCCAAAAGCTAAATCGGATGGCTAGTGAGTCGAAATGGGCTTGGAAGACCGAATAGTCAACATCATATGAAAACCTGACCAGCACTCAATGATTGGGCCATAACTTGGGCTAGAAAACTCCTTTTGAGCTCAACCCAGCGGCATTTGAAAGCTAAGATCCAGAGCTTGATTTCATATGAAGACAACTCTCTTGGATTCTGCCAGATTGAGGATGATATGCTCGGTGCAAGTGGGAGACAAGTAGGTGAATGATAGCTAGAGTAGGTGAATAATTCAAAGTAATGGACAAATGCATTAGGTAATTGATCAATAAGTCCATTTGTGGACAAAACATGCTTAGTCATTGCTGAGTGATCATGTTTGGAATGGCATCTTTTCCCCTCCTATTATAGGAGGGCTTGCTAGGGAGAAGAGCATCCAAGTTGTAGTAGAAATTACTAAGAGTTTCATTTACTTTTGTTCATCTTTTTTGTAAAGTCTTCATGGAAGGCTAAGTTTTTATTCAATTCAAGGAGTCAAGCTTATTTTCATCTTGGTTTAGAGGTTTGATCTTCATTTACATGTTGATTGAATTACATCTACCATGCTTTTCTACTCCACTTGCTTCAATTCCATATTTCTTTTATCAAAGCTTGATTGGTTAACATGTTTTGGTTATGAAATTTGTTATTGATGTATGTTGTACTCTTGATTGGTTAATCATCATACAATGATTGAAAAGCATAGAGTAAGCAATTAAATTGAAGGTGTTCATTTAATTATTTACTTCAATTGGGTTCCGTTTATAAAATTGATTTGGATCTAACATAAGATTTTATGGTTATTTGATCTTGTTAATCTTAATCAATTGAATTCTGGAAATTATTTCAGTAGTGAATCCGGGATCATTGTAGGGGTTCCATATGATTCTAAGTTGATAGATTTAATCTCTTGAATGCATGTTATTAATAACCAATGATTTACCATGAAAATAGCCTCTGAATTCCTTGGATTGATATTCTCTTGAATTGATTCAACCTTTGCTTTTAACTTGATCTTTTATTTTCTTCAGTTTATTCCAATCAATCAAACCCCCCCCAAAGAAGGATTAATTTGAGTGGATCTTCAGGGTTTGACCCGGTTTATACCATTCTACTACAAGTAGTTTGCAGATCGGAGAATTAAAAGTATAATTTTGTACAGGATCGACAACTGTCAGGAGGTGGTGTCAGTTCAAAGTTATCTAGTTCATTAAGTATTGTGAATAACTTTTATCTTTTAGTTAGTTTTTGTTTATATTCTCATCTTGTGCTAATCCTTGTTTGAGCTGTTTTGATTTATGTTATTGAGAGGTCAGGTACCTGAAGACCAATTAGAATTTGACCCAGAAATTGAGAAGACAGCTCGGAAGAACAGAGGTTAAAACAAAAAGAAAAAGAAACAAGGACAAGTCACAGGAGAATCTTCCAACACTCCCAACACACCAGGACCTGAAAATCAAAGAATAGAAAACATGGCTGGAGAAAGACCAAGGAGAACACTGGGAGATTATGCTTTACAACAGGGTCCCAGACATTTTTCAAGCATTGTAGTACCAGCTGCAACAAAAGCAATTGAGATGAAGCCTGCATTTCTGAGTCTGATCAGTGCCCATCAGTTTCATGGAATGGATCATGAGGATCCATATACTCACCTTTCAATGGGTTTTGAGGAAGAGGATCTAGAAAGTGTATACTTACGTCTGTTTCCTTTTTCATTGGCAGGCAACGCAAAAGAATGGCTTAAATCTCATCCAAACCAGAGTTTGACTAGCTGGAATGTGGTGGAGCTAAAATTTTTGAAGAGATTCTTTCCTCCATCTCGTTACATAAAGGCTAAGTCAGATATTACATCATTCACACAGGGTGAAAATGAGTCCTTATTTGAAGCTTGGGAGAGGTTTAAATCATTACTAAGGAAATGCCCCAATCACGGATTAGAAGACATCAATCAGTTGAATATTTTCTGTAATGGTCTTCTACATGATACAAAGATGATTCTAGATGCTGCAGCTGGTGGAACTATGTTATCAGTAGATGCAGAGCAAGCCATTAGAATAATAGAAGGTTTATCATCTACTGACCAACAAGCTCAACATGGGAGGAATAAAGTGCCATAAAGAGGAGTGCTTGATCTGAGTACTACAGATGCTATTTTAGCTCAGAACAAAATTCTTACACAACAGATTGAAGCACTTACCAAGCAGATGTCTAAGCTTCCTCAACAAATACATTCGGTGCAGTCTGGTCATGGTCTGGTACAACAACCTCTAGTTTGTGATTTCTGTGGAGGTGACCACCCAAATGGTCACTGTTCTTATCAAGAAAACCAACAGGAGGAACAAATCAATTATATGGCCAACCAAGGAAGACCAGGTAATTTCTCTACCAATCCTAATAATTATGCTAACAATTTTTCGCAGGGGTGGAGAAACAATCAAAATCAGAATTTTGGATGGAGACAGGAAGCTGGACCTTCCAATAGGCAGCCTCCTTACCAACCACAACCACAACATTATCCTTCTGCACATGAAAGAACATCAAGGTTGGAGGATACATTAGAGAAATTCATGCAGACTTCTATGTCAAATCAGAAAAATACTGAATCTGCAATCAGGAATCTTGAGACACAGGTTGGACAGTTGGCAAAGCATTTATCAGATCAACAATCTGGACAGTTCTAAGCCAACACACAAACCAATCCAAAGGAGCATTGTAAATCCATTACTATAAGGAGTGGAAAAGTTGTTGGTAGGGGGATTGGTGACAACCTGTTAGTAGAGGAAGAAGTTTTGGAGGAAAAAGAGAATGAAGAAGAGAATAATGTGAGTAAGGGAGAGGAAGAACAAAATAAAAGTGAGATTATAAATAGAGAGTTGAAAAAAGAAAAAGAAAAAGAGGGAGAAAATAAAAGTGATGAGAAAAAGAGGGAGAAGGGTGAAAGACAAGTGCCACAACTGAAGAATCTACCTTACCCTCAGAATCCATCAAAAAGGGATAAGGAAAGGCAGTTTGCAAGATTTATGGATATATTCAAAAGGCTGCAAATCAACATTCCCTTTGTTGAAGCAATGGAGCAGATGCCAACATATGCAAAGTTCATGAAAGAGCTCCTAACAAAAAAAAAAAGGTTTTCTGAAGAAACAGTGGAACTTGAGGTAGGATGTAGTGCTATAATTCAGAAGTCTTTACCACAGAAATCCAAGGACCCTGGAAGTTTCACTATTCCTGTTACAATTGGAACACTTCCAGTAGGTAAAGCATTGCTTGACTTGGGTGCCATTATTAATTTGATGCCTTTATCTATGTTGAAGAGAATAGGAGATCTGGAGGTGAGACCCACAAGGATGACATTATAGTTAGCTGACAGATCCATGAAATACCCTTATGGTGTTGCTGAAGATGTATTGGTTAAAGTTGACAAATTTGTATTCCCAGTTGATTTTGTGGTAATGGATATAGAGGAAGATGTTGAGGTTCCTCTGATTCTGGGAAGGCCTTTCATGAAAACAGCCAAGGTTATAATTGATGTTGATGATGGAAATCTGAAGGTCAGGGTACAAGATGATGAAGTTAACTTTAATGTGTTTGAAGCTATGCAACATCCAAGGGATAAGCAGCAGTGTTTCAGAATGGATGTCTTAGATGAAGTTTTTCTAGCATCAAGAAAACAATTGTCAAAAGCTAGCCCGCTAGAAAAAGCATTGATTGGTGTTTTTAATGAATTTGATGAAGATGAAGAAAAGGAAATTGATGAATTTTTAAAACACCTAGATTCAACCAAGGAGATTGCACCAAAGGAATCAAAGTCAGAGAAATTGCAAAAGGATGATAAATCTGAAAGTTAGAAGCTGGAGTTAAAGGTATTACCCCCTCATTTGAAATATGTTTTTCTTGCAGATGGAGGTAGTAAACCAGTGGTGATAAGCAATACTCTGACGGCTTCTGAAGAAAAGAAATTGATCCAAGTGCTAAAGGCTAATGAAGGAGCAATAGGTTGGACCTTATCATATCTCAAAGGAATTAGTCCATCCTATTGTATGCATAAAATTCACATGGAGCAAGATTACAAGCCTGTAGCACAACCTCAAAGGCGATTAAATCCAACCATGAAGGAGGTGGTAAAGAAAGAGGTAATGAAATTGCTTGATGCAGGTATGATCTATCCAATCTCAGACAGTGCCTGGGTCAGCCCGGTCCAGGTAGTTCCTAAAAAGGGAGGTATGACTGTTATTCATAATGATAAAAATGAATTAATCCCTACTAGGACAGTCACAGGTTGGAGGATGTGTATAGATTATAGAAAATTAAATCAAGCAACTAGAAAAGATCATTTTCCTCTTCCTTTTATGGATCAAATGTTAGAAAGGTTAGCGAGACAAGATTATTATTGTTTTCTGGATGGTTACTCAGGTTATAATCAGATAGCAGTAGATCCAGAAGATCAAGAAAAAACTGTGGCATCTTCAAGGAAGGATTGGTCAATGAAGTTGAATGATGCACTTTGGGCTTATAGAACTGCATATAAAGCTCCCACTGGTTTAACACCATTTCAGTTGGTGTATGGTAAATCCTGTCATCTACCTGTAGAATTAGAGCACAAGGCATACTGGGCCTTGAAATTTCTGAATTTTGATCCTAAGGCAGCAGGAGAGAAAGAGAGAGTTGGAAGAATTAAGACTCAGTGCTTATGAGTCATCCAAATTGTATAAAGAGAAAATGAAGAAATATCATGAAAAGAAGATTCTGAAGAGGGAATTTCACCCAGGGCAATCAGTACTATTGTTTAATTCCAGGTTGAGGTTATTCCCTGGAAAACTCAGATCAAAATGGTCAGGACCCTTTACAGTCAAGGAAGTCAAGCCATATGGAGCAATTGAGCTGGAGGATCCTGAATCAAAAAGGAGTTGGGTGGTAAATGGACAGAGGTTGAAGCCATACCTTGGTGGTGAGGTTGATAGACTCGCCACAGTGATCTTTTTGAAGGACTCATAATGAAAAACAGGTGTCAAGCTAAGTGACGTTAAACAAGCGCTTCCCGGGAGGCAACCCAGTGTTTAATTCTGTTTTGCATTTTCAATTTTCAATTTGATGTGCTTGTGTGTTTTTGTATATAACTGTGTGTATTTGTGTTTTTATGCATATTTGTGTGTTAGGGTGTTTGTGTGCTTTAAGTCAAATTTTAGTATTTCATTGTCTCAATTGTGCTAAACATGCATATTTGAGCATTTTGAAGTTAATTGGATAAGTTTTGTATGGAAATGAGTTTTGGTGCTAATTTGAGACTATTAGATGCTAAAAATTGCCTTTAAGTTGGTCAAAGTTAGAAAGTTGAATTTCAATCTTGATTTTGAGTTTTAAAATGTGAAACTTTGTCAAACCATAGAAAACAATGTGAGGAGTGAATTGAAGTGTGAATTCAAGTCTAAAAGAGAGCAATAATCAAGATTTGAGTGATTGAAATTGGTGAGAAATTTTGAAAAGATGTAAAAGGAATTAAAGAGTGAAAATTCTGCTAAATTCGCTCATGAGCTAAATTTTTAGCTCATAAGCGAATTATGCAGAAAATTTGAAAAAAGGCAAATTTCCGCACTTCTTCATAATTCGCTCATGAGCTAAAAATTTAGCTCATAAGCGAATTTATGGGTGAAAATTGATAGCCTCTGGACAAATTTCGCCCATGAGCGAAAATACTGGCTCATGAGCGAATTGGTTGCTGATTGTGTGTACTTACTGGACAAAAATCGCTCATGAGCGAATTCATCTAGCTCATGAGCGAATTGTCTTAATTGCACACCAAAGCCGTGTTTTGACAGCATCAGGAGAGATAAGCTTCAATTTTTACAAACTTTTCTCTTCTCTTTCTCTTGCGCGACGGAAAGGGGCTCTTTTAGGGCATTGTTTCTCTTCATTTTAGAGCAAAAAAGTTTCACACTCCAATCTCTTCTCTCTTTCTCCAATCACATTCTAAGGTAAGAACTTTATCAATTTCACCTCATGCTAACTGAATAGAATTCGGATTTTTCTTGTTAGTTTGAAGGTTTGAACCCTAGGCTAGCTACCATGTGAATTCAATGAAATTGTGATAATTGTTTGAAATTGTTGAATTGTTGATGGCAATGTGCTTGATTGATTGTTATTTATGTTGGGATTGAAAAAAGTAACTTAAAATGAGTTGATGAATGTATCAAGTAAGATTGCCTACCAAGTGTTTGATGAAATGCTTTATACAATACCACTTGGTAAAACATCAACAAGCTTAGCCTTAGTGATTGTGTGAGATGTATGATGCTTGTCACTTACTCTAGATTTTTGCCAATGAGTGATAATGCAAGGTGTTTGATTAAATGTGTTTATGGGATATCCTTGATGCTTGTCATGTTAATTACCTTGTTCCTAATTAATTGGGTTGCTTTTCATGATGCAAGTGGTTGCTTATTTTGCTTACTTTGCAAACATGCCTTGGTCTCTTGAAATGCACTTCAAATGGTTGTCAAGTGTCCTAAGCTTGCTCAAATATTTTGTGATCACTTTGCTTGGGTGCTTGAAAACAATTATATGTTTGAATACATTCTCCAAATACTATTCAATTATATTTTTGTGAGGTACTAAGCTTTGATGCATGTTCCTTTGCTTTGACAATTTTTATTGTCCACCAAGTGTTTGATTAAATGCTTCAATAAATTATGCTTGCTTGGTTATTTTAGTTCAAAGCTTTGGGTTCTTGGTTTAGTTTTATATATGCATATGCTTGAAAATTCATGCCTCCCCATATGGGAAATTGTATTAAATTGAATGGTATTAATTTGTTATATGTTGGGTTTGCATTGAATTAATTGGTTGTTATTTGTTGATTAATTTTGATGTGCAGAAAATGCCAAAAGTCAAAACAACAGCTGGAGTGAATCCAACAAAACTAAATAAAGGAAAAAGGGCAAGGACAGCCACTCCTTCACCCGAGAGACCAAACAGAAATTTGTTCAAAAATGCAAGGAGCTTCGAGAGATATGAAGAAATCAGGAAATGGAACTTTATTCCCGAAAGGAAAGTTGATTTGAAGCCTGGTGAATATGATGCCTTTCTTGATAGACTTGTCATGAGGAATTGGTTGCAATTAGCTAATCCTCTTCCAAAATTTGATCAAGAGGTTGTTAGAGAATTCTACGCAAATGTTTATGGATCGGATGAAAGAAAGTCTAAAGTAAGAGGAAGATGGGTGATGTATGACAGAGATGCAATTAATGAGTTCCTTGGAAACCCCTTGACACTCTCTAAAGGGAGTGTCTGCACTTATCAAAGATTAAAGGCAATCAGAAATGGTTTTGATGAACGGGAAGAGGTGAGAAAAATTTGTATTCCAAATCATGGATATACAAGAGGAGCATCTAATAAACCCCTCAGAATAGTCAGATCAAGTATGAAGACTTTGGCACAAATAAGGATGACTTTCATTCTGGCCAATATCATACCCCTAGGTCATGTTTCTGATATGAACTTGGCCAGATGTCAACTTCTTTACAGCATCATGAAAAAGAGTTTCACTGTAGATGTGGCACATATTATTTCTGAACAGATGTACAAGTTTGCCACAACTGAAACAAATAAAAAGAATGAGAAGGCATCAAGGACATTGGGATTTCCAGCAATGATCACAGCTATGTGTGCAACTCAGGGGGTTGAGGTAAACCCTACAATGAAAATTAGAGAGGTTATTGATAAAAAGTACATAAGGTTGTATTGTACCAACCCTGATGGGAGGCAAGCCAGGCAACCACAGGAACCTCAACCACAACCTCAACCTGAAGAGCAAAAACCTCCACAACCTGAATATCAACCCCAACCATCTAATGCCCAGATTATGGAGAGGTTTGACAGGTTAAGTTTAGAGATGCACCATGATAGACAGCAGCGCATCTCCTTGCATAAAGGACAACAATTCATTATGGAGAAGCAGGGATGGGATTCAACACAGTTCCTTTCCTATGTTCAGTGGCCTGGGGACAGTCCATTTTTTCCGGGGGGAGTGAAGTTGGAGCTGCTGCTACTAGTGGATGCTGAAGTTGGAGCTGCTGCTACTAGTGGAGCTGGTGTTAGTGGAGAGCATGCTTTCGGAGTTGCACCTGGAGGAGACTATATTCTAGAAGCGGGACCATCAGGACCTGCTAATGATGTAGTAGATGCTGGAGATGGAGATGGAGAGGGGCTATATCATGATGGTGATTTTGAGGAGGATTTTGAAAAAATCATGAGGGGAGATTGATTAATCCCTTTGCTATGGTTTTATGGATATGACTTGGTTTCACTTTTGATAGTTGATACTTTTTACACTGTTTGTGTTTGATATTTTGGCAGATAACTGAGACTGCAGTGTTTAATACTTTTGATAATTTCAGTCTGTGTGTTAGTTATTTATGGTTGTTTCTTGTTTCAGTTATTTCTGTTTTTAGTTTGTTTTATTACGTTGATTAGTTAGGATTTGTGTTTTAGTAATATGGATATAATACTGATACATAGATATAAATACTTAGAAAATACTTTTTGGGAATTAAAAGAAAAATTTTTCTTGAGGAGATTGGTTAAAAGGAAATCAGGATTCAATAAGTGTCCTAAAGTTAGAACAGCTGAACAAACTGAACAAAGAAGAGAAAAAGGAAAAATGTGGTAAATTGCATAATCAAATAGGATTAGGATATTGGTGCATGATAATTGACCAAAATAAGCAATCATAACAATAGGTGATGTAATCAAGGAAATAAGCCACAGATAACCCAGTGAGTGTGTAAATCCTTAAACAGACTGAGAATTTCACTGTTAATTGACCAAGTTGATATTGCTTGAGTTTCTCTTTGATAACATTGCATATTAAGGCATGGAAATAATTAAGGCAAGTTTTGTTGTATATATAAAAAAGCTTAGAACCAAATAGCCAACCTACAATTAACCATTTTGTTTGCTAGCCCATTTGAGCCTAATTGTCCTTTGATTTTGCACCTTAAACTTAAACTAAAAATTTATCCTACCTCTGCACATTAAAGGAAGGAGAGCATAGGTGCATTTAAGTAACAAATTGAGAATGGGTTGTGAAAATGTGTTATCAGAGAAAAATAGTTTGGCTATATAATTTACTCCTTACCATATATGTATATAAAAAAAAAGAAAAAGAAAAAGACAATGAAAATAAAAAGGAGTAGATTGTGAATGAAAAATTTGGTGTATTGAGGTGTTAAGAAGTGAAAGTTGATGTAAATTGAATTGAAATGTAGTTATGCTCTCTTTTCTTGAATTGTGCTTTTGATTATCCTGAAAAACCATAATTCTTGGAAGCCTAGCCTCATTACAACCTTTAAAAGACCTTAAGATCCATGCCAAATATGTGATTGTGGTTGAATTGGAAATGACTAGCAATGTTGATTTGTGCAATTTTCAGTGAAAGTTTGAGAGAAACACTCACGAGTGAGAATTTAGAGAAAAATTTCCTTGATTAGAATAATTTCATTGTTATAATTGCTCCTTTTGGTGATTAATTGTACTCTTGTCCTCCTTCTATTTGATATTGGATTTACCATATGCTTTTGATTTCAATTCTTTGGTTGGAATGTGAAGTTGTCTTTTGAAGGACCATGAAAATGATTTCCAAATAACCAGTTTCAAAAATGAATTAATGAATAGGTGAAGTATGGCTGTTTACTTTGCTTGAGGACAAGCAAGATTCTAGGTTGGGGGGAGTTGATAAGTGCCAAATATTAGGATGTTTTGTATGGAAAGAATGGCACTTTTTGGGTTAATTGCATTAATTCTTTAATTGATTTCCTCCAAATTCTAGAACATTTAAGTTAAGCAGTAATATCTGAGTACTGACTTAATTGAGGCATTCTAATCCCAATTTTTGATGTTTAATTGCAGGAAATATGAAAGGAGATCAATCAGGAACAAAAGAAGTGAAGAAGCAAGAAGAAAAGAGAAATTCCAAGACAAGTGAAATTTTTTAGCTTATGAGCTAAATTTTTAGCTCATGAGCTAAAATGGACCAGAGATGATTGCTTTTGGGTGTTGAATTGGCTCATGAGCTAAATTTTTAGCTCATGAGCGAATTTTCATAAAACAGCACCTTAAACCAATTTCGAAGTTAGTTTCAGGGGTTGGTCAATTCTAAAAAAAAAAAAATAGAAAAAAGCTCGAACGGAGAATGGAGGTTGTGGAACTTAATTTTATCATCTTCTTCTTCACTTTTCTTGGATTGTAAAGTCACAATGAGTGGCTAATTTTCTCATTTGGGATTGAATGTAAATCGACTCGAACTCGGATATATTCTGGTTATATTTTTATATAGTGATTTCGTTTCTATCGATATTGTTATTTTCGTTCTGTTTATATGTTCTTGATTCTATCTGATCAATAGATTCTAGATTTAGATTTTTGGATTTAACTGGAAAGTATTTCTGAAAATCCGATCTGAACGAAAATAGTCGATATATCGTTATACTAGGAATAGATTTCGATATATTGAATGCTTTGATACTTGAACTTAATGCTGGATAATCTATTGAATATATGAGGAATCAATATTCAAGAGATTAATCTTATGAATTTTATAATTGAGGAATCAATATAAATGACTTTTGTGTATGCATCTATATCGATAGTTACAAAGGCTATATATTGATATACAACCAGAATATAGACGAGGGAGATAGATGAAATTCAATCCCAATTTTTCCCACTGATATTTCAAACCAACTTTACTCTTTATTATTGGTTACTAGAATTGTGTTTAGTTATCATATCAATCATGAAACAAAATATTCTCTTTTGTATATATTCACTTTTTGAATTAGTGAAATTTTGAACTACCAACTCCTCGTGGGATCGACACTCTGAAATCATTTTCATATTACTACAGTTGACTAATAGGTATACTTGCCTAGGAGATCAACACACATGGCTAGTTAAGGATTAAACATATCTTGTACAAGATTATATCGACAGAAAATAAGATGATATTTGCATTTAAAATTTTAAATATTTATCAATTTGTTGGGATTGCTTATCCAAATCATCTTATGTAACTTGATTTTGTTATCTTCATATGTATATATGCATGCATATAAAAAACAATAATATGATTGAGATAGGGTCAGTTTAGATGGATGCACTTCTGCAGAAGAAATTAACTTTTAGGTGAAAAAAATAAAATAAATCAAAGAAGTCAAATGAATTTATTTAAAGAAATTAAATTCATTTGAACTCTTTATTTTTTCTCTATCGAAATTCTTTGCATCCAAATTGGGTCATAACCTTTTATATTTTCTCTCTTGGTATCAAGAGAGCTAGGTCGATCTCCCTTGGAGAATTCTAATTCATCAAATTCTTCAAACCCAAAAAATGTCCTCTACGTTTTATATTTGGCAAATAAATGCCAAAGGAGTTCATCACCACTAATGGAGCAAAGAAAATCAATTCAACTTTTGAAGATTGTATCTCAACTAGTGTATAACCCATGCAATTAATGCACAAGATCATTTAAGAAATTGATTTTGAAAGAATGATGAGAAAACTGTATTTTTAAATTGAATTTTGTGTATATACGGATGGTGCGATAGTAGGAACATAATCTGATTAAATAATATATGTTATAGGGAACTCAAGTGGTAATATATAGGATCCAATGAATGTTTAGAAGTAAAATTGTGTATATCCATCTGGGTTTGCTTTAGTCGATGTGACACCGGTGAGACCTTAAAAGGATATCACCATTATATCACATTATAAGGCTAAATGCAGGAATCCGAGTGACTCTGTATATTGTTTTGTTATTTCATTTTGCTTTATATATTGATATATAAAGATAAAGTATCTGAACACTCTACCATATTAACAATCATTAATCCATGTAGCAAACCCTAAACCCTAAATAATATCTCAACAAATAAATTTGTACTATGTGTATGTTGATGTTTAATCTCTCATCTCTTCCAATTTTTTTTATTTTAGTATAGTTTTTTATTTAGGGTGGTTTGGTTCGGTTCGGGTAACAGATCCAATATTTTTAATTCGTTACCAGAACCAATCATTGATGGGTTTGATTGGTTTGGTTCGGGTCCAACCTGATTTAGCTAAAAAATTCAAACCAATCAATTTGGTTTGGTAGGGTTTAGGGTTTATTGGGTTCATCGGATTGAATCAAACCAATGAACACCCCTAAATAATATATTAGAAAAATACACAATAAATTTGATGTAAATCAACATATTTTATTATATTACCACAGCCAAACTTTAGTATCAATCTCAATAAATATGTTTGTACTCATGTGTATCAATATCTACAAATTAAACAATTTTAATGTAAATAAAATATTAGGAAAATACACAATAAATTTCATGTAAATCAACACATTTTATTATATTACCACATCCAAACTTTAATATCAATCTCAACAAATATATTTGTACTCATGTGTATCAATATCTACAAATTAAACAATTTTAGTTTGAATAAAATAATTTTTTGTCCCTATAAAATATATGGTTTTTGCTTTTAGTCCTTATAAAATTATTTTTATTCTTTTGGTTCTCATAAAATTCAGAAACTTTGAAAATGTCCTTATTACCACTTGTCATGCATCCAACCATGCCACATAAGTAATCATGTTGAGGTGACATATGATATGGTGTGTCTAGATGCATGACATATTATCAAAAAATAATAATAAAGATCATTTTCAAAATTTTCAAATTTTATGAGGACCAAAAGAATAAAATAATTTATAAGGACCAAAAGCAAAAATGGCATATTTTACGAGGACCGAAAATTTATTTAAGCCTAATAATAAAATAAATAATAAAATATTATAATAAATTGAATGAAAAGTGTAAAAAATATTAAAAAACCTATAGGATTGTATAATTATAGATAGATGTAAATCAACATATTTTGTTATATTAATATCCAAACTTCGATATTAATATGAACAAATTTATCTGTGCTTATGTGTATCAATGTCTACATATTAAACAATTTTATTTTAAATAAAAAAGATGACACGACTTTTGATAACAAAAAGTAGTAACAATAATAATAAAATAATAAATAAATATTGTAATAAATTGAATGAATAGTAAAAAAATTAATAAAATACCTATAAGATTGTATAATTATAGATAAATGTAATTCAACATATTTTTTTTTATAATACCACATCCAAACTTCGATATTAATCTCAACAAATTTATCTGTGCTTATGCGTATCAATGTCTACGTATTAAACAATTTTACTTTAAATAAAAAAGATGACACGATTTTGGATAACAAAAATTAGTAACAACAATAATAAAATAATTAAAAAATATTGTAATAAATTGAATGAATAGTGAAAAAATTAATAAATTCATATATATAGAATTGTATAATTATATATTATAGATAGATGTAAATTAACATATTTTGTTATATACTACCATCCAAACTTTGATATTAATGTCAACAAATTTATGTGTGCTTATGTGTATCAATATCTACATATTAAATAATTTTATTTTAAATAAAAAAATGGCAAGACTTTTGATAACAAAAAGTAGTAGCAATAATAATAAAATAACTAATAAAATATTATAATAAATTAAATAAATAGTAAAAAAATATTAAAAAACCTATAGGATTGTATAATTATAAATTGATCAACTATTACTTGGTGGCTAATCAATTCCATGAATCAAGAAGTGGCAACATAGATGCTTCACTGTGAAACTTCACACCAGCTTTGGGAAGAAGTTCAAAGTCTGGCTGGTGCTCACACCAGATACAAAATCACTCTGCCAAGGACTGAGTTTCATAGAACAATGAAAAGAGGTATGAAGATAGAGGAGTATTTGACGTTGATGCAAGATATAGTAGATAATCTATCTCTTGTTGGCAACCCACTCTCAACATTAGATTTAATCACACATACCCTCTCAGGATTGGATAATGAATACGATTGTATTGTAATGCAACTCTCATATAAAGAAGGACTAACTTGGGTTGAAATGCAAGCTCATCTTCTCGCCTATGAGAACAAATTGGAATACATTAATAATATGTCCAATTCAACAATAAACTCTTCTGCTAATGTAGCATTCAAAGGAGATAACAATAGTGGCAGAATTAATCATGGAGGCTGGAGAGTAGCAACTAGCAACCAATCACATAAATGTTAGACGAGGAAGAGGTTGTGGAAAATCAGCTAGAGACATAATAATATGTCAAGTATGTTGCAAGTCAAGCCATGCTGCAAGTCACTGCTACTATAGGTTCGATAAGAATTATATGGGCCAAAATTCTAATGAACACACATAAGATAAACTTGCAAAAACTAGATTACAATGCTTACTAGCTTCACCCAATACAATACAAGATATTGACTGGTATTTTGACAATGGGGCCAAAAATCACGTCATTCATGGAATTCAGTTAAAAGAACTTTGTCCATACACTTCAGTCCAAAATGGAATGGCAGAAAGAAACATAGACATATAGTAGAAACTAGTTTAACCCTATTAGCTCAATCTAAAATGCCATTGCAATACTAGTAGTAGGATTTTTCCACTTCCACTGCTGCTTGGCAACATAGATTTTGAGAAATAAATCACCTTACCAATAATTATTCAATAAGCCAACAGATTATAATGCAATGAAGACTTTTGTTTGTGCTTGTTATCCTTGTTTGAAACCATATAATCAACATAAATTTTAATTTCACACTACTACGTGTCTTTCTGAGCTATAGTGGTTCTCACAAAGGATACAAGTGTCTAAGCTCAACAAGGAGAATTTTTATATCTCGGTATGTGGTGTTTAATGAGCAAAACTTCCCCCTTCATGATGTCTTTTTAAACACAAGAAAGCCAGTAGAAATCATCACTGACCATACTAGTTTCTTGTTTCCTATTATGACCACATGTACTAACTCCACAAATAACACATAGGGAGTACATGAAAATTAAGAAGCAGCTGCAACAAGTCATAATTCTATGGAGCGGAAGTAGCCCTGACAAACCAGAAGAATCCACACAGCAAGCATAACAGTAACTCTCCTAGAAGCAGATATAATGAGAAGTATAGATAGAACTTCAAGAAGAAACTACCACCAGTCCAGCTCTTCATAACAATAGGCCTGAAAACACTACAGAATCCAACAATCAACATCAAATGATCACCGAAAGTAAAGTTAGAGTGTTCAAGCCTAAGAGATCTTATGTAGGAATAATAGAGAAGAAACAAGAGAAACAGGAACCTGAGAGTGCTAGAGAAGCTTTGGTGAGAACCAGAATGGAAAGAAGCTATGGAAACAAACTTCAAAGCTTTGATTAAGAACAAGACATGGACTCTAGTTCCTTTTGAAGGACAGAAAAACATCATAGACTCCAAGTGGGTGTTTAAGACTGAGTACAAGGCTGATGGCACCATAAAGAGGAGGAAAGCAAGAGTAGTAGCTAAGGGCTTTCAATAAACCCTTGGATTTGATTATGATGGGGCTTTCAGCCAGGTAATCAAGGCAAGTACAGTTAGAATTATTTTAGCAATTGCAATGCATTACAACTAGGAAATTAGACAAACTTATATAAACAATGCCTTCATAAATGGAGAATTGAATGAGACAGTATTCATGAGACAACTTGAAGGATTTGTTGATAATACAAAACCTCAACACATTTGTAGATTAACTAGAGCTATTTGTGGCCTGAAACAGGCACCTAGATCCTGGTATGACAGATTGAAGAATGCCTGACTCAAGTGGGGGTGAATATAAAAGTTTTTCCTCTCTACTTGTTCTCATGCACAAACATCACATTACGTTTCTATTGGTATATGTAGATGATATGATCATAACAGGCAATAACAATAGTTTTCTCAGCTTATTAAATAAACAACTGAATGACATGTTTCCTCTCAAGTACCGTGGAAATTTGCAATACTTTCTAGGAGAAAAAGTAAGCATATATGTTAAAGGTTTATATCTTAAGCAAACCAAATATACTTATGATCTTCTAAGAAAGTTTAATATGGAAGGTGTCTCTTCTTGTTTTACACCCACAATGACAAGAAGTTTTCAAACTCAAATTATAAGTGTTCTGAATAAAATGACTACTAATGTTTGCCTTGATCAATGCTTGAGAAAGTACGGGAATACTATATATATAATTAGAAGCAGAACTCATTTTTCAGAAGCACACTTCAATCAAGCTATATTTTCCCAAGCATGATCAACATGGAGAAATTCTTCAAGAATGAATAAAATTAGTACATGAAGAAACAACAAGGCTTAGAAATAGTCAAGAATAGTTATCAAAGATCTAATGCACATTCAACTGAATTTAATCAAGCTTAAGAAGGTGCTAGAATCTTTAGTCATCACAAGACCAATAGAAGCAAGAAGTATTGACTAGAAGGAAGATTATCAATAACTAAATTAGAACAAATGCTGTAATCACTCAAGAAACAAATTCTCAAGTTACTGTTGATGCAAACAAAGCAAAGGAAGTTTGAGCAAGTGATTAGAAGCATGATTAATACTTTAAAAGCATGAAAGTCAAAATATGCTATAATTGACTTTCTTTAGAAGCAGCAAATTCAACAAACATTTTGTAGAAGGTGAAACTCCTCCGCAAACTCCTCAAGCTTTATTCATTGAATTATTTCAAGTTGAAGGACATTCAAACATGTCTTTAGAAGGTGCTTTTGGCTTAAGTTAAGACCATGGTTTTGAAAACTGGGTCGATCGTCTGATCGGGAACCAGCATGGTAATTGGTCCATTAATCCCTGAAAATCGGTGCTCTTCTAAACCGGTCAAAAACTAGTGAAAACCGGTATCAGAAAACTAGTTGAACTGATATTTTTCTAAAATTTTCAAACTTTTTAATTTTTTATTCTTTTAGATTTTTTATTTAATCTAAAATATTTTAAAATAAATAAAGACATATGTCTAAGGATTACACATAGATATATATTTTTTTACCAATTATTATTATTTTTTATCTTATAAGACCCATAATGAGATTATTTATACTAATTTACAACTTTATATATTTTATAAGCGAAGGATTTCTCGCTTGAGCAAAAATATTAGTCAGTTTGACAAGAAAGGAAGTTTGAGAAATTTGCTCAAGCGAAAGAATGATGTTGTCATGATTTTAGCTCAAGCAAAAATCAAGCAAAAACACACTATCTGAATTTCTCTCAAGCGAAAATGTGTGAATAAGGTTTTTAAAAAAGACCATATAAGGTCATTTGAGACCCAAATCCCATTTCCCCCCAACACCCAACTTTGCCCTAGAGAGGAGAAGAGAATGAGAGAGCTTAGAGGGCGACTCCACAAGAGGAAGAAATGGAGAAGGAAGCTTAGAGCCCTCTCAAGGACATAATTGGATTCTTTGGAGGTGAGTGTAATCCACACACTCACTTGCATCTTGTTTGTGAACCCCTTCATGATCCCTCTTCTTGAATCCCCTTTCTTGATTTGAATGTAACTTGGATTGGTGATGAATGATGCTTGTTCTATGAACTATGTTTATGATTTGGTATTGTATTGCTTTTGGAGATGCCTGAGTTGAGATTGACTTGAGATTCAGTTGAGACTTGTAGGTCATGAAATATTCAATGTAGTCTCACACCATGCCTTAACTGACTTCTGCCTTTTATTTCAAACAAAAACTAGCCATTTCTATCCGTTGCAAGAGAGAGGATGCCTTTTGTTGACACTGTTCAGGCCTACTCTGCTGCGTTCTGGTCTATTCTGTCCGTTGCAGCATTTGCAGTGTACTTGCCTTGACTTTGATGTTTCTGTTGATCATGTGTCTGAGGCTGAGTCTGAGTCTTTGGCCTTTATCTCAAGCTTATCTTGTGTATGAGTCTCTGTCTCTGTCTTAGACTTACGTCTAGGTCTCAGTCCCTTATGTGCAACTTAGTCTCTTGTTCTTCATTTGAGTTCTGTCATGACTTGTGCATCCGAGTCTAAGTCTTTGTCTCATCTCCTTGGCTCTTTGTAATTCTTGATCTCGTTCCTGAATGTGACAAATTTTATTTCTGATTGGCTTTAGCATTTCAGCTTCATGCATCTCAAGTGTTATTTTTGAATTTGCCCGTCTCCTTAGCATCTCAACTTGTCTTAACACAAGAGACAATTATCCTACAATATAGGAAGCTAAATTCTGCAAGCACTTGAGCGCACAGTTAGTAAAAACAAATCATCTTGGATATTCATCTTTTATATTTCCACTTTTGATGGTTTGATTTCATTAAAACTTTTAGGAGTGAGTTTTTCTTAACACAATCTTTAGGGTTTTGGTTCATGGATTGAAAAGGGGGTATTTTGATTTGTATCATATGAATGCATGACATTGATGTAGGAAAAGAGGTTTATGGTTAATTATTAACTCTCATGAAAGGATCTACTTATAATATTGAAGATTTTGACATGTCTCATAGTTAAATCCATGTTTCATGATATTCAAGCACATAAGGGGACTATTCATGTTTGAGCTTCAGCTCATGGGTCTTCCAATATCTGTCTAACCTTACTCTTTTACTATTATGCACTTTGAGTGATTTGCTTGCTTATATTTGATTAATATCATTTCTACACTTTCGCAAGAAGTGAAATTTTCTGCATAGCTAATTTCTAAACTGCAACCTTTTCAAATAACTCGGGAAACAATCTTTCCATAATCCAAATACTCATTCTGGAAAGTTTCATCAAGTTCTGAAATGGTTTAGTCCTTTAGAAGCATAAAATATAGTTTCTGCACTTAATTCAAGCTCATACTTTGGGAGTATTTTACTAAATTCTCCTAAAGGTGGTTCTAAAGAGATTTTTCATTAAATAATGATTATAAAAGGGTTCTGAAAAGTTTCATGAATTTTCAGTAAGTTCTAGCCCTTTAGAAGTAAACTGATAAGTTCCTATTTTCGTTATTCTTGCTTCTAATCATAACAATAACATAACACCAAGAGTATAAATCCTCGTGAACATAAGTTTCTTTAGAAGGTACTATGATAGTTAACATTTGATTTAATCTGTACTAGTTTCTCAAGACACCTTCTGATAGCCAAGATACCTCTTAAGCAAAATATCAATAAGGGGTTAAGTTTTGCAGGTTGAACAAAAGTTTTCAAGGTCACAATTTAACCTCATTCTTATGATCTTCTGAACCACTTCATATTTTCAGCTAGAATATTATCATAATGGTTATATGAGCATAAAAGCCACAAAACCAATTACCATGGCAATCCCTAATTAGACCTCAAAAGCCACCAACTCCAAGATTTGAATAACACTCCCATCAACATTTATCCTCTGTTTGGTAATGTAGAAGTAGCAGAGAAATAGGGGACAAAGGTGAGAAATAAGCGAGAAGTGTATATGCTACCTGTTTGGTGCACTTAAGAAACATCCGTGAAATGCCATAGAACATTGGACCCCACATAAATCACATTTATTTGAAATTGCTATTGCCTACATCAGATTCAAGGAGTTGTTTTTGATCTTTCAGAAGCACAATTGCTAAAGAGTTACTCAATAAGAACAAACCCACCTGGAAACACTATTTCAAAGATTACCAGGTAAATTACATATTTGGTTAATCTCTGTGAGTCCGTGTATCTGTTTATCTGCTTAGTTGTACTGTTAGCTTAAGTAGGTTTTGAACTAGTTTAAATCCAGTTTTTTTCATTACACTGGTTAAAACCAGTTTTTTTTTTTTTTTAACTAGTTCAAACCATTTTTCATAGAAACTAGTTTAAAACTGGATTTTTTTTATCAAACTGGTTTTAAACCGTTTTATTACAAATTGATCCAAAACCGGTTCAAACAGGTTGGGTTAAAAATCGGTTTTGAAATCAGTTCACTTAAAAAATGGAATTAGTTTGGATAGGAAAACTGGTTTATACTTTATACTTGGATATGATTTGATTTTTAAAATAAGTGCACCATGTACAAGCCTCACGAGAGACCAGAGAGGGGAAAATTTTCTGGATGCTAAAACGACTCAACATTTTCTGCGTTTTCCATTCCAGCCGTTGATTTTTTAAGAGAAATGGAGAGATGGATATTTTACATTATTTTCTTCGTGTTTTTTTCATATAAAAATTGAAATTAAACATTCATTTCCACGGGGCAATTTTAACACTTATTTCTTGTCTTCGTCTTCCTTACTCTCACTCTCAGCCTCGCGGTGGTCGCTCCTGGCAAATTCTCACTACCAGTGGTTGCCAGCCGTCATTTCGTCGTCTCTGACGCATTCTACCTCGACGGCGGTGCGTCATAGCTGCTCAGGTCTCTCTTTCTCTGTTTGTGCAGTTGCAGTTATAAAGATCGTGCTAATTTAAATCACCTATCTCTCTGCTTTTTCTTGCATTGCTTTCAAATTCTTAGCATCAATGACCGCAATGCATCTCCCCCAGCCTCGTTAGTAGCGACGACCATTTGAAACCTCCGAACCCTACCTAGGGCTACCGCAGATCCTTTGTTGAGCGTTGTTACTTGTTAGCTCATTCAGCTTCGGCAATTTCCTCTTGCAGTGTTTAGTTAACTAGAATTTAATTAAAAGTTGATAAGCTTAGGATTATTGTGTTCTTTTTTGATAGGTTATAATTATGGATTAAGGCTGCTTAGGATTAGATAAAGTATGAAGTTAAAACTGTTGATTGCAACATTATTTATTGAGGTTTTAACTTCATGATATGTTATTCATGTGTATGTATTTTATTGCAATCTCCACTATTCATTTTCTAATCACTTCACTTTACCCTTTAAAGTGGACACTTGATTTTAAAAGAGTCGAATCTCTAGTTATATGCAGTGAAAGTTAACACAGAAAAGGTTATCTGTGTAGATAAGCTGTTCTATAGTATTGAAAACTTTGATAAACTGTTTGTTAATTTGTCTTTTAATTTTAAAAATGGGCCTAATGGTTAAAAGAAAATAATACTACCTGATCGTGTATGATCCTTCGAGCGGTGGTTTCCGGTAAGAAGTTGGTTGTCCATGGGGCGGTTGATGTCAGACTCTGGTGGGGGTGTACCTGCAGGCACTCCGATGCTCAAGTCAGTTTGTGTAGTACAGATAGGTTGTGTGTATTAGTCAAAAAGTGTACCTGATTCGGTGTACTTTGCTCTATTTATATGGAGGGTAAATGGCGGGAAAATCCGTTAGTGTAACGGTCGTCTTGTGAATTTGCCACGCGCTTAAGTTGGCATGACGTCTACGCGCCCATGGGGAGATGCCCCGGTCTGCCTGCCTATGCCGGTAGGCGGAAGGAGGGTGTCTGGATCCGACTCATCTTGACTATGAAGGCCGTTGACTCGTAAGGCGGATGCCGGTCCAGAACACTACCTAATTTAAAAGGAAAATGATAAATTGCACGAAGAACTTGTTACACAAAAACTGACAACTTTACTTCAACCATGCGATGATGTGGTGATTTGTTCTGTTTAAATTTTATTCATCTTAAAAGAAGTAAAACCGAAGTACCAAACACATCATCTGTTTGTGCTTTTCGTACCAATTTATTTCCTAATGTATAGCATCGATAATTTTAAAATAATTAAGATAGATTTTTTTTAACGGTACTTAAGATAGATTTTTTAGTTTAACCATAAATTTATAATTATCACATATCCTGCAAATTAAGCTGATGATGGTTTTACCGTTTTTTAGAAGGAAAGTTATGGAGAGTAGCACCAAGTGTACATAATAGTTTGGAGATTCTATGAAATTATGGACAGATTATCTTTCTTTAACTCTCTCTGTTGACGACATGTGCCTCTGCCTAGGATGATTGGAATTCTGTTGTTATATTTTCCATCTAGATCTACTTCAATTTTTTTTAATTATTATATAAATTAATTTTTAAGTTGTATCTATTTTTAATGAGTATTATTATTAGAGTAAAAACATGCTTTGTACTATCCATTGCAGGGACTTCATGATTAGTAACTTAGTTTACGGTGAAGATCATAAGATGAAAATGAGAAGACAATGTAGGCTTTGGTGGCCAAAGCAGCTTTTATCAAATCAAGACTCATCCTCAAGTATTTACTGGGGTGGTTTTCCCTCCTGCTCACCGTCATCCCTTGACATTATTGTAGCCTGTACTTGTAGTGAAGGCTTGCTTTCTAGTTCTAGTCCTGGCATTGAGGTATAAAATTGCATTTGAGCTCACAATCCCTTGCATGTATTTTAGAGTAAAGCAAATGAAATGACAATAGTAGCAATGGAGTGATTGGTTGTCTGTTAATTACAATTATTAATTTCTGTGGAAATTTTGGGTTTCCTTTTTTGTGATATTAATGAATTTTACACTGTAGTCAAGATCTTGCACAGTGGTCTTGTTTAATTAGAAATTAACTTTTCCCTTCTAGAATATACAGTAGTATCCGTATCTTGATTGATTTTTACCTACATATTAGGTCCAAATGTATAAAATTATGCTGACATATTTGCAAATTTATGGAAAAAAACGCATAGTAAATGGGAGAAGAAATGGTTTGGATGGTCTCCAATTCGCACATGAAATGATGTCTAACTATTTTGTTTTAGCCTTTAAGATCCTGGTTCTATGATAGTTTGACTGTGGTGATAGTGGTGGGAAAATCCCACTGTCAAGTCCTCTAATGATTCTTCAATACAATTTGTCTTAGGCGGTTTCTGGAATGGTCTTGTGTGATGAGAATAACTAACTTCATGAACTTCTACGCTCTATCAGGGGATCATTAATGAGACACATGGGAGCATGCCCACGATTCTTCAGGACAAGTCCATGTTCTTGTAGTTGGTCTGTGTACCACGAACACTACTAGTGGTAGTTTGATGGCTGAAACAGGAGATGATAAAACAAAGTTCTCTAATTGTGGCAATGCTTGGGCAGAGGGAAGTACAAGTATAAACAGAAAGAATAACTGTAGGAGTTGCAGTTTCCTCCAATTAGATGGATCATTAAGGAAAAGTAGTCAATCTTTTCTACGAAAATGTAACTGGGTCCGGCTGATGTTTGATTCTCCTGGACAGAATGTTGCAGGAATACAAGGGATTCCAAAATTGCATCACATTCATTGGAATGGTCTAACTGTGTCAGAATATGATGTTCACGTATGTAAGTCATAATTTCTTCTTTTACTTCTTGCCTTTCTGCAAGTAGTTGTCATTTGTCAAGACTTTTATCCCTCCCTCAAACAGATGTAAATGATATTTTAAATGATTGTAGGTAATAATTTACGAAACACCCTCTTATGGTGCTCATCATTTCTCATTGTGTCATTCGGGTTCAAATGAGCAAATGAAAACTTCTATTAAGAATCCTAAGTGGGTTGATGAGCTTCATAAAAAGCAGCAATTCATTGAATTGGTAATGGAATTTACCTTATTCATATTTGTGTATGCAGATTTTTGTCCTGGTTGCATATGCCTTTTCAAAATTTCACCCCAGGATACAGTTATTGTGGCAATTAATTGCACGGCTGCTGCTAAAAGAATTTTTGAGAGACATGTGGCCCCAAAGAGATCCTTGATCCATCTCTCCATATTTCCCATGTACACATTCAAACTTCTAATGCACCATCTCTCGCTCTCTTCATCTTCAAGCTCTGATGATCTACATTGTGACTTTTCAGGTTTTTGGCTATCATAGGGAATCTGTTTTCCAAGTTTATGGCTCATTCTCCACTGTGTTGTATATTGTTCTTCAGTTTTTCCAAATGCATTTTAATTATGAATCAGAATCATGGATGTATGTGACATCAGCAAATGTATTCAGTAAGACTGCATGGATAAATATCCAAATCCGTTGTTGTCAGATATTATATTGGCCAATCTTTCTTCAGGAGAATGACCTCAGGTAATAAGAAATTATAGATAAAATTTATGACTTGTCTGATTTGTGGCAGGTTTCATACTATGGAAATATCTGCTGTAATATGTGAAGTCTGTATAATTACTTTGGAAATATCTGGCTGTAATATGTGATGAAGTCTGTATAATTTATTTCTTATAAAGTTGTCCTTTGGTAGAGATGTTCAAGAAACTGAACCCAATTAAACTGGTTAAACCAAATCCAACTGCGATTCAGTTTACAGTTTACACAAAAATAAAATAAAATTGGGAGGTTAGATCGAACCATAAGAACTCATCATATATTATATTGTATATACAAATGTGATGGGGTATGGGAGTGGAATAATAGAATTTTAGAATATTGATATTAATATTGTTATGTATATAGAATTATATATTGCAAATTTATTGTAACTTTTGAACTTTAAGTATTTTTGGGGGTTAAATTAATCTTTAAGTCCTAATAATTTCATTGAATTTTTATTGAGTCCCTATAATTTAAAATTTTTAGTTAGATCCCTATAGTTTTAAAATTTTATAACTAAGTCCTCTGGAGGTTAACACGGTTAAACTCCATTAAGTATTGCTGACCTAGTATTTATCATTCTTTCCTTCTTTTAAACTTCTTTTTTCCAAAGACACATTTCTTCGAATCTCTAAATAAAAAATAATCAAGGTAGTAAGCTAGGATTAAGTAGACCTTACACAATATAGACCTAAACTTATCAGGCAAATGTAGGAAAAGTTTGAGAAAAACAAAGAAGATAGGGCCTGGAGTCTTGAGTATTATAAATTTATAATAATTATTGTACTGTATTGCTCTCTGTAGTTGGAATTTTATCCATCATGATTCATGATTCATTGGCATCATCATTGTCAGATGAACTTTCCTTGTGTCACTCCCCTAATTCCTATACAGGTATATTATTATTATTCTTGGGCTTAAATATCATTTTGGTCCCTACATTTTTTCGTGTTTTTGTTTTAGTCCCGCCAAACTTTTTTTTTTTAAATTTAGTCCCCACTTTTTCAAATGTATGTTATTTTAGTCCCTGACACTTTTGGTTTTAGTCCTTGCCAACTTTTCGTGTTTTGGTTTTAGTCCCTGCCAACATTTTTTTTTTAAATTTTGTCCCCACTTTTTCAAATATATGTTATTTTAGTCCCAGACACTTTTGGTTTAGTCCCTGCCAACTTTTCGTGTTTTTGGTTTTAGTCCCTGCCAACTTTTTGTTATTAAATTTATTCCCCACTTTTTCAAACGTATGTTATTTTAGTCTCTGTCATTAAAAGGTTAACATGATTGACATGTCGTGGCAAACGTTTAGTCCTGCTCGGATGTATTGAACCCGGATGGTATCCTGCTCGGATGTTGTTGAGCTCGGATTGTATCATGCTCGGATGGTATTGAGCTCAGATGGTATCCTGCTCGAATGAACTCAGAATGATCCGACCAGGTGAGAGGTAGGCCAGATCATTCTAAGTTCCATCCGAGCAGGCTACAACATGAGCTCAATGCCATCCAAGAAGGATATCATCCGGGAAGGATACCATCCGAGTAGGAAAAACGAGGGTTAATGTCAACGCTGGTAAGAGAGAAGGATACCATCCGAGCAGGACTAAAAGTTTGCCCGTTATCAATACCGTTAACCCTTTTAACGGCAGGGACTAAAATAACATACGTTTGAAAAAGTGGGGACTAAATTTAAAAAAAAAAAAGTTGGCAGGGACTAAAACAAAAAACACGAAAAAATGTAGGGACCCAAATGATATTTAAGCCTTATTCTTGTTGTTGTTGTTCTTTAAGCTGTGTTTTTTGTTGAATTCAAGGCGGGCATTAGCATTAAGGGGTACCAATTTGTCCATCGTTTCTATCTCTCAATTTCATGGTTTCCTGTTTTACCTGCCAAGCTTATGCAACCATAGGCATAAAACTTAAGTTTTTGGCTCTCAGTTAGTCAGTTATGGTCCACACTCAAGAAAATTAAAATTATTTCTGATAATTCTCTTTTACTAATTAATAAAAAAGGAAGAAAAAGTTAGGGATAGAAAGAATGATAAATGTTAGGTAAGTAATACTTAACGGCAGTCTAGTGGTGTTAACCTCTAGGGTTTAGTTATAAAATTTTAAAACTATAGAGACCTGATAAAAGTTTTTAAATTATAGGGATTCAATTGAAACTTTGATGAAACTATAAGGATTTACAGATTAATTTAACCTTTTTGGGGTTGTTGAGGTATTTTATAAAATTCGGTGATTTTGGGTTTTAAGTAATTTAGGATAACTTGGTTTAGTTGTTTATCAAGTTGGGTTTACCAACTTCAAGATTATTATGTACTTGGAGATTTATTGACTTGAATTTTTGATTGAATTGACCATCATTATTCTGTTTTCTTCTTCCAGGTCTATCCCTTCCCTTGCTGTACTTTGCTCCCCCCTCCCTTAATACGTTCCACATCAATACGTTACACATACAAGATGTGATTTATATTACAAACATATATAGGATTTGCTGCCTTTATGTTGCTTATTTACATTGGGCTATTTTTTATGTTTATTGTTGTTTCAGTTGTTCCTGCTATTGGATAGTGGCTTGTGAGTGTATTAAGAATTAACAAGATATTATTATGACCTGAAACACCAATTAACTATTCCTTGAGAACTCATTGTTTTCTAGTTTTTGAAATTCGTAAGTTGTGAAGAAGGGGTTTAGTTTGTAGTTGAGCCTTAGAACAAATTACCAAACTTAACCTGACCAGGAATGCCCTAGTTTTCAATGAACAATATTATTTAGTCTGAAACAATTTTTCCTTGATTGAAGTTGAAAATGTTATGGGCGACATTTTGTGTTTATCTCTTCATTATCTTCTTTCAGCTTATGTTGGCCATTACCCATTGTGACACTTCCTGATAAATGTAACTTAAAAGTTTACATTCTAAAATTAAATGTTTAGTTTTTTGTTGTTGAATCAATTATTCACTACTTTTAAGTTTTAACCATCTGCAACTTTCGAAATTGATTTTATGTTTTCTCATGTTTACATCATTCTTTTGTGTGCAAGGTCACAATCTTGTGTTGAATATGTAGAGAAAGCTGGCAATGCATAGGCATTCTATGTGGTCAACTTTGGTTGTTGATATTCTCCTTGGGAACTTGGTTGGCCGGTCCTCTGTTATATAGTCAAGAATCCATTTGTTTGTCACTTTGACTCTATCCATGGGTTTGCCACATTTTTTGCGCTCTGGGTGTGTTTGGTTAATGGGAAACCCTGCTGGCTTCAAATTGAATGCTGAGATGGCAGGAGTACTTGGCATGGTTTCTTTAATGCAATCCAAATATGGTCAAACACTCTGGATCTTTGTGGATTTCATCTTCAATTATGTTATTCGAGGGCTTTCTATTTTAGGAATTCTTTGGTGGATTCACTGTACCTGCTGCTTTGTTCATAGACATGATGCGCTGGCAACCTTGCAGGTTTCAACTCTTCATTGGTTGATTTCACTTGTATATTCATCACAGATACAGGCATTAGCAGCCTTATGGCGGATTTTCAGGTAACAATACCAGTACTTTTTAAGATGATTCACTAAAAGTAAGGTAGTGATTTGAATGAGAATCAAACACCATAGTTTGTTCTTGGTTTATTAATGAGAACTAATAATTAATTGGTTTTTGAAAATTTATTAAGTTGTAAACATAAGAGGTCCTTGTCTGCATAACACAATTTTTTGAAACAATTACAAGACGGTGAGACATTTACTCACCAAATAGATGCTAATGAGGTGATCTCATGTATCATATTTGTCATTTTTCCAATGGAGAACTATATTTTTATATGTAGATAATCTTTATACGTTAGCTATAGTATATATCTCTGAAAACATTGGCAGTGAGGTTAGGGAGCAAAAGGCAATTACAGCTAGCTGTTAAGAAGTGAAGCATTTGAAAAATTGGAGATAATTTATGATAGAAGTAGAGATCATGAGACTCCCTTGTATTTTCTGAAAACCATCTCATTTGCTGCACTATTATATTTGTAATCCAGTATCCTTTGGAAGAATAATTGTTATGGATACACAAATAGTATACATACATACTTGCTCTTCTTTATCACTTATTTTCATAATTTGTTGACCACTTTGGCAGGGGTCGGAAGTGGAATCCTCTTCGGCAGAGGTTGGATAGCTTTGACTACACTGTGAAGCAACATATTGTTGGATCTCTTTTATTTACACTACTTTTACTTCTGTTACCAACTACTTTCCGTTTTCTATATATTCTTTAGTATAGTTGACACAACCATTAACTTCATCTGTCTACTGATTGAAGTTACTATTTCGGTAATTCATGCTACACCATATATCAAGATATTTCTTGGTTGGTGAGACGAGGAAGATTCCCTTCTGGAATATGGCTTGAAATCATTGGTTGTCAGAGTAATCATACTGTTTCTCTAAGTGCTGATTTTGCTGATGAAATGACCTCATCCAAGGAGTCATTCCATCTAAAAAAGATTCAATAGGGAAAAATCTAGTATTCTGGTTTCAGTTCTCCACAGCAACTATTTGAGCATAGGTGAGGCCTGAAGCTATTACTTATGGACTCAGAATGATGCTTCTATTTGGTTTCTTCTTTTCGGTGTCAAGATTTTCCTCTATGTTGATTAATAATGAAATTTAATGTATGAGTGACATCATGTGGGAAATGTGTAGATATGTTTTTCCAAAATCTGTAGACTTGCTCTATTAATATACAGGGGCTTTTACTCGAAGAATTTGGATATATAGTATTTTTACAAATTATCTATTATCTATTGTGATGGGTATCATAGTAAATCAGGCAGCGATCATCTTTCTTTAGTTTTTGTGGTAAGTTCCTCTCTGCCAGGTTGCATATCAACGTAAAAGCAACGTATCATAGACACAGACATTGACAAACATTTATTGAAAAATTAAATTTGAATATTAGACTGAAAAACATTATATGTCACTGCTGTATTTTGCATGGACAAACATTATGGACTTACTTTAATGGATTATATTTCAGGAAAAGTTATCTTGCCTCACTACAAAATTTATTTTCGGGAGTTTCTGGATCATCCATCTCTAGAGTAGCTTATGGAATCCTCACCGGGAAAAGGTGAGATATCCCTGGTACTGGTGCTAAGTTGCTGTATTTGATGCGCCCTTCCTGTTTCTCTGATTGTTTGTTATTATTTAATTACACTTCTTTTCCATTTCGTTTGAGTTTTTTTGCTTTTGACTTCCTCATTGGTCAGAATGCCATGTATACGCGGAACACTTCTTCCTTCACCAATGCCATGGATGTCCCTACCCTACAAAGAGTACTGGCACCTTTGTCATGATTCACTTATTGCATGCTTCAGATGACCATCTTATAGTTTGGATCGTTTTTGTGGGTACGATTAGCTCAGGGGATTAATTCTACAGATTTCATCCAACTTGCTTTTCTCTCATGTTAGTGGCCTTTTCCCTTTTAAGAGTTTTTCATAATAGTTCATCCCTGATTCAGCATTTGATGTGTTCCTACTCTTCCAAGCATGGTATAGCAGGCAATTAATTTTTTTTTAACCTTTTCCCGATGCTGAGAATGATGTGTGCTTTAGAAAAATAGCATTTTTTTTTGTAAATATATTATTTACTCTTATGCTTGAGCATGTATGTTTCCCTATTTATTATTTATTTATTTATTTATTTATTTACTTTTATTGTGCGATGGCTGATGAATATAAAAGCTTTCTTACCACTACTGTATTTTGAACTGGAGAACTCATGGATGGGTCTGGAACCAGTATGCAGGTGATAAGTTAAGTGTTCCAAATTTTTTTGGGATACATACATGTTCAATTCAACAGCTATGCATCAAGTTTCTAGCAGATATGATGAAAAGATCCAAAGCAATTATGGCCAAAAGTTTGATGCAGGGGTTTGACCTTTGTCCCCGTTGTTGTACTGAAAATAAGAAATGCCTTGAATGGGAATAGAAACTCCGATTTGTTAAGTTTGAGTCGAGTGCTTTGATGAAATCTTTAATTATCTTAACGTGTTGTACAAGTTTATGTCAGATCGTAATATAATTCTTGAAGGAAGAGCTTTTTTTTGGGGGGTCAATGAAGGAAGGGCTTTAACCATGTTAGAATATCATAATTTGAACCATTTAAAAAAGTTGCTGGGAGAAAATGTTAGCTAATGAGTTGTGAAGGAGTACGCTACTGTAGCTAAATCCATGTAAATAGCATTACTTGATTCTTGAAAGAGTAAAGATGATGGGTTGATGCCATTTGCATGCCCCTCAAGAGTTTCTTGCTAATCACTCCATGTTTCTTTATTTCTTCAGTGATGTCTTTTCTGTATTTTTCCTCAAACTAGAAAATGACAAATAAAATAGGCACCGTTCTTGGTCACAATGTATCCTGGCACTCTCCTCAAAGTCCACATGCTAATTTGATTAACATAGTTGAATTCAGTAACAGACTGAACAGAAACTACAAGGAGTAAAGTTTCTGGTTAGTGTAGGATTTTGAACTTGAATAAATACGTAACGTTTTCTGGATGCAGGTTATGTTCTCGACTCCGGATTGCATCATTTTAGGCAATAATCTCGTGATTAGCAATGGAATACTTCAAAGTTTTGAACTAATATGTCATCTTTTGGTAGAGAATTCTGACACATTGATGTAGTCTTGTGAGATATTTAATATAGCTAAAGAAATTCTGGGTTTCAGTCAAAACCTGTCAAACTGTGCTGAATACGGACAAATGCAACTTCACGAGAGCTATCCAACAGAACAAACTGAATACCTAACCCTCTCACTGGTTGAGATGGTCGGCTAACTCCTACATTTTCCATGCATAGAACAAAGCACTTCACACTTTGAAAAGGGAGGAAATGGCAACAAATGAAATATGATAAGCACATTTTTTTCGATTAGTTGTAATACAGATCACTCAATAATTAATCACAGACAGGTTAATTGACTTGATTCAGTTGAGGAGCGCTGCACCAAAGAGTTATGGCTCAGTTGTCAATTCAGATTGAGATTGTGGGAAGAGTTCATAGATTCAATCTCCACTAAACACACTTTTAGGAAGGTGTGAGGAGTCTTAATTATGATTAAACCTTGAACACGACTAGATAATAGGAGATACTTGTGGTAAAAAAAATTGAGGAAACGAAAATTAAAAAGTATCTGTCCATGACAAATGATGGTTAATTTTCACAGAATGTTTGATATGTGATGTGATTCTAAGGTTGGAAAGGAATTATTGTGAAATGTGAAGGTGACTTTTCAGATAAAACTAGTCAAAAGAACGAGTGCAACTGCGAGATTAAAGGGGTAAAAAGGTAGAATAAGTGCATAAATTAGTTCACGGGAATGCTGTTGGTTATTCAGAAAGGATTCCCACACTGCCAGGTCTATATAAAAGACAAGGCAGAGCGAGGATGAAAGGTTAGTGTATGGTGTTTCTCAATTCCTCTGTCGTTCTCTGGGTTAGTTACCCTGAAGGGGCATTGAGAACCACATGGGAATGCACATGTGATAAGGCCACCTGTCCTTTTCATGATACCAATTCACATGAACCAATATCAGCCCCTAAGACTGAGCAATTATATAATATTTTTTTATTTCTTGTAATCTTTCACTTAATTCACGTGTTATAGGCAATGGTTTTCACCTTACTCACCAGCTTTGAAAAAGGTTTTATGATATCTTTCGCCCCTTTTCCTCCCTTGCCATGAATCATCTTCATTTTTAGCTGTCATTTCATAACAATTCAACTTAAGTAGAAATGACCATAAACATAAACATAAACATAGCTTTTCCAAATCCATGCTATTTGTACATTCATTTGGTAACTGAAACCGACTTTATATAGGGAAGGAAAGTTTAAATGCTCTTATAATAATTAGGAGTCTTCTAAAATTGAAATAATAACTTCATATAGTATATGTTAAGGATTTAATAAGTATATACTGAAATGATGTGCTGCTACATTATTTATTGAGTTTAATAATATATGAGATGTCATACTCATTAATTGATGTGGTAACACAACATTAAATTTTAATATAAAACTTTTTTACACTATCAGTGTATAATAATTAAATTCATAAGTTAAAATTAACCATAAACTTCAATTTCTTACAACTTTCCTCATCTAACTTCTTTATAAGCATTTATAAAGAATTTTTTTATTAAGAATCAAATATTCATATAAGGTGAAAATATCTCATAACTTAGAAGTTAATCAAATTTGGTCTAAGAAATAAGAAATCACTTTCATATATATGCCACCTTGTAAATAATTCTTACAACATAGCTAATGATGTGGAAGTGTGGAGAAGGATATGTTAGTAATTGTCTTTTGTGTGTAGAATATGTAATTGTCTTTTGGGGAAGACAAAGATTGGACTTTTGTTATCTAAAATTTAAAATAATAGCTAACATAGTTACATTGCGCCACATTTGCATCTATAAAATAGATAGATAGATATCTCATCCGTCTATAATTACTTATACCAACTAGCACTTGAACACCACACTTGAGATAACTTCTCTGTTTCACTCTCTCTGTTTCTTTTTTGTGTGAAGGCCATTTTGAGCAATGGCGAGAAAACTAAGCATCATTATACTCTGCCTGGTTGAAATGCTGCTTCTTATTGTACAAAATCATGTAAGCCAAAATAAGTCTTATAGTTCTCTTTCTCATTTCTTATAACTTCAAGCTCAGCTTTAGTAGCATTACTCTGTTTTTAGCCCTGCATTGCTCCTACCACTTGAAATTTTTCTGCCATGAGAGACCATTTGGTTGTCTGAAGCCATGTTCAAGTTGAGTTTGTTAATCTGATTTGTTTTAATCAGCAACGGCAACAAAAGATCATGTTTAGAGAGTGGAATTGAAAACTGTGCATTAGCTATAAATAATAATACCACTTTCTTTGTTTATTGTTTAGTCATTACAATGATTACATTCCCTTGTCTTGCATTTTCTTTCTGACTTTAAATATGGGTATCTCAAGAATAATTGTCCTTTGTCATTGTTGGCTTGGCTGCATTTGTGTGAATCATCGTACATGATGTCTCTACCGAGTATAAATGACAATTATGTTTTTTGTTGTAACAATTGTTTCTGACATTATACACAATATTAATTATATTTATATAACACAACATAATAATTATGCTTTCAGGCTGAAATTGTTGTCTCCACCATTGAGGCTCCAGCTCCACAGCCTAACAAAAACACTACTGATTTTCCCAATGTGAGTTATTTTTTCTCTCTTTGGGTACAATGTGAGAATATTCATAGATTCTGATTTTGGTTTGAGCAATTTTGCATTTAGCTTAATTTATAATTAACAATCTTCTTATATGTATATTTTTTTTATTACTTTTTGTGTTATTTTTGTGATTGTTTCCTGAATTTCAGCATGGCATCACTGAAGGCAGTCTTCAACCACAAGGTAATAATGAAGGACAAATTATCTGATCAAAGTAGATACTATCCCAAATTCACAACTTATAGGTGCAAATAGAGGTTTTACTTTAAAAAAAAAAAACTCTAAAATTCAAACTATATAAAGATACTAAAATTCAAGGAACTAATGCTAAATGGTCTCAATCAAACCATACAAGTTATGTAAGTTAATTATCAGTTTTCCTCAAATGTAACTTCTTGAACCAAGCATGTGTTGGTTCAAATGTTATATGTTTGATTTCCTTAAACAAAGTCTAGGATGGTTTAGAGTTGAGTCTGGTGGATTGAAAAAATTCCCGCATCGAGAGAGTTAGCCCCACTATAATGTAAATATTTCCGGCTCGAACCTCCGTAAATATATGTGGTTTAAATAAAAAAAATGTAACTTCTTGGATTTTCTTAAATTTCAACAATTCTCCCCCTTTTTTTATATTTGTATGTTTTAGAATATTGATGATTAAATTAATATCTGTACACTTTGGTGAATGCATGCTGAAAGTGCAGAATGTGGCCCACGTTGCACAAGTAGATGCTCAAAGACGCAATACAAGAAGCCGTGCATGTTCTTCTGCCAAAAGTGCTGTGCAAAGTGCTTGTGTGTGCCTCCTGGAACTTATGACAACAAGCAGGTTTGCCCTTGCTACAACAACTGGAAAACCAAAAGGGGAGGACCCAAATGCCCTTGAAACTTGTAACTTTTCTCTTAAATGCCTTGCTACTACCACTCCATGTCCAAGCACTATATATAATATGTACCTACGAGATTTAAATAAAGTACCTTAATTAATTTAATTATGTTTGTCTTGTGTGGTTACATATTTTGCCTTTAGGAATAAGACAGAAAACTTTCCACATTGAAGTTGTAGTCAAAATTCCTTCATAGAAATAGGTATACAAGGCACAAGAAAGGCATACAATGCAAATATTGTGTCTTCTCGTAATGAAAATTTTAATGTTAATGTTATATTAAACATTAGTAGATGCTGGTTTTGTGTATTCACTATTAAGTTACGTCATGTCGCAGAGACAAAGCAAACCTATAAATTATAAGCTTTTCCGCGCCACGAAGAAAACAATGTTTGTGCAGCAGAAAACAAAGGAACTTTTCTATATGTCCTCTGTTTCCAGTTTTAAACTCTTGCCTCCCCAAGTGTTTTGGAGGAAAAGAAGTGAAGAATTACATTTTTACTTTTGAATTAAAAAAGTTATATAGTATTTATATAATAGGGTGGGGATGACATTTAATAACCTTTTGTAGTGTTTCGAAAAAAAATTTCCAGTGCTACAATAGTAGGTACTCCATCCATTAAATTTTTGACACCTATCCATACATGGTAAGTTTTCCCTAATTTAAAATTTATTTTAAATTAATATAAAAAATTCTAACCACACAATGGGCAAGAGAGTACTGAGTTTTCAGTACTAATGTAGCACTAAAGATTTACTCGGTTTTGTGGAATAGAAATTTAAAAAATCTAATTACTGAATATCATGATATTAACATGATGATTATTCATACCAAATTTTAAATACATTAGATATTTATATGTAATTTTATAATTAGCATTTGCTTATATTTTAAACAGTATGTTAAATTGAAGTTATTTGATGAAGTATTTAATTATTTTTAAATTTTATAAAATTTTGTAGATTTGATCTACTTAATGAGAATTTTTAATTTAATGATTGAATTAATAAAAATCAACATTAATAAAAAATTATTAAGCGAAATAACTTTACCAAGAATGACTCTTGAAGTAAGTTAATTTCCACATATAATACATGAAGAATTTAGACAATACGTTCCATAATAATTTATCATTTTATTTACTTTATTTTAAAAATGTATTAAATTAGAGAATATTCAATTGAAATAAAAAAGTTATTTTTTTTTTCTCTTTTCTCTAAAACTTTCTATGCATAAAATTTCCAAATATTCCTATAATATTTAGTCTCTAGTAAAATAATTATTTTTACATGGTGTTTGACCCAACTTTTTTTTTTGGGTTCTATTCTTCTTAAGAGGTGAAGTCATGGTGGACACTTCTTTAAAATAAGTAGTTTATGTTAAAGAAGAAAAAAAAATAAAAAAGTAGGTTTTTAAAAAAGATTTATATTTTCATTTCCTATTTTAAATTTTTTAATTACATAAATACTTTTAGTTTTGATAATAAAAATACCTTCTATTTTTCTATTTTATTTCATATTTTCAAAGTTTTGTATAGAAAATAATGAAAACAATTTTGTATTGTTTTAATTATTTCCTATAAAAAACTCTGAAAACATAAACCAAAATGAAAATAAAGTGATATTTTTAAAATCTAAAATACAAGAAATGAAAATATAAAATGAAAATGGAAACCAAACGACCCTAATTTGGGAAGTTTCAATATACAATCTTTTCTCTTTATCTTCAACAATTTTTTACTCGTTTTTTCATTCTAACCCCAAAACTTCTCTACCATTGCCACTATGCACAATACACCTCATGGACATTGAGAACCCTCCACCGCCAACCATCACTATTGCCATGTAGCCTCTACCATTGTCACTGTCACCCAACATCTTCCACCATCACTACTACCACTATCACATAACACTTTGCATCACCCCCACCACCACCACCGTCGCTTAACACCTGACCACCATTGTTGCTTGACATCATCAACCACTGCCAAACACCCTCCAATGTCGTCATCACTCGACACTCCACCATTGGAATTGTTGCTCAACACTCCCCACCACCATTGTCACTTGACATTTTCCATTGCTTCTTGGCAATGGCACCTTTCACTGTGACCATCTTTAAGCACATTTCTCCCTTCTCATAAGATAATTAAATGATGTTTTTCATTTGTATGCAAGCATATGGAAAGTTATTCAAAATCCATTAGAAATTTAATTAATGGTATATAAATAAATTTGGTTCCTAACGAAAAATTAAGCATGACATATACATGAATTACAAACTAAACATATGGCTACAACAACCATGGGTCAAAGCTCACTCCTCACCCTTGATCCTCAAAATGTCTCCCTGCATATCCCACACACACATAGAGAGAGAGAGAGAGAGTCTTAATCTTGTAGGATTCAAAACCCTCCGTGAATTGGTTTTAATGATAACAAACTAGATCAAACTTAAGATTTTATGTTCTTAAGTTACTAATGTGTTTCGTGAGATTTAAGATGCTTAAGTGTGTAGAAATAAGCTAAGATAGGTAACAAGATCAACCATATGCATCAAGATTCATCATCTTAAGAAGCATCTCAGATTCAAGATTAAGTCTCAAGACATAACAAGAAAGTATCATCGGTCAAGAAGACTTGAGAAGACTTGAGTAAAGCTAAAAAGAAAATCAAAGAAGTAGAAATGAGGTTAGACACAAACTGAGGTCAGAAGCAAGCTGAGCTTAGAAGCAAGTTGAACTCAGAAGTAGACATTTCTGACAAGACTTAGAAGCATAAACGAATCTAAGAATCAAGACTGACAGTGCATCAAGAATCAAATCTCAGAAGAAAGTTGACTCATGCTGATGAGAACTTCAGAAAATGACTTAAGATCAAAGAGATGACAGAACCAAAATGGTTGTATCAGAAACAGAAGACTTAAGAAGCATCCTTGATTAGAACATTACTTATATCATAAGCTTCTTATCAAAATTAGAAAATATCGTCATCAGAGAAGTAACATCAGAAAGGTTCTTAAGCCCAATCAGTTCTTAAATCAGAGAGGTTCTGAATTGTATTATCTCATGCTTGGATAAAGAGAGAATAAAAAAGCAAAAACAAAAATCAAGAACCAAGTACACAAAAGCAAGTGCACAAAAAGCAAATGCAAAAAGCCTTGACTAAAGACAGAAGTAAAATATCAAAAGCGTATGCACATAATTAGATCAAACTCAGATACAATCAAATTAGACTTAGACACATTTGAAGGTAAGATCCAAATTAGACTCAGACGCATTTGAAGTCAGACTTAGACGCAAAAGCCGAAGTCCCACGCAAAGTGCTTTGAAGAATATCTGCTTCAAGCTAGAAGCAAATCATCATATATAGAACTTATAAGCAAAATTTCAAGTCAGAAGAAGAAAAGTAACTCAGACGCAGAAGCACATCTCAGACATAGAAGCATAATGCATCAGACAAAAGCAAGTCAAGCGTGTTGATGTGTAAAAAGTTCCTGACACAAGGGAAAGAGCTGTTGAGGATTCCCAACGACTATAAATGACTATATTCTTATCCTAACCTATAAATAGGTTCTTGGAACTTAGAAGTAAGATGAGAGAAAGTTAAGCAAAAATCTGAAGCGTTTCCCAAGAGTTTTCTCTCACTGCTTCATCTACCAAATTGCTTCTGACCCACACATACTTTGTTGTTTATCAAAATCTTCGAGTTTATTTATGGGGTTTATTGTTTGTAATTTCATTTGTAGTTTAGCTTGAGGATTCAACTGTTGATTTACACTCTGTGTGTTTAAAACCTCAAGCTAAAACATGATCTTTTTCCTCATCCATTTCAGTTGTATCTCCTCCACCAAGTCAGAAGTTGTTTCTGGATTGTGGTGTTGAGTTGAAAAGCTTGGAGAAGCTTGGACAAGAATACTCAGAAGTCTGATGTAACATCCTAATTTCTGAATTTAAGAATAATACCCGTTGGAGGCAATATTCCCAAATTTATGAAATTATTTCGCGCGATTATCGATATGAACATACAGGTATTACACTTCATTCACGTAGGCATTCCAATGTTACTTAAGCATTACATGGACAATATATCATGTACATAAACCGGTATAAAGTTGCCAACAAATGGCTCAATATATCATAATACAAACGTCAATAAGCATGAATGAGATACAATTATACATGCATCCTGACATAATAGAAATACGCATCTAAAGGCTCTATATGTACTAAAATATCCCACCAAAAGAATACATTAATATGCTTGTACAAAATAATCCCAAGCAAAAGGATTGGGCTAACACAAGGCCCAACCATGAACTTCCAGCTCCCGATCAAGCATCCGGTCGAGAACCCTACATATCTGAATATAAACCACAACGTGTGGTGAGACTAATGTCTCAATGAACGTGACCAAACATGTGGTGTGAGAGAATTAGGCAAATAATATGCAACAATCATTCCATAAATTCAATCAATTCATAAGTCATTAATAATGGCAAATAATGAAATGTTAGTCACGAAGTGTTTAACCCAACACCCGAGGGGTCTTTCCACTTTATATGAGGCTAGACTAAGCTCAGACTAACAGGAACCGTCGTTCCTGAAGGCCACTAGGACCTACCCTTAAACTATGATGATTTCAACAAGCATGAGTACATGATTAGGGTTCATAAACATGAGATAAGATAATTATTAAACATGAATGTATATAAGTAAATCATTTCACGAGAGTTCATCATCAATATAACCTCACATAAAACCCTAATACCCTAGGGTAGCATTTCCATAACACATATTAGATTTATCCCTAAGGAAACATACAAATCAAGAACAAGCAAGATAAAATAAGCAAGGGGGAGAAGAATAAGGGTAATTAGAGTGACTCAAACAAATGATAGTGAGTGGGTGAACCACACTCATCTCAAGAGCAAGAATTGGGGATGAAGGAAGGGTGGAGATTGATGATCCAAGGCTTCCTTTGGTGGCTTGAGGCTTCAATCTAGCTTCTTCCTCTCTCTCTTTAGAATTCTCTCTCTAGATAGGTGGAAAGAAGGAATGATTCAAGCCCTAATTAAAACGACATTAAAAGCCCTATATGCACGTTCTCACTTAAGCGAGGATCTGCTCGCTTGAGCAAGACGAAGTCAGAGAGCAAACTCAGAAATTGAAGACAATTTCGCTTAAGCGAGATTCTTCTCACTTAAGTGAAATTCGTCCAAAGAGGTATCCCCATTTCTGCCCAATTCTCGCTCTAGCGAGATGCTTCTCGCTTGAGCGAGAAATACAGAAACCAATTTTCCCCATTTTACTGATGAATCGCTCAAGCGAGGGTATTCTCGGTTAAGCAAAATTTCTACATGATGGAAATTCCAGATTTCCATCCCAAGCCCTTTTTTCACCAATTTTTACTCTCTTTTCCTAGTTCCTTTTTACAAAAATAAATTTCTAATCCTATTTAAATTATGAAATTGATTTATAGATTTGGGATGTTACACCTGAAGAGGCCCACGATGAATACTTAGGAGCTTGAAGAGGCCCGTGAAGAAGAATACTTAGGAGCCAAGAGGCTCTTGAAGGATAATACTTCTAACTTTGAAGAAGTTAGTGGAAAATCTCACCGAGGTGGAGACTGGACGTAGCTCTTGTTGATAAGAGTGAACTGGGATAAATCTTGTGTTATTCTCTTCTGACCCTATCATTGTTTACTTGCATTACTGTTAGACACACTGCAAGATTTTTTTTGGGTCTTCTAACTAAAATTATTTATTAAAACTAACTCAGAAACAAAGTTACATGTCTTGAGAGTATTCATTAAAGATTCACAACTTACATATCTGAGTAAACAAGTTCTTCACAAATACTGAATATACGTAGAAACTATTTTGCTTCTTACTATATCTTATCTTAATAGGTTTTCTGATATCCAAATATATATCTATTGAACACGCTTAGACTCTGTTGCTCCTGATCGTAACTAAGACTCTGACATCCAAGTTGTAAAACTTGAGATTTAAAGTCAAAAAAGAGTTTTTCTTTTTTCAGGCAGGCTTAGATGTGTCTCAATTCAACCCCCTTCTTGAGACTTTGTCAACTACATGTGCAACTATTTAGGGGTGTTCTAGACCTTATCATTCCCATTGACCCATCATGATCCAAGGTATTTGAGTTGGGTTTGACCCTGTTCTACAAGAAAGAATGGGGTTAAGCTGAGTCTGATTTGATGACCCGGCATCGGGTTGAGAACGGGTTTGTGATTAGCCTTCGGTTCACTCGACCCATCTCTTCTCTCCTTATGTATGTATGTATGTATGTATGTAAGTATGTATGTATGTATGTATGTATATTATTTATTTTTTATTATTTTCTATTATTTAAAGACCTTACCTCATTTTATTCTTTTAGTTAGGGGTATTAGGTTCAATTTTTCTCTATCTATCTTTAAAATCACATTTTATATGTAAAGTTATACAATGATATATTATAATTATTCTCTTAGCTAGTAATGTCCTAAAATTATAAAGAGAGTATAAAATCTCACATGTATTCAATATATTTTCAAATTATATGAACTATTTTCTTCTGATCACTATGATATGGTCATTTCATGATTTTATTTAACTTATATATATGTCGGGTTAACCGAGTCCTAACTTACTCAAAGTCAATTTTAATTGGGCCCGCTCATCATCAGGTCTCTTCGAGTTTATGGATGAGTTCGAGTCTATAGAATTGATCTGGTAAAAAATTGGGATCAAATAAGAGACAAACAAAACTCATCCTAACCTGTTCCACGAGCTGTCTCTTACAACTATTTACAAAAGAGGGTTTGGGTTTTGGGCCAAATTATGTATTGGAGATTTTTTTAGTTGCAAAATTAATTTAATAAAAGGAAATAAAACTTTAAAACACAATTTCAGGCTTTACATGGATATTTTAGTAAGAAGAAATTTTGTAATACAATAAGATTTATTAAATATCATTTTTTGGGATGTAACATCTCAAAGGCATGTTTTTAAACGAGAAGACAAATAATACCCTCCTTTAAATTGTGGTGTTACATGCCACATTCAGTTTTCACAAGAATTCTATATTGATGACGAATGTCTTCTCTAGTAGCTATAATAGGAGAAGAAAAACAAATCAATTTGAAAGGATATTGCAAATTAATTATTATTAACACCATAATTATTTCCACTAAATATTGGAATAATTTTATCTTCCCAATAAGACATTTCAAGATTTGAAGGTTGAAGATGAATCAAGAATATAAAGGGAATGGAAGGTCTCAAAGTGAGTTATCAAATAAGAGTTATTGGAAGTTAACAATAGTTTAAATAGTTTTTTTATTAAATAAGTGTTTAAATGTATATAATTGACATGTGCCCACTAGGTGGCAAAGTTGTATAGATTAGTAATTGAGAATATTGTATATAAATATGTGTTTGTACAATGTAAAAAAGGTTGGATTGGTCTAACGCCTTCATCCATCAACGACTACTGACAAACTAGATTGAAAATGTATGATCCCTCCATTCTAATTAATACAAGGTGTTCTCTTTACTATTTTAAATTCATCTTTTACTTTTCTGCATCTCTCATTTTTCTCCTCCTCCTCCTCCTCCTCCTCCTTCTTCGAAATTCCAAGTAAAACTATCCCTAGAAAGAATCGTTAAGAGGATTTTTATCTTGTTCTCGTATTGTTCTTAAGATAATTTTTGTTTAAAAAAAAAAAGGATAACCAATTATATTAAAAAGTAACAAATTTGTTAACATATGCCTTAGAATGCAGGTTAAAATTAAAATATTAGAAAAACATTAATAAAGAAGAATAAATACATTTAATATTGTAAAATTTTTTATTTGTTAATCATTAAACAGTAATTAAAATAAATTAATAAAAAACAATAAATTCCATTTTTTATTAATATTTAACGTATTTCTTAACTGTACATGTTAAAAGATCCAAACGCAATTATAGAAATGGTTTGGGAATCTGATTATTGAAATTCGTTAGTAGTCGTTGTACCTCAAGCACGACAAAGAGCCGCCAGGACTGCTAACTGCGTTTATAATATGTTTAACAGAAAAGCTAAACGAGTAAACGTACATAAATAGTGCCTACCACTTTTTAACCACAATTGATTTTTTCTTTTTGCACCCCCTTTTCGTTTTTTTAAACGTTTTTTTCTCTTTTTTCTTTTTGCCCCCTCCCCATTTTTTTAGACTTTTTTTAGCCATACCCTTTTTTACCCTTTTTCTTTTTTTAAAAAAATAGTTTTTATTTATTTTTTTATTATATATATTTTTATTTATTTATCTCATTTTAAATAAAAATATAGATCAAGAAATACAATAAATGATCATTCATGTTAACACGAGGTTGATTATGTGTCCCGAAACCGTGAACATATTAAAAAATGAGGTTAATGGTGTTTTCGTTTGTGGTTAATAGAAAATGATTTTTGGTTAATTGATTTTGTGAGGTTAATTGCAATCCCTATTAACACGAGGTTAATCATGTGACCAGAAACGATGTACATATTTAAAAATGAGGTTAATGGTATTTCCGTTTGTGATTAATAGAAAAGGATTTTTGGTTAATTGATTTTGTGAGGTTAATTACAATCTCTGTTAACACAAGGTTAATCATGTGACCAGAAACGATGAATATATTTAAAAATGGGGTTAATGGGGTTAATGGTGTATCAATTTGTGGTTAACAGAATATGACTTTTGGTTAATTGATCTTGTGAGGTTAATTGCAACTCCTATTAACACGAGGTTAATTATGTGTCAAAAAACGGTGAACATATTTAAAAAAGAGGTTAATGGTGTGGTTAACAAAATACAACTTTTGGTTAATTGATGTTGTGAGGTTAATTGCAACTCCTGCTAACACAAGATTAATTATGTGTCAAGAAACGGTGAACATATTTAAAAATGAGGTTAATGGTATATCCATTTGTGGTTAATAGAATATGATTTTTCGTTAATTGAATTTATGCAGTTAATTGCAACTCTTGTTAACACGAGGTTAATTATGTGTTCAGAAGCGGTGAACATATTAAAAAATGAGGTTAATGGTGTACTCATTTGTGGTTAACAGAATGAGATTTTTGGTTAATTGAATTTGTGAGGTTAATTTCAACTCCTGTTAATACGAGATTAATTTTGTGTTAAAAAACGGTGAATATATTTAAAAATGAGGTTAATGGTATATCCATTTGTGGTTAACAGAATATGATTTTTGGTTAATTGATTTTGTGAGTTAATTGCAACTCTCGTTAACACGAGGTTAATTATATGTCTAGAAATGGTGAACATTTTAAAAAATGAGGTTAATGGTGTATCCATTTGTGGTTAAGAAAGTGAGATTTTTGGTTAATTGAATTTGTGAGATTAATTGCAACTCTTGTTAACACGAGGTTAATTTTGTGTCCAGAAACGGTGAACACATTTTTAAATGAGGTTAATAGTGTATACATTGGCGGTTAACAGAGTGAGATATTTGATTAATTGATTTTGTGTGGTTAATTGTGTGCATAGAAATGGTAAATGAAATACTACATTTGGCCAGGTTAATAATATCAAAATAGAATAATAATGATAAAAAGCTTATGTAAACCCCTCAAAAAACACACATTTATTGTATTTCTTTATCTATATTATTATTTATTAAAATAAATAAATAAATAATAAATATATTAATAAATTAAAAAAATAAAAACTATTTAAAAAAATGAAAAAAAACAAAAAAAATAAAAGAAGAAAAGAAAAAAAAAACAGCGCTAGTGCTCCGAGGAGCACTGTTTATGTACATGAATCGGTGTTGAGATGCGTGATAAGTAGACAGACACCACTGAGTCTGAAATGGGAAAAGTAGGTGCGCGTTTCACTGATGAATATGTGTTTGTTTTCTTTCCAATGAAAGTTGGTTTTGTTAGGTATAGCACACTTACTACTGGCTAATCCTATTCCTACCGACCCATGACCCATCACATGATGAAAGAAAGAAAGCATGCAATGCAAGATCTTTTTGTAGAATTCATGGACCTCATTCATTCTTCTTATATAAAACTCTTGAAACTATTATAATCAATTATTACTCAGGCAACATGGTTGGTTCTAATTTGCTATGACCTATGAGAGATGGAATTGGTCGGCTAAAGATTCAGATAGATTATAAAGTTTGCACACAAGTATAAATTACATTAAATATTATACTATATATTAAATAATTTTTAATAGATGAGTTGCATTTTAAAATTTATTATTGAATCAAAATTTGTTATCATATACCAACGTGATTGGTTTAAGTGCTACATGTTTGATTCCAAAAAAACAAAATCTTATAAATAGAAAATATTCTTTTTATGAGAGCTAGCTCCACCATGATATGAATGTTCTTGGCTAGAACAACATTGCGTCCCGTTGAGAGATACATGTGGTTCAAACAAAAAATTTATTAACATATACTTCATATTTATAAAATTTTACATTGATTCAAAATTATTTAATGTTAACTTATTAATGGTAAAATACTACAAGTTTTGGTACAAATAATTAAAATAATGAATTATTATGATTTTATAGTTGGATTAACAAAAATAACATTATATCTACATTTATCAACAATATAAGGATTAGTTTACATTAGTGTAAATTAAAACTTTCTCTTTATTACACTATATATATTAAAAGTTTATTACTTTTGTATCAATATATTCATCTCTATGATAAAAAATGATTATTTTTCTAATACAAGAGACTTGCATATCTAACAAAATTAGTAATGACAAATAATATAATATGTTTTGATAAGCCAATTAGGTTATATTATTTTCTTAAAGCATATTCTTTAATTAGCAAAGAAAGCATATACTTTATAGGAATGATGCGGTATATATATAATATTGGATGCTAATTTTTTTTCTAGGAAAGAATCTCACTCATTAAGACTTGAACAAATTCGTTTTACACCCTCCAAAAAAAGAGCCTATTGGTTTGATGATCAAGTAACACGTGCATCATAAGTTATTAACCACATAAGTTGGAATTATTATTAACCTCATAAAAGCATATTCTTAGGATATTCTCATTCAATTCCAGAAGCATCACTCTGCGTTTATTGCACGCCGTGAGACTCGGCAATCAGCATGTTCTCCCATGTTGAATTTTGTTTTGTTATTATTTCATTCCTCCTCTTCTCACTATTTGGTTTTTTCTTTTTCATTAAGTCACTATTCAATTTTTGAAAGAGTTGAATACTATTATTTTATTTGATGTGATGGACATTCTTCAGACTCAAAATGGCTGAAGCAAACCAATCTTGACTTTGCCTTTTGAAGTTAATTCTACACAATATCGTTGACTCGCAGACACTCCTCAATTTGCAATTTGATGAGCACATTTGTTGTACCTAATTTTCTAGAGTATTCATATGATTTTGTTTCAATTTGGTGCAAGTAATTAAACTTCTAATCAAGATTATTAAAACTTTAAAGCAATCATAGAATTGAACAATTTCATAAGCTTCATTTTGTTAATTGGAACTTCATTACCTTACACGTTAATTATATACAAATTAAACCCAATTCTATTACTCACAAATTCATTAAATTTTATTTGGCAGGGGGGAATTGCAAAAGAGAGAAAAAAAGCTTCAAATTAAGGAGGCAGACAAATGAAGAGCATCATAATAAGCTTCTTCTCCATTTTATTGATTTCCATCTACTTGGAGTAAGACCTTTGTAAAATAACATGAAAACCCATATTGAAAAAGGGTGAAAGAAGAGAATCTAAAGGCCTTAAAAGTAAAGAAAAAAGCATGAAAAAAAAATAAGAGGGATATGATTAGTCCCTTGAATTATTTACATATACCAAAAACATTATATGGTAATTTGATTCAAAAAGAGTGTGAGTTCTCATCCTCCTCTTCAGCCATCCAAGCCACCCAAGAAAGTGGGTCAGTGGAAAATTTGGATACCTTGTTGTCAACCACACCAAAAGATTGTCTTTTTTGACTAAAAACAATAGCAGAGGTAGAAGGGGTAGCTTTGATCATGCTCCTAGCTGGTTGTTGTTGCTGGGTCTGGGGATGAAGATCTTCAGAATTTGGGGATTGGAGAGGAAGCACAGTGGGCTTAACAGAAGCTTGTTGTGGTTGTGTACGAGGGTAGAAGAGATCAGTGGGGAAGAAGTTGTATTGTTGAAGGCCAGCCATGGAAAAAATGAGTGTCCCAACAAACAGAGAATAAGAGAAAAGGAATTTTTTAGAAATGTCACAAGAGACAGTGGAGAATGGTATCTAACTTTCTTAACAACTGCTTCTGTTGGAAGGTGAATTTATAGGCAGAAAAAGGAGAATGAGAGAGAAAGAGGGTTCTCAACTTTTTCGTTTGTTGGTGGCTTGGGAATCAAGGGACTTTCTTGGAGGAGGGGTAGGGGTTAATGTACTTTTTTCTGAATTTTTCGCTAATGCATGCCATTTGTAGATGATTACAATGAGTTACCTTATTTATTTAGTGAATTGATATCATAATTCATCTAATACCTTTTTTTTTTATATATTTCTGTATTATATCATCTATCTGTCTATTACTTTACAATTCACTAACTTCAAAACACTATTCATTCAATTTTTTTAAATATTTTATTTATTTTAATATTATTTGCATTAATTTTTTTTTCCGTTATATGTAAGATTATTTGTTGGGCATTAACCATTCTTCATCAACTATGTTTTATCCTCTTAATTATTCGAAGTTCAGTAATGATGGAGATTTTAATTAAATTATTGTTGGGTTTGTAGCTCATAATTTTTGTCAGTGTTATTCTTTTTGCCAATGTGATTCTATTCTCATGAGTATAGATATATTTGTTGAGATTGATACTAAAGTGTATTGTGTATTTTCATATTATATTATTTGCATTAAAATTATTTAATTTATAGATATTGATACACATGAGTACAGAAATATTTGTTGAGATTGGTATTAAAGTTTGGATGTGGTGATACAAGAAAATGTGTTGATTTATATTAAATTTATTGTACTTTTCCTGATATATTCTTTACATTAAAATTGTTCAATTTATAGATATTAATTTTTATGTGGGTTCTACTTGTACACATCATTTTTTTTACTTTTAAAACAACTTTTATAATTTAAGCAACTCTACACTCCAACAGAGCAACTCTACAAGAACTCCAAAATGGACCCCACAAACTACCTTACCTTCATTATTTTAATATTTTAATTCAACTTAAAATACTATTATATTTTCTAATTTTAAATCAAGAAATACATAAAATAATTAATTTGGTTGTAATTTTTAATTAATCAGGTTTTAATTTTTTTGTTCATCTGATTATAATTTTTTTATGAATTTAGTTGTGATTGAGGATTTTTTATTAACCTGGTTATAATTTATGGCTGAAGAATGAATTCTTCCCAATTGACTTGGGTTCATCCGCTTCTTAAAATTAAGCACTCTCCTTGCCACGTCATTCTCCTCCAATGGGTGCAGAGTTGCTTCCCAGAGTTCTTCAAATTAAGAACCGGCTAAGTACTCCCCATTGAGATGCTCTAGCTTAATTAGTATCAGACATGGGGAATTTCATTATGAAAGCTGAAATTTAGATTTCTTTATAGATTTTTTTACGTCATTAAAGCGGATAGTGTATTATACCCTTCCTTTTTTTAATTGTCGTTTTAGGGTCTCAAATTTGATTATAAATAAGTGTCATTTTCAGACATCAATATAATAATAAATGTTATCTTTTTAATTTTACTCCATTGTAATCTGATTTTTTTTAAATATTTATTACATCAGATTTTGTACCATGTGTAACCTTACATAGGATAATAAATCAAAAGTGGAAATATTTTTTTTTTACTTTTAAAACAACTTTAATAATTTAAGCAACTCTACGCTCCAACAGAGCAACTCTACAAGAACTCCAAAATGGACCCCACAAACTACCCTACCTTCATTATTTTAATATTTTAATTCAACTTAAAATACTATTATATATTCTAATTTTAAATCAAGAAATACATAAAATAATTAAACTGGTTGTGATTTTTTAATTAATCAGGTTTTAATTTTTTTGTTCATCTGATTATAATTTTTTTATTAATCTGGTTGTGATTGAGGATTTTTATTAATTAGTCATTTTTTATTAACCTGGTTATAATTTATGGTTGAAGAATGATTTCTTCCCAACTGATTTGGGTTCATTCGCTTCTTAAAATTTAGTACTCTCCTGCCACGTCATTCTCCTCCAATGGGTGCAGAGTTGCTTCTCAGGGTTCTTCAAATGAAGAACCGGCTAAGTACTCTCCATTGGACATGCTCCTAGCTTAATTAGTATCACACATGGGGAATTTCATTATAAAAGCTGAAATTTAGATTTCTTTATAGATTTTTTACATCATTAAAGCGGATAGTGTATTATACCCTTACTTTTTTTAATTGTCGTTTTAGTGTCTCAAATTTGATTATAAATAACTGTCATTTTCAGATATCAATACAATAATAAATATTATCTTTTCAATTTTACTCCATTATAATCTGATTTTTTTATTTTAAATATCTATCTATCTATCTATAATTATAACAATTCAATAGATTTTTTAATATTTTTGGAACACTATTCATTACCTATTTGTACTTTTTAATTGTTGTTTAACATTAAAATATATTAAATTTCAAAATTCAAATTCTTATCTTTTATTAGATTTATGTTAGATTAAAAGAAAAGTCAAATTACTTTTAGGCTGAACATTATGTTTATCGGGTGTGGTGTGATTTGATGTGAGAGATGAGTGATTTGGCATATTTTGTTTCTCAAAAAATACATATAATTAACATTTTGTTTTTCACATCCTGCTACAATAAAATTTCTGCACTCTTGAAAATCCCCCCCCCCACATTTTCATCTCTCTTTTAATTTTTTTTATAATTTCTGAAGTACTGTTAGCTTGCTCTCTTTTTCTTTATTTCTTTTCTTTCTCTCTCTCAAATTGATTTTTGTTCTTCCTCCCATTCGAACCCTCATTTCTTTTCTTTATAGTGGCTTTTTCTTCTCCCCCCTGCTTCGCTTTCCCTATCTAAAACATATTTGTTTTTGTCCCGTGCTTCATCTGTTTTGCAGCTTTTGCTCTTTCACAAAATGGAAGGAAGGGGCCAGTACCGGTGGTGCTGCGAGAGCGACTTGAAGGTCGTGACGGCGGCGATGGTGGGGATGTCGACGGTTTCAGTTTCTGCTACAGAACGAACACACCCGCTCTCTCACTGATCAATCAAGCATTAACTGTAACTCTCTCTTCTTCATCTCATCTATTATCACTTCAACCTATTCTTTTCATCTTTTTTTTCCTTACAGAGGTTGCAATGTGGAAAATTTGAGATCGTGATGATTCATTTTTTGGTACGAAATACAAGCTCCATTGTTTATTCTTTTAGGTCTCTTCGTAGCCTTCTGAAGTATCTATTTTTATCATCATGGACTCTGGGTTCTGTAAAATTTGCATATCGATAGTCCTGGTTTTTGCACTTTTTGTCTCCCTGGTTTCAATAGTCCCTTTTTATTTCTTTGATTTTGTCTCCCTCTTTGTTCTGATGTCTATTTTCTTTCTTTTTTTGAAGGGCTCAAAAGTCTGGGATTGTAGCCATTTTGGAATATACTGTCAGCCTTAGCTGCGCCAAAACCACCAACAGGTAAAAAGACAACCGGAAACTGGTTGTTTTTTTAGTGAACTTCTTCTCCGTTCTTATGTGTTCGCTTCTCAATATTTGTTTATACACTAATATTTCAGGAAGTTGGGGTTTACCGAGTTCAGAAACATTTATTTATACACTACTTCTAATTAATTTGCTTTAAAATTTTAATCTTATTGAATTTTCCCCTTTCTTTTATGATCTTATTGAATTTCCCCTTTCTTTTCAGAAATTCAGAAATCAAAGCATATATATACATGAATATGTACATCTTGCTGCAACGACTAAAAGACCAGGATAAGATAATGAAGGTAAATTGCTATGGTTATGTGATATTTAAGTTTGTAATAAGTTATTAATTAAGTAATTATTAATTGGCTTAATGGGTTATTAATTAATTTGCTCTCTATATATGTTTTTTTGTTTCTCGCTTTTGCAACTAGCCAACTTCTACTACTTGGTTTATTTTTTTTCATTTTTTATTGGGCAAGGGGGTGGTTGTGAAGGTGGGGATTTTGGGAGTATTATTTGTATTCAGTTGTCTATACATGGATGTTTTGCTTGTATAGAGTATGTATCTATTAAGTTTTTTAATTTAACTCACATGCTGAAAGCAATGAAATTGCAGAAATGTTGGGTTTTGTGAACCATGTAGTTTTTCTTTATGGGCTTTGATTATGTCATATGTAGTGTTCATGATAGCTCAATTTACAGACTCAACTCTTTCTATTTTTTTAATAGAAGTTAGACAATATATTCATATTCATTGATGTATAAAATGCATGACTAGAGGATTATAATGTTATTGTTCAACAGTGAAAAACTGTGCAAAATTTAACGAACTTTTAGTGAATGGGGTTTCATGTATTATTTTCCCTTTTTATTGATTCAATAGGTTGAAACTTCTAAAAATTCATATTTGGTTAATGCATTAGGGTATAGAAGTGGAAATGGAAATGAAAAGATCAATTTGGATGTGTGTTTTTTGTGTCGTAAATGGGATTTTGTAAATGATAAACTTACCCCATAAGTGTAATGTTAAAGGTGAGATGGCTTAATGGAATCAATTGAGTTCTTTTGGGACATTTTTCTAGGTAAAACTATTAAACATCTTGTATTTGCCTTTTCAAATTTCATTTACCATGCTAAAGTTATTTCTTTGATACATGTTTCAATTTTGTTTGCTTTGGATAATTATATAAGTAATACATGGTTGATTATTACTTCCGATTGTGGTTTGCATAAGGGTAGTGGTTGTGTTTTTTATTGCTTCTATTATTTGTGTTTATACTTTTTGGTATAATGAATTATATTTACACGAAGCAAATGGGAAAGAAGTTTAGATACAAATTATTGATTTTATGGAAAAGAACAGTGGAAAGTTCATGAAAATGCTTTGGATGCTATTTCTTAGTTCCTACAAAAATGGCAGCAATGTTCATTTCCTGTTTCTTCTCCACGCTAATTTTTGTTGTGGGTGCATTCATTTGGTGGGAGGTGGGGTGGACTAGAGATGATTTCTATAGTTTATGATCAATATTTTTCAATACTCTGTAAGTGCCAATCCAAATATAAACATTGTAAGTTTGTTTCTATGCAAATCAGTTTACTTTTCAAGTCACATAGGTCTGGTTTAGATAAAAGGGAGTACAAAGGGAGCACTGGTGGTGGATCGTCTGGTTTAGATAGAAGAACCACAGATAAGCTAAGGTGGAAGGATTTTCAGAAGTATGCCTATTCTTTAATCTTAGAGTTAGACATTGTTGTCCCAACACTTAAATTGAATATTCTGAACTGAGTTGAAAATGTTTTAAAGGATAATGTTAAGCAGGGACCACAATTCTTGCAGACTGTTCTGAATTGGGGTGTTAGTCAATAGAAGTCTTTGTTGGATGTGATATCTACACACAAATAAAATTAAAAAAATTAGACTAGAGGAGCTAAACCGCCCAAAGGGTAGTTCCACAACATCAGGGAATGAATTGTGTTGAATGTTGAATACTTTGACTCTACCATGCATGTTTTTTACAGCTATCCTATTTTGCTTTCATATCCTATTTCTTGAGTTCAGTAGATCTTATCCTTAGACAATGTCATCAATATTTCTCTTGTAGAATCATACCCAGAGTCCATGGGGTTCTGTATAGAATAGACTCATCATTCTTCAACTAATGCCCTTTATCCACAATCAAGTAGTACTATTGAATTTTCTTGAGAAATACATTATCTCTCATTATTTATTCTTCTAAGTCTTAAATTCTTGCCTTCAAATTGCCGCACTGTAGCCTTAGATGGTTCCTTTTATGTAATACATAGATAGGCTATACAATACATATATTATAATTTTCTAGGTTTTTTTATCTATTGAATGCTAACTACTAGGTTATTGCTAAACAACATTATTACATACTTACAAGAGCCTGTAGATATAGAGGCCGAGTTTGCCCACATTGGCACTACAAGAGTCCAGAAGGAATTCCTCACTGCAGCCTAGGCCCACTTTATCTACATAAGGGTAAAGGGTTCAGTCATCCATTTGATTCTCACATAGAAATAATGCTACCCCCATCGCTATCTGAAGAAGAATGTAACTTCTAAGCTAGAAAATATGAGAAGATTGACTTTTCAGGGGGATTGAACTACTACAGAAATTTGGATATGTATGTGTTAATATTCACCTCTTACCCTATGATATGTTAAACAATTAATAAATAAATATTTCATAACTGACTTGAAATAAGTATCATGTTCACTAAAAAAAATGGAGGAAAGATAAGTAATATGGATCACCTTTTGCATGATTCAATGTTATTTTATATGCATGAATCTTTGTCAAAAAAGTTGCTTGTGTCGGGAAAAAATTGACTAAAAGATATTTGTATTATGAAATTCGAAATTAGTAAATTTATCATGCTTTACTTCACATGTTAATATTTATTTATTTTTTATTCAAATAGATATATATTGAGTAAGGTACAACCAATAATTTGTAGTTTATATTGTTCTCACCTTTTCCTTTTTTCATATTATAGATTTGTTGAATTGGTTCTCTCTTTTGCCGATTATGTTTTTCCCTAATGGTTGAGAGTTGGGACAGGAGATGGTATGCGTTTCTTATAGGACACTGATGTTTTTGCTATTGTTGTCAAGTAACCATTCAATGTTGAAAATGAGTTTCTATAATGCTTAGGAAGTGAAGCTTGTGCATGTTGGGTGGACCAATGGTGCGTCCAATAGGAGAAGCAAAGCGCCATATTATGATATTCATACAATGTTGCATCATTAGAAGTCAAGATCGAACTATACCCATATGGATTACTACAAGTCCATGACCTCTTTCTATAATTAAACATTTCTTTTCTATATTATGGATTTATTATGAAAACAATATCACTGTTTAAGGGTATGGGCTGCATTTTAGTTTAGGCAATGCTCTGTAAGAGTCAGGATCGGAAGAAGAAATAGGGATATAGAATTGGACAAATTTACTCTTCCTTTACATGAGAAAAAATTAAGTCTAAATCAGGTTTACCCTTTTTTTACATTCTTCTATTTTCCACCTTCCACTTTTCACTCCTACCAAGTGCAAAATTACACATTTGAAATTATATATATCGACTCCTCCAGGTCCATGTTTTAATTTCCTTTTTTTTCAATAAACCACGCTATAGCAATGCAATATCTCAGATACTTAGAGATGATCACACAATCATCTTGCAATCTTATTTGTTCATTTAATAAAACTTTGATAGTGATCCCCGTGCAATTCACGGGTGACACACTAGTATATTACATTTCATATTTTTCTTTAATTCTCTTTCTATTATTTCACAATTATTCAAAATTGTTGTGTACAATTATACTCTCTCCGATTATATTTATAAGACTCTCTTTTGATTCAAACACGCATATTAAGAAAATATGTTTTAATACATTGATTTTTAAAACTTTACTTTAACTATCGAATTTAGCCTTATTTAAAATTAAACTCCATTCAATTTTTTTATATATTAACTAACTCTTGAAAACTACAGAGGTTCATTAATTATGAAAGGTAAAGATGGAAAAAAACTAATAAATGCTTCTAAAACTTTGTAAAGGGTCTTATAAAAAGGACAAAAACAAAATTTTCAAGAGGGTCTTATAAAAAGGACCGAAGGGAGTAGTATAAATATAGTTTCTCATTTACAATTACAACTTGAGTTTGTCAATTTTTCACTTCTAATTTAGTATTTTGCTAATCTTTGTTCTTTATTTTCATGACTCATAAGTCATTTAGAGATTTTTTTCTAGGTTATAAGTATTCTTTAGATAATTTTATTTGAGCTAGAAACATCCCTAGTATACATGTCTAAGAGGAACACTTAAGCGTTGGCCAAGTAAGTTTGGTAATTCCATTCTGCGAGATTTTCGCTTAAGCGAGACTGTTTTTGCTTGAGTGAAAATATTAGAAAAAATTGGGTAGAAACTTTTTGATATTTTCACTTGAGCGAGAGATTTTCGTTCAAGCAAAAATAAGGCAAAGAGTAGGATGTTGGTTCTGCATGGTTTCCACTTGGGTGAAAGATTCTCGTTCAATCGAGAATCAGACAGTAAGCTCACTGTCTGAATTTCGCTCAAGTGAAAATATTTCTCTTGAGAAAAAACATGCGAGTCAGTTTTTTTAAAAAAACCTTTTGAGGGTCATTTGACCCATATTTAAAACACATTTCCCATATCCCCCTTTTAACCTAGAAGAGAAAAAAGAAGAGAAGGAGAAAGAATAGCTTGGGAGTGAGTAATCAAGGAAGAGTGAGGCCAAGGAAGTTAATCTCATCCCCTTAAGACCACTATTTTCTACTCTAGAGGTGAGTGTGATCCACCCACTCACTCTCATTTTGAGCGGAATCCCTAAATGACCCATATTCTTATTTTGCTTATGATAACTTGTTTTTTTATGATTTGGATTTGCCCTAGGGATTATGCGATATATATGCAATGTGTTGCTTGAAAACATGTTCTAACTCTAGAGTTTGGTGTTAGGGTTTGCATGAGCAATGTATATTGAGGCTTTGACTATCATCAAAATGTTTAGTTGCATAATTAATGATCTTACACATGATTCATGCCATGTTTCATACTTCTCACACCATATTCATGTAAGAGGAAAATCATGGGTCTGTGGCCAAGAGGAAAAGAGGATTTTAAAGGACAGATAAAAATTAAATTCATGATTGATTGCTAATAATCTACGGGGATTAATGGCAAGGTCTTTATGGCCTTCAGGGGAGACATTCCCTGTTAGAGTCAGAGATCAGGTCTAGCCCAGTTAAGTGATAAGACCTCGGGTGATGGGTTAAACACTAGAGGACTAACGATTGCATATTGTGGCTAATTATGAATGTATTGATGATGAAACTGAGTATATGATTATTGTTGCATTGCATCTGCCTGTCTACCTACATTTTTTGCATAATTGCACTCATTGGGATTTTAGTGTAACCACACGTTTGTGGCTTTATTAGATGTGCATAGTTCTCAGTCGGATGCTTGACCAAAGGACTTGGGTGTCCATTTTTTTCTATATTATCATATTTGTTTATTTTGAGAATCATATCAAAGTAGTTTCTTTAGAGAAGCATAAATTGTAGAAATAAAAGTAAACACAAGAATGAGGTCGAATTGTGTTTATGAAAACTTTTTGTTTTTTAGATGAAACTTTTCAAACAACGTCTTAAACAAATTTCAGAAAAGATGTAGAAGTTGTTTGAAGTTTGGCTCTCTTATCTGAAGCTTTAGATAATATTTTTTTTCTCAAAGAAAATGTTTTCAAAATCTATGTTTCAGAATCACTATTTAGCTCCTTAAAGTCAGTGTAAAAACTGAAATCACAGAGTTAGGATAGTAATACTTAACTCAAGTATTTAACTTGACTCACTCACTACCATTGTGAGCTATGTCCAGTCCTAATATGAAATCATAGAGTTAAGGATAGTAATACTTAACTCAAGGCTTTCTATTTATGCTTCCGTTGGACTTAGTTTTAAGCTTCTGTCGGTAAGGAACATCTTTTGTACTGAAGATAGTAATGCAATTATGCTTATCTTGTCTTTGTCTTAGTCTTAGCTTGCTTAGAAGAATAACCTTCTTATATATTTAACCAAAAAAATCATTTTGTTTCTTCTTTACTTTTTTTTTTTGGAAGGCCATTTGTACTACCTGGTCTTTTCTAAGACATTTTCAACTTCAGCCATTAGTACTTAATAATTCAGAATTACATTAAGCTTGTTTTGAAAGTTTGTTATCATGAAAACATCTCAAGAGGATCTTGGACCTTTCACTTCAGACACTCATCATCTGAAAAATTCTGATACCTTCATTTGAAAAATAATTAAGTCTAGAAGTTAGTTTTTCATAATAAAATCCTTTTATTTGTTATCATCAAAATTTGGCATGGAGGTCTTAATATTTTCAAGACTTGAGATTCAACATAAATCTGATTATTTTTGGATTCTAATTAATTTTAAAATTTCAAACAAACACCTTAAAATTTATCAAAAGCACTTTTGTAAAGAGAAAATAAGTGGTTTTTTTATCAAATATATATGCATAAATAAACATACTCTTAGTTTAAAAGTTTCATTATTTTAAATTGTAATAAACTATATTATATAAAATTTTTAATATAATATTCAAACTTTTGTTCTACACTTAATTCTAGTTTGGTTATGGGATATTAAATATAACATCCATTTGGAACAATTTGGGGTTCTTGTAGATTCAAGTCTAGTTAGAAAGGATTAAAGGATTCATATAGCCAATACCTTCTTATTGATTATACCCTGAAGTTATTAACCTTATTTTGTTTCTCACAACTTTGTCACTTTCATTCATCTTGTTCTAAACACCCATATTTTTTCAATGATGGATTGATTTGAGATTAGAGGAACTAAAGTCTAGACTTTGTTCTTTTCAAATTGGTCTATCAAGTTTTTCTTGCATGGAATCAACCTATGACTAATCACCAAGTGCTTCATTAATATTCTTTGGATCCCTATCAAAAAGCAAAGTCATAGCATTTGTTTCTCTTATAAAGTGAGATCTGGTTCTCACACATTTTAAAGTATCTCTAATGATTTGATGATGAGAATGTGTTGCAACTAATCTCTAGATTATTGGCACATTCAAATCATTAGAAGATTGTTTGTTGTTGTTATTAGGGCCTTTAGGTGTTTAATGTGACGTTTGAGTGTACTTTTGAGTGTTTTAAAAATCATCAGATGATGGATTCATAATTTTGAGATAATCTTTACTTTACTAATTGATATTTAGTTTCTCTAGCTCACCTCTGAGCAATATCTATTTTCTCAATAGAAGCATCAAGTCCATTAAAAAAAAGGGTAAAATATGTTTTTGATCCCTGTAAAATTAGCGAGTATTGCTTTTAGTCCTTATAATTTTTTTATTAAAGCATCCTCCCAAAATATTTTTGTTTGCAATTAGTCCATCCCCTCAATTGGCGTGTGTCAGGTGCTGACGTGACATATTTTCTCTCTCATAGGTGTCTATTAGTATATTTCTGGCTGTCTAAAACCGCTAGAAAATAACCCCATTTCACCCTTCTCCCCCCTTTCACCCATCTCCCACCTCTCTCTCTCCCTCTTCTCCCCCACTCCCTCTTCCCTTACCCTTTAAGCGTTTCTCCACTCCCCCAGCCCTGTAACCTTCTGTGCTTTCCATGCATTTTTCATATTTTTAAGATTTCTAAATCAATATTTCCCCCTCCTTCATGGCTAATGAGAATCTGGCAAGCGTACCAAAATCCTAGTAGTATAATAGTAAGTAAGAGTATCGTATTCACAGGGAACGGTTCAACTTATAAAGATTAGTGGTCATAACTATCAAGTAAGAAAATATGGTTGTTTATTGAGAATTATGCAAGTAAAGAAACTTGAACTTAAATGAGAGAGATAGAGACAGTTACTTGGACTAGGATTGAACCTCGTATCATCGTACCCCTTTCGCATGTGATCCTCAATATTATTTATGAATATACAATTATAATATTGAAGCACAAATTAAAGTTATTTTACCCTGGTCTCCACAGTGATAAAATACTCAGAAATAATCTACCCCGGTCTCCACAGTGATAAATTACCCCGGATTAAAGATCTATTTGTTTACGCTATTAATTCACCCTGAAATCCACAGTCGCAAATTAAGTGTTTTTACCAATTAGAATTCAAGTTTCCTATGTCTAGACTCCCCCAAACTCGTTATTGATTTTATAGAACCACCTCTCGAATGCGCCCCACAAAACCAACCTATAACTACGGCACAAAAGCGGAAGCTAAGCATTAAGAACAGATAAGAAACACCAATATTATAAAAATAAGGATTCATAAATAATAAAGAGAATTCACATACAATCGGGGATTGAATCAACTACATTCAATCCTATTGGAGAGTTTAGCTACGCATGGTAGCCATTACAAACCAATAGAGAAACTGTCACTTTCTCCAGCCCTTGCTCTGCTCTGCCGTTTCCCCAAAAGCTACCTTATGACCTGTACAAAGGGTCCTATTTATAGATGAAGGAAAGCTATCTGAAATATGGAAGGAATCTGTTTTGAAATCATATTAGAAAACAAATTCGTGTTCCTGCGTTTCACCTGCGCTCAGCGCATCTGAAGCGCAGGATCCAGAGAGGAATCCTGATAGTTACGCTTCACCTGCGCTGAGCGCAGGTGGAGCGAATTTCTCGATCAGCTTCTCTTGATTCTCTCCCTTTTTTAGCTTGATCTCTTCCTGATCTTATCTTTGTTTGCTTGACTTTCCTTGTTTCCCTCTTTTTGATCTGATTCTGTGTTTATCTTGACTTTGAATTTAAATTGGGAAATTATCCGCAGAATGCTTGTTTAAATGGCTGCTGATCTTGTCTTTATTTGCTCTCACTCAAACTTCAAATCTGCAGATCATATCCTCAAATAATGCTATCTTCTTTTCTCATTTAAATCTCTCTCATAAATCTGCCAAATCAACATATTTTCTATTAAAATAGCATCAAATTTAAGTTCAATTTAAATAAACACAATTATTACAATTATTAATATAAATGGATTATTTTGGGCATAAATTACTATTTTACCCTTGATAAATGCAGTAAAAATACAAGAATATATCATATAATTTGCACTTATCAAATACCCCCAACTTAACTTTTTGCTTGTCCTCAAGCAAAAAAACCTTTTGCAATCAAAATGGACTTAATCCCCTCTCATGATTCTCAAAAAGATTAAGGAAATAAATTTATCACCCCTTGCTAGGCAGTTGTCACTTTCCAAATGTTAGATTGAAAGTCAGAATCAAGTGATATTTCCAAAACTCAACCAAAACAGGATAAAAAATACATTCAAACTTTTTCAGAAATAGCAACCAAAACAATAAGTGAAGAAAAAATAAAGGAATCCTCTCATGCTTACGGGTAAGTGTTTCCCTCAATTTCTCACCGTAGTTGAACAACTAAGATTGATAATCGTTTCTGGTCATTAGACATGCACATGGTTAACATGGATCAAAAGATCTTTCTTTGGTTGTAATGAGGCTGGGCTATCAAGAATTCATGGTTTTTCTGGATATGCAAAGAAACACTAGAATAGAGCGCAATTTTGAATTTTTCTTTGTTCTTTGAGCCTTCTCTCAATTCTCCATTGCATTCTTGACTTGCATTTGTTCAGCTGGCCTCTTCTCTTGTTTGATGATTCACTCCCCCAACTTGTTTACTTTTATTCACTTTTTCTTTTTAATTTTTTTGGGGGAGTGATTTTGTTTTGCTTTCTTGTGCCTGCTCTTTGTAATTCTTTAAGTGAATCACTTCACTTTTCAAGTCACCAACCAATCTTCCCATTTTATCCAATTTCACCTTTGCTCTCTATCCCAAGTGTGTAGGGACAAAATATAACATTAACTTTGGCTGAGGTGCATAAGAAAAGAAACATTAAAGCTCAAATGGGTTACCAAAATAAATTGGAAAAATTTTGCATGGATTGGCTTTTTAGCACTGAGCAAATAGTTAAACCATAAAATTTTGCCTTTACCACTTCCATATTTTCCAAGTGCAGAATAAAGTCCAAAAACTCAAGCAATAGCAGTTGACAAGCAGCGGTGAAAACTCTCATATCAGTGTTTGGTCTCACAACTCACCGGCTTTTTGGCTAATTTTCCTTGATGAAATCACTAATTGAAATTAGTTAATTATCCTGATATATTTTCCTGTACAATATCCTAATCCTAACTGATTATGGATTCAATCGCAAAATTCCTATTTCTTTCCTAATTTGGTTAGTTAGACTGCCTAGCTTTGAGATTTTTAAATTAATTCCTTAAATCCCTTTTTCCTAAAATCCTAATAAAAAATGAAAAATAAAACAAAAATCCTAATTAACTAAAAATAATAATCCTAAAAAATAAAAGAATGAAAAGAAAAGAAAACACCAGTATCAATCTTTGTCCTCTGTATCATGTAAGTCCTTGTTCTGCTTTCCAGCTGCTGTTACTCCACCTCCCCTTGGATGAATAGGCCTGTCCCCAGGCCACTGCAAGAATGGAGGTTTGAGGTCAACTGGTCTTTTTAACACAAGTTGCATGGTCTGAGAGCCTAATAAAGACAGAGTAAATGAAGATTTCAATTAGTGAAAACTAAAGAAAACATACCTGAAACTTGAAAGTTTCAAAATTGATGGAGGTTTGTGAGTGGAAAAAGTGAAAAGAAGGGCTTAGGAAGCAAGGAGTTGGTACAGAGAAAACAGGGGACGAGTGACTCTCCCCTATTTTTAGTTCGATTCAAGCAACAACGCGTACCTGCGCGTCTCCTGCGCTCAGCGCAGGTGAAGCGCAGAAAACAGAATGAAATTTTGCAATTTTCAGTCACGTTTTCTGCTACTTCCTGTTTTTTATTTTCCACAAACTTATTCCAATCAATTTTGAAAATTTCCTAAATCTTAAAAAAATGAAAAATCCTAATTAACAAACAAAATTGAAAACAATTAAAAACTTAAAAATCTCTGGGTTGTCTCCTAGGAAGCGCTCGTTTAACGTCATATAGCTTGATGCCTGTTTTTCAAGGTGGCTGATATTGGAATCCTTTAGCGAGCCTTTGTGTTGCACCTTTGACTCCTTTGGGTAGTGACCCTACCAATATTCTTGCCTCGGACCAATTCCGAATGTGACTTGAATCTCCCCATTTTGTCTTGTGTCTGGAGTTAGACCATGTCGCTAACTCCTTTGGCCTGACTTTTCTCTTCTTTGGAGTCTTTTGATGAGTTGCATAGGTCTTCTCCTCCTGAAGCTTGGAAAGTTCAAAGTTGTTAGATCTTACTCTTTTTGCTTCACAAGGATCCTTGGTATGGAATATGCCTGACCACTTTGTCCTCATTCTGACTTTAAGTCCTGAATTTGATTTGCTTGGCATGATTTTTCTCTTTGCTCTGCTCAGGTCAGTGTAGTCACATGTTTTTCTCTTGTGGAGCTTGGAAGGTTCAACATCTGCATACTGTCTTTCTTTATCTTCCTTCAGAGGTCTTTCAGGATATGGCAAGTGCTTCAATCTTGAGACTACGTCCTCTTCTTTTTCTTCTTCTACTTCTGCTTTACCTTCTTCTTCTTCCTTTTCCTCTTCTTCATCTTCTTCATCTTTTTCCTCTGTTTCTTTTGCTTTTTCAATGTCCTTTCCTTCATCAGCCAGATTGTCATTGGTTCCTTCCCCTATCAGTTGACCACTTATGGTAGGAATATCATCACAAAGTTCCTCGGAGTTGGGTTGTGTATTTGTTGAGATTTGTTCTGACTGTTGGTTGGCTCTTATTTATGCTATCTGCTCTACTCTTTCATCAGTGAACGTCTTCTTCTTGATAAAGGGCTCTTCAATGAATTTGGCATATGTTGGCATTTGCTCCATATCTTCCTCAAATGGGATGTTAAATGTTTTGAGAATGTCCTTGAATCTTGCAATTTGCCTGTCTAGATCTTTCTTGGAGGGATTCTTTGGATATGGCAGGTACTTATCTTGAGATACCTGGGTGTCTTTTTGTTCCCTTTTTTCTCAGTTGCAATTTCTTCTTCAATATTTTCTTGCTCTTTCCTCTTCAGAACTTCTCTTTCCACAATTAAATTATCAACAATCCCTTTTCCTATTTCCTTACCACTCCTGGTAGATATTGAGTTGCAAAACTCTTGCTGTGCAGAAAATTGCTTCCTTACTTGCTCTACTTGAATTGCCAGGTTTCTGAATGTTGTCTCTATGGTTCTTTGACTGGCATTCATATCTTGTATGAGTCTATCGAGCTTCTCCTCAATTCTTGAACTTATGTCATACATTGTGGACCCTCGATCTTGGCTCCACCCAGAATTGTTGGTGAAGAAATTACCTTGCCTCACTTGATTTTCCACATAGTTGACCTGCTCCACCTGAGTGTCCTGATAGACACAGTGACCATTGGGGTAATCACCTCCGCAAAAATCACAAATCAATTGTTGGGCTTGACAAAGTTGAGATTGCACTATTTGCAGTTATTGAGAAAGTGCTTTCAATTGCTCTGTGAGTGCGTCTAGCTGTCGCTTGATGACCTTGTTTTCTGCTAATAATGCATCATTGCTTTTTAGCTCTACAAATTCCTTCTTCTGCACCGGCTCCCCCCAATATTGAGCTTGTTGGTTATTCATTGCAAAATTCTCAATTATTGTGAGAGCACACTCTTCATCCACCGCCAGAATAGTCCCTCCTGTTGCAGCATCTATGAATGACTTTGAATCGAGTTTGAGTCCATTGCAAAAGATGTTTAGTTGTTCAATATTGTCAAAACCATGATTTGGACACTTTTACAGCAAAGACTTGAATCGCTCCCAGGCTTCACATAGTGGTTTGTCCTCTCTTTGCCTGAATGTGGAGATGTTTGTCTTTGCTTGAATGTAGCGTGATATTGGAAAGAATCTTTTCAGAAATTTTTCTTCTACCACGCTCCAATTGCTCAGACTTTGGCTAGGATGCAATTTCAGCCACTCCTTTGCCTTACCTGTTAAAGAAAAGGGAAACAATCGTAAGTAGGCTGATTCTAAATATTCTTCCTCAAATCCCATAACACCAATCAATTCATAGAAAGTAGAAAGATGTGTATGTGGATCCTCGTGATCCAATCCTGTGAATTGGTGGGCACTGATGAGGTTTAAATGTGCAATCTTTATCTCCAAGGACTTCGTTGTAACTGGTAAAACAGCCATATTTTTGTTTTCTTCTTCACCTCTCCTTTGTCTCCTTCTCTTGTTTCTGCTTCTATTCTTTCTAGATGTCCTTTCTATTTCTGGATCAAATTGCAACTGATTTGGGGACACCTGTCCTCGCAAAAGCATAAATCAAGAAACTAGAAAAAAGGTAAGTGTCGAAGAGAATTTAAAAAAAATTTAAAAATTAAAAATTTAAAAATTAAAAATTTAAAAAAATAAAAATAAAATTTAAAATTTTAAAATTAAAAAAAAATTCTAAAAATCCTAAAAAATCTAAAAATAAATTCCTAAGATAAAAATATATATATATATATATATATATATATACAACTTAATAGTATAGACCTCCAAAGTCTTTACAAATTGATACACCGCTCCCCGGCAACGGCGCCAAAAATACTTGATGAGAATCTGGCAAGCGTACCAAAATCCCAGCAGTATAATAGTAAGTAAAAGTATCGTATCCACAAGAACGGTTCAACTTATAAAGATTAGTGGTCACAACTATCAAGTAAGAAAATATGGTTGTTTGTTGAGAATTATGCAAGTAAAGAAAATTGAACTTAAATGAGAGAGATAGAAATAATTACTTGGACTAGGATTGAACTTTGTATCATCACACCCCTTTCGCATGTGATCCTCAATATTATTTATGAATATGCAATTATAATATTGAAGCACAAATTAAAGTTATTTTACCCTGGTCTCCACAGTGATAAAATACTCAGAAATAATCTACCCTGGTCTCCACAGTGATAAATTACCCCAGATTAAAGATCTATTTGTTTACGCTATTAATTCACCCTGGTCTCCACAGTCTCAAATTAAGTGTTTTTACCAATCAGAATCAAGTTTCATATGTCTAGGCTCCCTCAAACTCGCTATTGATTTTATAGAACCACCTCTCGAATGTGCCCCACAAAATCAACCTATAACTCCGACACAAAGGCGGAAGCTAAGCATTAAGAACAGATAAGAAACACCAATATTATAAAAACAGGGATTCATAAATAATAAAGAGAATTCACATACAATCGGGGATTGAATCAACTACATTCAATCCTATTGGAGAGTTTAGCTACGCATGGTAGCCATTACAAACCAACGGAGACACTGTCACTTTCTCCAGTCCTTGCTCTGCTCTGCCGTCTCCCCAAAAGCTACCTTATGACCTGTACAAAGGGTCCTATTTATAGATGAAGGAAAGCTATCTGAAATATGGAAGGAATCTGTTTTGAAATCAGATTAGAAAACAAATATGTGTTCCTGCGCTTCACCTCCGCTCAGCGCATCTGAAGCGCAGGATCCAGAGAGGAATCCTGATAGTTACGCTTCACCTGCGCTGAGCGCAGGTGGAGCGAATTTCTCGATCAGCTTCTCTTGATTCTCTCCCTTTTTTAGCTTGATCTCTTCCTGATCTTATCTTTGTTTGCTTGACTTTCCTTGTTTCCCTCTTTTTGATCTGATTCTATGTTTATCTTGACTTTGAATTTAAATTGGGAAGTTATCCGCAGAATCCTTGTTTAAATGACTGCTGATCTTATCTTTATTTGCTCTCATTCAAACTTCAAATCTGCAGATCCTATCCTCAAATAATGCTATCTTTTTTTCTCATTTAAATCTCTCTCATAATCTGCAAAATCAACAGATTTTCTATTAAAATAGCATCAAATTCAAATTCAAATTAAATAAACACAATTATTATAATCATTAATAAAAGGGATTATTTTGGGCCATAAATTACTATTTTACCCTTGATAAGTGCAGTAAAAATACAAGAATATATCATATAATATGCACTTATCAATGGCCTGGATATTATGTCACTTTTCCAACAAATTTGTTTGCATACCCACTTCGTACAACCACCGTTTTCCCCATTCCAAATTTATCTCCATACATGTTGAGCCCTGGTGAATTACCCATCATCACAGTATATGGGTCAAAGTTGTTGTCGCACCATTCTTATTTTCTCTTGTTGAACACTTGTCACTTACACTGCAGTCCTCTGTGAATCCACTCTTATTCTTGCCACACCAGGAAAAGAGAATAGATGGGAAGAAATAGGGGATGGTGGAGACGATCATCTTCAGGCAACAATGCTAAGCAGTGGTGGCTCGGGGAACTTTGCAACAAAGAGAGCAACGTGCAAGTCTAACTACACAAGATGCAGCTGGGATTGGTGGCTGACGCAGTGTTAGATGAGGTAACTGTGAGGTTCGCGACAGTGTCGGCTAAGCCGTATCCGGTCAAGCCCCCTTTCACTTATGGTGGTCCTCAAAAGGACAACAGTGAGATGATGTGGCTAGAGCGAGGTTCAACTAGGCTCCAAATAGAGGATAAGGGTGTTCATGGGTCGATTTGGTTCGGTTTTGTAAGAAAAACAAATTCGAACCAAATAAAACTGTTTGGTTCGGTTCAGACTTTTCAATTTTTCTGTAAGTGACCTGAACCAAACCGATCAAGAACGAGTTGGTTCGGTTCAGTTTAATCGGATCATAAATTTTATCATGTCAATATAGCCACAATTATTTTCAATTTTTTTAGTAAATAATAAAAATATTCATTTAAGAAAAAAAATAATCCATGATAAAACCTCTTGCTGATGTTTCTCTATGATAAAAATTCATGTTGATATTTAATCTCTCATTTTTTCCAATTTTTTAGTATAGTTTTTTTTTTTTAATTTATGGGGTTCGGTTCTAGTAAGGGGTCCAGTGTCTTTAATCTGATACCCGAACCAATCATTGACGAATTTGATCGGTTCAGTTCCAACCCGATTGAGCTAAAAAAAACCAATCCAATCAGATTGGTTTGGTTCATCGGTTTCATCGGGTTGAACCGATCCAATGAACACCCTGACCACCATTTGCGGCTAGAGCTTGCCAAGAAGCATAGCCATAGTGACGGTGTGGAGATATCAGTCAAAAGAGGGAGGGGGAGAGAGGGGGAGAAGGGTGAAAGAGGGTTATTTTCTTACGGTTTAAAACCGCCAGAAATACACTAATAGACACCTAGGATAGAGAAAATGTGTCACGTCAGCACCTGACACACACCAATTAAGGGGAGGGACTAATTGCAAACAAAAAAAAATGGGAGGACACTTTAATAAAAAAATTATAGGGACTAAAAGCAAAACTTGCTAATTTTATAGGGATTAAAAACATATTTTACCCTTAAAAATAATATGCATGCTCTCTCCAACTGTTTGAGTTCTTAAGTTATATATTCAGTATGCTTTCGAATTGTTAATAAGTATCCAAGAAATATCGCTTTATAAAGTTTGGAGAGAATTTTCAAGGATTATCTTTGTTATGGTTCATATCCAAAAACATGAAAGTAGGAAGGGTTAAATATATTTTTAGTCCCTGAAATATAGTCGAGATTTGGTTTTAGTTCTTGTAATTTAAAAGTGGTGGTTTTGGTCATTCAAAAATTGAAAATACACCAAGTTAGTCCTTATTGCATAGTTTTGCTTCGATTAGCTACAAATTTTTATCGATAAGGATTAAATTGATATATTTTCAATTTTTGAAGGACCAAAATCACCGATTTTAAATTGTAAGGACTAAAATCAAATCTCGACTATATTTTAGGAACTAAAAACATATTTAACCCAAATAGGAAATATTTGGTTTTGTTCAAAATATTTCTAACTGAAATTCTGTTCAGAATATATTAGGAAGTGTTAATTGTTTTTGTCTAAAAGTATTTTTCAGTGGCGGAATCATTTAGAATTATTCTAATAATTTCTTTCAAGATTCAATTTTTTTATCTCCACGACCATTTTATCCTCGTGTCCTAGGACATGAAAAATTGTGTGATATTTCATGCTCATTAATAAAACTTTTAATTGAGAAGTTCTCAAATTCCAATCCGTGATCACTCCTTATAAAAACAATGTTAGAATATTTTTCATTTTGAACTTTCTTGCATAAGCTTCTAAATGCCTCAATAGATTTATCCTTTATGGTTAGGAAGAAAATTTATGTGAATCTTGAATAATAATCCACTATAACAATGTGGTGGTTCAATATGTTTCATTTCAAACTCATGAAAGAACCTTAGACCAAAAAAAAATAAAAAACAAAAAAAGAACTCATGAAAGAACCATTAGGTTATTTTAAGGTATTAGAAAACATAAAGGGACTAAAATGTAAAATTCCAAATTTTGTGTCCAGTAGTTAACCAATAATCAATTCTTGCCATCAATTAAATGTTATATAATGATGTATGTTGTTGCCTTATGTGTAAACCGTGCTTCACTCTAGTCACCACCGTATATGAAATATTGGTTCAAGACATTATCTTGCGTGTGTTCTCTACTTTGTTGGTTAAATAGGGGAAGTTGTTTTACTTCAAAAACTGATATATATCTTCTTTGAAAAAATGGCTTCTGTGATGATTTCAAAAGTTCATCGGACTAATTATGGGACTTATTTTCTTATTATAAGTAGTTAACATACCATTAGTACCCGATCAAAACGCCACTCTATGGATGAAGCACCCATTGGAGTATTTCACCCTAGCAGCACCCCATTTAAAATTTTAAACATTAATTTATTAAATGTGCATTTAAAAATTGTGTTCATTGATTTATTATCAATTTAAATATTACAAATTGTCCAACACTTTCTTTCTTAATATGTCCAATAACATTTTGAAACAATTGTTTTTAAAGTATTTGTGTGATCTCATCCAAAATAATTGAAATGTCCACTATATACATATATCTATTGCTTAAATTTTATAAGTGAATTAATGTAAAGAGTTAAAATACAACCACATATTAAGATGAAGAATATGTCCACACAGTCTATGAATGAGCACTTTATACTGACTATTGCTAAGATGAAGAATCCCAACTAGGAAGTTACTAAATGTTTTACATTGACATAAAGTAATTTAGGTAGTGATGCTTTCTATAGCAACTTGTAATTAGTTACTTATCACACTTTTGAGTTTGACTCACCTAAAACTGGTCCGAGCTTTTAAAAATCAAGGCAAAGGTTCCAATTTTCTTTGTTTCAATTTAATGACTTCAATTATACAACCTAACCATTTGTTTATGAGCCTTCAATTACATGGAATTAGGATATTCTGAGCCGGTTTGGATACGCTTTTCAAAAAGAACTTCTGGGAGAAGAACTTATTATAGAAGTTCTTTTTCAAAAGTTACTTTTAGATAAGTTATTTTTACTTATTTTAGTGTTTGGATAATATTTACATAAGTACTTATTCAAAAGACAAGTGATGTTTGGATAAAATTAGAAAAGTACTTTTCAATGATAAAATTACTAAAAATGGCATGCTTTCAATATTAATTTATTTAAATATTTAAATATTAACTAACTCAATAAAATTCTTTATATTTTTTTTAATAAGTTGTTATTTGAAATTATTTTCTTTATATTTTTTCTTAATAAATTAATTTAATTTAATTATATTATCTAAAGACATTATTTTTTAATGATAAATTAAATTAATTTAACTATCTTGTACATAATAATAACTATAAAATGTTGTTAATCTTATAATAGTATCGTTTATATAATTAATATTAACTATGATCCGTGTAAAATGCATCCAAATTATGAACATATAACCATGTAACATATCAAATAGAAAACAGATCTCCAATAAAATACTAAAATGAATTTTTTTAAAAAAAAATGAAATTAAACACGTGAAGGAAATATATTCTCAATAGAGTCTCTAATTTGCTCCATTTGTAAAAAACTTTGAGCGTTAGCTAGGTTCCTCCCTTGTTACATTGCTAGGGCTCGCCTCAATTTCCTCTTCATCATCATTGTCCCCATCAAATATATCAAATTCTTCATCATTCCTATCTTTTTTTTAATGAAGTCATATAAAGTCATGCAAAGAGTAATGACCTTGTTTTGTGTCTTCAACTCAAACGGAGGCATATCACCCAATATCTTCCATCTTGCTTTATAACAACCAAAGGTGTGTTCAATAATATTTCAAACACTAAAATGATAATAATTAAAAATTTTAACAATCCCTCTTATTCTAGGGCCATATCTGAATGGTCACTTGCATTTATGTCCAATCCCACTAAACATACAGCCCGTGGCATACTGTATTATACTACCATGTCTTTTTTATATATTTGTTTTTACGAGACCCTTAATATTTTAAAGTCACACACTCCAAATGATATAAGATCATGTTTTACGAGGTATTTTTCTCAGTAGGTCATTAGGCCATTTTAACTGTAAAACAGGGAACAAAGTACTAACGTCTATTTTTTTTTAATTATTCACAAGCCTTGATCCCAAGTTATTGCTTAAGGAAAGCAAACTTCTAGGTAGTTGGATAAACCGACATTGATATTACATTACATGTCTAAATACATAAGCTTAAATATCCTCAAAGAAAGGATTAACACATTACAAGTAATTTCCATAAAAAGCAAACCATCCATCCATAGTTTCTCTGAATCTCAGAGGAGCATTATTCAAAATTGAATGGATAAACAAGGGAACCTCCCACAGATGGCACTAGGTAGAGACAAAAGTAGTCTAAGAGAGGCATGAGTAAGCTAAAGCCTACTCCTCAAAAAGCTCATCTGCTGTCAAGTCCATTTTTTTCCTTGAGAACTCATCAATTGGAAGTCCTGTGATAAAAATTTCAGAAATCACATCAGATACATACATCAAAGCTCTAATAGCTTTTAAAAAAACCAATGTAAAATTGGCAATCTCAGCTCCTCCATTCACTCCATATCAAACATGAAACCAATTCTCTTTTCATCCATTTCATATTAAACTTTTGAAAACACAACTTCTATAAAAAATTTTATTGCCCTTAACATTGATGATATAGAACTGTCGACAGGGTGTCAAAAGAGCATTAAAGCTCTAATTAATACTCTAAGATATTTCTGTAAATAATTCTGATTGTATAGTTATTTTATTTTCTTTTTTGATTTATTATGTTCCCTAATTTAAGAAACATATTTCCTTATTTTTTGTCAATCACTCAATGTAATTCCCTCTATAAAACAGAGGAACTCATGTACAGTTTAATATCAATAATATTTGATACATTTCAACTTGGCATCAGATCTAGTCTCTGCGCCTCTGATTTATAGCCATGGCTGACAGTTCCTCAGCCACCAACGATAATCAGAAAAAGGAGAATGCCACTCTGAAAGACTCGCAACCTCCAAAACAGGAACAGAGAGTCCTTTTTGGCGATTCCCATTATGTCCAAATCACCTCTTTTCGACTCAATGGGTCGAACTATCTTCGGTGGTCACAATCTATGCAGATGTATATCCGTGGCAGAGGAAAGCTTGGATATCTCACTGGTGAGCGACTCGAGCCAGACATCACCGATCCACACACATGTTGTGTGGGATGCTGAAAACTCCATGGTGATGACATGGTTGGTAAACTCTATGGAGGAAGACATCAGTAGCAATTATATGTGCTATTCCACAGCCAAGGAATTGTGGGACAATGTCACTGAAATGTATTCTGATCTGAGTAATAAATCTCAGATTTATGAACTCACCTTACAAGCTAGAGAAATTCGGCAGGGAGGTGATAACGTGACAAGATACTTCCACTCTTTGAAGCGAGTATGGCAGGATCTTGATCTCTTCAACACTTACAAGTGGAGGTCTACTGAGGATGCTAAACACCACCAGAAAACAGTGGAAGAAGGAAGAATATTTCAATTTCTTGCAGGTCTCAATGAGGAGCTAGATGAAGTTCGTGGAAGAATCATTGGGAGAGCAACCTTACCTTCACTAGGTGAGGTTTTTGCAGAAGTTAGAAGAGAGGAAACTCGCATAAATGTGATGATGGGTAAAACCAAAGTTAACCCAACTCCTCCCGAGACCAATGCACTTGTTGTAGAAACTGCTGCCTTTAAGAGTTCAACCAACCAGAAGAACTCCTCAAATATCTGGTGTGACCATTGTAATAAACCACGTCACACCCGAGAAACTTGCTGGAAAATTCATGGGAGACTAGCACATATAGAAGGCAACAAATCAGGTCCTAAAGCACCTAGACCTTTCCCTACAGCTCATGAGGCAGAAAAGACCTCTTTGAGCAAGGAACAAGTCGAGGAGCTGATAAGGTTGTTAAATTCTAGTTCTTTATCTGGTACTCCTAGTGGTTTTTTGGCACAAACAGGTAATTTTAGTATCTCCATCTCCCTTAATTGCACATCAAATATGTGTGTACCATGGATCATTGATTCAGGTGCTTCTGACCACTTGACCAGCCTTTCTTCTTTATTTAAAACTTATACTCCTTGTTCTGGAAATGAAAAAATCAGAATTGCAGATGGTAGTTTTTCATCAATTGCAGGAAAAAGGGAGGATTACCTTATCTAAACACATTGATTTAAAAAATGTTCTACATGTACCAAAACTTTCCTGTAATCTTCTTTCTGTTAGTAAAATCTGCAAGGACTCTAATTGCAATGTGGATTTCTTTGACACTCATTGTATTTTTCAGGACCGGACTTCGGGGAAGATGATTGGCAGTGCTAAGATGATGGATGGACTCTACTACTTTGAGGATGCTTTCGAGAATAAAATAACTTGGGGTCTTAGTGGTATAAGTTCTACCCCTGTGAGGGACCAAATAATGCTCTGGCATAATAGATTAGGACACCCTAATTTTCAATACCTAAGGCATTTGTTTCCAAACTTATTTAAAAATGTTGATTGTTCTTCTTTTAGATGTGAAAGTTGTGTTCTTGCTAAAAGCCACAGAGCACCTTATTCCTCTCAACCTTATCATGCATCTAAACCTTTTCATCTAATCCATAGTGATGTTTGGGGTCCATCAAAAATTACAACCAAATTTGGGAAAAGGTGGTTTGTAACTTTTATTGATGATCACACTCGTCTGTGTTGGATCTACCTTATGCATGAAAAATCTAAAGTTCCTAATATATTTAAATGTTTTTCACAAATGGTAGAAACACAATTTGACACAAAAATCTCAATTTTGAGAAGTGACAATGGCACTGAATATTTTAATAAAAATCTGAATGAATATCTCCAAACTAAAGGTATTTAGCATCAATCGACATGCCCAAATACTCCTCAACAAAATGGCACAACTGAAAGGAAAAATAAACATCTCCTTGAAGTAGCTCGTGCCATTATGTTTGAAAACAATGTTCCAAAATATTTGTGGGGGGATGTTGTCCTAACAGCAACTTATCTTATAAATAGAATGCCCACCCGTGTGTTAAATTATCACACACCATTGGACACGTTCAAAACTTTTTTCCAGCATGTCGATTGCATACTAATCTACCTTTAAAAGTGTTTGGTTGTACTGTTTTTATGCATACACCCTTTATCTCTCGGTCTAAACTTGACCTAAGGGCAGAAAAATGCATTTTCATTGGATATTCTCCAAACCAAAAGGGTTATAGATGTTTCAATCCTACCACAAAGAAGCTTCATGTTAGCATGGATGTTACATTCTTGGAACATCAACCTTTTTTCAAAAAAATTCCCTTCAGGGGGAGAATATGAATGAAGACAATTTTTTGCATGAACCATTGCCCACTCCTGTTTTAGAAATAGAGGATACAGATTTAGTTGATCAAACAAATGAATATAACAAGGATGAACATGTGGGAACAAGTCCAGAAAGTGATAAGGGAAACCTTGTGCCAAACTTAGATGGAGCCCAAACAGGGAAAGAAATACCACAATCAAAACATGAGCTTCATGTTTATACTTGAAAATGCGCTAAAAGGATCAGAAACCAACCCATCATCTTTGCACCTGACCAACCAGAAATTCCAGAAGTCTGTCCTGCAGAAATACCACAAGAACTTCCAGGTAATTCTGAAATTCTCACTTGTAGTACTGATTTGCCCATAGCTATCAAGAAAGGAATCAGAACTTGCATAAAAAAGTCACCCAAAACCAGCACAAACCATCCCATTTCCAAATATGTTTCCTACCAAAACCTTTCCCAAAATCATCAAGCCTTTACCTCTAAAATTACAAATTTGTTTGTGCCTAGAAACATTGAGGAAGCACTAGATGATCCCAACTGGAAATTAGCAGTCTTAGAGGAGTTGAATGCTCTTAAGAGGAATGAGACTTGGGAGATTGTAGACTTGCCGCATGATAAAAAACAGGTAGGGTGTAAGTGGGTCTTTAACATTAAATGCAATGCTGATGGAAGTGTAGAAAGGTATAAGTCTAGATTGGTAGCAAAGGGATTCACTTAAACTTATGGAGTGGATTATCATGAGACTTTTGCTCCAGTTGCTAAACTTAACTCTGTACGGATTCTTCTATCCCTTGCTGCCAATTTCAACTGGCCATTACACCAATTAGATGTAAAGAATGCATTTCTGAATGGGAAACTAGAGCAAGAAGTATTTATGAGTCTTCCCCCTGGATTTGAGGAAGAATTTGGAAGAAATAAGGTATGTAGACTAAAGACGTCACTATATGGGCTGAAGCAATCTCCAAGAGCATGGTTTGAGCGGTTCGGAACTGTGGTAAAAGGACTTGGTTATATCCAAAGCCAAGCTGATAACACGCTGTTCTATAAACATTCAGCAAATAATAAGATTGCTATCTTGATTGTATATGTGGATGATATTATCTTGACAGGTGATGATAGCTTGGAGCTCAAAAATTTGAAGGAGGGACTTGCCAAGGTCTTTGAAATCAAGGAACTTGGCCCTTTAAAATACTTCCTTGGAATTGAATTTTCAAGGTCTAAGGAAGGTATTTTTATGAACCAGCGAAAGTATATTCTAGATATTTTAAAAGAAAAAGGAATGCTTGGATGCAAAGCTGTTGAAACACCCATGGAGCCAAACATAAAATTACACTCTGTTGAAACTAAAGATATGGTGGATAAAGGAAGGTATCAGCGACTGGTGGGAAGGCTAATATATCTATCTCACACACGTCCAGACATAGCCTTTGCTGTTAGCACGGTAAGCCAGTTTATGCATGCACCAGGACCAGAACACTTGGAGGCAGTTTTCAGGATCCTAAGATACTTGAAGGGATCACCTGGTAAGGGACTACTCTATAAAAATCGGGGACACCTTCAGGTAGAAGCCTACACTGATGCAGACTGGGCTGGAAGTGTGACAGACCGGAGATCAACATCGGGCTATTGTACCTTTGTTGGAGGAAATTTGATCAGTTGGAGAAGCAAAAAATAAAGTGTTGTAGCAAGGAGCAATGCACAAGCTGAATTTAGAGCAGTGGCTCATGGAATTTGTGAGGCATTGTGGGTGGAAAAGCTTCTGCAAGAATTGAAGGTTTACGATTCCCCAACAATAAAGTTGTATTGTGACAACAAGTCTGCAATATCTATTGCGCATAACCCTGTTCTACATGACAGGACCAAGCACATGGAAGTTGACAAACACTTCATCAAGGAAAAGATAGAAAGGGGACAGATCTGTATCACTTATGTTCCCACTACAGAACAATCAACAGACATCCTAACCAAAGGACTACCCAAGAAATCCTTGGACAACATAACCAACAAGCTGTCCATGGAGGATATTTTCAAGCCAGCTTGAGGGGGAGTGTCGACAGGGTGTCAAAAGAGCATTAAAGCTCTAATTGATACTCTAAGATATTTCTATAAATAATTCTGATTGTATAGTTATTTTATTTCCTTTTTTGATTTATTTTGTTCCCTAATTTAAGATACATATTTCCTTATTTTTTGTTAATCACTCAATGTAATTCCCTCTATAAAATAGAGGAACTCCTGTATAGTTTAATATCAATAATATTTGATACATTTCAACTAGAACTGATAAAAAAGTAGTCTAAGGGATGACAAAGGCATGCTCTTCATTGACATTCTTGACACTATATGACCCAATGCACAAAACCACTAGTCAACCCCTTCAAAAATATGGTGAGGCATGATCCAATCTCATTCATCAGCCACAAGGTGTTAGGACCTCAATCATGAGCCAAAACCTAAAAGGGGAGTTAGTGGACCAATTGTCACAGGGGCCCAAAATATGGAGAGTTTATGTCAGGAAGAATAGAAAGGGTGAGGAGAGGAATTGTGACGTGGTTGAGTAAGAGAGGGAAGATCATGAGTAGTGGAAATGGGATTAGGAGAGTAGTGCAATTCTGTTATATGAGGTGTGGGTCTGTAGAGAGAGGGTATCTTTGGGAAAAATCATGCAGTTAGTTATGAGTAGAGGGTTGTAGCTCTCTATAGGAGCAGTGCTCTATGGACAGGAGTGAGGAGGGAAAGAAGGTGAATGCCACCTAAGAAGAAGGTGGAGAAAAAATGAGGAATGGAAGCAAGAGTGGCGTCTCTAGAGAGCGAATTGGCTAGTATCAAAGTTGCAATGGTGGCGATGCAAACCAAGGCGGAGGAAAATCAAGAGAAACTCATAGCTCTGTTGACTAAGAAGTTTGGGAGAGAAACCGATGGAGAAGAGGATGATAATAGTACTGGTAATGGCGAGAAGAATAAGAAGACAGATGATGAGGGGAAGAAGATAATTTCAGAGGGAACAAGTTCAGGTTCAGGGCTGGTAAAATTATATGGAGATTCATTGGACGAGTTTAGACAATCGGTGAAGAAAGTTGAACTCCCTATGTTTGACGGAGAGGACCCGGCGGGATGGATCACAAGAGCAGAGATCTATTTTTAGGTACAGGAGACCCACCCCGACGTGCGCGTCAATCTCGCCCAGTTGTGTATGGAGGGGCCTACCATTCATTTCTTCAATTCTCCGTTAGATGAAGAGAGAGAGTTGACATGGGAGCAGCTCAAAATTGAGCTGTTAGAGCGATACGGCGGAATCAACGGAGGGAACGTCTATGAACAGCTCGCGGCGCTCCGGCAACGGGGAAGTGTTGACGACTATATACTGGAGTTCGAGCGGCTAACAACCCAGGTAATGAGACTACCTGATGATCAATATTTTGGGAATTTTTTGAATGGGTTACGAGACGAAATTCGAGGACGTGTGCGAAGTTTCCGAGCATTGGGTCCTTTGCCTCGTTCACGGTTGCTGAATTTGACACGAGCAGTGGAGAAAGAAGTGATAGGGAAAGAAAGGGGAAGTAGTCCCCTGAAGAAAGTCGAGGGACGAGGTGTTGGGCCAAATATGAGCTTCAAGGTCAGCTCCAGCCCAATAAACAAGGGTGGACCAGGTAATGATTGAGGTCCTGACATTGTCCCCTCCATGAAAATCAGTCTTGTCCTCAAGACTGAATTTGGGAAACTGACTTTTGATGTTAAATTCTTCCTCCCATGTAGCTTCATCTATTGTCTTCCCCTTCCATTAAATTAGCAGTTGATTGACTGAATCTCCACCCTTATTCACAGTTCGAGTTGCTAACACTGCTGCCGGCTCCAATAAGTCAACAACATCCCCATCCAATCCTGGAGGAAATTCCTTTTCCACCCTGTAATTACCTATGGCCGTTTTGAGCAATGATACATGAAATACAGGATGAATCTTGGCAGATTCTGGGAGTTAAAGCTTGTACGCTACTGCTCCCACACTCTCTATTACTTGGAAAGGCCCAAAGTATCGAGGGGATAGTTTAGGACAGATTCTAGACCCTATAGTATGTTGTCCATGAGGTTTGAGCTTCAAGAAGACCCAATCTCCTACCTCAAAGGTCCTCTCTAACCTCTTTTTGTCAGCTTGAGCCTTCATTCGACCTTGAGCCCTCTGTAGGTGATACTTCAGCTGCTTGAGAGCCTCATCTCTATCATGTAGCTCTCTCTGGACTGCGTCTACTCTTGTTTCTCCGAGAAGGAAACGCGTGAGCACGGGAGGAGGCCGGCCATAAATGGCTTCAAAAGGTGTGGTTCCCGTTGACTCATGGAATATAGTGTTAAACCAATATTCAACCCAAGGTAACCAATGCACCCATGTTTTTGGTTGATCTGCAATAAAACACCTTAGAAAAGTCTCCAGACACCTATTAACCACTTCAGTTTGCCCATCGGTTTGAGGATGATAGGCCGTGCTCATTCTTAACTGTGTCCCCTGCAGCTTAAACATTTCTCTCCAAAAATTGCTAATAAAAATGGGATCCCTGTCACTGAGGATGGATGTTGGAATACATGTAGCTGCACCACCTTTTTAGTAAAAATTTCAGCCAATACCCTGGCTGTGTAAGGATGCTTCAAGGGAATAAAGTGACTATACTTGGACAACCTATCTACCACCACAAAGATTGCTTCGGACCCTTTGGACTTTGGGAGTCCTGTGATGAAATCCATAGAGATTTCCTCCTAAACTTTCTCAGGTATATTTAAGGGCTGTAACAAACCCCCAGGTGCTGCTGCTAAATACTTTTGTCGCTGGCAAATATCACATTCTCTCACAAACTGTTGAACATGTTGTTTCATCCCGAACCAATATAAGTTTGCTGCCACTCTTCTATAGGTTCTATAAAATCCAAAATGGCCCCCTTGGGGGGTTGTATGAAACTCTTGTAGTAGAGTAGGGATCCATGGTGAATTTTCTGGAATTACCAGCCTTCCCTCATAAAGTAATACTCCATTTCTATATGAAAAACCCTTCTTAGTTGCCGCTCCTTGCTGTAACTCCAAGATTATCCTCATCAACTTCTCATCTTTGTGCACTTCTTCGATTATCCTTCTCCCTTCTTCCCAAGTTGGATAGTGAATCAAAGCATTTAACTCTCCTTCATGCATTCTGGATAAAGCATCAGCCCCCCTGTTTTCCATACCCGGCTTGTAAATAATGTCAAACCTGTACCCTAACAATTTAGCAATCCAATTCTGTTGATCAGTCGTGGTCACCCTCTGCAACAGTAGTTGTTTTAAGCTCTTTTGATCAGTACAGACTGTAAATTTCCTGCCAAGAAGATAAGGTCTTCAGTGCTGAATAGCTAATCCAACAACCATAAGTTCTTTCTCATATGCAGATTTGGCCAAATTTCAATCTCCCAATGCCTTACTGTAGAAAGCAATAGGTTTCCTATTCTGCATTAACACAACTCCTATCCCTTGACCTGATGCATCACTCTCAATGGTAAATTCTTGAGTGAAGTCAGGTAGAGCTAGGACAGGGGCAGAAGTGAGTCTCTTCTTTAAAGCTTCAAATGCCTCTTGTGCCTTGATATTCCAATGGAAACCTTCCTTTTTTGTGAGTTCCGTTAAAGGCTTGGCTATCTTGCCATAATCCTTGATGACTTTTCTATAATATCCTGTCAGTCCAAGGAAACCACGTACCCCTTTAACATTTTTTGGTGTTGGCCAGCTCAATACACTCTGAATTTTGTTAGGATCCATAGCTACTCCTTCACTAGAAATTATATGGCCAAGATACTCAACAGACTGTTGGGCAAAGTGACATTTTTTTCTGATTGACGAATAATTGTTGCTCAAAAAGAATCTTCAACACCTCAGCAAGATGGATCAAATAAGAATGCCAATCTGAATTGTACACCAAGATATCATAGAAAAAAACAACACAAATTTTCTAAGTACGGAGCGAAAAAAACTCATTCATTAAAAACTGAAAAGTATAGGGGGCATTCATCAACCCGAAAGGCATAACTAAGTATTCGTAGTGACCCTCGTGAGTTCTGAAAGAGGTTTTGTGTATATCATTGTCCTTCACCCTTACTTGATGATAACCCGATTTGAGGTCAAGCTTTGAGAAGAATTTGGCCCCATGCACCTCATCTAACAACTCATCTATAACTGGAATTGGAAACTTGTCAGGCACCGTGACTCTGTTCAAAGCTCTATAGTCAACACACATCCTCCAAGAATCATCCTTCTTCTTGACTAATATTACAGGACTTGAATAAGCACTGTTTCTATGTCGAATGAAACCCAGCTCCTTCAATTCTTTGACTTGCTTCTCAATCTCATTTTTATGGTGATGGGGATACCGGTAAGGTCTGACATTCACAGGTCCTTGCCCCTCTATTTTGTCTTGAGGACAAGACTGATTTTCATGGAGGGGACAATGTTAGGACCTCAATCATGAGCCAAAACCCAAAAGGGGAGTTAGTGGACCAATTGTCACAGGGGCCCAAAATATTGAGAGTTTATGTCAGGAAGAATAGAAAGGGTGAGGAGAGGAATTGTGACGTGGTTGAGTAAGAGAGGGAAGATCATGAGTAGTGGAATTGGGATTAGGAGAGCAGTGCAATTCTGTTATATGAGGTGTGGGTCTGTAGAGAGAGGGTATCCTTGGGAAAAATCATGCAGTTAGTTATGAGTAGAGGGTTGTAGCTCTCTATAGGAGCAGTGCTCTGTGGACAGGAGTGTTTCTTCTGTATTTCCTTCTCTTTCAAGTATAATAAAATCCATTACAGTGTTTTGTTTCCTATCATTTTGTTGTTTGATTCTCATAGTAGGATTCAGTTTTGTATCACAAGGTGTTTGTGTTGGCAAGGCTGCACCCCATGTAAAATTGAAAATATGTGCAGATGCCTCTAGTCACATTGGGAGATTTTTAACTAGAGGACCACATTTAATGCTCGGGTATTGGGATCAAAGCCTCACAAACCCATTAAATCAGAGGAATGAAATATGGCTTAACAACAAAGCCTCACAATTCTCTTGCTCACTCCTCATCTGACCCAACTCAGCTTCAGCTTGTTCAATTTTTCTCTCCATCCCTGCAAGTTGCAACTCCAAGTTCTCCACTTTATTTTTCTCATCATCTAATCCCTTTCTGATGTCATCCTTTTCAAGATTCACTTCATCAACAACATTCTTATAATGCTGAACTTGAGAAAGCAATTGCTCATTTTTCTCTTCAAATTCTCTGCATGATTCTTTCAAGTTTTCCACAACACCTCTGAGTCTATCCACTTCTCCTTGCAACTCAACAATTTCATTCTCACGGCTAACTTTCACCTGCCCAAACTCATCTCTAGATCTATTTATTTCATCAACCTCACGCTGCTTATTCACAGAGCACAAAGCCTTTAAGTTGCTTAAGACATCCTATATTAGCATAATTAAGAATTTTTTAAAACCACATTAAGGATTTGTGTGACAGACTGCTAGTGAGATAATCAGAGCAAGAGAGTAATACAGAGAAGGAAAATAACAACCACACCATGGAAAGCAAGATCATGCAAAACAATAAAAAAAACACAGAGAATAAGGCATTAAACAATTAAAGCAGGGTCTCTTTCCTTCACTGCCCTCAGATCATCCATCACAACACCTTTCAGCATCCTTAAACAATCCAAGCAGGCTTTGAGTGACCCTTTTCAGGGAGTGAAGCAGAATGTTTGAGTCACAACTATTAGTTATGCAGAACAAATATACCTTGTGAATGGAATTCCTCAAGTTATGAAACATGCTTTCTGGGCTCTAGTAATGAAACTATTAGTTAGTTAGTTGGTTTCAACCACAAGCCATCAAACCTAAGCACCTAATCAAACCTAAGCCATCAAACCTATGACTAGTTGAAATAATTAGATGCTGCTAACTTGGCTTAAATTTCTAGTTATTTAAAATGAAAAAGTTGTATGTGTGTGACTTGATACAGTTAGAATGACCAAAACAATTGAAAAGGGTTTTGTTTAAAATTATAGACAAGATGGAATGAACTATTAAAAGATTTGGAGATAGCCCCCACCAAGAAGAGAGAACTACTAATCCCAACTTTGATTAAACCAGAAACATACAGAACAAAGAAGGGAAATGTTGTATATAATTCTGCTCAAGCAAGCAGAGCACAAAACTAGGTATTTTGTTCGAACCAATTCAGTCAATTCACCAGTAATAATGACACAAACAAACGACATGAAAATCAATATTTAAACCAAGTGCTTATAAATTAATGGAAAGCCATATAAACACAGGATGAATTCCATTATATGCATCAATAAGAAGAATCAAAATAGAACTATTATTCAGTACCCAAACCAACAACATCATAAAAATGAACAAAACAAAAGAAGTTTCAAATAATAAATCAAATAGATGCATCTCAGAACAAGAGGAATAACAAAAACAGAGACCCAAAAATTGTAGTTGGGAGAATAGAAAAACATGCACCTTCGATTCAAGATACTTCAAGCAAAGAGAATGAAGAATGAAGATCAAGAAAAGCAGTAAGAGATCTGAAAGAAATGGAAAAGTATTCACATAAATGATAGAAAAACAATGAAAATGAACGAAGAAGATTGGAAGAATGAGATTCACGAAGAAGAAGAAGAAACTTACAGTGCCTGACAGTGATGAAGAAGGAAGTTTGAAGTCGCCACTGGCGAAAAAAACGGTGAACGACGACGAAGCGGGCAAGGAATGGTGCTAGGGTTTACGGAGAACCATTTCTCTCTGCGAATTTCTTGGTTCCATTATTTTTTTGCAAATGGGATACAGATGGTAATTGTCAAATTTTGATAGGGGTAATTTTGTCCAATCAAATATCTGGTTCCAACTTCCCGAAAAGTTGAATTTTGAGAAGCAATTGGAATTAACTTTTCAAAAAGATCTTTTTTTAACTTTTTCAAAAGTAAAAGCAAAAAAAAAATTGTATCCAAACATCACAAAAAATTTGAAAAGGACTTACTGAGTAGAAAAGTTGTTCAGAAGTCCTTCTAGCCCGTATCCAAACGGGCTCATCATATTCACAAGAATAACTTTTGATGAGCTGAAACAAATTCCCTAATTGGTGTAAGGACGCGAATCTCAGTGATATATAAGGTATTTAGTGTGTGTTTGGATGGAGAATATATTTTAGAATTCTCAATATTATGATAGAGAATGATGAGTGAATTGTAAGTATGAAAGGAATTGACAATGACAATTTACAAAGTTTAAACATAATAGAGAAATGTTAAAATTCTCTCTTAATATTTGTCATTTGAAATCCTCCTTATTTGCCATAAAAATTTCTCCTAGTTGTCATTTGGAATTATTTCTTTTACTATTTTAATACATAAATTCTAATAATTTTAAATTTCTCTATCCAAACACAAGGTTATGGTGAAATTTCCGATGCACAACTTGCAAATCTATGTACCGATACGTGAGTAAAAATAATGACATCTGGAGGTTCCATCAGGTTACAAAACTGATTGCACATTTGGTGTTTGACCAAGGGTAATGGCAAATAAGTCCTTATTGACTAAATATAAGACTGCAATTTTGATTGCATATTTGTGGTTTGAGTGCAATTGGACTTTACTTTCACTATTGTTATTTCATATTTCAATTTCCTTTCACCATTTTTTATATTATTACACCTAAAAAGAATTTCATTATATTATTATTATTATATAATAATTGGTTTTTACAATATAACAAATTTTATAAAATAATTTCCTCCTTTAAAGCCAACATTTCTCCCCCTCAAAGGGTTGTCCAAAATAATTTTTCATATATTTTTAAGATTTAATGGTCATGCATTATTAGTCAAAAAAAATATTACATTATCATTCAATATTGTGTTGTAATATCATTTATTGAGTTTAATAATACATGAAATGCCATAATTTTTAAATGATGTGACAATTCTTTATTGGATGTTTACAGTGACAATATATACCAATTAAACTCATAGTTTTATTGAATTTTCAACATCTTTCCTTATTTTGTAGTAAACAAAATCACAAAAATTACAATTTATGAAAAAAAATTAAATCACCAAAACTAATTTGGAGGCTAGCTACATATGGTGACGACAAGGTCTGGAATAACTTGTTAAACAATTCATGATTGGGAACCCATTGTGATCTATTGATCTTATGCTTGCATTTCACTTATTCAAAATCTATCTATTATATACCAAAGGGTTGTGGCTCAGTTTGCAACGTAGGCTGAGATTGTGGGAAGAGCTCCAGGCTCGATCCCCACTAAACACACTCTTCGGGAGGGGTGAGGAGCCTTAATTACTGTGACTAAGCCCCGAACAGGATTGCCCCTGGTAATAGGAGATACATGTGGTCAACACCAAAAAAATCTATCTATTATCTATTATATATATTAAAGTTGAACCGCGGGCTATAGAGTTGCCACATCAACTCTCAAATCACTACCTATATATGTCTAATTTTGCTACCACTACAAGAAAAACTAACATTAGCGTAGACCAAAAGTCCACGCTAAAGTGCAAAAACGGACGCTAAACAACATATTAGCGTCGGCGTCGTGGCCCCCGCTAAAACCTTGGAAGCAAAGTTTGCGTCTAAGCTGACGCTAATTAGCATAGGCCAGCTCACGCTAAATGCGACGCTAAATAGAAGGCAACAAAAAGCTAAAATGGCGTAGCGTAGGATAGGCGGACGCTAAATTAGCGTAGGCCTTGCTAATATCAGCCAAGGTAACATTAGCTTGGGCTGACCTACGCTAAGATTAGCGGGGGCTAGGCCTACGCTAGTGTTAGCCAAGGCTACAGGGGTTGGCCTACGCTAATTTATTATACCATTAATTTATAATATTTATCACATAAAACCTGTCAATGCTTTTAAACACATCATACAACATAACAATCCATAATAAAATAACTAATTAGATAACATGAAAGAAATACATAATCACTCATGATATAATATAAAATCCAAATTTAACATTTAAGTTGCATTAACTTGTTGTCTTTATCAAGCATCCTCTCTCCCTGAAGCACACATGGTTCTGTTTATCAGGGACCCCATTCCTAATTTTCCAGAACACAACCGGTGAAAATAATTGTCATTCCCTTCACCTACTAGCTCTCGTGCATTCCCTAATGACATTATTGATTTCTCCCTTTTCCTCTCTCCATTGTCTTCAAAACAACAATTGTTATCTTAAGAATGATGAAAACTAATTCAATATTATATATATAAAAGGCTAATCTAAAATAGTCTTTAATGAAAAAGGCTATCTAACTAGTATCTAGTGTACAAGAAACAGAACATTCTCTATTTTTGCATTTTGGCATCTAGCTTAGTATCTAGTGGGTGTTTGTCATCAAAGTCATAAACATGAGTCAAATCATGAACATAAGAAATGAAATTCAGTATAAAAGTATTCCTCATGTCGTGATGATTATGCATAAAATAATTTTCAAGAATAAATTATAGAAGCTGAATTTGTTTTTATAAAAACCTGAATATACCCGGATTATATATCTACCCCCAAGGGACTCCCAACTTTCTAAAAAAGGAAATGAAAATCTTTTGTATTGAATCCTTCAGGAAGTTAAACACTAAGAAATTAGCACAAGTTACCTACCATATTGCCTTCACAATTCAATTATAAAATAGTTTGTTTAAAGTAGGTGTTTAATTATTATGCACTTACACCAGATGTTATCACATCATTTTAGAATTGCATGCTGTCATGGTATAAAGCATTCTCTACTTTAAAAACATTGGAAAAAGAACATAATGTGAAACCAGGTTTCAAACCTATAAAGACTGAATTAAAGAATAAGCTAGCCATGAAGAGAGGTTGCAAGTGGCAATTGAAAAAGAGATTGAGGCAGTTGAAAAAGCAGCAGGAGCAAAAGAGATTGAAAAGGCTAGCCATGAAAAGAAAACAAAGCATGTGGTTACAAGCAGAATCCTAGAACAACTATACCTTTTTTTGTCAAAGAGAACAACAGTTAGACAACTAACTTGTACCAAAATTCAAACGCTATCTTAGCTAAAGTGTGTGGAGGACAAGGTGCTCACATAGTGATTAAAAGATTAAAACTTGGAAAAATGAACAACCGTATGTGTGGAAGTTCATTACACTGGGTGGTCTGCACTCTAATGCTTTCATCACTTTAACATTTGCAAAGGATTTTTCAAATAGGGGAATGTTGGCTTATGTAGAAAGGATTCAGAAACATATATAATGAAAGGTAGTAGAATTAATGAGGAACAAATTAAAAGCAAATTTAAAATGTCATATGGAACAAATTATTGTATGGCCTCAAAAGGGATGTGTGTGTGTGTGTGTGTGATAGAGAGAGAGAGGTACCTTTCCAATCTTTAGGTACAGTCAATTTAGTTACCAATGCCCCCCATTCAACTGAATTCTTTTCAGGTATGATATTGTTGCCTCTTTCCATCCAATCAGAGTTCAAGTAAACAGGGCAATGTGAGGAGGTTTGTTATTGTTAGACATAGTTTATAAATAAAAGACCACTCTTATGCCTTTATCACTGACTTAAGCCTTTAGCTACGATCAGTCCCTTGACACCAAGGTTCAATTTCAATTTTCAAAACTGCATATTTGACAATGGCTAATGATATGATGGAAAAGAACTCAATGCTAATATTAGTTATGGACTTATGGTCATAAGGAAAGCATAACTTATATTATATCCATCTAAGATGGAAGGTTTCAGTTAAAAGTAATCAATAATCAAATTGTCACAAACATTTTCATTATTCAATATTATCTATAGACTATAGTCATGATTTCCACCAAGTCTTTAGCATCCTTCTCTTAGCACTTATGATTTCATGATGCCTGGCTTTTGTCTGATTTTCCTTGATTTCTCAAACTAAAGCTAAAGTCAAAATGTGACTTAATATTTTCAGTGCCACTTTTATCATGCATAGCCACTTGTTCCAAGATCCATCCAATGTTTCCTAAATGTATAGCTTCTAAATATGAGATCTAGGGAACACAAAAGTACTTAAAGTAGACTTCTCTATTGTAATTTATATGTCTATTCAGTAGGTTAGAATAAAACAAAAGCAATACCATAAAAGTAACTGTCCCAGCTTCTGCTGCAATCACATTTCCAGATACAGGAGCATCCAACTTGACAGGCTTTTCCCAATCACCTACACAATGTATAATCGTTCTCACAACATTAAAACGAGTAAATCATTCAAAATACTAAATGCTTGAATGTAATTGATAGACGAGTAGAATTTTATGATAGCCCCTGTTTCCATTCATAAAAAAAAATAGAATAGAATAACTTATACTATAGAAGGCTTTATTGAACACTTATCCATCACCATTTAAGACTCACTTTCAAATGAATAGAAATTTGAATCTAGTTAAAAAGTAATGCTCAAAGACTAGAATGTCAAATAATAATGACCAATGCTAGATGACTGAACAAAATTATAAGACATAAGCATGGGTAATGTAGTAGGCATTGGTAACGTAGTAGCATTTTCATAAGTGATCTAAACGAATAGAACATAAGTACAAAATTGGTCTAATTGGCATGGAGACTAAATTAATGTTTAGCTAGCGTAACAATTATTCTCCATACTAAAATTATAAATCAAGATAAGTCCTACAAAATAAGAACCAAAAACTAACACAGAACATGCTAAGAAGTGCCCTCAAAATTGACACTAACTTTAAACAAAAACTGATACTAAACATAAAAGAGATAAAATCTGAAATTTCATAGGTTGAAATATATGTCTTAGGGTTCTAACAAAAAAAATCGACACTCAAATCCGACATGTTTAGCTCAAGATATGAACAAATGAGTATAAACTGCTCAAACTGTGACAGCATGCGAGTTATGCAGAAAAAGTTCAAAATTCATATTGAAATTGGTATTTATTGGCATGGAAACTTAATCTGAAACTTTGTGGGTTCAAAGGTATATACCTTAGCTTTCTAACAAAAAAATCGGCACTCAAATCCGACATGTTTAGCTCAAGATATGAACAAAAGAGTACAAACTGCTCAAATTGTGACAGCATGCGAGTTATGCAGAAAAAGTTCAAAATTCAGATTCAAACTGGTATTTATTGGCATGGAAACTGAATCTGAAACTTTGTGGGTTCAAAGGTATATACCTTAACTTTCTAACAAAAAAAACGACACTCAAATTCGATAAATATATTATTAATAAATTTCTTTATCATTATTAGTCTCATTTGTTTTCAAACAAATGTAAGGGTATAATTGAACAAAATAATTAATGTGGTCTTTATTAGAATTAAATCATTCATGTGGTTTCACCCAATTATTTAAACTTATGGAATTATTGATTCATGACATGGTATCAGAGTCTACCAAGTGGTCAAGAGTTTCTTGTTTCCCCTTTATTCCAATAAAAAAGACTTGTACATTGTCCACGTTTCAAGCTTAATGGACTTTTGCATGAGGGTATGTTAGAATAAAATCATGGGATTTGATTCTTGCACCCATTTAATTGAAAAATGCACCCCAATTTTTTTGAATTATTTATTATATATATACCCATAGATTTTTTTACCCACTTATTACTTTTTTATCTTTTCACACTATTTCTAAGCCTTTGAAAAAAAAAAACACTATTTCTCCGTCCCACCCCTCCAAAGACTCCAATCATCTCGCTCCCTCCCTCCAAGAAATTTTTTTCCCGATTATCATGAGACCATAAGGAAAGCTACACTAAGACACGACGTGGGAAGTTGGAACCAATGACATCATGTTAGAGGAAAGGAACAAAATGAACCGGTGAATGATCCAATACACGTTAACCTAAATCCATGAGATACTTAAAAACAATTCATTTGTTGACCAAAAAAAAAAACAATTCATTTGCACATTGAGCTACGGTAGGTGCGCTTGTATGTGATATCAAGCAGTGCGTGGTAGTGATTTTCACTCGATTACGATTTTCTTTCTTTTTTATTTAAATTAATTAAGCGTGATCATGTTTTTATATTCGGAAAAGTTAATTCTGGAATACAATTTCTTATATGTTATGGATTTTTTTTCTGGAACACAAAGAATTCTTTTCCGGAATTAACTTTCCAGAATAAATAGTGACTAAGTTTCAAAATTTTTCAGAACATCCTAAAACTAAAAAAAATGTTGGAGATGATTACCCAAAAACAAAGCAAGAAAAATGCAGTGCTGATCGGAAATGATGCAACATACGTGAAGAGGAAAAAGGTCCGATAGAGGTGTGACACTAGAGAATGGTAAAAGAGTGTGGTGTAGATAGTGTGAAAAGGTGAAAAAAAAAAAAGGAGAATAATGGATGGGTAAAAAACTTAAGGACATATATGTAATAACAAATAATTAAAAAAAATCATGGGGTGCACTAATATTTCTCGATTATGTGTGTAAGAATCAACTCCCTAAAATTATTTAGATGACTTCATCCAACCGCTTAACCTTTTGGAATTGTTGATTTTTTATTATCTTGACCTTTTAAAGTAACGTATAAAAAAAAATAAAAATCTTTTTTTTACATAAAAACAAAACACTTTTTAAAAAAAACATATAATAATTGCGATCATTCTCTACAATAGTTTTTTTTTTTGGTCAAAATAGATTAGATTAAGGCCCAAAGGGCAGCCTAACAGCACTTACATGAAATAACAAATCTATAAGAATGATTCTACAATGCTTCAACTAATAAACATTACAAAACATAGTATGCTCACTTAATATACATAGAGCAAATCAAATAAAACACAGTAACAAACAAAACAACTAAACACCATCTTCTCCACTATGGAAACTTCATCACCAAAGCGAATATTGAGTGAGCATGATGGCACAGAACAGCCACCACTTAAGCTCCATGACACACGGTGCCTCCCTTTCTTTATAGCCCAATGTGAGAGAAGTTTTGTTTTCAGTTGTATCTGAATGAATTAAAAAGAGGCTGTAAGAAGGCCTAACCCAATACAAGAGTTTACTGTTGTATTGGGCCATTAAAGCTGAACTAAGATGGGGCTGAGTCATTGGTTGCATGGGCTTAAAACATATTTAATATTTATATCTACACGTAATAGATATTTATGTATTTAGGATTGTGATTTATTTTTCGTATTTTAGTTAAAGGAAATATATTTTCAGTTTAATGTGTCTTTGTTAAAAATTAATACAATAAAACATATTATTTTAATATTAAATTCATTGAAAAATCAACGAAACAAAAAATGTTGACAAAAATATAACATTTGATTTAATTTTAAAAAATTAAAATATATTAAATATTGATTATAAAATATAATAAACTTATTGTTCAGATATAGAATAAGTTAAGTATTATAATACTCATACACGTAAATTTTAATAAATAATTAACCAAACCTATTTTAATGATTAAGTTCAGCACATTTATTATCTATTATTTATTATATATATTAAAGTTGATTCCGGAGGCTTATGCATTAACACCCCATCTCTACTATTGTCACATCTATGTTTTTGTGCCACATAAAAAATAATCGGAAATGTCATACCTCTTCTTATCATTCATCCACTCTAAACCCTTTACACTATCATTCATGTCTTGTCTTATAATTCACCCTCACTAAAGCCATGATTCACTCAATTAAATGTCATTAAAATTAATAGTTACCCAATATGCTAATCCAAAAGACACCAATTGTTATAAAAATATCCTTTAATTTTATTTAACACATTAAATTCTATTTAATTATAATAATATAACTAAAATTTAGAATAAAGTTCTTAATTAGTAATAATAATAATCATCATCATATATCTAAAAAGAAAAGAATAAGGGAAAAAGTTGTAAATTTAACTTTCTCACCTTAAATAAGACTATTTGAGTCGATTACTAGTTCATTATTTTTAAAGAGTAAGTGGTTATAAAACACTCTTTAATGAAATTTTTATTCAAAATAACGTTTTTTTACTGTTTATGTGTGTAAGTATCACCCTTCATGTACTCTCTTCTTCAACTCTTCATCTTCCTCTTTCTTCAAGACATTTTCTTTTCACTAAATCTGGCAGGTTATGCAAAATTAAACTTAATTTACACACCATTTTTTTAATGTGGAGTATAATGTTATTTATAAAAGATTTCCTTTGCAGTTAAATTAATGAGATTTTAAAATTAATTTTTAAATCAAATTAATTGAGCAATAAGATAGCCCATACGAGTTAAAATTACATTATTTAATTATATAAGATTTAGATTATCACGACAAATATAACTGAAATGTTATTTATATTTTATTAATAAATGCAATGTTTTATATTTTCATGGGAAAAGTACTTTTTTTATAAATAAATAAATAGTGTGTAATGTAGTTATTTTATTCAAAATATAAATTATATAATCTGATAGATACTTTGATGAAAAGTCAACATATGATTTAAGCTTAAAAATAATTACAAAAAGTTTATAGTTACTTATGAATATAAACTTTTAAAGTAATTTAATTTCCCTTTCAAATTAAAGTTTACTTTCATAAATAAATATTATCCTTTGAATTTACGAGTTTAACTTTTAATTTTAATTTTTATTGTAAGTATAATTAGTATTTTTAATAAAAATCTCAGTAAGTACAATTATAACCTCAATATTTTTTGCATTAGTTTAGAGATATAAGCTCTGATAAAACATGGTCTTGGATTTGGAAATTAGATGGGAGTGAATCTGTTAGGTTTCTAGTTTGGCTACCTCCTAAAGATACACTTCCTACAAAGAAGTTGTTGCATCACAGAAATATCATTGCTTCTCCCATGTGCATTTGCTGTCAAAGTTCTAATGAGGATATCTTGCATTGCTTGAGGTCTTGCTCTAATGTTGTTAGGATCTCAAATAGGTTAGGCTAGCTATACTAGTCACACACAGTTCACAACCTGTAATTGCAGTTATGATTGGCTATTACGGTCTTGTATAACCTGGGATCACAATTCTTGGCTGGGATCTAGGAAATATGGTTGACTCGTAATCTCAAAGTATTTGAGAGGGAAAGAAAATTTCAACAAACCAGCTTATTTCGAAAACTAAAAGATTGTATCAAGTTTTTGAGTCTGTTTATAGTCAAGGTACTTTCAAACTAGAATAGCAGTTGAGGTATGTCAGGTGATTCTTCCAACAAATGGTTTTGTAGTATTGAATGTTGATGGAAGTTCAATTGGCAATCCTGGTCCTGCAGGGTTTGGAGGTGTATTAAGAGACAATCAAGGAACCTGGTTGAACGGTTTCTATGCTTCACTTGGTAATTCTGACATTATCAAAGCTGAATTAATGAGGCTTTCTGGCAAGGTTCCAACTTGTGATGAAGGTTACAAATTTGTGAAATTTGGTCTGATTCACAACTTGCAATCTCTCTTATAAAGTGGCCACTTCCCAAGTTTCACAAGTATGCCTCAATATTTAATAAAATTCAGAAAATCAATGTTACAAAATAACTGGTCATTGGAAATTAGTCACATTTGAAGAGAAGGGAACCAATGTGCTAATGCTCTTGCCAAGCTTGGAGTTAATTATTCTTCTTCATCAATCATTATCCTAGACTCACAAGATGGTTTTGAGGAGTTAGTTTTAGCTGATGCTAGGGGAATCTCATTCCCTAGCCATGTACCTAGTACCTTTTGTTTTATTTTTTCCTTTTTGTAGTGCTGCTTAGGTTTTTCCATCATGTTACCAAAAAAAGAATTAAATTTTTTAAGAAGAAAACTTCTATAGATATTTTATTTTGGATATATTTTTTTGACGATGTTATACTTTGAAATAAATTTATTTTTTAATATATATTGCCAAATAAATAAATTTTCAACAAAAAGTTTTTTTACTTAGCTATTTGTTGAAATTTTTAAATTTTCTCTCTCTTTTTTATTTTTTATTGATTTATATATTTTTAATATTCATAAATGAAGATAATACAATCTTATTATTAACTTTTAGGTCCAAAAAAGCAGTTCATCTTACAAGTTTAATTTCATATTCTTTTCAAGACATACATATATTATAAATTTGGTATTATATTTAACATTGTTTTAAATAATACTTAATATTTTCATGTTTTAATTTATCTTCTATTTAACTTAATTTTGTATTGTGTTTAACATTGTATTAACATTTTTTTCATGTTTTAATGTAAATTATATTAATAAATATTACATTAGTAATAGAATATACCATGTATCGCACTCTTTGATAAAAAAAATGAAAAATGTTAGTCATAAGTGAATCTCTTTAAAGTAAGACTCTTTCTGCAACTAAATATAAAAGAAGGTATAGGAGAATAATTTTAAGAAATTGTCAATTTGGTGGAGGGACTTAGAAATAGTTGAAATAATATTTTCATGGAATGAGAGTTAATCGAGAAAAAGATTGCAATTGGTCATGAGACATATTTTTAATTAGATAAATGAGTATGAGAGAGAAATTAAAGAACAAGTGATTATTAACCAAAACAAAGAGTTGGTTATCCTTTTAAACCTAAATATTATATGTAAAACTTTTCTTTTGAGAAAATATGAACAATGAATATCTATTTATTTAATTTGTGATTACAATATTTAATTTCAAAAGATCACTTTTTGTTGAATATTTTAAAAGATAAACAAAAACATATATCATTGCATATTATTGTAATACTAAAATTTAAATGTTTGATTAATTAGATGATGTTGTTTTTGTTTACTTGCAAGTATATTTACTCTCTCTATATAAAACTTCTAAAAAGGAAATACATTCTTTTTAAAAAAATAGAGAGGGTTTATGTGAAGGTGAAGAAAAAAATGCAAAAAAGAAAGTGCCCTAAGTTAATTATGATAGAGTGCATAAATAAAAAAATGGGGGGAGGTAAGTAAACATTATTTACCAAACAGAAACAAAGAATGTTACAAGTGAATCTATTTGAAGTAATTTTTTTAATTAAATATGGGAAGTGTCAATTTATCGTGTGACACAATTCGTGTCCCATATATAAATATATATACACACATACACACACATACACACACATAATTGTAATGGTCATAAACTTGATGTCTATAATATAAGAGCCTTACCTCCAAACTCTCCGCCTACAAAGAAAAACAACACACAATAATTTTATATGACAATTTTATTCATTCTCATTAATTAATTAATTAATTTATATCTAACAAAAAATAAGTATAATTAATTAATTTTTAATAATTTCATATTATAAAAATAAAGTCATATTTAATACAAATATCCAACTTATTTTAAATTGACATCACAGTAAATTAAATTTAGAATTAAAAATTTCAAATAAAAAAATGAAAAAACATTTGCAATATTAGAAATCTTAAATCATATTGATGACACCTTGGTTGATATGGAAGTCAATATTGTTGATTCTCAAGGGTTTATAACCTTTAGACCCCCTCATTTGAGTTTTGATTATAACAAATAGAAAGAAACAAAGAAGCTAGCTGAATATATATTTAAAACTTTAGAAAATTTTAAAAGGTTCATACAGTTACGAACTTCAGAAAACATCTAGCTTCAAACAACTTTGAAAACTATATGAAGGCACAACCATCTAAAGTGTCAAAGCATATGATGTATTCACTTTTCAGCCACACTAAAGTCGTCTGCACCTCTAGAAGCATGGACGTAGCCAAGGTGGGGCTAGTAGGGGCACGCCCCCCCCCCCCCAAATTTTGAAAATTTTTATTAACTATATAGTTTCCGTATATAATATATTTCATTAACTATTACTTCGGTCCCCTTAATATTTTGATTAGAAATATTACACTATAAGAAAATCACTATTTAGCGACGGCCAAAAGTTGTCGCTACAACTGGAAAATCATCGCTATCATCTACTTAGCGACGACATAGCGATGACCTCATGGACGTCGCTAAAATGATCGTCGTTAATACAGTAACGACGAACAAAATAAGCAGTCGTTACGTAGCGTCTGCCAGATCGTCACTAAGGGTTCGTTTGGCCCAACTTTTCTTTTACTCATAAGTAGCTTTAAAGTCAAAGAATAAATTAAGAGCTTTAAAAAATAAAGCAAAAGTTGTTTGGTGATTTTAATTTTTTTTAACTTAAAAACTATGTTTAAGTTAAAAGTTATTTGGTAAAATATTTTATTAAAGTTATTTTTATTTTCTTGAAAACTTATCTAAAGAATATCTAATTAATAAATTCTAAATAATGAAAAATTAAATGATAAAAAATAAATTTTTAAATAAAATTCAATAGTCATAAATTATATTAATAAAGTTCAATAAATAACTCATATAAATATAAATATAAATATAAGCATTATATATATAAAAAAATATATGTAACTTAGTCGGCAAGAGAAATAAATAAATAACAACATACATGTTTTAGAAAAGGCAAGAAGCTATATTTCTCCATGGACAAGAGAAATATCTAGTGGGTAACTGGGTAAGAGAGCACTTGAAAAGAAAATAAAGAAGATATATGTTAAACGTACAGGGGAACAATCTAAAATCTTGGCCCAGTTAAAATAAATAAAAAAAACTTCATTAAAATGTATAAATGTATGCCCGGAGGATTCGAAGGGAGATACACATAAAATAAGCTCCGTGTCTTATAAAAAAAAGCTACAAATATCTACTTTTGAAAAAGCTATTTTTCTTATTATAAAATAAAGTAGCTTTTTTTATAAAGAACTTCTCACAAGAATCGTTTGGCTCAGCTTTTCTTCAAAATGAGAAAAAAAAAAGCTAAAAAAAGAGCTATACTAAACGCACACTAAGTTAAAGGTCGTTGCTAAGTGAAGGGATCAATAACCGTCGCTAAGCTGACACAACCTAACGACGACTATGGTCGTCGCAACTTATTATATTATTTTTTTATATTTCTTTACTAGTGACGACCATGGTCATCGCTAGTGATAATAATATTTTTTTAAAATTAATTTTATTATTATTTTTTTTAATATTTGTTAATTTTAAAATTATAAAGAAAAAATATATATAAGAATGTTCAAACATAATACAATAATTGTATAAAAAAACATAATAAAAAAAATATTGGTGGCGGCGACGACGCTAATGTGGTGGACGACGATCCTCATCCAACGGCTGGTCATCCAAGTGGCCATCGTAGTGCGCATGCGGCTGAGCCTGAGCCTGACTGAAGCTGGTAGAACCACTTGAACTTTGGGCATCCAACAACATCAGCATCTGTTGTTGGAGTCGTGCGAAGTCCTCCTCCAATCATGCAGCCTTCTCTTTAGCTCGGGTGGCCTTCAAGTTGGCTTCAAGTATCTCCTGCCTCAGCGCCTCCTCGGACAAATGATGCGACCCGTCACTCCTGCTGGCTAGGTTAATAAATTTGGCGCGTCAACCCTAATTAAAAACTTAGCGATGGCTAAGTCGTTGCTATGTTTATTTTTTAAATTTTCAGAAAAAAAAAGTTTTTTAGTGTAGGCCGTCGCTACAGTGCGAAACGCAGCGACGACTAGGCCTTCACAGAGTATTAATTGCACAATTACGCGTTGAGCTGCGCATTTAATGCTGTAGCGACGACGTAGTCGTCGCTACGATTTCGCGTCTAATTTAGCGCATTCTTGTAGTGTTAGTATAAAAAAATGTAAAAGGATCAAAAGGGGAAGCATATGAGCATTACATAGAATAGAAAAGAAGGAAGAAAATATCAGTAGGTAACATAATATAACATTAAAAAAAGATTTTGTTTGATTTGAATTTATTTTTTAGAATTACATGATAAGAAAAACTAAAAATTTTGTTTGCAATTATCTAAATTAAATAGAAGATTTAACGAAAAGACATTTGAACTTCTTATAGTTCAACTTTAGATCCTAAAGACTCTTTTGAATTATTTGATATTGAAAAAAATTGCTTGTTGAGAAATTTCATGCAAATGACTTTTCAAAGCATGAGAAGGTTAATCGTTTCAATTCAGACATTATCATTATAATGTTTATCGGGATCCTAATTTGGAGAAAGTGTCCAATCTATCTTAGCTTTATCAATGGTTAGTTGAAAGTGAAAAGGTAGTATCATTTCGATTTACTGGTAGATATTGAGAGAAATAGTTGAAAAGTTCAGTATCGATACATTAATATAATTTAATACTATAAAATTTACTAATTTGAGCTATTTTTTAAATATTTTTATCATAATTTTTAATATTTTATTTTGGACCCTCAAAAATAAATTCCTAGCATTGTCTAGAAGTAAAGTTAGTTGAGAAATGAAAGACAGAAATTTACTTTCTGCAATTTTTCAAAAGTATTGCACAAAAAAAAAAACCTGTGTTGCATAAGTGTTCAAGCAATCATAATAGCGTTGAATCCAAATTACCCAATATTTGCTTATCTCTCAACGACTTCAAAGCAATATAATTAAGCCAAGTCAGAACGGAAAGATTTCAAGGGAGAGAGCTAGAAGCTCTATAAATACGGGAAGAGAACCCAACGTGAAATATATACACATAGAGAGTGAAAAGTTATTAAAAATTAAAAATTCTTGCGGAGGGAAATAATTTTTTTTTTAGAAATTTTCTTTTACAATCAACTTTCTTATCTTGTACCAAATACAATTGAATCTTGTATGTTATTGCTACAAGTTACTCATCTGAAGTAGCTTGTTTTAGATTATCTTTTACAAATATAGAAGTTTGTAGATGCTGAAAATGTTAGGTTGAAAGTGATACTTATATTCCTGTAAGTTGAGTCTAAAGAGGCTTGTAACAAAATAATTCTTGTTATAAGTAAATTTTTGTGAATAAATAATATTTGATCCGAGTTCAATTAGAATTCATAGCCAAGAGAAATATTAGTAATATATACTTTTTTATTGATGCAATCTTCAGCAGGATTTTTGTTATTGCATTATTCTATTTTAAAAAAATACACTTTATAAAACATTTTTAAAATCTAAAAAGCATATATAAAAAAATATATAACATGAGACTAACAAAATATTATTTTTATTAAATATAAAGGTAAAAACTAAAAATAAATAAAATTTATATTAAAGATCACTAATTACAAAAAAATATCATACTTTTTAGAAATAAAAATATATTTTAATTACAAGCATTTTTCTTATATGTACGTTCAAAAGGTCTGACATCATACTTCAATTATAAAGATTGGGACAGACACTAAATGAACAAGAGCCTTGTTAGCCTCACTGACAAAATTTTTATTTATAACATTTCCAAATTGACATAATTAAAAATCTGATCATTTTAAAAAATTATTTATTCTCAATATCATGATATAATGATAATGAACGATTTGTACCACGAAGAAAATATTTTGGACGATTAATTGGAAGCAATCAATCTGCCCTGCGTCACCTAAGCAATAGCCTTTTCTTCAAACATCACCTAAACAAATTATCTTTGGGTCGTTTGGAAGATTTTTTTTTTTTTTTCAAAACATACTTAAACTTATCATATTTTAATTTTTTTAAAAACTATAATAGACCATCCTACTTGAACATAGGTATTTTAAAACTCGAACTTGAGAATTTGTTAAAAGAGAACTAAACATGTATAATTTCAACCAATCAGCTATTGGTACTTAAACATATCATATACTCCCTCCGGACTTGAATATAAGTAAAAAAAACTCATATTTGGTGGACTAAAATATAAGCAAATCTTAACTATTTTTACTCTATTTAATGAGATAAACCCAAAATACCATTTTATTTTACTTTCCAACCACTCTATTTAATGAGTCATGTGCCAATAGTAAGAGAATATATCCACTTAAAACAATTTTCAATAAAATTGAATGTAGGGTAATTTAGGCCATGCAAGTACTTTTTACATGATACCAAGAAAATTTAATGAGTTTAACCAACTTTCTTAATAAGTGTGAATTTAGTTATTTTTGCTTATATTCAAGTCCAGAGTAGTACAAGATTTTTATTAGTAATCACGACAATCATTACATTAGTAACATTAAATATTACAAACTCCAATAAAAACTTTTTATTTTTGGTTCCTTAGTAAATGACTAAGTGCACTGTTAGGAATTTCCTTTAAGTTGAACTTATAGAATTAGTTCATGATCTACTAGTAAGTTTTTTTTAACTTAATTTAGTAAACTTCTTACATAAACTTATTTCCCTTATAACATTAACATAAACTCATATGTAATACGTACTTATAAATACATGTGCAATCCAGAATCCAGATACACTCACTTGTGAGCTAAGGAAACAAAGATTGGAAAGGATCATGGGGTCACAAACAGAGTCTCAGCTACCCCTACCTGTCATTGATTTCACTGATGAAAACCTTAAGCCTGGTTCTGACACCTGGTTTTGGACTTGTCAAGTTGTGAGGAGTGCATTTGAGGATCATGGTGGATTCTTGGCACTCTATGATAAGGTTGATCCAGTGTTATATGACTCTGTCTTCTCTGCTATGAAACAACTCTTTGATCTTCCATTAGAAGCAAAAATGCAACAGACCACTGATAAGCCTATCTATAGCTATGCTGGTCAACGCCCTGATATTCCTTTGTATGAATCCTTAGCCATAGACAACCCAGTGAGTGCTGAAAATTGCCAAAAGTACACAAAAATAATGTGGCCACAAGGGAATGAACATTTCAGGTAATTAAAGGTGGTTTATTTATTATTTTTCTTTTCATGTAGTGTTTATTTAAAAGTGTTTATGTAATGTTTATTTACTCTTTTTTTTAGTGGAAGTGTTAATTTATATGCAAAGAAAGTGGTGGAACTGGACTGTATTGTGAAGAGAATGGTGTTTGAGAGCTATGGACTGGAGAATAAAAAATGTGAGTCTTTGCTTGAATCAACAGATTATGTGTTCAGATGCTACAAATACAGAACACCTCAGGTGGGTGAGACAAATGCAGGAGTGCATCCTCATACTGACTCTGGCTTCCTAACTATATTGAATCAGAGGTTGAATGGCTTAGAAATCCAATTGAAGGATGGGGAGTGGTTCAAGGTTGATGCTTCTCCCTCCATGTTTGCAGTCTTGGCTGGTGATGCATTCATGGTAATGTTTTCAGTTGACTCTTCATTTTCAGCTTGTGTTTATTATTTTAATTCATATATTTATAAAATATTCCATTAAGTTCATCATATATCATCTATACTTAATATAATCTCTCAGTCCAGACAACAGTCATAGGTGATCCCCACAAGAGATTATTTATAATTGATCTGTTATAGAGAATAGTTATTAAAATATTTTTTTGTAAATAAGGAATTTAAGGATAAAAGCATTTATGAACCAGAAAATGATGCTAGTTTCTTTTTTGTGTGAACCAAGGATATCCCCAGCCGATAGTTAGAAATTAATCACTTTTGAGACGTAGAAATCACCAAAGTGGGCTTTGCCTCTTCCAACAAAGTTTTTTCCATGCACACTACCAGATATCGAATCCTGTTAAGATGCTTAAGGGACTCAGCTATCTGTCATCTATGTCGGACTTTGTTGGTGAAAAATTATGCTAGTTAGCACACTACTTTTTGTACTCCATTTTTATACCAATTGAGAATGTACTACTATTGTTTTAATTAAGAGTGTATAATGTTTGGCTAATGGACTAGTAATCGATTATTAGCCTGATATCCAGATAAATATGGTTAACAAAAAATTGGTATATGAAATATGAGTGAATGTATAATAGTTGTTCCCCTCTGAAAAACAAATTTTACAGGTATGGAGTAATGATAGGATCCGCGGTTGTGTACACAGAGTATTCATGAATTCAAAGGTAGACAGATACTCTGTGGGGCTGCTTTCATATGCTGGTAAGGTAATGGAGCCACAGGAAGAGCTAGTGGATGAGGAACATCCTCTTTGTTATAAACCATTTGACCATTATGGATATCTTCGTTTCTTCCTCACAGAAGAAGCTGTAAAATCTGCATCTCGAATCAAGGCATTTTGTGGTGTTTGAGTTACACATAATATGATATATGTCAGAAATTAAATGTGTATGTTGGTGGCTACTTTATGTTGTGTGTGCTATGTTTGTGGAATAAAAATCTAAATTTCTACAGCTTCCATGTATATGAAAGGAGTTTGTCATTCTGTACTCTGTTATGAATGAACTTGAATGAATAAAAATTCACCTGTAACAATATCTCTTTAGTTTTCTTGCAAATAAGTCTATCAAGTTGTGTTCATTTATGTAGTCAAATGTCACATGCCAGAATGAGAAAAAAAAATAAACCAACAGGATCCTGATTTTTTTTTTCTAAAACGATATGATTTTTAGTTTAAATATATCATAATTTTCAGGGTTTAAAACATTTAGTTAATAATAGCTAAAAAAACTGAGAATGTTTTCTGGTATAAAAAATATCGGGAAAAATATGTTATTAGTCCTGAACTTTTGGTCAACTTGGGTTAATTCCTTGGTTTTACATCCTGAACTTTTAAAAAACCGTAACAGTAGTCTCTGTCGTTACTTTGGTCCGTTAAACTTGTGACGTGGCATGCTAGGTACACGTGGCATGCTAGGTAATTGACACGTCACAGGTTTAACGGACCAAAGTAACGGCAGAGACTATTGTTACGGATTTTTAAAAGTTTAGGGATATAAAACTAAGGAATTAAAGTTCAGGGACTAAAACTCAAGTTGACCAAAAGTTCAGGGACTAATAACATATTTTTCTCAAAAATATTCTATGATGTGAATTTGTTCTATTGTGTCCTAATTCCAGGTTGAATGGATTTAGTTTCTTTCAATATGTGATTTCCCCAAGACCCCAACTTAAAAAGGCCAGACAAGTTTGAAATTATGAAGTAAATAAAAGGAAGCCAAAACTACAATTAAAAATGAAAACATGTGACACAAATTTGGAATTATGGAGTAAATACAAGAAACCTAAAATATAAACTACTATATTAAAGTTTGTGTGATCAACAGGAGTTGGTTCAAGTGTAGGCATGGCAACGGGGCGGGGCGGGGGGCGGGTTTTACTCTCCCCGTCCCCGCCCCCGTAAAAGTCGGGGCGGGTTCGGGTTCGAGTTTAAAAAGTGCGGGTGTGAAATTATGAAACCCAACCCCATTCCCGCGGGTCCCCGTCGGGTTCGGGGAAACCTGCGGGGATTTCACCTTTTCTATTTTTTCATTTTTCTCTCTATTTTTTACAACTTAAATATATGTTTTTAAATAAGTTATATATATCTAATATACTCTAATTCAAATAACATGTAAATATAAACACTAATAATCCGAAAAAATAAGAAACTTAAGAACTATATTATATTTTAAGAAAAATATATAAATTTACCTTTATTATTTAACTATTAGTATATTAAAATTATTTAATTATTCTGTCGGGATGGGTTCGGGTTCGGGGGCAGGGCGGGTTCTTACACCTCCAAACCCTCCTCCCTTCCGTTACAAGCGGGGCGGGTTCGGGGTCGGGTTTTACTTAAACCCGGTCAAAGCGGGTTTTCCCCATCAAAGTCGGGGCAGGGACGGGTCGGTACCCGCGGGTTCGGGTTTATTTGCCATGCCTATTTAAGTGGTACATGATTCATTTTCCTCAAGTAATGTCTTGAGTCCGAGTCTTGTAAATGGAAAAAATCCCCGCATGGAGAGCTAGTCCCACCATTATGTGGTTGTTACTGCCTAGCGTAGGACAGATCCAAGATTCACATGAAGAGGGGATCGGAAATTTGTTTTAATAATAAATATTAAATATTAATCAAATTCGTCATATTTTTTTATTTAAGTTCTACATATGATACAATCATATTATAAAATTCATCAATAATAATATCAAATAATTTTTTTGATAGAAATCACTTAAAGAGATCAACTTTCAATAATAAATACTAAATAAAATTTAGATTATAAACATTAAATGTATCACACTCATTTTATTTAACTTTTTTCTTTTATTAAATATATATTAATATTATTTTACTTTTATATATAATGTATAGTGTAATATAGTGGGTATGGGTCAGGCCGATGCTTGCCCTCCCCTTAAATTTGTCTTAAATCAAAAAGTATTAAAATTTGATTAATTGAATCTGACATCTTAATTATTAGGGATTCTTTAGATTAACTTATTATGTATTTAAAGTATGATTAAAATGTTTTTTTATAGATCAATTTTTGAAAAAAAAAATATAAAACAAATTTTACGTATAAGCAAGTTCAAACACATAAATAAAAAAATGAGTTGTGCATAATAAATAGAGTAATATTATTTATATAACACTTTTTATATCACATCAATTATTTTATTTTATATTTCTCTCTTCTCTTAAAGTAAAACAAAATAATTGTAAAAATATGATTTCTCTAATAAATATTGTATAATAAAAATAGCACACAAACTACCTAGCTAATTCGATCTTGTGAGATCTTGTGACTAATCCAAGAATCTTAAAAAGGACAAATACATATGTTAACTAATTGTATAAATGTTACCAATTAATATTTATTTTTCCACTTTTTTTTCTTTTTCTTTTTCTCTCATTCATCAAACATGTGAATTCTCTTTCTATTCTCTATATATTTGGAAAGGTTTCTCTTCTTTTCTCTTCAAAATATTTATACTGCACTTAAATTTTTCTTCAAAGTTAAAGTCAATGTCACTTCAATTTACATGATCCACAGAATAAGAAATTCATTGGTGCACCAATTTAAACCATGTGAGCTTTATCGGTGCTCAAATGAATACTCTGCTTTATCTATTGAATCTCAAGATAAGGTCAGAAGTGAGAAGAGTGGTAGAAAATTATTTTGGATCGAGCTCAACTACATCGAGAATGTAACATGTGCTTACATTCTTGGGATCATCCAAGGGTATGTTTAGAAATTTGAAGTAAAAGGGAGATGATTGTAATGTAAGTGCTAGGAGGGGAGAAGAGGGCAGGAAAGAGAGAAAAAACTTTGTAATAGAACATCAGTCACACACAAACAAAAAAAAAAAATTATAAACCTTTTTTCTTCCTTCATTTTTCCTTTATTTCTTAACCGTAAACATAGTCTAAGACTCATGTAAATTTCTTATGGACAAATAAAGTTAGCTAATTAAACTTTTAGAACAAGTTTTATCTTTAATTTTCTCCAATATCTTCAATTTTGTTATCATTAATTCATATTTTTCTAAGACTAAATACATGTCCCATATAATGAGTTCATGTATCACAATAAATGTATGGAGAGTTAATCTTATGTGAAGTTTGTTACTACAATAACATTGGGATTCCATTAGAGTACATTGAATTTATAAAGATGAGATACCATTCAATCACTCCGATTTCATGATTTATTATCTGCAAGACATACAATAAACATGTTGAACTCCTTGCAAGGCATGCTTAGGGATCTAATCCTATTACTTAGGTGCTCAATTAGTCTTGCTGTGGACAAAATATAGATCTACACCAAAAAGGTGTTGCACTATTCACCTCTCTTTATTTACATCTCATCTATAATTGTGTAATATAAACTTAAAATTATCATTCTTATGTATATAAAACTTTTAAATATTTAGTCTCATACTCTCATATACAAGACTTGTAAGTGATCATTTTATAAAATACATGACTGTGTGAATAAAATTCTACATTTTTCTAAGTCCTTTTATTTTTTATTGAATATTAATAGTTATGATGAGCTAATTAAATCAAATAATCTAAAAAAACACTATTCCATCGATCATATGAACACTTTTATCTCATTTCATATGGCTTGTGAAAAATTGACAAGTCCTGACGTTAACATGTGCAACTCTTGTGTTTACAAGAAAGTAAGCTGTAAAATAACTAGAATTATAATTTAAAACATTCACTGAATGTATCATTATGCAAATAATCTTGTAGCTCAAGGAGCAGAGGCCACAAATTCTCTTAAAGTGCTAATAGACTTGTAGTAGTTTCCAATGCAAAATCAAAACATGATTAATCTGTTCTTGAATTTTGCAAATAGTGACAGCAAATGCTTTTATTAGAAGTACAATAAACTCTTCTGGAGTTTGGATGATACAAAACCCACACAATCTCAATCCATATGAATTGGACAAGAGAAGTTCATACATACACACACCATGTTGCAAACATTACAGACTATTAAGAAAATCCAAGTGTATTAAAGGGAACATTAGAGTAATTTATATACAAATTACCAATCACATGTCACACTCCAGAATAAACCTTGAGAGCATTTTTTACATTCTCAGAAGAACGAAGAAACTTCATGAACTCACTGTGGACAAAGGGCTTAAAAAGCAGAGGGTGTTCCTCTGTTACAAGCTCCTCTGGGGCTTTTACTATGTATCCTGGATTTGGAACTGTGAAAAGTCCAACAGAGAACCTTGTCTCATTTCCACTCACCATCACTCTGTGAAGGGGTGTATGCACCCTACCATTTGTCCATGCCTGCAACATAATAAGCCCTTCCATATTAATAATCAAACTTAAAATAAGTTACATTTATTTTTTTATAAGATCATTATCTAAGTGGAATATATATAGAAATTACATAGAGGGAATCTCCAGTAAGAGCAATGAAGCTATATGATGATGAGGGCTTGCATTTGATCCATTCTCCACTTTTAGTCTGAATCTCTAAACCATCAATTTGATTTTGACATATTATGGTCAATATGTTCTTATCTGTGTGTTCATGTAGGCCAATTTTTGCTTCATTTGTTTGAGGACCTTTGTACTTGATAAGCCTTGCAAGATAATGTGTTGATTTCATGTGCTCCTCCAAATATTTTTCAACACCTAAACTCTCCAAAAACATCTTCCTAATAATCTGATCCAACCTTGTCACTTGCTCCATGAATGATTGTAGAGTTTTGCTGCCAAAAAAAAAAAAAAAAATATATATATATATATATATATATTGTAATTGATTATTCTTTTTTACACCAAGTTACACACCTCTATAATTGTAAAAATTGATTATGTTTCACTAATTCATGTGATAAGATTTTTAATTAGTATATAGTGAAAAAAAGAATGATAAATTATATGTGGTGATTGAAATAAAAACATATATCATTTCTAAACTATAATTTGCATACCTAAAACTTGGTTTTCCTTGTGGCCATAAGATGTTGGTTAAGGTTTCCACTTTCTCAGAAACATCAACATCATCAATCCCCATGCTCTCATAGAGTTCAATAGGCCCAATATAACCATGGTATGGCTTACTAGACACAACACACTGCTTTGTTTGTAAAGGAAGATCAAACATCTCTTCAAGTTCAACAAATATGGCTTTGCGAAGGTCCAAATTGACTTTATCAAACACAGCCTCAAAGCAACCATACTCTACAAGTGCTTTGTGGACTTGGGATTTCACTGATTCCCATTGAGCAACATTGGATTCCAAGTTCAGAATGGAGAAATCAATATCTGGAAGCTTCAATTCGGTTTCTGATCCCATATTTTCAGCCAATTCCTATTTGGAGGAATTAGATGCCTAATTTAAGCTGAATGGTTTGAAGCTTTGTTAGTTCTTTGACTAATTAATGCATTAATACAATCTTAGGTGTTATGTACGTTGTGAGATTATAAAAATTAAAACAATTGTAATGAAAATGGCACAATATGATAACAAAAGGTAGTGGCTTAGAAAACTAGATTACTTGCTAACGAATAAGCAAATTGTGTTGGATAACAAATTGATATGTTGGAGTTTTGCTATTAGATTAAATTCATTAAGTTACTGCTTTCTTTGGACTGTTTTATGGATAGTGAACCTTTTTGTTAGCTATTATTTATTTGATCAGAAGATGGAAGGACGGAAATTGAATGGGAAAGAAAATACAGTGATTTCATATTTTATGGTTTGATTGTGAGGTGAAAATAGACATGAGAAAAAAAATTCATACATAATTTTAAAATACACCATTAAGGGTGGGAACATGCCAGGGCCGCTCGTCGGGGGCCTACTACCCGGCTTATATCAGGCCCCATACCAATTTATTAAATAGAGCGGATCAAGGCTTTTTTAAAAGCCCATATAGCAAAATAGGCCAGATTTCAGGCCATAAAAAAAGTCTTTTGAGCATATCAGACTGATCTATTTAACCAAATATAAATAAAATACTAATATTTTTTATATTTCTATTATTATTATAAATATTTTTTATTACTTTTCCTTATAATTATATACTTATTAGCTTGTATAAACATTTAAGTATGTTAAAAACTTGAGCTTATAAGTTTATTCATATATATGCTTATAATATATTCAAGTACCTTACTATAAAAACAGACTTTTAAACAGGCTTTCAGGCCATGTTAGGCTTTAAATAGGCTCAAACCATAAAATAAAGCCCTATGTCAGGTAAACAGGTCAGACTCATGTCATGGATTTAAGGTGCAGGTCATGCTCACACCTTGGAAAGCCTAGCTCGGCTCGGTCTATTCTTATATATACCATGGTATAATTGGATTGGATTTGTTTTGAAGAAAAAATCATCCAATCTAATAATTTCGGTTTTCTCATTTAATCACACAATTAATTTTAATATTTTTTCAAATTCAATGCAACCTAATTTTAATTGATTTGGATTGGATTGAATTTTGGATTCACAGATAAACTAAGTACATACATCATAGTATATGGTACACCATGATGTTTAGCTATATACAACTTCAAAAACATTTGTTTATACGTGAATAGAATAAGAACCCGTTGGCTTAAGTTAAAAGAGCACAAATGAATCAACGATTCAAAAATTCTTTCAGAAGTTATCATTAATTTTTAACTTTTGAAAAGAACAAACACAACAGCTTTTGTGAGTGTAGTTTTCAAACACATATCTCAATAAAGAAGTGTTTTTTAAAAATTATAAAAGGATCCTAAATCATGACGTTTGTACTAAAGATTTATGGAAGATTTCAACGTATTTTTAATAATGAATTATTGCAAAAGCCAAAGTCAAAAAATTAATTGATTTGCTGAGACAATTATTAAGTGTGAAATTTTTGAGTGGTCCTAAAGTATGTATTTTTAATTGCTGACACTATGTAAATCCATAAAGATAATATAGGGTACTATATCAAATTTAATGATAAGTATAAAAATTATAAATCCATAAATATAATTTTATTTAATTATATATACTTTCATATCATATAATATTAAATGTTTCAAATTGTACGTAGTAAACAAAATCCTTCGATATCAAATTTAATATCATTTCAATGATCTAGTATTAAGTTTTAAGAATCTAATAATTAACTTAAATACAAGAAGAAGATTTTAAGGGCCTAAGAAAGAAGCCAACTTATATGACAAACATTATGATCCTCGATCGATTGACGATATAGGTATATACTACCAATCAAACAAATCAACTAATATCAAAAGTACAGTCTTTATCCTAGTTTATGTCTGAATAATATAAAGTGTACTTCTTCCAGTCCTATTTATAAGATAATTTAGACAAAAATATATATATTAAAAAAAATAATTAATACATTAATTTTTAAAAAATTATTCTATAAGATTGCAAGTGCACCTCTATTTAAAATTAAACTTCACTATCATGATAATTGTATCACCTTAAAACCTATAATGGTTAACAAGGGCAAATATGAGAAAAAACAATAAATACTTCCAGATTTATGCACTTTGTCTTATAACTAGGACCATAGAAAAACTTGAGACGTTATCTTATAAATAGGACCGGAGGGAGTATAATGTAAAAAAAAAAACTTCTAATTCTTTATTGGGTTAAATCACCAATAAAATCACACACAGAGGGGGACCAAACACCAACCAAGTTTGGCTGAAAATCTTTTAGGATTTTGTTGAGTGAGAGCATCATGGGATCCCAAACACAGTCTGAAGAAGTTGCTATTGTTGACTTTACCAATGAAAACATGAAGCAAGGAACTGACACGTGGCTCTCAGCCTGCCATGTTGTGAGGAGTGCACTGGAGGACCATGGTTGTTTCGTGGCACGTTTTGACAAAATTAGCAAAGAGCTTTCTGACTCAGTTGCGTTTGCAATGGACGAATTATTCGGTCTGCCAGTGGAAACAAAAGCACAAGAGACTAGTGACAAGCTTTTCCATGGCTACTTTGGACAAGCCTTTTGGCTTCCCTTATATGAATCTTTGGGCATTGATGATCCATTATCTATTCATGGATGTCAAAAATTCGCCTACATCATGTGGCCCCAAGGGAATAAAATATTGATCGTTTCTGGTGGGTAATCTTTTCTATACATTTTTTAGTTATGTCATGGGTAATTGAATATATATATATATATATATATATATATATATATATATATATATAGTGTGTTTGAGAGCGGTGTAATTTTAATTATCTATTTCCTCCGGTCCTATTTATAAGATAATATTTCAGGCTTTTCAATTGTCCTATTTATAAGATAAAATGCACAAATCTAGAAGCATTTATTATTTTTTCTCATATTTACCCTTGTTGACTATTAAAGGTTTTAAGGTGACACAATTACCATGATAGTGAAGTTTAATTTTAAATAGGGGTAAACTTGTAATCTTATAAAGTGATTTCTTGAGAATCAACGCATTAATTACTTTTATTAATATGTGTGTTTTGTCTGAATTGTCTTATAAATAGGACCAGAGGGAGTAGTATTTTTTTAAAATTCTATTTGAATTAGTATTCCAAAATTTCAACTAAATGAAATAACTTTTTATATTTTATCTTTAATTTTTTTCATAATTATTAAATTTTAAATTTTGGTATCAATATGTTGATTTGAGTGGAAGGGACTCGAGTCCCTTAAACATGTAGTCCTAGATGAATATGGATTTGGTGTAATTAACTGCAATATAGTCAGTAAATCCGGACCGTTCGATGAAAATCGGACGACTTAGAGGTCGAGATGCTGTAATGGGATTTAAAACACCATCTCGACCTCTGAGTCATCCAATCTCCATCGTATGGTCCAGATTTACCGACTGCAGTAACCGTAGAAAAAATCGACTACAACAAATCCAAGTTGGTCCCTGATTCAATACTTGGAATAATGTATATGGAAAAGAACACGGTTGGGAGAGGGGATACTCTAGAAAACAAGGAAATTCAAGTTTGGTCCAATAATTAATTAGCTAGTTTTATCAATTGCTTTCAATTCAATTAGTTAGCTTATCAAATTTCAACTTTAATCTTTTAGCTATTTTTTTAGTTTTTAGTTAGCTTATCAGTTAATTTTGTTATACATATGCTAATTCTTGAATTAACATGTGTCTATTGAATACAAGCAATTAAAAAACTCAAGATCATATTCAAATAACTTTAATATGAGATTTATTTTTTTATTGATATTTTAATATATAACTTTGTCTCAATTTTTTTCATGCAAACACACAAGTCTAAGTCCTACTGGTTTTGGTTTAGTAAGTTGTTTGCTATGTTGATGGTGTCCATAGGTGTTGTAATTTTGTTTAATTATGTCTACATTAGTGAACATAGCCGTAAGCCTGATTTACTGTGTCTGCTCTGATTGGAGGATTAATACAAACCTGTTTGTATTTCTCTGCAAGTTTCCATTAATTTAAGTCCTGGTTGTCCCTCTTGGCTGGTCTGTATTTCCCTTGGTTTGGTTCGTTGGTATTACTTTAATTTGGTGTAATTTCCTTGGACCAATTGTATCTCTTATTTGGTGATTACAAGGCGTTACTTTGTGTTTTAGCAGCCTGTCTCTTGGACCGAATGGAAGGGGCTGGTGTAGTAATCATTATTTTGTTTTGAGAAGCATTGTTTCTTTGTCATTTGTAAGAGTATAGTGTGGTACATGGTCTTTGAATTGTAATGCTTGGCTTGTTAGTGGGGTTGAGTTTACTTTTCTTATGGTATTGTCTTGGACCAATTTTGATGTGTCTAGTTTACATTTATTTTTGTTATCTTTGTATTGATTTGTAATGGGTTAGAGTACCCCTTGCACTCCTTTTAATATTAATAGCTTTTGCCTATAAAAAAAAATGATTGATACGTAATTGAATGATATATAATAATTAACTTTGTTTATATACTTTGATTGTGGACAAAATTGCTCATGTTAGAGGTGTAATTTTTTGTTCGTTACAGTGAAAAGATCAATAAGTATGCTAAGCTGTTGGGAGAAGTAGACCATATGGCAAAGAGAGTGGTGTTTGATAGCTATGGTTTGGACATGCAAGAATGTGATTCTCTCCTAGAATCAACTAATTATCTCCTCAGATGCTTCAAATACAGAGTACCCCAAATGGATGAAAATAATTTGGGAATCGATTCTCACACGGACATGTCCATTATATCCATATTGCATCAGCTCAGTAATCTAAATGGCTTGGAAATCAAAATGAAGAATGGGGAATGGACTGGGATTAGTGCATCACCCTCCTTCATGATCGTCTTGGCAGGCGACGCATTTCAAGTGAGTATAGCCCAACCTTTTTGGAAAAGATAAAAAATAAGAGTAGTAAGTTCAATAAATATAAAAGTTTAAGGTGTATAAGTTTAAGGTTTTGCTACTTTCTAGTTTTTTTTATTGAAGAGAGACATAAAAGTCAAAGTTACATAGGATCAAGTTGTGTAATCCTTACAAAATCATTTCGAAGATATAAAATGGATTTTGAACGAGAAACACGTGTATTACAAATGAGAATGTGAAAAAAATGAGGGAACACAATAAAAGTTACAGGATAATGGTTATAGGGAGTCAGAAAGATTTTTTCAAAAATTAAAAATAAAAATTCTAATAGTTAAAAGATTATCCCGCAACTGTAAAAATACTAAAACAATTTAAGAAAGTTAAGATAAATTTATTAGATGGTCAAAGAATGTACCAAAACCTTTTCTCACTAGCCTTGTAGAATTTCTCTAAGTTTATTGGATCTTAGATACATGTTGACCCAACCTATTAATTCAGGTCTTAATTAATAAATGTTGTATAAATATGATTTGTCATTTACATATGCATTTTCAAGGTTTAGGTGTGGAGTAATGGAAGGATACGCACATGTGAACACAAAGTTATAATGAATGCAAAGAAAACCAGATACTCTATGGGGCTATTTTCTTTTATGAGGAACATGATGAAGATACCAGAGGAGCTAATCGATGAGCAACATCCCTTGCGTTATAAACCAATATTTGACCATTATGATTACCTTCATTTTCAAAACAAAGTGAAAATCAAAGAACCTCATTCTCGAATCAAAGCCTATTGTGGAATATGCCAACATTAATCAGAAGGAGATTGTTCATGCCATTTGGTTGCTGCTTTGTGTTATGTATGTGTGTTCTTCGATCTATATTTGTCATCTCACTGTTTTAAAAAAAACAATTTATGGGCTACTACTATTGTGAACAATGTAGTTTTCTTGTTTAATGAATAATAATTGTCTAAGGTTTGTGGCAGATGTATGAACAGATCACGTGCTTATAAATTCCATTTCTCCTTAAAAGTTTAATTTTACGATGGCTAATCATTAATTATACTCTTGAATTTTGGAAATTATTTGAAAAGAAATATGTTGAACAAGCAATTACGTACATACAACTAAATATGTGTTGATTTTTTATTTTAACCACGTGTATCATGGTGGAGTTAGCTCTCCCAACGAAGACTTTTTCCATTCGCAAGACTTGAACCCGGGACCTTGCATAAGGGGAAACAAGCATGTAACACTTGAACCAACCCAGGTTGGTTAAATATGTGTTGATTTGAGTGGAAAGCGTTTGAAGCCCTTGTAAAACTTGCAAAACTATTAGCATGTTTGGCATATTGATTAAATCCCCTTTCAAACGTACTCCAAAGTAACAAATTATTGCTTTGATATATATTTTGTGTATATTAAAATGAAAAAATATATATTGGCCAAAATTATCAAATTTATATTTATAATTGTTATACAAACATACTTGAAATTTATTTCTCACAAGTTTTGACGTGTCGTTTGACTATTTTATAAATTTTCAATCTTATAAATAACTTATGAAAGTATGTGTTTGATAATAGTATGTGTGCTTATTTATGGGGGGTGAGGATTTTGAGTGGAAGTTTATACCAACAGATGGTTTGTCAGGTGGTTTGTTGTTTATGTGGAGGAAATCTAAATTTCAATTTCATGAATTTTTCACTGATTCACATTTTCTAGGTGTATGTGGGTGGTGGGGGATGAAAAGATTTTTTGTAATATTGTTAATGTTTATGCTCCTTGTGATTTGCTTGGTAAAAGAGACTTGTGGGGGAGAATAGTGGAGGTAAAGAAAAGTCGTGGTGGTGAAATGTGGTGTTTGGGTGGTGATTTTAATGCAGTGAAATCTAATCTGGAGCGAAAAGGTTCTACCTCTTTATGGAGAGGAAATGATATTTGTTATTTTGTTGGGTTTATAGATAAAACAAAGTTATTGGATCTTCCATTACATGGAAGAAAACATACTTGGTACAAGGATGATGGTAGTTGTATGAGTCGGTTGGATTGTTTTTCGGTTTCCCCTACATGGCTATCACAGTGGAGAAACGCTTCACAGTGGGGTTTGCAAAGAGGTTTGTCTGATTATTGTGCAATGATATTGAAAACTGGGATTATTAATTGGGGAGCAAAACCATTTAATGTCCTTGATTGTTGGAAGCTTGATCCTGGTTATGCAAAATTTGTAAAACATCATTGGAAAGATTTAAAGATTGAAGGTCGAGCAACTTTTGTCCTGAAAGAAAAGTTTAAGGCAATGAAGACACTGTTAAAGGAATGGAATAAGGAGTCTTTTGGTCAATTGGATAACAAAATAATAGAAGCTAGGAATAATTCAAATTTGTTGGATGTTAAGGCTGAAGAGTTTGGGTTGCTAGAGGAAGAAGTGAAACAACGAAAGGAATGGCGTGCTCACTTGGCCATTTTATGTCTAGGAAAGATAGCTTGCTTTTTCAGTAGTCAAGGCTTAGATGGTTGCGAGAGGGTGATGCTAATACCAGATTCTTCCATGGATTTATTAATAAAAGAAGATTGAGAAATGAGATCAGAACTTTATTGATACATAGTGTTCAGTACTCTAAACCAATTGCAATGAAAGAGGGAGCTAGGAGCTATTTTGAGCAACAGTTTCAGGAGCAGATGCATAATAGACCTCTTATTGATGGTGTGCAATTTCAACAATTATCAGAGACAGATGCTAGTATGTTGATTTTGCTTTTTTCTAAGGAGGAAGTGAAGGAAGCTGTGTGGGCTTGTGAAGGTTCAAAAAGTCCTGGTCTAGATGGCTATAATTTCAACTTTATTAAAGATTTTTGGGAGGTATTGAAGACTGATTTTTTAGCTTTTGTGCATGAATTCTATATTAATGACAAGCTTGTTAAAGGTTCAAATAGTTCTTTTATTGTGCTAGTCCCAAAGACAGAGAACCCTCAGAGAGTGGAAGAGTATAGGCCAATCTCTCTAATTGGTTGTATGTATAAGGTTGTGGCCAAAGGTGTTGGCCAACAGATTGCGCAGGGTGATCAATATTGTCATATTAGATTGTCAGTTAGCATTTGTACAAGGTAGATTCATTCTAGATGGTATCTTGATTGCTAATGAAATTGTAGAGGAGATTAAAAGAGAAAAAAGAAGTAGTGTGTTATTTAAAGTGGACTTTGAAAAGGCCTATGACTCAGTTAATTGGGAATTTCTACAGTATGTTATGGGGAGGATGGGGTTCCCATTCAAATGGAGATCATGGGTAGCTGAATGTTTACGTACTACCAAAATATCTGTTTTGCTGAATGGGAGTCATTCTGGTGAGTTTGGTGTTGGGAGGGGGTTAAGGCAAGGGGATCCACTAGCGCCTTTTTTGTTCCTTATTGCAGCTGAGGGTCTCCATGGTTATGATGTGCAAAGTAGTTGAAACTCAATCCTTTAATGGTCTTGGGGCTGGTAGAGATTCAGTATCAGTGTCACATCTTTAATATGCAGATGATACTCTAATTATTGGGGAAGCATCTATGCATAATATTTGGGCTATTAAGGCTATCTTTCAGTTGTTCGAGTTGGTGGCAGGCCTTAAAGTCAATTTTCATAAAAGTAAGCTTTATGGGGTTAATGTTGACAAAAGGTTGTTGGATGGCATGGCTTTGTTTTTAAATTGTAAAATGGGCTCTCTACCTTTTTTGTATTTGGGTTTACCTATTGGTGCCAACCCAAGGAAGCTGATAACTTGGGAACCAATCATTAAAAAGGTGCAGAAGAGGTTGTCTAAGTGGAAAAGTAAAACTCTCTCCTTTGGTAGTAGAAGCGTCCTCTTGAAATCTATCATTCATTCCATCCTGGTCTACTTTCTTTCTTTCTTCAAGGCTCCAAAAGGTATTATCTTTAAACTTGAATCTCTCTTTAGGAATTTTTTGTGTGGTGGGAATGAAGATAATAGTAAGATTTCTTGGGTTGCATGGGAGGATGTGTGTAGAAGTAAGAGGCATGGGGGTTGGGTATTAATTAGAGAATAACGGTCTTTCAATCTTTCATTGTTAGGGAAATGGAGATGGAGATTGTTAGTAGATAAGGGTAATTTGTGAAATAGGATGTTAACTTATATTTATGGGGAAACTTTAGTGAGGGGGAATTATAGAACGATGAAAGGCTCTGATTGGTAGGGTGACTTGTGGAGTATTGATAAGGAGGAAAGGGTTAAAGATGGTTGATTCTCTAGTAGGTGTAATAAGGTAGTAGGGGATGGGTGTGATACTTTTTTTTGGTTGGAACCTTGGTGTGGCCCAACAGCTTTCTGTGACAAGTACAAAAGATTATACTCAATTACAAATAATAAAAGGGCTTACGTTTCTGATATGGTAGAAAGGAGGGATGGGGCGTGGGTGTGGAATTGGAGTTGGAGGCGAAATCCCTTCCAACGGGAGAGTGAATTATTAGCACAATTGACAGCAGAAACTAACTCTTTGTGCTTGCAGCCTGGATTTCTGGATTCTTGGTCTTGGAATGCTACTAATGATGGTGTTTATTCAGTTAGTTCAACTTATCAAGTCATTGTTAATGAAGATATATATGCAGAATTTCCTTCTTATAAGTTTATTTGGTCAAAATTTATACCTTCAAAAGTTTCTGGTTTTGCTTGGAGAACTATGTTAAATCGAATTCCAACAAAACAGAATTTGATTAAAAGAAGGATATTTTTGTCTTGTGGAGGATCTTGTGTGTGGTGTGGTCATGATTTGGAGACAGTTTCTCATTTATTCTTTGAATGTCCTTTTGCATATGGCATTTGAATGTTGTGTTTAAATTGGTTTGGTTTCTCTTCAGCTCTACATAGTTCTTGTTGCATTCATTTAGCACATTTTGTGGGGCTTCCAAATTGCTCTAGTGGAAATCTTTTATGATGGTTAGCTATTTGGATGGTTGTTCTCTGGTCACTTTGGATTGCAAGAAATGAGGTTGTTTTTTCAGACAACAGAATTATACAATCAGATTTGCTAGAGGTAATTAAAGTTCATTCATGGAATTGGCTTAAGGCAAATGATTTATCATTTCAGTATTCTTTTTCATCTTGGGCAGCTACTCCTAATGTCTGTCTTAATTTTTTATGATATTTTCTGGTTTAAGTAGTTGTTTTTATGTTGGACTTGTATATATTCTTTTTTCGGGTTGGGTGCAGTGGCTCAAGTTTTGGGATGTTGCGACTTCTTGAATTATTGCAATCTTACAGTGTTGTTGTGTTGGATTTGGTGTTGTTTTCTCTTGGCACATTGTTAATGTCAAGTTTCCTTCTCTCTCTGCCTGGAGTTTAGCTTTTCGTTACCTTTGCTAATGTGATTTGTTGGATATGGTAATTGGTTTGACTTCTGTTAGAGGAGGGTGGTATTTAGTTCTTGCTGGGAAGGTGTTTATTTGTATTATTTTTATTCTCAGTATTTTTTCTTTCCTTTACCTATTGTATTTGTATATGGGTTAGAGTACCACTTGTACTCTCTTTAATTTTATTCTCTTTGCTTAGCAAATAAATAAATAAATAACTTATGAAAGGCAATATCAATTTGAGTCACTTTGAATAATTTTCTCTTCAATGAATACTTATGAAAGAAAAAATATGATGAATAAAAAAAGTGAAATGAATTCATCTTCTCCTATAATTTAAAATTAAGTATGAGAAAATTTTTAAAAAAGTTGAGTTGCAAAATTAATTTCAACTTATGGGAGAAGGTAAATTCATTTTACTTTCTTGATTCATTCTATTTTTTTCTCACATAATTAGAAGTTTATCCAAATTAACCTATCTTATTTTATAAAGAAAGCATCTCTTTGTCTAAATAGAATAAGTCATGACATTGTACAAAATATTTATAGCAGATTTTAATGCATTTTTAATAATGAACTATTGTAAATTTAAGCAAAAGTCCAAAAGTAAGGTTCGTTTGGGGTGATTGCAAATTTTTAATTTTTTTATTTTCAAATAATCTTAATCATGTTTTTACAATTTAAAATTAAAAATTAAAAATCATTTTATGTGATGTTGATTTTAAAAATCATAAAAAAGTGATTTTTAATTTTTTGTTTTGAGTTTTAAAACGTGATGAGAAATTTTTTAAAATAAAAAACTGAAAAATGACAATCACATGAAATCGGACATAAATGAATCGACTTGATTATACGTGTGAAATTATTAAGTGGTCCTAATAAATTAAAGTATGCATATATGTACTCTTAATTGCTGAGACCTTGTTCTGAGGTGATGCTACGTTTTTAAATATGTGAATATAGATGCGTTGGCTATCGTAAACAGTGGTCTGCTGACAATTTCTTCCTTTGGTACAAATTTAACACATTATGGTATTTGTACAAAAATAAAGGATCGTACAATATAAAATTATTTATTTTATGTTTAACTTATGTTTCTTTTGGTCATAGAAAAATAGAACAAAAATGAAATAGGAGTAGTAAAATAGGGGTGAAGTGTATATGCCGAGTTGTTTGGTAAGTAGGTGAAATAGAGCTAAAATACATAAAGTAAATGGGTCTTAGGCTGAAATTAATTCTCCCTGAATAGATGAGAAAAGGGGAGAAATAGAGTTGCATCTCTTGATTAATGTTTCCCCAACCAGTCTAGAACCTACATACAATGTCTTCAAGTCGCAAGCTCCCATGTGCACTCTTGCAATGAGATATGACGATAACATTTCACAAAAATAATAAAAAATTTTATTTTTCTTCTATTTCTTTTATCAAATTAAACAACTCACTTTCACATCTTCATTTTATTTCTCACCTATTACACTCATACCAAACAATTATTAAATCACCTCTATCTCTTTTCTATTTCTCTTTTTTCCATTTCTCTTCTCTCTATTTCCCTAATATGACCAAACATAGGCTTAGTCCGTTGGCCAATTTGCGGGTTTAATAATAAAGAAATAAAATTTAAAAAATGATAAAAAAAAACCTGAAAATATGTTTTAATTTTATTTCCTTTAAAATATAATCGTTTTATTTTAATTCCTTAAATTATTTTTTTAGCTTTTCGTCCTCCTTAATTTTATAAAATAATGTTAAACAAGTTTAACATTTCACTAATGTGGGGCAACCTAAAATAAATGAGAACGACCAAAATGAAATTTAATTATAATTTAATGATAAAAAGTATTTAACCTTAAAAATATTTAAAGTGTTGGAATGTATGGACACAAACACAAGCACTATAATTCGAAGGGGTCAATGTTTCTTGGATAGGACTCAGTATAAACTAAACTATATAGTTTTCTACTTTTTTTTATCCCTCTCCCTCAATAAAGATAAGAGTCTTGGCATTTAGTTTAAAGTTAAATAGAATTAATTTTAATAATTAGATTTATATATAAATAAATAATTTATGATTTGTGGAGCACATTGAACAACAATAATTTAAAATCAATTCTAATTACATAATTAATTTTCACTATTATGATACCCCATGTATTATTAAATTCAATAAATGATGTGGCAACACAACATTAAATGACTGTGTATATATATTAAACTCATATATATAAATTAGTATACAAACAGACACTCAATTTTAATATATATTCGTACGTACGTTCATTGCTAAGGTTTCTTATTGAGTATGGACAAACAAAATAAGACATTTTAGCCCCAACAAAACTGATAAAAATATTACATTAGTCCTTCAAATCAATATCAATTGCCCCAAATAAAATCACACAAAACGGGGGGATCCAACACCACTCTATAGCATTCTGAACACAAATTCTTTCTATCAAGAAAGAAAGCATACTATTGAGTGATCAAGCATTATGGGATCCCAAACACAGTCTCAACTTCCTGTTGTTGACTTCACCGATGAAAACATGAAGCCAGGCACTGACACGTGGCTCTCAGCCTGCCATGTCGTGAGGACTGCACTAGAGGACCATGGTTGTTTCGTGGCACGCTTTGATAAAATCAACAAAGAGCTTTGCGACTCTGTTATCTCTGCAATGGAAGAATTATTCAGTCTCCCAATGGAAACAAAAGTACAAAACACTAGTGACAAGCTTTTCCATGGCTACTTAGGACAAGTCTCTTGGCTTCCTTTATATGAATCTTTGGGCATTGATGATCCATTAACTATAGATGGATGTCACAAATTCACCCACATCATGTGGCCCCAAGGGAATGATCGCTTTTGGTAGGTACCCTTCATGTTAGTTATTTTAGTTACCTTTAATTTATAGTTAAATAAAATTACATTTAAAATAATGACTGAAAATGAATTATATATGAATTACAATATATATTTAATGGAAATGATTTTAAATCACTTATTATAAAATTGATTATGTAATATACTGGTTTTTTTTTCATAAATAAGGTATTGGATTCGAGATTTATATACAAAAATATCCTGTTGGAAAAGTTAGTGTCACTATCTGGATATTTCCAGCTAGAGCAGGAGAATACACGTGGTCTAGACAAAAAGAAAAGAGTTAATATACAATTTTATTCCTGAAAGTGACATGTGTTTACCTTTGGTCTTGAAAGTTTTTTCGTATACAAATTAGTCCCAAAAAAATTAAAATTGATAACTAAGGGCCTATTTGGTTTATATTTTCATTTCCTGTTTTCATTCTATTTCCTGTTTTCTGAAATTTTACAAAGGAAAAACTGAAAATGCTGGAAACAACAATTTTTTGTTTTCAGCATTTTCAATTTTTCCTTTGTAAAATTTCAGAAAACAGAAAACAGAAAATGGAAACATGAAATGAAAATGCAAGTCAAACAGGCCCTAATTGATCCCTCAATTAACATATGTTAGTCTAATAAAGCAGAAGTCTCAACTGTCAAGTTATGTGCATATTAGTAGTGTTAAGTGACACATAAGATGTTTGTTTGTGTTGCACCATGTATTTCCTAAAGAACATGTGTAGCGTACGTGTTTGCTAGAGTTCTCCCTCTAATTGAATGATAATAATTAATAGACTTTGTTTATATTGTGATTGTGAACAATTGGTGATGGTAGAAGTTGATAATTTCATTTTCTATGTAGTGAAAGTGTCAATGAGTATTCTAAGCTGTTGGGAGAATTAGACCATTTGGCCAAGAGGATGGTGTTTGAGAGCTATGGTGTGGACATGCAACGATGCGAATCTTTGATAGAATCAAGCAATTATCTCCTTCGATGCTTGAAATACAGAGCACCCCAGGTGGATGAAACTGATTTGGGAATGCATTCTCACTCTGACTTGACCCTCTTATCCGTATTGCATCAGCTGAATAATCTAAATGGCTTAGAAATCAAAATGAAGGATGGGGAGTGGAGAGGGGTTGATGCTTCACCCTCTCTGTTTGTGATCATGGCAGGTGATGCATTCAAGGTGAGTATAATGAGAGAACATTAAAATTTTGGTCACTTTAACTTTCTTAATTAATTAGTGTGTAAGAATATGATTCAAATTAAAATTGAAAGTATCCCATGATGGTTGGTTGGAGGGACCTGGAGGGGAGGGGAGGGATTTTAAGAAGGTTTTTATATTTGGTTCATTTTTTTAGGAGGTAGGAAAACTGACGAGAGGAGGATTTGGAGGAGATGGAATGAAGTTAAAAATAAAACAATTAAAATTATTTAAATATTCTTCCACTCATATTAATAAAGTTAGATGTTATAAATGTATAAGGATGTAAAAGTAAATTAGTTTTATTTTTCCTCTCTTCCCTTTGTAAACCAAACAAGAAAGGTCTCATCTTCCCTCACTTTACCTTCTGGAACCAAACAAGATAAAATATCATTTCACTCCTCACCTCCTCTTCATTTCATTAAAATCCCTCCCTTCCCCTTCCCTCGTTTGAATCAAACATGCCCTTAAGTAAGGTCAGGTTCTAGCTTTGTGGAAAAAATCTCTGATGGGAGAGTTAGCCCCACCATGATATGGATGTTCCCTGCTTGAGCGCGCAGTATTGCGAGCATACTCGTGGTTTATATAAAAAAAAAATTAAAATTGAAAGTATGATGGAGTGAAGTAGTCCATTGACATATAGAATTGATGTTATTTTATTTAGTTATACTCTTTATTTAGATGTGTATTTTTGTGACCTAGGTGTGGAGTAATGGGAGGATATGTGCATGTGAACACAGAGTTATAATGAATGTGGAGAAGACCAGATACTCTATGGGACTATTTTCTTTTGGTAGTAAGACGATGCAAATACCAGAGGAGCTAATCAATGAGCAACGTCCCTTGCGTTATAAACCAATATTTGACCATTATGAATACATTCGTTTCTATGAAAAAGTGAAAATCAAAGAATCTGATTCCCGAATCGAAGCATATTGTGGAATCTGAGGAATTGTTCGTGCCAAGTGATCTTATCTGTGAATAAAAAGTTGGGTTATTGTAGTTGGTTGTTGCCTTGTGTGTGTGCTCTTATAGTGTTATTTAATTTGTACTTTTTCTTTTGAATGATTTGTGGGCTACTATTGTAAATGATGTAATCGCTTAAGCTTTCTTGGTTAATGAATAAATGGTCTAAGGTTTGTGGAAGATGTACCAACAAAATGGGCTGATAAATGTAATTCCAATTTGTGGTTATAATAAAGATTTTTTGAAAAGCATAATTAATTATATGTTGAACAAAAGAATGCGGTTCTTTTTTAGAATACAAGTGAAATATTTCATGCGTTTCAAATGCTAACCATGAGATTGGACAAAAAAAATGAGAGAATGGAAGATAATCAAAGGAGGGAAAGCCTTCTCCTTATTTGTGGTTTTCTTTTCTTAGAAGTATGAGAAAGGGGAAAGAAACAATTCTCAATTAACTAGTTAACCTTCTAAAATTCTTTTTCAAATTTTTATCTAAGCTCCCACAAAAATAGATGAGGAGAAAAAGTAGAGAAATTTGACACCTAATTAAACTCATCAATAATGATATACACCAAAAACTCTCATTTTTCTTACATATATTTTTTAAAACAAAGAAAAAGAGGGGAAGTGTTCAAAGCTTGTTGAATAGTTCTCTTTATGTTTGATTCCCTTCTAGCAATACCAAGAACTGAGTGCATACATGATACAATGAAGAACACTTGATTTGTTTCGTACATATCAAGCCAATAACAATGATGGTATTTTACCCAAATGAAATTCTCTATATATGTCTATGCACAAAAGAAATACAAAATTGATTCCAATTCTTTCCGAACATAATAACTATCAAAGTTCAAAAGAAAATGAAACTTAACAAGAAATTAACTGTCTCAACAATCGAAAAGAGCTATCTCTGCCAGTAAAATATATTACCAATCGATCAATAAGTTCTGATAGCCTAAGTGCCCCCTTAACAAAGGCTCAAAAGTGTGTGCGTCCATGTTTAAAGTGGAGTATGGCATAGTTGCACTTGAACAAGCATATTTTGGTTTTTTTTTTTTTTTGTTTAATCACAGGTATCCTCCACATGAGGCAATCCTGTTCTACCCAGGAAGAAAACAAGCATGTACTACTTAAACCAACCCCCGTTGGTACAAGCATATATATTTTGGTTTGAGAAAATATTTTTTATTTTCTTATTTTATTTTTATTTTTAATTATAAAATATCACCTTATTTTTACTTTATTTTTAGTGTGACTCTTGTTCTGATCTGCAGTTCTTTGGGACAGCATTCATATAGTTCTGTTCTGCTTATTCTATATTGCTAAATTCTTGCAAGGAGGAATAACAGGTTCCATGCATGTTCTGCAAATCCAAGTTTTTCAAACTTCTGGAAGCTGTATGCTCCTCCAAAAGTTCTTGTTTTTTTGCTTGATAATATAAGCTTCTTCCAAGGTGCAACTTCTTTAGGAGAAACATTATTATCATGATGTTGATTATCTGTTATGTTGCTTTTATACATGTACACAGACATTAATTAATGATCTGGTATATATATATGCTTTTCAGAAGCTTAAATGTGCATGGTTGATGCTATGCTTGTGTTTCATATAAGGTCTATCTGGCTGCTCATAATAATTTCATTTTCAATTGATTTTTGTAATTTACTTGACTTGATTAAAGTTAAAGTAATTCCTGAATTTATGTTTGGTTTACATTTTTATTTTTTATTTTCATTATGTTTTTTTTTTTTTTGAAATTTAACAAAAGCAAAAATTGAAAATACTAAAAACAGAATTCACTGTTATAATATAAGGACAAAAAATAGAAGTTCCAAATTTGAAAAGAGGAGGTGGGGTTTGGGCAATTGAGATCTATGGGCGGAACCGTAATGGGGATTGGTTCTTCTACAATCACTTAAACAGAGTATGGGAAATCTTGCTGGAAGACAAAAATCGAATAAATAAATAATTTCCTTGATATCTTATATTATCATGAGAGAGTACATTCAATTATTCATATTTACGTGTATATATATGTCATATCATTTCACATTTTAATAGTTTTCATCATCTTATATATACACTTATATATTTTGATTCTGTTACGTATTCCAAAGAAAAGATATTGTGTTCTTTTCGTATCCGACAATTTTGTTAGGAAATAGGAATATGCTTGGCGCGCAAGGTTGCAGAATATATAATAGTAATAGAATAGATAATAGAATAGACATAGATAAGATAGTGTTTTTTTTTCCTTCCAATTAAAATGAAAATGAGACAAATTTTTATTCCAAAATATATGAGGGATAGTGGTCCTAAAAGCTGTCCAGCAGTAGGGGACCAATTATTATAGACATGAAGATAATCACCTGAAACTAATTGGGACCTGAAAATGAAACAAATTGTTGTCAATTAATAAATTGCTGTCTAATTAATGAAACAAATTATATTAATTGATCAATACCTATAGCAATAGTACGTACATAACTAATAATCAATATCTATAATTATAAAACTAGAAGATAAAAACCCACCACCAGTTGTAGGGGACCGAAAAATATTTGTTTTTAATAAGTTTCCATCAATTGATCAATAATTATAGCTTATGTAACTAATAATACTAATTAATTTCTATAGTACATGACCTTATTCGGAAACTGAATGAAAATAGAAACAAAAACGTTGCAATTAATGTGGTCCAGAAAGCAGATAAAATCATAGATCATATCCAAATGATATAGTTAGCTAGCTAGTCGTTTAATTTGAAAATTGGATCTCTTTTTGCCGGCGTCATATACCTATTTTATTTCAACCTTGAGTAAGGATGATTTATTTTGGTTAAGATAGAAAGAGAAATATATTGCTATAGAAATACATTAATTAAAGAAAGATGGTAGCTATACGAAGTTGCAACCAAACCAAGCCTTGACAAATCTGATACGATTAGGAAAGGAAAGGAAGGACAATAATTTTCTATGCTGATGAATCAAGACACCAAATAGTCCGATGGTTATATTAATAAAAGAAACGAACACATTCTTCTTGATTTCTTTTCACATTTAATATTTATTGTGAATTAAAGATGTAGGTAATGTATATAACATTATCCTGTTTTTAAGATGCATAAAGCTACCCCAATTTATTTTTATCTAGGGTTGTTAATCAATCCCATCCAATATAAATTATAATCTTAAATAAAAAAATTGAAAATCAAATCAAACTCATATAAAAAAACCACATTTCTTCTATTGAATGTAATTGGTTTTTAAATAGTATTTTAAAAATCAATTCAATCAAGTTCAAATCGAGCTTGTATGGATATTATTTTATTGGGAAAAATATGTTTTACGTCCCTATAATCCCGATCAACTTTGGTCTTCGTCTCTATACTTTAAATTATTTGTTTTTTGTCCTTGAACTTTCTAAACCATCAATCCGTGATCCCTGACCGTTAGTGAGATATGTTAACCTAATAAGTTGGGTAACAAAAGTTACATGTCAGCCTCAATAGTGAGCTCCGAATAGCTGATTCATCTAATTAATCTTTTTTCATTAATTTTTTAATTATTAAAATAACCCTAATTATTAAATTAGGTTTTTTATCGGGTAAAATTGCTAAGGTGAAAACCCTAATTTAGTTATTAGGGTTATTTTAATAATGAAAAATTAATAATAAAAAGTTAATTAGATGAGTCAGTTATTTGAGACTCAATATTGAAGTTCACATGTAACTTCTGTTAGTCAGATCATCAGGTTAACCAATCTCACTAACAGTAAGGACCACAGTTTGGAGTTTAGAAAGTTTAGGGACAAAAAACACAGGACTTAAAGTACATGGACGAAGGCTAAAGTCGACCGAAACTATATGGACGAAAAATATATTTTTCTCTATTTTATTTATAAAATAATCATATATTTATGAATTACTCATGTCAATTTATCTTTTTATGATTTCATTATTTCACTTACATAGTAAGAAAAAGAATCGATTGTTCATAAGGTGAAAAATAATCACATCTGTGGAACCTATTGGGATTGTTAAAAATCGATTTTGCATTTTGTACAACGCATAACTAAACAGACATTTAATGAGTAAACCCCCACATTGGCCCCTCACTTTTTTCGCGTCATGCAAATTGGTCTCTAACTTAAATAAATAACTTCGTTAGTCCCTAACTTAGTTCACCGTCAAATAAATTAGTCCAAAACCAATAACTCTGTTAGTTAAGAACTAACATGTCACGTTAACGTGACATGTGATCTTATAAACAACTTCGTTTTTGCTTCTTTGACCCCTTCCGCACTCTCCCCTCTTCTTTCTTTACAGTTTACCCTCTTTCTCCGCCATTGTTACTCATCCACTATTATAGCCTCTTTCCAGGGCAGCCTTCTAGGCAAAATCCTTTTATGCGTCACTGTTTCTTGGGATTGTTTTATTAAACAAATGCCAAGTTCGGTAGCTAGTGAAATTTGCGAAATTCTTCTCACAGTAATGCTTGTCGGTGTGAAATTATTGCTGTATTAAGCCTTCAGACCTTCACCTGTAAAGCCCTTGTGATGTGTTTCAAATTTCAAAATAAATATGGCCAAAAAGCAAAGTAGAATTCCTTTGACCTCAAAATCTAAGATCTTTCAATATGTTGTGGGTCATGTCTGAAGCCTTGCATGCATTTGAGTTGCAATTGATGAATACTTGAGTTTTTGCTAGATTTTGTGGTGGGTTTATTCCAATCATTGGAAGAGGTTATATATCTCATCTGGAAAACAATAGTATAATGAGATTCTTTACTGAAGTGATGTGAGAACATTATATTGGTGGTGGTTAAAAACATCTAATGGGTTTGTTATCAATATCATTATATCAAGGTTAGTTTGTTGACTGGATTTAATTAGATGTTACATGTTGAGAAAAGTCATGCGTCATTTTAGCATTTTATCATCTTGGCATAACAAATTAGATTAGTTAAATTAATGTATGCTGAACGTTTTGGACTTGTTTGGAAGCTTAGTTGTTTATGTTATCAGTATCACTCTTCTGCTCATTATATTGCTAAAAGGTAGCACCCGCTCTGCCAGAGAAAAAGAAACCATAGTTACTCTTCTTCCCTTTAAATATCCTTGTATTCTCATATTTTTTCAAACTTATGATTGATTTTTTTAATTCTATTCCAACTAAAATGGCTCATAAAAGTAGTTTTGAAACTTTGGTTATTACTGACTATGAGGCATTGATACTTTAGAAAGGTTTCTAAACTATCACTTAAATTTCTGGTATTTTGTGCTAGGATTATTTTCTGGTTCTTTATCAGATTTCAATGTTAAATTCTTATCCTTCTACTTAAATGGATACCTGAACTATTATTCATCTTATCCCTATTAGAATAATCAGTAGCATTTCAAATTATTTGAGTGAACCCAATTTTCGTAGTTCCAGAAACTGTCATCTTCCTCCAAAGTTGGTTTATAAATTATAACTACATGGGGAATAAGCTTCTGAGTTAGTCTCTTTCTGTCATGTGGAAATCAGCCACTGGGCAATGTCAATGCTTCTTTTTCCTTCAAATAATCATAAGGTCCTTTTTTTATGAAAGTTAGCCACCTTACATTGAGAAATAAATGGACAAATGTTTCTGGAACTAAGCCTGCACATGGGGCACTTATTAGGAGAAAGATCCATGTGAAGTCCACTAATATGGATGAGTAATAGAGAGGAATAATAGTGAATGAGTAACAATGGTGGAGAAAGAGGGTAAACTATAAAGAAAGAAGAGGGGAGAGGGCAGAGGGGGTCAAAGATGTAAAAACAGTGTCGTTTATAAGCTGACATGTAACATGACATGACATGTCAGCTCCTAACCAATGCAGTTATTGGTTTTGGACTAATTTGCATGACAGTGAACTAAGTTAGGGACTAACGGAGCTATTTATTTAAGTCAGGGACCAATTTACATGATGCGAAAAAAGTGAGAGACCAATGTGGGGGTTTACTCAACATTTAATGCATATTTGGATTTTCGTTTCCACCAACCCGAACTGCATTTACCCATAAGTATGAGATGGGATGGATCATGTTGAATATACACATGGTTTTTTCAAACAATAAATTAAACATGCAAACATCTATATCATGATAGGACTAACTATCCCAGCAGGGTTTAAAAATTACGCATGTCTCACACTATTATGTACTTAAGATGTGGCTACCAATAAGGTTATAATAGGCTAACCAAAATTTTTAGATTTGATAGTGCACTTTAAAAAAAATTAACAATTGTAATTTTAGAAATTTCATCGTTTATTATACATGTATATATATCTTAATAAAATCCCAACCATTAATTTTCCAATCAATATCTTTCTTTACATTCCATCTTCTAAAATGCATCTCTACATTTTATAAGAGCTAAATCCAACAAAATCTCCATTTCTCTCAGCTAAGGAGTAATGGCTTCCTTTTTATATTTTTATTCATTGGTCTCTTTCATTTATTTTTCCTGCAAGGATCCTCTGCTTTTCACCATAAAGTGAGAGAACCGACTTCATATTTCTTTCATTTCCAAAAATTTAACACTGCAAAAATATGGTACTATAGTTTTTCTTATCTTATGCATGTGCAGTGCTTTTGTTTAAGATGTATTGCACATAAGATTATTATTAATAAATAATTGACAAATAAATTAGCATCATTAAACTGATATAATGGGTGTACTGCACTTCCAATTTCTCAACAGTAAACACCAGCAGTACCTAGGTATGCATATGGCTCTAGTAGAAAAGCACTTTTAAGCACCAAAGATCTACTCTACATAGTGGTATGAAGGTTTCACAAAGATGTATCATTCCCCAGATTGTATAGCATACAAATCCTACAATACAGTTATTAAAACTATTCAATGCAATGCAGCATAATCTAATCACTAGAAGAGTCATCAACCAACTCAACATGCAGGATAAAGTTACACCAGCAGCCATGGACACACCTTAGGCTGGAACAGTTTTTGTTTTGGCCCCAATTTTTCTCCAAGAAACACTAGGCATAATTTGTTTTGTGTCCACACGGTCTTTGTACTGAATAGCGAAATTGAGCAGTGAGTCAAGGAGAGAATCTGAAAGGAAGTGTGGTTTCAGTCCCAGATCAACTAGCTTAGTGTTCTTGCAATTGTAGTAATGCTCCTCTGCCTCCACTCTTGGGTTAGGCACAGATATGGTTTTCACATCAAGGCCCAGCTTCTCACCAGCTTTTGTAACAAGGTTGGCAAGTTCACTCACTTTAAACTGCTCAGTAAATTGATTGAAGACTCGGAACTCTCCAGGTTTCGCCGGGTTTGCAATGGCAAGTTCAACACATTGCACAGTATCTCTGATGTCAAGGAAGCCCCTAGTCTGAAATATGTGCATTACAAAATACAGACAAAAAATTAGCACCAGAGCATTTCATAAGTTTTCCCCATAGATAAACAGATCAATTCAGCTAAATTATGAAGATAAAAAGAAAATAGAGCAAAAGAACAAATCAAATCATGGTATTAGATCTTATAGATGGAATGGAACAAGGTGTACATGGCAATGAGATAAAGTCAATGTTTAACAATGTATAATAGTTGGAGAGGCTAATCACAGTTATTATCAACAACTCGCAGATATCTAGACTAAGTTACAACAAATACCATGATATTACCAACAATGGGGAAAGGGGGGTGAATAGATTATGAGGGAAGTTTAAAAAATGAATGGAATCCAAAAAACTGCTAACTTTGATCTGTTCACTATTTCCCACATTAAAATATCTTAGGAGCAACTTATGAGAAGTGAGTTCAAATCTTCAGATAGACATTTAATGCAAGCCACCAAAGTTTTCTAGTAGCTTCTATAATCTGACACATACCCAATGCAACTTCAAAACCAGGTAGAATCTTTAAGCTAAAATCATACACTGCAATGCAGGAGGGGATTGACAATATTGTTAACTGTATTTAGTGCAAATGAATGAAAACATAAATGCAAGTGATCCAGAGTTGCATTTAATTAAAATAAATAATTTGGTTACAAGGCTTATAAATTGATTTCATTGATCATGTCACGTGAATACTCAATTTTTAAGACACTCAAGACAGGAAGAGGAATTTCCTACTTTGTGTATTACCATGTATTAATAATATTATACTAGCAGTAGGCCAGTAGCCATTTCTAATAACAAAATCTTTTGCAGTATCACACAAAGTGGCATGTAAACCTCATCTCATACTTCTTTACCATATAGAACTTCATGGTATGATAAATCAATAATTAAATATTCTGACTATCTAAGAAAGTAATTCAAACAAGAAACTAAGTTATCAAAACAGAACTTACAGAATTTGATCTAAAGTTTTGAAGGGGCCACAAAACCTCTTTGTTGGAGATCATGTGAGCCTTACATTGATTTTGCTATATGTGTGCTTCTTATATAAATAAACAATTTTTTAAATTTTTTATTTGAATAAAATATTTTGAAGTGTTCAAATAATTAATACAATATAATAAATTAAATGAAAAAAAAAAACTACCTACATTTGAAGTATTACTCTACTGAAAGCGTAAAATATTATTAATAGATTCAAAAAAAAAAAAAAATTGTTTAATGTATCTTTGCAATGTAAATTACCACATTGTCTACAATAATATGGTTTGATTAGTATCATCACTATTTGTTGTAATTGTAAATAATTTAAAGTTAAAATTAAGTGAACCAATTATCAATCAAGTAGTGTGTGTTTGATTTCTGTATTTCTAGCAAAATTTGACACAATTTTGGATTGTATTGGTATGCTTAATCAGTTAATGGATCAGTGAAAGTAATTGACTGTCATGGCAGGCTGAATTAGGTATTTATATAGAATGAATAAACATATATGAATAAATTTGTATTTCACAAGGCAATAAAGTTCTGATAAATATCTTAATATAGTTACAGTTAATTTAAAAAAAAAAATGTGGGGACACCTCTAAGAAGCTCCATTAATGCTCTCTGTCACTGGTTCTGCTCAATTGTCTAATACATACAAATTAAACATGTCCTGATTCGAAATATTCCAAAATTTATGTCCTTGCCATTGCAATCATCAACCACCATTCCTCTACTTATCAATAAGAAATAAACAAATAGATGGGTAAGTTACCTGGCCTCCTTTACCATATACAGTGAGTGGATGGCCAACAGCAGCCTGGACACAGAACCGATTCAATGCAGTTCCAAATACCGCATCATAATCAAACCTGTTACACAGCATTTCATGCATTGCAGTCTCATCTGTTCTTACCCCATATACCACTCCTTGATTCAGATCAGTTGCTCGAATCCCCCAAGCTTTGCAAGTGAAGGCTATGTTATGTGAATCATGTACCTTGCTTAGATGATAGAATGAGCTAGCTTGCTTGGGATATGGCAAAGTGTCTGTCCTTCCATTGTGAGTAATGGTAATATAACCTTCCTCAATATCAATATTTGGAGTCCCATATTCACCCATGGTCCCAAGCTTAACTAAATGACACTGCTCTCTGAACTCTTTTATAGCAAAGAGCACATTCAGTGTCCCAACAACATTGTTTTGCTGTGTATATACGGCTCTTGACCGATCTATCATAGAGTAAGGAGCAGATCGCTGTTCCCCAAAGTGTACAACAGCATCAGGTTCAAATGACTTGAAGGTTTCAGATAAGAACTCAAATTCACAAATGTCACCAATGTAGAGCTCAATACTTTTCCCAGTGAGAGATTTCCAACACTGAAGGCGATTTTGGATAGACGAAATTGGTGTTAGAGAATCTAGTCCAAGCTGGTGATCAAAAAGGCGTCGAACAAGGTTATCTACAATGGCAACCTCATAACCCTTGTTAGAAAGGTGGAGGGCAGTTGCCCAACCACAGTATCCATCTCCCCCAATGACCATGACTCGCTGTGGCTTAAAAGGGTCGCCAGAGCTAGTTTGAACTGGGGCTTCCTGGCTTGTTGAAACTGCAGTAGCATGTACAACTGCAGAACTTCTTCTTGGCTTCTGTTCTTGCAAGGAAAGCCTTCTAAATGGAAGTCTGGATTTATTGCAAGCAACCATGATAGAGAAAGATGTTGAACATTGGTTCAACGGTTTTAAGTAAGGTTTATTTCTAGAGGAGATAGTCAAGGAGCAAGAAGATGATAGTAATTGAGCCATCTCAATCTGAGGCTCCTTTTAACTGCTTTGAGCACGTTCCTGAAACAAGAATCAAAACCCTGTCATTTGTATTTTTTGCTTCAAGTAATAATAAAATGCATAGTTCATTGAGCAAGTAATAATAATCCATAGACTCAAGAACATAATTTCCTACTCTGGGGATCAAAAGCAAGTAACCAAGAGATTGGTAATTTCATGAGCAAGCATAAACAAAACACAATTACGAGAAATGAAAATAAACACAAGGACTAGACACACTTTGAGAAATGGAAGATAAGCAATGATAATAATTATAAACTTGAAAGACAGGAACACCAGCTGGCTAGGGTATAACAATAAAATCACTGAGAAGAGCTACAAATTAACCATTTTTCATGACCTCAAAACATTAAACACCATTTCCCTGACCATTTAAAAAGAATCAATGTTTCAATAAAATACTCTAACCTTGTGTTTGGATAGAGAAATTCTAAATTACTAGATTCCATGTGTTAAGGTAGTAAAAGAAAGAATTCAAATAACAAATAGAAAGGATTTTTATGACAAATAGGAGGAATTTCAAACGACAAATAGAAGGGATTTTATGACAAATGGGAAGAATTTCAAATAACACATTGAGAGAGAATTTCAAAATTTCTCTATTGTGTTTAACTTTTTAGATTATCATTTACAACTCCCATACTTAACTCTCTTTTTAATCATCACTTATAATTGATTGCACAATTTTGGGAATTCTAAAATTCTCCATCAAAACACACAATAAAAGCTTGTTATAAGCTTTCGCAAAAAAAGATAATAATGATTATAAGATTATTTCTTATTTAAAAGCCATTCATTTGCATTAAAAAATGTTCTTTCACATCACTTTTTTATACAGCCCTGTCTATGGTAAAAAGGGTTCATTTGCATTGCACTTTAAATAAGAATGAAACACTTTAGTTCCTCAAGCAAGTAATTATCATTCATGGAGTCATGAACCAAAGTTTTAAACTTTGCGGATCACCAGGAAGTGACCAAGAGAAGACATTCTTAATTTCATGAGCAAGCATCTAAACAATACAAAACATGGTGAATCAGAATCAACAAGAAGGACTACGAGACTCAATTAGAGAAACAAACAATACAAATCAAGTTGGCCCCTTTTCATGTTATGAAGACACACAACATCATTTAATCCATGCCCACTTGGAGAACGTAGAAAGAATTGGAACCCAACATAAATAATCAAAGGCAAGAACAATATGAATTGCAAGAGATGGTGGGTGGTTGATTACCTTGAGAGAACACAAAATTGGAGCAGTTCACTGTAGAGTGAAGAGTTGACTCTGGTTCTGGATAAACCCCTGCCTGCCAATGCAATCTTCTGAGTTTCAAATAAGAATCTAAAGAGGTGAACACGAATATCCTTTTCTTTATTTTTTCAGTCTTTATTTCATTTTTTTTTTTTTTATTTCAAGAGAGTCACTTGCCGTTTTAATAAATTTGGGGAGATCTTTTTTTGGGTCGAAAATTTGGGGAGATCTTGATGTTGGCCCAATTGCAAGTTTGCAACTCCTATTATATATTTTCGGCCCAAAAAAATACATCATCATCCCTCCCGTATATACGTATATTATACTTAATTTTTTAATTAATTAGATTTATAAATTTATAAATTTATTATCTTTTAATATAATTTTATTGATTTTACATAAATTAGTTTTATATTAAGTATTTTAATTTTTTTTTAAAAAATATTTAACAATATTTATTTAGGGTCATTTTGGTATTTATAAATTATAATCTAATTTCTCTTATTTCTATTTCTCTCATACTCAATAAAAATACAATTTTATTTTCATTCTATTTCACCTCTATTTCTTTCTTATCAAACAAGTCAATTTTTTTTATTTCTCACTCATTTCTCCTCATTTCATTTCTCTCTTTTCTTTTTTTTCCATTTTATTTCTCTCTATCATACCAAAATAGTGTTAGTAAGATGTAGATAGTTTATTCTATCATACTTCCCTTATCTTGATCACTAAATAAAAAATTTCATAATTTTGTAAATTTAAAAACATAAAAAAAAAACTAAAACCGAAATTATAAATCTAAAACCTTATTTTAATTTTAAAAAAGTTATAACTTAAAATTGGTAGCTACCCTAAACAAACGTTAAAATATGATAAGATAACTAATCTTATGTTTGGATCATGGTTTTCAAAATCAAATCGGCCGGTTCGACTAGTCCAATCAGGAACCGGTCTGGTAACCGGTCCATTAACCCATAAAACCTGGTGCTCTTCACAACTAGTCAAAAACCAGTCGAACTAATCAAGAACATGTGAAACTTATAATAAGGTTATTTATACTAATTTACAACTTTATATATCTAAATTTTTTATAATTTTATGTTATTTTATCATTTAAAATTTTATATAAATACTTAAAATATATATTTAATTTTTACAGGGTCGACCACGGTTAAACCATTGAACCGTGAACCAATGACTTCATTCGTTCAATCACCGGTCCAATTTTTAAAATATTGGTTTAGATGGAGTAATTCTAAATTACTAAATTGTTAAAAAAAAATTCAAGTGACAAATTGGAGAATTTTTATAATAAATATGAGGAATTTCAAATCACACAATATACAAATCTTTTATGCTATTTTATGAAATTTTTAGGATCTATTTGATTTGAAAATGTATTATTTTTATTTTATGATAAACATTATTTTTATTTCATTTCTTCTTTAAAAAATAGTAAAAATAGTTTTTAAATTTTTTTATTATTCTCATTATTTCTTATACAAATATTTGATTTGATAATAACAGTGAAAACAAAATCATGATTCATGACTTTAATTTTTGTTTCACCAAAAAAATACTATTTCTTAATTAAAAATGAAAATTGAGAATAACAAGCCATATTTTCTGAAACCAGAAGATGTCCCCGTCATCCATACTCCATACGTACCATTTCGAAGATTTTCAGCGTGCTTGCTTTCTATACTGAGAGTATCACAATGCTCAAACCTCGAAGTTGAAGATTTGATGGTGTTGGCCGGCCCCTTCATGAAGGTAAACGTGTATCCTCAGTTTGGTTTGGTTGCGGAATCTATTTTATCAACACCATGCTTTTGCAGTCTGTAATACCATCCTTTTCATTATTACTGATCGTGGCCGAGATCGAGGATGGTGGTCCGACGGGAATCACGCGGTGGTCCGAGGGGTCCTAATGGTTGTTGAGGTTTCTCCGGTGGTCGCTCCGAGGTGGAGCGCGTGGCAGGGGTACCTGCAAAGACACTCCGATGCTCAAGTCAGAAAATGGGGGTTGATGTGAGAGTGTTTTGTGGTTAGATTCAGCTTACCTCTCGCGAGGAGGGGGGCTCCTCCTTATATAGGGGTCCCTTGTCACATCAAGGGGATGGTGGGTGCAGGCGGCACCCACGCCGTAATCCCACTGTTCCGGCCGTAAATCTCGCGGCGTGTGTCAGTGGTCTTCCTCTTTACCAGAGGCGTTTCAGCTTTGTCGGGGGCGGCATGGGGCGCATTAAATGTGATGAGACTCGGTAGGTAGCCTAGATCTAGGCCTCTAGGTAGTGAGGGTCGGAGGTCTCGCTTAGGGGGTGATTCTGGTGAGAGTGCCTCCGGGCGGTTCCGGCCATCGGTCGTATTGGTCATCGATCGAATTGTAGCGTTTGTGCGATGAAAGTATGTTTCGTGGCGTCGGTGGTTGTCTCCTCATGTTCACGGTCGGCCGGGGATCGGATCAGTTGCCCCTCAGCGTGGCGATGAGCGATTGGCTTATTGCCGACGGTGGGCTGCTTTGAGGGGTGCTTCTTGATCGGATCGGCCCTAAACTTGACTGGGGCGAGAGAAAGTTTCTTAGGTGGCTTGCGGTCCGCTCGGGTCAGTCGGTGGCAGAGAGCTCCTCAGGTGTCTGCGGGCTTTAGTCCCTTCACATCATGTCCTGTCTTTTCGTCTGCGACCGTCCCATCGTTTGGCTGTTCCCCTTCTGACCGTTATGTTGTAGTAGGGCACGTGGCCTCCGCTGATTGGGGGCTTTTATCTTCGAGCCGTGCGCTATTGAATGTGCATGATTGCGGAGACGTGCGTTACGCACGTCTCAGCCGTTTTCCATCTTTGCCCTCAACTATGATTGTGAAGTTCCCGCGGTGCCCCTGACTTGGTGTGCTATGTCCATTTTGCCCTTGCGGGAAATGATGGGGCTGCCCCTCTGTTTTGCCCACGACCTTTGAAGTTTGAGGTGAAAGGACCTTTCTATCCCTCGTTTAAAATGATAATGGGAGGGAGGTGTTAACCGCTCCCTCCATTCTTCTCCTTTTGCTGGAACGAGTTGTATTCTTCCTCCATAGCTCTCGTTTCTTCTCCTTCTCCGTGTCCCTTATTGAAGCGTTGTTCTCCGTTTTTGCTCCGGTTGAACTATTCCCCGTGTTATTGCCGCTTCAAAGAGGTTGGTTTGGTGGTGTTCTACCGTTGGCAGAACCAGTTTTCTCCATTTTCGTGGGGCCTGTGCCGCGCAACGCATTTCTTCCTCGCTGTCTTGGCCGCCGCGTGTTTCAGGTACTACTCTCTTCCTCACCATTTCCCTCTCTTGCCTCCTTTTCTTTGGTCTGTGATGGATCCTCCTGAGGGAGGGGATGGTGGAAGGGAGAGTAGTGGCTCTCTGGAGGTGCTTCCGGCGCCTCCTTCCTCTTGGCCGACGGCGAGGCCCGCAAGGGAATCGATCGCCGGTCGTTCCTTGCGTGGGGCGCTAACCATCCCATCAATGATCCGTCGTTATGAGGCTGCGGCGGCATCGGCCCGTGAAGAGGTCCGCGGACTCTCGTCGGCTGAAAGGTCGGTCTTTGTGAGAGATCTCTGAGCATCCTCTTCAGAAACCGACTTAGAGTCGCAGGATGAGGGCGTCGAGATCTCTGACTCAGGTTATTTTCCTGAAGCTGATAGGTACGGGTTCATGGACGCTGCGAGTACTAGTGGGGGGGAGGTCACCAGCCGAGAGATGCGAGTCCGAGACCGATACGCCTGGGTGGATGCTGAAGTGCTCGGGACCGCCTCTCGGTATTGTGGGGAGACCGAGGCAACTCTTCGGGCGAGCTTATCTGTGTTAGATCCGGAGCATGACGAGTATTACACCGTATCACCCCCTTCGGCTTCCGACCGTGTATGTCATATGGGGGAGACGAACGCTGGCTTCATGTTTTTGTACGCTTTTATCGTGCACAAGTTGAAGATCAGGTTGCCGCTTACCTCGTTCCAGAAGTCTGTCTTAAGACACTATCGCGTGGCGCTGAGCCAGCTTCACCCGAATGCCTGGGGCTTCATCAAGGCCTTCGAGATTCTCTGCTCGCATCTCGGGATCGTCCCAACCGTAGGGGTTTTTACTCTTTATTTTGACATCTGCCCGAGGAAACCGGGGCCGAGGGGTTGGGTGAGCCTTCGAGCGCATAGCGGCCGACCTCTACTATCATTGTATGTGGATTCGGCTAAGTCTTCCGGAGTGTCCTTTAAGCGAGATTTCTTTAAGGTTATTCCGAAGGATGGGGTTCTTCCTTTTTGGAGGAATTCTTGGGACGAGCAGGAGCCGTCTATCAGCATCTATTGGGATAGGCGTCACTACGATTGGGGTCCGAAAACGTACTCCACTGCGTTCGATCGTCTGACCCCTCCTGAGAAGGATGTTGTGTACCTACTGCAAGAGGCTATCAAGGAGAGGGGTGGTTATCGATACTCATCTCGGTTGCTGGTAGATTCGCTGCCCGATCAACTGGCGGTCGCCTTAGGTTTGTTGTCATGACACTTAGATTTGTTATATTGTATTATTTCATCTGGCTGACGTTTTTCGTTTTCCCTTTTGCTTGCAGAAGAGGATCAAATGAACATTCGAGACCTCCTAAAGAAAGCCAAGGCCATCGGAGCTGATGAGCCGAGGGCGAAGGACTCGAGGAAGAGGAAGGTAGTGGATGATTCGGCGGCGACGCCTTCTAACAGCCAAAGCTTGCCTCCCCCACCATTGACTACGGAATCCGAGCGGGTTCGGGATCCTCCAGCGGAGGGTGATCCCAAGCAGGTCGATGGTGATAAGAAGAAGAAGAAGAGTAAAGTTCCTCCAAAGGGTCCTACCGATTGTCCCAAGGCTGGCGGGGGGTCCTCTTCCGAGGTTCCTGTTTTAACAAGGGCGGTGATTTTTGGTGACGACTTCTCCTCCGACCATCCCGCTGTGGTCTCGCAGTTTTATACGGAGGAGATACGTAATAAGTTCATCAAGGGCGAGTTCTGCCTCGATCAGTGCCTTAAAGACGCCCAAGTCACCTACCTGCAGCAGATTAGCCTATTACAATTTCTCCAGAAGGATGTGGTTCTGGCTGCCGAGCGGGCTAAGGAGAATTATGACAAGGCTTTGAAAGCTTCAGCGTCGGCCACGGAGGAGTGTGCCAAGATTAAATCGGAGAAAGAAGCTCTCACTGTTCAATTGGGGACGATCGGGAAGGAGAAGGCGGACCTGGAGCAGAAGCTGGGGGAGATGGATTTGTTGAAGAAGAAGGTGGAGGGCCTCGGTAAGGATTTGCTTGCTGCCGAGGAGCGGCGGAAAGAGGATCTGAGGAAGCAGCAGGAAATTCATGACGCCGAGGTGGCGGAGCTTAAGAGGAAACTGGAGGCTGCTATGGAGGGGGAGCGCAAGTCGGTGTCCGACACGCTGAGGTATGTGGAGAAGGCCTTTGATGTGGCTATTGAACAAGTGAAAGTGCGCAATCTGGCCTATAATCTGGATCTTCGCGGCCTCTCTTACGAGTGTGAGGTTATTGATGGTGTCGTGGTCTGGGTTGATGGTGATAAGAAGATTGAGGTTCCTCCCGAGGGTCTCCCTGCTGCAATCGGCGCCCAAACCGATGTTTGATGTATCTTGTTGTTTTCATTTCTTTTTTCAATTTTTGTACTTTGTCTATGGCCGGTTATGGTCTTACATTTTGTCATGACTCTTGCTTTTGAATGCTATTCTTCGCGTTTGCCTTTATGTCCGATTGCAGGTCTCTTGCGTATTTTTATTTTTATTTGATCGCAAATGCGTACTTAGACACTTTTCGATCGTAATTGTCTTTATATATGTATGTATCCGATCGTAATTATGTGAGTGTTTATGCGTTAGCGTCGTGGTGACGGGTTGTTTCGATCGGTTTCGAAAAAGTGTTTATGGAGATTCCACTATCTTGTTTGTTGTCGGAAGCCCCGGTTTTTCAATACCGGGGGTATTGATTAATATAAGGTGTATCATGGTCGGATACATGTTTTTAGCTGAAATACATTCTCAAATTCTGGGCGTTCCAATGCCGCGGGATGTCGTCCCCTCTTAGTGTCTGCAGGCGATAGGCTCCTTTTCCTGTTGTAGTGGCGATGCGGTAAGGTCCTTCCCAATTGGGTGCTAATTTCCCTTGTTGTGCGTTTCTTCCTCCAACGTCGGCTCTTCGGAGAACAAGGTCTCCGACTTCAAATTTCCTCTCAACCACTCGTTTATTGTACTTGGCAGCTGCCCTCATCTTGACTGCTTCCTCTCGGACATGGGCGATGGCTCTTCGTTCTTCGAGGAAGTCCAATTCTTCCCTGAGGAGGCGATCGTTGTGGACTTCGTCATGGGTGCTGGTTCTCCAGGTGGGTTCCCCTATCTCGGCCGGGATGACGGCCTCGGCCCCATGGGCTAGCCGGAATGGGGTTTCTCCAGTGGACGAGTGCGGGGTTGTTCGATATGCCCAAAGGACATGATCTAGCTGCTCTGCCCATCTTCCTTTTGACTCATCCAGCCTTCTTTTTAGTCCTCGCAGGATAACCCGATTTGCTGCCTCGGCTTGCCCATTCGTTTGGGGGTGCTCCACCGAGGTGAAGTGTTGTTTTATTTTCAATCCTTCTAGCAGCTCCCTGAAGCCTTTGTCCGTGAACTGGGTGCCATTGTCCTGTGACTACCGCCTTTGGGATCCCATATCGGCTGATGATGTTCCGGTAAAAAAACTTTTGAATCCGAGCGGAAGTAATGGTTGCTAGGGGTTCGGCCTCGATCCATTTAGTGAAATGGTCGATCGCCACAACCAGGAATTTCACTTGGCCTGGGGCCGGGGGGAAAGGTCCGAGGATATCTATTCCCCATCTGAAGAAAGGCCATAGGGTTGAGGTGGTCGCCATTTCTTCTGCCGGGGCGTTGTGGAAATCTGCGTGTTTCTGACAGGGGTCGCACTTCTGGACGTATGTTGCAGCGTCTTTTTCCATCGCCGGCCAATAATATCCAGCCCGCAGAGTCTTCTTTGCCAGCGCTCTTCCTCCCAGGTGTTGGCCACAACTTCCCTCATGGATTTCTGCTAGGACATAATTTGCCTCATTGGGGGATAAACACTTCAGCATGGGACAAGAGAATCCCTTTTTATAGAGTCGATCGTTCACCAGGGTGTACCATGCCGAGGCGCGTTCGACTTTCTTTGCCTCCTTCCGTTCCTCTGGGAGCGTCCCGCTTCGCAAGTATTGAATGATCGGACTCATCCAACTAGTTTCTTGGTTGACTTGCATGATGTGTTTCTTTTCGCTAACGCTTGGTTCAGCCAGTGTTTCCTGAATAACCGACCTATTATTCCCAGCTTTTTTGGTGCTCGCCAGTCTTGACAGGACGTCGGCCCTTGTGTTTTGCTCTCTAGGTACGTGCCGAAATTCGATTGTTTTGAAGGCTTCTGATATCTCCCTTACCTTAGTGAGGTATTGCTGCAAAATGGGTTCACGGGCTTGGTATTCCCCGTTGATCTGGGAAACCATTAACTGTGAGTCGCTGTACAAGACGACTGTCTCGGCCTCAAGGTCTCTGGCCAGGCTGAGCCCGGCTAAACAGGCTTCGTACTCGGCCTGGTTGTTCGAAGTTTTGAATTCGAACTTCAGGGACTGCTCCACGGTCACACCAGTGTTATCTTCTAGCACTACCCCGGCTCCTGCTCCCTTAGTGTTTGATGACCCATCCACATAAATTGTCCACGTGACCCCTGATTTATCTGCTTGATTCTCCGTCATTTCGAGGATGAAATCAGACAAGACTTGTGCCTTGATAGCTGTTCGTGGTTCGTAAGAAATATCATGCTTTGAAAGTTCGATTGCCCAGGTGATCATTCGACCGGCTAGATCGGGTTTGTGCAAGATTGATCTGATGGGTAGGTAGGTTCTGATCGTAATGGGATGAGCCTGAAAGTATGGTCGAAGGCGTCGCGCAGCCGAGATGATTGCGAATGCAGCCTTTTCCAGCTTCTGATATCTGAGTTCTGGCCCTTGTAGGCTTTTGCTTGTGAAGTATACTGGGCTTTGGTTGCCTTCAGACTCTCTTACCAGCACAGAGCTGATGGCTTCTTCTCCCACCGACACGTACAAGTACAGTTTTTCCCCAGGATGGGGCTTCACCAAGATTGGTGGTTTAGTGAGTGATTCTTTGAAGCTGTTAAAAGCCTCTTCACAAGCCGGGGTCCAGTCGAACTTCTGTCCTTTCCTCAGGAGTTGGTACAAAGGGAGTGATCTGTGTGCCGATCGGGATAGGAAACGGGTTAGGGCCGTTATCCTTCCTGTTAGCTGTTGGACTTCTTTCACTGACGCTGGGCTCTTCATTTCCAGGATGGCTTTGCATTTCTCTGGGTTGGCTTCTATTCCCCTGCTCGTCAACATGTATCCGAGGAAATGTCCGGCCGGAACTCCAAAGGTGCATTTGAGGGGATTTAACCTCATGTTGTGATTCCTCAATTGGTGGAAGACTTTTTCCAGGTCGGCTACGGGATCTCCTCCCTCAGGTGTTTTGACGATGATGTCGTCCACGTACACCTCCACAACTTCTCCGATCAGTCCTTCGAACACCTTGGTCATCATTCTCTGGTAAGTTGCTCCTGCGTTCTTGAGGCCGAACGGCATCATGGTGTAGCAGTAGGTTCCTTCCTCCGTCAGGAATGCCGTTTTTTCCTCGTCATGTACATACATGGGGATTTGGTTATAACCAGAGTAGGCGTCCATGAATGAAAGGAAACGATAGCCAGAGGAGTTATCTACTAACCTGTCAATGTTTGGTAAAGGGAATGGGTCTTTTGGGCATGCCTTGTTAAGTTCTGTGTAGTCCACGCACATCCTCCACTTGCCGCTCGACTTTTTTACCAGGACGACGTTGGCCAGCCAAGTGGCGTACTGGTTTTCTCTGATGAATCCTGCTTTCAGTAGCTCGGCCGTCTGCTCCTTGACTGCTTGTTGCCTTTCTGGTCCCATCTTCCTTTTCTTTTGGGCGATCGCCTTCAACCGAGGGTTGACTGACAGCTTGTGACAGCAGAAATTGGGGTCGATCCCTGGCATGTCGGCTGCTGTCCATGCAAACAGGTCGGCGTTGTCCAGCAATAGCTTTTTCATTCTCTCTTTGAATTCTGGTGGGAGGTGGTCTCCCATCTTGGTGTTTTGTCCTTCTCTTTTGCCGACGTTTACGGGGATAGTTTCTCCTTCTGGGGAAGGGCGCTCCATTCCTCGGCCTGCTTCTCCAGAATCAACCCTTGGATCTAGATCAACAAGGGAAACGTCGTGTCTTGCTTTCTGGGTCTGGGTTTTTGTATTCGGCGGGGGGTTCTTCCTCAAGCTCAGGTTGTAGCAGCTTCTGGCGACTAGTTGATCTCCTCTGACGGTCGCCACACGGCCTTCCCTCGTAGGGAATTTCATGGCGAGGTGTACTGTAGATACTACTGCTCCTATTGCATTGAGGCTCGGCCTTCCCATTATGGCGTTGTAGGAGCTCTTGCATGGGACGATAATGAATTTGGATTTGATCGTTTTGCTGCCGCCCTTGCCTGCCAACGTGACAAGTGCTTCCATGTATTCGAGGGGCTGGATGCGATCCCCTGAGAAGCTGACAAGGTCACTGTCATAAGGTAGGAGGTCCCCTCGGCTGATCCCCATTTTTTCAAAGCAGTTTTCATAGATGATGTCGGCCGAACTTCCTTGGTCTATCAATACTCTTTTTACCTCAGCGTTGGCTATCACCGCACTGATTACCATTGGATCGTCATGTCCGGGCAAGGTATCCCCGAAATCGCTGCTGTCAAAGGTGATTGCTGGGGTCGGAGGTGTCCCACGTCGGTGAGATCGGCGATGGTCGTCCTCCACATGTTGTACTTCTTTCAATGCTCTTTTCCTAGAGTTGGATGAGCATCCCCCTCCTCCAAACCCTCCTGCAATCATGTTAATGGTAATCCGAGGCTGTTGATCTTGGTCCTTCCGAGGGGATTTGTCTCTTGGCTTCCTGCCCGATGTGCCATGGCTTCTCGGCGATCGCGAGCGGTGTCGCCTCCTTTCTTGTCTTGGTGGCGAGTGACGGGCTTTTTGCCGATCGCGAGCGGTGTTCCATTCTGGCTTTTCTCTTCTCACGTACCGCCCCAGATTTCCCTCTCGTATGAGTTGCTCAATGGCATCTTTGAGCTGATAACAGTCGTCAGTGTCATGCCCATGACCCTTATGGAAGGCGCAATATCGGTTCTTGTCTCCCTGTGGCGATTTGATGGGTGGGGGCCTTTTTACTTCTGCCAGCTCGACATTGTGAACCTCCTGCCAGATCCTGGAAAGGTTGGTGTTGAGGGGGGTGTAGTTACCCTCATAGCGTCCTCTGAATTTCTTCTTTTCCTCTCGCCGCTCCTTCCTACTTTTATCATCTCTTTCGGGAGCTCGTGTTTCCTTTGAGGTCGTCCCCTTGCTCGTGCCTTCCAAGTGTAGTTCCTCATTCACGAACTGGGCCGCTCGTTCTCTGAAAGCCGTCATGTTTTGTACTCGGATTCTTCTGAGTGAGATGTCCAGGGGTGTCCCTTTGCGTAATGCCTCTACTGCGCAATGTAGCTGTACCTCGTCTGCAACAGTTCGGCGTGAGGGCCACTTCTTTATAAAATCGAGCCAAGAAATCCCGCAAGGTCTCGGACTCCCCCTGTTTGACTTTTGCGAGGGTGTGGGAATCTCGTGGTATTTGATTGGCCATACTGAACCTTTTGGCGAATGCTGCTGCGAGGTTGTCCCACTTGTCCACCGAGTTCTGCGGGAGGGTTCTGAACCAGGTCAAGGCTTCTTCATCCAGTGTCCGAGAGAAGCTTCTGCACATGATATCCTCTTGGGCTCCCAGGAAGAGCATTTCATTGAAGAACCGATCTAGATGTCGTCCTGGGTCGGTCTCTCCCGTGTACAGGCTGATGGTGCTAAAGGGACGAAGGAAGCGATCGGGTATCTCGACTTGAGCGAGCCTTGGTGTGAACGGGTGTGTGAAGGGCCGATGCAGGGTCATGAGATTTGGGACCGCCGTTGTGGAAATCGCGGGTGTGGTGGCAACAGGTGTCCCCGTGATTGTTATGGGGGTTGCGATTGGGGTTACCGAGACGACTGGGTTCGCCAGCGCGGCGGCCGGGGTAGGCTGTATGTCGACCTCCGTCTCCCTGTGTGAGCCAGGAGTGATCGGATTTGGTGTCGCCTCTCGGTCCTTCTTGGTCGACGCCTCTCTTGTGTCGGCGCGGGCTGAGGGGGTTGCACGTCTACTGTGCCCACGCGTCCGGCTTAGTCGTTCGGTCTGGTATTCCGAGGATGAAACTTCATCTGACGATGATTCCGAGGAAGCGTGACTTGTTTCTTGTGACGGCAGGTCCCCGGTGCGGCATGTCCTTCTGGTCGTGGTGCTCCTCCTGGCGGTTTCCCGCTGGCGGGGCCTCCTCCGCGGTGGGACAGGGAGTAGGGATTCCAGGTACTTGATCCTCCTTTCTAATTCCCTCACCGTTCTGTCCTTCTTCCTCCTCCTTGGGGGAGGGGGGGTCTCTTCTTCATTGCTAGAACGGGTATCCTCCTTCCTCCTAGATCTCTTTGCAGACTTCCTTCTTCTGGTGAGTTCTCTAGGAGGTTCCAAGTGGTAGCTGTCCGTGGAGGATCCAGTGGTGTGTACAGATGGTGGTGGCTTCTGAGGTGTTTCCCTCAGGGTGTGACGGGGGTCTGTCATGACCTCTGCTCCTACCTCTGGTGTGGCTCTGGTGAGCTGTGGTGGCTGGTTGCTGGTGGTGATGTCCATCGTGACTTATCGGGCGTTCGAACCTAATCTCAGCAAAGGGGTAAAGATGGTGGGGGTTTCGTTACACGTTCCCCACAGACGGCGCCAAATGATCGTGGCCGAGATCGAGGATGGTGGTCCGACGGGAATCACGCGGTGGTCCGAGGGGTCCTAATGGTTGTTGAGGTTTCTCCGGTGGTCGCTCCGGGGTGGAGCGCGTGGCAGGGGTACCTGCAAAGACACTCCGATGCTCAAGTCAGAAAAGGGGGGTTGATGTGAGAGTGTTTTGTGGTTAGATTCAGCTTACCTCTCGCGAGGAGGGGGGCTCCTCCTTATATAGGGGTCCCTTGTCACATCAAGGGGATGGTGGGTGCAGGCGGCACCCACGCCGTAATCCCACTGTTCCGGCCGTAAATCTCGCGGCGTGTGTCAGTAGTCTTCCTCTTTACCAGAGGCGTTTCAGCTTTGTCGGGGGCGGCATGGGGCGCATTAAATGTGATGAGACTTGGTAGGTAGCCTAGATCTAGGCCTCTAGGTAGTGAGGGTCGGAGGTCTCGCTTAGGGGGTGATTCTGGTGAGAGTGCCTCCGGGCGGTTCCGGCCATCGGTCGTATTGGTCATCGATCGGATTGTAGCGTTTGTGCGGTGAAAGTATGTTTCGTGGCGTCGGTGGTTGTCTCCTCATGTTCACGGTCGGCCGGGGATCGGATCAGTTACATTCGTTGCCAACTACGCATTCAATTTCACGATCATCCAAATAAGATTTCGGCTTTTAAATTTTGTGCTATCTAACTCTCTTTCACAATCTTGTAAAATTTGGCATTTTCTTTAGCCCCCTTTTCTCTCAGGAAATTGAAGAAAAGAAAGAAAATGTCACCACTCACCAGTACAGTTACAGTACCTTCTATCAGCTAATCAAGTCATTGTATATTTTGGCCCGTGCCAATAGGATCAGATCAAGCTTCTTTGCATGTCTAAATATGTTGCATATCTATATTAGATAATCAAACTAGCACCATTGTTTTCTTTTCCCGAGTGATCAAATTATTGTTATTTACACATACGGCCATTCTCTAATCTTTTATTTTATTATTCATGGTCTGAATATGATATAATATTATTCGTTGTAGCACCTTAACATGCACCTTTCCATAGGTTAGATACCTTGAAAGCAGGCAATCTAACTATTGGCATGTTAAAAAAACAAATTAAAATGTATTAATCTAAAGGAGCAAAGAAATCAGGTAGTCACGGCTTTTCACTTCATTTTTGGATGTTTGAAAACAGTAAAAAAAAGTTACTGTCAAACTCAAGAGAAGTACATGAATATGTAATGCAAATTTGGCCATTCTAATATGTTCCCAAACAAAAGATATACATAATGATATATGTAAGATAGTAATGCAAAGCTACAAAACATCCAACATTCTCTAAAGTTGCTTCCTGAGAGACCACACAATGCTGTGACAAACCAAAAGCTGCAGAATCATCCCAAAGGAATGTGTTCAAATAGATTTCCTTGTTGACCTGCACATTTAGAGGAAAGAGCGAATTAGACATCTCAAGACTGTAGCATAGAACTTGAGACTATTACTTATTGAAATACAAGATTGCTTTTGTAAATGATTTATATAGAACTCTTCCTTCTATGTTGTCTCAATTTTATTTGATCATATGATAAGAATATTCAAGTGCCTACTTGATATTTCTAATTGGATATGATTTCCCTTTTCCTAGACATTTTTCTGATTTTCACACAGTTTGACAAAAATTATGTTGCTAGCAATTGTCCCTCATTAGGATACTCCAAAGAAGAAATATAGAGGAAGAGTAAATTGAAAATGAGAAAACAAATTGGAACTCTCTACTTAGGGAATGTAATCATCTACCTTTCAACTTGCTTGGCTTGAATGTATTTTTCCATACAAATGCTATTCTGCTATTTGGCCAGTTTCAATTTTTTATGGTTGGTATGACTGTTTCAAAAGCTTCCACTAGCAACTCCACTTTTCTTTTCCTTGCAGGGGTTAATTTGGAAACAACCTGTCGAAGTGCATAATCAAGCATCCATTCTTCTGTTCCTTTTCTTTCTTCCATGTCTTGGTGCCTTAAGTTAACTTTTTCAGCTTCTGAATCAGGCTCTATAGGTAGATATCTGGGCCCTCTTGGGTTGAATTTCCTTACTTTTTCTAATGCCTTGATGAATCTCCTAAGCAGGATAACCTTTCTAAGATTGCTCCAGCTTCTAGACAATTGCTGGTTTGGTTTGTTTCCCTCCTTTGGTGCCGATTCTTGTTTTTCTTCTTGAGTTATTCCATTTCCAGATTCCATCCTTTCTTCTTTTGGTTCAGACCTTCACTGTACATTCTCTCAGTCCTGTTGGATTGTTCTGAGTTATCTAAAATTGTGTTCTGAGTGAGTGACTGCCTGTCTGGTAAATGGTCCTGATCATCCGGAAGGATTGAATCAATTGCTTCTTCTACCATCTTGATGGCTTCAATCTTGTGGAGTTCAACTTCTGGGTCAGTTACAGAATGATCTTGATCGATCACATGTGTACTTTCATAAGTGATGGAACTTCCTCTTGTTCTGCTGCCTTCATACCCTGACTCTTTCTCATCTGCCCCATCATTAAGTGACTTGGAATTGTTTTCAGTCATATCTGATACCATGTGCTTGTACACCATGAACCACAGTCCTGCATAGCTCTGTTTCTCTGGCTGGGGCTCAGGTCCTACAACAGCACTTTTAGGAGTTTCAGATTGTTGGTGTGTAGGTAACTCTTCAGAAGTGTCAGTTCCCAGCTTAGCTTTTTCAGTCCTTTCTGTTCTGTCCACTGTTGATTCATCTAATAGGTTTGAAGGTGCTCCTGAACCAACCAAATTAGATCTGAGTGATCTGACAAGACCATTTAGGAGTGAACTTTTCGACATAGAAAGTTCCTCCCTATCATCACCAATCACATTCTTGGATTCAAAATCTCTTTCAGTTGAATCAGATTTGATATTTGGGTTTTCTGTATTCAAATTTGATATCAAATCTCCAGGAACTTCATTGGCAATGGCAATTACATTGGAAGGAGCCTCCTCATGACAACTGCTTATTATTTCACCTGGCTTACATAAGGAATGTGATCTGGAATCTTCGATCTCTACATGATAAATATTATCATTGTCAATTGAGATCTTCTCCCCATTATCATAACTGTCGGCTGAACTTCGGTTTCCATTCAAATCATCTTCAATGGCTCCAGATGCAGGCATATTCTTGGGTGTCTTGGTCCCAGGATGCTCAAGATATCTTTCTTTGAGCACAATAGGATTGTGCAGTTCAGGCATTGGATTATCACCAGCATTATCTGAAAATTCCATAGTACTATTATGAGAGGACAATGCTTTTCTAAGCAATATCTTAGCAGAATAACCATAATCCCTTCCTCTGTCTGTTTCTTCTTTGCTCTGGCCTGAGGAATTATCAAGGCATTGAATTGGATTAGTTTGAGGTTCCACTGTTGCAGAAGTCTGTGAACCATTTTCAGCATCTTGAAATGGCAGAACTGTTTCAAAAGCTTCTATTAAAAGTGTCACTCTTTGTCTTTGAGCAGGTGCCAGTTTAGAAATAACCTTCTGAAGTGCATAGTCCAAGCATCCATTCCTCAGCTTTTTTTCTCTCTTCTGCTGTTTGGTGCTTGAGAAAGATTTTTTCTGCTTCAAAGTTAGCATCTGAAGGCAATTGTCTTGGTCTTTGTAGGTTGATGTTTTTTACCTTCTCTAATGCCTTTACAAACCTTTTCAAAAGGAGCAACTTCTTCAGATTGCTCCAGCTTTTTGGTGTTCTTTGGTCAGGTTTAGCCCCCATCCTCTGTGCTTCCTTAGGAGATTCAGTGGATGTTGAGGCATTCCTTTCTTCTGTGGTACTTTCACTCTTTTCTGGGAGTACCTCATTTGAGCCTATGCCTCTAGATTTAAAATGATCATCAGAAGAGAGGTCTTCAGCTTCTGGGAGAAGAATTTCATCAAATGCTTTTTGCACCAGCTCAATTACATTCTTATTTTCATCATCCATATCCTGATCTGTTTCACAATTATTGTCACAAGAAGAGCTATCTACTGCATTAAATTCAATAGCATCTTGCCCTCTTCCTTCCTTGTCCTTTCCATCCAAGGGCACCTTATTTTCACTTTTCCCTGTGTTGCTTAATACTGCATGCTTATACATCAATTGCCACATTTTTATATATTTCTGATCTCTTTCCTGCATTTTAACATCAGCAGTGCTAGCAGGTTTAAGATCTCCCTCTACAGAACTCTTCTGCAGCACTTCATAATCTGGCTCCATATTTTTGCCTTCAGTTGTTACTTCTCCCTCCAATGTCTCAATATCAGAACCAGAAAACTTGGCTACATCTATTAATGTTGATTCCACAGTAACACTTTCATCATTCATCTTGCATGCAGCCATATTCTTGTCATTCCCTGCTGTCTCAGTTACCTCAGGATCAGATTTTTCTTCTTCAGTAGCAATGCAGCAACATTCTATATTTGTTTCCTTGACAGCCAGGGAAGTGTAGCTTTCAACTGCAGGAGAATTACCAAGATACTCCTCAAAATTTATCAAATGTGGAAATGATGTTTCTCCCAGTAACACCTCAGCATTACATCTGAAATTGTATTTTTCTTCATCCTCTCCCAAAGAAGTGCCACCTTCAGTAACTGTGGATGCTGGAGTGTCATGAGGCCTAACACATGAGTCCCTTGCCAGCTTTTTCACATTTTGAAAATGAGAGCTGCCATCTTCACTGTGGACAGTTTTGGTTTTCTGAGTGGCTTTCCTTGCATTACCAAACTGCTTTGATCTGCCATCCATTTTCATGGACTTTTGGCTCTTCAACACACGCCTCCTCATTGACACAAAGCGCTTCAGTGGAGGCAAATTGCCGTGGCGATGGCCATGAAGAGAGCAGTAACTATATGTACAAACCTTCATAGCTGGTACTACTTGAGAATCACTTCCATCTTGTGGGAGGTCAATGTGATCTCTGAAATGGGAATCCTTGAGAGTGGAAGAACATGTGGCTTTATGCAAGCTTGAGTCTGGAGATTGAGACATCAAAGGGCCTTTCTCCATGGAAGAATTCTTTGACTTGAAAGTGGACATTTTTGTTAAGATCCTCACAGGCTTCAAGGTTAATCTTCTGGTAAGGACTCTCTGGGATTTGTTACCAGCATCAATTGTATTTTTCCTATTCTGGCCATCAATGCCATACATGGATTCAGAAAGCTTCCCTTTTGAGCCCTTCATAGTTGCAACCTTGATTGATCTTGATGACTTCAATTTCCTCTTTGGTTCAGTCCTTCCAGATAACTTTCTGGTCAGATTCTTCTTCAGTTTCAAAGTAGACATTCTTGTCAAACTCTTCTTTGTGAAAAGTCTTTGAGTACTCTGCCCAGAAGCAGCAATGTATTTATTTATCTATTCTTTTTTGTTTCTCCCTAACAATTGAAACTACTCAGATCATAATTTACCAATTCTCAGTTTTCAAAATCAGCAAACTTACCTGAAAACCATCCTTTGCATGAGAACTACTGGTGGCCTTCATGTAATTGGGTGATCCATCTGCCATTCCAATTGAGGTTGGATGCCCTGAACTTTCTGTGCCATCAGATGAGAGAATGGAGAGATTGTCATCATGAGGTTTCCAACCTCTGGTGGATGATCTCATGCTTGACAATCTATGAAGCCTTATTGACCTCACTTTCTTTATTTTCTTCTTGGATTCCAATCTCCCTGTTCTTTCTGGCTGGCTAGAAACAGATTCCTCTGCTCCAAACACACTCTGAGATTTAGCATCATAATTACTGTAGCTGCCTTCAGTTTCAACCTTCTGATTGATCATTTTACAGAGTCTGTTCAATTCATAGAATCAAAATTATGGATTGAGTACAACAATTTGTTACACTATCAATGAAAACAAATGAAGAAAGAAAAAGAAAATGTCTTGTCTTGCACCTGTTTATGAATTATGATTATGCTTGAGAAATGGTCTTTTTTCTCTTCCTTCTTTCTTCCTCACCTAGCTGATGTGGGTGGAAAAAGTGTACTTCTGGAAACAAAGAAGAGAGCTATTACCTTCTTTCTTTTTTTTTTCAAAGGAAATTACAACGCAGAGAATCCAGAGTGAGGTGTTTGCAGACTACTACAGTTGTCTTTGTTTTCTTATGTTGTATCTTGTAAGTTGTAACTAAGACTAGATATTATTATTATTATTATTATTAAAATAAGAGGGAAGAAAATTCAGCTGTGGCGTTTTGCTTAGTAGTGTTCAGAATTGAACGTGTCAAAAGATAAAAGAATGTGAGATGGGACCTAGATGTGCTTGACCAAGTAGGAAGGAGAGGGATGAGTCTATTTTGTGGAATTGACTTGGCCTTGGGTCAATTGCCTCAACGTGGAAACAAACAATATACCTTTACTTACACGTCTCATGGGAGCACAAATTTTAATCTCCAATTATTGGAAGAAAAGATAAAATAATCCGTGGTCTGCCTTTTTCCTTTTAGAATAATTTTTTATTGATTTTCTAGATGTTCTTTTTTGGGAATCAATTATGATTTATACATAATACAATGTTTGTAATTTTTCCATAGTACTATTTATAAAATAACGTTGGTAATTTTTTCATCTTTTTCATGATTCTATTTACAAGATAAAATACACAAATTTAAAAGCATTTAATATTTTTCTTATATTTATCTTGTTGATCATTAAAGTTTTTAAATTAACATAATTATTATAGTAGTGAAATTTAATTTTAAATAGAGGTAAAGTTGTAATTTTGTAGAATTTTTTAGAAAAATTAATGTATTAATTATTTTTTCTTAATATGTGTGATTTGGTCTGAATTGTCTTATAAATAGAATCGGAGGAACTAATCATTTTTAAAATTTCTGATGGAAATACACCTATGCTGCTATCTTACAAAATAATTAAATTAATTTCATTTCCACGTGGATTGTCATTTTCATTTTTAAATAGGTTATTATATATTAATTATTAATTTTAAAGATAAATATATAAAGTCTACAAAGTATAATTACTAATTACGAACATACATAAGTTTCTTTCTTGAGTGACAGTTGAGATTTGAGTAGTAATGGTTGGCACTTGGCGGTGATCATGTGTGGTTTGCTGGCAAAGGTAACACGTCTTAGTTCATTATGAGACTAATGGGTCATGGGACCACCACCGTCCATCATCTACCAATTTGCTCCCTCCTTTCTCCATCGCAAATGGCGCAAAGTATCACCCTTTCTTCACCTTTGTAGACCAAAACAATGTCATTTAAGACTTGTCCCTTTTTCACTAGTTCATTACTTTGTGAATTTATAAACCATATGTATTCATATGTGTATATAATATGTCAAGTTTTCTTTATTTTTTTGACAAATAAGTGTAATCAGAAAGGAAGTTGTCTCATTTCAAAATTTAGTATGGTTAAGTCTAGTTGCAAAAATCAAACTTAAGACCCTTTTTTCTGTCAGTGGAGAAGTCCGATAACATATCATTATCTATGAGCAATTCATTATGCTTTTAAGCTTTTAGCATGTTAGTGTGAACACAATAGAACTATATGTTTGGAATGTTATTTTATAAAAGCATTTTAATTTTATTATATCTTTAAAAGAGTATGATAAAAGTCCATAAAGTAGTAAACTTAAACTTCATAGAACATCAAATAGACGACTTGATCGTGAGATTTTATGAAGCGTCCTTCACTAGTAGAAAAAAGGCCTATTACGACGCATAAACCACATCGGTTATCTTGCAACCGTCGTAGAAAATGACGCGGTGGCATTTTTGAAAATTTTGCAAACTTAACAACGTCGGTTCCTGCCCAACCATCGTGAAAAGTTGCTATACATAAAAAAAAGAAATAGGCAAAAACAACGACGGTTCTAAATATGACTGTCGTTAAAAGATTAAACAACGACGGTTCAATGGTGACCATCGTTAAAAGTAGGCAAAAAAATATAAAAATCTGAATTAAAATAGGTAAACCCTTGCGCCGCATTTGATTTTCTTTCTCCCTCTTCTCCATTCAGTCGCGCCTCTGTCTCCTTCTTTCTCTCGTCTCCCTCACACTCGCTCACGTCCCATCCTCTTCACTCCGGTTACCACCATCATCCTTCCTCTTCACTCTCCGGTTACCATCGCACTGCTCCACCGTTGCGGCCCTCCTCCGTTGCGGTCCAACCGTCCAAGAGCCCCCACCGTGCACGCCTCCACCGTTGCGCCCCAACGCCTCCAAGAGCGCCAAGACCTCAACGCCGTGAGAGCTCGTCGTTGCCGCCCTGCTGGAGAGCTCATCGTCACGCTGCTGCTACAGGTAAGGGTTTTGTCCCCCTTTTTTCTGCACGTTCTAAGATCTCTTTGACACGGTTTGTACTGTCACAGACATGCAATATGAGATGTCTTGCTTATTTTGTTTGATTTGCTCCTCAAAGAGACCACACCTTGATCGAACACCTTGTTGCTTCTAAGCTTTTTCACCAATTTATCTTCTTCTTTCAAGGCTGGAATGTTAAGGTTTTAGTTTGGTGTTTGAATTGGATATTTGCTTTGCTATACTTACTTTGGTTTATGGTTTCTATTTGTCTACTGATTCTTATATAATTTTGTAATTTCAGAAGCTTTCAACCTCGATTTTAGTTTATTATGGTGAACCATTACAATGCTTGATGGTAATTGAATCAATCTTCATTTATTTTGTTTCTGTGATAGATATACCTAAGTTGTCTCAAATGTCATGTTTTGATTCTCATAATTTTTAATCTTATTGACGTTGAAGGTGAAAAGAAGAGTAAGGCATAGATTTAAAGGGGAATCTATGCCTTTTTCCCAATCATTAATAAAGTGAGCACACACTTTAAATTCTCACAGGTTAGTTAGTATTAATTAATGTCAATATCAATCCAATATCATATATATTGGCTTTTACTGATGTTGAGTGAGATCTTTAATTTTGGCAGTGCATCTTGGTGTCTGAAGTAGATGAGGAAGCAACTTTTGTGGAGCCTTCTAAGCGTGGAAAGTTGTTAATCAATTTATGTTGTTTATTCATTGTTTTGTGCATGATAAGTGCCAAATATTAGTAAATTTACATATGGAATTATGGCACTTATGGTTTTAATTGTATTTATTTGACATTAATTTTCTCCCAATTTGAGAATTTTGAATCCAAGTAAGTGTTTTCCGAGTCTTGGTTTAATTGAAGTCTTTTGATCCCATTTTGTGCTTTAAATGCAGGAAACCAAGAAAAAGGAGTAAGTATGCTTAGAAGAATTAAAGCTTGAGCAAGAAAAGAAAAGAAGGACTTGCTTCTGCCATATTCTCGCTTGAGCGAGAATTCTCGCTTAAGCGAGATTTGTCCAGAGAGAGTGGATTTTGGGTATCATTCTCGCTCAAGCGAGATGATTTAGCTTGAGCGAGAATATCTTTCTTCGCCATGAAGTATTCTACTCGCTTGAGCTAAAATTTTACCTCAAGCGAGAATCCATTTATTCAAGGACAAAACAGAGTTTGAAAGACAATTTTTCGACACTTCCAAACGTACTTTCCTTTTAGAGAAACTTTCTGACGAACGAGAAGAACAGAAGCTGCGGAAGCACAAATTCCTTCATCTCCTTTCACATTTTGGTTGTAAAAGCTATCATGTGTAGCTAAACTTTTCACTTGGGATTGAATGTAATCGATTCGAACTCGGATGTATTTTGGTGATATTTATATATAATAGTCTTGTTTCTATTCAATATTGGTGTTGTCGTTCTGTTCTTTATTCCTGATTCTATCTGATCAATAGACTTTTGAATTTGATTTTTGGATCTAACTGGAAAGTATTTCTGAAAATACGATTTGAACGAAAATACTCGATATATCGTAATACTAGGAATAGATTTTGATATATCGATTGCGTATAACACTTGAACGTAATGCTGGATAATCTGTTGAATATTTGAAGAATCAATATTCAGGGGATTAATCTTATGGATTTTATACTTGAGGAATTAATATAAATGATTTTTGTGTGTTGCATCAATATTGATAGTTTCAAATGCTACATGTTTATATTCATCCAGAATACAAAATTCAATCCTTGTTTCTCTCATTGAAATTTCCCTAACTTTCTTATTACTTTACATTACTTTTATGCAAGTTTGCTTTGATTAAGTGAAATCAATCATGAATCCACTTATTACCCTTGTTTATATGCTTTCTAAGTTGAACTTTAAATTTTGATTGAACCTGTTCCTCGTGGGATCGACACTCCTACTTTATAAATCATTATACTACAGTTGACTTTTGGTACGCTTGCCAAGGAGTTAACAAGTATTTTTGGCGCCGTTGCCGGGGAGCGGTGTTCTTTCAAAGTTTTTGATTAACTCATTAAGTACTGTGAATAATTTTCTCTTTTTAGTTAGTTTTTGTTTAGATTTTTATCTTGTGCTAATCCTTGCTTGAGTTTCCTTGATTTATATTCTTAAGAGGTCAGGTACCTAAAGAACAATTGGAATTCGACCCAGAAATTGAAAAGACGGCTCGGAAGAACAAAGGTAAGAATAGAAAGAAAAAGCAAGGACAGACCACAGGTGAATCTTCCAACACTCCCAACACACCTAGTCCAATAGATCAAAGAATTGAGAACATGGCTGGTGAAAGAAGAGATCCACCGAGGAGGACTCTAGGAGACTATGCCTTGCAACAGGGTCCCAGACATTTCTCCAGTATTGCAATGCCAGCTGCAACAAAAGCATTGGAAATGAAGCCAGCATTCCTTAGCTCGATCAGTGCTCATCAATTTACTGGAATGGATCATGAAGATCCATATACTCACATTTCTACATTTTATGAATTAATTGAAACAATGGGATTTGAGGAAGAAGATCTAGAAAATGTTTACTTACGTTTATTCCCTTTCTCATTGGCAGGTAAAGCAAAGGAGTGGCTTAAATTTCATCCAAACCAGAGTCTGACAAGCTGGAGTGTAGTGGAGACAGAGTTCTTAAACAGGTTTTTTCCACCTTCTCGTTACATTAAAGCTAAGTCAGATATCACAACATTCAGGCAGGTTTCAGATGAATCACTTTTTGAGGCATGGGAAAGATTTAAATCCTTGTTGAGGAAGTGTCCCAACCATGGATTTGAAGACATCACTCAGTTGAACATCTTTTGTAATGGTTTATTGCCTGAAACAAAAATGATATTGGATGCTGCAGCTGGGGGGACTATGTTATCAGTGGATGCAGAACAGGCAACTAGAATAATTGAAGGTTTGGCAGCTACTGATCAACAAGCCCAACATGGAAGGCATACAGTGCAAAGGAGTGGAGTGCTTGATCTGAATACTACAGATGCTATATTGGCTAAGAATAAGATATTAACTCAGCAGATTGAAGCACTTACTAAACAAATGTCTAAGCTTCCTCAACAGTTACATTTTGTACATTCTAATCCTGGTCTAGCACAACAATAATTAGTATGTGATTTCTGTCGAGGTGACCATCCAAATGGTCATTGTTCATATCAAGACAATCAACAGGAAGAGCAGATTAAGTACATGGCTAACCAAGGGAGACCAGGTAATTTCTCCACCAATGCTAACAATTATGCTAACAATTTTTCACAGGGATGGAGAAACAATCAGAACCAGAATTTTGGATGGAGACAGGAAGCTGGACCTTCCAATAGACAGCCTCTTTATTAACAGCAACAACAATATTATCCTTCTGTGCATGAAAGAATATCAAAATTGGAGGATATATTAGAAAAATTCATGCAGACTTCCATGGCAAATCAGAAAAGTACTGAAGCTGCAATCAGAAATTTGGAGACACGGGTTGGACAGTTGGCCAAGCAGTTATAAGATTAACAAGCAGGGCACTTTTTAGCCAACACACAAACCAATCCCAAGGAACATTGTAAATCAATCACTACAAGGAGTGGAAGAGTTGTAGGGAGAGGGATTGGTGACAACCTAGCTGTGGAGGAGGAAGTATTGGAGGAAAAGGAGAAAGAAAAGGAAAATAAGTGTGAGGGAAAATAAAGGTGAGGTTGTAAATAGAGAGTTGAGAAAAGAAAAAGAAAAGGAGGGAGAAAACAAAATTGAAGAGAAAAAGAGGGAGAAGGATGAGAAACAGGTACCACAACTGAAGAATCTACCATATCCTCAGAATCCATCAAAAAGAGATAAGGAGAGGCAGTTTGCAAGATTTATGGATATATTCAAAAGACTGCAAATCAATATTCCCTTTGTAGAAGCAATGGAGCAAATGCCAACATATGCAAAGTTCATGAAAGAGCTCCTAACAAAGAAAAGAAGATTTTCTAAAGAAACAATAGAACTTGAAGCAGGATGCAGTGCTATAATTCAGAAATCTTTACCTCAGAAGTCTAAGGATCCTGGGAGCTTCACTATTCCTGTTACAATTGGAACACTGCCGGTAGGTAAGGCATTGCTTGACTTGGGAGCCAGTATCAATCTGATGCCTTTATCTGTGCTGAAGAGAATAGGAGATCTGGAAGTGAGACCTACAAGGATGACACTGCAGTTAGCTGACAGATCTATGAAATATCCTTATGGCGTTGCTGAAGATGTATTGGTTAAAGTTGAAAAATTTGTATTCCCAGTTGATTTTGTTATGATGGATATTGAGGAAGATGTTGAAATTCCTCTGATACTGGGAAGACCTTTTATGAAGACTACCAAGGTCATTATCGATGTAGATGATGGCAAGTTGAAGGTCAAGGTGCAGGATGATGAAGTCAACTTTAATGTATTTGAGGCTATGCAGCATCCTAAGGACAAACAACAGTGTTTCAGAATGGATGTAGTGGATGAAATGTTTCTAGCAGCCAGAAAGCAACTGATAAAAGTAAGCCCGCTAGAAAAAGCATTGATTGGTGTTTGTAATGAAATTGAAGAAGAAGATGAAAAAGAAGTTGATGACTATTTGAAGCATTTAGACTCAGCAAAGGAGACTACACCAACAGAAGCAAAATCAGAGAAATTGCAACAGGAAATTAAATCTGAAAGTCAGAAGCTGGAATTAAAGGTATTACCTCCTCATTTAAAATATGTTTTTCTTGCAGATGGAGGTAACAAACCAGTGGTGATAAGCAATGCTTTAACGGTTTCTGAAGAAGAAAAACTGATCCAAGTGCTTAAGGCCAATGAGGGTGCAATAGGGTGGACTTTGTCTTATCTCAAAGGGATCAGTCCATCCTACTGTATGCACAAAATTCACATGGAGCAGGATTACAAGCCTGTAGGACAACCTCAGAGGCGATTAAATCCAACCATGAAGGAGGTGGTTAAGAAGGAGGTAATAAAATTGCTTGATGCAGGAATGATCTATCCAATCTCTGACAGTGCCTAGGTCAGCCCGGTCCAGGTAGTTCCGAAAAAGGGAGGTATGGCTGTAATTTACAATGATAAGAATGAATTAATCCCTACTAGGACAGTCACAGGTTGGAGGATGTGTATTGATTATAGAAAGTTAAATCAAACTACTAGAAAAGATCATTTTCCTCTTCCTTTTATGGATCAAATGTTGGAAAGGTTAGCTGGACAAGCTTTTTATTGTTTTCTGGATGGTTATTCAGGTTATAATCAAATAGCTGTAGATCCAGAAGATCAGGAAAAAATTTCTTTTACTTGTCCATTTGGTGTGTTTGCTTACAGGAAAATGCCCTTCGGATTGTGTAACGCACCAGCAACCTTCCAGAGGTGTATGCTTGCAATTTTCTCTGATCTGGTTGAAAAATGCATAGAGGTTTTCATGGATGACTTCTCTGTGTTTGGTGCATCCTTTGATCAATGCCTAGAAAATTTAAATACCGTACTGAACCGGTGTGTTGGTACCAACCTGGTTTTGAATTAGGAGAAGTGCCATTTCATGGTCACTGAAGGAGTGGTGTTGGGCCATAAAATTTCTGCCAAAGGTATTGAGGTTGATAAAGCCAAAGTGGAAATCATAGAAAAGCTCCCACCACCAATAAATGTCAAGGGTATCAGGAGTTTTCTAGGTCATGTTGGGTTCTATAGAAGATTCATCAAAGACTTCTCCAAAATTGCCAAGCCGCTTAGCAATCTGCTTAATAAGGATACACCTTTTAAATTTGATGTTGAATGCTTGCATGCTTTTGAACTGTTAAAACAAAAATTAATTTCAGCTCCTGTGATAATTGCTCCTGATTGGAATTTGGGTTTTGAATTAATGTGTGATGCGAGTGATTATGCTATAGGATCAGTTTTGGGTCAAAGGAAAGTTAAAGTTTTCTATGATATACATTATGCTAGCAAAGTCCTTAATGAAGCACAAATCAATTATGCAACAACTAAAAAGGAATTGCTAGCTATAGTGTATGCTTTGGAAAAGTTTAGGGCTTACTTGATTGGTTCTTCTGTAATTGTATATACTGATCATGTTACTATTAAATATTTGCTAACCAAATCTGATTCCAAACCAAGACTAATCAGATGGATTTTATTGTTGCAGGAATTTGATTTGGTGATTAAGGATAAGAAAGGAAGTGAAAATCATGTAGCTGATCATTTATCCAGACTTGTGAATACAGAGGTAACCAATACTCAGACAGATGTGCAGGAGGAGTTTCTTGATGAAAAGTTAATGATGATGCAAGAAAGGCCATGGTTTACTGACATGGCAAATTTTAAAGTTGCTGGTGTCATACCTGAGGACTTAAATTGGCACCAAAAAAAGAAGTTTCTGAGAGAGGCACACCAGTATATTTGGGATGATCCTCATCTGTTCAAAGTTGGATCAGATCAACTATTGAGAAGATGTGTATCCAATGAGGAGGCAAAGCGTATTTTGTGGCATTGCCACAACTCTCCTTATGGTGGACATTTCAATGGAGAAAGGACAACTGCAAAAGTCCTCCAATCTGGTTTTTACTGGCCCACCTTATTCAAGGATGCACACATCTATGTACAACAATGCAATAATTGTCAAAGAACAGGTGGAATTTCAAGAAGACGTGAAATGCCTTTGAATACTATACTGGAAGTTGAAGTTTTTGACTGCTGGGGGATTGATTTTGTGGGACCATTACCATCTTCTTTTTCCAATGATTATATTCTTGTAGCAGTGGATTATGTATCAAAGTGGGTGGAAGCAATTGCATCTCCTAGAGTTGATGCCAAAACTGTGATCAAATTTCTCAAGAGAATCATTTTCTGCAGGTTTGGTACTCCAAGGGTGCTAATCGGTGATGGAGGTTCACATTTTTGTAATGCTCAACTTCAGAAATGTTTAGAGCATTATGGAGTCAAGCATAAAATTGCATCACCTTATCATCCACAGACCAATGGACAAGCAGAGGTGTCAAATAGGGAAATCAAGTGCATTCTGGAGAAAACAGTGACATCCTCAAGGAAAGATTGGTCAATGAAGCTGGATGACGCACTCTGGGCTTATAGGACAGCATACAAGTCTCCCACTGGCTTGACCCCATTTCAACTTGTATATGGTAAATCATGTCACTTACCAGTGGAACTGGAGCACAAGGCATACTGGGCCTTAAAATTTCTGAATTTTGATTCACAAGCAGCAGATGAGAAGAGAAAATTACAGCTGCAAGAATTAGAAGAATTGAGGCTTAGTGCTTATGAATCTTCAAAGTTGTACAAGGAGAAAATGAAGATGTATCATGACAAGAAGATTCTAAAGAGAGAATTCCACCCAGGGCAATCAGTATTACTATTCAATTCCAGGTTGAGGCTATTCCCTGGAAAGCTCAGATCAAAATGGTCAGGACCCTTTAGAGTCAAGGAAGTCAAACCTTATGGAGCAATTGAGCTAGAGGATCCTGAATCCAAAAGGAGTTGGGTGGTGAATGGGCAAAGGTTGAAGCCCTATCTTGGTGGTGAGGTTGACAGACTTGCCACAGTCATTCACTTGAAGGAACCTTAATGATATAGGCGTCAAGCTATGTGACGTTAAACAAGCGCTTCCTGGGAGGCAACCCAGTGTTTAATTCTATTTGCACTTTTAAATTTCACTTTTGTGTGTTGATGGTAATTTTGTAAATATTTGTGTATTTATGTATCAAAGGTCAATTTTAGCATTTAAAGTATCTCAATAGAACCAAACATGCATATTTGAGTGATTTGAAGTTAAATGGTCAAGTTTTACATAAGAATGAGTTTTGGTACTAAATTGAGACTATTAGATGCTAAGAATTGTTTTGAATTTGGTCAATTTGTGAAATTTGAGTTTCAATCCTTGATTTTGAATTTTATGATGTGAAACCTTGTTGAGTCATAGAGAATTGAGTAAGGAAGGAATTGATGTGTGTAATTGAGTCTATTGGAGAGAAATGATCAAGAAATGATTGAGTGAAAGTTGGAGAAAATTCTGAAAAGTGTCAAAAACTCTGTACTGAGAATTTTGGAAAATTTTCGCTCAAGCGAATTGGGCTCGCTTGAGCAAATTATGCAGAAAAAAATTGGAAAATCAATTTCTAATAAACTCGCTTGAGCGAACAGATTTCGCTCAAGCGAGAAGAGGGGTGAAAAATAAGGGCTCTCTGGACAATTTTCGCTCAAGCGAAACGAATGCAAAAAAAATGGGGGTCCTCTGGACTATTCTTGCTTGAGCGATCTCGCTTAAGCGAGAATTTTAAAATAAGGTTTTATACAAGCAACAGGGGGCAAAACTGTTTCACAATCTCTTCACCCCCAAAAAATCGAGCCTCATGTGCACAATCCCCCTTCCCTAGGGCACCATATTTCTTCACTCAAATCATCAATTTCACCTTCAAATCTCTTCTCCTCTCTTCCAATCACGGTTTAAGGTAAGTTCTTTACATTACTCCTCAATTCCACCGATCATTTTCTCCAATCTCTCATAATTTTGAAAACCCTAGGTTAGAATTTTTTTTTTCATCTAATGAGCCTAGGATTGAAATAGGAAGGATTGGTTGATCAATTGGAGTAATATTGTTTGATTAAAATGAAAAATGTGGCAAGAATGACATATACCTTGGGTTTTTAATTGAAGAATCACATTGTGCCTATGAACTGTTTGATAAAATGCCTAACCTATTGCCAACTTTGCTTTGTTGTCATGCAATGTATTTTTCCTTTGCTTGATTTCATATTATTAGGTTAACAAATATGTATATCTTGGCACATTGTCTGAATAATTTTAGTTGTTACAAATGCATACAACGTATTTGATATCATGTTGAATCACTTTAGAAGGTTATATTGTGGCTGTTTGGAGAGTACATTATGTATCATTTTTGGAGCATTGAAATTTTAGAAACAAGGGTTGTTTAATACTGTGCATAATTTTTGTTAATAGATTGCTCAAAATGATGCATAAATGGTATTAAGAGTGGGATTATATGGACTGAAATGTGTTGATTGTACCATTTTGTTGTGATAATTAATCATGCAACCTTGTTATTTGTTATTGGAATTATATGGACTGAAATGGGTTATTGTTTGTGATTTTTGATTCTTGCAGGACATGAGAAGAACAAAAACTACAGTTGGAGTTAACCCAACCAGGTTATACAAGGGAAAAAGAGCAAGAACTACTACTCCTTCCCCTGAGCGACCTCACAGAAACCTCTTTAGAGATGACAGGAGACAAGAGAGATATGAAGAAATTAAGGGGTGGTCTTTCATACCTGAAAGGAAGGTGAACTTGTATCCGGGAGAATGTGATCTGTTCTTGGATGCACTGATAAGGAGAAACTGGAGGAAGCTAGCTGATCCTCTACCAAAGTTTGATCCAGAAATAGTGAAGGAGTTCTATGCTAATGCTTACCCAGTAAATGGACCTGTGATAAGAGGTCCAAGGTAAGGGGCAGATGGATTAGCTATGATAGAGATGCAATCAGTGAGTTTCTTGGACACCTTTAACAGTTGCAAGAGGGGGCACAATGTACTTACACCAGACTGAGGGCAAGAAAAAACAGCTTTGATGAGAGGGAGGTAGTGAGAAAAATCTGTATTCCCAACCGTGGCTATCAGTTGGGAAAATCTGGTAACCCCCTCCGCATTCTGAGAGCTGATATGAAGACCATAGCACAGATATGGATGACCTTCATCTTGGCAAACATAGTGCCAATAGGTCATGTTTATGATATAAATGTACTCAGGTGCCACCTCATGTACAGTATTATGAAGAAAAGTTTCACTGTTGATGTGGCCCAGATTATATCTGAGGAGATGCACAAGTTTGCCAAGGCTGAGGTGAACAAGAACAATGAGAAAGTAACTGGAGCACTGGGGTTTCCAGCACTGATCACTGCATTGTGTGCAAAGCAGGGGGTTGAAGTCAACCCAACAGCAAAAATAAGGCCTACAATTGATAAGAGATACATAGAGCTTTACTATACCAACCCAGCTGATATTCAGCAAGCTGGACAGCAGGAGCCTCAATCACCTCCACCAGTAGAGGAAGAACCACAGCCAGTTCATGGAGGACAATTCAGTGCAAATGACGAGATATTGGTGCAGCTCAGATTTTTGAGGTTGGAAATGCAGCATTCGAGGCAGCAGAACATCTCTACACATAGAGGACAACTCCACCTTCAGGAGTACCTCTATCACAATGTTAAGGGACCTTATGCAGGCATGACCCCAGATGACTTCTTGACATACCTTCAGTGGCCTGGGGACAGTCCTATTTTCCCAGGGGGGGAGTGGAGCTGATGCTGCTGGAGATGGAGTTGTACCAGCCGGTGATGATTTGGCAGCTGATTATACAGCAAGAGAGGGACCATCTGGAGCTGCTAGTGATGCTGCAATTGATGAGGGAGCAGATGGAGCTGATTTTCATGATGAGGAGTTTGATACTGATCTTGATAGAGTGATGAGGGGAGATTGATATACCCTACTATTCCATCCTTCAGAACTATATCTAATATGGTTTCATTATTTCTTTTAAGTTGATACTTCAGTACTCTGTGTGTGATTGCGTGGGCATATGACTTTAGTACTGCAGTATTATGTTATTTTGGTAGTAGTCTGCTTCTATGATAGTTGCATCAGTTGTTCTGGTTTAAATGTTTGTTATTTTATTTCGTTAGGTAGGATTAATCGTTTTACACTATTTTTACTTAGTATTTTGGACATAATACTTGTAGATACAACTAAATTGTTTGGGGAATCACAGAAAAAATTTTCTTGAGGAAATTGGTTAAAAAGAAATCAAGATTCAGTAAGTGTCCTAAGATTAGAACAGGTAAGTAAACTGAACAAAGGGGAGAAAAAGGAAAAATGTGGTTGATTTTATAATCAAATAGGATTAGGACATTAGTGCATAATAATTAATCAAGACAAGCAATTATAACAATAAATGATTTAATCAAGGAAATAAGCCAGATAATCCAGTGAGTGTGTGAATCCATAAACAGATTGAGAGTTTCACTGTTGATTGTCCAGTTGATATTGCTTGAGTTTCCTTTTTGATAACATCACATAAGAGGCATGGAAATGATTACACTACACCATTTTAGGCATTAGGCAATGCTTTTTTAGGCAACATTTATAAAAGTGTAGCCGAAAGATAGGAAAGGCAACGGTTTTTTAAACCGTGGAATGTTTTTTTGTCAATAATTTTAGAACCATTCTTGAAACATATAATGGGCAACACATTTACCAACCATTCCTAAAACGTTTAATATGCAACACTTCTTTAACCGTAGATATTATAACTTTGGCAACTATTATAAAACCGTTCCTAGAACATGTATAGGCAACATTTCTTTCTTATTTGATGCAACATGGCAGAAATTGTTCCCAGAAAATACAATAGAAATATAGGATACATATGTGATAAACATTTTTTAGTCTAATTTTATTTAAAAGTAACCAATATTATATATAACTCTCAACGGCGCTAAATGAAAAATAAAATTTTAAGATGCTCGCTCAAAAGTATTAAGCCTTAACTGAAAGAAATATAATTAAAAAAGAATTAAATATCTCATCGGTTAACAACTAAAAACAAATTAAAGTCCTAAAACTAATTAATTGAATCACTAAAAAACTAATATTCCCCCAAATTATTGACCCATAAGCTCTCGTACTGCATGTTTCCCTTATTCCACTTCACTTTTGCTAAATCCCTAAAACCCCATTGTTCTCAATCGATCCTGTGCGCCTCTCTGAAGCAAATTGTTCTCCTATTCGGCGTCCCTATACATCCTCCCTGTGGGTCCGTTGTGCGTCCTCCCTATGCGTCCGCCGTGCGTCCTCCCTGTGTGTCGTCGCTCCCGGTACACCTTCCTCCGTGCGTCATTCGTTGGTTTCTGCTGCGTTGTTCGCTGCCTGAAGGACGTCGTCGTCGCTGGTCTCTGGTGCGCCGTTCGCTGCCTGAAGCTCGTCGCTACTAGTCTCTGCTAGAAGGTCGTCATCGGTCGCTGCTTTTTTTTGTGTGGATACTGCTACCGTGCCGTGACCCGTGCTGAACAGTGGCCGATCTTTTGTGCAACCACAGGTTAGCTCTCATACCATTTCTTGCTATTGTTCTTTCACTCTCATTTTAATATGCATCTGTGATTAGGTTTTTGATGTAACTGTTGGATGGGGGTTTAAATTTCATGGGGGGGTTTAATGAGTGGGAACATGTGTGCGTCCTGTGTGTGATTTTACTTCTTAAATGAAAATTATTCTCAAGATGAGATAATGTATTCAGTTTCATTTGGCACTTTCTTTTGACTTGTCCCATAGAGCCTCGGGTATTCTCATACAACTATTTCCAGAGAAAGTTTTACAGTTCTCAAGCACTTGGGGGACACCAAATTGCTCATAAGATGGAAAGGACACTGGCTAAGAAGAACAGGGAGCTGAGTTCTGCCATGCAGTACTGAAGGTATATTTAGTGTAACTCTATCAGAAACCAGGCTACTCCATATATAGGATGTGCCTTAGATTAGACTAATAATTCCATGCAAATTGAGTCTTAGAGGGCTTTTCCTTTTCCATACCATATTGCTTGTTAATATATATAACATGAAAGAGTAACAGAGGCACATGCAGTTAACAACTTGAACCCATAATGGGATAATTATGGAGTCAAATTGCAATTCTGATGACTGAATACATAGGTTTCTATATACACTTTCCTTCAGTCTCTGCAGTCTGAATAAGGTTTCTGAAAGTATTTCACATGGTATTGTTGGAGGAAAGATCCTATGTGTGCAGTATATGCATTTAATTATTGGCACACAATAATGTCTACTTCAAAAGCCTTTTATAGTTCTTGACATCTTTTTTCCTTGGCTTTCCTTTAAACATTTAGTTTGTAGAGTTGTCAAGGACGATGTTCAAGCTATTTTCTAAAATACCTTGTGCTTGGATCCTGTTTCTAGTATGTTTAAGCAAGTTGGTGGCATTGAACCTATCTTTATGCTTTTCCTCCCTTTTATATATGCCAATGTCAGTTAAAATTGTGCTTTTGTTTTGATCTTCTTTTTTTCTTGCTTGCTTACTTATCTTTCTCTTTTTCCTTTTCTCAGCATGTCACCACTGAAGGTATGGCGTTGGTGAAGCTGGCTGAAGATGCAGCTAGTAACAAAAAGGTCTATTCCTTTTCAACTTGGGTGTACAATAAATTTTATACTCATGTTTCATGCTATGGCTCTTTTCAATTCATAGTAGGTGGGGCATGATTTTGAAGTTGCTTCTGTGATAAATTGATGTATCAATTACCACATTTGCATTTGATTTTCTTACTACTGAAGTTGTGAATAATGTCATACTTCTAGAGCAATTTGTGTTTGCTACTGACTTTTTTATTTTGTCCTTTTAAATGGAAATGTCTACAGGCAGATAAAAAGGATATTGTTGGTCCACAGGAGCAGGTGATTCTACCAAGGATTGGGGAAAATAATGAATTGGCATGTTGGGTTTGAAAAGGTACTCTCAACTCAACTGAACACAACATATTTGAAGACATGACAGTGTTGAGTGCACTATATATATATATATATATATGCTATGCAAGGCCATTTTAAGAACCCCAAATGCATTTACTTCAAATTAAGTTCACAATGAGAAAGAGGAATAGTGAGATTTTGCGGGTGCGGGTGTATGCTTGCATAATGTTATATTAACAGTTTCCCTTGGCTGATTAGTTGGGGTCCACTGAACTAGCATTTGAAGCACTTCTAGAGCAATCTATTGCAATCACTACTTGCTTGGTTACAACATGAAACATTATATAAAAATTGATATTTTTATTTATCATTTCTACTGTCAAAATTATTTTTTGAATCAAAGTTGGCTTAGGTTGTCTCGGTTTGCTAGCTACTGACACTTCTTTATAATAGGACAATGATTGATTCATTTCTTGAAAAATTAGTTTCACATTAAAATAATATAAAAATTATGTTATATTAAATTAAGATTTTTAAACTGACTCAATTGTTAGATACGTATGGTATATGTCTTCGAGTTATTATTTGAAATAAAATGGAAGCTTTTTAGTTTAGGTTTTATTTCATTTGTCTTAAAGGTATTGATATTCAAGGTTGAATTTTGAATTATATAGGCTATAATTTGATATTATTTGATATTCTCTCCTATATGATGAATTGTTACTTCATCATGAGGATTAGGCACAATTAATAAAAGTGTGGTTTTTTATATGCCTATTTTGCTTGAACCATCATCTTTTTTGCATGTTAGAATTTCTTTATAATGAGCTCAAGATTTACTATTCTTGCTCATTGAGTTGATGGTAGTTGTTGATCTTAGTGCAACTTGTTACTTTAACAGGGTCAATTATATTGTGCAATAAAGTTAGGATGTGTGAAAACCTTCATATAATGTCTTGACTGATTGTGATATGATGGTATTCTAAATTTCTAATATCTTTGCCTGCTGGAAGAAATAGTGATTAGTTTAGTGGAGACTGATAGGTTTACCTAGGAAGGTTATTGCTGGATGGTTTATTAATTTTTTTCTTTTGATCTTGAAATAGGGCCCATTTTAGTAGGAGGAGGGGGAAATAGCTCATAGTTGTAATCTAGTGAAGTGAATTGGTACTGCTTTCCACTTTTGATTAGTTCCATCGATTAATGATATGATATTTGATTGACATTGCATATTTGTGCAACAAGCATTGGTTGGTGAGGCTTCAGGTGAAGAACAACTTTTTTCTTCTAAAAGTAGCTTGATGGGTATTGGTTGTGAGCTTGATGTCTTTCTTGAAAAAGATCAAGGTTTTGCAGTAAGTATTTACTTTTACAAGCATATATGTTTTCTTGTAATATTTAATGGTGTTATTTATTTATTTATTTATTTATTTTTCTCTATTTTATATCTAATTTAAAATAAATACAGGTTCTATAATAAAATATTTAGGTTGCAGGGAGGAGGTTGTTGAATATGGAAGAATACACTTTCTAACTAGCTACACATTAGCTATGGACATTTCTGTAGCTAGAGACTTAAAAAAGTTGTTGCTTAAGGTTATAATAAAACTGTTGGATATAATGATCAACAACATTTAAACAAACGTAGCCTAAGCTAATAGACCGTTGCCTAAGGTCTCTTGGGAGTAGGCTTGAAAAACCGTTCCCTAAACAAGCTTTAAGCAACGATTATGCTTACCGTGGCTGGAAATGTCAAAAAACCGTTGCCTAAGGGAATAGGCAACGACCGATAATTCCACGCCTGCAAAACCGTTGCCTAAACTTTCAGCAACGGTTTTTTTGCTTTCAGGAATGGTTTTTTGTTGTTGCCGGAGACCAAAAATGTTGTAGTGTTAAGGCAAGTTTTGTTGAATGTAAATAACTTAGTGCCAAATAGCCAACCTATAAATGATCACCCTTTTGTGATAGCCCATTAGAGCTTAATTATTTCTGAGTTATGCACCTTGACCCTAATTTTAAAATTTTACCCTTTCCCTTTGCACACTTGGGGATAGAGAGCATAGGTGCATTTTATTCAACTATAATGGGAGTTGGTTGGTGAAATTGTAATTAGAAGAGAAAATAGTTGAGTAAATAGAATATAATTCACTCCTTAGTAATATATAGAACTGTATATATGTTATCCAAAAAGAGAGAGAGAGAGAGAGAAAAGAAAAATTTGAAATAAAAAGGAGTGAATTATGGATGAAAAAGAAAAATGTGATGTATTGAGGTATTAAAAGTTAAAAGTAATGTGATGAATTGAGAGTAGCTGTAGAATTGGATTTAAATTGTAGTTATGCTCTCTTTTCCAAAGTCGTGCTCTTGTTATCCTGAAAACCATAATTTTTGGAAGCCTAGTGATGAACACATTTTTATTCACACTTTGCATAATTAATCTTAGCTTTCTTGGACTATAATTGTGATTAAATCCACTATTTTAATTGGTATTTACCGAATTGGGCTTTATTGGGCTTTAACTATAAATGTTGTTTAATTTCGGATTTTAAGCCTACTGACCTACCTGTCTTGTTTTGATGATATCTGGAGCTAAAGGTGTCCGTTTTTAGTGATTCCAGTGGCATTGGAAAGCTAACTTCTGGGGCTTTAATTTGATAGGCTATATGACCATATTCCCATGACGCAATTAGGAGCAGTTGCAGTTTGAAGTTGGGCTACGGAAACTGTCTCAGAAACAACATTGTTTTAAGACTTGCATTAGTGCATTAGGCCTCATACTTGTTAATTTCGGCCCAAACATCATTTACATCTGATTAATTAGGAGTAGATCTATAAATAGGGGCAGTTACTCTTTTGGAGGGAACTCTTTCTCATTTTCTAAATTTCAGATTTGAAATCTCTTCATTTTCTCTCTTTTTCTCTCTTCTTCTTTTTCTTCTTCTTTTTCTTCTTCTTCTTCCATTTTCATTTTTCCTCTTCAACCTCCATGGAAGGCTGAATTCAAGGTCGATTCTCAAGTGTTCTAAGCATTGGATCTTGAGGTTTCATCTATGCAATTTCGTTTTACAATTTTCTGCACATTTTCTCGTCTCCTAATCTCTAGAATTCTAGGATTTTGAATCTTGAATTAGAATGCATGCTTCATGGTTCTTCTTCTCCTCTTGATCCTAAATTTGAATCTTAGTTTGCTTAATTCTAAGATGATTCTACTGTTTGCTTAATTCAGTAGGTTAGGGATTAGATTCTCACACAAGTTTGTTTAATCCTTGTATGAGATAATTGATGAATTGATTGATGCTTAATTGGTTAATTCGAATTTGTGTAGGAATTGATAATTTTCTATAAATCAATGAAAGATCCTATGTGAATGACCTTGAGAATTCATCCATCTTCATACATATTTTCTGAATTTTGAATTTTAGCTTTATGTTCTTGAATTTTAAGAAACAACCAAACAAAACCCCCTTGCTTGCTTTTGAATCAACAATTCTTGTGAGTAAATTCGAATTTGCTATTGAATTCCTTGAGAGACGACTTTGGTTAATTTTCCATTAACTACATATTCTGAGTATTAATATTTGGTTGAGTATGACCTCGATCACTTAGCCTCATTACAACCTTTGCAAGACCTTAAAATCCATGTTAATTGTGTGATTGTGGTTGGATTGGAAACGACTGGCAATTTTGATTTGTTCAATTTCAGTGAAAAATAGACAGAAACACTCACCAGTGAGACTTGAGGGAAAATTTCCTTGATTAGAATCAGTTCATTGTTATAATTGTTCCTCTTGGTGATTGATTGCACTTCTGACCTACTTCTATTTGATATTGGACTTACCATATGCTTCTGATTTCGAATCTTTAGTTTGGAATGTGAAGTCTGTTTATTGAAGGACCATGAAAATGATTTCTCAATAACCAATTTCAGAAGTTGAGTTGTGAATAGTTGATTGGTATATACTTACTTTGCTTGAGGACAAGCAAGATTCTAGGTTTGGGGGAGTTGATAAGTGCCAAATATTAGTAAATTTGCATATGGAGTTATGGCACTTATGGTTTTAATTGTATTTATTTGACATTAATTTTCTCCCAATTTGAGAATTATGAATCCAAGTAAGTGTTTTCCGAGTCTTGGTTTAATTGAAGTCTCTTGATCCCATTTTGTGTTTTAAATGTAGGAAACCAAGAAAAGGAGTAAGTGTGCTTAGAAGAATTAAAGCTTGAGCAAGAAAAGAAAAGAAGGACTTGCTTATGCCATATTCTCGCTTGAGCGAGAATTCTCGCTTAAGCGAGATTTGTCCAGAGAGAGTGGATTTTGGGTATCATTCTCGCTCAAGCGAGATGATTTCACTTGAGCGAGAATATCGTTCTTCACCATGAAGTATTCTACTCGCATGAGCTAAAATTTTAGTTCAAGGGAGAATCCACTTATTCAGGGACAAAACAAAGTTTGAAAGGCAGTTTTTCGACACTTCGAAACGTACTTTCCTTTTAGAGAAACTTTCTGACGAACAAGAAGAACGGAAGCTGCGGAAGCACAAATTCCTTCATCTCCTTTCACATTTTGGTTGTAAAAGCTATCATATGTAGCTAAACTTTTCACTTGGGATTGAATGTAATTGATTCGAACTCGGATGTATGTTGGTGATATTTATATATAGTAGTCTTGTTTCTATTCAATATTGGTATTGTCGTTCTGTTCTTTATTCCTGATTCTATCTGATCAATAGACTCTTGAATTTGATTTTTAGATCTAACTGGAAAGTATTTCTGAAAATCTGATTTGAACGAAAATACTCGATATATCGTAATACTAGGAATAGATTTCGATATATCGATTGCGTATAACACTTGAACGTAATGCTGGATAATCTGTTGAATATTTGAGGAATCAATATTCAGGGGATTAATCTTATGGATTTTATACTTGAGGAATCAATATAAATGATTTTTGTGTGTTGCATCAATATTGATAGGTTCAAATGCTACATGTTTATATTCATCCAGAATACAAACGCGTGAGATAGATGAAATTCAATCCCTGTTTCTCTCATTGAAATTTCCCCTAACTTTCTTGTTAATTTACATTACTTTTATGCAAGTTTGCTTTGATTAAGTGAAATCAATCATGAATCCACTTATTACCCTTTTTTATATGCTTTTTGAGTTGAACTTTAAATTTTGATTGAACCTGTTCCTCGTGGGATCGACACTCCTACTTTATAAATCATTATACTACAGTTGACTTTTGGTACGCTTGCCAAGGAGTTAACAGTGCATCTATGGACTGAGTTGTAAAGTTTCCTCTGACTTCATCCTAATTTTTTTAAATTACTAATTTGGGATATTTTACAGCTTGTGTTAAGCACTGGAACTGGTGTTAATGGTTTCACCCTTGATCCATCTCTTGGGGAGTTCATTCTAACTCACCCTAACATCAAGGTAATAATCTATCTACCCATTCATGGATCTTTTGTAAATTGTTTTTCTCTGCAAATGTTTGCCTTGCAACTCAACTCTTATAGAAGTCACGAAGTGATTAATTTTCAGTTATCTTGTCCACACCAAAATCTCACCATAGTTACTTCTTTTGTCCTTGAAAATTTTCTCACAGAGCTGACTTGTGTAGTGTTTCGACTTGGGACTTGGCCATAAAATAAAAACTAGCTAAATTTATTTTCATTTTAGTTAAGATGAAAGCTCAACCTCGGCCCTTTCTCTTAAGTCTTAAGCAAGTATTTGATTAGTATGTTTATTATTGAGTATTTAGAAACAAACACGATTGATCTCCTTGAATAATCTCTGTTTAGATAGTCATAAAATTATTTTGCTGAAAGAGATTTGATTGTTTAAACCCTTTGGCATTAAGAATCTAAGGCTTATCCTTATCCACTGCCAAGTATGTATGAATCTAATAATGGTACACTGTTTCAGGCATACAATGCAATTTGTGATTGTGACACTCTTGGATTTCCTTTATTACTTATGTTCAGGTATATGGAGAAATGCAAGTTTCCAAAAGATGGCTCATCACCAAAGTCCTTAAGATATATTGGAAGGTATAGTGGATTTTCAATCCCTCAAAAGGTCTAATTTGTTTGATTTTCCTTTTGATTCCATCCTCCTCATAGTTGGTTCTGCGAACTGCCACCAAGAAATAACATGTACAGAATTAAAATGTGATCTATATTTTGTTGCCTGCTAATGGATAGCTCTGTGGCACATTGTTATTTACGGTAAAACATATATTACATTCATTGCCATAGAATTCCTAATTTTGGGGGAAAATTCAATACTTACTCCTATTTTAGCAGCTATAGTGTGTATAGTTTCTTTTGTTAGGAAAATTCATTACTTCCTAATAAAGTGAGCACACACTTTACAGTGTGTATTTTCAATCGGTCTTGTGAACAGTAATGGTCAACGGGTGTTTAAGTTTAGCAACTCAATATATTGAATTCCAAACACATATGAGATTTATCTACAGGGGTATTATATTATAACAATGGAGTAAAGAAAATAAGGTGTTGTGCTCTCTTTATTTGAACTTAGACAGTTATCAAAGACTAATGAACTTAGACAATCATGTTGGTTCTGTGCTACCACTTTTTTCCTTTCTAGTTCAATATGTCAAATAAATATAATATGCAATATATGTTCTTGTGATTTCTTACTGAGAAGCATTAATAATTGTTCTCAAATTATGGTTGAATTTAATATTTAACTTCTTATATATATATATATATATATATTAGAACATGTTTTTAAGCATGAGAGATAGGTAACAAGTTTGAACTGACATCTATTTTAATTGGTTATAAATGCTCTATTAATCAGTCAAACATCTTGTATATCATCATAACTAAAATATTTAATTTTTGTTTTTATGTAGTGTTCAAAGTTTCAAGTTTGAATAATTGATTTGTGAGTTAATTGAGAGAAAAAAAAGGCAATTTTAATAAATAATTAATTATATGTTCTATTAATCTATTAATACTTCTTTTAATTTAAGAATATTATTCTATTAATATTCTATTAAGTTTTTGTTATCTTATTGTTATTATTACAGGGCTATGGAACATGAAATAGACAAATTATTTAGGTTAGATATGAAAATTTTATAGTAATCATTTTGTTTCCTACTAACCATATATATACCCCTGAAAGTTGTTTGCTGCTGACATGGTATTTGCTCAGTAGTTGAATTGTTGAAGGAGAATAGATAAATACAACACTTATCAGTCTTGAAAATTTAAATTTCCTGGCTTTCATTGTGATTCCATGTTTGTAAATGCTCTCTATAAAACTTGGAACTCTGTCCATAGGCTTTCATATATATGATTTATATTGGAGAAGCAAATTATTAGCTATGAGTCCAGTAAATGTTGTTGCATGATTGATCATATGCATATTATGATTATACTCTTCTAGTTAAGCAAATTCTTGGGTTATTTATTTTAGGCAATTAATGTTAAAGACTATGAAGTACCCTAAAATTGTGTTGTTTTGGGATTTTTAATAAAATAACTAGGCATTAACTACAAATTAGCTACGGTACACATCAGATTAGACATACAACGACGGTTCCAACTTCAATCGTCGTTGTTTCTGACTTATAACGACGATTCCTAGCCTAACCGTCGTTAAAAAGGCTGCTTGGAGCCTTGATTTTGGCCACTTTTCACGACGGTTGTGGTCACAGCCGTCGTGGTTTCTTATTTATGACGACAGTTGTACAACCGTCGTAAAAGGTCCACTTTTTTACAACGTCTGGATCAACGACGGTTGTACAATCATCGTAAAAAGCCCTTTTTTAACCGTTATAAAAGGGTCTTTTTGCACTAGTGCTTCTTAAAATAGTCCTTAGTCAAGCATCTTTTTAAGATAACTTAATGCATTAAGAGTAGTAAATGAGTTGATTGATAAACATCTCACGAGTCATGGATATGATATATCAAGTTCTCATATGAGTACGTATTAAAAGTAATGATGTAATGGACTGACCCACCATGAGAATGTTGCATGGATTGTTACATAATAGTCATGAACAATTCTCAAATAATAATATTATATAAAGTCTTTTGACCTGAAATCATATGATTCCTACATGATGAATTCTATGTTTTAATATCATCAAATGTCACTTGTGATTTATTATAAAGTTGGTTTTATTATGTAGAATAAATCATGTAATGGAATGTGGGTGACTTAGATGGAATTTGTCCCTCTTATGTAATAAAAAGTAATATTTATGGGATTCTTGATAAAGTTAGACGATAAAATGCATAGTCATGCTCAAAAGGGGTAAACATGAAATGTTTATTTCTGTTAAGTCTACTTAGGTATCAAGAAACATAAATTGAACTACACAATAATGATACATTTCATGTCTTGTATTCAATTAGATATCTAGACAAAAGAACAATTCATATAGAGTATTTAATAAAATAGGATGTGCAAATCATTAACATTCTCAATATTTGGGCATTGGTGATGTATTATTAGATACAACTCGCTATTTATGATATTAAGTATAAAAATGTTTATATTTAATATTATAATCAAATATTAAGAGAACCTATTAGGTCACATGCATACATCAAGCCCACTAGGAGTATTGGAAATTTTAGTTGGACAAGAATAATGACAAAATGAGTCAGGCTCATCAGAGTGTTAGATATTTTGTGTCTATTTCAAAAGTTCTAAAGAGACAAGTCTCACATTGCCTAGGTGAGGAAATATAATAAATTGATTTCATTTTAAATTAGAAAATTAATATTAGTTTTATTATTATTTTCTAATGGGTAAAGTTTGACTTGGTCAAATTATTATTTTCTATTACAACCCTATTCACTATATAATTTTTTTTTTACTTTCTTGACCTAATATAGACAACCTCCACAGTCATCCCCTTCTCCGTTTTTGAGATTTCTCCTGGGTTAAACAATTTTCATTTTCTGGCTGTTCTGAATCCTGACCTGTTGGTTGGAAGAGTCTGTTAAATCCTGGGGAAAAATGATTAATGGTTAAACCTAGTGGTCACTTTATAAATAATGCATGTGATGCATAACCCTAACATATGAGTAGTTGTCCCTTTTCTCTATAATCACTACTAGCATAGTAAGGAGTGTATGTGCGAACTTGAGATGTTCGACTTGTTGGCATAGATACCTTTAGAGATACGAATGCAACCACCTCATTTGTGATTTGAAAAGGTACATTTCATTTTGATTTTTCTTTTTGATCAACCTTAATTCATGTTTTCATTAAGTAAAAAGGGGAATCCAATTATACTATTGCACCTTGTTTGTTTCTGATCCCCTTCATATCACATAATTAAATCTCATTCAAAATTCTACCAAATTAAGGTTCTTATTCAAGTAATTACTAAAGAATGAATTTTCACTTTCAAATCTTGAGGTAGTTCTCAAATTTCTCAAAATTCCTACATCAACCCATGACCTAATAGAATGGAGGAAGTAAAAGCCAAATAATGAATACTTATTTTAAAATGCAATACACTTTTCAAGTTAGAAAACAAGAGAAAGTAAACATCATTTTCAGATTTATATTTAAAGTAGGTTTGTTTATCTTAATATCTCATGGCTTCATAAATGGGAACTTAACCAAGTTTCTCAAATGACAACTTTATAAAGAGGGTTCATGTCCACAAAAGTCCTATAAGTTGTCTTCCCATTATCATAATTTAAGGGAACCCTATCAAGGCTGTAGAAGGTGCATTTATATATTAGATATGTTTTGGAACTCAAATTTGAAGAGAAATTGTAAATACTAAGCAACTTTTATCACCATACAAGAGCACCAAATTTTAATGTTGGTATCTTTTCTCCTCAAGTGAAAAAAATCTATCATTATGTGTGCTCTTACAATCCCTTTGAAGAAAAAACTAGCATATCAAATTGTCCTGGTTTATTTTCAAAGGCTAAAACCCTTTCAAGTTTCAACTACACAATATTCAGTGGTCCGTCCAATAACCCAATACAATGGTATGGCCCATGAGTCTCATATTGAGTTGAATAAGCAGTCATTGTGGTACTTAAACAATGAGGCTTTCTCACCTAATGGATTAGCCTTTTGGGTTGGACTCTCCTCATGTCCATAGGTTATAACTCTCTAAACTTATTTTCAAATGAAATTTCAAGTTAAGTATGCAAGTTAAATTATTAATCTGATATGGAAATAACCATACCCATTTTATTATGGATTTAATAGATATACACTGATAGGAGAGAAACCACAGACAAGGTCAGAAAATTATTTTCACCAAGTGAAAGAAATTTCAAAACCTCTTTCTAAATACAAAGAAAGAACAATTATACTCTTTCTTAAAAATAGGAGAATACACTCACCAGGAGAATCTCATAGGAGAAACTTTTTTTTTCTCACAAGTAGCTCACTTCTCTCTCTTGGTCAATGATTCAAACACACTAGCATGGTCTCATATTTATACGAGGACCATACTTGGTAATTGACACATTAGTCAAATTGGTTAGAGGTGCATCAAAAGGCTATGTTAGGCTATGTTGTAGCCTATATACTATTTAATTTCCAAAAAAAAAAAAAGAAAGCCTATATACTATATATCTAACCCATCCATTTTTACTTTTGTGTCACATAAAAGTGGCTTTATAATTCACACGTTTAAAACTTTTGTACACCGTTAGTATCTACTAATTAAATTCTAGTGCCAATTTATCTATATTTCTTTTATTATTTTTTTCATTATTATTGAGTGAGTTTTGATATAGAATCACACAATCAGTAATATAGTAAGCCCAATCAATAAATGGGCTCATAACAATATAGTGGGCCTGACTTATTAGAAGGTCCATTTTCGTTGTCCTTGTCATTGTCACAGGACTTGTTCCGAGTTGTATATTGTTTTCTTGAGGGTCCCTTCCCTTTTACCGTTTCTTTCCCTCACGTTTTTGTTGCTTGCTTGTGCTGTGTGTCTGTCGTGCCCCATTTACCTACCTTTTCAAGCCATTCTTCGATTGCATTATCTGATTAGATTAGAAACTACCAAAGTAGCGAGCGACTCGCAACATCGAATCAAAAAAATATTGTCTTGTTGTGCCACCATGTTCCTTATCCTTCCTTCGAGACACAACCTCTAACTAACCATAATGCTATAATTTTAGATATGGTTCATTCATGTATCTTTATTCTATCCACGTCATCATCTTTGTGACTAAGATCCTCGTCACCATAAGGGTATCTTTATCTCCTCCTCCCATATTCCAATGCAGCTCCTTCCCATTCAATCTCGCTCTTAGACCAAAAAATTGTTGCTTTCTTGCTCTGCATAAAGTTTTGATTTCTGGGGTTGATTAAAAATTTCATCTTTTTCAGAGGTTCTTTCTGGGTTTCTCTGATTTGGAACCGAGCTCGTTTTGTGGGTGTTCTTCGGTTTCTTGAGGTTGGAAGAAAAACAAGGGCTTTCAGCTTCAATACGAATCATTGTACTGTGTGATACATAATCTTTTGAATATAGTTGTTTACTTTTAATTTAGTATACAATAATAATTCTTACACGCCTCGTTCCTTCTACTTTTACACTTCTTTTGTATTATTTCATTCATCATATTTTTGACTTTTTCTCAGTTTCCTTCCCCTATCTCTCTCTTTTCTTGCCTTTCTAAGAGAGATGGGAGGGTATTACTACTACTCTTTAGTTTAAGTTGGGAATTAAATGAGCTTTGGAGTTGAATACAGGACACACCCAGAAGGATTATCATTATATGAAATCCTTGTTTGAATCCTTTTCTTTTTGAGCCCTGCCTTTTCCCATTGTGCTCTTTGATACTATTATATTACCATTGAAAATACAGCTTTTCTTGTACTAATTTTGTTATAGATTGTTTAATCCCTTGGAAGTTTTTAGTTTTGACTTGTGAGAAGTGCATTATTTACTTTAGATTTTTATTCAAGGTAGAATGGATCAAATTAGTAATGAGGCTAGAGTTGACCGTTTTCCAATTGGCCCTTCAGACATTCTTGGTAGGGCAATAGCTTTCAGGGTTCTTTTCTGCAAGTCTATGTCACATTTAAGGCATCAGATATTTCATGTGTTGTTGGATCTCTTCTATAGGTTTAGGGGAGTTTTGGTATCCTTTGTATCATGGTTGCATCCAAGAAACCCACAGGGGATATTAGCAATGATGACAATAGTTGCTTTCTTGTTGAAACGATACACAAATGTGAAGGTAAGGGCTGAAATGGCATATAGGAGGAAATTTTGGAGAAACATGATGAAATCTGCTTTGACCTATGAGGAGTGGGCTCATGCAGCTAAGATGCTTGATAAAGAGACACCAAAGATGAATGAATCAGACCTTTATGATGTAGAATTGGTCAGGAACAAGCTTCAAGAGCTGCGTCACCGTCGACATGAAGGATCTCTTAGAGATATAATATTCTGTATGCGTGCTGATCTTGTTAGAAATCTAGGTAATATGTGTAACCCTGAACTACACAAGGGTAGGCTGCAGGTCCCCAAATTAATCAAGGAGTACATTGATGAGGTATCAACACAATTGAGACTGGTATGTGACTCTGATTCAGAGGAGCTATCATTGGAAGAAAAGCTTGCTTTCATGCATGAAACTAGACATGCATTTGGGAGGACTGCTTTGCTGTTAAGTGGGGGTGCTTCTCTTGGAGCTTTTCATGTAGGTGTAGTTAAAACACTGGTAGAACATAAATTCTTGCCTAGGATAATTGCTGGTTCAAGTGTGGGTTCTATTATGTGTTCTATTGTTGCCACTAGGTCTTGGCCTGAGCTCCAGAGCTTTTTTGAGGACTCGTTGCACTCATTGCAATTTTTCGATCAAATGGGTGGGATTTTTGCAGTTGTCAAGAGGGTCACGACATATGGTGCTGTTCATGAAATCAGACATTTGCAAATGATGTTGAGGCATCTAACAAACAACCTTACATTTCAAGAAGCTTATGATATGACAGGTAGAATTCTTGGGATTACAGTTTGCTCCCCAAGGAAGCATGAACCGCCTAGATGTCTTAACTACTTGACATCACCCCATGTGGTTATATGGAGTGCAGTGACTGCTTCTTGTGCCTTTCCTGGCCTTTTTGAGGCTCAGGAATTGATGGCAAAAGATAGAAGTGGAGAGATTGTTCCTTACCATCCGCCTTTTAATTTGGGTCCTGAGGAGGGATCCACACCAGCACGCCGGTGGAGGGATGGTAGCTTGGAAATTGATTTACCTATGATGCAGTTGAAAGAGCTATTCAATGTCAATCATTTTATAGTCAGTCAGGCAAACCCTCATATTGCACCATTGTTGAGATTGAAACAAGTTGTACGAACTTATGGGGGCAATTTTGCTGCCAAGGTACGTATATATTCACTATTCAGAGACTTGGACCTTTGCTCAAACACAATGCATAATGCATTCATATGCATGTTTCTGTTTATTGACATTGCATACATTTGTTTCTTAAATGAATTTTCACTTCTACAATTCACATTACCCCATTTGTTTCTTACTGTTTGACTATGTAAATAGTTAGCTGCTCAAATTTTACATATGGTCATCTCCCTGTTCTTATATCTGCTTATGCTTTTAGCTTTTCAATGTTTTACTCATGGATATGACTTGGATGTGTTTTATATTTCTGCTTGTGTCTCTGAAATATCATACACCATGCACTTGGTTATTTGTTGGGCAAACCCCTTGGAGTTTTATTGCCTCTCCAGCTCCATTCCCTGACAACTTTTTTTTGGGGAGTTGGGCCTGTATGTTTGGGATGGCAAGAAGCGATCATTGCTCTCTATACAACATTACTTCATCTTTGTTAAGTGCTTAATCCTTTAAGCAGGTTGTTTAGTGACTTAGTGCCATTGCTTTTGTTTGAATTAAAGACTGGAGTAACAATCTTTTCGGGGGAAGGGGGGAGCTTTATTGCCCCTTGAACTCCGCTCCTCACAGCTTTTAGGGTGGCAGGGATTCGGGCCTGTGAGTTTGGGATGGCAAGAAGTGATTATTGCTCTCTTGCTTGCATATCATACAACATTACCTCATGTTTGTTAAGTGCTTAATCCTTTATGCAGTTGGTGTAGTGACTTAGTGCCATTGCATTTGTTTGAATTAAAGATTAGTGACAATCTTTTACCGGCGGGGGGGGGGGGGGGGGGGGGGGGGGGGGTATTGTCTTTTCCAACTCCACTCCCTGACAACTTTTAGGGGGACATTTTGTGCCTTCTTGCATATCATACAAGATACAACATTACCTCATCTTTGTTAAGTTCTTAATCCTTTATGCATGTTTTAGTGACTTAGTGCCATTGCTATTGTTTGAATTAAATATTAGAGTAACAATTTATGTTTGTAGCAAAAACAGTGTGTTGAAACCGTCATAAAGTAGGTGTAATCAATTGTGGTTTTTTATTTTTCAGCTTGCTCATCTTGTGGAGATGGAGGTGAAACATAGGTGTAATCAAATACTGGAACTTGGGTTTCCATTAGGTGGACTTGCCAAGTTGTTTGCTCAAGACTGGGAAGGTGATGTGACTGTGGTTATGCCTGCCACCCTTGCCCAGGTATGTGCCTAAGAACATTTAAATATCATCTAGGTATTTGTTTTAATTTAAAAAAAAAAAAAAACAGCTAGATATTAATTCAAAGAAATGGTACCTGGTTACAAAACTAGTTGAAATTTCAATTAAGCCTTTGATTACAAAACAAAACTAGTTGAAATTTCAATGTTTTTGGAAACACAGAGGAATGATGATTGATGAGACAAATGTTCTATATTCATACATATTTGCAAAAGGTTTAGGAATTTATTTATGTATCATCATTCACTAAGGATGATTCTGTGAATTGGTGATTAACTTGTGTAATTTTTGACCTGTCTCCTGCTTCAGTATTCAAAAATTATACAGAACCCTTCATATGGAGAGCTTCAAAAGGCAGCCAACCAAGGGAGAAGATGCAGCTGGGAGAAGCTTTCAGCCATAAAAGCAAATTGTGAAATTGAGCTTGCTCTTGATGAATGTGTTGCAATTCTCAACCATATGAGAAGACTAAAAAGAATTTCTGAGAGAGCTGCTTCTGCTTCTCATGGTTTGTCCAGTACTGTCAAATTCAGTGCCTCAAGAAGAATTCCTTCATGGAATTGCATTGCACGAGAGAATTCGACAGGCTCCCTTGAAGACCTTACAGATGCTGCTCCCTCATTGCATCAAGGCATTAGCAGTTCCAATAGTAAAACTTGGAAGGCCCACCGCGGCGCACATGATGGAAGTGACAGTGACTCTGAAAGTGTTGACTTGAGTTCTTGGACAAGATCTGGTGGTCCTCTGATGAGAACTACTTCAGCAAATATGTTCATTGACTTTCTCCAAAACTTAGAGGTTGATACTGAAGTAAATAGAGGCTTGGTTGCTCATGCTAACCCTCATGATTTTCAGTATCACAGTGCTAGGTTTACAACACCAGATAGGAACTCTGAGAGCATAGAATCTGAGCACAAGGAAATTGGCAACAGGGTTGTGAATGGATCTAGCATACTGGTAACTGAAGGTGATCTTTTGCAGCCTGAAAAGATCCATAATGGAATTGTGCTTAATGTTGTCAAGAAAGAAAACTTAACACCTTCAAATAGGAGTTATGATTTGGAAAATTACAGCAATGAAGTTGCTGAATGTGTCCAAATTGACTGTTCAGAGAAGGAGATGGATGCATCTAGCTCAGCTTCTGAACATGGAGATGATGAATCCACACCAACTAGGCCCCTAACTGAAACACCAGATTATAATTCCATGGATTTGAAGATGGATCAGAATATTGGTGACAGTTAGTTCCAAAGATAGTTTCTTTTCAAGAGATTTTTTTAATATGTTGGTTCTATTACTTTCCCATTGTAAATTGTACAAAATCTAGTCTTGTAGGTCTCTACTCATGATTTTGATGGGAATAGCCCATCATTTGGTTTCATCATCAATGTAACAATTCCAAGACCAAGTTGATGTCTTGGCTGCCACTTATGAATGAAAATGAAACTGTGTTCATGCTAGTAAACAGAATCTGATTAAATGAATTATATTATTAATAAGATGAAGAGGGTTAGTTTCTGATTTGCATGAAAGTTGCTGCAACTATTGTGTATGTGATATTTGTCCAGAATTCTTATGGATCTTATGAGGGACATACCAAACGGTTTCTAACTTTCTATGTTTCTATGTTTCTCGTGACTGCTATATTAAATTTTTTAGAATTAAGTAAAGAAAGACAAAAGGATAATAAAACCATCTAAGCTACCTTTTCAATTATTTTTGCTGATACCTAATGCTACAAGTTGCATAATTGAGAAGGCCAAGAAGGTTACGACAAGGGCTTGCCTCCACCCCCAATCACATCTCTCTGAACATGCCCCTATTAGCAAAAATAGAAAATGGATATCCATCATCTCTGGTCTACCTTGGATGTTGGGAAACTATCTTCCACCATCCTACTTTTATGCCTATTTTTGAGGCGGAAAAACTTACTTTTTTTATAATAAAAAAATTAGAGTGAAGGGATAATGTCTCATTCCAAGGTAGGATGAAATGGGTTGGAAATGGAACTTACATTTATCTCACCCCAAAGAGACTTGATAAGTGTGTTTGAATCTGCGACTTGTTAGATATGAAACTCTATCATACTTCACTCGATCAAGCCTTTACTCTATTCATATTTTTATTCTCTTTAATAAATAAAAATAAACATTAAAAATCTTAAAAAAAGAAAAAGCAAAGAAACTTAATAACCAAAATTCATTATTAACACAAATATATTAGCTAAAGTTTATAATTTAATCATCGTTATCATTATAGTGTAACTATTATTAGAGCGAGTTGAAAGTTAAATTCGAGGTAAGTACTTGTATTCTTAAACCCACGTCATTATGTCTATTACAAATATAAAAACAAGTTAACTATCAATTTAGTATCTAAAATATTATTGTGTCACCAGTCAGATCACAAAAGAGTATAGTCACTAAATAAGTCATTAAATAAGTCATTGAAAGTATTAAAATGTTATCAAATAAGTTCATGTACATAGTGACATTCACATATTTTTAAGGGACTTTTTTGGTGACAATAATATTTCAAAGACTTAGTTAATAATTGCTCAATTACTTATCTGATAACATTTTTTACTTTCTGAACTTATTTGATGAGTATAATATTTTAGGAACCTAGCTAATTGATTACACAATAATCTTTCACGACTAATATGAGAGTCTACTCGATATACAAACTTAATATTTAACTCTGTCAAATCAAATTATTCTGTTAAAGTCAAAATGGGACAAAGCAAATACTCATATATATAAATGTGGATTGTCTTTGTTATATCTTGCAGCATGTACTTGAACAAACAAAATCTATTAAAAAACAAGAGTCACCAAATTCTTTGAAGCTGTTGTGAACATGGGGAAACATAAACGAAGATTATCATCAAATCACTTTGACACAAAAGGAATCTTATCCTCAGACTAAAACCATCTACACTATATATATTCCATTAGCTGTAAACCTTTAACTCTTCCAATTAATGGGAATAATTTCAAGGATATACTATGCTTTGCAACCCTTTAATCAAGCCGCACTATCACATCCGTAACAATAACAAGAGATTCATTTGGTATGCTCTCTCTCTCTCTCTCTCCCTTTGTTTCTCTCCAGCGAAGACTCCACGGCACATAGCATAAAACCAGATATAAACCTACACTTTCTAATATGATACTTAGCATCAAAATGTTCAAACTTCAAAGTAGCATGTAAGTAGTCCATCTATAATTATATAGTAATAGATTCGATGAATTTAAAATATAGTGAATTTGAGTTTTTATTTGTTTAGAATTTAATGAATATACCTAAAAAATTTACAATATCATCCAATAATGTGTTGACACGTACACATGAGACATCATATTCAATTCTTTAAACCTCTGTTTGTTTAAATTTATACTATCTAGAGAGAAAATCAAGAGAAAGAAGAGAGAATGCAATGTCACTCGCAACATATACTATCTAGAGAGAAAATCAAGAGAAAGAAGAGAGAATGCAATGTCACCCGCCTTTGGTAAAATTGAAAATAAAATAAAGGACCCATGTAAAAGTTAACTCTTCAACTAATAAGAGAAAAGAAATATATCAACAACTGCATTGTTTTGACTAGTATGCCCTCACCAGAGTTACTGTTTAAAAACAACTTTTCATTTCTTTTAATTAATTAAAGGGCATTATTGTCCCCTAAAAAATTATAACTCTATTCCTCTTCTATTTCTCTCATATTTTTTTTCAAACCAAACAACATCTAAATCTAACTAATTTCTCATCACTTTCTTTCTTCACTATTTCTTTTTCTTTCATTTCTCTCTTTAAATCAAACACAACATAAGGAAAATTAAGTAATACGATTGAAAGCCAAAACTTAAAACCACCCTACTAAACCCATTTATTTACCAAACTTATACACGATAATGTTTTTTTATTTTGGTACATAATCACCATAATGTTTGACAGGTTATAAGATTCCCAGATGTATGTGAAAATATTTAGTTAAAAATAAATAAATAAATAGAGTTATATATTAATCCCTAAATATTCTAATTAATAAGGTATGAGGACCGCACTTGTTTTTTTGAAGTGGGGAATATTGAACTTTAATAATTGTCTATCTATCAAGCTATGGAAGTGTGTCTCATATACATAAAAAAATATATTGTTATCAAGCTATATATCACTTGTTGTAAGGTTGTTAATTTTATAATTTATCATGCAAATATTTGAAAATGAAATTAAAATAAAAGTAAACATAGTGTAACACATTTTTATGATTATTAATAAAATAAAAAATATTCTATTAAATTAAAGAAACTCTTGACTACCAACGTGGGTTGGTTCAAGTGGTACATGCTTGATTCTCTTTAAGCTAGCGATTAGCCCCACCGTAATGTAGTTGTTTCCGACTCGAATAGAATTGTCTTCCATAGAAATCTAGATGATACCTATAGTTCAAACCAAAAAGAAATCCTTGACTTCTTAGCGTAAGTTACAAGTCCTCCAAACAAAGTAATGCAATCTTTATTAGCTAAATTAACTTTTATTTTTTTCAATCACGAGCCCAACTTAGGAAGACGAAAACAATGAAAATGGGAAGAAAACGGTGAGCGCAGGCTCTTCTGGAAACCCCAACAATTAAAAAAAGTTGGTGTTCAATATGTTGAAATTTGAATTGCATTGCGAAATCATCGGTGGTGTTGTGAGAGAAGCAATTGCCAATGCCAACTATGCTACTTAATTAATTTACAGTTCATATTTTTATAATATTTGTTTTTTTATCATTATTAAGAAAGAGGTAGCAGGTGACAAAGATCAACGCCCCCAACCAATAAGGGAAATTGTACAAGAGCTTTCCTCGTGCCTTAAATTTTGATTTTGACCACTAACTTCACCTAAGTTATTTAATATACTCTTATTTTATTATACCTTGATGTTTGAATTAATTTATTTTAAAATAAAAAGATTCAATTAATTTTTTTTTAAAAAAATTAAAAATGATTATTTCTTTAATAAAAAAACGTACCTAACATATGCTATGCCTCACATATTAGTAGCATTTTGAAACAAAGAGCCCCAAATTCCATAAAGCTATAAAATTTTTGGGAACATAAATTAAACCAACCAACAAAAGGAAACAAACCCCAACAAGCGATATTAAAATCAATATAATCATATACATAACCCACTTTGAAAGTCATCTATGTCCTTATGCTTCTCATGTATACTTGCCCCATTTGAGGGCAGTGGAGTGGACAAACCCTTGTGGATTCATTACATCTGCCTCACACAGAGAAGGAGAATGGGGACACATCGCTTTTGTGATTGTGCATGCATTCAATTGTGTGTTGCCATTAATCCTAAAATCCCCAACTTTATGTCACAGGTAGACTAATTAAATGCAACTTGATAGGAACGAAACTGTAGTCATGGCATTGTATGTGTAGGAAATTGTAAAACGTATCCGATTACAAAAAGGAATGGATACCAACAAGTCAAATGTCTCTTCTATTTGTCTCCCAGTTCACAATATCCACACGCTCTTTGTGTGCTTATATAGAATGGTCAAATATTTTATCATGAATATTAATGACTCATTTTAGTATGGACCTTTTTTAACCTCATCTATTATCAACCCCAATTTTATTAATTATTATAAAAAATAATTTAGTTTTATAATAACGATTTTTTTAACATGTGCAATATTGCACATGATAATAAAGCAAAAATGGAAAGATTTTTTTATCAATGCATTGAGTGTTGTGATAGTTGTCATTCCCAATAAAACCTTTTCACTTTTATCTTATTATCTCGTGCAATATTGCACAAGTTAAAAAAATCGTTTATAATATATACTATTAAATTTTTAATACTAATTTTTTACTTAAAATGATAAGAGTTTACCATAAACCCAACAAATTTAGATCTAGTGAACTAAAAAAATAAAAAAAAATATAGTTTTAGGATTTGAAGAACATATGTTTATAGATTTTTAATAACAACCCTATGTTTTTATATTACATGGGGCTTATCTTTTAAAAGAGAGTCATAGTAATATGAGAGCGCTAATTTTAGAGAGAAAACTATTTACTTTTAATTAATTACTATTTATCGATTAATTAATAATTTCTTTTTAAATTTTTTAAAATAGAAAATATAAATAATTAGCAACACTTTTAGACCTAAAGTAAAGATTTTATCATTATGTTTGGACTACATACACACATATATATAGCAATAAGATCAATTGACACCATGTGTCAAACTTATAGAGTTACATCATTTAATTACTTTTTGTAAAATGTGAATTAATTTGACTAATCAAATTGTTCAATCATATTATATTACCTTCATAATCATATATATCAAATTTCAGATAATTTGGATATTTGTAGGTATGTTATCTAATAATGTACTTTTAATTATATTTTAAAAACATATTAGTTATTAAAATAAATTAGTATGGTAAAATATCAATTAATTAATTTTTTATTTGTATGAAATTTATAAACTTAATGTACTTTATAAGAATTTTTAATTTAACTGCCGAATTAGTCAAATTCACATCTTATTAACCTTACCTTTAAACCGATCCTGCTTTAGGGTGCATGATATTCTTCTTCTAATGAATATTTTAAAGAATATGTTAACTTTAAGTCTTTAAACTATATGTATGAATATGGATTAAATACTCTTTATATTTTATCAATAAAATCTTGAGATATATATAAAAAAGACTTGATTAAATATATATGTCAACTTTTTAAAATATAATGTGCTCTGATATTTGGTCCAATAGATAGTGATCTAGACTTTCACTAAATAATTTTCCTTAGCTTAAGCATATATAATTGGGTCTCTTAGTATCTTTCTTCGCAGAAGACACTGTGATGTTCCATAGCCCGTTAATTTGTCAGTTAGAGTGGCTTCAAACATCTACTCAGGAGAAGTAACAATGAATTTCCTTTGAGTAAGTTTGTCTCATAATGCACAATCTCAATAAGAAAATTAAGGTAAGTCAGTGAAAGAACAAGAATGGTGATATTACAAGGAAAAAATATCATACTTTTTTTGTCAAAAAAAAAAATCATACTTGTATATATAGATAATAAATTTATATAGTGAGAACAACTTACCTAATAGAAAGATAGATATATACTAGTAGTTGTGACTTGTAAGACATGCTTTGTATATATGCTCTAACAAAATGAGGGTATGGAATCTCTTTTTTCCCTCGTTAGGTGGTAGATTTGGGGATATTTCTTCAAAAGTTTACTCGGTTGGAATGCTCTCTCTAGAGTTTTTAATAGGGGTGCACATGAATAGGGGTGATTTGAGTTTAATGGTATTTTTAGACTCACCCAATTAAAGAAATTTACGTTAATTAGATTCGGTTGGGTTTTTTTTTTTAATAGGATCTAACCCTAACCAATCCAATTATATTTCGGGTAGATAGTCAAATTCACATAAAATTTAGGGTTAAATGTGTTTTTAGTCTTTCAAAATATAGTGAAATTTGATTTTGGTCCCTCATTTATTTTTTCATTGGTTTTGGTCCTCCATTTTTCAAAATCACATTATACAAGTCCCCGTCGTTAGTTATATTCTGCTAAGTGATAACATGGTAATATTTCTTATAGATTTTTCTATGGATTTACCATCGAGTTTTCCTGCAAATTTCAAAATTCAAAGGAAATTTTGTTTAGATTCTAAAATTTGTGGGAAATTTATTATAGATTTTTTTACAATAAAGCAAAGAAATTTAATAGCAGCATTTTTATGTAAAAAATTTGTAGCTTTTTTTGGAAATTTACTACACATGAATTTTCTAAAGAAAGAATTGCATGAAATTATCTTTAAACTTTTACCCGGGAAACATCATAGTGGAACTACGAAAGTGACTTAACATAGTACAGTTAATAAGGAGGACTAAAAACATGTGATTTTAAAAAATGGAGGACCAAAGCCAATGAAAAAAATAAATGAGGGACCAAAACCAAATTTCATCATATTTTGACGGACCAAAAACATATTTAACCCTGAAATTTAAAAAAATACAAATAAATAGAAAAAGGAAAGAAATACAAAAACAATATTTAGTTAGATGGAGTTGGGTCGGGTTGGATTGGGAAAATTTTAGATATTTATTATTTTATCATTTTTTACTTTTTTTATTTTTTATATATATGATCAGGTTGGATTGGGTTGTTCAGGTTGGATATGTAAAAACTCGGTACCCAACCTGAATTAATCGGGTTTCACTTCATTGAACCCGATGACCCAACCTAACATGTTATTTTAATTTTTCCTTGGTTTGAGTCGGGGTTGATCGAATTTACCTAGTCCATGTGCAACCCTAATTTTTAGTTGTTTTCTTTTAACATAATGGTAATAAAAAAATTATGTTAAAATGGTGTTTAATTTATACACTAATAGTACTAAAAAGTTTTACAGCATCATTTAATTATGTATTGGTAATATATATTATTTAATAAATATGACATTTCATTAATTATTAAGTTAATTAAATGATAGTGGTAAATTTTTTCTTTTTATCTTTGACTGGAATCCCCACAAGTTATGGGTTTAACTCTCGAGTTTATGAAGTATTTAAATAAATTCTTTCGAATATTAGCAATTTCAATATTCGAACCCCTAACCTCCGTCTATGGATAATTCGCTTCCACTTCGATATGTTAGAAATTTTATTTCTAATAATTAATATGGGCAATATATATTATTTGTAGCATTTATATTAGCCATTTACATTTAGTTGGCTCAATAAAAGTGATTTAATTATAGTGAGCCTTTAGACTGCCAATAGGAAAAATCGATATGGCACTACAAGAAATTTCGTTTTTAGCGACGACCATGGGTCGTCGCTACACAAGGAAAAACCGTCTCTACAGGCTGCGTAGCGATGACTTAGAGACGGCCACGTGGACGTCGCTAAGTGGCTCGTTTTAAATACAGTAGCGACGACTGACGTCAGCCGTCGTTGAAGCCTTCTCTAAAAACATGGTCGTGGCTAAGAGTAATTTTTTTTAATTTTTTTATCTAGAGACGACTGTAGTGACGGTGGCGGCGCTCGGGCTGTGGGGTGGGCTGCTCGTCCTCATCATCCACCGATTGGTCATCTATTACGGGATCATAATGGGGGTGCGACTGTGCCTGAACCTGAGCGGGACCCTGACCTACAGCCTGAGCGTCCAGGATCTACTGCATCTGTCGCCGGAGTCGTGCTAACTGATCCTCCAAATTTGCAGCCTTCTGTATGGCCTGCCGAGACTGCTCCTTTGCTACTTCGACTTCCTGGCGCAGTGCCTCCTCTCTAGAATGTCGTGACCAGGACCCGTCAGTACTCCCGCCCGGGTGAGCCCGGGACTCCTAAGTCAAGTTGGTCACACCTGGACGAATGTTGGAGGCCAAGTCCCCGGTGCCATAACAACGGCCTTGGGTCTTGCCACCCGCAACATCCCTCTAGATCTCCAGCTTGGTGGAGGCATCAGTCATGGAGGTGTCCCCCATCTGTGACTCCACCTTCCTCAGGCGCTCCTTGTAATTTGTCTATTGAGGTAAAAGTAAAATTAGTTATTAGTTATATATTCAATTGCATAAATATGAAATTATATAAAAAAACACTTATAAACAAACACTTACATAGGTGGATCGGGCCCAATCATCTACCCAGCCACCACCCTTTTTGGCGTGGGTGGCAGCAAAGAACTCGTCCAACTCGACCTCCCGCCCAAGCTGTTGAACCTACACAGGAAAATTACATAGATTAATTAATTTAACAACAAATAGAAATATAATACATAAGAGTATTTGTTTATACATACCATATCCAACGCCACCTCATGGTGGGCGCTGCGGCCCGTGGTGTGGACTGCCCCCCGCGTTGAGAAGCCTATTTGTTCTTGTTACGAGCGGACTTCCCCTTGAATTCCACAGAGTCCCAGTAGGCCAAAAGACCCTCCCAGTGTTAAGACAAACGCACTCTTAAAGTTTTTAATATGTCAAACCATTAAGTTAAGATATGTGTTGAACTATGAATGAGATGCATATTGTTATTTTGCTGACTGAGTGCTCAAGTATGTGGCAGAATTTCTAGACTTTATTTTGCAGAAATTGATCAGGTAAATGAAGCTCAAAGATCATATTTGAGGATACAAAGCATAAAAGTTAGAATTAACATATTCCAAGATATAAGACTTAAAGCAAAAACAATGATTAAGAAAGAGATTCAAGGTCAACTTAAGACGCTGGCTCAAGATCAGATGTAGACTCAAGCACAAGAGGTCATCTCGTGCATAAGAAGCAGATTCAGAAACGGTTTGAATATCACTTGCTCAGAGACAAGACCAGTTGAAATATGAGACTCAACCTTAATCAAGGTAAAGATCAGATCCAGTGAGAATAATCTAAGAAGAGACTCCAGATCAGCTTGAGACGCAAGCTCAAGATCAGATGCAAAAGTTGAGAGCCAACCTCGGATGCAAAAGTTGAGAGCCAAACACAGTTGCAAAAGTTAAGACTCAAGTTCAGCTTGAGAAGACATGACCTAAGGTCAACATAGGGTCAAGACAAGTACACTGTAAGCTGACACAATGACATCAGACCCAAAAAAGCAAGCATTCCTCCCAATATTTTGTGACAATACCAATGCAATAATTCTTGCTAAAAATCCTATTCATCACTCAAGATCTAAGCATATAGACATAAAACATCATTTATAAGAGATCATGTGCAAAAAAAAAATATTGAAATCATTTTTGTTGACACCAAGAATCAACTTGCTGATATCTTCACTAAGCCTTTAGTAGAGGAGAGGTTTGTTGAAAATTTGAAGTTATTAAATATGTGTGCACTAAATTAAATTCATTTTTTTTAACATTTAGGAGACTGTCTCTTAAGCTGAGATCATCTCTAAGTCACAGAAAGATGAGACGCATGACAAGACGACATTTAAAGGATCTCAGATGAGATGCGTCTTATCATGTGCTTAAAGTCAATACTCATCAAACGTCAAAGAGACGTTACCTGAGAGAGTATTATAGCCGTTAGCAAACGGCTAGTAACTCCCCATTATGCGCACAACTAGTCGTTGGGTATAAAAAGAAGTGCCCAACCACTTCTCAACCGTGCATTAACTACCCACTAAGTTGGACGTTACTTCCTTCTCTATGAACCCCACTCTCTCTATATAAACCAAAAGACACAACCTCATCTCATCTTCTTCCCTCTCTCAATGCGCATCAAAATTCATGCAATCAAACTCCCATACTCTGATGTCTCTTCATCCTCCTCATCATCAGAAACAAATATGTCTTCATCAAATGATTCTCAACCCATGGGGAGCATCCATTCCAGCCAAGAACGTCTAAGTCATTCCCCATCACCACAACCTAGTACTGAATCTAAAGCCACTCAGACCCAATCTCAACCCTCACCTATAAGGTCCAAGACCCTCTTAAGCAAAGGTTTTAATGACAACAAACTTTCACAACAATATTCTAAGTTTTATGAATACTTTGTTACTAATGCTTTCACTTGAGAATTCTTGAAAGAATACAGGAAAAGCTACAGAAGGAAGGTGCAAAGATCATAAACATCATTTAACATCAGAATATGTGTCTAGAAGCATGTCACATAGAGCTTCATGTCAAAAGTGATGAAACAAGTTCAAGAAGTAGCTTCTTAGCTTCAAGAAGGTCAAGACAGTTCATCTAAGATCCTATGAATATTAAACTGAGTTGTATCAAGCTTCAGAAGCAAAGTTGAAGCTTTAGAAGGATCATTCAAGACCGCTAGAAGGATGAGAAGGAGCATTTCATGAAACATGGCACTTTCTGAATATGAAAAAACACTTAATCAATTCAAGCATATTCATTCCAAGTGTTACTAATGCAAACAAAGTAATTGGAGAAGAAGCATTGAACAAGTTCCCACACTTCCAGAAGAAAAAACAGAATTTCTGCATACTGCAGAAGAAGCAGTTACAGCAAAGCTGCAGAAGATGCATTTCTATAGAAGAAACTTGATAGGAAATTTAAGAAGAAATCCAAAGAGCATGAAAGGGAAGTTTGGACATAAAGATAATTGGAATAAATTCAATTTATCCCTTAGAACCAAAATTCCAGACTCAGATCAAGTTATGACATATTAGAAGGAAGATTCACTTTTGTGAAAAGTGAAGAAGAAGCTCTTTGCTGGAAAATCATGACTTCCTAAGCTTCCAAAGAGTTGCAGTCAAGTATAAACATACTATGGAGTCCTCTAAAATGATCACATGTCATTGACAAATCTCTGCATAAGAAAAAGGAAAGTCTGCAGAAGATTTAAGTTGTCAAGAATACTCTAGAAGAAGCAGAATGCAGTAAACTCAATTTTTCTCATTTCTGAGGATGCAGCTGAATCAAATATATTAGAAATAATTTATATCAATCATTTCAATGCTCCCAAGAAGTCTACAGAAAGAATGGTCACAAAATCCACAAGATTTTCATTCTGCAGAAAAAGATATGTTGTCAGTTATGCTGCAGAAGAAGCAGAATTGACTTAATTCAGTTTTTATCTTCTTATGAAGTACAGATGGGTCAAATATATTTTAAATAGATCATGCTGAGTAAATCATGGCCTATGGTATGCTCCCTGAAGAAATGACTGCAGAATTAACAAGGCTTCATGTCTGCAGAAGATAGCACCTCAGAAGGTGCAGTCAGTCAAACTTGACAGCTGTGTGTGCAAAATACAGTTGTTACATGACAGAGACAGGACAAGGAACACAACTGGAGGTCCAGGGAGTTCTACAATGGCTAGTTCCTTTCAGCCTTCTATAAAAGGAGACTTCCTCCCCACTTTGAAGGCACCTCATTCCAAAAGAAGCACAAATCTTGCAGATTTACAAGTCATATCTTTTGGAAACTTTCTCTCTCCTTTCTCTCTCGAGTTTCTGGTCTGAAAAGCCTTGGAGAGTCTTGGCTCATCATTTTGCTTCTGCTGTGCAAAGATTGTATTACTTTGAGCCTTGTATGTTCTTTATTCTTTCTTATTCATATTGTAAAGTCTTAAAAGAAGTGTGCAGGTGCATATTCTTCTTGTGAGAAGTTGAAGAAAGATTTTGAGTGAGGTCTACTGAGATTTGGTGATCTCAGCTGTAAAACAGAATCTGCAGAAGGTACTTGCGGTATTCTGGTTACTGGATCTTCTGCAGAAGGTTCTGCAGTAAGTATCTAGTTTGAAAATTGTGTGAGTGAAGTTGAGTTAAGCCTGAAGAGGCTAGAGAAAGAATACTAGTGGTAAGGTTACCCAAGAAAGTTGTAATTGAGGTCTGCTGAGATTTGGTGATCTCAGCTGTAAAACAGAATCTGCAAAAGGTACTTGCAGTATTCTGGTTACTGGATCTTCTGCAGAAGGTTCTGCAGTAAGTATTTAGTTTGAAAATTGTGTGAGTGAAGTTGAGTTAAGCCTGAAGAGGCTAGAAAAATCCTACAGGTGTAGGGACTGGACGTAGCCTCAGGTTGGAAGAGGTGAACCAGTATAAAATCCTTGTGTGCAATCTTCTCTTCCCTTCTCTCCTTTATTATTGCACATACATAAAATTATTTTGAAAAACTAATTAATACCTAAGTAAGTGGTACTCATCAAGATTCCATAAAGGGATTTCATCTTCTGCATACTTCATCTGAACTAATATCTATCTTCTGGAAGTTTGTCTTTCAATACTAAGCCAAGATCAATTTGAGCAGACAAAGTATTGAATGAAATTGCAGAAAATTTTATTCAATCACAATTTAACCCCCCTTCTTGTGATTGAAGCTCCTACTTCATCACCATCTTCCAAGTCCACTTCATCTAAGAAAATCACTCCTCTCCCTTGTAGACCAAAATCCCAGAGGATTGCCTCTAACGTAGTTCAGACCACTGCACCAAAAGCCCCAAAATCACCAATTCACATTGATCTCACCCAACCCGAGCCCTCAAAGAAAGGAAAAGGGAAAGCAGCTGAAGGGAAGAAATTATCATTCCAGTCAGACCTCTTTGAGAATGCTGAAGTAGAAGAAAAGTTCATGAAGAAATTTACTGAGAAAAAGATTGTGATAGGAAGAGTCATCTCCCTCAAGGAGTTAAATGAAGAGAACTGGGACATTGGTCCCTATCTTAGAAAACAGGGGTGGGAAAACTATCTGTGTATGACAGAGCCAGTCTTCCCCAAGATGACAAGAGCTTTCTATGTTGCCTGCTCCATAGCTAAAGGTGCCTCTCAAGGGCTACCTCATGTCATAGCAAATATCAGAGGTGTCCACATCGAGCTCACTGAGGAGTCTCTGGGAGCAATTATTCAAGCCCCAGTTGCTGGGAATAGACTCTATCTATAATGAGGAGCAATGGTGGAATCATATAGGAGTTCCAACAGCAAATATGGAAACCTCTCTGTTCAAGGATGCATCAATCACTGACTCTGCTTCCACTCTCAACCACTTTGGAAAATTTCTGTTTCATCTGGTTGCAAAGTGCATCATGCCTAGGGCTAGCACCTTCAACAAAGTTTACACTCCTGATCTCATGGTGATGTATCACCTGAAGCATGGCATTCCCTTGAATCTTCCCTTCCTCATCCTCAAACACATGGAACATGCCTTTCACAATCCCAAGATTACTGCATCTCTTCCCTTTGGAATGCTCACAACTAGAATCATGAAGCACTTCAAGGTTGATCTCAGTGGGTGTGAAGAGACGAAGGAGAGACCTGGGTATGTTGGCAAATCCAATCTGAATGGTAAGTCTATTCCACCCCCTACTTTTTCCTTTGATAATCCTGATCCTATTCCTCCTACTACACAAGCATCCCCTTCTTCCAAGAAGTCTGAAACTCACAAAAAGAAGAAGAAGAAGGCTGCAAAAGAAATTGCAGGGGGATCTCAAGAAGGGTCTGAGATCCCTAGAGAAGACAAGAAAAGAAAGTCCCAACCTTCCGTCTTAACTAAGACTGAGACAAGGAAGAAAAAGAAAAAGAAGACAAGGTCTGAGCACGTCTCATTCGCTCTCACTCAGCCAAATCCACAACCTTTGAATACTGAAGAACCAACTACAAGAGAACCAGCCCCTGAGATGGAGGAACCAGTACCTCAACCTCAACCTCAACCTCAACCACCCTCACCTCATCAGATGCCACCTCCATCTCCTCAACAAATGATAGCTCAAGCTTCCCCATCTCCTATCACTGAGATTGTTGCTGAAACCCTTGCTAGTTTGGACAAAGAAACAACCACCCCCACTCCTGAGGTTATGCAAGAGCAACAACCTATTGATGTTGAGACTAAAGAGGCACCTACCTCTCAACAGAAGACGCCCCTTCAATATGAGCCATCTCACTCCTTCCCAACATCTCTACCAACACCAGGGAAGTTCTTTGTTGACACTCTCCTTAACTCTCCACTACCAAAGTATGATCAATATGCTCCTCCACCTGAACCTTCTCAAGCTCCAACATCAGAACCATCCATTCCTACTCATCTCTCAAACTCAATCAACACATTCCTTAATCAACTCCAAGCAGAGCAACAACAACACCAACAGGATCTAAATTCAACAAACGAGCACAATCAGAAGAAGATCCTCAAGCAGCTCAAACGGAACAAGAAAAGGCAAGAGGCTATCCTCAGTGGGCTTGTCACAGTTCTTCAAGCCATGCATGCTTCCAATGAATATCACATGAATATGAACCTTCATCTCTCCAATTCGTCTCCTCTTCTTGAGTTTCCTCAGACTGTGCTGAGACTAGCTACTCCTACTTCAGACTCATCCTCTTCTCCTTCTTCCTAGCCTGGCTAGTTTTCATTATTGATAATGGCAAAAGGGGGAGAGTTGGTTAGGTTTTACCTGATAAGAGTCTTAGGTAGTTTTGAGTTTAAGTTTAAGGAGTTTTAAGTTTAAGATGTTGTTTTGATAAGTATGAGTGTAAGATGTAATAACATCTTTCTGATTGATGTTGAGATGCAATGGCATCTTCTCTTGTAAAATTTGATCTTTTGAAATCCTGTGATTGCCCCAGTGATTAATGAAATTACTTCTGTTTGCATCTTAATTATGTATCATTTTACTGATTTCTCTTATGATGATTAAAGTTAAAATCAGTTTCAATAAGTCTTAGACTCAGGGGGAGCTCAGCTCTCAAAGGGGTAAGATCCTTAAAAAAAGGAAAGGTCGTACAGCTCAGGGGGAGCTAAGCATTCAAACTCAAACTTAAAAACTGAATCCTTCAAGTTTAAAAATTCATGGTTTGCCATCATCAAAAAAAGGGAAGATTGTTAAGACAAACTCACTCTTAAAGTTTTTAATATGTCAAACCATTAAGTTAAGATATGTGTTGAACTATGAATGAGATGCATCTTGTTATTTTGCTGACTAAGTGCTCAAGTATGTGGCAGAATTTCTAGACTTTATTTTGCAGAAATTGATCAGGTAAATGAAGCTCAAAGATCATCTTTGAGGATACAAAGCATAAAAGTCAGAATTAAGATATGCCAAGATACAAGACTTAAAGCAAAAACAATGAGTAAGAAAGAGATTCAAGGTCAACTTGAGACGTTGGCTCAAGATCAGATGCAGATTCAAGCACAAGAGGTCATCTCATGCATAAGAAGCAGATTCAAAAACGGTTTGAATATCACTTGCTCATAGACAAGACCAGTTGAAAGATGAGACTCAACCTTAATCAAGGTAAAGATCAGTTCCAGTGAGAATAATCTAAGAAGAGACTCTAGATCAGCTTGAGACGCAAGCTCAAGATCAGATGCAAAAGTTGAGAGCCAGACTCAGTCGCAAAAGTTGAGACTCAAGTTCAGCTTGAGAAGACTTGACCTAAGGTCAACATAGGGTCAAGACAAGTACACTGTAAGCTGACACAATGACATCAGACCCAGAAAAACAAGCATTCCTCTCAACAGAAAAGTTCCTCTCACCTACAACGGCTCTTAACGGATAGAAAAACGGCCATAAACGGCTAGTTGCATTTGAAATAAATGCTAAAGTCTACAGTGAAGAAAAGTGAAAGACTATGTTGTACATTGAACATCCTTGCATCTCATCATACATCTGAAGCCCATCATACTTAAGATCTGATCTCAACTTGAGAACACTTGTAGTCTCAAATTATTTTCTCTTCTTAGGTCTTAGTCTTTCTACCTGAATAGAAGAGATAAACTCTAGCTAAGCTCACTGTCTATCAATACTTTGTATGATTGTAAGCTAGATCCACCTTATCCTACCAATCATTTGTAACCAGTCTCATATGAGATAGGAGGAAGCCTAGTCTCAGAGTGAGTGTGAGCGTCCTGAAGAGGCTGTAAGAATACTTGTGGCTCAGCCAAGATAGGAGTGCATAGGCTTGGTGTGAGAGACGTCCTGAAGAGGCTGTAAGAATACTTGTAATTGGTTGAGATTGTCAATAGTGGAAATCTCACGTGTTGTGAGGACTGGACGTAGCCCAAGGAGTGGGTGAAACAGGATAAGATCACTGTGCATCTCTCTTCCCTATCTCTTTACTTTACATTGCTCTTCACTCATCTCAAATCTGTGATTACTTGATTAATTAAATTACACTAATCAAAACCAGAATTGAGTAACTAAAATAAGTAATACTTGACCTCAGATAATACAATAAGTTGAAATTGAAACTACATCTCATCTAACTTAATTGAGACTCCAAGTCATCCAACTTGAGATCACGTCTCAACTTGCATATTTAAGTGTGCAAATTTCAGGAACAAAGTTTTAAAGTCTCTATTCAACCCCCCTTCTAGAGACATCTAGCCAACTTCACCCAGGCCTACTCACCACACCACATGGGCCTCTTCCCAGCCTTCCGAGCCTTGTTCATCATATCTCGAAGGCGACGAGCAACCCTCTGCTTGTACACCTTCTGATTTGGGCCTCATCAGAAGGGTCCTAAGTAACTCGACTCTGCAAAATAAAAATATGGTAAGTCCTGCCAAATTGACATATCTTAAGAAAAAATTTAAAGTTGATGAGGTTTTTAATTACCGTGAACTCCTTCCACCACCTGTCCCTAACATCCTTCAGGGTGACCTCCCAAAGGTAGTGAGGACCCCGAAACTTCACCCAGATCGCATGACCAATGGCTGTGATAGGTGGGGCGTTAGGCACCCAACTGAAAAATAAAATATTCAATATTAACAGTTAAAACAATTAAAAATTAAATATTAATATCAATTCTAAAGAAGAAAATAAAATTAAACAAATTCACCCCTTGCCAAATGGTCGGATAATAACCCGACCTAGAGCGTCTATCTCATGAGGTCTACTTGACCCGGCATCCTGGAACCGAGCTGGCTCCTCATCAGACTCCTAGTCAGCATCCCTATCCAGGTCATCCTGAGCATCGTCAGGGTCTATCTCGAGAACAATGTCCTCCTGCACTGGAGGCATCTGAACTAATCCCGGTGGTGGGATGAACCTCATACCATCAAACTGCGCTGGAGCAGGTGGTGGAGGGGAGGAAGAAGAAGAAGAAGTCTACATGGCGCCCTCCGGCGCTGAAGTAGATGGATGCTCCGACATCTGATCAGCGTGTGAGTGAGAGAGGTTGGTCCTCTCCCGTATCGTGCGAGCTGCCTGTTGCCGTAGTTCGCCCAGAGGGATGGACCTCCCTGGCTCCCTCTACTAGGTGGGATCTTCTCTCCACCTCAACCACGCATCCTAGGCACTAATGACTATAGACATTATATACAAATAAATAATTATATAAATTAAAAAAACTAATTACATATTACTAATATATTAATTAATAAAATAATTACTAATATACTAATTACTAATAAAATTGATAAAACTAATTATAATTAGTTTTATAGGGTTATAGGGTTCTACAGAGTATCATTAAAATATTTTATTTGTGATATAAATTAAATGAATCAATGTTTGATTTGTGTTTTGTTTACATTGTTAATTTGATTCATATATTGGATACAGTTTTTTTTCCCAATTTGGTTTCATTGGGAGTATGTGTATTCCTTGATACTGTCGTTCTGAATATATTCAGCTATGATTGATTGATCATGTTTATGGCATGTTTACTGCGCATGGTTGTTTCGTTTAACTCGGTTGAAAATATAAAACATTGCATGTTGTTGATATACATATGGTTAATCGCATAACTGTTACAAGCATGTCCACTTGGTGAGGTGGTTAATCTGGCCACTGTCACCATCACGTTTAGGAGTGTAAGCGGGTTAGGGTAGACTCGCGAACCCGGTCTACCCGACCCGACCCGAAGAGATATTTCTACTTTGGTTCAGGTTCACGGGTTGGTTTGGTTTTAATTTTCTCAACCAGAAAGTGTTTGGTTCGGGTCTCAGGTTGGGCAATATCAAACCTGTGAAAAACTGACCTGAACCATTACATTCATGTTTTTATTTTCCCTTCTTTCACTTTCAGATTGTTTTCCACTTTCCCTAGCCACTGTTTCTCTTACAATGTGAAGAGAAGACCCAAAGAGGCAAAGACCTTCAATGACTGTTGTACGCCGCCACCATCAACGGCCAACACCAATGGCCATCACCGATCTACATCACGGAAGATTGGGTTGAGAGTGGTTGCACCACTGCAGCGTACACACGGCTGCTCTTGGCCTCGGCGGCACGACCTATTCTTCTTCTCATCTGGTCTCTGGAGCTTGATGGAGATTCTTCCATGGCAAGCAGGTTGCAGATCTGTCACGAGACAAAGGTGTTGGACTGCTGGTGGTGGATCGAGGGGAGACATCATAGGAGATAGAAAGGGAAAGGCCACTGTCGATTGTGGCGCATGAAGCACGGTGGAGGTGTTTGGAGCTTGTGTGCGAAAGAGGAATGAAGGGGTAGGTGGTGGTGTGATGGTGGTTAGCGGTGAGGGAATGGTGTCTGTAACAGAGGTACAGTTGCAAGGAAGGGTGGCTGTGATGGTGGTTCAATGGTGTTGTTGGCTGTTGTTGGAGAACTCTCTAGATAGAAATTGGGAATTGAAAACAGGAAAAGGCATAGAACTATCTGGATTATGGAGTCTCTATTTTTTTAAAAAAAAGAAATCAAACATTTCTAGGAAAAAAAACTATTGTAACCCGATGACCTGACCCGAACTAACACGTTGATATTCGGGTTGGTTCGGTTTAGGTTGCCCAGCCAAAATAATGAAACCCAAACCAACCCAACCCACTAACATTCTATTGGTTTGGATTTCAAATCACCCTGAACCCGACCCGACCCAACCCGATTACACCCCTAATCACGTTAATGTTTTATGTGAATATATATGGATTTTAAAATCTGTTTTTTGATTTGGATTTATCTCTTTTGTATAATCGAGAGATATGTTTATATGTTTAGAGTGATATATTTGTGGTTTAAGCTTTCTCAGACTCTATCCTTCCATTCTTTTTTTTTTATATAATTTTAATTGCTTTTTATTTAAATGTAATTATGTAAAGGCAATTAAGGTACACTATTATTGTTGTGATTTTAATGTTCTGGATAACGTTCAGGATAACATGGTAGTCGTTATTTTAACGTTTATTATTATTTGCTTTAATCCATGATTGATGTGATCTGTTTATTGCATATATTGTTTATTATATTTAACGTCTATCGTATTAAAATTTATTTGATTAACTTTCTGATTTAAAACAAATCCAAAGTAATCATTCCACAAAATTAAGGAATGATTTTGTCAACTATTCGGTTTTATGAATAGTATTATTATTATTTTAATTTTAACATAATTTTATTTTATATTCAATACAAAAATCATGTAATTGAAGTTTATTTTTTTTGGTGAATATATATATATATATGTATGTATATATTAAAAAAATCATGTTATTGAAGTTTTTTTTTAAAAAAAAATAATATCAATTTTGAGTGTAAATTTTGGCAGATTATAGACTTTTTTTAATAAATAATTTGTCTAGTAATTTTTAATTAAATTAGTGGATGTAATATATTGCCAAAACAATCCCTGTTATTGAAATTGATTTAATTAAAATTACATGGATGTTAGTATGTGATTATTTATGCATTTTGTGCTCATCCCAAAGGAAGACACAATTTGACCAAATAATATCATGTCTGTGATGATAAATATGTGACGATTATAAAGTTATATTCATGTGAATAATAATCGGTCCAAAGAGAGGCTATTATTTGACAGAATTAATTGTCAGTATTTGATCATTGCGTTGAGAGTACCACTTACAAATTAATTTGTATGTCCAAAGACTACAAATTAATGTTGTGTTCGGTATCTTGTAATGGGTCTATCATGTAAATCATCTGCATATTTTTTTAACATATTATTAATTGTATCTATATTCTCTTACAGTTGTTGTTGCTAGTGTTGTTAACTTGTCTGCTCAAATTAATTGTATCCCCATGCTTAATGGGACAAACTTTAAGGCTTGGAAGGAAGCAATCGAGATAATTCTTGGCTGCATGGATCTTGATATGGCACTTCGGGCTAAGAAACCCACTCCAACTCCGGAGAAGCCGGAGAAGGATAAGGTTGAAGAGTGGGAACGCTCAAACCGAATGTGTCTAATGATCATGAAGCGATATGTTCCAAAAGTTTTTCAAGGCTCTATTTCTGAGATCTAGAGTGTTAAAGATTTCCTTGATGCTGTTGAAAAGTATTTCACCAGTAATGAGAAGGCTGATGCAAGCAGTTTGCTTGCCAAGCTAATCTCTATGAGATACAAAGGCAAGGGAAACATAAGGGAGTACATTATGGAAATGCCTAATCTTGCATCAAAATTGAAGCACTAAAGTTAGAGTTGTATGATGACTTGCTCGTGCACTTAGTTTTGATTTCCCTTCCTGCACACTTTGGGTAGTTCAAGATGAGTTATAATACTCAGAAGGACAAATGGACCTTGAATGAACTCATTTCTCATTGTGTGCAAGAAGAGGAAAGGCAACAAAGAGAGAAGACTAAAAGTGCTCATTTGGCCTCAAACTCTCAGAATAGGAAGAGAAAAAGCTACAGAAAGGACTTCTCAGCAAAAGAAAGTCAAAAGGGATGAGAAAACACCTACCTGCTTCTGCTGCAAGAAGCCCAGACACATGAAGAAAGAGTGTTCCAAGTACGCCTCCTAGCGTGTAAAGAAAGGTAATTTTCTCTCTTTTATTTGTTCTGAGGTTAATTTATTTTTTGTACCACATGATACTTGGTGGGTAGATTCTGGTGCTACTATTCACATTAGTGTATCCATGCAGGGTTGCCTTTAGAGTCAACCGCCAAGTGATAATGAAAGATTTATCTATGTGGGCGATGACAACAAGGTCATAGTGGAGGCTATTGGAACATTTAGATTACAGTTGAAAACTGGATTTCATTTGGATTTATTTGAGACTTTTGTTGTACCGTCTTTTAGGCGGAATTTAATTTCTATTTCTAGTCTGGAAAAATTTGGTTTTTGTTGTTCATTCGGAAATGATAAATTTAGTCTCTATCAAAATTCAAATGTTGTTGGTTCTGGTTCTTTAATTGATAATTTATACTTGCTAGATGTAGTTAGTTCCAATATGGAAATCCTTCACATTGATTCTCGTGGTACGAAACGTAAATTAAATGAGAACTCAGCCACCTTATGGCATAAGCGTTTAGGCCATATCTCTAGATAGAGATTTCAGAGGCGTCTGTCGAATTTGATTCTTGGACTCTTAAATTTGTCAAACTTTGAGGTCTGCATTGAGTGTATTAAGGGTAAACAAACAAACTCTAGAAAATTAGGTGTCAAAAAGGCTAAGAACATTTTGGAATTAATTCACACGGATATCTGTGGACCATTCCCTACGACATCTTGGAATGGACAACAGTATTTAATTACATTCATATATGATTATTCAAGGTACGAATACCTATTTTTAATTCATGAGAAGTCCCAATCCCTAGACGTTTTCAAAACTTTTAAAGCTGAAGTTGAGCTTCAACTAAGAAAGAAAATTAAGGCCGTCAAATCTGATCGTGGAGGTGAATATTACGACAGATATGATGGATCAGGTGAACAACGTCCAGGGCCTTTCGCGCTTTTCCTGCGGGAATGTGGCATGATACCTCAGTATACTATGCCTGGGAAACCAAGCATGAACGATATTGCAGAACATAGAAGCAAGACTCTTAAGGATATGGTGAGAAGTATGATAAGTCATTATTTCTTGCCAGAGTCATTGTGGGGAGAAGCGCTTAAGACTGCAGTTTACGTCCCAAATAGGGTACCAAGTAAAGCAGTTAAAAAAACTCCTTATGAGTTGTGGACTGGTAAAAGGCCAAGCCTAAAGCATTTACACATTTGGGGTTGTCCAGCTGAGGCGCGTCCTTATAGACTGCACGAAAGCAAGCTGGAATCAAGGATTGTTAGTTGTTATTTTGTTGGCTATCCTGAACGCTCTTGGGGCTATAAATTTTACAATTCCACTACTAGATCATTCTTTGAGACGGGGAATGCGAGATTCCTTGAGGATGTTGAGTTTGGAAAGGAAAAGAACATAAGAAATGTTGTCTTTGAGGAAGAACCTATCATTGATGGAGCTATTCCTGACATTGTCCCAGCACAAGACAACAAGGAGGTTCTCCCTTAAATACCCATAGAGCAAGGTCAACAACCTCAAGAAGTGCCATTAAGGAGATCCACTAGAGATAAGAGAAGTGCAATTCCATATGATTATATTGTGATTCTCCAAGAACATGAGGAAGGCATTAGTTTAACAGAGGATGATCCAATCAACTTCTGTCAAGCTATGCGAAGTTCTAACTCTCAAAAGTGGATTGATGCCATGAAGGACGAGATGAAATCTATGCAAGACAATGATGTCTGGGATCTCATTGAATTACCTGAAGGTGTGAGACCTATTAGTTGTAAATGGATATTTAAAACCAAGAGGGATTCAAAAGGTAATGACGAGAGATATAAGGCCCGTTTAGTTGCTAAAGGCTTCACTCAAAAGGAAGGCATTGATTACAAAGAAACCTTTTCTCCGATTTCTTCAAAGGATTCTTTTAGAATAATAATGACACTCGTAGCTCATTATGATTTAGAGCTCCATCAGATGGATGTTAAGACAACGTTTCTAAATGGTGACATTGCAGAAACGGTTTATATGATGCAACCAGAAAATGTTGTGTATGGTATCTCAAATCTATGGTATGCAAACTAAAGAGATCCATCTATGGTCTCAAACAAGCTTCCCATCAATGGTATCACAAGTTCCATCAAGTTATTACCTCATATGGTTTTGAGGCAAATATAGTTTATGATTGTGTTTATCATCAATTCAGTGGGAGTAAATATATATTCTTGGTGTTATATGTCGATGATACACTGCTTGCTAGCAGCGATATAGGCTTATTGCACGAAACCAAGAGATTTCTGACAAAGAATTTTGAAATGAAAGATCTTGGTGAAGCCTCTTTTGTATTAGGTATTAAGAAACTAAGAGATCGTTCTCATGGTATCCTAAGGTTATCACAAGAGAGCTATATCGATAAAGTTTTGGATAGATTCAGCATGAAAGATAGTAAACCAGGAGATACCCCTATAGCCAAGGGAGGCAAATTTAGCCTCAAACAGTGCCCTAATAATGACCTTGAAAGAAATGAGATGCAAAAGATTCCCTATGCTTCAGCTGTAGGGAGTCTAACGTACGCTCAAGTTTGTACTCGTCCCAATATAGCATTTGTAGTGGGAGTTTTGGGCAGATACTTAAGTAATCCTGGGATGCAGCATTGGAAGGCAGTAAAGCGTGTAATGCGCTATTTGAAGAGAACAAAAGGGTATATGCTCACTTATCAGAAGTCTAAAAGTTTAGAGATCATTGGGTACTCTGGCTCTGATTTTGCTGGATGTCAAGACAACAAATGCTCCACGTCAGGATACATCTTTATGTTGGCTGGATGAGCTATCTCTTGGAAGTCTGTTAAACAGAGTATTATAGCTTCTTCAACCATGGTTGCGGAATTCATTGCTTGTTTTAAGGCATCCAATCATGGGATATGGCTGCGAAATTTTGTCACTAATTTACGTGTGGTCGATGGCATTGAAAGGCCATTAAAAATCTATTGTGACAATAACTCAGCAGTTCTTTATTCCAATAACAATAGGAGTACAACCAAGTCAAAATTCATTGATATCAAATTTCTGGTTGTTAAGGAAAGAGTTCAGAATAAGCAAATTTCTATAGAACATATAGGGACTGACTTTATGCTAGCTGGTCCACTTACTATGGGTTTAGTGCCTAGAGTTTTTCATGAGCACATTGCTCATATGGGTGTAATTCCTGATAGTTCCTTAGTTTAAGTGGGAGTTCCATTTATACTATATGTTATGATTGTTTTTCTTATTTTCTAAAGAATAAGTTGATGTTTGTCATTCTACTCTAGCTTATTTTGTGCAATAATTATATTGCATTTTGAATTGATCTCTATAAAGAATAAAGTTTGGACCAGTTAGAAATAAACATGACTAAGATCACATTGCATGTAATTTCCATGCCACTTATCCATATTTGATCTATGTCATTGAGTACATACAATTGTGGTGATCATTGTGGTTTAGTCACATTGGGTTATGATGAAAGCTGCAGTGGTTCCCTATTGTTGTATGAGATGGACCAGATTGTTTAAGGGTAGTCTAAAAGTAAATAGCATACGGTTGCGCACCTAAAGAATTTTGTGATATAAATGTTTAAATGAATATGAAGCCCAAGTGGGTGATTGTTAGAAATTTTATTTCTAATAATTAATATGGGCAATATATATTATTTGTAGCATTTATATTAGCTATTTACATTTAGTTGGCTCAATAAAAGTGATCTAATGTTAGTGAGCATTTAGACTGCCGAAAAAAACCGATATGGGTTCAGATAAGCGGAAACCGGATTTGGCTCGTTAGGGGTTAATGGGAACCCTAACAGGTTTAAAATCCTAAAGTTGGCCATGGTCCCCAATATGCCAAATTAGAAAACACGTCTCTCTGCCTCCCCATCAGAAAGAGGAATGTCAAGTCCCGTATGAGGAATCCGGTGATTTGGCTGAGGAAGATCATTGCACCAAAAGGCTATTCCACTACAACCTCCGGTCAACGTCAATGGATACAGGTATGTGTCACTAACTTTAACTGTGTAATCTAACACAACGGTCTTCGATTTGATCAATGAAAAATTTCTATTTGGCTTAAGAAATTTATCCTAACACAGTCAACAACTCTTTTATAGTGTGTAAAATCTTTTTTATGAAAAATGTATATAATTTATTTTTATAAAAAAATTATGTTTTAAGCATTTCATGATTGTCAGTGGTGAGGTGGTCCACTAAAATGGAGGGGTCAGCAGAGGCAGCCAGCCCACTGAAATGGAGGGGTCAGGGACGTTGTATCCCTTTCAATGTGCGTGTGGAATGAGCGTGCAGTGCAGTGCAGACACCTAATGCGAAAAAGACAAGGCAAGACATCACATGTCACGACCAAAACAAAACAAAAAAAAGCTCACAAGTCACAACGAACGAACATTGCAATTGCAGTTGTAGATGTATTTAATCTAAAGGTCGAAATTTGGTACTTACCCGTTAGAAAGGGTTTTGATACCTTTTTGTCATTTTTTTTATTAAATAGACTAAAATTACGTAGGAACAAGTTGTGTACTCCATCCTAAATTATTTCAAAGACATAAAATAGATTTTAAATGAGACACATGTGTATTGCAAATGATGAAAAAATTGGGGAATACAATAAAAAATACATGATAATAGTTATTAGGGATAAAAAGTCTTTTCAAAAATTAAAAATACAAATTCTAATAGTTAAATATTGTCCTATAAGTATAAAAATACTAAAATCATTTAAGAAAGTTGAGAGAAATTGATTAAATTATCAAAGAAGATATCAAAACCCTCTTTCACGAGAGGGTACCCTAGAATTTCCCTTGAGATAAATCGATTGATCTCTTTTTATGATTCAACATCTCAATACTCAATAGGTTTTGGTGATTATTTATGTGTCACAATTTTCTTTGACAATTTTCCGTGTGCTCTATTTCCTTTCCGCGTGCTGTTTTCAGTCGGCGCTTAATCTAATCCAACTTGCCGAATTTGTGGACATTTGTGCTCTTCATGCTAATTGAAAGATATTTAAATGTTGCTGATTGCTCCTGGACTATCTTTCATCAAGGAGGATATTGTAGTTAATCTTTTAGACATGTAGTCCTCGTATTTCATTAAAAACATTATTCAAAATAATATTTATTTTTTATTTAAAAAATAATAATTTTTTAACTTTCAACTTACTAGTTTTATCAAACACATAAAAATAAATATCTTAAAGTTTTTTGTTTCGTTTTTACAGTTCCTAGTGCATCGCCATTGTTTAATTAAAGGCTTTAATACTTCATTTTAAAAAATAAATGAAATGATGAAAGATATAGTGAAGTTTCAAAATGGATAATAGAGATGTTAAAAATTTTATTTATTTTCTAGAATTTAATTACTATATACTATCAAAGTATGTAAAAGGGTATTACATTAACATTTAATTATGTGTTATTACACTATTTAATGAATATGATACTTACTAAACTCAATAATGTGATAATACATTATTCAACGACAATATAATTTTTTTGCACAAACACTATATAGTTATTAATTTTTATTTTTTTTATAATTTTAGAGTTGATAATATATAAGGTGTTTGAAATTAATTAATTAAAAAATGATATAAGAGAATCATTCATGACAATTTATCACTGCCAGAAGTGTTATTTACATTAATACTTTTTTTTCTTAGAAGAGAGTTTTTTTTTAATAAAAGACAATTAACTATCTCAATAAAGGAAAATATAAATTTTCTACTATCTGTATATGATCTTAAAAATGCAAACAAACTTTTCTTCATAATATCTCACGATCAAGTTATCTACTTGATGTCTTATGAAATTTAAGTTTATTATTCTAAAGACATTTATTATACTCTAACGAAAAAATAATAAAAATAAATTACTTTTATAAGATAAATAATATGATACATATACCTAGATAATATTATGTTTTGTTTAGAAAGGGGGAAAGACAAATGAATATAAAAGTGACAGGATGCGAATAACATGAGATTATTATATTTTGATGCATTCTTTTGTAATAAGAGGTTAATGAAAATAGAAAAGAATTTAAAAGATTAAACTCTCATTTTGATCACTAAAAGATTTAGAGCCAATCATGTTAGTCCATGAGATATAATTAAAATAGGAAATGAAACTATATATACCAATTATGAGCTATTGATTTAAGTTTTATGTATAAAAAAATCTGTTGAAAAAACTAGACCTAATTAAGTTTTATAAATATAAAAAATTCTCCCATGAGAATGTTACCTAAAAAATAGAAATAAAAACCAACACAAAGTCATTCGTGAGTAATCAATTCAAAGCTATAGCACAGATAACAGATTTTCTTCTTTGTTTTATGAGCATTTACATGGTGGGGTCCGAAGGAGTGGTAGAATGCACGTTAAACAGTGTTCAGAACGTGTCGCTCACCAACACAAATTGTATGGAAAAAATGTTGAAAAGTAGTAAGAATTAATTTAATCGGGAAAAGCATTGGGAAATTTCCGTGAAATTTAAATAAGAGAAGTCCAAAAATGAAAGTGTACAAAATAGGAATGAACCAGGCAATGGCATCAGATTGCGTGCGAAAGGGAGCATCTTTCTTTTATTATATACTCCTATATTATACGCTAAAATAAAATACTGCCATAGAGAATTAATTATTTTTTTATTTACATTAAATTTTATTAATTTGATCTATTTTATAAAAAAATTTAATTTAATGCTTGGATTAGTCAATTTTACATTTTACCAAAAAATCATTATGTGAAGTGAATCTACAAGTTTGACACATGATGTCATTTGATCCTGTCAGATATAACACCATGTGTCAAACTTGTAAATATAATTTACATCATTTAATGAATTTTTGTAAAATGTGAAAATGATTCATCCAATCATTGAATTGAAATTTCTTATAAAGTAAATCAAGACTACAAAATTTCATGCAAATAAAAAACTAATTGGACTTCAACACATCATTTTATTTTAATGTAATATGAATTTAAAATATAAGTAAAAGTTCATTGTTAGATGACATATCTACAAATATTTCAAATTATCTTAAATTTGATATACATGACCATGAATGTAATATAATATGATTCAACGGTTAGATATTGGTTAAATTCACATTTTATGAAAAGTTATTAAGTGTTGTAACTCTAAAATTTTCACACTTGGTGTCAATTGATCATGTTCCATATGGGTACTAGAGGTGCTCTTACTATCACAACTGCCACTCCAATCTGAATCTTTGTAGCCAACCAAATCAGATTCAATTTCATCATACTTATTAGGAAACAACAATCCAAAATCCAATGTTCATTCACATATCGAAGGATCCTCTTTGCTGCAAGCAAGTGAGAGGTTACGGGTTTGTTCATAAACCTGCTGATAAGTCCAACACTGTAAGTCAAATCAGGTCTGTTGTTACATATATATATTAATGAACCAATTATCTTCCTATATAAAGTTGTATCCATTGAGGGATCACTCCCAAAGCAATTGGAGTTAATGTAGGGTTGCATTCAAACATTTTAACATATACACCATATTCTGCTATATATTTCACAAATCTCTGGTTAACTAAAAAAACTATTGATTCTTTTATTGCAGGCTCCAGGTGCATGTTTTTATCCATATAGTGTTTTTCTCAGCCTGTATACCTTTCTTTCACATCCTTTCACTTTAAATTCAGATACTTGGGTGACATAAACCTCCTCATCCAAAGGTCCATTAATAAATGCAAACTTTATATTCATTTGATATAGTGACCAATTATTCATGCTAGCAATTCCAACAACCAACCTAATGGTTTCAAGCATAGCAACTAGAGCAAACATTTCATCATAATCTCTTTCAAGTATCTATTGCAATTCCTTTACTACTAATATGGCCTTATGCTTAGCAATCTCTCCATTAGGCTTCACTTTCACCTTGTATACCATTTTACTTCAATTGGTCTTTAGTTTCGTGGAAAATCAACTAACTCCCATATGTATTTTTGCTCAACTGATTTCAATTCCTCCTTCATGGTAAGCAATCGGATCGGCTCTCTTGAATGGCTTGTTCAAATGTTATAGTTCAACTTCAGTAATTGATGCGAAATAAATTAAGTCACCCGTTATTATTACTTCTGAATCATGACTGATTTCATAATCTTTCAGCCTAAATGGGGTTCTCCTAGTTCTATGAGACCTTTAAGGTTGAGCATCACCTTCTGATCTACCATTCTCAACATATGATTCCATCAACATCTTCAGTACTTGATTCATTTTAATCCCAACATTCGGACTCATCTATTTTAACTTATGTTATAAAACTTGAATCGAACCGATCGTTTCAAACCGGTTCGAACGGGAACCAGTCTGTTGTCCAGTTCATTCAACCAGAAAAATTGGTTGGTTTCAGAACCGGTGGCAAAGAACTTGTTTGACCCAATTGTTTTTCAAATAATTCAAATTTTTAATTTTTTTTAACTTTTATTTAATCTAAAATAATTTTTTAGATAGATAAAGATAAATTTTTTAAGATTACACGTAATATCTATCATTTAGTCAATCCTTATTAATTTTTTACCTTATAACACATATAATAATGTTTTTTATATTTCTTTATAATTTTTTATGTCTTGATTTTTATGAATTTATTACTTAAAAATATTATATAATATTAAAAATATATATTTAATCATTATCGGTCCGACCATGGTTCAACCATGTATGATCCAATAAATGAACCGTGAACTAGTGTCGTCACCAGTTCAATTGTCGATTCGATTTTAAAAACACCGATTTTAATATTTCTGCTCGATACAATATGTTGAGTGATATGATTATACATTATATGAGCACATGTAGAGTGACAACCCAACAGAATTAGAACTTCACTTATATCATCCAATTTCTTTCTTTTCACATCTGGAACACAACTATAACCAATTAAATCGAAAATTCTGAAATGTCCAACATCTTGTTTGTGTCTACCCAAGCTTCTTCAGGAATCTTATCTTGCAATATTTTAGTTGCGCATTTGTTAAGAATATAAGTTGTTGTACAAACAGCTTCACCCCAAAAGCCTTTTGGCAGTGACTTCACTTTAAGAATACTTATGGTCATCTCTAAAATAGTTTTGTTCTAATCGAGAGGAATTACCCGAATTGAAGTTTTTACGGTTTCTCTATTCTTCTTTTCCTTTCTTGAATTTTCCCTTTTCAGGGAATTTTCCTTTCATGTGATCTCCTTTGTTCTAAGCCCGAGCCTACAAGCTTGTTCTATTAGTTTCTCCATATTTCTTCCTATTAGCCTTTGTTCATGAGCCTCTAAGGTGCATTGCAAATCATATACCTTTAAAGGCTCTATGTCTTTGGACTCATCCATAATAACAACTATATGATCAAATTTAGGAGTAAGTGTTTTTAAGAATTTTCTACATAGTCATAGTGTCAGTAACCTTCTTACTGCAAGTTTTCATCTGGTTTATCAAGGCTTGAACCCAAGCAAAATAACTCCCAACAATTTCTTGCTCTTCGATCTGCATCAATTCATATTGTCTCCTTATAGTCTAAAGTTTAACCTTCTTCAACTTATTAGCTCCAACATAACATTTATCAAGCAAATCCAATGCTTCCTTTCCACCGATGGCGCTTGCAATCTAGCTTGTCAAAATTGGCAAAGTTAACACACTGATGAATGATAAAGAGAGTCGTACAATCTTTCTTCTTGACTTCTCAGTTTGTTGTTTTCTGAGCCTCTATTGCTCCTTTTTCCAATTCTTGAACACCATCCTTAACAATATCAAGTACATAATGCAAGCCAATTAAAGACCACCCTCATATGGGTGCACCAATGATCATAATTCTTATTCTTTACAGGTAAGCTTGCAGGGAAATTTTCATTGAAACCCATTGCACCATTGAGTCTTTCTCACTACACAGGCCTTGATCAACAAGCTCTAAGATACCACTGTTAGAATAGGTATAAAACTCACACTCTCCAACTTCAAGATGGTGAGTTTTATACCTATTCTAACACTAATTATATATAAAAATTTTAAATATTTTGAACATTTATACTTTCATAAATTAATATATTATCTAATAATATATATCTACTTATATTTCAAATAAATATTATTTTTAATTAAATAAAGCCCTTAAATATTAATTAATTTTTATTTATATAAAATTTATAAACTTGATTTATATTATAAAAATATACTATTCAACGATTGGATTTATTTATTTTCAAATATATGATATATATATATATAGTTAAGGGCCCATTTGGGGTGGTTTTCAGTTTCCAGTTTTGAAAATTTTAAAAACCAAAACCAGTTTTCAGTTTCGAAAATTTTAAAACTAAAAACTAGTTTTCAGTTTCAGTTTAATGGTTTCCAGTTTCATTTTTTTAATATCGGTTTTCAGTTCTATGCATTATAGGAATAATTCCCTCTCCTCTCTCATTTGTTTCTCTCATGTTTCTCTCTCCTCTCTCCTCTCTCTCCTTTTTCCTCTGTTTCTCTATTGTCTCTCTCATCGCTCTTTCCTCTCTCCTTTGTTTCTATCCTATTTCTCTCTCCTCTATTTCTCTACTGTTTATCTACAGAGGAGAGAGATGAGAGAGAAACATAGGAGAGATATGAGAGAGGAGAGAGAAATAGAGAGTGTGACACCCTTCTACCCCATACTCTTATATGCTTAATAAATTGAATGTAGAAAAGAGTTTGTCCCACGATGGGTAAAAAGGTTCACAAACGCTCTTACTTAAAATCTCATGAGTTCGAAAACAACTTTATTACATGAAAGTAAACTTCAAATATAATCCAACAATTATGCAGCGGAATCTCCAAAGAAATAAAAACAACTAAACAACATACTTGTCGTACAAGGCATCAAAAATAGTTCATAAGATGCTCATAACTAGAAACATAATAAAAGACTCTCAAGTACACCCTGATGTCACATCTATCAGAGCACATCCCTTTAATCATGTTTGACACCAAATGTGTCATCACCATCACCTGAAACAACAACAGTAACGGTGAGGAAAAGAGCTCTAACTCATATATACATATAGGAGGCTACCCTGTCCTCACCCACAATATCATCATATAACATACTAAGCACCAAAATATCAGATAAACCACCCGATCACAATTACCCAACACTCATTATATAACTATTTATCTACATCAACATATAAGTCTCATACTATCATTCACCCAATATAACACGTAAATACATCCATCATATATATCATCATAGTGTCATTCATATATCATCATACTCATTATCATCATAACATCATTCATCTATCATCATACTCATTATCATCATAACATCAATCATCTATCATCATACTCATTATCATCATAACATCAATCATCTATCATCATACTCATCATCATCAAAACATCATTCATCTATCATTATACTCATCATAGGGTAATCACCACAGAGGCCGACAAGCTTCACACATAACACTACCGTTATACACCACAGAGGCCGGTAGGCTTCACACACAATGCTACCATAAATCACCACAGAGGCCGGTAGGCTTCACACACAACGCTACCGTTAATCGCCACAGAGGCCGATAAGCTCCACACACAACGCTACCGTTAATCGCCACAGAGGCCGGTAAGCTCCACACACCACGCTACCGTTAATCGCCACAGAGGCCGGTAAGCTCCACACACAACGCTACCGTTAATCGCCACAGAGGCAAATAGTGCTGCCCAACGCCCCTCTCTTGGGCCCGCACAAACCAGATCTCATCACATATGCTCAAGACATCTCTCCTAAGTAGTACCCCCCTCTATGGGTCCGCACAACTTAGGTAACATCATCATCATACATCAATACACTCATCATTAAACATCATCTTTTTAATCAAGTGACATACACTATCATCATCAACATCATTATCATAAAGTGACATACACTATCATCATCAACATCATCATCATACATCATTAACATCATCATCATCAAGTGACATACACCATCATCATCAACATCATTATCATAAAGTGACATACACTATCATCATCAACATCATTATCATAAAGTGACATACACTATCATCATCAACATCATCATCATACATCATTAACATCATCATCATCAAGTGACATACACTATCATCATCATCATCATACATCATTAACATCATCATCATCAAGTGACATACACTATCATCGTCAATACCACTAGGCATTCTGCCCAATTTCATCTTTTAAAAATAAACAATCTGCGAGCTGCGCTCCACCCGAGCTTAGTCTAGGTGCAGCGCAGGTTCCAGGATATCACGCTCCAGTACGCGCTCAGCGCTACTGAAGCGTACGTGTCGCTGATCGCAACTGTTCGTACGTTCTTAATCCATTCTTTTCAATAAACACCATTCATAATCATAATCATTCATCAAACTCATCACAATCATCAATCTTTAATAGTTTTACATGGATTTCCCATCAAAACCCCAATTCATCAAACCCTTATTTAACCCATTTTCACTATTCTCATTATTATTATTCAAAACACTCAAGATTCATCAATATACATCCAATCAATCATAATTCAACGGATTCTATCATTCATTCTTAATTATACATTCATCCATACGAATTTAGAGCCTTTAAAGGGTCTTATGGTTGCCCTCTCTACCCAAACACCCCTACAGGCACATACAAGGAACACCCTTTTCCCCTCGTTACCTTGTAGTAGAGATCGAACAACAAAGAAGACTCTTTCTTGGTTCTTGATGATTACTCCTCAGCAACCTCCTCTTGAGACTTGGTTTCTCCCCTCCTTGGCCTTTCGCTCTCTGACGATTATACGAATAAGGATTAGGGTGAACTGAGAACCCCTCCTTAAATACATACTTAATTGGGCTAGGTCCACTCTCAACCCACTTATTATATTTATTATTCTTATTATTTATTTATTATCTCTTATTAAATAACTCTCCTCAATAAATATTCTAATTCTATTATTATTAATATTTATTAAATAACTCTTACTCATTAAATGGTTTAATTAATATTATTTATTTATTTCTCCTACTCTTATAAATTTTATCTTATTTAATAAAATTTGGGATGTTACAGAGAGAGAAGAGATAAACATAGGATATAGAAATAGAGGAGAGAGAAACAAGAGAGAAATAGAGGAGAGAGGAGAGAGAAATAGGAGAGAGAAACAAAAGAGAAACAAAGGAGAGAGATGAGAGAGAAAGAGAGAAAGGAGAGAGGAGTGAGAAACAAAGGAGAGAGGAGAGAGAAACATAAGAGGGAGAGAGGAGAGAGGGGAAAGAAACATGAGAGAGAAATAGTAGAGAAACAGAGGAGAGAGAAACAAAGGAGAGAGGAGAGAGAAATAGAGGAGAGAGTAAAGAGAAATAGGAGAGAGAATCAAATGAGAGAGAGGAGAGAGAAACAAAGGAGAGAGAGGAGAGAGAAACGGGAGCGAAACAGAGGAGAGAGAAAAACTGAAACAGAAAACAGAAAACATAAAACTTTTTTTTTAGTTTTGAAAAGTAAGGGGAATTGGTTTTGAAACTTGTGTAAAAACCATTTTATCTAAACACATTTTGTTTTTAAATTTGGATTTCGAAACTGTTCGTCTGGAAATTCTCCATTGCCTTGTCCAGTTGAAGAGGTTGAATCCTCTTGTAATCCACGGCCGAGTGCAACGTACCCCCGGCGAGGCAGGGTGTACCTGAAGGGACTCCGACGCTCGAGTCAGTGAGAGATTCAATAAGGCGTATGAAATACAGAATGAAAGTGTACCTGAAATGGGCCTCCCGCTGTGTATTTATAGGTAAAAATGGCGAGAGAATTAGTTAGGAGGTTATAACTGATTTTATCCCGTGTAATGACGTGCTTAAGTAAGATGGATGTGCACACGCCGTGTAGATGCCGGTTTAAGTTGGTCGATCCTCCAGAACAAAAACCAAAAACCAAAAACTGACAACCACCCCAAACGACCTCTAAACAATTTGTTTAAAAATAAAAATCATACGTTCGGTGCACAGATTTCTATGAAAAATCATGTGATCGGGTTGATATGTAACCAACGTATTCTCTGTTTATACTTTTTTTTCGCGCATTTCTTCATTTAGCATTTTGAATATGCCTGCCAATGATTATGAATGATGGACAAAACCAACCTTCTTATCCCTAATTAATATATTATATCCATCATGTGCATATCAAATATTCTAAATCTACATGGAATTATTTTATTAGTTTGTCACAGTAAATTTTCAAAGCTTCACTCACCAAAGTTAACACGAATTATGCAAATATATAAAGGTATCAGGGTTATAAGTGCACAGGAAATGTATTGCTATCAGGCTAGGGTTAGTTTAAAATTAAAATGTACTTTTATTTTTATTGATAATTTTAAGAATTTTTTATTTTATTCTCTGTACATAAAACAATTAAAATTAAATAATACTTTTTAATATTTTTATTATTTCTTAATTATATAAACTTTAACAATAATAAAGAAAATACAAAGATATTTCTATAATTATTGATAAAATAAGTTAAAAATATTTTCTCAAATTAAATAAATATTTAAAAATTATTTTTTCCACAAGAAAAATTGAATAATTAAGAGCTGAAAGGGAAATGGATCTCACAGAGATCTACATGTAGACAATTCTCTTTCTTTTGTCTTTGTGTTGTCTAATCATTTTCAAGAATAGATTCTTTATCATAGCAATCAAAATATTCACAACTTCCATGCCACTTTATTATTATAAAACAATTAAAACAATGAGACCAATTTTTTTATTCAGCAATGGGCCGAAAAGCTCCCACAATAAATTTGATTTTTCATTGTTCAAAACCAAAACCTATATATTGGCAGAAATAAAGCATTGCTTAGAAGTTCTCCCAATTAATTAGAGTTGTCTCAAAAATATTATCGAGATTTTTTTATACTAGTTTTTAAATTGAATTTTTACAAAAATTAAGCGATATAGCTTGGTCACCCAGCCAACCCATCCCGACCAACACAAACTCGCGAGATAAACTCATTTAAATCCGCATCCTAAATGGGTCACAAATTATCATATCCGCATAAACTCCACGAGTTGGTTAGAAAGCATGGCAACGAGGCAGATCGGTGTGGGTTTTACTCTCCCCATCCCTGCCCCTCATAAGAGTTGGGTCGGGTTCGAGTTCAGATTTAAAGAGAGTCTGATAAAATTATGAAATTCAACACCATTTATGCAGGGATTCCACTTACTCTATTTTTATTTTTTCTTTATTTTTAATAACTTAATTAAACACATATTTTAAATAAGTCATATAATGTGTACTACAATCTAATTCAAATAAGAGATAAAAATAGACATTGAGAATCTTAAAAATGAGAGACTTAAGAATTATATCATATACTAAGGAAAATATGTAAACTTTCCTTTATTATTTAGCTATGATTATAATTAAAATGATTTAATTATTATATCAAGGTGGGGTTGAGGCGGGTATTTGCACCCCTGGGTCAAAATCGGGTCAGGATCAAGGTCAGGTTAACCTAAAACCTGTCAAAACAACATTTTCCTGTCAAAGTTGGGACTAAACCACTTCAGGGGATGGTGAAGTCAATGAGGGTGGTGCGCTCAGTGACTTCCTGGGCCAAGGAGTTGGATCGCATGTCAAGGTTGAGGCGTTACAGTATTGAGAGTATTACATTACAGGTGCACAAAGCCTAGGGGTTGACTCATGTATATGTCCTCACTAATAAAGTCATGAAGGAAAGCATTGTTAATATTCATTTGGCTCATGGACTATCGTATTGAGAGTGTAATACAAAGAACAAGATTGGTTATTTCAGGCCTTACCACAAAACTATATGTGTCATTATAGTTGATATTAGGTTGCTAGTGGTAACCCTTCGCCACAAGGATAGCTTTATAGCATGTTATAGACCCATATGTGTTTCCTTTTAGTAAAAAAATATGTATTTCTAATGACATTTTGATGCAATATCTTGTGCACAACGATCCAGGTTCCATTGGAAATGAGAGCGTTAAACTCTTTTGACATTGCAGCTCTCCATTTAGTGTTTCATGTCACGTGTATAGCAAGAGGGATCAATAGGATCAAGTAATGGAAACTTGGTGACAACATGTAACTATTTAGGATTATGAATTGCACTCTTGAAGTGAGTGATCGTAGAATGGACAGATTAATGTGCCAAGGTGAAAGTGGAGCTTCTACGTGTTCATGAGATAGTTCCCATGTATATATATGTGGTAAGAGAGGAGGAAAGAAGGCCAAAGTGCTGGAGAGTTGGAGGAGTGATCAGGGGAGATGGAAGGAGTATATTTACTAATATAATTGTATATTTACTTTAATAAGTATAAGTACCAATAAAAAAATATTTACTATTATTTTATAATTTTATAACTTTTATCTAATATTTACTGTCTCTTTAAAAAATCGAAAATCAATCCAATCTGATCCAATTAAAAGAATATCAAAACCGATCGGATTATAAAATAATAAAACCGTAATGATTGGATTAGAAGATTTGCCTCAAAACCGATCCAAACCCAACCGCAGAGATCTTATGGTTAAACATAATAAGCTATTCAAATAGTAATTAAATATAAATTTTATGGTTAAGACTTTTACAAGAAATTAAAGTCCTTCTAATTATGTGTGTATGTGTGAGTGAAAGACTATATCAAGTGAGAATTTTTTTACATGAGAGTGAGATGGATAAATCGTAATTGTTAAAATTTATCCTGAAAGGTTAAAATTAAAATATAAAGTCACATAACTTTTTCAAGTAATCATATGACCATTAAGTAATGTTTATATGATAAGGGCTTTTTCATATAAGAGTGAGGGGTAAATCTTGGCCATATAACCAACCTTACTCAACTAAAGTGAATTAAACTAAATTGAACTTAACTTACCACAACAAAATAAATCAAACCTAAGCACAATGAACCCAATCAAACCAAACTAAATTAAATGGAACGAAACTAATTAATCAAACTAAAATGTTTTAGACTTATACTTAGAGGATATTTTGGTATGGTGGTTCAGCTAGCACTCTGGTGGCTATAATGGAACAATAGGGTGGCATACTTGTGAAAGTACACAACCCATAATTAAGTAAAGATTCCAACTAGTAGAATAAAAATGTACATGGTTTTACATGAAATATTCCTTTTAAAGGGGGGTATTGTGCACACGTGAGCACATGGGACAAGTGGCATCCCTAGAATGGAAACTATTCTACCGGTCCTTGTGCCCTTAGCCCTATGATGACACTCAACATGAATTACAGAGGTCGTATGGCTTGAGGTAGTAGTACAAAGGTCAAATGTCTAGGTATATGCACATGACCGAGTACCTCCATGATCACTAATTAGTTGGGTGTCCATGTAGGATGGTTAGATTCGAATAGGACCTTAAAACATAAACTAATCATAATCATATATCGAATCGAATCAAACCACTCAACTAAATTAAACCTAATTGAATGGGATCAAACTAGACCTAACTGAATCCAACCAATGTAAGCCGAAACATATTGAAACTAGCCCAATGAACCAAACCAAACCCATCCAAGTTAAATCAAATCAAATCAAACAATAATAAACTAAATTGAATGAAATAGATAGAACGCAACCAAAATGAACCAAATCAAATTCAATAAAAAAAACTAAATTAAACCGAACCCAATGAAATCATTTTAAACCATCAAATTGAACCTAATCAATGTTGATCATAACGAACTCAATCAAACCCAATACAATTAATTAAATTGAATCCAAATAAACTTAATCTAAACGAAATGACTTAGAAATAACCCAGTCTAAATAAAGTGACTTAGACAAGTTTGCAAATTCTATATGATTGTCAATATATCCAAGAGAGTAGGGATGTCAACGGGGTGGGGCGGGGACGGGTAGTGTCTACCCATATATATACCCGTTAAAATTAACGGGTACCTATGCGGGTAATGGGTATATGCGGGTATTCACGGGTATCCATTAATGCTTAAAAATTTAAATTTTATTAAAAAAAAGAGGAAATATTATATAATATATTATAATATCATACTATATATATAAATAATCATTATATGATACCATTACGTGTTAATATATTAAAAATATCATCATAAAATAAATTATATCTCATCATAAAATAATAAAAATCCTAATATTCAAATATATTTAATAGAAAAATATGTTTTAATGAGTATGCGGGTACCTGCGGGGTGGGTAGTATAATATCCGTCCCCACTCATTATATAAATATGCGGGGTACGTACCCATTGCGGGTATATCCACGGCTACGGGTTTTTTTGTAATCCCTACAAGAGAGGTGTGGCACGATTTAATCAAACCTGCAGATATTACTTCTTTTTTCCATGGGAATCTAAGGAGTTGGTTAGTGAATAATCTCAATCTTGGTGGCCTTGGGGATGACAGATACCAATGGATAATTTTTGGAATAGCAATTTGGCAAATTTGGAAAGCATAAAACTTGGTTGTATTTGAGAGTTTCAACTTAAATGTCCTTGAATCAGTATTTTACTATTCAGGTTGGCTGAAAGTTGCTGTTGGATGGGTATACAAAATGTAATGTGGATGGTTCATTTAAAAGAGCAGGCAAGCTGGTTGTGGCGGTATTTTCATAAACACACAAGGCCGATGGTTGTTGGGTTTTGCAGCAAATTTGGGAACATCTACTATCTTGATGGCTGAACTACGAGCAATTGCTTATGCTTTGTAGATTGCATGGTAGGAGGGCATAAGGAAGCTTTGGATAGAGAGTGATTCAACAATTGCGGTCAATTTAATTCACAAGCCTAGAGACAAAAATTATCCCTACTCAAGTATCCTTCTCCAGATTTTACATTGAAAGCATCGTGATTGCCGATTGGCAGGTTCAAATTACTCATTGTTATAGAGAGGGTAATTTCATTGTTGACTGGTTTTCTAATTACGATCACACTTGTGCCTTTGGTCTTCATGTTTGTCGGGATCGTCCTAGGAATGCATTCCTTTATTATGGCAAGATTATATAGGTGTTAGTTTAGATCATGGAGTCTTAGTTTAGGTTGTTTTTGGCTTTTAAGCCTCCTTATAAAAAAAATATTTTTATGTTTTATTAATAGTTTATAAATTATTTTTTTAACTTAGAAAATTTTAGAATAGTTGATAATTAATATATTATTATTTAACACATTTTAAGGTAATTATGAGTGTACAATGTGCGTGTGTGTTAGAAAAACAAAATATATATGATTTTATTTTATAATCTTTTTTATTTGGGCATATTTTTACACAACACCACATGAGTAATTATTTAAAAATTCAATAATTAAGTAATTAAATGAAAATTTTGATAATATCAGTGTTTAGGGCTAGGCTGAGAATAAGATTGTTAGAAATGGAAAATTTTTATTAAAAATGAAAACATTTATTGTTTTTATATGTTTCTATTATAATAAATATTTTTTCTTTTAATTAAAACTTCTCTTTTTTAATACTCAGATAAGAATTGATATTATCAATCGATTAAGTAAACCTAATATTTTTTTAAAATCCAATCATTTATTAACTATAAACTTAAAAAATTGAAGAGCTACCAAATTGGTAATAGATTACTAGTTCATAACCCAACAATGAGATAAAGGACGTTTTAGGAAAATGAAATAAAAAAAAAGATAATTACTTAGTTAGATATCGAGTAGCAACAAAAGACACTCTAAAGTTAAAATATTTTTTTTTAATAATTTTTTCTGAACCTATTTCTCATTTATTTTTGTGACCATATATATCTCTTGTATGGTTAACATGGAATTTATAGTTTCACTAGTCTTGTATAACTATAACCACACATTTCCATTCATTATAGTAGTGTGTCAGTGGTCTAAGCAGCAACAACAAAGTCTCCACGAGCTAGTGATAATAGATCCTATCTCATTAATTATCATTTACATGCATATTGGTGTTGTGTCTCTAGATCCATGCATTCAATATAGTAAATTATTACTTCCTCCGCTCTTATATATTTTTATAACGTTTCACATTTTTTATGGTGATATTTATAAGATAAAACACACAATTTTATAAGTATTTAATATTTTTTTCATGTCTACTCTTGTTGATTATTAAATGTTTTCATGCGACACATGATAATTGTGTTTAATTTTAAATATGGATAAATTTAAAATTTTGTAGAGTAATTTTTTTTTTGAAAATCAATGCATTAATTACTTTTCTTAATATGTTTGATTTGATCATGAATTCTCTTATAGATAAAATCGGAGTGAATAGGTAATATCGTTATGACTGTTGAGTCTCAATATAAATTAAGTATTCAATTTAATTCAAGACTCTTTACCATTAGTTTTAATGTTTAACAAATTTGATTATATATAAACAGATTCTACTGAGAAAGGTAGTTTGTATTTAGTTTTGTAGCAACTCTGAAATGAGAAAATCTTCAAGTTAAAGCAAAAATCTAAAGAATTGATCAACCTACTGAAAATATGTGCGTACTGAATTTGTGCCTGCTGAACACATACTCTCTGAACTATCACTCAATGACGTGGCAGTTCGAGATCACTAAAAATAAAGAACTCTTTGAAGTGCATGTATCTGCTGAAGACTCTCTCAACCCTCTGATGACGTGTACCATTCTTTGTAACATCCTAAATTTTATTAAGTAAAATATTAATGAAATTAAATAAATAAGTAGAGGAAATAATTAATTAAAAAGATGAATAAATAATAGGATTAATATTATTATCAGTTTTATCCATAAAGTTACTTCATTTTAAAAAGAAGATAAAGGGATTGAGAGTGGGCCCAAGCCCAACTAGACATTCTAGTAAGGAGGGGTTATCAGTTACCCTAATCCTTATTCGTATTATCGTCAGAGAGCGAAACGCTAAGGAGGGGAGAAAACGAGTCTCAAGAGAGGATTGCTGCGGAGTGAGTATCAAGAACCAAGAAAGGGACTTCCTTGCTGTAATCGATCTTCGCTTAAGGTACGGTGGGGGAGAGGGTGATGCCTGTATTTGCATGTGGGGGTGCTTGGGTAGTGAGGGAAACCATAAGATCCTCTAAGACTCTAAATTCGAAATTGATATATATATATATATATATATTGAGTATTGTATGATGAAAACATGTTGATTAATGATTAATTCTGTGAATCTTTGTGAATCTTGATTGGATTGAATGAGAATAAAGAGAATAGTGAAAATGGGTTAATGAGGGTTTAATGATTTGGGGTTTTGATGGGAAAACCATGTAAAACTGTTAAAGATTGATGATTTTGATGAGTTTGATGAATATTAATGATTATGAATGTTGTTTGATCGAAAAGGATTGAATAGAGGTTGAATAGAGTGATGTAGAAGTGTTAGAAATCGTGAAATCTGTGATCTGCGTCGCGGGTAATCGATTACCAGGAGTGGTAATCAATTACCAGTGTGTTCTGGGTAGTCCAGAAGTGTTGTTTGTTCGCTAGTAATCGATTACAGGATTGTGGTAATCGATTACCAGAGAGATTTCTTGCAGGTAATCGATTACAGGGGTGTTGTAATCGATTACCAGTGTGTTTGGTTGCAGGTAATCGATTACAAGGTGGTTGTAATCGATTACCAGAGACCTTGTTTGTAGGTAATCGATTACTAGAGGTTGGTAATCGATTACCAGAATGGATTTTGAGATCCTAAGTGCTTGATGATGATTGATGTTGTTTGATAATGCTTTATTATGATTATGGTGTTGATAATTAATGATGTTGATGATGATTGGGTGTGCATAATGATTGGTGAATATGCCATGTGATTTATGATGTTTTGGTGTGTATAATATGCAATGTGATTAATGATGATGGTGAATATTATGATGATGTTTATGATGATAGTGTATATCACTTATGATGATGATGTAATGATGATAGTGTATATCACTTTATGATGATGATGTTAATGATGATAGTGTATATCACTTTATGATGATGATGTTTAATGATGAGCATGATGATGCATAATGATGATGATAATGATGATGGTATATATCACCTTTTGATGATGATGTTACCTAAGTTGTGCGAGCCCATAGAGGGGGTACAACTTAGGAGAGATGTCTTGAGCATATGTGATGAGACCTGAATTGTGCGGGCCCATAGAGGGGGTACAATTCAGGAGGTGAACTGAGTTGTGCGGGCCGATAGAGGGGGTACAACTCAGGGGATCAAGATGGGGCGTTCGATGCACGGGCCCATAGAGGGGGTGCAACCTAGGGTCGAATGTCGTTGTGCGGGCCCATAGAGGGGGTACAACCTATCGGATTGTGAGTGGTGACACCGGTAGACTATCTTGGTACTAACTAGAGTGATTGACGAGGTGCACCCATTGTGCGGAGTTCCAAGTCATGATCTTTGGGTAGGTGAGGTGATAAGTTTTGGTGCATATGATAATGTGTTATACTCAATGATGGTATTGAGTTATATAATGTTGGATGATAAGTTTTGGTGCATATGATAATGTGTTATACTCGATGATGGGATTGAGTTATACAATGTTGTTGATGAGTTTTGGTGCATATGATGATGATTTATACTTAATGATGAAGTGAGTTATAATATGATGATGATGAGTTTTGATGTATGCATGATGGATGTACATATGTGATATATTTGATGATGAAACTGAGTAAATAATGATGTTATGAGTATTAATGATGATTGAGTATTACGTGTGAAAATAGAGTATGTGATTCCATTGGTGAATGATGGTATGAGACTTATATGATTATATAGATGAATAGTTATATGCTGATTTATAGATAATTATTATCTGATGGATTATTTGATGTTTAGGTATGTGGTATGATTGATGATGATGTTGTTTATATGGGGATGGGGATAGGGTAGCCTCCTATGTGTATGTATGAGTGGTATTCTTTTTCTCACCGATATATTGTGGATATTTTTACAGGTATTGATAATGACACGACTGGTGTCGAGTTTTGATTAAAGGGAGTGTGCTCTGGTATATGTGACATCAGGGCATAATTTTGGGGGTTCTTTCTTTATGTTTCTAGTTAGGAAGGTTTTTGTAAACTGTTTTGGATTCCTTGCACAGCAAGTAGGATATTTAGTTACTTTTATATTTTTGGAGATTCCACTGCATGAGTATTTTAATACATTTGAGTTTCGTTTTATTTTAATTAAGGTTTTTTTGAACTAATGAGGTTTTTAATAAGAGAGTTATGTGAACCTTTTACCCATTGTGGGACGTTACCTTTTCTACACTTCAATTTATTAAACGTATAATAGTTTGGGGTAGAAGGGTGTCACATTCTTTATGTTGAGAAGTCTTACCGAATTCGTGCAAAACTATGTCTGTCAAAATCAGAAGGCTTTCTGCGCAAAGACTTAAAGGTCTCTAAACGTCTTCTGTCATCATCTACAAAAGGAAGCTTTTTACAAAGTTCTTTCCGCATCTTATGGAATATCGTACACGAAAAAGGAACTTTTGAACCTGCTGTGTGTCAGAGCAGTGTTATCCCTGCACACCTACTCTACTCAAGTCAAAGACTTTCACAAGCTTATCTCTCAACGTCTACTTTCTCAACGGCCACTTTTCTGGATGCTATATATAGCTCAATGAAAGACCTTGAAGAAGTGAGAGAGCGCGAGCAAAATAGAAAACCTCACAGAAAGGTGAAACGCTCAAGAAAAGAGGATCAAGAAAGTATAAAAAGTTAGAGAAGCTCTCCAGAAAGAAAAGAAGAAAAGTCTTAGTGTAACGCCCTAATTTTCTTAATTCAGAATTTAGTCCGTTGGAAACCAAATCCCGAATTTAAAAAAAATTAATCGTGTCATTTTGAATATCATTACACCACAACTTGTTAAGAAACCAACAATAACTTAAACAAATTTGTGAACTCAAACTATATACATTCATATATATATATATATAACATGCCTTTCAAGGCTACAAAGCTAACATCCCACAGAATTAGTCTATACATATATACACTATACAATCCAACGACTAAGAAACTAAATTCCAACTAAGCACATTCTTCAGCTCTTAACTCAAAGGCCCGTGCCCCGAGGTACCTGCACACCTAGAATATATCCACAGAACATGTGGTGAGACGGATGTCTCAATGAAGCACAACTATGCATATGTAGTGTAGGGGAAAATCATTAGCTAATATGCAACATTCATGACATAATCATAATCATAATCATAACAATCAGGTCAAATAAATGCACTGATGATGCAACTCACTGCTGTGCCCAGCAGGCATGATCTTATCACTTAAACTGGAGTTAGAACTGAGCTCAGACTACGGGAAACGTCTTTCCGGGGGACGAATCCCACCCATTACTGGACCGAAGTCAAGTTTTCACATAATTACTTAATTTTCTTAACTCACAGCGCAAAGGCCTGCTTGAATTAACTCACGGTCGAAACCGGCTTATATGATCAAATGAATTAATAACTGATCATCAACATATTTCGTAAGTTTCGTAACCTAAGTTTCTCAGTATCATCAATAACAGTAAATCTATAGGCGATATACTAATTTACTAAACTTTATTACATGAAAATCACACAATTTCTAGTAATTAACATAAACATGTATAAAGAAGGGGGAATTAGAGGATGGGGTTCATGCATCAAGACCTACATTCACCAAAGTGGAAGTGTGTGAGTTGTACTCACCTATACTTGAAGCTCAAAGGAATAAGAGTGGGTAAGGACGGATCACGTGATGATTCCTTGCTCCAACTTCCCCTTTTAAGCTTCAATCCAAGTTTTCTCTCTCTAAAAACCCAGAGTCCCTCTCTCTAGACTAAGGAAGAAAAAAGAAGGAGAAGTGAAATTATGATTCTGAAAGAGGAATCCGGTGCCTTAAGTGGATTCTCGCTCAAGCGAGCTCTTCTCGCTTGAGCGAGCGTGTCGGTTGCATGACCTTCCTTCACATTCTCGCTCAAGAGAGACTATCTCCCTTAAGCGAGAATGATCCAGAAAACACCCCCTCTCTGGACGATTCTCGCTCAAGCGAGCTCTTCTCACTTGAGCGAAAATTGTCCAAAGAGTCTTCCCAAGTCCCCTGCTTCTCGCTCAAGCGAGCTGGGCTCGCTTAGGCGAGAAATATAGAAAACTCAATTCCAACACTTTACTGCATAATTCGCTCAAGCGAGATATTCTCGCTTGAGCGAGACTACTGAAACTTAGTTTTTAGCCTAAGTCTTATCTCCTAATTCCTAAACTTCCTTTTCTCAATTATTAACATACAATTCCCTATCTTAATCTTATGGATTTATAAAGGTCCTGAGAATACTCAGTTTAGCCTAGAGAGGTTGTGTCCAAAGAATACTTGGTTTAGCCTGGAGAGGTTGTGTCCAAAAAATACTTGTGTTTAGCCTAAAGAGGCTGGGTCCAAACAATACTTGTGATCTTGCGGGATTAGTGAAAAATCCAGTGGTGTGTTTGCCCTGGGACTGGACGTAGTTCACTGGGTTGGTGGGTGAACCAGGATAAATTTCTGTGGCTAAGTTCTCTCTACCCTTAACTCTTTACATTCTGTTTAAACTAACCAAAAAGGGATTAAGAAAAGTTGTTTTACAAATCCACGCAGTTAAACAATCTTTTCTTCACGAGAAAACATTTCAAAACTGTATTTATCCAACCTTCTGAGTTGCATCAGCAAGTTGCCGAACTCCCAGTTTCGGAAGGTTGCTTAAATATTTTCAAAACAGTTTGCTTGTTAAAAGGTTTTCATAAAAAATCTGTTAAAGATTTTAAAACACTATTCAACCCCCCATCTAGTGTTTCCTATGGTTCTAACAATGACATATATGTAGAATTATGAGAAGATTAACAGGCAGGGATCAGAAATTCTTGAAATGCCAAATACAAAATCCTTAGGATTTTACTCAATAATTTTCTTATTTATTAATATCCAAGTCTGGATAAAATAAATGACCAACTATTGAATATTAATAAATGTGACCCAATAATATTAAAAGAGATAAAAAATAAAATAAAAAGTTTAAAATTAATTTTCATGAAAACAAGAGTGATAATTACATTTCTTAATCTTTATTTTTTTTGTCTAAATAGACAATTAAATAAGAACGGAGATAGTACTAAAATATTTATAATCTACGGATAATCAAAATCTTAGGCATATCCTAATTAAATTAACAAATTAAATATTGCAATTAAATATTTATTTTTTAAAATATATCTTTATTTAATTATATGAAATAAAATCCTATTATTATTATACTTTTTGAAAAATGAAAAAATATATGCATAATTTTAGGAGGTAAGCTAAACGAATTAAATATATGCATAATTTATATATATATATATATATAGGTTGCTTAAATATTTTCAAAACAGTTTGCTTGTTAAAATGTTTTCATAAAATATCTGTTAAAGATTTTAGAACACTATTCAACCCCCATTCTAGTGTTTCCTATGGTTCTAACAATGACATATATGTAGAATTATGAGAAGATTAACAGGCAAGGATCATAAATTCTTGAAATGCCAAATACAAAATCCTTAGGATTTGACTCAATAATTTTCTTATTTATTAATATCCGAGTCTGGATAAAATAAATGACCAACTATTGAATATTAATAAATGTGACCCAATAATATTAAAAGAGATAAAAAATAAAATAAAAAGTTTAAAATTAATTTTCATGAAAACAAGAATAATAATTACATTTCTTAATCTTTATTTTTTTGTCTAAATAGACAATTAAATAAGAACGGAGATAGTACTAAAATATTTATAATCTACGGATAATCAAAATCTTAGGCATATCCTAATTAAATTAACAAATTAAATATTGCAATTAAATATTTATTTTTTAAAATATATCTTTATTTAATCATATGAAATAAAATCCTATTATTATTATACTTTTTGAAAAGTGATAAAATATATGCATAATTTATATATATATATATATAGGTTGCTTAAATATTTTCAAAACAGTTTGCTTGTTAAAAGGTTTTCATAAAAAATCTGTTAAAAATTTTAAAACACTATTCAATCCCCATTCTAGTGTTTCCTATGGTTCTAACAATGACATATATGTAGAATTATGAGAAGATTAACAGGCAAGGATCAGAAATTCTTGAAATGCCAAATACAAAATCCTTAGGATTTGACTCAATAATTTTCTTACTCCCTCCATTCCATTTTGACAGTCGTTTAAGGTTTTTGCACACAAATTAAGAACAATAATAAATGATTTAAAAGACATAGTAATCTTACTAAATTACCCTTCTTAGTTTACTACACATTTTTTCTCATTTTACCTAAATACATTAATGAGTAGTGTGGTGCACAATTTTTTAAGTTTCTTTTCCATAAAAGTGGGAGGGTAAAAATGGAAAACTATCATTAATACTCACATAGAAACTAGAGAACGACTCACATTATGAAAAAAATTTATTTTCCTAAAACGACTATCAAATTGGAATGGAGGTAGTATTTATTAATATCCAAGTCTGGATAAAATAAATGACCAACTATTGAATATTAATAAATGTGACCCAATAATATTAAAAGAGATAAAAAATAAAATAAAAAGGTTTAAAATTAATTTTCATGAAAAGAAGAGTAATAATTACATTTCTTAATCTTTATTTTTTTTGTCTAAATAGACAATTAAATAAGAATGGAGATAGTACTAAAATATTTATAATCAACGGATAATCAAAATCTTAGGTATATCCTAATTAAATTAACAAATTAAATATTGCAATTAAATATTTATTTTTTAAAATATATCTTTATTTAATCATATGAAATAAAATCCAATTATTATTATACTTTTTGAAAAGTGAAAAAATATATGCATAATTTTAGAAGGTAAGCTAAACGAATTAAATATATGCATAATTTATATATATATATATATGTATGTATATATATATTACATGACGAGACTTACTGAAGACATAAATGTAAAGTCAATGCCGAAGCAAGTATTAATCTTAAAAGGGTGAAGAAATTTTTTGGTCTTATAAAAAGAAAATGGTTACCACAATAAGAAAAAAAGAAATGAAAGAAAATCGGTGAAGAAAGAGTGAAAGATTCAAGGAAAAAGAAGCACCACTTTACAATAAAAAATAAACTTTCCGGAAATTCCTCTACTTTTGATTGCCCGATGTGGAACTCAAAGACAACCAACGAACAGATGCGGTCAAACCTCACTCCCCCTAATTAAATAACCGCACTTAGTCACTATACCATATACCTCCTTTTAGTAGTTTACTGAAAGAGTTGTGGCTCAGCTGACAATATAGATTGATATTGTGGAAAGAATTTACAGGTTTGATCTCCATTAAACACATTCTTTAGGAGGGATAAGGAGCTTTAAATGTGATTAATCCTCTAATAAAATTGTCACTGGTAATAGGGGATATCTATGATTTACACCAGAGATACCTCCTTTTAGTTTAAAATTTTAAAATTTAAATTAACTACTACTACTATCTTTTTACAGGCCTCACATTTATCCTCCTTGAGAATTAAAACACTACTTCAATGTGTGAGAACACCTATCTTGCTAATGAGTGCCTTATGAGCACTGATTAAGGAATAAAAAGAGAAGATTGTTATTGAATATCACAATATTGACTACATCTGTGACATTAAATATCACACACTATAATAAAAGTTTTCTATTTTTTGTTCCTTAACAAGTGCTCTTAGGGCACTCATTAGCACTTTAATTTCCATATTATAATATGATGGAGTTAAGTCTCCCAGGATTTTTTTTAACACAAAACTTAAACCCGAGAATTTATTTAAAAGAATCAAACATATACCACTTAAAATAATAAATCGTTCATACTATTATTTCACTTATTCATACTATACACGAAATGTTATGTGTATATGGTAAGACATTTCAGCTAGATGAAAACTGAAATTAATAGCTGAATCATTTCATCGGTATTTTGTAAGTTTGTTTTTTTTAGGTAGCTACTAGTTTTTTTTTAAAATCTACTTGGAGTGGTTTTTTTTTAAAAAAAAATTCTCATTTTCAGCTATTAGCTAGAAATTTATTACAAGTTTATCCCTCAACAACCTCAACTCATCATTATTTAACAATTAATGATATTCTTATATGTCATTTTCAGCTAGATTTACCAAACACTCTTAATCAAATCAGCTAACTTTTCAGCTTTCAGTTATCTTTTCAGTTAGTTTTACCAAACACATTATATTTCTATTTATTAATACTTATAAGATGGAAAAAAATAAATATACGAGATGGTATTTAAAATTTAGTGAAAATATCTAAAAGATAAAAGTTTGTCATATATGAAAATTATTAATGTGCTTTTTAATTAATATATTTTAAAATTTAAACAAAATATCTAAAGAATAAAAGAAATTTAATTTTTTATAATTTATTGTTTTGTTATGATTTAAAATAAAATAGATAAGTCATGTAGATAACATTGGATAAAGAGAAATTCAAGCTACTGTGACGATAATATTTTTTTTTAACTTTTTTTTTAATTTTAAAATAAATAAAAAATTGTATGGATTAATGTGAGGGTCTTCTTTAAAATTATGACTTTGCGTAAAACATATTTAAAATTAGGTTGTTTTTATTTTTTAAAACTTTTATTATAAATCTTTATGGATTTTCGTGGATATTCGTAGATATCCATAAATCCATTTAAAACTCATTTAACGAGTACGAGACCAATTTTTCCTATAAGTGCCAGTATTAGGTTCCTATTACTTATGTTCATCTCACCACATTGACATCCCTAGCTTCGATGGTTTGGAAGTGAATATAAGAGTTTTGTTAGGACTAAAATTAATAAAAAGATAATCTTGATTTTGATGAGGAAAACTCGTCTTGAATGGACTTGACCCCACCCCGACCAGATTTTGATAGGGGTAGGTGCGGGTTTTGGGGTGTAAGTATTCACCCTCAAATTTGTCTCGATATACTGATTAAATAATTTTAATTATAGTAATAGTTAAATAATAAAGGCAATCTTACATATTTTTCTTAAAATATGATGGAATTCTTAAATTTCTTTTTTTTTTAAGATTCTCAATATCTATTTTTATAAACGGTTTTCCTAACATGTGCAATCTTGCACAAGATAATAAATCAAAAGTGGAAAGGTTTTATTGGAAATTATAACAATCATAACATTTAATGCATTGGGAATAGTAAATGTTGTAATTTCCAATAAAATATTTCCACTTTTGATTTATTATCCTGTGCAACCTTACATAGGTTAGAAAAACTGTTTTATAAATTATTTGAAAATATATATCTAAGTTATTGAAATTAAAGAAAAAAAATGGAGGAGGGTGGGATCCACACAGATTATCCCAAACTCAATAGGACTCATGGAAATGAGATTGGATTTCATAATTTCACACTTGTCTTCTTTTATATAAACCCAACCCATCGACTTTTGTTAGGAAGATGATGGGGACATAGAGAGCAAAATCTACCTCTGAATCGCCTCATTACCATGTTTAATATGAATACTTTTAAATAACATACAAGTTAAATTAGAAAATATTTTTAAAACTCATTTTATTTATAAAAATATAAATATTTAAAAACTTTTAATTTTTAAAAATTTCAAAAATTAATCTAACTGATAAAAGCTTATTAATTAATGTTTAATATTCATAGAAGAAATTTAATTATTAATTGAAGATATTAAAGAAAGTGAGGTTTCTTTTAATTTATAATTAATTAAATAATGATTTAATATAGAAGATCTTAATACATGTGGCAATATTATATATATATATATATAATTTCATGAAACAAAAAATAATGTATTTTATGAGAACTAGAAATAAAGTGTTGGCACGACGTAAATTGGGTGCAAATGATATGAAATTTTTTAATATGATTTTGGTCATTGATAATATAGTAAAATTTAATTTTAATTACGCATTTATTTTTCTTTAGTTTTAATTTTTTATTTTTTAAAATTACATTAATTATATTTGTTAATTTTGTTTTGCTGAGTGATGATGTAATGATATTATTTACGGATGATTTTTGTAGAGAAAATTTTGGAAAAATCAATGAATTTTTACGTAAGAAAGTTGTAGAAGAGATGCAAATGTAACTTAGCGGAGACATGTGGTTTTAAGAAAAGAAAACTAAAATCAATGAAAGAACGAAAGACGGACAAAAACCAAATTATGCTATATGTTCAAGAATGAAAAACATATTTAAAACAAATTTTTTAGTGAGAATTTATTACCATTCTCAAATAAGGTGATTTAATTTGCATAATTTAAAGTTTATTAACCAATAAAAAAACAACAAGTTGAATTTTAACATTTAGTTTTATGATTTTAGGTTTTATATCATAAAATCATGTTAAATTTTAACATAAATGAATTATTCCTCCCCATCTCCATACACATATTCACCAAATTCAAAGGGAATAATGATTTTTATCCCACATTCATTAATCATGTGTGTATGGAGCTGTCAAAGAATAATTCACTTGTGTCATATAAAATTTTATAACTATATATATATTTTTATAAATATTAATCGATTTTGATAACACCAATCTTGAGACTAAAAATATATAAAATTAAAATTTTGTATACTTTTAATGTAATAAATGCTTTTTTTTTTAAATAAAAACTTTCTACTTTACATGTTGTTATCCTCAACTTTAAAAGCTAACCAAATATGAATAAATAGAATTTTACTAAAAACTTGAGAAGATTATTTTAAAAAATAAACACAAATTTTATGTAAAATTTATACTTTTATACCCTTCTCCTTCTTTTTAGTCAGGTCCATGAAACCATAGATTTTTTTAAATAAAAAGTAGACATATGTGAAAGTACTCTGTTGAAAGTTACCCAAGCCCATACTACCCCACCCACCAAGTTACCCATGCCTATAAAAAAATCACACATCAATGAGGGAAAAAGTTGCCTTTTTATCATTTAATTAACAAAAACAATTAAATATAAATATAAATATAAATAAGCACCCTCTTTTAATCAGTCGATGATAGCATTGGCATTAGGAAACTTCGTGGAAGCTACCTTCAAGTGTGGAATGGACCTCCTACTGCTGCCTCCATTTAACCCCTCCACCTTCCTCCCTCTTTCCTCCAATCCCCACCTTCTTCCCTTCTCTTCCCCTTCTTATCCCTCTCCTTCCCTCACTTCCCATTTCACCATTCCCAATAATGAAGCTCATTAACATTAACCCCAAACACCTCAAACTCAGTCCCAAACGTCTCTTCCGTTCCAAAAAGGAACGCTCCGAAATCTCCAGATCCGACCCGCCATCCTTCGGGTCAGGAGCTTCTTCTTCACCTTCCTCCTCCGAGGGGTCCACTCACAAGGCCGTTACCGGCGGCTCCCGTACTCCGACTAGCGTCCTCCCTGATGTCTCCGGCGACTGGTCCGATGTCGAAGTCCGGTGGGAGTTCGCTCAGGCGTTCAGGTTAATTGACCGCGACAACGACGGCGTCGTTTCCAGGGAGGAGCTCGAGGCGGTGCTCACGCGCCTCGGGGCGCGTCCACTGAGTCCAGAGGAGGTTGAGATGATGCTGAGAGAGGTGGACGGCGAGGGGAGAGGATGCATCAGCGTGGAGGCGCTGATAAACCGGGTCGGGTCTGAATCCGGGTCCGGTGATGAACTTAAAGAGGTTTTCGAGGTGTTTGACACGGATCTCGACGGGAGGATCTCGGCGGAGGAGCTGCTGAGGGTGTTCAGAGCGATCGGCGATGAACGGTGCACGTTAGAGGAGTGCCGGCGCATGATAGAAGGTGTTGATAAGAACGGGGATGGATTCGTGTGCTTTGAGGACTTCGCGCGTATGATGGAGTTGCAGCGATGATGATGATGATGATGATATGTGATGATCATGATCATGATACGAGATATAAATATATATGAAAGCACCTTCTTTGATTATTTCTGTTTCTTTCTCCTGCTCTCTTTGTTATTTTTTTGTTATTATTATTATTTTTTGCTTTCTGATTTGGGTGTATAATTTTCAAGGCGAAAGTGAAATCCACTAAGAAAATGCATTCTAAATTGAATGATATTTTAATAATTCAATTGGTCGGTTGTGAAATGATTGCTGGAAATGGAGCTTGCCAAATCCGCACATATGTATCTGTGGGAATATCTATCTTACGTGAATACTATCTAGATGTGGCACACAGACTGACTGCATATTTTTATAATGGGGTCCTTCTAGGGTGTGTCAAAAGGTGTATCACTTATGTTTCCCGTTACAGTAAATTTTTTGACCTGTTATAATAAAATAATAATTTTTAATAATTTATAGAAAATGGCCTCTTCTTTAATTAATGGAACGCACACCTACCGATTATATCTGCACCTACATTTGAGCTTAATTAATGAGACATTTGTCTTAAAAAAAATGGGAGCTTTGCGAACTACACTTACAAACATTATGAAGAGCACTTACAAATTTTATATTTTTGTACTATTAGCACATTAAACAATGAGCGGACCAACATCCATATCAATTTTGGGAAAACCAGATAAACAGGTAACACATCAGAACCGTTGATTAAAAAATAAATAAATCTAATGGCTGAGAGAGGATGAAACACCGGTGTGTCACCCAGAGGTGTCTCACCCTATACGTTGCCTTTTTATAATGTTTTAAAACTTGAATTACAGTGCTGGTTCTTTGGTCTGATTAATTGAGTATGTATGATTAATTTAAGCTTAAAAAATTAATATGATGTATTTTTTAGATTTTTTAATTCTTTCATTCATTCATTAACTGATCATGAGAGGGTTTCTTAACTGATTAGTCGCAAGTTTGAACTTTGAACCTTCATTGCTCTTTTGTTATATTGAATGGAGACATATTTCCTTGTCCTAAATTTTGATATATAAAAAAGGAAATATATTTGAAAAAAAAATGTTAATTTAGTTGATTGGACAAAAATTATTTAATGTTATATTTTTTTAATGATTTTGATATGATAAAATTTTGCGTTTAATTTTTTCCTAGATTTGTATAAATGTTGATGTTGATTGGGTTTTATTTATTTAGGTGGCGATTGATGCAACTTTTCTTGGAGTTTCTTTTTTCCTTTATGTTGAAAATGAAACCTATTTAAAAAAAAATATTTCTATAAAAATTTAGTTTATTTAAAAGCTATTCTCACAAACTTTTTGAATCAAATGTAGTTTTTAAGTTAAAAATCCAAAAGGGTAATGGTTGGTGTTTACGTCTAGTGAGATATAGGAAGAGGGGGATATAGGAAGAGGGGGAGAAAAGTGATGAATGTGATAAATGATATGATGTAATAGAATGAGAAAAATGAGGGGTATTAAAGGTTACATGAAAATTTGAGATGTCTATATATTATTATTCAAACTAAAACTACTGATTTATTAAATTACGAGTTCTTATTTTTAATTTTAACTTTAAAATAGTTTTTCAACTCAAAAAAGTTAGAGCAAATGCTATATTAGTTACTCTCAATAAAGAGAGAAATAAGTTCATATGAATTTCATTTTGGTATGATATATCATATCATAGATGATAAGACAATTCATTCGGTAAATCCTTTTTATAAGTTATGTATAACTTAAATAGGGTGTTATCGGTAAAAGTTATGTATGGTACCCTTTAAGACCGTGCTTTACATGGACTTTTTTAGTGTACAGTTTCTTGTAAGCTTCTTTGTCTTCTAAGCTAGACATTTATGGGGCTATGATACATGTCAACTTCTTCCAACTACCAAAGTAAAGCACCATGACCAATCTTTCCACGCTTTTATCTGATGACATCCAATGTAGATGCTTCATGATTTTGGATCTTTGAGATTGTTCTAACACAATTTCATATTTGTAACCCAAAGATTAAAGAAGAAGAAACATGAAAATGGACAAGGTAGAAGAGGGAAAGGAGCGTCATATTCACTAGGAATGATAAGCCATGAAGATCACAACATGAACAAGGGTATTCATGATAAGATCAAAAGTAATGGTTCTGCCAAGAACCCTAGAGAATCAACTCACACTTAAAGGATTTATTCTAATCACATTCATGAAAACTTGATACAAAGTGTTTGTGAGAAGGCTTATATAGCAAGCCTAAGCTACTAGGCTCCTAACATGAGGAATGGGCTTCGAAAGGCCTTAAGCCCAAACTTCCACTTATAATTGTCTTTTTATTATTATAAGAACTACACTACAATTATAAGAAAGCCTCATTATCCATATTCAATGATCCTCCATGATAAAAATGACCATCCTATGGTTGTAATTTATCGTTAACTACTTGAGGAGGAGGGAATCATGTGCGCAACAAGCTGTGACCCTTGACAACATGTATTAGTCATAAAAGCTCAATAATTACTCCTAATCTAGATTGAAAATAATGAAAATAGGGCAAAATCCTCACAATAAAGCCCTAATCAATCATTTCCTCATTAGAATGCGGTAACTACGCCCTGATGACCACAAACCAAGGGCTATACATATGCAAGAATAGAAAACCAAAAGACATCTTTGCTACTTTAGAGACTCTAGAGCTATCATAGGAGTTTATATACTAGGTCAACTTTAAGGAGTTCTAACAAACATGTATACCTTAAATTAAGTGTTGGAGGCTACATTGGATTAGGTTTAACCAAATTATTTTGAGTATAAACTTATCACACAGGTAAACATTGTTAGTATATGCACTAGAGACCTATATGTTTTATTTTGAACATCCATCACTTATATCATATTATTATTTTATAAAGGCAATTCATTTATTAATTCTTTTAGAATATAATTATTGTCCTTAGAATAGTAAGCTCAAACTTCATAAGAAATCAAGTAGATGACTTGTTCGTAAGATCTCATGAAGAACTATTCTTAAAACAGTCATTGGCCAAGAATCATCTTAGGGCAAAAGATGCATTTAGACTAGTATGTGAGTTCGTTGATGATCACATCTCACGGATCATGGATATGAGATATCATGTGCTTACATAAGTACATATTAAGAGTAATAGTGTACTGGACTAACCCACCGTAAGAACGTTGCATAGATTGTTACATAAGTGTCATGGACGTTTCTTACATTAATAAATATTATATGAAGTCCTTTGACCTGAAATCACTACGATTCCTACATAAGGAATTATATATTTTAAATATCATCAAACGTTGCCTGTAACAAGGTGATCATAAAGTTGGTATTTGGACATATAATAAATTATGTGGAGGAATGTGAGTGACCTAGATGAGATTTGTCCCTCCTATGTAACAGGAGTTATATCTGTAGGCCTCTTGATAAAGTGAGACTGCAAAATGCATGGCCATGCTCTGGAGGATAAACATGAGATGTTTATTTTCTGTACAGTCTACTTGGGGATCAATAAAACATAAATTGAACTATACAAGGTTGACACATTCCATGCCCTTGTGTTCAATTAGATATTTGGACAAAGGGACAGATCATATAAATTATATCATAAAATAGGATTCGTCAAAGTTGTTGATAATCTCAATATTTGGGTAGTAGTGATGTATTGCTAGATACCGCTCACTATTTATGATATTAAATATAAAATGGTTTTGTTTTAATATCATAACCAAATATTAAAAGCCTATTGGGTCACACGCATACAACAAGCCGCTAGGAAAAGATAATAATTCTAATTTGATTAGAATCATAACCTAATGGGTCAGGCCCATATGTGTTAGGGATAAGTGAGTGAAGGGTAAAACCCTAGCCACCACTCTATAAATAGAGCATGAGATGCATTACCCTATATACACGAGTAGTCACTCTTACTCTCTAAACACTGCTAGCAGAGTTGAGGAGGGTTTCCTAGTTCGGCTGTTGGCGTGGACACCTCTAGAGACGTGGCTGCTATTGCCTCGTTTACAATCCTCATAAGTGTTGAGTCTTAAAAGTTGATTAAGAATTTAAACAAAATTGAGTCTCACTCTCTCAAAGTTTTAATGAGTAACAAATATTAAGTAAAAAGAATAGCTACATGATATTATGCCTTCACGTTGCATTTATTGATTACAGAATCAAATATCATCTCAAGGCATTTTCTGAAAGAAATCAAAAACATCATCTGAAGACTTGAGCTTGTTCGCTTCGTCTGAAGAGTGTACATCATCTGAAGACTTGGAAGTGCATCTGAATGATTTTATCCGTCTGAAGTGTAAAAGTCTCAGAAGCTCTCTTCGACTTAAAGTAATGCTGAGAACGTTGTACACTCATTCCAAAAGTCTAACCTCTTTCAGCATACAAGTCAGAGCTACTTTCCTTCCTCGTTCAAATGTTTTGCACAAATAAGGAAAGTCTACAATTGCTGCTGCGTAGCTGTCCAAAAGTACCTGTGCGCAAACCTGCTATCAGAGGTTCATCAGAACATCCTTGTAGGCTTAGTCTAAACGTCTCTTGCGCATTTAATGCTATTTGACAACAGACATCTCTCTGTGCTCTATATATACTCATGCACGTATGAAGATTGAAGAGGCATTAGAGAAAAAAAAGAAAATCTCAAAAAGAATACGCTGAAACGCTGCAAAAATCACTCTGATATTTGTTACTCTTGTACAAACTATCTGTCTGATCCTGAGTTGAATCTCAGTTCTTGTACATTGTATTCCTTGTCCAAGCTCTGAATAGTTTTATTGCTTGAACATCTCTGTTTATCTTAAACAGTTTGGGTTTACAAGCCTAGAGAGGCTTACTATATAAAAGAATACTTGGGTTACACTTGGATAAGTGTTTGAGAGCCTGAAGAGGCTTGGTGGAAAAAAAATACTTGGTGTAGAGCCTGAAGAGGCTTGACATTAAATAATACTTGTAATCTTGCAAGATTAGTGGAAATCCAGGTGCTGGTTTTGCCCTGGGACTGGACGTAGCTCACGGTGGTTGTGAGTGAACCAGGATAAATTCTGGCTGAGTCTTCTCTATCCCTTAACTATTTCAATTCAGTTTTAATCTAACAAAGGGGATTGAAAAGTATTTAAGTGAGAACTTCTTTTCTGTACCAAAACTAATTTTCAAACTAATCTTTGAATCTGAACTAAGTTCAGAAGGTAATCAAAGCTTCAGATTGACTTTCATCATCTGAAGCATTTCAGAAATATTTTTGAGAAGTTTTTTAAACTAGAAAAGTTTCCATTGAAACACTATTCAACTCCCTTCTAGTGTTTCCCCGTATTTCCAACAGTTGGTATCAGAGCTTATCCTCGGGGTGAGCACCTAATCAGTGCAGAGGACAAAGATCCCATGGAAACTTCTACCAGCAAAAAACAATACATCACTGAAGGAGCCTCCATCACCAGGCCCCCAACATTCAATGGTGTGGATTATCACTATTGGAGAGATCGTATGAAGTTGTTCATAGAAAGCAACAACATAGATGTCTGGGATGTGATTACTGATGGTGACTATGTGCCAATGCATGCTGGAGTGCCCATACCTAAGGCTGAATGGACCTTGGAGCATAAGGCTCGAGTTCAATTAAATTCCAAGGCCAAACTCTATCTGATATGTTCCTTGAACAAATCAGAATATGAGAAGGTTCATGGTTGTTCGTCAGCCAAGGAGATATGGGATACACTTGTAGCTGCCCATGAAGGGACTGAGACTGTAAAGCAATTCAAGATCAGCATGCTTGTGCATCAATATGAGATGTTCAAGATGGAAGAGTCTGAAACTATAGACCAAATGTTTGGAAGGTTTTAGACAATAACTAATGGACTCAGGTCATTGGGAAGAACTTTTGAATCTGGAGATAATAATTGAAAGATTATAAGAAGTTTACCTAAGTCCTGGAGACCCAAAGTTACTGCCATTCAAGAAGCTAAGGATCTTAACTCTCTTAGAATGGAAGAGTTACTGGGTTCTCTCAAAGTTCATGAGTTAGAACTTGGCGAGGACGAAACCAAGAAGAAATCACTGGCATTGAACTCCAAGGCCAAACAGCCTAGGCATGGCAGCATGAAAGCAATGCAAGCAGAGCAAACTTCAGATGATGATACTGAATCTGAAGGCTGTTCAGAAGATGAAGATCTTGCACTTCTCAGCAAGAAGATAAAGAAGATGCTACAAAGAAAAGGGAGATTCAGAAGATCTCAACCTTCAAATTTCAAGCAAGGTAAGTAAGGAAAAGACTCTTTTAATACTGACAAAATTACCTGTTTTAGGTGCAAACAACCAGGTCACATGAAATCTGAGTGTCCCAAACTGAAAAAGCCAACCTTTCAAAAGAAGAAATTCTTCAAATTGATGGCAACATGGGAAGATCTAGATGATTCCACTTCAGAAAAAGAGGAGGATACTTCAGAGGAAGCAAACATTTGTCTGATGGCAAGTCTACCTTCCTCAGACAACTCAGATTCTGAGGTAATCCCTCAAACCTTACAAGATATGTATGATGACCTTGTTGAAAGTATCAAGGAGCTATTCAATGAGTACAAGGAGCTCTCTAGAGCATTTTCAGAAGCTGAAATAGAAAATGAAAAATTACATAAAGAAAACCTTGTACTTAAAGAAAGGATGCTTCAACAAGATCCAAGCAGCTCAGATAGTCTTGAGAGGGAGAACAAAAAGCTCCAAAACAAGATTATGGAACTGACATTGATCTAGCCAGATTTGTCAAAGGAACTGATAATCTGAATAAATTATTAGGCTCTCAAAGGCATGCCTTAGACAAAAGTGGCTTAGGTTATTCAGACATTACTTCTTCTGAACCTATTATTTTTAATGTGCCTGATAAAGGAAGAAAGAAAGGTAATGGGTGTTCCCACTGTGGTAAACCTGGACATGATGAGTCCCAGTGTAGACACAGAAGGAAAACAAGACCCAAAACTAACAAGAAAGGACCCAAGAAAGTATGGTTACCTAAGACTTTGATTGTTCCTGTTGCAGATGTGTTTAACAGGACAAAAGAAACACAAAAAATGGTACCTGGACAGTGGGTGCTCGCGACACATGACGGGAGAAAGGTGTTTGTTCCAAAATCTTAGACCCAAGGCTGAAGGAGTGGTCACCTTTGGTGGAAACCAGCAAGGGAAGATCACTGGTACTGGGACAGTAGGTATGACTCCTTTTTCCCTGATTAAGAATGTACTTCTAGTGGAAGGGTTGCAACACAATCTTCTAAGCATAAGTCAATTATGTGACAATGGATATGTTGTATCTTTCACTAAAGAAGGTTGTTTAGTCAAAGATGCTTCAGATCATATCCTCTTTTCTGCTAAGAGACACAATAATGTGTACAAGATTGATCTAGAGGAACTAGCAAGTCAGAATGTGAAGTGTTTTGTGTCTATTGAAGATGAAAAGCAGATTTGGCATCAGAAACTTGGGCATGTCAGCTTGACATTGATCTCAAAGCTAACTAAACACAATCTAGTTAAAGGGTTACCCAAGCTTTCTTTCAAATCTGATATTTTGTGTGAAAACTGTCTGAAGGGGAAACAAACAAAAAGTTCTTTTAAAAGTAAAAATGTTGTTTCAACTAGCAGACCGTTAGAGCTACTTCACATGGACTTGTTTGGACCTAATAGAACAGAGAGTCTTAGTAAAAAGAAGTATGGATTGGTCATTATTGAGGACTATACTAGATTCACCTGGGTTATATTCCTAATAAGCAAGGAGGAAACTTTTGAGAATTTCACAAAATTCTGTAAGAAGGTGCAGAATGAAAAAGGAACCTGCATATCTGCTATCAGAAGTGATCATGGTGGAGAGTTTGAAAAGTCAAGCTTCAGACTGTTCTGTGATGAGAATGGGATCTCACACAATTTCTCTGTGGCTAGAACACCTTAGCAAAATGGGGTTGTTGAGAGAAAGAACAGAAGCTTGCAAGAGATGGGGAGAACCATGCTCATTTCAAGCAACCTACCTAGATCCTTTTGGGCAGAAGCTGTTCACACAGCCTGTTACATTCAAAACAGAATTTTGGTAAGACCAATTCTCAAAAGGACTCCATATGAACTGTGGAAAGGAAGAAAACCAAACATATCCTATTTCCATATCTTTGGATGTGAGTGTTTTATACTCAACACTAAGGATAATTTAGGAAAATTTGATGCAAAGTCTGACAAAGGATTCTTTATTGGATACTCTGAAACTTCTAAGGCATACAGAGTGTATAACTCAAGAACCTTAACAGTTGAAGAATCTATCCATGTAAGATTCAATGACTATAAAGAGACTGATAGGGAACTATCAGATCTTGAGGAGGATTTTGCAGGTATGAAGTTGAACCAAGAAGTAAAATCTGAAGGACCTTCTGAAGGATCATCTAAAGGACCTTCTGAGCAAAAGTTTGATTCTGCATCTGAAGCTAGACCTTCTCAAACCAACATTGTTGAGTCTCAGACAGAGAATGTACTTCCTCACAATCGTGATTGGAGATACAGATCTCATCATCCTAAAGAGCAAATTATTGGTGACACCTCAGAAGGAGTTAAGACAAGATCAAGATTAAAAAATTTGAACAATCTTGCACTTCTACTGAGATTGAACCCAAAAGCATTGAAGAAGCTCTGCATGATGAAGGGTGGATCCTAGCCATGCAAGAAGAGCTGAATCAATTTGCTAGGAGTGATGTCTGGACACTTGTGCCTAAACCCCATGGGAAAACTATTATAGGAACCAAATGGGTGTTCAGAAACAAGTTGTCAGAAGAAGGGAAAGTGATCAGAAACAAAGCCAGATTTGTTGCTCAAGGCTACAATCAGCAAGGAGGTATTGATTTCACTGAAACTTTTGCTCCTGTAGCAAGGCTTGAAGCCATTAGAATTTTACTCTCCTATGCAGTAAATAATGGCATCACCCTATATCATATGGATGTAAAGAGTGCCTTTCTCAATGGATTTATTGAGGAAGAAGTCTATGTTAGACAACCACCTGGTTTTGAAGACTCTACTTTTCCAGAACATGTTTTCAGATCGAAAAAGGCTCTGTATGGTCTGAAACAAGCCCCAAGAGCTTGGCATGATAGACTGAGCAATTTTTTTAACTAAAAATGGTTTTCAAAGAGGAAAAGTAGACACAACTCTTTTTAGAAAAAGGTCTAACAAAGATTTCATTCTTGTCTAGATATATGTGGATGACATTATCTTTGGTTCAACTGATTCTTCATTATGCAAGGAATTTTCTGAGCTTATGCAATCAGAATTTGAAATGAGCATGATGGGAGAACTTAAGTTTTTCCTAGGACTTCAGATTAAGCAACAATCTGATTGTATATGGATCCATAAAGAGAAATATACAAAAGAAATGCTTAAGAAGTTTAATATGAGTGATTGCAAGCCCATGCCAACTCCTATGCATCCTTCTATTGTGTTGAACAAAGATGAAAAGGAAGAACCAGTAAATCAAACTTTGTACAGAGGAATGATTGGTTCATTATTGTATCTAACAGCAAGCAGGCCTGACATTATGTTCAGTGTTTGTCTTTGTGCTAGATTTCAATCTGATCCAAGAATTACTCATCACAAAGCTGTAAAGAGAATTTTTAGATATTTAAATGGTACTACTAATCTTGGTCTTTTCTATAAGAAGAGTAAGGATTGCAGGTTGATAGGTTACTGTGATGCTGACTTTGCTGGAGATAGGCTTGAAAGAAAATCAACTAGTGGAGGTTGCCATTTCATTGGTGACAATATGATAAGCTGGTCCAGCAAAAGGCAAACCACCATTGCTCTTTCAACAGCAGAAGCCGAATATATTGCTGCAGCTAGTTGTTGTTCACAACTGCTATGGGTAAAATATCAGTTAGAGGATTTTAATATTGATGTATCTTCTATTCATGTGATGTGTGATAATACAAGTGCTATCAATTTGTCTAAAAATCCCATTCAACATTCTAAGGCTAAGCATATAGAAATCAAGCATCATTTTATTTGAGACTATGTTCAGAAAGGTGTTTTTGATATAAAGTTCGTTGATACTGAGCATCAATGGGCAGATATATTCACAAAACCCCTAACTGAAGATAGGTTTAGATTCATTAGAGATCATTTGAACATCTTGGGTTTATCTGAAAAATAAATTTTTTTTGGTTGAACATGCATTTGAAAGTGTTGCATCTGAACGTGCATGACTATCTGAAAGCTATGTGTGTCTGAAATAGTTTCAGTCTAAATAGTAAGGAAAACTGAAACGTTTGGTCTCCTTCTCTCTGTAACTGCCCCTTGCACGATTGCACGATCTCTTAGACTGCAACTGTCATCATTACTACTGTGACGACTATTTAAAGGACGTCTCATTTCAGTATTTGGTCACGCTCTCTCTCTCTCACAAGCCTTCTCTCATAAGAGTTTCTTCTGCCTTGTGCCCTAAGTTCCTTGTGCTCTTAACTTTCTTTCAACCAAGCTTGAAGATAATGGCGTCTAAGAAGTCAGCTGGTGGACAAATCGTTCCTTCAAGGGCTGTAGACCTTGAAGCTCTACATGCCGGTGGCATAGACTTGATTGATTTGTTTGAAGAAGTTGGCTAGACAAATTTCTTCACCTCTATCATCTGCGCATGGCATGAGAAGAGTGTTGAAGAGTACTGGAAGAACGCTAAGGATGTATCCAGTGAAGTTGGGAAATATCAAGCCTTGGAGACATCAGTTCTTGGTGTAAAGCTCAGAGTAGAAGCAGACGTCATTGCTGCTGTAGCAAGTGTAAAGAATGAAGGTGCTATGTTTGTTCCTGACTGGGAGCAGAAAAATGGTGGAGTCAAGAAGTTCACGAAGATGTTGTATGGCATTGAAGAACCTGGAGATCTCAGAAGCTCCTACATGTATCCTAGAGCCAGAATCCTTCATGCTATCTTGGGATGTTGTATTCTGCCCAAGTATGGTAGCAAAAACCATGTGTCTGAACTGGAGAGATTTTGCTTGATCAACCTGTTACAGAAGAAGAAGCTGAACCTTCCAAGAATCGTTCTCTGCTAAAGAGAGTGAATGATTCTGCTGCAAGCTACACTCACACTACTCTCATCACTAAGATTCTGCTGAAGTTCAATGTTCTTATTGAAAGACTGTATGACCATGAAGGCCCTACTTTCTTCTCTCTGGGTAACATTAAGAAGATGGGCATTGCTGTGAAGAGGCCCTCACTTGAGAGAACCCTCATGGAAAAAGCTGTCAGAGATAAAGCTGCTGCTACTGGAAAGAGTGCTCTGGATATTCTGGAAGACGAACTGAAGGGAGACACTCACAAGGAGAAGTTTGTTTCTGCTCAAGCTCCCACAAAAATTGTGAAGAAGAAGAGGTCAAAGACTTTTCAGAGAGCTCCATCATCTGAAAGGAGTGTTCAACTCAATATATCTGAACCTGCTCAGGATATGTCTACACATGTCCCTGAGATTGTGGGTCAGGCAACTAAGAATCAAAGTGTTGCTACTCAGCCTACTCTCACAATGGGAAGACAAGATGGGGACAGTAACATTTTGGAACCTACTCCAGTATTTGTTGAATCTGCTGATTCAGAGAAAACCATTGATGCTATCCCTCTTGCTTCTAGTCTACCTGAAGATGACATTTAGCAAGTTGTTTTGGAGATAGAACAAGAAGAGTTAAGACAGAAAGAAGAACAAGAAAAGCAAGATTATGGTTTAGCTATTGCTTCTCAGCAAGCTATGTTGGAAGATGAGAGGCTCGAGCAAGCCTCTAGATTGAAAAGAAGAAGGGCCAATGCTAAGGCCAGAAGAAACAAAAGAAGAAGATTGTTAAGTCCTTTGGTTGAAGAACCTCAGATGGCTGCTGAAGAAGAAAGGAAGAAGAAGAAAGGAAGAAGAAGCTGGAAGAACTTAAGAAGAAGGGTATTGATTAACCCAAGGCTCCTATCAGTAGACCTAGGGCAATCTTTGGAAATGTCACTACTTCAGAGGATGAAGCACCTCCTCCACCCAAAGTTTTCAGCACTACAGAGGAAGTTCCAAAACCATCATCATCATCATCATCATCATCTCTCTCAGGATATTCAGAACTTGAGTCAAATGACGGACCTGATTGCATATGGTTAGGTGGAAATCTTCCAGTGGCTGTGTTGCCGAAGGAGAAAGCTAGAGATCTCACCAGGAAACCTACCTATGATCTGGTGCTCCCTGTTTGTAGTGATGAGCAGTTGTTGTGGGCTGCTGAAGTGCCTCACAAATTTTACAACATACCTTTTGCTGAAAGGCCCAGGGTTCCAAGATTCCCAAATTTGTATGAGGAGTTGCTGTTTTTCAAAGAAGCTGCACCCTTGATTTCTCATCCACCTTCAAGGTTTCTTTTGGAAACCTCTTCAGAAGCAAGGCAAAGAAGACTGCACAGTTCAAGGGGAGATGGTCGCTCAGATTCATTGGAGAAGATAAGGCATGGAGTTATCACCCCGTGTCATAAGTGGAGGCCATTAGATCCTTTCTCTCAGGACCAACACAATTTATCCTATGAAGAATGGATTGTCGTGTGAATACTGTGTCTTGAAGCTGAGCTGGTTGATCAGTGCTACTCAAGGTCTTTTGATTATAGAGACTTTAGGCCACCCAGACGAGTACATACCAAGTTATCTACTACTATCCTGGTGCAACCTGATAGTGTAGTAACCAAGTATCCTTATGCTGAGTCTTTTATTAATAAAGACAAATGTGCTGTGTTTGAAGGAGGTGGGCCGCCAAGAGTTCTGTCTGAAGATGAGTGGGAAGGTTTATCTGAGTACATCTTCTTGAATCAAGGAATGGATCACTCATTATATGAAGCCATGTGGAATTATCATTGGGCTCTAATTGAGCAAGAAGGAAGTTCATCTGGAACTCACTGGGATGATGCTGACTCTAAAGTGGTTGTAGGACGGAATACCACTCAGGAAACTGCTACTTTCTTCAGGGGGAGATTTCCTATGTCTGACAGGACACTCCATCCTAAATGGGTAATGGCTAAATATTTTGGGAAAATTTAGTATTTCATCAAGGTCAGCAACCCAATGCGCTATCATCTTCCATATGGTTTTCAGTACTTTCGTTTCACCAACAAGTACCTGTTGTTGATCTTTTATGAAGAAAACTTGGAAGTTGAACTGATTGCTCTATCAAGAGAAAATCATGTTTTGAGAACTCAGAATGAAGAACTTCTACAGAGAACAGATCAGATCCTAGTTGCCCAAGCTCAGATTAGGGTTGGTCATAATGAACTCAAGGAAGTTGTTGTAGGCGAACTTGAGAGGCAGAGGCTAGCCATGCAAGAAATGCTTGAAAGGGCCCTGAGAGGACTAAGACCTAGTTCATGATGCTGTTTCTTTACCTATTTCTAGACTATTTTGATTTTCAGTATATGTTGTTTTTCCTATTAACTAATTGGTAATGCATTGAATGCTGATTGTAACATCAAGCTATTTAAGACCTTAATTCATAGGAAATTTATAACACGAATAGAACAAAGTAAGGAATAGATAAGGAAAAGCTTAAGAGGCAAAAATCAGAGTTTCACACATCAGGATTTTCGCTCAAGCGAGTAGGTCTCGCTCAAGCGAATTATGCAGCAAAAACTGTAGGATTTCAGATCTGTAAGTCTCGCTCAAGCGAGAGTATCTCGCTCAAGCGAGAAACAGGGCACAAAATGTGTTGCTCTCTGGATGACTTTCGCTCAAGCGAGCAGTTCTCGCTTAAGCGAAAATATTCCAGAGAGAGTGTATTTTTGTGGGTTTTCCATCTCGCTCAAGCGAGAATTCTCACTTGAGTGAGAAGACGGTTACATCGTTTTTTAAATACGATCACAGACAGTTTCCACTCAGTTTTCTTTCCCTTTCTTCGTCTTTTCAGAGAGAGAAAGAGAGGTTCTAGTGAGAGAATGTTCTAGTGAAGGTCAAGAACGATTTCTACCCAACCAAGATCAAATTCTCCATTAATCTACTCATCTCCAACGCTCCTTTCTTCCGTTCGTCTTTCGTATTTTCGACTCTCAGGTGGGTGTGACTCTCACTTGTTCATTATTCTTGCTGTCAGAACATGACCCTCATTCTTCTCCCCTTTTCTTCTTGAAATAGTGATGTATGTATCAGATAAACTTAGGAAATATGCATGTATTGATGATTGAGTGTATTGATTTGCAAAACAATGGGGTATAGGACTTGAATGATTATGTATTATGAACCTTGAGTGTATTATTATGAAATCATGGGCCTTTGGCCATCACAGTCATGAATTATGAGTTAAGAAAAATCACAGGGCTTATAGCCATCACAGAGCCTCTGGGCTATCATAGGGTCATTGACCGTCACAAGCCTTTGGGCAATTTATTTAAGAAAGACGGGGTAACCACATCGAACTCATGGCCAAGAGGGAGATGGGGTCCCCAATCACAGAGTGAATTATGATTTAAATATTACTTAAGACTTAATCATAAGTAGCCCTGGACGACGGTCCTTGGTTACATGGCCGAGCGCTCACCACAGTCACGTTATAGAGAAAAGACCCCGGGTGTCGGGTAACAACACCTCACAGTCATGCATTGCATCACAAGCATTGATTTAAAGATGATGAACCATGTCTAATTGCCTTTATTTGTAATGCTTTGAATAATTATGTATCTTGTAATGGTTCTTGGTTGTTTCCCCACACCGCACACACTTGTCACGCTCACTGGGACGTTGGTCTCACCCCACTCCGTGAGAATATATTTCAGATGTGCAGAATACTACACAGGATAGTGACGAGCAGTAGAAGACTCATGGATGATAATGGCTTTATGTTTGATTATGTTTGATGTATTGAACGTTGTCTAGAACCATTAATGTTATTAATTAGGATGTTCTTAGGGAATTATTAAGTTACTATTTCGTATCACATTGGTACCTTGGAGGCAAACTTGTTTTGATGTTCTTTGATTTATGTATGTAATGTTTGGAGCTTTAGTAATTGTTGGGTTACTTAAGCGTATTTCCTTGTTTGCCGATATACGAAATGAGAAAATTAATTTCACAAATTTGGAAATAGTCCTCCCAACAGTCATTATTTCTGAATTTCGAAATTAGGACGTTACATTGATGATTGATCATTATTACTTATCTTACGTTGCATGATCATTATTACCATACCCTTTTGATTGATGACAAAAGGAAGAGTATTTATGAGGACTAACAAAAATCTGAGGTAGTTTACACAGAAAGTTTGTCAGAAGGATAAATCTGTCAGAACATAAGAAGCTTCAGGAACACAAGGTTCAGATGGATGATCTAATTAAGGGGGAGGAAGTCTTAAAGGGGAGGAAGTCTTAAACTTTATTTCGTCTTAAACTTTATTTCTTTTTAAACCCTTTTCAGATTTTAGTTTTACTTAATATGTTTGTCATCATTAAAAAGGGGGAGATTGTTGAGTCTTAAAAGTTGATTAAGAATTTAAACAAAATTGAGTCTCACTCGCTCAAAGTTTTAATGAGTAACAAATATTAAGTAAAAAAAATAGCTACATGATATTATGCCTTCACATTGCATTTATTGATTATAGAATCAGATATCATCTCAAGGCATTTTCTGAAAGAAAGCAAAATCATCATCTGAAGACTTGAGCTTGTTCGCTTCTTCTGAAGAGTGTACATCATCTGAAGACTCGGAAGTGCATCTGAATGATTTTATCCGTCTGAAGTGTAAAAGTCTCAGAAGCTCTCTTTGACTTAAAGTAATGCTGAGAACGTTGTACACTCATTCCAAAAGTCTAACCTCTTTCAGCATACAAGTCAGAGCTACTTTCCTTCCTCGTTCAAATGTTTTGCACAAATAAGGAAAATCTGCAATTGCTGCTGCGTAGCTGTCCAAAAGCACCTGTGCGCAAACCTGCTATCAAAGGTTCATCAGAACATCCTTGCAGGCTTAGTCTAAACGTCTCTTGCGCATTTAATGCTATTTGACAACGAACATATTCTCTCTGTGCTCTATATATACTCATGCACATATGAAGATTGAAGAGGCATTAGAGAAAAAAAAAAGAAAAGCTCAAAAAGAATACGCTGAAATGCTGCAAAAATCACTCTGATATTTGTTACTCTTGTACAAACTATCTGTCTGATCCTGAGTTGAATCTCAGTTCTTGTACATTGTATTCCTTGTTCAAGCTCTGAATAGTTTTATTGATTGAACATCTCTGTTTATCTTAAACAATTTGGGTTTACAAGCCTGGAGAGGCTTACTGTATAAAAGAATACTTGGGCTACACTTGGATAAGTGTCTGAGAGCCTGAAGAGGCTTGGTGGAAGAAAGAATACTTGGTGTAGAGCCTGAAGAGGCTTGACAGAAAAGAATACTTGTAATTTTGCAAGATTAGTGGAAATCCAGGTGCTGGTTTTGCCTTGGGATTGGACGTAGCTCACGGTGGTTGTGAGTGAACCAGGATAAATTCTGGCTGAGTCTTCTCTATCCCTTAACTATTTCAATTCAGTTTTAATCTAACAAAGGGGATTGAAAAGTATTTAAGTGAGAACTTCTTTTCTGTACCAAAACTAATTTTCAAACTAATCTTTGAATCTGAACTAAGTTCAGAAGGTAATCAAAGCTTCAGATTGACTTTCATCATCTGAAGCATTTCAGAAATATTTTTGAGAAGTTTTTTAAACTAGAAAAGTTTCCATTGAAGCACTATTCAACCCCCCTTTTAGTGTTTCCCTGTATTTCCAACAATAAGGTATGTCATTATGTTTCATGCCTTTTATGCCTTAATTTGTGTTTTCGCATTAACGATCATAACAAGGGAGGGAATCCATTTATTCCGCTGCACCCTGACCACATGCTTGATTCCCTTCAAACATGGTCTTATTTATAGGTCCTAAATGCCAAAGTATTGCTATTGATTTTCCAATACATTAGTAATATATAATTTGTACAAAGTCGGGTTATATTAAGAAACTACTTGACCACATTATACTTGGGTAGCTGATAAGTTGTAAGTGGAATTGCATTTAGTCTTATATATAATGGGTGGGTTCTAAGGTGCACAAGCAATAAACTTGTGTAATGGTACAAGTTTATATGACCTGTGATAATAGGTTTTTACGGTTACTCTTATTTCTTTTTTTGAAATAACTATAATTTACAAATTGTCTAATTTAGTTAATAAAATTATATTGTGATTGTTTTATTAAAAGGAGCACAAATGAAAAAAAAATACCTGCTGATATGTCATTGTCACTCTCTCAACTCAACCTATCTCACCATAATTATAACACGTGTCGCCACCACCACCACCAGCACTTTTTCCGCCTCCTCTCCCACCATCGTTGTAGCTAGATCCCTTGCCACTGTTGTAGCCTTTGTTGCCTTCACTGCCACCTTCCACCGTCATAGCCCCTATGAAATCAAATCCTTGAATTCTTGAAATCAATAAGCAATAAAAAAATTAATATAAGAAAAAGAGAGATAGAAATATAGATTAAAATAAAAAAAAGAGAAAAATATTGTGGTGTAGCACCGCTACCTAATCGCTTCATTGCCATCCATTCTTTCTGGTGAAGATCTATTCAAGTTTGTGTTCCTCTTCACCACTATGTTCACCTTTGTTTCATTCACTGGAGAAAAGGGAAGGTCTTTGCAGTCCATTCCTGCACTGTCATAATCTTGGTCATGTTGTTGTAGTTCAACCTTTATCACACCATGGTTGTGCCTTACTCCCTGGAGAAGATAAGGAACAGTCGCTGTGAAGAGAGAACATATGACCAACGACCGCGTGTAGCTGTGCCTCGGTATTCTTATCGTTTCCATAGGTGGTGTCAATTTGTGGTTGCGCGTTGCAGGAGAAGAAAAGAGTGTTGCAAAGCTCCCTCCCTTCATCACGTGGAAGAAGAAGCAGTAAGGGGTGTTTTAGTTTTCTTCATTTTTTTTAATTTTAAATAATAGTAATTAGTTAATTAATTGTAAATGTGCGCTTGAGTAATTATGAGAATATGAAAGGCATTGCAAAAAAATTTCCTTCCTTCAATACCCACCATTGAAAAATTCACAAAAATTTATAGTTTAACCTGCAACCTATTCCAAATACTAAATCTGGACCACTGAATTTATTAATGTTATATCTTAAGACTCATATTCAATTATGGATCAACTTTTGTACTTGTGTTTCTTAGACCATGCCTATGTAATATGGGTTGGAGCAGTAAGAGAATGAATTATTTCGGTCTAAATTGAAACTCGTGAGTGGTAATAGCCTCCTTTGTTATATTCAGATTAATGGAAGAAGAAATTAATATAATATAATATAATATAATATAATATAATATAATATAATATAATGTATTTTTATCTCATTTTATATGAGCGATGGTTATGAATGGGTGAATGAATCTATCGGGATATCGATTTGGGCCAACCAGGGTGTGAAGGGATGACGGAAGGGTGTGGGCATTATGTTTTGTCAGGTACTCCTGACTAGACGACTGGGGTAGTAATCATGGTTACAGGTGTCATGCCGGGGTTGCTCAAGGATCTGCCAGTTGAATTGGTGTTGGGGGTCGTCTAGTTCCCAACTGGAGTCATCGTTGGTGCCACCTGGTTCTGGGCCAATGTTGTCTGTCCACCTTGCCGAGATTATCCTACCCGACCGGGGTGTTGTTTTTGGCGGCCTCACCCTGACCGTTGTTGGTCGAGGTAGTTTGTACTTCAGGGTGAATGGGTGTGGAGGGTGCCCGTCTGAGCGTCCTTCCTCGGGTCCTACTATGCCTCTCGTCCTGGAAGCTTTCTGACAATGATGAGTAGTCATCAGACGGGGTCTCATTGTCGTATGAAAAAGAGGAATCCCTGGAGGAGAGGTCCTTGGTGTGGTAGGATCTCCTTGATCCTACGCTTCTTCTGTGGCTACTCATTTCTTTCCGGCGAGATCTTCGCCTAGGGGTGGTGGAAACGAGAGATTCTAGGTAGTGAATCCTTTTTTCCATCTCTCTAACAGTTTGGTTCTTTCCTCTCCTCTGGTGCCTTGAGGGAACATGTGTTCCCCCATCATCTCCGTCACTTGAGGAGGTATGGTTGCGGTCGTGGCGTCTGCCCTTAGGGGGACTCTCCTCCTACGTTTAGGGAGCGGGTCAGGTGAAACATAGCACTGCTGGTCCTCCTCAGATGAGGGCGTAGCTATATGCCCTGACGGAGACACATATTGTGGGGTGGTTCTCATGACATGGTGGGATTGTGGTTGGTTGGTGGTTGAAGGACCCTTCATTTCCAACCTCAATCTGTCGTGTCATCAAGGGTGGTGCAGCCTCAGCAAAGTAATTGAGGTGGTGGTGATTGGTTTACAAGGTCCTCATAGATGGAGTCAAATGATCGTGGCTGAGGTAGGCATAAAGGATTCGGGATGGAGAAGGTGGTATGAGGTAGACTTGAGGGCTTGTGTGATGTCTCAAGTGGTGAAGCATGGTGGGGTACCTGCAAAAGGCACTCTGACGCTCAAGTTAGTGGAGAGTTTAAGGTGGTAGTAGTGTAAGAGATATTACCTTATTCCTGTTGATGGTTGCCCTATATATGAGAGCTATCTTGGTTACTGTAGCTGGCGTAGGTTCGTAGATGAGAGGCGTAGGGGATGATTATGATTTTCACATCAAGCTATAATACCTTGTAATAGCCACCCAATCTAATCTCTTGTGTTAGTAGTCATACCGCTCATATCAATATAGTATGGGGCACATTAAATGTGATGAGACCTGATAAATAGCCTAGGTGTAATACGTCGGGTAATAAGTGTTTGAGGGATGCCTGTCGACCGAGGTGTGCATGGTTGTTGTCATCACGCTATTGTCGTCCTTCTCGATTGTATTGTGTTACTGGCGGGATTAGTAGTTGAATCTCAGTTTGGCCGAGCGTATCTCGGACGGGTTCGGAACATATATAATGTCATACTAAATGTTATAAACGCTAGTAAATTAAGTTCTAATTTTAACACTAAATGGGCGAAGGGATGGTCATAATTCATAAATTAATTTAAAATATTTTGAAGAATGAAATAAAAAAGAAAAGTATTCATAAATTTAATTTAAAATATTTGAAGAATGAAATAAAAAAGAAAAGTACGTGAGAGTGCCTGAATTGATAAGTGTATTTGTGTGTAGGAATGAATTGTGGCTATGGTAAATTAATAAGGAATCCACGGATAATAAAGATTTTGGTGCTATTAGGCCATAATTATTGCAGCACCCCATTTTTTCACTATTCATGGATCTTAAATGGGTCCCACCAGTACACATCAGCAAGTTCTTATTAAGCACCTCTCTTCTCTAACCTAGCAACTCACTTTTTCACTATTCACAAATCTTAAATGGGTCCCACTAATACACATCACCCAATTTTTATTTTTATTAATCCCAAATATATTAATTAATAAAAAAACAAAAATAATATTTTAAAAACATTAATGAAAAAAAAATCAGGAAAAATAGAAAAAAATTTAACGGGTGAAAAAAATAAAAAAAATATTTAACGTGGGTTTTAAACTCCCGGGAAAGCAACAAAAAATAATAAAAAAGTTAATGGGGGTTCCAAACCCCAGGGAAAGTAAAAAAATAAAAAAATATTAGCGGGGGTTTGCAACCCCCGATAAATGCTTAAAAAAATAAAAAAATAATAACGCGCGATGCTCTGCTGAGCACCACGGCTTTCGGGTTTCGTGCCCTTGTTAGTCAAATAACGCAAAAAAACTGGATAAGCAGCGTTCTTGTTGAGCAAAATGCTCAACAAGTTAGCCGATAAAGTTGCTCTTAGTATTAAGAAATATCCGTCAACGTCAATCATTTCATTTGTGAATAATATAACTATTTATTTTTTATATATTAAATTTAATCCATATTCTATTTATAATTCACCTTAATTCAAATAAACATATTAAAGGTCCATTTAGATATAATTAATTTTGATATGTTTATAGAATTAATAATAAGAGATTAATGATGTACAATATATTTATGAAATATATTGGATGGAGATGATTTAAAATAAATTTTATCACAACTAATTCTCACTGTTTATGACAGGGAACCAAACAAACACAAAGAAAAGATTTTTAATATATTATATTTAAAAAAACCTTTAATTTTTAAACTTATTCTAATTCTATTTAACTTTTATATTAACCAAAATTTAGAAATTATAAAGGTTTAATAACTATAAAAAATAAAGATAAAAAATAATAAGTGCTTTTAAAATTTTATAAAATGTCTTATAAAAAAATTAAGTACAATTTTCAAAAAATAATGTAAAAGGAATTGGAGGGAGTATTTTTTTTACTCTCAATAGAGTCGTGTAAAAAGTAGTTTAACTTTTATAAATTTTTTTTTAAATGAAATTTTTATTTTTGATTGATTATATATTTTATAATAACAAATCTTTTTAAATATTTGTACTATTAATTTATGCTTTTAAAATTATACTTAAATATTGCCGGTTTTATTGTATTACTATGGAACTTTCGTAAAATTATAAACTAATAAAGTGTTTATATGCGGTTCTTTTCTCCCAAGAGTAGCGGCTTCAACATTTGAACTATTGACCTTATAGATAAAGTTTGCCTAGGATCACAATCCACTTTTCCTGCGACCAACCATTGTTTAGTGGCTTACGTTATGTTTGTGGTTACTAATATCTTTTTGAAATATTTTCATTTCTTTAGCTGATGAATTAAAGGATACTTAAAATATTTATCTTTATATATTAAATAAGTCATTTCTCTTGAATATGAGAGACACATTTTAAAGAATGGATAAAGCTTTCACATTAACTACACATCTGTTGGTACCTAGGAAAGGACAAATCTCTATATGTGGAGGCACACCCACAAGAAATAGAAAATAAAAGAATAACCTCGTAAATTTAACGTGGTTTGACATTTCTTGCCCACATCCATGATCATACAACAAAAATTTTATTACTCCACTTGTAATGTTTTAAAAGGACAAAATTGCAGACATTCTTATAAAATTTTTGCACAGAAAAATTGCAAACCCTCTCTTGACACACAACTACCCAAGTACCCAATACATCCAAAGACCAGTGTTGTAGTTGTGAGTATACTCAAAGTAGGACTCCTAATTTATAGTAGTTTCCTACCTCCCCCTTCTTCATACTACTAGATGTGAGACTTGGATGAATACCCACTTTGGACACAACACATCCTCCCTTCATTCAAATTAAGTCTAACATTTCTTCACTACTCACAAATTAAAAAAGGTCATTCTCATGACTAACCACATTTGCAGAAGAAACACTCTTGAATTTTTTTCGTCTTCTGCTTCATGCATTTCAAATTCTCCCTAAATTCTAGACAATTAATCTGTATGTGACCAAACACTCCACAATAATGGCACTGAACAATACTCATATCTCTTGGCTGGAATCTTCTACCATGATGGTCACCATACTTCTTCCTTCCTCTCTCACCTTTAGTTACTAGTATCTGACTGACTTAATAAGATTTAATACCTGCCATAATTTTTTGACTCTCCTTCAATGATCTCATCACCTCAGCTAGCCGCAGTGTACTCTTCCGACCTCCACTAGTGGTTATAATATTTGGATAGTAGAGCCAACAACAGTAACACCTGATCTTCATCTTTGATAGTCTGCCATGCATTAGTCTAGATACCAACTCATTGAACTTATAAATATGATCAAACGCATTAAATTCATCTTCCATCTTCAGTGAATATAGGTCCATTTTCATCATCAATCGATTGGTTAACTTTGTTGACAAACTTACTTTCCAACAAATCCCATAACTTCCTTGGAGAAGTTTCCTTCAACACAGTCACTTTAATTTGTGGAGCTAGTACCAATTGAATTGTGCTCACTGCCTTTTTCTGGATTGTACTCCATTGATCTGTATCTTTCATCTCACTTGGATTTTCTTCGTCTAAGTCACAAGCAAGACCCTAATGGATTAAATAGTCTTGGATAGTGCATTTCCATAAGGAACATCTAACTTCACTAACTTTTAACTTCAACATAGCCATAACATGAATTTAAACAATAATTTCATAACTAAACTTTCTCCAAAGGAATGCTGCACTACACTACTTTTCCTCCCTTGGTCTGAACCTCAGTTTTGATACCACTTGTTGGGTACCTAGGAGAAGAGAAATCTCCACCTGCGGAAATGTAACATCTCAAATTTTCAAATCATTTTCATAAGAGAGATTAAGAGTATAAAAGGTTTTCATAAAAGGAATTTGGGTAAAAAGGGTTAAAAACCGTTTTAAAGGGCATAACACTGTCCTTTTTTCGCTCAAGCGAGAAATGGTGAGCGAGTGGGAATGGAAATTTGGAATTTCCGTTCTGTGAGATTGTCTCTCAAGTGAGAGCATTTCCGCTTGAGCGAAAATATCAGACAAAATGGGGTAAAATTCTTCTGATATTTTCGCTTGAGCGAGATCTCGCTCAAGTGAAACTAAGGCAGAGAGCAGGGTTGATTCTTTGTGATTTTCGCTTGAGCAATAAGCTCGCTCAAGCGAAAACCAAGATCTCGCTTAAGCGAGAACACACACAAATGTTTATTGTCTGATTTTCGCTCAAGCGAGAATCTCTCGCTTGAGCAAAAACCTAAAATTTCCTTTTTTAAACACATATTCAAGGTCATTTGAACCCCAAATAAAAAATACCAAACTTACTTTTCCAAGCCCTAGCAGAGAAAGAAGGAAGAGATTGTGTTCCCCATCCCTCAAGGCTACCTTTTCCCCAAGGAAGAAGGAGATCAAGAGAGTGTTCCCCAACCCTCAAGGCTACCTTTTTCTACTCTTAAAAGGTGAGTGTGATTCACTCACTCACTCTCATTTGTGTACAAACCCTAAATGATCCTTCCCTTATGCTTGTGTTTTCTCATTATATGATTGATGATAGTTGATTCTTATTATTAACTTGATTGTGTTATAGGGTTTAGGGAATCTTCGGGCTTTGGGAAATTATAACATGCACGGACATGTGTTTATATTCATGAATCAATTTAGTATGAACTTTGAGGAATCAAATATAATTTATAATTACTCTGACACTCTGAATTAAATGCACGCACTTGTATGAGAGGAATTTATGGGTCTTTTGACCAAGAGGAATTAATGTAAGAGTAAAAGAATTTTGATTGAAAATAAGACAAGAGGTTAAATGGTAGGTCTAGATTGTTCGCAAGGAAGACGTTCCTTGTACGGATTATGTGCTCAGGTCTAACCAAGAGGTTAAGTGGTAAGACCCCCAGGTGCTGGGTTAAACCCCAGTGGTTGATTGATGCATTTCTATACATTTATCATTATGTGATGGAGTATATGTTTCCTATATGCATTTCATTTGCCTGTACACCCACACTGCTTGTATGATCATATTCACTAGGACTTTAATCTCACTACATGTTTGTGGCTTATTTTAGATGTGTAGGGCTCTCAACCGGATGCTTGTCTGGAGGACTTGGGAGTTTGCTAGTGGATTCCCACTTGCCCTATTCTTTTTCTTAACATTACACTTTTGGTGTAATATTTACACTGTGGATTTATATGGTTGGTTATGTATTTTGGTGCCTTTGAGGCCTTAGGTTGTATTGATGGCAGTATAATAGATTTGAGGCTTATGTATTTCGTTGGCATATATACTTAGCACATTAATTGTGAGTTGTTCGACGATATCGATAATGTCATGGAAAATAATTCTGTAAATTTGGGAATATGCTTCCAACGGACATTATTCCTAGGTTTACGGAATTAGGACGTTACAGGAAGCACACCCACAAGAGAAATAGAAAAACAAATGAACAAGCTCATAAATTTAACGTGGTTTCCTCTTTCCTACATCCACGATTGCACAACAAAAATTTAATACGCCACTTGCATTTTTTTTTATAGGAGAATATTGCAAACATTCTTATACAATTTTTGCACAGAAAAATTGCAAACCCCCTTTTGACACACAACTACCCAAGTTCCCAGTACACCCAAAGACTAGTATTGTTGTGGTGAGTATACTCAAATTAGGACTCCTTATTTATAGTAGTTTCCTACATCCTCCTTCTTCATACTACTCGATGTGGAACTTGGATGAATACCCACTATGGGCACAACAATATCATTATAAACAATTCCATGTAATTTCTCTCTTATTTTTTATTTAAATTATTTTATTTTTAATCTAAGGATGCAACTAGGGGAAACACCATTTTTCACTATTAGATTTAAGACTTAAATATGTTTTTGGTCCCTCTAAAATACACGCGTTTTCATTTTGGTGCCCCTAATTTTTTTTTGTCTTTTAGTCCCCATAAAATTTTTTCTTTTCAAAATAGTCCTCACCATTAGAATAGTTAACGGAGTGTTGATGTTGACGTTAACATCTATGCTAACTTGTTTTCAATTTAGTCCCTCCAAAATTCCCTCTATTTCATTTTAGTCCCCCTGTTAACAGCCACGTCAGCAATCCGTTAACTATTCTAACAGCGAGGACTATTTTGAAAAGAAAAAATTTTAGGGGGACTAAAAGACAAAAAAAGTTTTAGGAGGACCAAAATGAAAACGCGTGTATTTTAGAGGGACCAAAAGCATATTTAAGCCTAGATTTAATAATAATGTGTTCCATATGTATTTTTTTGTTACCCAGTTTGTAACGTCCTAATTTTCTAATCCGAAGATTTAATTCGTTGGAGACCAAATCCCGAATTTCTGAAATTACTTCGCGCCATTTAGGTATCAGATTACACAACCATATATCATTCAAGCTACCAACGCTCACTTAAACAACATATGATGACAAGAACTGTATAAATATACATAATATTGCCGAAATGGCTACAATCATCCAATACATAAATGACAGTTGAGGATACCCCCATACATGTGTCCTGACATACAAGCGAGTACAGGGCACACATGTACAGTCATATCTTCTCCTAAAAGAATATAAAATCCTTACATCCAAATCTAACATTAATCCAAAAGGGCCACACATGCCCACTATAAAATAATAATCAATAGCTCCAAGCTCCAAGCTCACGGGCCTGTGCGTGGAGGTACCTGCACATCTAGAATATGGTCCACGAAACGTGTGGTGAGACAAAGTCTCAGTGAATATAACTATGCAACATGTAGTGTAGGGTCAACAGACATATGGTATATGCAGTGGACTTTTATATTGCAGAGACAGAGGAGGAGGATACTGATGTCCCCCTCATATTAGGAAGACCATTTATGAAAGCTGTCAAAATAATTGTTGATGTTGATAAAGGGGAGTACTAGGTAAGCTCAAATAATGAAAGTATCATCTTTCACATTGATAGAGGAAGCCCCAATATCTTGAAAACTCCAGAAAAGAATGGAATAGATCCTACTGATGGGATCTATCAATTCCAAGCAAAGCTGCGGAAAGATAAGAAGAAAGGAGTGCTCATTGCTGATAATGAGCCAAAGAAGAAAAAGAAGGTTTCCGGATTTATGAGGAAACCAAGAATGAGAGTAAAGAAGCCAGAATCTATTTGGGAGTTCAAGTATAAAAAGAGAAAAAGATCAACATCAGACACTGAAGAAGGAGAAAGTAGTGAAGAAAGTGAAGGAAGATTGAATAAGTGGCATGGAGGATGGGAGCTTAAAGGAAGGACAGGAACAGAATCAACCATCATCCTCCAATTGAGGCCACCATAAAAAATAAAAGAACCAGGCGTCGAGCTAGAAGACGTTAAACAAGCGCTTTCTGGGAGGCAACCCAGCAATTTTTAATTTGCTTTCATTTTGTTTTTGTTTTTGATTATTTAGTTTTTGTTTGTTGAGTCTATACCTATATAGAATAGGACAAGGTTAAGTAAAGGATTACAATTTAAAAGGGTATAAATAACAGTGAAAAGTAGGGAGAGAATAAAATTCTGGTACCTGCGCTATGCTTCACCTTTGCTTAGCGCAGGTAAAGCACAAAATTAATGTTGCTCTCTGACATTCACGCTTCACTTGCGCTACAGCGTAAGTGAAGCGTGTGCGCAACGCTTCAACTTCTTGAAGCACGCGCTGTACCTGCGCTAAGTGAGGGTGCAGCGCATGTGCGCGCGTTTAGGTTTTTCTTTTCTTAAAACCTAAACGAGGGAAGGTCATTCAAACCTTCCCTCTTTACTTGCTTGTCGTTTTCTCTGAGTGTTCAAACATTCTTTGACCCTTTTTACATCCATATTCCTTCCTTTACCTTTTTTGACGCTATACCAGGTATATTTTTATAGTTTTGGTCATTTTTCACCGATCAGAATTTTCATTTTTGTTTTTATTTGAGCAGAAACCTTAGGGTAGGAAACTTAGGCTTTCAGGACCCTTTAGGATAGAAATATTTGTTTATAAAGTCTTGGTTTAGTATGTATGCTGCTAGGAACTTATCTGTAACATATTTTGCATGTTTAGGTGGTATTTTTATAGTGCTCAATGCTTTATTGCAAATTATTTAATTTTGGTACATGAATGCTTAATAAATGTTATGATATTTTTGCATGACCAAAATAAAAATGATTGTGCTAATATGCATGTTTTAAAGAACATGATTTTTGAGCCTAATAGTTGTTACCAACTCTTGTTTGTTAAATAATTGATTAGGGCTTGCTTTAATTGATCACTTTAGCTTGTTCTTAATAAATTAATTAATTGACAATGAGGTAATTTTAAAGTCGAAAATATTTGTGCAAGTGCTTGATTTGATGATTATTTTAAATGTTGATTTAAATTGGCCATTTATTTCAATAATTATGAATAATCTAAATTTAAATTGCATAAATAATTTTGGTAACAAATTTTGCAGATGGCACGCACAAAGGTTGTTCAGTCTTGAGCTGCTAGGAGAGGCACCAGGGGTGCCAAGAGAGCTAGACAATCACCTTAGGAGGAGCCTGAATTTGACCCCCATAGATTCAGAGATGCCAGAGCCGTTGAAGCTTACAGTGCCATTGAAGATTGTAACTTCATTATAGAGAGGCCAGTCAGACTACAACCTGAGGAGTTCGAGTAGTTTAGGGCTCACTTGGTTCGCCTCAGCAGCCTAGACAGTCACTTTGACCCTACCATTGTGCGGGAGTTTTATGCTAACGCCATTGGAGCCTTTGGCGTGGATGCTGACAGGAGGACTTATGTGCGAGGTCATGAGATTAGATTTGATTGCGATGCAATCATTGCACTGATGCAGTATCCAGCACCTTTGGATAGGGCACTGATAGAGTGCCAATACCACTTGAGGATGAGAGAGGTATGGATCAATGCGAACGATCCCATGGATCTTGAGGCTGCACAGGAGCTATGCTTACCAGGGCATTCCTTTGAGAGGAATACATATGGACAGGCTGCCCGCATCAATCGGCAACATATGAAGGCAATTGCGAGGATGTGGACAGTGCTGATCCTTGCCAATGTCAACCCCACCAACCATGTTTCTGATATTCAGATGTCGATAGCTTATCTCATCTTTACCATCCTTACAGGTGGCGACATAGATATCTCTAGGGTCATTACCCAGAAGATATCAGATTTTGTTTCAGCCATTTGACACCGCACCGCTACCACCAGGATCAGTCTAGGCTTCCCTGCACTCATCACTGCCCTCTGTAGAGCTAGGGGTGTGGAGGTGAACCCCACGGTTCGCATCCTCAACCCTATGAACAGGGGATATATTGAGGCCTTCTGCATGCCATATGAGGAGGATGAGGATGAGCAGCAGCAGGCACCACCACCACCACCACCACCAGCAGCAGACCCTACCTTTAGGCAATGAGCTCAGCATACCACTTTGCAGCTGATATCACTCCACAGATCTCATGTTCATTTGCAGGAGTATCTTTACTCCATTAGACCAGACCCTTACCCAGGCATGACACCTGCTCAGTTCAGAGATTATATTCAGTGGCATGGGGACGGGCTTATTCCTCCGGGAGAGGGTGGAGCAGCTGCAGATGGAGCTGATGCTGACCAGGACTGATTTTTTTTATTTGGTGCTTTTCTTTTCTTTTTCTTTTCATTTTATTTCTCTTTTCTTTTATTTTTATCTTGACATGTGTTGTACATATATTCTCCACTGATACACTTTATCTATGATGCAGTACATTTTCTGTATATTATTTTGTTTCTTTTTCTAGTTATTTTAGGATTTTTAGGATTTTTTTAAAAAAAAAATTAGGATTTAGGAATTAGGAAATAAAAGGAAAATTTCAAAATTTCTGAAATTAGGCAGTTTAACTAACCAGATTAGGAAAGAAGAAAGAGTCTTGTGATTAATTCCATAATCAGTTAGGATTAGGATACTTCACAGGAGAACCTATCAGGGTAGTTAATTAAAACTAGTAAGTGGTTTATCAAGGAATTTAGCCAAGAAACCGGTGAGTTGAGAGCCCAAACACTTGAATTGAGAGTTTTTCACCGCTGCTTGTCAATTTTTATTGATTGAGTTTTTGGATCTTATTCTGTTTATGGAAAATATGGAAGTGACAAAGGCAATTTTTTGTTTTCAATATATTTGCTCAGTGCCAAAAAGCCAACCCTTGATATAATTTTTCCAATTCTTTGATAACCCATTTGAGCTTTAATGATTATTCTTGTGCACCTAAGCCATAATTGATATATATATATATTTTGTACTTACACATTTGGGATAGAGAGCAAGGTGCAAGTTGAGACAATGGGAAGAAAAGGTTAGTAAATTGAAAATCAAGAAATTCAAAGAGCATGTACATGAAAGCAAAAAGAAGATCACTCCCCGAAAAATCAAAAAGAAAAAAGTGAATAAATTGAATAAGTTGGGGGGAGTGCAATTTCAAACAAAGAAAGAGGCCTGCATAAATGAGAAAAATCAAGAATGAGATGGTGGAAGGAGAGAAGTTCCAAGTCAGGCAACATCAAAAGATGCTCTCTATTCCAGGTGTTCATTGTTATCCAGAAAAACCATGATTCCTTGATAGCTCAGCCTCATTACAACCAAAGAAAGACCTTTTGATCCATATTGACCATGAACATGTTTATGAACTAGAAACGACTATCAATCTTAGTTGTTCAACTGTGGTGAAAACATTGAGGGAAACAGTACCCGTGAGCATGAGTGAAATTTCTTGGTTTATCATTTATTGCTTTAATTGCTACTTTTGAAAAGTTCAACTGTTGATTGTGTTCTGTTTTTTTTATTGAGGATTGGTAACATCTCTTGATTCTGATTTTTTCTGATATTTGGAAAGTGACTTCTGCCTAACAAAGAGATGGTGTAAATTTTTCCTTGTAGTTGATTATGAGAATTGTACATGAGGGTGATTTGATTTTGATTGCAAAAGGTATCTTGCTTGAGAACAATCAAGAAGTTAAGTTGGGGGTATTTGATAAGTGTAAATTATGTGATATTTTCCTATGTTTTTATTACACTTATCAAGGCTAAAATAATGATTTATGCCCCAAAATAATCCCTTTTTATGAATAATTGTAATAATTGTAATTATTTGGTTTGAAATTGAATTTGATGCTATTTTGATTAGAAATATGTTATTTTGTGCAGATTCATGGAAGATTTGAAATAGAAGAGAAAATAGCATTAAATGAGAAGATTGTTTGCAGATTTGAATTTTAAATGAGGACAAAATAAAGATGAGATCAGCAGCCATTTAAACAAAGGATTCTGTGGATAACTTTCCCCAATTTGAATTCAAGTTCAAATAAATACAAAATCAAGCCAGAAAAGGGAAACAAGGAAAACCAATCAAGCAAAGGCAAGATCAGAAAGAGATCAAGTGGATAAATGAGGAATTGAAGAAAGTCTACAGCGTGTTTCACGCTTCACCTGTGCTTAGCGCAGGTGGAGCGCAACTTACAGAGGGACACACTTCATCGGCGCTTAGCACAGGTGAAGCGCAAGTCACGCACCAGCTTTTTAAATTCAAATACAGATTGATCTCTTCCAGATTTAAATTAGGGTTTTCCTTAGTCTATAAATAGTACCTTTTGCACAGATCTAAAGGAGACTTTTAGAGAGTACAGAGGAGAGAGGCAAAGAATAGAAAGATAGATGCACAAGAATTGAAGAAGGTGACAGATTCTTCAGTGGTTTGTGATGGCTACCATGAGTAGCTAAGCTCTCCAGTAGGATTGGATGTAGTGGATTCAATCCCCAACTGTATGCGAATTCTCTTGCTGCATCACAGGTGGACTGGAAGATCACTGGGAGATCCCAGAATAGTCAATCTTATTAAAAGAACTACTGACAAAGTGGTTCTTGGAAGTAAGGTGGTGGCTAATGATCGAAACACAGTCTTACATGATGCACCTCCATCGTCCCAGCGGCTAGAAGGAAAATGCGTGCAGCACGGCACGGTTGGGATGAAGTCTGGGGCTCTGAGGCAACTCCTGAAGCTTTTGCAGCAGAAGGAGTGGTGATAGCTTTGAAAGAGATGAAGTCTATAAGGCTATGCCTCAGGCCTTCGAAGGAATCTCCGGAGGAAGCAATGGTTGGATACATTCTATTTTTGGAATGTAACCTCTTTTCTTTTTGTGAAAACCTGCTTTTTGTATTTATCAAATGTTTTGAGAAAATTTAACCTTGTGTATCTCTGTTTTTTTTTTTTAGCTTATTTTGTTTATCAAAAATTGTTTTATTCATTAACAGTTGGTACTTATCTCTTAATCCTTGGTATCTGATTAATAATAATAACAATTTGAGTAAAGAAAAACTGATTCAGACAATGTCTAAAAACCTTAATGTAAGATAAAAAGGGGAGAAATATAATCAGTAAAGAAATTCGGCTAAAATAAGAAGATATATATAACTCAACAATATGAAACCATGAACCTTTTTAATTAATGACAAAAAGGGGGAGAAATATAAAACTCACAAAATGATTTAAAAGGGAAAAATAAAGGTAAAATATATAAATAATAAAATGAAAATGATGTATGTCAGAAAATGACAATTGGTATATGTAATAAAAGTATAATTATATAAAAATCAGTATCTGTGATAAGTTAATAATATGTGGTAATATTAGTTTTCAATAAACAACAAACAATAATAATTAGTATCTGAAGATTAACATCTAGTTTCTAAAGGATAAGTTAACAAAATGTATCTAATCTGGTTAGTAATAACAATTGGCAAGATTTAACAAACTAAAGTTTAAATGTTCTTCTAAGGGGGAGTATTATAGATAGGGGAGCCTTCTATATACTCAACCATCTTTCCTTAAAAACATTTTGTAAGTTATGCATATCTTATTTGTCATCATTAAAAAGGGGGAGATTGTGAAGTCTATTAATCAGTTTGAGCATTCAAACCTGACTCAAAGACTTAATATCTTTTAGTTTTAATGATTAACAAATAAAAGTATAATAAGAACAAATAAGATTATATAAAAACAGATTCTACTGAGAAAGGTATTGGTTTGTTGAATTGTGTTCCAGGTTGAGGTATTCAAGAAGAAGATTTGATGAACAGTATCAGAATCAGAAGATAAGGATCAGAAGAACAAAAGCAGGATGTAATATAAAGATTGTCTGAAGAACGCAAGCCGTCTGAAGTGCTGAAGCCGTCTGAAGTACGCAAGCCATCTGAAGACGTAAAGACCATCTGAAGAAGTGAAGACCATCTGAAGACATAAAGACTCGAAGAAATGAAGACAACATAAAGCAGTCTGAAGATTGAACTTATCTGAAACAAAGAAGCTGTCTGAAGCAAAGAAGCTGTCTGAAGCAAAGAAGTTGTCTGAAGCAAAGAAGTTGTCTGAAGCAAAGAAGCTGTCTGAAGCAACGGAGCTGTCTGAAAGACTTGAAGCTGTCTGAAGTAGTTCAACCCGTCTGAAGTATCAGTGTCGTCTGAAGTCTCATTTATGACGTGGCACCCTCTGCTGAAGCTTGTGAAGACTTTTCTGAACCTCTACTGCATGTACCTTTTTAAACAAGTTTATAGAAAGGAACACAGAGACCTTTCCTGGTGTTTTTGAATTTCATACACCACTGAGGAAATCTCTGCAACGCAGAAATTGCAGCAACAACGGTGGCAGCTTTATAGCAGCACCAACGTTGTACTTTGTCAGAATTGTCAGAACACCCAGAAGTGTGTCTCACAACGGATTGAATAGCATTCAATGCTATCTCTAAACGGTGGTATCACAACGGAAATATCATCATCACCAATCCGAAAGAAAGCACAAGAAAAGCTCAGGAGACTAAACAGAATAAGCAAAGAGAAGGAGAGAGAGTATAACAAGTGTCAGAACGGGATCATCTGAATACTCATTCGCTTAAGGAGAAGCAACCGTTTGAAAAGCTATTACACAACGGCTATATGAGCCACATCATCAACATCTCAACGGTATTATGAATCATCTTCAAACGACTATATTTCATCAGAACATTTAAATAGCCTCAAGATTGAATTTGAAGAGGCTGCCAACCTATTGATCAGTCAGACAAAATTGTTGATCAACAGAATCAAACTAGTTAATCAGGCTGAATGCCTTATGGTTAACAAGAGTTGACTTGAGCTTAAGTGGATCATGGAGATGTCAACTAAGTTTGATCAGAGAGTTGGTTCTCAATCAGGCTACTGACTAGTTGGTCAGTTAGTTAGGTTGTTCAGTTGGTCTGTTTGATCAAGTGAGTTGATTGTTCGAAAGACAATCATGCTGAATAAATGACTATCAAACTGGGTATGGTTTGAAGCTTTGATATACCTTGGTGTTCCTATGATATGGGTAAGAATGTAGCCCTTGGAAACTAATGGTTTGAGAACAAGGCGGGAGCTTAAAATCAGTATCTACCTAGCCAATTCTCAGAGGATGTTATTCCTCTTATCAGAGACAGGGATTGTACTTAAACTTATACACTTCTATCACTGTCTTAACCTTGTACTTAGAATTCTTTCATTGTATCCTGAGTAGTACTCAGTTAACCTCAAGTACTGGAAAAGATTAAGTTTATGTTTCGTGGAAACTTAAACTTAGTTTAATTTGTAAACACTTTATGTGTCAGAAAGCCTGGAGAGGCTTGGTGGAAGAAAGAATACTTAGTTGTAAAGCCTGGAGAGGCTAGACTGAAAAAGAATACTGCATATGTTGCTTGGAGAGGCAGTTGAAAACAAAGCAATACTTGTGTTGGCCTGAAGAGGCTGTGAACAATACTTGTATCTGTGGATTCAGATAGTGGAAAATCCAGTGGTGGTTTGCCTCTGGGACTGGATGTAGCTCACGGGTTTGTGGGTGAACCAGGATAAATTCCTTGGCTAAGTTTTCTTACCCGTATCTCTTATCAATTCTTTTTATACTAATCAAGGGGTCAGAATAATTAATCTGATATTTTTAAAGGCACAAAACATCTTTTAAAATTAGTTTTTACAAGCCGTCTGGAAACTTCAGACAGCCCCTTAAAAGCCTGTCTGAAATCTCTATGCCTAAGTTCTCTTTTATTTAGTCTCTTTATTTCCAGTTTTCATATTTATGTTGGGGTTTGAAAAGTATTTTCTATAATAAACTTAACACAACTATTTCAATAAAATGACCTTTCATATGAATAAAACATGAGATGGCTCTTATATCATTTGAAGCTTTACAAAGAATGTTCCTTGAAGAACTTCTGAAATAAATTCTCTGAAGCAAGTCTGAAAGAGATCAGTTCAGAAATCAGGAACAGACTTCAGACAACCTCTAGTCGTCTGAAGTATTTCAGAAACCGTTTTGAAAATACTCCTTGTAATAATCTTCAGAAGACACTTTGAGAAACCTCTGTTTAAAACAATCTTAAGCTTTAGAAGAAACACTATTTTTCTTATCTTTCACACGTTTCAACTATCTCTGATCTTAAGACTTGTCTTTAACGGTGCTCATCTTCATGATTTAAATTAAAGATTTCCAAAAACTATCAAAAAGTTTAAAACACTATTCAACCCCCCTTCTAGTGTTTCCTGTGGTTCTAACAAAAGGACCCAAGAAAGGTAATGGGTGTTCCAACTGTGGCAAACCTGGACAGGTGGAGTCCCAGTGTAGACACAGAGTGAAAATAAGACCCAAAACTAACAAAAGAGGACCCAAGAAGGTATGGGTACCTAAGAGTTTAATTGTTCCTGTTGCAGATGTGTTTAAAAGGACAAAAGAAACACCACAAATGGTACCTGGACAGTGGGTGCTCGCGACACATGACGGGAGAAAGGTGTTTGTTCTAAAGCCTTAGACCCAAGGCAGGTGGGGTGGTCACCTTTGGTGGAAATCAGTAAGGGAAGATCACTGGTATCGGGACAGTAGGTGTGACTCCTCTTTCCCTAATTAATAATGTGCTTCTAGTGGAAAGACTGCAACACAATCTTCTGAGCATAGGTCAATTATGTGACAGTGGATATGTTGTATCTTTCACTAAAGAAGGTTGTATAGTCAAAGATGCTTCAGATCATATGTTGTTTTCTGCTAAGAGACATAATAATGTGTACAAGATTGATCTAGAGGAACTTGCAAGTCAAAATGTGAAGTGTTTTGTTTCAATTGAAGATGAAAAACATATTTGGCATCAGAAACTTGGGCATGCCAGCTTGAGATTAATCTCAAAGCTAACCAAACAAAATCTGGTTAAAGGTTTACCCAAGCTTTCATTCAAATCTGACATTTTATGTGAAAATTGTCTGAAAGGGAAACAAACTAGAAACTCTTTTAAGAGCAAGAATGTTGTTTCAACCAGCAGACCTTTAGAACTACTTCACATGGATTTGTTTGGTCCTACTAGAACTGAAAGTCTTAGATAAAAGAAGTATGGATTGGTCATTGTTGATGACTATACAAGATTTACATGAGTTATATTCCTAAGAAGCAAAGAGGAAACCTTTGAGAATTTCACAAAATTCTGTAAGAAGGTGTAGAATGAGAGAGGAATCTGCATATCTGCTATCAGAAGTGATCATGGTGGAGAGTTTGAAAGCTCAAGCTTCATACTGTTCTGCGATGAGAATGGGATCTCACACAATTTCTCTGTGGCTAGGACACCTCAGCAAAATGGGGTTATTGAGAGAAAAAACAGAAGCTTGCAAGAGATGGGGAGAACCATGCTTATTTCAAGCAATCTACGTAGATCCTTTTGGGCAGAAGCTGTTCACACAGCATATTACATTCAAAACAGAATTTTGGTAAGACCAATTCTCAAAAGGACTCCATATGAACTATGGAAAGGAAGAAAACCCAACATATCCTACTTTCATATCTTTGGATGTGAGTGTTTTATATTAACACTAAAGATGATTTAGGAAAATTTGATGCCAAGACTGATAAAAGTTTCTTTATTGGATATTCTGAAACCTCTAAGGCTTACAGAGTATTTAACTCAAGAACCTTAGTTGTGTAAGAATTTATTCATGTAAGATTCAATGACTTTAAAGAGACTGATAGGGAACTATCAGATCTAGAAGAGGATTTTGCAGGTATGCAGATAAATCCAGATGTAAAACTGAAGGATCATCTGAAGGACCTACTAAGCAAAAGACTGAACCTGTGTCTGAAGCTGGATCTTCTCAGACCAGCATTGTTGAGTCTCAGACAGAGTGTGTACTCCCTCACAATCGTGAATGGAGATACAGAACTCATCATCCAAAAGAGTAAATAATAGGTGACACTTCAGAAGGAGTTATAACAAGATCAAGGCTCAGAAACTTGAACAATCTTGCACTTCTCTCTGAAATTGAACCTAAAAGTATTGAGGAAGCTCTGCATGATGAAAGGTGGATCCTAGCTATGCAAGAAGAGTTGAACCAATTTGCTAGAAGTGATGTCTGGACACTTGTACCTAAACCCCATGGGAAAACTATAATAGGAACCAAATGGGTGTTCAGAAACAAGCTGTCAGAAGAAGGAAAAGTGGTCAGAAACAAGGCAAGGCTTGTTGCTCAAGGCTACAATCAGCAAGAAAGTATTGACTACACTGAAACTTTTTCCCCTGTAACTAGGCTTGAAGCCATTAGGATTTTACTCTCTTATGCAGTAAATAATGGCATCACCCTATATCAGATGGATGTAAAGAGTGCCTTTGTTAATGGATTCATTGAGGAAGAGGTCTATGTTAGACAACCCCCTGGCTTTGAAGATACTACTTTTCCAGAACATGTTTTCAAACTGAAAAATGCTCTTTATAGTCTGAAACAAGCCCCAAGAGCTTGGTATGATAGATTGAGCAATTTTTTAATAAAAAATGGCTTTCAAAGAGGAAAAGTAGATACAACTCTTTTCAGAAAAATGTCTAACAAAGATTTCATTCTGGTTCAGATATATGTGGATGACATTATATTTGGTTCTACTGATTCTTTATTATGCAAGGAATTTTCTGAGCTTATGCAATCTGAGTTTGAGATGAACATGATTGGAGAACTAAAGTTCTTCCTAGGACTCCGGATAAAGCAATAATCTGATTGTATATGGATCCATCAGGAAAAATATACAAAAGAAATGCTTAAGAAGTTCAACCTGAGCGATTGCAAGCCCATGACTACTCCTATGCATCCTTCAATTGTTCTTAACAAAGATGAAGGAGAGGAACCAGTAAATCAAACTCTGTACAAAGGAATGATTGGATCACTTTTGTATCTAACAACAAGCAGACCTGACATTATGTTCAGTGTGTGTCTTTGTGCTAGATTTCAATCTGATCCAAGAACTACTTATTACAAGGTTGTAAAGAGAATTTTCAGATATTTAAATGGCACTACTAATCTTGGTCTTTGCTATAAGAAGAGTAAGGATTGCAGGTTAGTGGGATTTTGTGATGCTAATTTTGCTGGAGATAGATTAGAAAGAAAATCAACCAGTGGAGGTTGTCACTTCATTGGAGACAAAATGATAAGCTGGTCCAGCAAAAGGCAAAGCACAATTTCTCTTTCTACAGTTGAAGCTGAATATATCGCTGCAGCCAGTTGTTGTTCACAACTGCTATGGGTAAAATATCAGTTAGAAGATTTTAATATTAATGTTCATTACATTCCTGTAATGTGTGATAACACAAGTGCAATAAACTTATCTAAAAATCCTATTCAACATTCTAGGGCAAAACATATAAAAATCAAGCATCACTTCATTAGAGACTATGTTCAGAAAGGAGTTTTTGATATAAAATTCATTGATACTGAACATCAATGGGCAGATATATTCACAAACCCCTGACTGAAGATAGATTTAAGTTCATAAGAGATAATCTGAATATCTTAGCTTTGTCTGAAAAATGATTGCGTGCATCTGAACATGCATCATCTATATGTTGTGTCTGAACATGCACATCATCTGAAATATCTTGTGCATCTTAAGTAGCTTAGTCTGATGACGTGGAAAGCTGAAACGTTTGGTCTCCTTCTCTGAGTAATTGTTCTCAGCACGAATGCACGTTCTCCAAGACTGCAACTGCCATAATTACTGCTGTGACGGCTATTTAAAGACGTGTTGTCAACAGTTACAGGCTCTACTCACACTCTCTCTTCTGCAAGTCTTTGTTAGTCCTTGTTCCCTAAGCTCTCTGTCTGTTTAAGCACTCATTCTCTCAAGCTTTCATCAATGGCGTCGAAAAATCTGCAGGAGGTCAGGTGGTGCCTTCCAGAACTATGAACCTGGATAAACTTCAAGCTGGTGGCATCTATCTTTCTAAGATTTTCGAAGCATGTTGATGGACCAACTTCTTCTCTACCATAGACTGTGCATGGCATGAACAAATGGTGGTTGACTTCTGGAAAAATGCTGAAGATATTTCAACTCAGGATGGGAAGCATCAAGGGCTGAAGACCACTGTGCTGGGTGTGAAGATCATAGTGGATGCTGACACCATTGTTTCTATAACTGGTGTTCAAAACTCTGGAGAAATGTTTTCTCCAGAATGGGAGCTGAGAAATGGTGGAACTAAGAAGTTCACTAAGAAGCTGTACGGGATTGAAGATCCTATGGAACTGAAAAGCTCTCTCATGCATTCATCCTAAGGCAAGGATTATCCATGCCATTTTGGGTTGCTGCATTTTGCCCAAGCATGGAAACAAGAATCATGTTTCTGAACTTGAGAGGTACTCTGTGATTAATCTCCTGGACAAGAAGCCTTTGAACCTTCCAAGGATCATCCTCTACAACATGCTGAAGAGGGTAATTGATTCAGCAGCAAGCTATACTCACACCACGCTCATCACCAAGATTCTTCTGAAATTCAATGTTCCCATTGAAAAGCTTTATGATCATAGGGGTCCTGCCCTATTCTCTCTGGTGAACATTAAGAGGATGGGCATTGTTGTGAAGAAGCCCTCACCTGAGAAGACCTTGTTAGAAGAAGTTGTAAAAGACAAGGCTAGAAGAACTGGAAAAAGCCCTCAGAAGGTCTTAAAAGATTCTTGAGGAAGAGCTGACTGGAGATCCTCATAAAGACAAGTTTGTCTCAGCACAAACTCCCACCAAGATTGTCAAGAAAAAGAGAACCAAAGTGCTTCAGAAGGAAGTATCTACTGAAAAGGAAGTTCAGTTCAGATTGTCTGAACCTGCTCAGAATGTGATTGTACACACCTCTGAGATTGTGGGTCAGGCAACTGAAACTTCTACTGTTGCTACTCAGCCTACTCTCACTCTAGGAGGACAGGAGGAGGACAACAACAAGTTAGAATCTAAACATCTTGGTGTTGTAGTTGTTGATGTATTTGAGCCTATTCAGGTTGTTCCTATTGCTACCAGTTTACCTGAGGTTGATATCAGGAAGGTAGTAGAGGAAATTGAAGAAAAAAGAAAGAAAGCAGAAGGAAGAACAAGAAAAACAAGACTTTGCTCTGGTTGTTGCTGCTCAGCAAGCTGTTTTGGAAGATGCTAGAATTGTGCAAGAAAACAGGCTCAAGAGAAGAAGAGCCAATACTCAAGCAAGAAGACAAAAGAGGAGAAGATTGCTTTCTTCTGTTGATAAGGCTCCTCAAAGAGCCACTAGAAGCAAAAGCATTCAGCAAGAGGATGCAGTTGAGTTTCAGAAAGTAGCTGAGGAACAAAGGAAGAAGAAGCTGGAGGAACTGAAGTTAAAGAAGCAAGCTAATGAAGGCCCTATGGCTCCTGCTAAAAGACCTAGAGTCATTTTTGGCAATGTATCCACTTCAGAGGATGAAGCCCCTCCTCTTCCCCCTAAGGTGGTAAGCACCACAGAAGAAGTACCACCACCTTCACCATCAAATACATCTTCATCTTCATCTTTCTCAGGATATTCTGAACTTAACACTGATAATGAAGATTCAAGCTGTGTATGGTTTGGAGGCAATATCCCTTTGACTAGGGCTGAGCTGCTAAAGGAGAAATCTAGAGATTTGAGAAGAGAACCCACCTTTGATCTGAGTCTAACGGTTGAGAACAATAAGCAATTGATGTGGGCAGCTGAAATACCACACAAGTTTTACAATGTTCCTCTTGAAGAAAGGCCCAAAATTCCCAGATTTCCCAACCTCTATGAAGAATTGTTGTTCTTCAAAGAAGCTACTCCTATCATCAAACATCCACCCTCAAGGCTGATTTTGGAGTCTGCTGCTGAAGCAAGAAAAAGAAGACTTGTCAGTTCAGGGGGAGGAAGCATTTCAGATGCTTTGCAGAAGATAAGGTATGGAGTGCTCAACCCTTGTCACAAGTGGAGAGTACTGGATCCTTTCTCTCAGGATCATCACTCTTTATCCTATGAAGATTGGGTTGCTGTGAGGATGTTGTGCCTTGAGTCTAAGCTCGTTGATAAATACTCAAGCTCCTTTGGGAAGAAAGATTTCAGACCTCCCAGGAATGTACACACCAAGCTTTCCACTTCTATTCTGGTACAGCCTGACAGGATTATCCCTAGATATCCTTTTGCTGAGACCTCTCCTTGGAAAGGCAAAGGTGTGGAATCAGACAAAAAATTTGAACCAAGGGTCTTATCTGATGAAGATTGGGAAGGATTGTATGACTACATTGCTGAAAAACAAGGGATAGATCATTCTTTGTCTGAAGCAATATGGAATTACCACTGGAATCTGGTTGAAAAGGAAGGTAGCTCATCTGGAGCTAAGTGGGATGATGCTGACTCTTTGGTAAAAGTTGGAAAGAATACCACTCAGGAGACACCTACCTTCATCAAGGGTAGATTTCCGATGTCTGATTTCTCTGCCAGGGAATTCCATCCTGAATGGGTAGTAAGTTTTCCTTTCAACAGACCTGAGTAACTCATCCAAGTCAAAGATCCTCCCAAGTTCAATCTTCCTTATGGATTTCAGTACTACCGTTTCACCAACAGGCACATCTCCTTGATATTATATGAAGAAAATCTTGAAGCTGAATTGGTTGCTCTTTCCAGAGAGCACTATGCTCTGAACACTCAGAAGGAAGCCTTCATACAAAGGTCAGATCAGCTTATCACTGCACATGCACAAATCAAGGCTAGTCACAATGAACTGAAAGAAGCAGTTGTTGCTGAGCTGGATAATCAGAAGCAAGCCATGCAAGCCATATTCGAGCAGGCTCTAAGAAGGCTTTCCATATAGTTAATGATGTTGTTACGTCTTAGTTATTTGACACATTCTGAACAAGTTTAATGCATGACTTGGTTGTTGCATTTATTTGTGTTGATGTTTGTTGTCTTAACTTTATTGCTTTGTCTATTGCTTAACCTTTTTCATTGATGACAAAAGGGGGAGTATTAAATATTGGTTGTTTAAGACTAACAAATTTTTGAAAGTGCAAGATGAAAAAGGCATGAGTTCTTCAGAGAATGCTTCAGAACGATTATTTCAGAAGAAGAACATGTATCTTAGAAGGAACATCTGGTTAAGGGGGAGAATTTTCTAAACTCAAAATCTTTTAAACCCCTTTTCAGATTTCAGAATATTTTATATTTGTCATCATTAAAAAGGGGGAGATTGTTGAGTCTAAAAAATTTATATACTTAAGTACCTTGAGTCTCATTCCCTTTAAAGTGTTTTAATGAACAAATATAAAAATTCAGATGGATTTGTGGTAATATACTTTCACAATATTCTGATTTGTTTCAGATCATAAAAAGTGTGAAACATCATTTGAAGCTTCAGATTGTCTAAAGACCAAACATCGTCTGAAGAGCGTCTATCCTCGGAAGAAGAGAAGTTCATCTGAAGCATCCCTTGCATTTGAAAGATGAAGTCTTCAGGACAATGGTTTGACCTTGGAAGACATTGCTAAGTACAAGGAACGTTCAAATCAATATCTTACCTACTTCAGCATAAGAGTCAGTGTTGCTTTTCTTCCTCGTTCAAATGTTTAGCACACTTAAGGAAAGTCTGCAACGTTGCTGCTCCTGCCAGATTGCTTTGTGTGCGCAGACCTGCTGCACCTGCTTCTACTCAGATTGCTTTGAACCGAGCTGTGTCAAACGTATTTTGAATGCATTAAATTCTATTTGGTAACGGGCATTTATCCCTTGGAGACTATAAATACGTCCCACGAAGAATTGAAGAAGAGAGAAGCATTATCAATCAAAAGAAACTACACGCTGCAAAAATCAAACTCTGATATTCCTTGTACAAGTACTCACTTTCATATTCTGAGAAAGTCTCAGCTATTTTGTACTCTCTAATTCGTAGCTATCATCTGAATATAGTGAACTAAATCCCTTTCCTGTTTAAACTTAGAACAGTTTGGGTTGTTAAGCCTGGAGAGGCTGTCTGTCTGAAAGAATACTTGGGTTACACTTGGATAAGTGTTTGAGAGCCTGAAGAGGCTTGATGAAAGAAACAATACTTGTTGTAGAGCCTGAAGTGGCTTGGTGAAAGAAACAATACTTGTTTGAGAGCCTGAAGAGGCTTGGTGAAAGAAACAATACTTGTTTGAGAGCCTAAAGAGGCTTGGTGAAAGAAACAATACTTATTGTAGAGCCTGAAGAGGCTTAGTGAAAGAAACAATACTTGTTGTAGAGCCTGAAGAGGCTTGAAAGAAAAGAATACTTGTATTCTTGCAAGAATAGTGGAAATCCAGGTGCTGGTTTTGCCCTGGGACTGGACGTAGCTCACGGTGATTGTGAGTGAACCAGGATAAATTCTTGGCTAAGTTTTTCTCTATCCCTTTAGCTATTTCAATTATGTTTCTATTCTAACAAGGGGCTTGAAAAAGTATTCAAGTGAAAACTTATTATCTAAATCAAGTCAAGTTTAAAATCTTCTTTATCTGAGAGCTTTCAGAAGAAAATCAAAACCTTCAGACTGATACTTATCATTTGAAGATTTTTAGAAGCTAAACCTTCAAAATATTTGAAACAGAAAAAGTTTCCATTAAAACACTATTCAACCCCCCTTTTAGTATTTCCCTGTTTTCCAACAAAATATATGTCTTTATTTATCTTTAAACTATTTTAGATTAAACAAAAAATTAAAAAAAATTGAATTTTTATTAAGAAGACTGATTCAACCGGTTTTTAGACACCGATTTTTGACCGGTTCGACCGGTTCTGAAATCCACCGATTTTTTGGGTTGAGTGGACCAGCTATCAGGCCGGTTCCCGGTTGAATCGACAGGTCTGGTCCGATTTTTAAAACTATGATATTTTTACCATGGTAATTTAGGTTTTGGTCTTAGTTTTACCCTAGCCCTTTAATAGGCCTATAACACTTAAAACACATGATTCGTACACTCAAATGGATCAAACAAGTCATATCATAAAAAACTCACGAACCATAATCAACATTCATCATGAGCTTTAAGAACATTAATCAAACTTAAGGACACACTTCATGAATTCAACCAAAAATCAAGTAGCTCCAAATTGCATCATTTTCACACATATGATTCTCGATGCATCCTATAACATCTATTTTCTCCAGCTCTGAATTATCGTAAACAATGGTAAAGTTACAACTTAAGTAGAAAGTTAATTCCCAAGGATTTAGATTTCAGGAAGTTTAAATTCTTTGATTTTATAGTTTTGGGATTTATTAGGAGATTTATGAATTTGAGGCGGTTAAGGAAAATGACCAAAATTCCCCTGATGGATGTGTGCAGTGCAAATTGAGTTTTTAACTCCAAAAAAGGGTAATGATGAGTATAAAAGTTATTTAGGATGAAAAATAAGTTAGGATAATAAAATACTATTTTTTTCAAAAATGACAAGATGAGTATAACTCACACACCACAATAATTTATCTGTGTTTGCTTTCTTAATGATTGATTCTTGTGTGAATACTATGTTTTCATGGTTTTCTTCTGATGGCAAAGCTACGGAGTCACCTAATCAAGTAACATTGGAGGAGCTGAGTGGCCCTATGACTAGAGGGAGGGCTAAGAGAATCAAAGAAGAGCTATCCAAGATTTTGTCCTACATTCTTAAGGACATTGACCTTCAAAAGGACACGAGTAGCCCTACCCAAGGGTACATGACCCTTTGTATCTCTTTAGTTTAGGATTTCCTTTTATTTCTTTTTAATTGTAATTTTCCTAATTAGGATTAGTGTTTGGGTGCTACATTTTAGGAGTTTTAGTGGGTAGTAGATCCCATGCTACTTAGCCTTAGGAGACCATGGGTTCAACACCCATGTAGAGTAGGAATTTTAGCTCTTTTTATTTTTCCCTTCCCCACCTTGGCCGCCGCCCCCTTTCCTTATAAATAGGGAGGCACCCCCTCTTGTAATTCACATATGATTTTAAGAAAAGTTATTCTGCTGAAATTCCTCCTCATAGTGTGTGTAGAGAAGGGTTGATGGTGCTTCCCAAACCATTCGAGAGACTTATCTAGCTCTCCTGAGTTAGTGGCGTCTAACGTTGAATTTATCTGCTGAAGGAGTTGCCTTCAACAGTGGCGTTCATCCACCTTCTACCTCTCTCCATTTTCTCGGATTTCTTCATCTTTTCTCTCTATTTTCACGCTAATTTTTCTACATGTTCATCGAGTTCTAAGCTGACCCATAATTCTCTAGCTTCAATTCTAGATTCGTACTCGTACTTCTATCATCTTCCCAGTATGATTGGATTTAAAGATATTATGAAGTATGCTTAGTTTCTGAATTATGCGACGCTAATTCGCATGAGAAATTTGATTGATAATCACATGTTATTGTTTGCTTTCATGATTTGAAGTGTTTGAGGATGGAACCACATGTTTTTTTTGGTATTGGGGATTGATTTATGATGTTTTAAAACTATAAAAATGATTAGAAAACCCTGATTGTGCTAAAAATAAAGGAATTTATGAGTTTTTGTTTCTTCGTTGACGTTAGAGCATTACCCACCTAGCGCTCGAGTGTTCTGGACATCGTTTTTTTTTTGTTGTTTTGCTTATTCTAGCATATGACGATGTTATTTAGACCAATTAAACCACCATTTTATCATGTTAAGGAATCATGAATTTTTTATAAAATGAGGCTTATTCCTAAGATGCCTACGGTGTTAGATAAAAAGATGTTGGTTATGCCTTAGATGTTGTTTGGAGAGATTAAAATGTAACAGGCAGAATTAAGGCCAGAAACGCCTTTAACCTAAAAGGAGGATGCTCTCTACTCAGTTATGAGCTCTACTTGGCCTTAGATTAAAGTGTAAAGATGAGATTAAAAAAGAAGAATAAGAAATACGTAAAATGAAAGGTAAGAAAATGAAAATATAAAAATATTATTGTTGTATGTTGCTCATTCGTTTTCCTGCATTACACTACCTGCTTAGCTATGCTCAATAGGACTTTAGTCTCATTATGTGGTTACAATGTAGATTTGCAGCAGTAAAATGCATCTATTTGCATCACTTGGGAGATACAGTTTAGTCTTATCGGTTCAAGTTTTTTTAGTTTCAATTGTATTTTAATGTAACATAAATCTATAGTTGGAAGTTTATATATATATATGTAAATTATGACAATAGCAAGAGATCAATTGCATATTTACACTTTATAATTTAATTATAATTATTTTACAATATATTTTTAATAGTTATAGATGAATTATTAGTTTGTTACATTTTATGTATTATTATAAAGTACGAGTTGAAGAATTATATTATATTATATTTTATTTTACAACCTATTTCCGCAACTTAAATGTATTTAAAGTATTGGAAACAAGAAGTTCTCATTATGATTTTATTTTAAAGATTATTTAAAATATTTATGAGATTTTCTATAAATACTTATTAATAATAATATATCATAAAAATGAGGACGTTACATCGGGTTATTAATCAAGTCATGAAATTGCAAACAAATGTAACAAAATCCCTATTTTTTAAGGGATAATGGATAAAGTTGATAAAAAGAGTTAAATTTATATCAAAGGTTCATGAATTTGACTTAAGATAAAGTGTAAATTAAGTTATGGAACATATTGAAGATCCTTTCTTAAAAATAAGGATAAGAATGATTCAGATGATGAGAGATTCAAGACATTAGTTAAATAATGCAGGGATCAACAAATTGTAGTTAGTTGATTTCCCTTGTTCAAATGTTTTTTTTTAGGAAAAGACTTTATTCCTCAAAACGGGATTTCTAGGATATTCCATAAAAACTTCTAAGTTGATGGATGGCTATAAGTTTCCTTCCTCCCTACAAAAAAGGTTGTAAAGAAATTCAATATATAATAGTTGAAAAATAAAGGCAAGAAAATAAAAGTAAATAAAAAAAGATAAAAGGATAATTGTAAAGCTTTTGTTTTATTGATTGTATTGTTGGATTATTACAATAAAGTACAAATAAAATAAGTAAAGAATATAATTAATTAAATAAATGAATAAATAATAAGATTAATATTATTATTAGTTTTATCCATAAAGCTACTTCATTTTAAAAAAAAAAGAAGATGAGGGGGGTTGAGAGTGGGCCCCAAGCCCATTAGGCATTCTAGTAAGGAGGGGTTATCAGTTCACCCTAATCCTTATTCGTATAATCGTCAGAGAGCGAAACGCTAAGGAGGGGAGAAACCAAGTCTCAAGAGGAGGTTGCTGCAGAGTGATCATCAAGAATCAAGAAAGAGTTTTTCTTGTTGTTCGATCTTCACTTTAAGATACGGTGGGGAAAGGGTGCTGCTTGTATGTGCATGTGGGAGTGCTTGGGTAGTGAGGGCAACCATAAGACCCTCTAAGAATTCTAAATTTGAGAACCTATCTGTGATCATATATTGTGTGTTTGGAATGTGTTTGATTTGATGTATGCATGTGATGACCATGATGAATTGGGTGATGGTAGCGAGGATAAGCGAAAAAGGGTTAAATAAGGGTTTACAGATGAGGAATCATAATTGATTAGATGTTAAATTTATTGTAATTCGTAGGGATGATTGAGGATTTCAGTAAATTTAATCGGTAAAAACGAGTTTAATTGAATTAGGAACTTGAGGATTTGAGTAGGGATTGAAGAAGAATGTAGAGAAAAGTCATTCTCGTTTTTACACAGAGCAGCGACTGTAAAACTGCGACTGCAGATTCGTTCACCGTTGGATCGGGCTGATATTTTGACAGCTAGTTCGGAAAGTCTGGTTCGTCATTATGAACGGTTGGATCGTCGATACAAAGTCTAAGTTGGGAGATATTTAGTTCGCACTAGAGGAAAATCAATTCCCGTTTTTACACAGAGCAGCGACTGTAAAACAGCGACTGCTGAGTCGTTCACCGTTGGATCGGGCTGAAAATTTTGACAGATGGTCCGGAACATCTGGTTTCTTCCTTATGAACGGTTGGATCGTCGATACTAAGTCTTGGTTGGGAGATATTTAGTTCACACTGTAGCTGTATATTTGGGGTTTTTATTGATGAATTAAATTGGATGCATAGAGTGTATTAATTGTGATATGAGTATTGTGATGTGAATATCTTATGTGATATCCTATGTTTATACATTGATTGTGATGTGAGTGTGATGATATGAATATCCCATGTTATGTTAGATGTTTATAATATTGAGATGTATGATGATGATGTATTGATGTATTGAGTTTATGATGATGATGTATTGATGTATTGAGTTCATGATGTATTGATGTATTGAGTTCATGATGATGATGTATTGAGGTATTGAGTTTATGATGATGAGGTATGGGATGTGTGGATGATGATATATTGAGGTATTGAGTGTATGAGGTATGAGGTGTATAATGATTATATATTGATGCATTGAGCATATAATGTGTGTTGTGATAATGATGATATAATGATGCATTGAACATGCGATGAGTGTTATGATCATGATGATGGTGAGTAACGATGTTGATGATGATTTGGTGTACATAATGATCAATGAATATGCAATGTGATTGATGATGATTGGGTGTGCATATGATTGGTGAATATGCCATGTGATTGATGATGTTTTGGTGTGCATATATGCAATGTGACTAATGATGATTGGTTTTATTATGATGATAATGATATTTGGTGATAATTATGATGATTTTAGATGATGATGAATGGTGTTAATTATAATGATTGATGATGATGATGAGTGGTTATATTTATGATGAACCATGATGAGAATGATTGATGATGATGATGTTGGTGTTGTACCTGAGTATAACTTGGGGAGGTGAATAGTGTACCTGAGTATAACTCGGGGAGGTGATAATGGTGATGATGATTTAATTAACCTTATGTTGCAAATGATGCTTGAGTATATATATGATGTTGTACCTGAGATAACACAAGCCCAGTGAGGGGTGGGGTGTAACTCAGGGAGGTGATTGTACTTGAGATACACAAGCCCAGTGAGGGGTGGGGTGTAACTCAGGGAGGTGATTGTACTTGGGATACACAAGCCCAATAAGGGGTGAAGTGTAGCTCAGGGAGGTGAATGTTGTACCTGAGTGTAACTCAGGGAGGTGAGTATTGATTATGTTGGTGATTATGGTACCTGGGTGTAACTCAGGGAGGTGAGTATTGATTGTGTTGGTGATTATGGTACCTGAGTGTAACTCAGGGAGGTGAGTATTGATTATGTTGGTGAATGTTGTACCTGAGTGTAACTCAGGGAGGTGAGTATTGATTATGTTGGTGAATGTTGTACCTGAGTGTACTCAGGGAGGTGAGTATTGATTGTGTTGGTGATTATGGTACCTGAGTGTAACTCAGGGAGGTGAGTATTGATTATGTTGGTGAATGTTGTACCTGAGTGTAACTCAGGGAGGTGAGTATTGATTATGTTGGTGATTATGGTACCTGAGTGTAACTCAGGGAGGTGAGTATTGATTGTATTGGTGATTATGGTACCTGAGTGTAACTCAGGGAGGTGAGTATTGATTGTGTTGGTGATTATGGTACCTGAGTGTAACTCAGGGAGGTGAGTATTGATTATGTTGGTGAATGTTGTACCTGAGTGTAACTCAGGGAGGTGAGTATTGATTATGTTGGTGATTATGGTACCTGAGTGTAACTCAGGGAGGTGAGTATTGATTGTATTGGTGATTATGGTACCTGAGTGTAACTCAGGGAGGTGAGTATTGATTGTGTTGGTGATTATGGTATCTGAGTGTAACTCAGGGAGGTGAGTATTGATTGTGTTGGTGATTATGGTACCTGAGTGTAACTCAGGGAGGTGAGTATTGATTATGTAATTGAATATGGTACCTGAGGTGTACAAGCCTAGAGTGGGTGAAGTACAACTCAGGGAGGTGCATGATGGTGACGATGATATGATGATTATGATGAATGATGAAATGATGATATTGATGATTGTGATGAGTATGATGATATTGATGATATGAGTATGATGATTATGATGAGTATGATGATTATGATGATATGATTGCTGATGATCTGATGAAATGAGTATGATGCTCTGCTGCCTGCTTGTGCTGCTCTGGGGCTTCTGCTGCTTGTGGTGCTCTTGCTGCTGTTGTTGGTGTCTCTGAGCTGCTTCTGTTTTCCCTTTGCTATTCGCCTCCCTTCTCTGCTGTTGTTTCCTGCGGGTGAGGCTAAGGTAGTCTCCTCTTTTGTCTGTATGAGTGTGTTCTTCTTTTCCTCACCATTTCTATCTGTGGTTCTTATTTACAGGTGACGACGATGGCCACCCAGTGCCGAGTATTGAGTTGATGGGTGTCGTTCTGATACATTGACATCAGGGCTTAGTAGTGGGAGTTTTATTTTATATTTCTATTTTGGAGAGATTGTGTAAACGGTTTTAAGTGTCTTATAAGGCTAAGAATGATGTTTTACTATTAACTTTTGAGGTACAATATTTTATTTACTTTGAAAACCTTTTGACTCCAACTTCTATTTTGAATAAGTTGACTTTGAAAAGAATTGAGGTTTTAATTGAGTTGAAATATGAACCTTTTTACCCAATGCAGATTCGTTATTTTCCTAAGTCTTCCGCTTCATTGATTATAAGAGTTGGGGTATAAGGGTGTCACAACAACCATGCATAATGGTAGTAACTAATGCATCAAAAAAATTATACATGAAACTACCAATTAAACTAACTAATAATTATTATTAAAGGTCTTAACTTTATTTTTATCATCTAAATTGTCATAGTTGTTCTAAATTATATTTTCCTTCTTCTAAGGAATTTTTATTTTAGTCTTTGACTAGGAATCTTCACATATATTGTGAGATTTATCCCCAAGTTTGGGGTAATGGTTAGATAAAGTCCTCTTCAAAGTGATGACTCTAAGATCCAAAACTTTTACATTCGAAGGTAAAATTTATCTAGGTCATATTTCTAGTGCGAACAATCGCTATTGAATTCCTGTGAGAGATGTTAATTTAAAATACAACTTCTTTTTCTCAAAATTTAAATATTATAATCCATTTATTTTATAAGTATAAATATATGCATTACACTTTAATCTATTTATATAAACATGTTTGTTGGCACTTTTTTCTCTCTCTCCAAGTGTTTTTTTAAAATAAAATTTTAGATAAAGTTCCAAAGTTGATAATATATATATGTTTAAAAACTTTATTTCACCTTTTAGAGTTTTTAAAATAATAATAGCATGGTCAAAATAAAATTGTTGGAGACACTAAAAAGTTGTAGAAAGAAAAAATATATCTAATTACATAAAAATTAATTATTCAACACCATTAAGAGTTTTGTTTAATGAAATATAACATATTTCATTTGTTATAAAAGAAGAATTTATTTTTAAAATTTAAAAATAACAATATAAAGTACGTAGACATTTATGAAAAGAGAATGTAGTATGTTTACTACGTGGAAAAATGATATTGATAGTGTTGAAACTATTTTAATATTATTTTAAATTTAGGATTTTTGTGTTTAATAAAAATCATGCTCATGTAAAAATATCTTATTTTAATAATTTTAACAATTACCTTAAGTTATTTGTGAAATAAGATAAGATTATGATTTCTTTATTTAAATATTTTAAAGTAAAAGAAAAAAGTCTAGCTTCAATAATACCTTAAATTGAAAAGGAAGGGAAAAAAAGTATTGATGAAATGAAATATTGACATATATTTTATTGAATTTTATTTTATCTCATCTTATTTAAAATAACTTAAGTAATAAGATTTAATATTATTCTTATGTGTTTCACTCTATATATTTTATTCATGCACTTTTATGAATTCACCATAGTTCGGAACAATAATTAACTCATTCTTCTGTTTATTTACTTGTGATGAATCATTAATCAAATTGCCAACTGCCACACTTTAAACCAAAAAAGAAAAATCAAACATTACTCCGTTGTCTTGGGTTTGGGATTGAAATTGGAATTGGAATATAGGTCGGGGTGTCGGTTTGGACTTTGGAGTGTTTCGATTTGACTAGTACTATAACTATACTCGTAGTCTATAACAAAGACAAAGTACGTAATTTTGTTTTCTTCCAACGTTAGCTGTCTCCTTGTGCCCTGCTTTTCCGCTCCTTCTACTTTCCGGGAAACTTACTTTGCCTCGTGCACCATGCTTGCATTTTAATTTAATTAAATATACTATAGATAATGATAAGTGATAACATACGAGAATGTCGTTTTGGTTTTGTCAAGTAGAAGTAGAACAATAGCGTCAAAAAAAAAAAAAAGTAGAAGTAGAACAAAGAAGAAAAGAAAAGAAAAGAAAAGAAAATTATAAAATAAAAAAATTAGAAGAATGGAGAAATTAATCACATCTCCCACCTATTTAAAAGACTATTTAACCAAACATTAAAGAAGTTTTAATATCAAATTCTATTTATTTTTTATATTAACAAAAATCTAATAAATATTCAACAATCATAAAGGATAAAGATAAAAAATAATAATATTTCTAAAATTTTGTAAAGAGTTTAAATAAACCAATGAAAATTATAAAAAATATCTTATAAAAATATCAGATTTCTTATTGTTCAAAATTCTTTTTTAAAAAAATTATATTGAATGAAATTTAAAGTAAAAACAGTAAAGTGAGAAAAAAGAGACTCAAGAAAATCATTTTCTTATCTTTCCCAATGCCTTCATACGGGATGGATGTAATAGAGTGGTTCAAGAAAAAAATTAGTTTTTATCAAATTATTTCTTCTCACACACTAGGGAACAAATGAAGCCAAAAGGGCAAAAACCCACCTCTCTTTCTCTATTCAAATGTTCTCTCTCTATTCAAATAATGCATATAAATTATTATTAATATACAATTTGATCCCTAAAAGTGATATTTTATTTATCTTTGATTAATTCTCGAAAGTGTTGGTGTGTATAATTTGGTTCCCGATATGTTAACTTAGTCACATTTTTGTCTCTCCACCATAAAAGTGCATGAAAATGTGAGTAAATGTGACAAAAATTAACACATTTAGAGATCAAATTGTACACATTAATACTTTTAGGGGTTAATTTGTCTCCAAAAGAACTAAATTGTAAGCAAGTTAATACATTTGGAGACGATTACTAACACTTTCAAGGATGAAATTATATATTAACTCTAATACTAACTGATTATAATTGGGGATGTACATAAAGAAATATAATTTTATTAATTACCTCACCTTAGATTGATTGTTTTCTAAATTAATTCAATAAATATTTATTTACAATTCATTTCAAATTTAAAAAGAGGATAATTTACGATTGAATTAATTTAACATATAATTGGTTAAACATGTGAATTAAGTATAAGATCAACCATTAAAGTGTCACTTTATCTTAGAAAATTCAAAGATTTTTTTTTTACATTTTTCATGTTTATATGCTTAATTTGATCTGATTTTCTTAAGTTTTTTCATAGAATTGGAAATTCAACATTATTGGAGGAATTAAGATAAATAATTTGCATTTTCAAGAAAAAGAATGATAAAAGGAGTCATAAATAGTCACCTTCAAGAAATAAATCCTAGAGCCCCAAAATGACAAGAGTCCCTAAAACACTCTTATGAGGCTCAAACATGGGTCCATGTTATTTTCGTATACACACAGTCGTGTCATAAGGCCACATGACCATGTAACCTAATTAATTACACACCCATGTGACCTCCTAAACACATTAAAAAAAAAAACATCTTTCTAATTATAACAAGGTCATTTAAAGCCACAAACCCAATTATGAAGATTTTAGATACCAAATCACTTGTTAAGCAAGAATATGCAACTTTGGCCCAAGGTAACCTCAACTTGACCCCTAAGCCAGCTAGTCTGATCCTCAAGTCAGTCCAATTTGGCCATCAAACTAGGAACTTTATAAATAGAGCTATATGCAAGGCATCGTGAGAAAACTCTTTCCACTTCTTCCAAGGGGAAACTAATCTTTTGGAGTGATCTATCTTTCTTAAAAACACAGTCTGCCACTAAGAGAAGACAACCAATAAGAGAGAATTGAGAGATCAAGTTCTCAATATTATTTCATTGCTTTGTATGTCATATATCGAGCCTGAACTATTATATTTTGTCAGACCATTTCACTCTTATTTTTCATATTTTTCTATACTATGGATTTTGTGGTTTTAATTTGTATTTATTTCTTAATTAATGAATAACTAAGACTCTAGCTAAAGCTAGGGAAACACACTATGGAATGATTTATATTGCTTTTTTAGTTTCAATTTAATTATGTTTGCCTTTATATGTTAATTGGAGTTATTTTATTGTGCTTATTAATTTTCATAGGTTTGGCCAACATTTATATAATTTATTGTCTAACTGGCCAGTGGTCGTACTACATTCGATAGGCTAACCTACGAGATAACTTGAGTGACTAAGATTGATGAGCTCATGTACTCTACTCGATCACTTTTCTATCTGTAGTTTAGTGAGAGCATAAGATTAGCAAAGCCTACTTGATCTTCATCATTTCTTGCCTATTAGTCTTACAGAACCTTTTGGGATTCCAAGTAAGAATTAGGATTAACATTGCATGGCCAGTGGCCACTGGGTGCAGTCACTTTAGAGTGGGTGATTGACGTTTGACTAAGGGAAGATTAATTATAGAGAAGTTTAGAAACAATATAATGAAGTCATAAGAGAAGCCTATAATGCCTTAGGATTCCATCATAGATAATTTTCTTGTTAGTGTTACCATGTTTTCTTTTATTGCAAAATTTCTTCCAACCAATCTTCAATTCATCCAAATAATAAAAAGAGAGTGAGTATTGGTAATTGGTAACAATCCTAGTGGTTTTGATATTTGTAGTGTATAATACTTCACTTCATTACCTGTTGACGGGGCTTACTTGTCTTAGTCAACTCATTACATTTTTTGAACTTAATATTTTCTTACTTTACAATATGTGTGCAACAAGATTTTGTTTGCTGTTAGGGATTGTGTGCAAATAACACAAAAGCTTGAACTTTATTTGTTTGGTGTTTTTTTTTTTGTTTCTTAAAAAAAATTGTTGTAAATAATTGCTCATTATTTCTTTTCTCATAACTCATTCTCATTCCTCAACTGACTTACAATTTGATCCTGGAATTGAAGAATAGTTCCCATGTTTCAAAATAAAGCTCAAATATGAAACAAGAGTATTGCTTAAAGAAGAACCTTGTTAAACTACTAATGATTAGGTAGAAGCTATGGTATACCAAATAGTGGAAGCAAAAAACTTTAAAATTAAGTCGCAATTTATTTCTATGATCTATAACACCACATTTGAGAAGATTATCGACGAAAGATCCCAACGTTCACACCAAGATGTTTCTAATATTTACAAACACCATGAAGTTGAATGTCAATGATTATGCAATTCATTTAAGATTATTTCCTTTCTTGGTTATTGAGAATGTCAATGATTGGCTCTCAACCTTATGGAAAGGATCCAAAAGAATATGAGAGTAGTTAAAGAGTCAATTTCTATAAAATATTTTTCTTGGAAAATGTGAATCAAAATTTGATGTGAAATTTATAACTTTACTCCAGTTGATCAAGATATTTATATGAAGTATAAGAAAAGCATAGGGAACTATTTAGAAAAACGTCCACTTCACAACATCCATGTACACCAACAAACAGGTTCAAATATTTTACAATGAAATCTCTGTATATCATTGTTCAACGATAAATGCTAAAGAAAAATTTGGAAGAAGCCTACTTGCTGATTGAGGAGTTAAATACAAAAGGCTGTAAAATGGCAATTAGTTGGTTGACATGTAAAAAAATAAGGAGCAAGATTGCCTATATTATGTGGATGCTAACACTTGGTAGAAGTTACATGTGAAAAATGTGATTTTATGAGGCATAGGACTAAAGATTGCTTGAAAACTAAGACAATTGAGGAAGCATGTCACCTTTGAGATTCTGGTTAACCTTAGAAAGAACCATTCTCAAACACTTAATTAAATATAGGTTCGAATCATCTAAATCTATCTTGGAGGAGCATGGTAAAATTGACACCAAACACTACTAAAAAAATTGATTTTAGAGAGGGATTATTATCCCTCGCTATTTGCGAGGAATTTTGTGACGGATTCCAAAATTTGTCACTAAAGTTGGGAAGGGGAAATTTTGCGACGGATTTTGAGAGGGAAAATTCCCTCTCTAAAATTCCGTCACTAATGTTCACCAAAAAATGTAGAGAGGGACTTTGTGACGGATTTAATCCCTCTCTGTCACAAATTTCCTCGCTAAATAAACAACACTTTAGCGAGGGAAAAATTCACTCTCTATTTAGCGAGGGATTTACAATTCCCTCTCTATTTAGCGAGGGATTTATTATTCCCTCGCTAATTAGAGAGGGAATTGTAAACCCCTCGCTAAATAGAGATGATTTTCTTATCATTTTTAGAGAAGGATTGTGTTCCTCGCTAATTAGAGAGGGATTTATAATTCCCTCACTAAATAAAGAGTTGTAAAATGTGGATTGATGTTAGCGAGGGAATTGGAAATCCCTCGCTAAATAGAGAGGTAATTTGAAATCCCTCGCTAAATAGAGAGGGATTTACAATTTCCTCGCTAACATATATCCACATTTTATACCTCTTCATTTAGTGAGGGATTTACAATTCCCTCTCTAATTAGCGAGGGATTTCCAATTCTCTCTCTAATTAGCGAGGGATTTAATTTTCCCTCCCTAATTAGAGAGGAAATTGTAAACCCTCACTAAATAAAGATGATTTTCTTATCATTCTTTAGGGAGGGATTTTTTTTCCCTCGCTAAATAGAGAGTTGTAAAATGTGAATTTATTTTAGCGAGGGAATTATAAATCCCTCACTAATTAGTGAGGGATTTAATTTTCCCTCGCTAATTAGCGAGAGAATTATAAATCCTCACTAAATAAAGATGACTTTCTTATCTTTTTAGAGAGGGATTTTGTCCCTCACTAAATAGAGAGGGATTTTTCCCTCACTGATTTGTGAAGAATTTCTCATCCTAATTTTTACAATTCAATTCAAATCATGATTGATTATATTTTTTCCTATTCTAATTTTAATCTCTATTTCTTAATTTAAATTTAAAATATTATCCTTATAATTTAAGTCATGATTTTTAAAGTAAATTTTGAAATAATTAGGGGTATAATTGAAACAAAATGTGGACACCAAAAAGAGGCATCGCCTTTATAGATTTGTATAGATAAGATTTTAACACTAATTCTTATTTCTACAATTCAAATTCAAATCTTGATTAATTCTATTTTTCCTATTCTAATTTTAATCCTTATTTCTTAATTTAATTTTAAAATATTATTCTTATAATTTAAGTCGTGAATTTTTAAAGTAAATTGAAATAAATTAGAGGTATAATTGGAAATAAAATGTGGATACCAAAAAGAGGCATCGTCTTTATATATTAGTATAGATTACTTAAATGTAACATATGGAATACTAAACATCTCTTATAACTAATTCAGATTATTTTATTATATTATTAAATATTATAAATATAATATATAATACATTAAATATTGTGACAAATATTAAATTTTAAATGTCCAATACTTATAATTCATTATATTAATTTTATGTTAAATGAATTATTTGATCTTATAAGTTACTACAAATTTAATTTAAAAGGCCACAACTACTTATGATTGTATTTTTAATTTAAAAAATATTTCTTATGATTTTTAAAACAAAATAATCTATACCTATTTATAAAGGCGATGCCTTAATTTGGTGTCCACAATTACTTTCCCATTATACCCCTTATTTATACTCTTATTACTACTTTCTTAAAAAAAACCACCACAATAACCGCTCAAAGCCCATTATCTTGATAACTTTTTTAACACTAATATATGATTATATTTAATTGAAATGCATTAAATATTTTAAAGAGATAAGATAATAGTCATATCTTTATTTAAGAAGAAGGTAAATATCATTTACTATTTTTTATTAAAATAAATTAGAATTACATTTAAATTTATATATAAGAATATATTTAAAATGCATGCAAATTGAATAAAAATTGTTATACTCTTATTTTTTATAGATTACCAGGAATGAATTTCAAGAAAAAATGATTTACATGTAAATTTACAATGATTCATATCCCTAATTTAAGTTTGCTCAAATAACATATAATAAAATATTTGCTTAGCACTATTCATTGTGTAGAATGGAATGACACTTTTATTATGATTTCCCTTCAGTCAATTATTGTGATTAATTCATTAATGTAATTCTTATATATCAACTCATGTTTTGGTATATAAAGTTTCATCTTAAACATAACATATTTAATTTAAAAACATTTTACTTTTAAATAATCATACATTTAATTAACATTCATTTAATGTAATATTTCATTTATATATATATATATATAGAGGGAGAGGGATCAAAAATTAATATTAAAAAAACTTGTATATTAATATTAATTTATTTTATGTGGTTTGATTAATCATTAATTAATATTTCATCAAATTTTATGTGAATTTTAACTTTACTCCAGTTGATCAAGATATTTTATATGAAGTATAAGAAAGGCATAGGGAACTATTTAGAAAAATGTCCACTTCACAACATCCATGTACACCAACAAAACAGGGTTCAAATATTTTACAATGAAATCTCTGTATATCATTGTTCAACCGATAAATGCTAAAGAAAATTTGGAAGAAGCCTACTTGCTGATTGAGGAGTTAATACAAAAGGCTGTAAAATGGTAATTAGTTGGTTGACATGTAAAAAAATAAGGAGCAAGATTTCTGATATTATGTGATGCTAACACTTGGCAGAAGTAACATGTGAAAAATGTGATTATGAGCATAGGACTGAAGATTGCTTGAAAACTAAGACAATTGAGGAAGCATGTCTCATAATCCAAAGTTTTAATGAATAACAAATTTGGTTAAAGTATTCTGAAAGATAGTACATATCTCTTAAAGGTATTTTTAGTGTTTCAGCAACTCTCTGAAGATATGCAACCCTCCGAAGTGGTGCAACCTTCTGAGGAGAAGCACCTTCTGAAGAGTCGGGACCTGCTGAAGTACTCAACCTTCAAAAGAGAAGAACTATCTAAAGTGAGAAGATCTGCTGAAGACATCTTACGTGGCATACTGGTTTCGAACAAAGTAAAGCCCTATGAGGATTGTGTTTCAAGACTTTAAAAGCTTTCTCAATGTCTTTTGCAACACATCTTCTTAAGGAAAGAATCACAGAGACCTTTGCGTAAAAACTTGAATTTTATACCAGAAAGGAAATCTCTACTTCCTAGTATCTGCAGTGTGTCAGAACTGAGTCATCACTACTTACCTACTCTGAACAAAGTCTGAAGCTATCAAAAGATTGTCTCACAACGGACTTTATAGCATTTAATGCTATCTCTAAAGGTGAACTCAACAATCTTCAATGGACTTATATCTCATCCTTATAATAGCTTTGTGAAAGACTTCAATGGAAAGAAGATGAGAACGATACAAGCCAATACTATGCTGAAATTTCGCTACAAACACTCTCTGTATTTTGTACATAAAATTTACACATTCTGAGTATTACTCAGTTATTCTGTACAATCTCAATTCTATTTAAGTTAGGAGCTTTGCTTTAGTTCTGCAACTTAAACAAATCTCATTGTAAACACTATTAAGTGTTTGAGAGCCTGGAGTGGCTTGGTGGAAGAAAGAATACTTGTTGTTGAGCCTGGAAAGGCTTGTTGTTTTAAATAATACTTGGTGTTGTAGAGTCTGAAGAGGCTTGATAGAAAAGAATACTTGTAATATATGAGATTAGTGGAAAATCCTTAGCTGGTTAGCTTTGGGACTGGATGTAGCTCACAAGTGGTGGTGGGTGAACCCGTATAAATCTTTGGCTAATTTCTTTCATCCCTAAACTCCATTTATATCAGTGTATACTAACGTGGAGGGTTTGAGTTTGTTGTTTTATAACACTAAGTTGAAAAACAAGTTTTCTAAACTGTTTTATTGAACCTACTGAAGTTACTTCAACAAGTACATAAATCCCAGTTTCAGCAAGTTATAAAAATCTCTTTGAAAAGGTGCTGCTTGTGAAAGGTTTTCCAAAAACTGCTTAAATTTTTATAAAACACTATTCAACCCACCCTCTAGTGTTTCATGTGGTCTCTACAATTGGTATCAAAGCTCAACCTCGGGTTGAGCATCCACAGTGCTGAGGAAGAAGATCCTAATTGAAAACCTCAACAAGCTATGATCACTACATCTCTAAAGGAGCCTCTATCACCAGGCCTCAAGCTTTCAATAGAACTGATTATCATTACTGGAGAGAAAACATGAAGCTGTCATTGAAAGCAACAATCTGGATCTCTGGGATATAATTGCTGATGGTGATTATGTTCCTTTGAGAATGGAATGCCTATTCCAAAAGCTGAGTGGTCCTATGAGCAAAAAGTTAAAGTACAACTCAATGCTAAAGCCAAACTCTACTTAGTTTGCTCTCTGAACAAGACTGAGTATGAGTAGGTACAAGGATGCAACTCTGCCAAGGAAATATGGGATATGTTGGCTTCATCAATTTATGAAAATACTATGAATGTCAATTTGTCCAATCATACCAAAAGGACTCTACCTCAGAAGATGGAAAGGATTCATCTGAAGAAGCAACTTGTGCTTGAAGACAAGGCAACTTTCTTCAGAAGGTACAGAATCCAAGGTAATGTCACTAACTCTTCAAGATGAATATGATGATTTGGTGGACAGTTCCAAGGAACTTTTCAAAAAGTATAAGGAACTCTCTAATGCATACACTATTATATGCAATAAAAATAAAATTCTTGAAAAAGAGAAACTTATACTTAAAGAAAAGATTCTGGAACATGAAAATAGTAATTCCAAAAATCCTATTTGAAGAAAATCAAAGTCTTCAAAGACAGATTAAGGAACTTACTAAAGACTAGCCAATTTGTTGAATGAACTAATAATCTTAATAGATATTAGGAACTCAAAAAAAGGTTTAAAGACAAATGTGGCTTAGGATTTTTCTGAAAGACCATCATCAAATTCATCAGCTCTCTTAAATTTCCCAAGAAGGCTAAAAGAAGTAGATGGGTGTACTCATTATGATAAACCTAGACAACATATGTCTAAGTGTAAACAAAAGAGAAATCTATACCCAGAACTAACTTGAGTGGACCCATGAATATATGGGTACCAAAAACCCTCAATTGTTACACTTGCAGATGTGTTGGATAAATCAAAGAAGACACCCAGAATAACCACAGAAGAATGGATGCGTGCAACTCTTGATGGAAAAAGGTGTATGTGCCCAGACCTTAGAACAATAGCTGTTGGAATGATCATTCTCAATACAATTTAGAAAATAATGTTGAGTCTCAACAGATGCAGCTCATTGTGGACTTATGCTAACAATCCTTGTTGGTAAAATCTTTTATAGTTGCCAATTAAATATATAAGAAAACATGCTTATATCTGAAACTTTGTGATTTGATATATATATATATGAACTTTCTGAAATGCATGAACTCTCTGATATATAAACATGCTGAAATCTGTGTCTCCTGAAAATAACTGTTACCTACTGAAGTGTTTTGGACTTGCTGAACACAAATACTTTCTGAAGTGTCACTTGTTGACGTGGCTATCTGAGACAGTTGGCTTTTCATCTGTCCAAAACTTATCGCATGATGCACACTCCCTAGGATTGCACAGCTTGTAACTGTCATCATTAATGCTTAATGCTGAGTCTATTTATAGAGCGTGTGGGAAGCTATTTAAGGTTACTCTCTCTTTGCATTCTCAAACTCTCAGTTTCCAGAAACTGCTCAGTGTTCTGCATTCTCAAGCTCTCATCTTTCTCAAAGCTTTCATTTTTCTCAAAGCTCTCTGTTTCATCAATGCTCCTAAGAAAGGTGATGCTGCTGCTTCCAAGGCTGGTGGGAAGATCGTCCTAACCAGGTGTGTACATCTTTGAGAAACTTGCTGAATATGGTCATGACTTTACTGAGTACTTTGAGGCTACTGGATGGACCCCTTCTTTGAGAATATCTACTGTTCTTGGCATGAGGCAAGTGTTTATGATTTCTGGAGGACTGTTAGGGTTATTGAGGGGAACATGCATGTTTCTATCAGGGCAACGATTATGGGGCAAGATATCTTTGTTGATGCTTCACTTTTGGCAACTGTAACAAAAGTTGAAGGTTGAAGGAGAACAATTTGTTTCCAGACTGGGAGATGAGAAATGGTGGACCCAGGATGTATAACAAAATGCTGTTTGTTCAGAACTCCATCAAACAAGGGTGTGAACTGGATTGCTGGGGAAGTTCCTAGGTTGTTGCCATTCTTGGATGTTGTGTGCTTCCAAAAGGAGGGAGCAAGAATCATGTTTCTGAACTGGAAAGGTTTAGCCTTATCCATTTTCTACAGAAGAAGAAACTCCAACCTGCCAAGGATTATTCTCTATCACATGATCAGAAGGGCAAGATATTCCGTTGCCAACCTTCCACACAACACCTTGATAATGAAGATTATGCTTCATTACAAGATCCCTGTGGAGAAGAAGTATGATCAAAAGCCTCCATCTTTCTTCACTCCTACCAACATTAAGCATATGGGTATTAACATCAAGAAACCTGTTCCTAAACCCTCTGTAAAAGAAACCCTAGCCCTTGAGACGGTTGCTGCAACTGGAAGGCCAGCTCTTGAAATTCTGGAAAATGAGCTGAAGGGAGATACTAGAAAAGATGAATTTTCAACCTGCTGAAGAATCTCCCATGAAAGAAGTGGTGAAGAGGAAGAGAAGTAAACTTTCTCATAAGGTATCTGAAGCTTCTGTAACCCAAAAGGTGAGGGAAGTTGAAGTTGCTAAGCAAAGGGCAACACCATTTGAAAAGGTGGTTGAGGTGGCACAACCTCTAGCTGCTGAATCTGTTAAGAAGGTTTCTAGTTAACTTGTTGAAATTGTGGGTCAGCATGCTGAGGACTTTGCTATTCAGGTCACTGAGCCTACCTCACTACCAGAGGGACAGGCCATGATGGTTGATCAAGTAAGCTACTGATGAGTCTGTTGAATATATTGTTTCTGATGACTCCTCTGAAAGAACATTAGAGGCTATGCCATTGGCTGTTAGCAATCTAGATCCTGAGCTATAGAAGATTGCTGCCTTGGCAAATGCTTTAGAGGAAGAGGAAGCAAGAAAAGCAAAGGAGAAGAAGATACAGATTATGCAATTGCTCTTCCTTCACAACAAGCAATCCTTGAAGATGAGAAGTTAGAGAAATCCTCCAAGCCCAAGAGAAGGAGACTCTCTAAGACTGTGAGGGTGAAAAGAAGAAGACTTCTTTCTCCTGTGAGAGAAGAACCTCCAGCTCCAATGATCACAAGGAGTAAATATATTCAGAAGGAGGATGCTGTAAGATTCCAGCCAAAATGCTGAGGCAATAATATCTCAAAGAGCTTTGGAGCTTAAGCTTTTGGATCTGAAAATGAAACCTATTGCCGAGGTTATTCCCTACAGAAAACTAATGTGTTCTTTAGTAACTTAAGTGCCTCTGACATGGAAGATGATTTTTGTCCTCTTGTTGCTCATGTTGCTCCTATGAATTTGTTGCTAAACCTACAACAAGGAATTTGTTGTTGTTGCTACTGTTGCTGCACCCTCTCCTCCACCAGCTCAATCATCACCATCATCTTCATCTGATTCAGAAGAAGTATCAATCATTTCTACTCAAAAGGAAGAAAGTACCAATCATTTCTGCTCAAGAAGAATTAATTGTAAGAAGAAGGAAGTTATGTGTGGAAAGGAGAAGGTAAATTTGTGTGGGAAGGAAGTCATCAGCTGAAGGAGACTTGCTGAAGACCAAGTCAAGGGACTTATCCAGAAAATCAACTTACGATAGAGTAGTTCCCATCAACAACTTGGATGATTTGCTGAAAGCTGCTGAATTTCCTCACAAATTCTACTCTGACTCCTTGGTGTAAGGCCTAGAGTGCCTAAGTTCCCAAACTTGTATGAAGAACTTATTTTCTTCAAGAAGCACCCACCTCTACACATACATGTTGGACTTCATGTTGGTTCTCTTGAAGCTGCAAGAGGTAGAAGAATAGCTGCTCAGAAGGAGATAGGGGGAGAGCTATTGTTTGATCAGCTGAGAAGATTAGGCAAGGAGTCTAACCCCCTCATCATTTCTGGAAGAGGATGATATTGCCTCTCCTGACAGCATAAGAATACATGCTGAAGATTGGATCACAATAAGGCATTTGAATCTTGAAACAGAACTCTTTGAAAGGCACATTTTCTTCTTCTGTTGGACTCAAGGGTTTCAAGCCTCCGAAGCCTTTCTTTGTCAAACCATCTACCCAAGATCTACTGGCAGCCAGATAGGATAGTTCCTAGGCTACCATTTGCTGAAGGACCTTAAAACAAGAAACAAGGCTCCAAAATTTACTCTTCTTATCCCACTGACTTGAAGTCTATGACTCCTGCTGAATGGAGAAGGATGTTTAAGTATGTGGATAGGTAATGGGGGTTTGGATGAAGACTATAGAGATTGGGTGTGGTTCTCATACTGGGCTGAAAGAGAAAAAGAAGGCTCATGCTCAGGTACCAAGTATGATTTTGCTGACTCCATTACGAAGAGCACCTTATCTATTCAAGAATGGAGGACTTGGTTCCTGGAAGATTTTCTTGCTCAGATCGTGATTGTTGAAGATTGGTAATGCAAAACTACACTCCTGCAATCTACTCCTGTCAAGTGCTTAAACATGCTGACTTTGGGTTTTCAATTGGATTTGGAGGGATTTAGTTTTCTTGCCCACATCTTACTATCATTTTCTTGCTTGAAGCTGGCCTCACTGAAGCTTTAGAAGCAAGAGAAAGAGAAATCAGATGGCTGAGAGAAAAGAATGAGAAACTTCAAAGAATGATGAATCAGATGCAAGCCACTGAAGCTCAATTGCAACCACAAGCACCTCAAGTATCAAGACCTGCGAAGCATAAGAGGAGTTGTAGTCCTGTGATAGCTTAGTGACTTCAGAAAGCATCTTGTGTTCATGTCTGTATTAAACTCTCTTAAAGTCTTAAATGAATGCGTTTTTGTATCAAATTTCTTGATGTCACTACGCACGTAATTAACTGCTTAAGTCAACACAATTATCTGTGCGTGCTTATTTTACTGATCAAAAGCATTAATTGTTCTGCTGATTGACTGAAATATTCAATACTTGATTGTTCTCATATTCTCTTACCCTGAATTTATTGCTCTGTTGTGCATTTATACTTCAGAAAGCTCTGGCTACCCTTTTGATTGATGACAAAACGGAGAGTAATATAAACTAACAAAATCTGAAGTTAAGTGTTTTTCAGAAGCAAGCTTTTGTTCAGGGGGAGCAAGCATTCAACTTAAGTATCTGACAAAGGGGAAGAATTCTTTAAACTTAATCCTATTTAAATTCCCTTCAGATATTTGTAAGTTTAAGCAAATTGTCATCATTAAAAAGGGGAGAATTTGAGTCTCAAAAATATTATTAATTAATTAATAATGTTTTAAGTCTCATAATCCTAGTTTTAATGAATAACAAATTTGGTTAAAGTATTCTAAAAGATAGTACATATTCTGTTAAAGGTATTTTTAGTGTTTCAGCAACTCTCTGAAGATATGCAACCCTCCGAAGTGTGCAACCTTCTGAAGGAGAGGCACCTTTGAAGAGTCAGGACCTGCTGAAGTACTCACCTTCTAAAGAGAAGAACTATCTAAAGTGAGAAGATCTGCTGAAGATATCCTACGTGGCGTACTGGTTTCGAACAAGTAAGCCCTCTGAGGATTGCTGTTCAAGACTTTAAAGCTTTCTCAACGTCTTCTGCAAACAATCTCTCTTAAGGAAAGAATCACAGAGACCTTTGCGTAAAACTTGAATTTTACACCAGAAAAGGAAATCTTTACTTCCTAGTACCTGCAGTGTGTCAAAACTGAGTCATCACTGCTCACCTGCTCTGAAACAAAGTCTGAAGCTATCAGAAGATTGTCTCACAACGGACTTTATAACATTTAATGCTATCTCTTAACGGTGAACTCAACAATCTTCAACGGACTTATATCTAATCCTTATAAATTAGCTTCATAAAAGACTTCAATGGAAGAGAGAAGAGAGAAGATACAAGCAATACTCTACTGAAATTTCGCTTGCAAACACTCTCTGTATTTTGTACATAAAATTTACACATTCTGCGTATTACTCAGTTATTCTGTACAATCTCAATTCTATTTAAGTTAGGAGCTTTGCTTAGTTCTAAAACTTAAACAAATCTCATTGTAAACACTATAAGTGTCTGAGAGCCTGGAGAGACTTGGTGGAAGAAAGAATACTTGTTGTTGAGCCTGGAGAGGCTTGTTGTTTAAAGAATACTATTGTGAGCCTAGAGAGACTTGCTGTTTTAAATAATACTTGGTGTATGTAGAGCTTGCCAAAGGCTTGATAGAAAAGAATACTTGTAATCTCTGAGATTAGTGGAAAATCCTTAGCTGGTTGGCTTTGGGATTGGGCGGTAGCTCACAGTGGTGGGGGTTGAACCAATATAAATCTTTGGCTAAGTTCTCTCATCCCTAAACTCCATTATATTAAGTTTATACTAATGTGGAGGGTTTGAGTTTGCTGTTTTTATAACACTAAGTTGAAAAACAAGTTTTCCTGAACTGTTTTATTGAACCTGCTGAAGTTACTTCAGCAAGTACATAAATCCCAAGTTTTCAGCAAGTTATAAAAATCTCTTGAACAGGTTCTGCTTGTGAAAGGTTTCACAAAAACTGCTTAAGTTTTATAAAACTCTATTCCAACCCTCCCTCTAATGTTTCCTGTGGTTTTTACAAATACCACTGTGAGCTACGTTCAGTCCTAGTGCCAAACCTAAACCTCGATTTTCCACTAATCTTCAGAAGATTACAAGTATTCTTTTCTGTCAAGCCTCTTCAGGCTCAACAGCCAAGTGTTTAAGAATAAAGAATAATTCAAGCTAAAGAACTACAACCAGCTCAAAGCTTAAACTAAAAGATGTACAAAGAAACTGAGTAAAACTCAGGATATGAAGTTTTTTGTACAACAAATGAATATTATCAGAGTGGTTTTTACAGCGTAAAACTTTAACAACGTATGAGCTCTTTGTTCTGATAGTTCTCTATTATTGCATGAGTCTTCAAGAGCTATTTATAGCCGCAAATGAGAAGTTCATTGAATATAACCGTTTAGAGATAGCATTTAATGTTGTTAATCTCGTTGTGAGACATCTCTTGATAGCTTCTGACACAGTACAAGGTTGCAGTACTGCGCTGACTCTGTGCTGACACACTGCAAAAATTGCGTATAGCAGAGATTTTCTTTCTAGTGCATGTAATTCAAACATGCTGAAAAGTCTCTATTCTGCATGTCTCAAAATGGTAAGCTAAAAGCGTGTTGCAGAAGGCGTTGAATAAACTGAGTCTTCAGCAGAAATCTTTAGAGGGCTTCATTCTTCATATAGCTTCTGACTTCAGATGCCTTGTCACGTCGGATGACTTCAGACAGCTTCCAGCTTCAGAAGGTTTCTGGCTTCTGATACTATGACACTTCAGAAGGCTTCACTTCTTCAGACAGTAGACCACTCAGATGGGTACATATCTTCAGACAGTATGTCACGTCAGAAAGCTTCTTGACTTAAGAAGGTCACTTGCTGAAATCAGAATACACATTAAATGACATAGGCATATTTGCATTAGTGTCATTTAGTCAAATTTGTTTCTCATTAAAACTTGGAAATGAGACTCAATCATGATTTTTTTTTAGACATAGGCATAGGCATACTTGATGATATTTTTTTAGACTCAACAGAAAGTAAGGAGCCTTTTCTACAAGAGATGGTAACTTAGCATATATAGGTTATTGATGCCATGCTTTAAAATCTTGATGAAAAATTTGAATAGATAGTTAAAATTCTCAATCAAAGGCAATAAGGAACAGTTACAAGTCAACCTAAAAAAATCCTATAGAGTAAGTTAAAGCCATCATCTTTAGGAGCGGAAGAGAAATGTAAAATATAGAATATGATGGTGAGGCACCTATAGAGGATGACAATAGTTTGATAACGAGTAAGATACCAGAGTGGACAAGAAGACACTATCGCTTCATGAATTGAAAACTTACTATACATATAAGGTTTAAACCATTCTATAAACTTTCAAGGGAATTACATAACAATATTTCGGTGGAAGAAGCTATATGAGCAAGGTTGCTCTATACACAAACTGCATATACAATCTAGTTAAGAAAAGTTAAGTATTTTGCAGTTTTGAGAAGTACCTTAAAACCTCCTAGGAAGGAAGACCTTGGTAGTTTTTTTATTCATGGTCACTTTTTTGTTATCGCCTACTAATGTGTTGTGTGAATTACAACATTGATATATCCATCCAACTTGCTGATGGTTTAATGGTACATCTCACAGGGATGATAATAAGTCTCTTTGTTGGGGTGGACAGTTTGTTTTATTGTGGATTTTGTTATTGTTGACATGAAATTACATAATTGTCATGTTCACTAATGATCTTGGTAGACCATTTTTATCAATTACATGGACAACAATATACATGATCAAGGAGAGCTCGTGCTAAGAGTTGGTGACATGTGTGCAATTTTAAGGTCTCAAAGAAGAAGAGATGTGATCTATGGGAACCATAACGTGGTTATAAATTAAATCTAAGAATGTAGGCTTGAGACGTTAAACAAGCACTCCCGAGAAGCAACTCATCATCTCAGGACTTGTTCATAATATACATTGAAATTAACTAGTTAGTACTTTGGAAACAAAGAAGTATACTTAATTTATTTTAAATTTATGCCTTTTGTGATTTAATTAATAATTATTAAAAATATTGATACAGGTATGTCTGATAGACACTCCATATGGATTTGTTAAAATTAAAGAGAGAAGTTTGAATTTTGAAACTATATAACCCTGTAGCTACTTGGTTTGTAAATCAAAAGTTAAAAAAGAGGTGGAGTTACTCCACACCCTTGTATTCTCCTTCTTTACACTTTACCTTTTCTTCTTTTTTTACACTCGTGTTGCCTTTCTTCTTGTTCCAAAAGTTGCACTACCAAGTACGCCTCATTTCATTGGAACTTTTCATGATTAGTGGGTGGTTAAGATATGATTGGATAACATTCATGCCTTCAATGTTATTACTTTCAAATTTTGAAGCAACACATGACCGTATCATTTCATCAAATATGAGACATGTGTCTATGTTCACAAACGACACGACCTTGTTGTTTAAATTGTGGGTTACACAACCTCACATGGCCATTTACGTTTAATAAATTGAAATATTAACAAGTGTGTAAAAGAAACTAAAATTAATTTTTTGGGATTATGTAGCATCTAATGTTCCAAAAGCAATCATTATCACACTTTCAAATAAAAACATTCTATTTATTTGTTCCTTAACTAGTTCCCTTTCGGAACTTATTAGTAAGACCCATAAAAAATATTAGGAAATTTTAGCATTCATTTTAGAAATATTTAACAAGATCTCTAATTGTTTCATGAACTATGTAGTTTTGCAGACATCATGCCTCCTTGTGGCATGAGACGACTAAGGTTCCGTGACACTCGCTTATCAGGACCATTATGACAAGTTGGTTTAGGCAAAGTTCAAGGCTACTGAGTGCTTAAACTTAGAGAGACATTGGACGAGTTCGAACTAGCCAAGAGCTACACTAGAGCCTGACTAATGTTAGATAAGAGTATGCCCAATGCCATTCAACAATTATTATACTAGCTTGAAGTTCCCTAGCATATTTTAACAACTTCAATGGAGAGGAAGGTGAGCTTATGGTCTCCTTTTAATTGGAAAAACTAGTTCTATGACCTCTCTTTGAGCTAATTCAACATTTACGTGGATTTCGAGATCGGGGATTCAAGACTTAGGAGAATAGTTGGCATTAAATTGAGAGATAAATTATTCATACCAAAAAAATCATACAACAAATTTTTATCTCTATTTATCTCTATCATATCATCAATCACACAACACAAGTCTCCGTCTTCTATTCATATCTCTCTTGGTTGTAAACGATATTCTAGTGGTTTGTAACAATTATGATTTCTCTTAAACTAACAACTACCCTATGAATCCTTCCTCTATCATATCATCAATCACACAACACAATTCTTCGTCTTCTATTCATATCTCTCTTGGTTGTAAACGATATTCTAGTGGTTGTAACAATTATGATTTCTCTTAACTAAAAACTACCCTATGAATTCCTTACTATTTTAAGATGTTATATTTCTTCCAAAAACAAATGTGTTTTAGTTATTAAATTATCGTTGTATGTCTCATGACAGTTGTCCTAATGAAGCCTTTATTAGTTGAGGAATGTTGTCTCCTACGAATAAATTGGTATGAAATGATTATAAATCACATGTTATGATAGTTTTATTTTTTAAATAAATAAAAGATAAAATAAAGTAAATCATTCCATGATCTTACAGTAAATGTTAATTCTTTACGTTTCGTTTGAAAACCTTTTTTATATCAGAGAAATATATTTCTAACCCCCTGAAATATAGCTGAGATGTGTTTTAGTGCTTATAATACAAAATTGATGGTCCTGGTCCCCGAGAAATTGAAAATACACCAATTTAGTTCTTATGTATAGATTTTCCAGTACATTTTTATCAAAAAGTGAAAAATACTCATTTTTAGTCATTATTGATAAAAACTCACAGGAAAATACATAGGAAAATTTGCATAAAACTATACAATAAGGATAAATTGGTGCATTTTCAATTTTTCAAGGACCCAAACCACCAATTTGAATTATAGGGACTAAAAGCAAATCCCGGCTATATTCTGGGGACCAAAACATATTTACCCCTTGATATAGTTAATCAATTTAGTTATTACTAGTACGTGGATATCCAACTTTATCCAATAATTTTCTTCTTCTTTTTATATGAATTAGTAGTATAAATAAAATTAAATAAAAAAATAAAATGATTAATCAAGATCATAATTATGCCCATCATTCATTTTTTTAAAATAAAAAAAGAGAAATGAAAAAAATTAATGAGAACGTTGAATGACATTATACAATTTTGCATTGGTTGCTTCTTTGAGCATGGAGTCAAATGTTTCCTTTCATTTTTTCAATCTTCAATTGTCTCCTCTATTTTATATTTTCCTCCTTTTCTGCATACAAGACATGCACTACATTTACCATAACAATTTTTTGCATTATGAATCCAACTTATCCTTATTCTGTCTTTGTAATGGGGAAAGCATAGAAAGGTAGAGGGAAAAAGACTATAGCATTGGAGGATTTTTTTTGAGTAAACCATCACTTTAGTCCATGACTTTTTCAGAGTCGGACACTTTAGTCCCTGACTTATGGAAATACACAATTTAGTTCCCTGACTTTGTTCAACATCCATCAGTTTAGTCCAAAACGTTATATTCCATCAAGTCACTGTTGATGTGGCAATCTGACTTGTCTCCAGGGTTCAACATCCATCAATTTAGTCCCTGACTTTGTTCAACATCCATCAATTTAGTCCCTGACTTTGTTCAACATCCCTGACTTATGTGTCATCCTTCTCCTTGCACTCACCCCTCTCTTTTTCACAACCACCTCTTCTGTGCATAATATAACAACCCAGTTACTCCCAAAATCTTAGCTAATCCAATTCAATTTCTTAATTTGAGCAACAATGCACAAGCTTGAATACAATAATACATATACCCATAAATTAAAAACACCGAAACAGAAAATATAAGGAGATATATAGAGAGTGAGAAGGAGGTTCAAATGACATAGATGTGAAAAATCCATGTAGAGCAAGTACAATGAGACAAAAAGAACAACACACTCAACAAATTTGATCACTTAAAATGACAGTAGTCAAAGAATCCAATATTAATAGGTCATAAAAAATGCAAGAGTAATGTTTGAAAATTTTGAGGAAAAATAGTATGCAAGTTTATTCTATTTATTATATCGGAGGCAAGAGCCAGAGGTGGCAAAGGGTGGAGGCATAGGAGGAGGAATCGGAGGTTGTGTTGGCGTAGACTATGGAGTTGGCAAAGGTGGAGGAGTTGGAGGTGGACATGGTGGTGGCATAGGAGGTGGTGTTGGCGGGGGCCATGGAGGTAGCATTGGTGCTGGTGGAGGCTATGGAGGTGGTAAAGGTGGTGGATCTGGAGGAGGAGTTGACGGTGGGCATGGTGGCGGTTCTGGAAGAGTTGGTGGTGACTTTTAATTTAAAACTTCCTAAAGCACAAATGATCTTATGCTGTCATGCAATTAATATGCATACTTTGTCTATGGATGCAGCTAGCATGCAACTATGTACTCTAGATTAATTAAATAATCCATGAGTTGTGATGTTTCAACCATGGAGGTGGGCTAATAATCATATAATATAGAGGGGTGAGTGCAAGGAGAAGGATGACACATAAGTCAGGGATGTTGAACAAAGTCAAGGACTAAATTGATGGATGTTGAACAAAGTCGGGGACTAAATTGATGGATGTTGAACCCTGGAGACAGTCAGATTGCCACATCAACAGTGACTTGACGGAATATAACATTTTGGACTAAACTGATGGATGTTGAACAAAGTCAGGGACTAAATTGTCTATTTCCATAAGTCAGGGACTAAAGTGTCCGACTCTGAAAAAGTCAGGGACCAAAGTGATGGTTTACTCATTTTTTTAGTGTTGATATTGAGTGTTGTTGCTAGATAGAATGGAAGAAGAAACGTTAAACAAAGAGAAAAGAGAGACTGAATAAGATAGATAGAGTTTGGCTTGAGATGATAAAAAGGAGAGGAATTCACTCAAATGTGGCAAAAAAGATAAAATCATTAACTCCCTCATTTTAGCCTCCATTCCTAATATTTCTTATGATGTTTTAGCTGATACACTTGTTCCAAATGAATTAGAGTCTCACTTTGTGAAAATTTTCAATTCCCTCTGTCTAAAATCGTAAACCTTATCCATATAATTATTATTTCTTTTAATAAAATAGGAAAAAAATTCAAATTAAAAAATATCTTGGGATGAATGGGTACCGTAGAAGTGGAAATTTTCTCACCACTCACAAGCAAAAATGTACACCTACTTCACATTACAATACTAAAAGTAATAGGTCTTTTTTTATTGAAGTCTAAACAATATAGGATATAAAACTTTGACACCCCATATTTCTAGGGTGGTGAAAGGTGTGGAGAGGACTGAGACAGAAAGAAAACATAAAACGAAGAGAGACAAAGTAAAGATTGATAATTGATGTGATGAGAAATAAAAAGGGAGATACAAAATAGATCGTGATAGACTATGCACATGGACCTGGTTACAAGATGGATGCTGGATTAATAAGGAAAATCTGGCTCTTCAAGATCGCGACTTGGAAGGTTGTGCATCGTGATAAATCGGTTACAAGACGTAAGATAAATTGGCTAGTTGAATTTGACATCAAGATTCATCATTTTTCAAGTTCACAGTATGGGAGGGGTTATGTACCATTTAAAGTCGACTCATTGCTTGACCATTGAATCTGGATACCGATCAATTACTTTAAAAGTAGACCAACCTATGGTCAGCAAGAGATCCCTCGAGATATCAGGCAAGGATCATGATCCATTACTATCAAATTTACGTCCAAAACCAATTAAACATGCGAGGACAAGCATGAGTTATTCTAGGGTATAATTAATATTGATAGGCTCCAATCAAAGATATGACATTAATGTTATTTGGGTCCTACTAACGAGTGCTCTAAGGGCACTGGTTAAGGATCCATAAACAGAAGGTTTTTATTGGAAATTACAGTATTGGTTGAATCTATTACATTAAATGTTACACACTATAATAAAAACTTTCTATTTTTGGTTCCTTAATAAGTGTCCTTAGGGCACTCATTAGCATTTCCCATGTTATTTAACACCCAAACCATTATATAAAGGACTTGAGGTCTTAGGAGAAAATAACACATTCTTAGTCTAGGGATTAGATTTTGTTGCTCTAGAGATGTTCCACTAGGTTGACCAAGTTTTGATCTTATAAGAATAAATAAAGAAAAGAGATGTGAAAGATGAGAATGTGAAAAAAATTGTATTTATTGTACCTATATCATTTTATTACATTCAATGTCACATCACAATGTTACTCAACCGTGCATAATCCCATCTTATGTGGGAATTGGATTCTCTCCAATCATCTGCCTCTCCAACAGAACTTTGTTACGGAATAGTTAGGAATTAGAATAGTTTTAAAAACCAGATCGAACCGGCCCGTTTAACCTAAAATACCGGTGTATTTCAGTACCGGTCGAACTAGTAAAAAACCGGTGTCTAAAAACCAGTTGAACAGGTCTTTTTAAAAAAACTCAATTTTATTTTTAATCTAAAATATTTTTAAGATAAATAAAGATATATTATTTGAGAACTACACATAGATATCTATTATTTTATCAATTATTACTATTTTTTTATCTTTAAACCTTATAATATAGTTATTTATACAAATTTACAACTTTATATATCTTAATTTCTTATAATTACGTGTTATTTTATTAATTAAAATATTATATAATATTAAAATATATATTTAATTAATACCGATTCGACCACGATTGAACCATTGAACCGTGAACCGGTACCTTTACTTGTTCAAATTATCGGTCTGGTTTTTAAGTATTGGAATTAGTTATAAAATCACTAAGTAACTATGTCTAGCTAATTTACAGTTAAATTTATGAGTAAAACGTCATTTCAGTCCTGAAACTGTTAGTCGCTGTCATATTAGTCCCTGAATGGGCAGAAATTAAAAAAACCTAAAAACCTAAACTGCAAAACCTCCCTTCACGTTGAGTCCTTTCTGTTAAGGGGAGTCAATTAACGTCGTTAGTTGTGCATAGTGGCACGTTAAAGTCCACACTGGCAGTCTACGTGTACCACGGTTGAAGGAGAAGGACTAAATTGAACCTTTGGGCAAAATACAAGGACCAAATTGAAAGTAGGGAAAACGTTTATCTTTCCTGAAATCAACATTTCCCCCATTGTTACCTTCCCCAATTTTTTGGGTTAAACCCTAGTTTTCTGCGCAAAAAATGGCTGGAAGAAGCTCTCAATCACAATTTGATGATGAATCTAATAGTACAACGAGATCGAGGGGAGTTAATAGTGGTGGAGGCAGTGGAAGACCCATCCGATTCTGCAACTGTGGGAGGAAAGTTGCGCTTCGCACCTCCAAGACACAAAGAAATCCTGGTAGAGCATTCTACACCTGTGCACTGGAAAAGGTAAATTGTAGCCTACTCATTGCTTTTATTAAGTTGTAAACCAACTTAGATACAATTTCTCCCACCTATTGGTCCTACCTTAAATCGGAAATTTTGCAGGATGATCTTCTAAGATGCGGGTACTTTTCGTGGGTTGATGAAGAAAGTGATATGATTTCAAGTGATGGAAATAGAGCTACAAAGGATGAATTTTGGAAAATTAAAGCTTTTAAGAAAGATTGACAATTTGCAAATTGAGGTGAAGGGATTAAGGATGGGGTTCAAACTTCTTAGTATTGTCCATGTAGTTTTCATGATGCTGTTAGTGCTTTTTTTTGTTTTAATGTGTAAATGGTTGTAGTGCAGTATAATACAACCATTCCATGTACTGCTATTCTTAGTTTTTGATTGTAATGATATGAATGGCAATGAAATTAGCATTTGGCTATCTTTGGTGCTTTGGCTCTGACTTTGTTTAAATTGTTTTTCATTTGGTTTAGGTGTTAATTAATTGCACTTGTCATGAATAAGCAATGTTGCAGTAGCATATTTAATAGAAATAAAGTCAAGGTTTCTTGCACAACTTAAATGAATGGATCTATAAAGACATAGGCCATGTGTAAATCCAAGCAGTTTGTGTGCTGCATGTACAAAATGAAATAAAGACCATAATCCCTGCAGTATGTATTCTGCAGTTACATAATTTCTCAAAAAAGATCTAAGCACCTAAACTATTACATGATTCGTAGTAGCATAAACCAGTAGCATGAGCTATTACATACTTTCAAAAAAGAATCCAAGAACCTAAATTGTGCAGTCAATAATGCTTTGAAGCCTAAACAAAAAAAAGGACTATTTCAGCTCTGATGGATTGGTGGTGGTGGAGCCCTGTATCTTGGAGTTGGCATGAATGTCATGTTAGTGCCCAATGGATTAGCAGCAGAGGTAGGTGATGCAGTTGGAATTGGCTGCCTTGTTACACCTCTAACAAATGGAGGCCTAAAACGAAGATTGGCTGGTTGTGTTGCAACTTGTGGTTTGGCAGCTGAATGTGGTGGAAAGGCAAGTGGTCTATATGGTGCCTACAAGCAAAAAAAAAAAACATGCTGTTAGAAATCTGAAATTTCAAAAACCAGTTTGAAATTTTGGAAACATTGTTGTTTGGTCACAGTATTACCCCCATGGTCATAGTTGGAGGTTGAGTTCTGGTTGTGTCAGCTGTGGGTGTGAGACTAGGATGACCCAGTTGCTGCAAAATGAAAAGTTCATTATATAGCAATTTCAATTACAATTCTAAACTAAATAGAGTTAGAAAGTACCTGAGAGTTGTTGTCATTCTGTGAGAGGTCAAGTTGTGGAGTTGGTTGTGATTGGGAAATGTCAATTTCAGATTGAGGCCCCTGTGCACTTGCAGCAGAATCTGATGGAGTTTGGTTTCCTTGAGTTTCCTGTGTTGTAGGCTGAGATGGCTTCCATCCTCTAGGTTTAGGGATGCAACCATGATTGTGACAATTTCTAACATTGTGATTTTGGTTTCCACACCTAGAGCAGATGCATTGAGGGTAAGATCTCTTTAATTTACTGTTCTGCACAGCTTGCTCATTGCCATCTTTCCTCCTTTGTTTTTTGGGTCTGCCAGGAGCTCTTTTGATGGGAGGTGGAGTAGGCTTGTCATAATTGGTCTGGGTCCAATACTGCTCTCCTTGGGTGGGCTTCACAAAATATTGGTAGGTAACATATAGGAACCCATTGTAAGCCATCCATGACAATAATCCTCTGGTTTCTGATTCTTGTAAGCAATAGTTGCAACAGCATGCATGCAAGGAATTCCTAAAACAAAAAATGGCATCTGATTACATATCTTAATAGAATTAATGGGTTATAAACATATAAGTACAAGTAATTTACCTGTTAGTTGCTAGTACCTACAGGTGCAAGTTTGAGCACTTAAATTGACATCAACTTTGGCTAACCATTGTTGCACTTCATATCTATTTCCATCACTATCACCTGACCACACTGGCATTACTTCGTGCATGGCAGGAATCAACCCCTGCATCAAAGTAAAAGATACCATGACAGTCCATTCAATCATAATTCACAAAATCATATTGGTCCCTGTAACCAACAACTTACTACCAAATTAGTCCCTATAACAACTAACCACTTATCAAATAAGTCCCTATAAGAACTAATCACTTATCAAATAATTCCCTAAACCTATCCACAAGTTATATTACACCACAGGAGACTTGCCACAGCAGGTAAAATGCAAAACAGCGGCAAATAAACATGCAAAACATTGCCATAAGCACATGCACGTAAAATAAAATGCAAAAACAATATACCTTTTGCATATCTGAAATAAAGTTCCACTGGTTTTGGATGTAGTCTCCTAGGTCTTCATGTAACAGAGTAAGGAACCATTTCCAATTTTCCTTGTTCTCCACATCAACAATGGCATATGCTATCACAAAAATGTGATTGTTAGCATCCTGTCCTACAGCAGATAGAAGTTGTCCCCCAAAATAGCCCTTCAAGAAGCAGCCATCCAAACCAATTAAGGGCCTGCACCCTGCCAGAAATCCTTTCTTACATCCATCCAGACAAACATAAAATCTCTCAAATTGAGGTGGTGCATCAGGTATTGGTATAACATCTAGCTTAACTGTTGAGCCAGGATTACTTCTTAGGAGCTCATGAGAGTAGTCCCATAGTTTCCCATATTGTTCTCTTTCACTCCCTTCGACCAATTTTCTTGCAGCCTTGATGGACCTAAACACCTTTGTATCATCCAAGTAAACCCCATACTCTCTTTTCATGAAGTCAAAGGCTTCTGTGTATGTTAGACCAAGTTGTTCCCTAAGTTTTCCAACCAGTCTCTGAGTCACCCATTTGGTGGTTGCCTGCTTATTTCTGAAACCCCTAGCACAACTGTGTTCTTCCTTAAATGTCTTGATTTGGAAACTCTTGTTCACACTACTCCAGCTGCAGAATATTTCCCAACAACATTCATCAACCTTGCATTTTGCTCTAGCTCGAACTTTATCATTTTTACCCACTTTATCTCCCTCCCATAGTGGATAGTGAAGTCTTTAACAGCTTGCTTAAACTTGACAAAAGTTTCAAACTCCATCCCATATTGTAGACTAACAGATCCAAATCTAACCCCATCATTAAATTGAGGAAAGATTGGCCTTTCAACCCTTGAAGTTTGTTCATCATCACTGCTAATAGGAGACCTTAACTCCTCAGATTTGTAGCTGCGTACATCTTCCTCAACTTCTTCATCATCAATCTGCATTGATGCTACTACAACTTCAAAGTTCTCCACTGGTTGTGCATCTTCATCATCATTGTCTTGGTCACTCAATTCCTCACTACCATAGTCTGTCTCATCCGAGCTCATCATGTCATCAGAACTTTGTGCCCTCTTCCTTCTTATACTAGACCCAGAACCCATTTCAACTTCTACTTCCTCATCACTAAAATTGCTTCCATTGTCTTCTTCAGGTATGGGCAAGTCATTATGATCTTCAACAGCAGCATCCCCTACAAGTTCACCTTCAGCAGGAACATCCATACCCCCCTCATTGGTCTCTTCAGCTCCTACATTTTGCTCATTAACAAAACCTTCTTCATCATTGCCAACAAGATTTTCAGCTACTTCATTTTCCTCATGAACAAAACCTGATTCATCTTTTTCTTTAACATTTTCAGCTCCTTCCTTTTCACCTACATCAGCCCTGCTTTTAGAGAATGTTGGGTTTTCCACCACAGGGTGCTCAATAAAAACTTCAATCTCCCCATCATTACGCATAGAAGCAATGCACATGTCAAGCACATCTGTATCACAGTCCCACCTCAGCTCCCTCAAACCATCTTCCAGACTTTTTTCTGGGGATAACCAATAACAATGATCTATCCTGCGATAATGGTGTAACTTGCATAAGTCAATGATCATGAACCTATTAATATAATCTGAATCAAGGTCCTCCCAAACATCCACTTCACCCCCTATGTAATCAAGCTCATTGTCTTCATTCCTCATCAACTTTCCTCCATGGTGCATGATCATTGTTACTAACCTAGACATCCTGTACAAGTACACATTACAAGTAATATTACAACCTTGATTAAAGCTTTTTAAACCCATAAACCAGTAAAACAGAGACAAAAAAGATTACTAAAAGAACTATTACACTTAATGGACCACCACAAAACCATTAAAAAAAGAAACCTTCTCTCACGGGACCACACATCCATTGCATTAGAAATTATCTTTTACAGTAAAAAATCACCGGCTATGAGACACAAGAAAAATGAAAAGCAGAGGACAAGAACGCACCTTTCAAACCGTTTGATTGCGATATGAATGAGAACATGAAATCACCACACCTTCTCCTCACCAAGCAAACAGGCCACGCAGCAGGAGAAAACAAGTACAAATGGTAATGGAGTTTTCTTGCAGTTAGGGTTTCTTACCTTGGAGGTTTACTGAAGCGGGTGGCAAGGCAAGGGAAGGTAAAAAAGGTGGGAAATTTTAGAATCAACCCAAAAGACGTTTTCCCTACTTTCAATTTGGTCCTTGTATTTTGCCCAAAGGTTCAATTTAGTCCTTCTCCTTCAATTGTGGTACACGTGGACTGCCAGCGTGGACTTCAACGTGCCACATATGCACAGCTAACGGCGTTAATTGACTCCCCTTAACAAAAGGACTAACGTGAAGGGAGGTTTGCAGTTTCAGGGTCTTTTTTTTTAATTTCTGCCCATTCAGGGACTAATATGACAGCGACTAACAGTTTCAGGGACTGAAATGACGTTTTACTCGTTAATTTGTGCTAGAGAGACAAGTTGCTAGAGAGAATATTTATACTCTTAGGTGCTTGAAAAAAAAAAAAAAACAGATTCACCAAACAATCCATGGCAACCATTTGTTCATTCCAAGCACATTAATAGACCACTTCCAAACCAAACCACAAGCACAACTGCACAACAACATAAATCGCACTATTTTCCGCCTCAGCCCGCGAGCCCTCGTTCTCCATTATTTTGTTATTATTTGAAATATATGGATTTGGGCTAAAATGGTTATTGGGCTAAGTTAGAATCCAGCACTAGTTTATTTTGACTTTAATCCTTTCAAAAAAAAAATCCTAAAATGCTCTCTTGTTTTGATGCATGTTAGTAAAGTATATTTAAAAAATAGAAACAATGCTTTTTATGTCAAATGAGAAATTTAAAAAGAAAATCATTTTAAACTGCATAATAACCAGTGAGAATGACTGAAAAAAGATTTTATCTTCGACGTTATTTAATCTTTCAGTTATCTTTAGTAGAATGTTGATCTATAGTGGGCTAATTCCTATTGGCCTAAACTAAATTTAATTGTTGGTTAGATTAAGCATTTTTTTCATTGATATATACTATACTTACTTATGGGCCTAATGTACGGATTTAAGCAACAAAGTTCGGGAACTTCCCAAATCTTGCGAAGGCAATACCCAAAGCTAAACTATATTCATGTTTGAATGAGGAAATTTTCCTCTAAATAAATTAGACATGTAATGTGTTAAACAAAATAATTTTCTCACAAGTGGGATAAAAGCATTTATAAAGATGGAATCCGTACTATTTATCAAACCACATTATGTATAATATTAGTTTTGTGGGATATCATTAAATGGTTAAATAAAATTTTATTGAAATTTCAAAGGCACTAATTGTACATTTCATAAATCATTCTCAATTGACGACATTTGAAGACATGCTTCTCTTTCCGGCAAAACTGAATATATTTATTATATGTGTTAGAATTATTACTTGGCATATATAATATTTGGTGAACTATAGATATTATTCCAGTAACTGAGGCGATCCTGCTCGAGAATTAATCACAATCAAGACTCTTATATAACTTCATAATTTTGTGTTTGGATGAAGTAATTTGAAATTACTCGATTTCATGTGTTAGAATAGTAAAAAAAAATATCAAATGACAAATTGGATGAATTTTAAATGATTGAAAATTTCAACATTTATTTGTTATTTTTAATTTTTTAGATTATTATTTACAATATCTCTCATACTTATAATTCACTCAACATTCTCTATCACAAATTTGGAAATTTTAAAATTCTTCGTTCCAACTCACTAAAGTGTCTAGTGGAAATTGAATTGAGAAGCTCTATCCATAATCTCAGTCTTTATTTACTTTCATATATATATATATATATATATATATATATATATATGAGGAGAAATCAAATTACACGCAGCGTAAGTTACACCAACTATTGTACCGTTAAATAATTTTTTAACAGATCATGGTATTGAGTAATTCACCGTTGGATTGAAAGTTACTATCATACATATATATATATATATATATATATATATAATGTTATTATGTTTCATTCAACCCCAAAAAGTTGGAAAAAGAAAAAACCGACATGATACGTGTTTCAAGTTTCAAAGTGGGAAATAGATATGTACAGGCCACTTCTACTTTGGTGGTGACTAGGCCCGTGGACCACACACTAACAAATTTGACCCAAAAACAATTACAATACCAAAAAGGCCCAAGGATTGAGATATGGTTACAATTTACAAGTTCAATCATGACCGGGGTCCAAAAGAAAAGTACAATCATGTCTAAGGAGCGGTGCAGCAGAATAAAGGTAGGAATTAACAACGTGAGGGGCACGCATGAATGAGTCTGTGAAAGAAGAAATGTCTCTGTAACTAGCTTTCCAAAATTTAAAAACTTGTCCAAAATATATAAGCTCTGATCGAGTTTATCATAATCAAAATAACAAGTCACATCAATAAATAATAATTCTTCATAAGACAACTTTTCTCACAAGATCTTTTGTTAGATTAGAATTTTGTACCATACACGTACATTATGCTCCTATCATATACTTTCGGTACATAGAACTTGGCCTAGCCAAATTGATACATGTGCTTTGACTTCTTCCTCAATTGCCTTTCGGCTAGCTGAACCTGAACTAATTCATCTATGTAATTGGATTGTATTTTGGGAAAACATTGATTTCTGAATTTACTCATGTTTGCTCCTAAAGCAACATGATTTAAGTATGCATAAAGCTCCTCTAATTGCAATAAGGAAGAAAAGCCTTTGTACAAAGTAAATGTGGCATTGTTAAATCATCTTTTGACTGGTTGTGTTGTGTCATTATCTTTTATTATTACAAGGAGGCCTTGTTGACACTTGGCAACAAAATTGGCAGGCCCAATGCAACGGCATCGTCTCCATTTTCTATATATTTTATTCTTGTCTCAATCTATGCTATACAGATTCATGCATCTTAATTTCTTAATTCTTCCCAACTTTTTCTACTGAAATACAAATCTTGCGTTCACAAATGTTAGTCTCGATATATCAAACTATATAGATTAATTTTTGTTTCCATCCCTTTCTCATATCTTATTGGTTTTCCTTTTTTATTATTTTTCTCATTAAGGCTTTGAAATGCATTTTTTTTAATTAATATTTTCAAAGAAAATTTTGATCTTGAACAAGACTTTTGCTCCGAGATTTCTACTTCCAAATTTGGACATGAAATTGCAAAATGCTGCACGAGATCATCATGACTTGGTCATTTTGAAAGTAAATACCCACATATAACAATTTTATAAAATGTTTTACTCACAAAATTCAAATCTTATCTCACCATTCTTCACCCCATTTTGTGTTTTCATCACAATTAAATTAAGAATGGAATTATTTGTAATGAATGTCAACCAGAATTGTTACAACATATTATGTAACACACTGATCTTCTTAGCAAATTGATTGAAATATTTTAATGTGTGAGACTCATCATGTAATTGATTTTCAACTAATTATAGGAAATTTGCTAGAAAGAGTGTGTCGTGTTATGGAGTATAACATTACATTTTTCATATTTGATTCCCTGCTTAACTAAGAATCTAATGATGCTTTTCACTAATGTCATCAACTAATTTCATATTATAATTTGTATATTTTAATATCATTCATTGACAAGAATTTGTGAGGGAAAAAAGAGTTACTTCCCAATGTTATATCATGACAAGAAAAAAAAACAGTGGATCGAAATAATGCTAAACTAGCACTGTTTGGTTTGTGATTGTTAATTTGGCCTAAATAGGGTCTAGCCAGTTGTACAAAGGGAGTGTTTAAACCATATATTTATTATTAATTGTTGATGGGTCAAGTTCAAATCAACAACTTTTAGCACATATAGAAGCCAAATAAAATCATATACACTTTGCCAAATGAAATGATTCCTTGTTTTCAAATTCATATATCTTTCTGCCCATCCAAACTTCAATCCAGGGGGTATCCCGGTATGGATCTCGCCCACTGCAACTGATTTGGTATGTTTGCATCTTTGACTAATTAGATTAGATAAATAAAAATAATAATAATAATAATAATAATAGTGTGTCCTTTTCTTTATGGTATAGTGCAATGAAATGACAGAATATGCACATAATATTCATGATCCAATTTAGGAACAAAAAATTTAAAATAATATTGCTCAATATATCCAATTTACTATATAAAGCTACCCCGACCCTTGATTAGAATTAAAAATCCTCATAAGCATTTGGTTAATTTATACGGTGCAATGACATGAAAACTTATGACTCGATTCATTTAATCAACATATATTTTGAAAATTTATGAGCTTGTAAGCTACTTGTTTTAATTTGTGGTTGATGTACCAACGGAATTGGTTCAAGTGGTATATGTTTGATTCTCCTTAAGTAAGGTCTCGGATTCGAGTATTGTGAATGGAAAAAATTCCCGCTGGGAAAGCTAGTCCTACCATGATGTGGATGTTGCCGGCTTTAACAGAATTTTTGTTATTGATCATATTGTTAGTACTGTTCTGTTTTTCTTTTTCTTGGGTATACGTCAGTAGAATTGATTTCTACCTCGACGATTGGTGACTCTATTTTTACGAGTCAACTAGTTGCTATTTAATTTAATGATGCATATTAATTATTAATTTATTCGGTAGCATAATTCTTGAACAAAAACCCCTTATACTAACTTGTGAACTTGAATTAGTTGATGTTAGTTTTTCATAAAATAATCAAAATATCACACAATTTGTCAAATAAATTAATATGTTTTGGATTCTAGAACCTCGGATAGGTTGGCAACTTTTTTGCAACTTGCCAAATGTGTCGAGAAGAATCTTTCTGTACGTACATGCTGGAATTTTAACAAGAACATTTTGGAAATAATTTTTTTTAAGATGATAAGTATTCTCTACGAGAGACAATCATGTTTAAGTTAGATAAAGTATCTATGAATAATAAAGTTTTCACCTCTGAGTATCTAACACAATTACATACCCATAACACAAACTCAAGACAATTACTAATTAAGCGGAACGACCTTTTATCAGCTTATTCTTATGTGATTTAAAAATAAGTATGCAGTTAGGGATTTGCCTATGTTTCACATTGCGAGAGGATTTACTTTTTAAAGAATAAAATGTGAGAAATAACGGTTGATATATTAACATTTATGATAAAATATGTGTGCACATATACATATGAGTTTTTCAAAATCTCGATGATATTTTATTTAATGATTATAATTTCACATTTTGTCTTCTAAAATATAGCTTTCACACCTTAGTCAAATCATCCACCAATTAAATTATGTTGTGATTGTTAGAGCCTAAATATATTAAATTGAATGATTTAATAAGTAAATTAAGTTAAGTTAAATAGCTAGCTTGGCTATAAATATTTAACTTTTGATTTGTCATCAACCTGTATATTTTAAAATTCAACTAGCAAATATTATATTCTATGTATTGCATAAGTACTTATATGAAAATTTTCAGTATGCACGTTAAATGAAACATTTGAAGTATTACTTAAAAATTATGAAAAATATAAATCTCATAAATAATTTTTAAAAAAGAACATTGATATTATTTTATATGAAAACTCATAATGAATGTTATAATATGAGAAAAACATATTTTTTATAAGAAAAAATTACGAAATAGTTTTATAAGAGGAGACATGGCCGGCTCAAGGGGGAGGTTAATAAAGCAATGACTTTAGGCTTTCTCATTACAAGATCTCAAATTTTTTATAGGTATATATTTTATATATTAAAATTAATAATATTTTTAAATCAAATATAAAAATATTATTAACTATTAGTTGAAGATAGTAATTAAAAATATTTTTTGTTTATAAAAAATAGTTTTCTCAATTTAACTAACTTTCATTTGTTAAAAATATATATTATTTTTTTAAAAAAATAGATATGTTATGTGAGACTTTTTATTTCTTATGAATAGGTCCTCATTTTATAACTTATCCTAGGCTTATAGAAGGATTAGGCTGACACTGAACATGTATTATGATTATATTACTCTAGAAAAATGAGGACTGAAATTTATTGTGTAAGAGTTTACTTGAGTCCTTTATAAGTAGAATTTTTTTTTTTTGATAAAAAAAAGTGAGAATTCATATTTAACTATTAATTGAAAACAACAGTTGGATCGATTTTATATAATTTCATATTTAGTTATTGTATATAATTAGAATTTTAATTGATGGTCACAAGTCAAAACTCATCATTTTTTTCTATTAAAATAAATCTTTAGAGGAGAAAATTTTTTAAACTTTGATAGTCGGCTTTTTATAGAAATATTTGCATATAAGTTGCTTATACAAATTGTGCAAATTAAATTAAATAACCATCGTTATATCATTATTTAAAATGGAAAATAATAACCATTATATTTATGTAAGACTTAATTAATAATTTTGCACCATTCAATAATGTTATATAAAATTCAATTTTTACTCATCTAACATTGAATTACATGCATATATCTAATTAGTAAATCTTGTAAAATGTAAACAATGATAAGAATACAATAAAATAATCATATAAGAATATAATCAAACAATATTTTTCTTTTTCTACCTTCTCAAATTGTATTTGAACATGACCCTAATTTTGGATTTAATTCTTTTAAAGTGAGGGACATACTTTAAGATAAAGTGTAAGGATGTCCGTCCCTTATTATAAGATCCTCTCAACTGTTTCACATAATTTAAAAAAAATTAGTTAATGTATTGGTCTTTTAAAAAAAGTAATATTCCGAATATACCCCTATTTAAAAGTCACTATATTTTAGAGACATTAATTGTAACATGGTGGAAGATTCCAAAAGTCACTTTCCAATGGTGTAGTTGAGCATGTAGGTAAAACTTCATTAATTTTTCACACTCATCAATATATGGGGAATAAAAGAGTTGAATATTAATGAAGGGCAAATATGAAAAAAATAATTAATTTACCTAAAAATCTACAAAGGGTCTTATATTAAGGGACATCCAATTCTTTTAGAATGGGTCTTATAAATAGGTACGGAGGGAGTAATTAATTTAAAATCAATGGTTAAAATTAGGGTCTCCTCTTAATCGGTGCCTTAAGATTATTGATTAAGGAACCCATAAATTAATTATTTTTATTAAGATAATGATATTTAATGTATTTATAATATTAAATATTAGACTTTCAAATAAAAACTTTACATTTTTTCCTTAATTAGTTCTATAGGGGAATTCATTAGCATTTCTCTTAAAATTATACTCCATTCATTCCTATTTATAAGGCACAATTGACTACATCACACAAATCAATAAAAGTGGTTAAAACTGATCAATTTTATTGGGATTTTAAAAAATAGTTTAACTTTCTAATTTTACCAATACCATGATCTGTCTTCACTATCATTTGATAGTTGGAAAGATATTAAAATTAATAAAAATAAATAAAGTATATAATGGTAATAAGTTCTAAGTAAATTATAAAAAAAATATAAAAATTTTTAAAATATGTCTTATAAATAGGAACGGAGGGAGTAATAAAATATATGTATATATAAAATAAACTATGAAGTTATTAAAATTTCAACTTCTAATTTTTAATTAATCATTATAATTTCATATATACGATTCAAATCTGAAAATTTTTGAGAGATTAAATTCATTTAATTCCCTTAAACGACGGTTTAGGAGTTTGAACCTAGCTAAATAATTAATAAAGAAAACAGCTCACTTCCTTAACCACTAAACCACTTTCTCAATAATATACAGTAATTTCATACCATGGTTAGAAAAACTGGACCGAACCGGCTGGTCGAACCGGAAAATCGGTGAACCGGTCATGTGTCTAGTCTAAATAAATCATTGAACTGCTCAGAAAAAAAAAACCGGTCAAGAAACGGTTAAACCGGTTAATAACCAGTGAAAATCGGTGTCAGAAAAAACTAGTTGAACTGGTTTTTTAAAAAAAAATCATTTTTTTATTTTTTTATTTAATCTAAAATATTTTTAAGATAAATAAAAACATATATTTAATAATTACACATAGATATATATTATTTTACTAATCATTATTTACTTTCTTGTCTTATAAAACTTATAATAAGGTTATTTATACTAATTTAAAAATTTAACTATTTTAATTTCTTATATTTTTATATTATTTTATTAATAAAAATATTATATGATATTAAAAATATATATTTAATTTATACCGGTTCGACCACGGTTCAACCACAGTTGAACCATTAAACCGTGAACCAGTGCCTTCATCGGTTCAATTATCGGCCCGGTTTTTAAAACATTGTTTCATACAAACAAATTTACACACATAAATTAAACGGTTTTTTCTAACACATATGTAACATTGCACAAGAAAATAAATTAAAAGTGAAAAAGTTTTATTAAAAAATATAACATTTAATATTATCAATGTATTGAATGTTGATGATTATATTTTCCAATAAAATTTTTCTACTTGCGGATTTATTATCGTGTGCAATTAATTAGAAAAACCCTAAATTAAATAACATAATGAGGGTTCATTAAACTAGTAGGATTAATAAATTGGAAAAAAATTGTATTCAGATCCTGTTATAGTAAACTTTTATGCTATTTTTAGGTAAGTTTTATAAATATCATTAACCTAGCTATGTCTAGGTTTTTATTCCGGTTCAAGCAACTTTCATGTCCCCCCTCCTCGGGTAAAAGACTATACTGTTCTTGCACGTGTATATTATAATATTTCTAGTTTTCTACTGCTATATATTGGTACGTCACTAGCTACTACATATTTTTGTCTAGCCAATCTTCATGCTCAAACTACCTCTAATATAATATGCTGTTAATGATCATCCAAATTCTCTTTATTTTTAATTAATCATTGTTTTTAGTTGGAGTACATGAATCTAATGGTACTCGGGTCAATTTGGATCAATAAATTATTCATAATTGTACGTGTCACGCTTTCATTTATGCATATAGCTAGTAAGCTCCATGTCCATAAGTCGCTCTCAAATCAATTAATTAAACTATATATACATGTTGTCGTGATAGACGTGAACAAAACACACTATAGAGTAAGGTGTTGAAATATATATGTAGGCACTGCCGAGTTGCCAACCATTGGATATTAGAATATCCCATGTACTTGTGCACCATATATATACCCAATTAGTATAGAGGACAATTAATTAATTTAAGAATTTAATTCGAGTTTAATTAATTAATTACACTTACAGGACCCCCACACATAAAAAAACTAAATTGATTAGTGATTACCAGTGCCATTTTCATTAGTGGATGGTCTCACTTAATGTATGCAAATGGATATATATGATATTTTTGTTCTAAGTCTAATATATATATATATATATATATATATATATATATTGCTTTCTTCTCAACATTCATTGCATCTTTCTCTCAATATGTGAATGTATCATTTAATTATTTGGGTTTGATCGAGGGGTAAAAACTAGGGGAATAATTCTAACCAAATGTTGTCGTTTTCGGATCAAGATGGTTTCCTTTTATATGGTGGATTTTATTGCAACTTGGAAACTTCGAAAATCGTTCTATAGCAACTTAACAACTTTCATATATTTTATGCATCCCCTTCTTTTCTGGTTTTAAATTTGTGTGTCGTTTTGTTTATTTGATAGTTGAGTTTGTTTTTCAGTATAGTTTGGTTTGGTTGTTGAGTTACACATACGATAACCTTTTGACTACAGCAACATGCAAGAACATTACCCGGTATAAGGGATATATAAAAGTAGAATTAGTAATTCGGACTATCTGACCTGACACGATATGGGTAGTTGGTTTTATTGGACTGGATTAAAAAGTTTTATAGTTATTTGGACTTTTAAAATAAGTGCACGGGCCGGTCCGACATTTTTGCAGGTAATCCATTTTTTTTTTTGGGCTACCTAGCATTTTCAAGAGTTTTTGTGGACGGCTGGCTTTATCGGGTTGAGGTAAAAAAACCCGGAAGTTATCTGGACTTATAAAATAAGTGTCTGAACCCTACACTTTTGCAGGCCAACCCAGTCGGGCTAGCCCATTTTACCTGGGTCTGAATCAGCAGGAATGGACTCGGGTCGGGATCGGCTTGACGAAGCTTGAATCCGAGTTGAACCAGGGGGTGTACCTGCAAAGGGACACCGACGCCCAAGTCAGATATATAAAACAGTCAAAGTGATTGACTAAGTGAGATTGCATACCTTATGAACTGTTATCATTATGTAATTATAGGGGTTTTCCCTGTATAAATGTGGTAAGTGGGCATATACAAAAAGGGGTAAGTTTGCAGGTATTTGTAATAATGGCAGATATAATAATAGATATTATAATTATATTGTTTAGGGGCCATTTAGGTTATTAGGCCTTAGGTTTAGACCGTAACAAAAGCCCCCCAGCTCAAGTCGACTTGATGAAGTTGGCTTTGAGCTTAAGTATTTGTCTGCGCGCTGGGACGACATTGGCATTTGAGGGGGTGTTTATGTAGACGTATGTACTTTGGACGAGACGGCTTGCCTGCGGTTCGAGTAGAACTATCTCAACGATGTCGCCGTTCGAGACGAGTCTCTTACTTGATTGTTGTGGTTTGAGATGAGTTTCTAATGAACTGCTTCGAGACGAGTCTCATATGGTGATTCGAGACGAGTCTTTTTCAGGATGAGCCGGGACGAGTTTTTTTACAGTTAATCCGTTATGATGTTTCATTTTTCCTGAAACGTTTCAGTTTCTTATGACGCTTCGCCTTTCGAGTGACGTGTCGCTTTCTGACAAGGTTGTGACGATTTGACTTCTTGGGCCGTAGAAAGTTATGGGCCTTTTCGGTCCTATAAATAAGGGATCAGTGGTGAGAGCTACCACTTTTGCATCCGATCCTTAGTTTCTTTCTGTGAGTTTGCTTCCTCTGAGAGAACGATTCCCAGAAACAGAACTGTCTCTGTGTGTTATTCTCAAATCCAAATCCGACTTTCAGGTATTTCCTCCTTCCCTCTGTTTATTATTTTCTTTTTTTAAAATATAAATGGGTGATAGTGGATCAGTGGAAGTTCTTCCTGGAAACCCGAATCGTGGGTGTCGAAGAGTCAGTCGTCTTGTGGGAACCATGAGGGTTTTAGCCCTGAAGTAGCTGAGATTATAAGGCGGCTGAACACGGTTCCTGTGGAGCCTAGGGGTGTAACCGGGATTGAGGGGAGTGAATTTCCTGTGGGATACGAGTCGGGTTCGTGTGATAGTGTTTTTGATTGGTCCGAGCCGGACGCTGATGTAGGAAGTTGTTATACGGCCTCTGTAGGTGCTGAGATGGCTGAGCCTCACGATTCCCAAGATTACGCTATTCCTCTCTAGGCTGATAGGTATAGGTGGGTAGACTCGGAGGTACTTGGCACATGCAGTCTCTATAGGCCTGGCTGTCCGGAGGACTGCCAAGAATGGCTGTTTGATTTAGAGATTTTTGATACGGCCGAGATGAAGAACAATTATAATGTCGTCATCCCACCCCAGGGGAGCCGGGTTTGTCACCTTTCCGAAACCAATACACCCTTTTTATACACTTATGATTATTTTCATTTGAAAGTAAAGTTGAGGCTGCCCTTCGCCGACTTTGAAAAGAGGATGTTAATGTATTTGAATTGTGTACCCTCGCAGCTGCATCCCAACTCATGGGCCTTCATAAGGTGTTTTGAGTTGATAATGGCCGAGTTCGACTTCACCCCTTCTGTAAAGTTGTCCTTCCATTTTTTTCAAGTGTTGAGGAAGCACCCGAAGGGAAAAAAGAGTGAGACTCTGAAGATTGGATCTCATTAAGGGGTTTTAGTGATCGTAAGTTGCTAACCCCTTATGCAGAGTCGGCCAAGAGGGGGAACATCACTTTCAAGCAAGAGTTCTTCCAAATACATGCAGTTAAAGGTGTGAAGTCGTTTTGGGAGGAACAATCATCTAACACTCCCAGATTCCATATTTATTGGACTGATAGGCACTATGACAAAAAGTCGTCCGACTATGAAGTGGCTGAGTCGGCATTACCCCCACAGGATTCCGCTGTAAGGAAGTTGTTGATGGCGTCGGTTGAAGGGTGTGGGTTATTTTCTAGTAAGAAAATATTAGACGGTCCGACTCGTAATAACGGTTCAAGAATTGGTGAGATTTGTACATAGTTTAACTATTGTTTTGCATCCTATCCCGGCTAATTATTGATTTCATTCTCGTTTGCAGCTTCAATGGCTAGCGCGGCACTTAAGCAATTGAGGGCTTTGTAGAACGCCCAAAATGCAAATGCTAACCGAAGGGACGACGTGCATGTCGACCTTGACTTTACTCAGCCTGCTGCTGGGGGCAACCCGTCTCGAATGATGGTACTGTCCCGGCTCATCAGGAAAACGAACAGGGGAGTGGTAATGAAGCTCCCCACCCTTAAAAGAAGAAAAAGAAAGGGGTCAAGAATAATAAGAAGGTTCGGGTTGAAGAGTCTTCTGCAGAGTCAGGCGTCAATCTGTACGACTCAGAGGAGGATTTGGATACCCCTGAGATGGACCACATCATGTATAATCCTTTTCTTAAGTCGGTCCATGACAATGTGTCGACTATTGAACATTTGGGAGATGTGGAGCGCCAATGCCTCCAGCATGTTGCGTTCATGAGGTACATGCGGCTTATCGTGATGTCGGAATTTGACCGAGTGACCTCGGATTTAGATGCTCGGACGGCGGAGAGGGATGCCGCGTTGGTGGACCTCAAGGCTGCCCAAGAAGTGTTGGAAACAGAGAAAAAAAGATAAGGGGTTCTAGAAGTCGGCCAAAGACAAGAATAAGACCCTTGAGGCTGAGATAACCAAGTTGAAGGCCGACTTGGAAAAATTGCAGGTGGCTCCCCCAGCGTCCGGGATAACGGAGGCAGGTTTGACCGATATTGTGAGGAAGAATTTACAGAAGACTCGGGCTAAGTTCAATGAAGAAAAAGCCGGCCTCGTAAAGCTTTCACAACAAATTGGCAGCGCTTCCTTTGAAAACGTCGTGGCACAACTGGGAATACTCAATCCCGGTCTGAAGGTAGAAGGATCTTCGGCCGATTTTGAAGTTTTCCAGGGGAGGATCTGCCGGGTCGATATGGAAAAGAAGGCGTATATCGATGTTGCGTTTGGGGAGGAAGTCGGCCCGTATGAAGAGTGACCCCTTTTATTTGAACTTGTAATTTTTCTCAGTTCTAACTTTGTAGAAACTGGCATTTCAAATTCATCCTGACTCTGGTTAGTTCTCATGTGTCTTTCTCGGTTTACATTTATGCGCTTTTAACGTTTTGTACGCTTGTAACACTTTATTCTCGGACTTGTACTTTTATCTCAGACTTGCGCTTTTAACGTGTTAGTACGCTTTTAACGCTTTTATTCTCGGACTTGCGCTTTTAACATTTTAAGTACGCTTGTAACGCGATAAATTTGGATTTGTCGGCGCCCGAGTCAGGGGACGTTTTTGGTCTTAAGATGCTCTTCGCATTAATTTATTGAATAAAGACTAGAATTCATGACCGGGATACTCTTCGCATCCGGTTTTAACAAAATGAGCCGCTAATAACCCTAAATTTCCTAAGTATAAACATGTAGATACCAACTACGAATAGTAAGTCTTGAGTTTGTCCGAGTTCCAAAATCTTGGAATGACTTTTCCTTCAAGTGTTTCTATCTTGTATGCTCCATTCCTGGTAGTCTCGGTGATCCTGTAGGGACCTTCCCAGTTTGCAGCGAATTTTCCTTGGGCTCGGTTTTTGTTGCCAATGTCGGCTCTACGTAAAACTAGGTCTCCGGGTTAGAAGCTTCTGGCCGTTACTTTGGGGCTGTGCCGGGTTGTGAGGCGTTCTTTTAAGGTTGAATCTCGAATATGCGCCACCGCCCGGGTTTCATCAAGAAAATCCAGCTCTTCAAGTATAGGTTTGTCGTTGGTATCTTGGTTGAAGTTTTCTACCCTCCAACTCAGCTCTCCAATCTCGACTGGGATAAGTGCTTCAGTCCCATAGGTAAGGCGGAAAGGAGTTTCATTGGTGGATGATTGTGGAGTGGTTCGATATGCCCAGAGCACATGGTCGAGTTGTTCAACCCAGTTTCCTTTGGCATTGTCTAATCTGCGTTTAAGGGCTTTAAGGATTACCTTGTTTGCAGACTCGGCTTGGCCAATGGTTTATGGGTGTTGAACTGAGGTGAAGTGGTGCTTGATCTTCAATCCTGCTAAGAGCTCCCTGAATCTTCTATCAGTGAATTGGGTTCCATTGTCCGTGATTACGGAGTATGGAATCCCGAACCTGGAGACGATGTTCTTATAGAATAACTTTTGGACTTTAGTTTATGTGATTGTGGCTAGGGGTTCTGCTTCAATCCATTTGGTGAAGTAGTCCACTGCCACCACTAGAAACTTGACTTGTCCTGGAGCTGGGGGAAAAGGATCGAGTATGTCAATGCCCCATTGGTGAAAGGGCCATGGGACCGACATAGTGGTTAACTCGAAAGAGGGTTGATGGTGGATGGAGCTTTTTTTTTTGGCACACTTCGCATTTTCTGACATAATCCATGGATTCCTGCAACATAGTCGGCCAGTAATACCCGGCTTTTCTTGATAATGATCTTCCCCCTTGGTGATTTCCACAGCTGCCTTCATGTAGCTTGGCCAAAATGTACTTGGCCTCATTATCTTCAACACATCTGAGTAAGGGGGTTGAGAATCCCTTCTTGTACAACTTGTCTTTGATGAATGTGAACCGAGATGCTAGCCGTCTCAGTTTCTTTGCTTTCCTTTCATCTCCTGGGAGTTTGCCTGTCAAAATGTAAGATTTGATGGGGGTTATCCATGATTCAGTTTCTTCAATTGCCAGGATGGCTGCGTCCGAGATTATGGGGGACGAGATGACTTCTTGTAGGACTGACTTGTTGTTACCCAGCTTTTTAGTGCTTGCCAACCTGGAGAGTATGTCGGCTCTGGTGTTCTCAGTTCTTGGGACGTGTTGGAAAATGATCTTCTCAAAACCGTCGCTTGATATCTTTACCTTCTCCAAGTACCTTTGTAGCAGTGGTTTCTTTGCTTGGTATTCTCCCTTGATCTGAGATACCATCAATAGTGAATCACTGCACACTAAAACTTTCTTGGCCCCACCTCCTTCACCATTATCAAGCCGGCTATGCATGCCTCATATTCTGCCTGGTTGTTGGAAGTGGGGAATTCGAACTTCAAAGATTTTTCGATGCAAACTCCACTGGGTCCTTCTAGGACTATCCCGACTCCTGCGCCTTTTTTGTTGGATAAGCCATCCACGAAGATGGTCCATTAAAAGCTGGGGGTGTGTTCAAGGGGGGTCATTTCAGCAACAAAATCGACCAGGATTTGGCTCTTGAGAGCGGTACGACCTTCAAAGCTAATGTCAAACTCGGAGAGCTCTACTGCCCAAGCTGTCTTTCGTCCGGAAAGGTCTAGCTTGTGGAGGACGAGTCTGAGGGGTAAGCCGGTTCGCACCGTGACTTTGTGTCCTTGAAAGTAGTGTTGCAGCCTGCAGGCGGTGGTTAAGAGGGCCAGAGCGGCCTTCTCTAGTTTCTGGTATCTCAACTCGGCTCCCTGGAGTGCTTTGCTGATGAAGTAGATGGGGAGCTGGTTGCGTCCTTCTTATTTGATTAAGACGGAGCTTATGGCTTGGTTGGTTATCGAGATGTAGAGGTAGAGATGTTCCCCTGGGGCCGGTTTGACCAAGATGAGGGGATTTGCTAGTGTCTCTTTGAGGTGCTGGAAGGCGGCTTCACATTCACTGGTCCAATTGAAGGACTTTCCTTTGCGGTGGAGCTGAAAGAATGGGAGGGAGGTTGTGGCCGCCTTGGGGATGAATCGGCTCAGAGCAGTGATCCTCCCGTTGAGCTGTTGGATTTCTTTGATGCACGTCGGACTTTGCATTTCCAACACAGCTTTACATTTGTCCGGGTTGGCTTCTACGCACCGGCTGGTAAGAAGAAATCCAAGGAAGTGCCCTGATGGCACGCTGAAAGAGCACTTAAGGGGATTGAGTCTCATGTTGTGCCTTCGAAGGCGGTCGAAGATTACCTCTAAGTCGGCTGCATGATCGCCTCCATCTGCGGTTTTGGCTATGTTGTCATCTATGTAGACTTCAACAGTCTTTCCTATTAAGTCTCCAAAGACTCTGGTCATCATTCTCCGGTATGTTGCGCCAGCATTTTTCAGACCGAACAACATCATTGTATAGCAGTAAATGCCCTTGTCAGTGATGAAAGTCGTCTTTTCCTCATCATCTCGGTCCATTGGGATCTGGTTGTAGCCTGAGTAGGCGTCCATGAAGGACAACCAACGGTATCCTGACGAATTGTCGACCAGTTGGTCGATATTGGGGAGTGGGAAGGGGTCTTTAGGGTAGGCTTTGTTCAAGTCTGTGTAGTCTACGCACATTCTCCACTTTCCATTTGACTTCTTCAAAAGGACGACATTGGAGAGTCAGGTGACGTACTTGCATTCCCTGATGAAGTTGGCTTTAAGGAGCTCTTCTACTTGTTGGTTTGCTGCTTCCTGTCTTTCAAGGACGATTTTCCTCTTCTTCTGAGCGACCGACTTGACTTTGGGGTCAGCAGATAACTTGTGGCAGCAGAAGTTGGGGTCATTGTCAGGCATGTCGGCTGAGGTCCAGGTGAACAAGTCTGAGTTCTTGGTGAGTAGCTCCTTCAATTTTTCTTCCATAGTAGGATCCATGTCACAGTCGATTTTGGTCGTCTGTTCAGCGGTAGTTCCAATCTAGAATGTCTTTGTTTTTGCGGCTGGCTCTATTCTATCTTGACGTTTTGCATCAAACTCGGCTCTAGGGTCGAGATCGATCATGAGGACCTGCCTCCTGGGTGTCAACTTTTCTTGCTGTGATGTGGGCATGGTGGTCAGAGCGGCATTGTAACACTTCCTTGCTTCTTTGCGGTCTCCTTGGATTGTGATCACCTTTCCGTCTCGGCCTGGGAACTTCATCACCAAGTGCTTGGTGGAGATGACTGCTTCTAGCGCATTCAGGGATGGTCGTCCCAGGATGGCATTGTACAAACTAGGGTAGTCGACTATCAGAAATTTGGCTGAGACGGCTTTGTTCTCGGTCTCTGTGCCGACTCTAAGCGTTGTTTGAAGGTATCCCTTGGGTTGGATCCTTTCTCCAGAGAAGCCTACCAGATCCCCTGAGTAGGGTAATAGTGATTCTGGGGGTAACAGTAGTTGGGTGTAGGTCCTGTAGAAATGGATGTCGGCTGAGCTACCTTGGTCAACAAAAATGCGTCCGACATCTCCATCTCCTATGAGGGATCGTATCACGAAAGGATCATCATGGTCTTCCACATCATCAAAATAATCTTCGTCTGAGAAGGTGATGATCGGGTTTGGGGGTCTTCTAGTCGTGATCTGCACGTCGGTCTAGTTAACGCTGTAGATTTCCCGGAGGTGTCTCTTCCTGGAGTTGTTTGACAGTCCTCCTCCAGCGAATCCCCCCGAAATCATGTTGATTTGCACTCTTGGTATGGTCAAAGTTGTGTGGTTACTGGGACCGGCATTGACATCTTTGTTATGGTCATATTTCTTGGGGGAGGTGGAACGCTTGCGCTTCTTGTCACTACCCCCTTCTGGGCTTGGGGATCTCTTTCGTTCTTCATTCTTTCGGTAGCCTCCCTGTGACCAGTTCTTCTTCACATAGCGAGAAAGGCGGTCGTCTCGGATGAGTTGCTCAATGAGATCCCGCAGTTGTATACACTCATCAGTGTTGTGTCCGTACCCTTCATGGAAAGAGCAATATTTGGACTTGTCTTTCTGAGCTGAAGCCTTCAGTGGTGGGGGTTTTGGTATGTCGGCCAGTTCGGTGTGCATTACTTCCTTCAGAATCTTTCTCGGGTTGGTGTTCAGTGGGGCATAGGAGTTATATCGACCTTTGGGGGGCCGACGTTGGTCTTGTTGGTGATGATGTCCGCGATCCTTTCCTTTATTTCGGTCATGGTAAGACTCTCGGTCCTGTCCTTGGTTAGTGTCATGTTTGGCAGCCCCAGCTAAGTGGGCTTCTCGTCCCACGTATTTGTGAAAACGTTGTCTGAATTGCTCCATGGACCGGACCGTTTCTTCTGATAAGGAGACGATAAGTGGTGAACCTGGTGAGAGGGCCGAGACGGCGCATACAAGTTGGACATTCTCGGCTAAGTCCGGGATAAGGGCACATTCTTTATAGAATCGGGACAAAAAGGTCCTGAGGGGTTCATCCTTGTATTGCTTGACTTTAGCTAGTGTGAATTGATCCCTGGGGATTTCAGTGGAGATGGTGAACCGTCCTAGGAAGGTAGACTGCATGTCGTCCCATGAGTCTATGGATCTCAAGGGAAGGGTCTTGAACCAAGGTAAGGCTTCTCCTTTCAGAGTCCTTGGGAAAGAACGGCAGATGACGGCTTCAGGGGTGCCAATGAACAACATCTCATTGGTAAAGGCGTCTAAGTGTTTGACCGGGTCTGTGGTTCCATTGAAGGTTTCAATAGGGAGAGCGCCTCTGTATTGTCTAGGTATCTCGACCCGTGCCAGTCTGTCAAAGAATGGGTGTCGGAATGGGGCAGGACCAACAGCGGACCTTGGTTGCTGGACCTCTTTCTGATCTCCGTCCGAATTAGGCCGAGAATGCGTTGTGGGCTGTTGTTGAGGGTTTACGCTGCGCTCCAAGTGACGGATGCGCTCTTCTAGATGACTTACAGCCGACTCTTCGACTGCTTTGTGGGGACGAGGTTCGTGGAACGGCTGCTGGCGCTGTTCCTGAAGTGCCTTGAGTTGAGCCTCGAGATGATGAATAACCTCATCTCGTGGGTCGGATTGGTGATCCTCCTCACGCGAACCGGTTTCGTCCTGAGGGTGTGATATTCCTTCCTGTTCAGGGAACTCGTCTTGGGCTCCGAGATCCTCCACCCATCCCTCGGGTGTCGGTTGAGGACTGGGCCTTGCTGTCTGGAGACGGGTTGTGACCGTCATGCTGGAGAGGGGGAGGCCCTCCTTCTAGCGCCAAATGTTCTAGGATGGAACTTGAACTTGGGTCTAAGTCAGCAGGAATGGACTCGGATCTGGATCCGGCTTGACGAAGCTTGAATCCAAGTTGAACCTGAGGGGGTGTGCCTGCAAAGGGACTTTGACGCCCAAGTCAGATATATAAAATAGTCAAAGTGATTGACTGAGTGAGATTGCGTACCTTATGAACTGTTATCGTTCTATATTTATAGGGGTTTTTCCTGTATAAATGTGGTAAGTAGGCATATACAAAAAGAGGTAAGTTTGCAGGTATTTGTAATAATGGCAGATATAATCATAGATATTATAATTATATTGTTTATGGACCATTTAGGTTATTGGGCCTTAGGTTTAGACCGTAACAGTTCTATAACAACTTAACAACTTTCATATATTTTTTGCATCCCCTTCTTTTCTAGTTTTAAATTTGTGCATCGTTTTGTTTATTTGATAGTTGAGTTTGTTTTTCGGTATAGTTTGGTTTGGTTGTTGAGTTACACATACGATAACCTTTTGACTACAGCAACATGCAAGAACATTCCCCGGTATGAGGGATATATAAAAGTAGAATTAGCAATTCGGGCTATCCGACCTGACACGATATGGGTAGTTGGTTTTAGTACCCAGAATACTGCAAGTACCTTCTGCAGATTTTGTAAACCAACTGAGATCACCAAATCTCAGTAAACCTCACTGAAATCTCTTTCCCTTACTGCTCAGAAGAAGGTAATGCACCTGCACACCTCTCTTGAGACTTTTACAATGAATATGAGAAAGAATAAAAATAAACAAGGCTCAAAACAATACAATACTTGCACAACAGAAGCAAAATGATGAGCCAAGACTCTCTCCAAAGCTTTCCAGACTAGAAAGCACAATTATGAAGGAGAGAGAAATTATCCAGAAGATAGAAGTTGTGAAACAGCAGAAATATAAGTATCTTCTGGAGTGAGGTGTGTTCCAAGTGTAGAGGAACTCTCCTTTTATAGAAGGCTGGGGTAAAGTAGCCGTTGGACATCCAGCTGGCTTCAGGAAATGTCCCTTTCTCTGCTGCATCAAGTGCAGGCTTTACAACTGTCAAGTTTGACCAGCTTCTATCTTCTTCAGAGTATCTTCTGCAGGTTGTTTTTGGGCTATTTCTCAAGGTTTTTCTTCTGCAGACATGATGAACCTTTCCAGTATAGTATTTTCACTTATTCTCCAGTCACTTTGCCCATTGGAATCATGAGAAGATGAGAAGAAGAAGATTAATATGAATTTAACCTTATTTGCATTTTCTGCAACAATTCATTCCTTTTGCAGGGTTTCTGGAGTTTCATTCTTCTTGCAGATCTTTTTGAAATTCATAATTTGCTTGATTGAGAGTATATTTAGGTCTGTTATGCAGTTGTAACCTTAGAAGATAGAGAATTCAATTTGTCCTTTGGTTCCTGACATGATTTGCTCCTTCTGCAGACTTAATGATCTAAGGTTTTTTCTTTAGGACTGTCATCCATCTTCTGATAATCAATTTTATACCTCACAGAAAATGTTTTAAATATATCTTGATGCTTGACAGCCTGAGATGAGCTTTTCTCTTTCTTTTACAAAATGAATCTTCCTTCTAAAGGAATTTTATTATGATTTCTTCTTCTAGAGGGTTGTTCTTATCTTCTTGAGGATAGCAGTATCCTTCTCATGATTTCTCAGTATGCATCATATTTAATTTTCACAGATTTGTCATTCTTGTCAAATCTGAGACTTATTAAATGAGTGGCATTCATTTCTTTCTTTTGCTGCTCAATTGTACCTTCTGCAGATGCTTTCTTGTATCTTCTGAACATTCACTTGAACAAAATCATTAGTCCTTAAAGTTCAGAATTATTCCAAGTAAATCTTGATTGGTTGTCATTATTAAAACACTTTTTAAGGGATTCTTGGACCTTACATATAGAGCTTTCCAATGCTTACATCCAGTGCATTGAGCTTCTCAACAGCACACCCAAAGCCAGCTAGCCGTCATTCATCAAGGACAAGTGCTCCTTAATGGCTCCTTCCACAATGCTTACATGTCCATGTCCTCACATGTCCCTGAATTGTAACCTTGGCCTTCGCCAGAGCAGTTTTTCTACCTATATTTCAAGGCCCGGGGACAGGCCTTCTTTTCCGGGGGGAGCAGGATTATCAGATTTTGGAGCTCAGGACGCTGATGGCAATGATGGGGATGACACCCGGGGACATGCCTTCTTTTCCGGGGGGAGCAGGATTATCAGATTTCGGAGCTCAGGACCAGGCAGCTGATGGCAATGATGGGGATGACACTGTGCATTAAAGGGGGATATTTTTACTTGTTTTTATTGTATATAATTGATAGTTTTGTTATTATTCTGGATAGTGGATGTTTTGCTTTTGTGAATGCTATTTTGTTTGTTCATAAATTAAACCACTATTCTTGACATAGGAGTATAGCATTGTTTTTGGAAATCATAGAAAATTTTTCTTTTTGGAAAAATTTTGTTTGAAAAGTAAATCAATTGCTTCGATTTCATCTTTTTAGCCTAGAACAGAAATTTTCAAAATTTTTGAAGAAATCTGGAATGTTAAAAGAAACAAAATTTTTCAAGTTTAGTAGGGATAAGATTTTGTACATGATGGTGAAGAAGGCAAAATTTTTGAGGCAATTGAATAACTTGATCAAGGAAATTTATTCTTTTTAGCCAAGTGAGTGAGTGAAACCAAAAGAAAAATTTAGAGTCCTCATTGTGATTGTGAAGCTGGTCTTGCCTTAATTTTTCATTGTTACTATCATTAGAAGCATGAAAATGACTTTGGCAAAATTGTTGAAATTCTTCTTTAAGCCTAGTGCCAAATAGCCAACCTTGCATCATGAGTAAGCAATTTTCTTTGGTAGCCCATTTGAGCTATATATATGTTTTGAAAACCTGCACCTTACATGAAATTAATCAATCTTTCCTCCATGCTTAGGGAAAGAGAGCTTAGGTGCAAGTTATGTAAGTGACTGAGTATTGAATTGCTTTGATGATTTTGGGAATGTAAAGAGAATAGTGAAAAGTCAAAACACAACTCTTGTGTGAAAAAGAAAAATGAAACAGAAAAAGGAGTTGTACATAGAAATGAAAGAAAAAGAAGAAAAGAATGTTGGTTGTTGATCATGATAAGAGGGATTCCAAGCTTGAAGATTTGGGGTAGTGTAAATTGTGCATAACTTGTATAAAAGATCTCTACTCCCAAAAGGATGAATTTGAATGTCCAGAAAAACAATGATCCTTGGAAACTCAGCCTCATTACAACCTTCAATGACCTTAGGATTCATGCTAATATTGTGTCTGTGATTTGATGGAAAATGACCGGCAAGGCAGTGCTGATCAATCACCTTGAGGAATGAGTGAAACACTCACCTAGGAGAGTCATACACTGAGAGTGGTTCCTTGTGAGAAAATTTCCTTTGCTTCTTCTGTTTTTTATAGTAACTAAAGTGTGCTCTTTTCTTGATTCCAATTGAATGAAAATTATGTGAGCTAAAATTTTTGTTATGATTGTTCTAGCTGTTTTGATGATTGAAGTTTGATTTTGTTCAAACAATGATTTGATCCTGCTTGTGTACAGTTTGCTTGCTCCATTTTGATTGAGTTATCTTGCTTGAGGGCAAGCAAGAAGCTAAGTTGGGGGAGTTGATAAGTGCTTAGAATTAGTAATTTTTAGGTGAAATTTTAGCACTTGGGATTGATAATTGTTCTTAATTTATCCCCTAATTGCCTATTTAATGCTCGAATTTAGTTTATGTAGTTTTTAGTTTAGTTTTGGAGTTTTGAAGCTATTTTGATGAGGAAATTATCCTTTTTCAGGCTTTGGAAGAAAATAAAGAAATTTCAGAAGCAGTCAAAGAGGAAAAATGTGCAAAAGTTAACTTCCCAAAAAAGTGTGCTTCAGCACACTTTTGCGCGCTGCAGCACACAATTTTCAGACAAGCGAAAGTCTAAGGACAAGCTTCTCATCTTCTCAAGAATGCGCTCAAGCACACTTTTGTGGGCTTGAGCACACAAAATTCAGAATGCCTAAGCTAAATCTCTCTTTCTCAAAAGCGCGCTCAAGCACGCTTTAGTGGGCTAAAGCACACAAATTCAGACAACTGGAAATCGAATCGTAACTCTCCATGTTAAAAGGGGCGCTCCAGCACACTCTTGCGTGCTGAAGCACGCTACACCTTTCTTAAAAGTAAAAGTGCGCTCAAGCACTTATCTTGTGCTGAAGCGCGAACGCGTTTTCATTAGTTTGGAGCGTATTATAAAAGGTAGAAAGAGAAGTTTTTCGGGAGGCGTTTTGGTAATCCTCTTCTCCAAGTTTCCTCTTTGGAGCCCCGCTAGGGTTTGCGCCTCCACTCCATCTTTTGGGTTTTAAGTGCTACCATGAGTAGCTAAGCTTTTATTTTGGGATTGAATGTAATCTATTCAAACTTGGATGTATTTTGGATTCATTTATCTATAGTAATTCCGTTTCTTTTCAATATTGACATTTTCGTTCTATTCTTAATGCTTGATAGTATTAACTCAGTAGTAATCTTGATTTAGATTTCTTGAAGTAGCGGGAACGTATTTCGGAAATTCGATTTGAATGATAAATGCTCGATAGGTCGAAACACTAGGAATGGATTTCGATTTATCGATAGCTTTAAAACATCTTTTCTTAATGCTAGGCAACTTGTTAAACATTTGAGGAATCGATGTTTAGGGGGTTGTTCTAAGGATTTCACATTGGAGGAATCGGTGTGAATGATTTTAGCTTGTGGTTCAATATTGTTTAGTTCGAATACTATAAGTTTTTTATTTCCAAAATACGGAAGAGTGCGATAGATGAAATTCAATCCCAGATTTTCCCATTTGAAATTTCCTTAACGTTTACCTTGCATTTTATTACCTTTATGCATGTTTTCTTTAGTTGTTATAAAAATCAATCATGACCCAATCTACCCATTTTTGTACAAATACTTAGTAAGCTAAACTTTGAATTTCGATTGAAACCGTTCCTCGTGGGTTCGAAACTCTTACTTAAAAACTATTATACTGGCGCGACATTGGTACACTTGCCAAGGTCCAATAATTATTCATTGTATTTTCTTGTTGAATTCATTTTGACCTTCTTGATTCATTGTATTTTCTTCTCCTAAAACTTTTTCTAGATAAATTTATCCAAACTAGCCCTAGTATCTATATATTTCAATTTTTAAACCAAAAGCAATAAATTGTCTTGAGTTATATGATATATAAGAAATAAAGAAATTCACGAAAAGCAATTACACCATTTAATAATGCTCCATAAAATTTAAATTTATAAGTGTGTTAGATGCATATTGATAGGCAATGCAAGTAATTAATAAAACAACATAGATTTAATTATATTTTGTATTCCCTAATATAGTGTTAGTGCGATTTTGATCTTACTTAATAAACCTAATTAATGATATGATTAATTATATTAATCTTACTTAATACAATTAATATATACATATTTTAGGAAATTATAATATAATTATTGGAGAAGCATGATAAACCTAATTAATTATGTTAATTTAAAATATGGAAATTAATAAGATAAATTAAAGAGTATACATATTCATCCCCAACTAATTTAATAAACTAAATTTAAAAGGCATGCCTAATTATTCAATTAATTAATATCATGATCAAATAATTTTACAATCATGATAAACCTAATTAATTATGTTAATTTAAAATATGGAAATTAATAAGATAAATTAAAGAGTATACATATTCATCCCCAACTAATTTAATAAACTAAATTTAAAAGGCATGCCTAATTATTCAATTAATTAATATCATGATCAAATAATTTTACAATCAATAATTTTCTTCTTATTAAAATGAACTCATTTATAAAATTTGATTTGTTAAATAATGTATTCAATGACTTTAATAAAAATGATATATTAAAATACAAAATAGAAATCATTCTTTTATTTAGTTTATGACATCGATCTGATAATTAATATAAGAATTAAAACCAAATATTATAATTGTAAAATATAATAAAATCATACTATTAATGAAAATTTCATCCAATAAATATTTTATCAGACAATATTTTATTTGTAATTTCATCCAATCATAATATTTTAATTGTAAAATATAATAAATAAATACTTTTAATGTATAAATAAATATAAACTACACAATTATATATCTATGAATATCTCATTTAGCTAAAATTTAATGTGCATTATTGTTTTGGGATCAAAGTTAAGGAAATAGATAATGGGAAAAGGAATAATGAGAAAATGGAGTGAGGTTCATATTGTGAGGTGTATGAAGATGGGAGTGAAGGGGTGCCTCTGGCTTGTATGGCTTGATGGTCAACAAATAGGTCATCATGGTTTTACATATAGGATGAAGGAGATTCAGAGTATGCTCAAGATTTTAGTGACTTCTTCCCTTCCCTAATTTCTCTTCTTCTCCTTCTTATTCTTCTCCTTTTCCAAAAGCTACGTGATTGATTCTTTATATAGTTGTTTGGAGAAATAACACAAAGGAAAAGCTAGTTGATAGTGACACATGATGGCATTGAAGAGTGCGTTGGTCAGTTGGTCAGGTAACAGGTTTGTAGAGTGACAATCATGGTGCAAAGCGACTTGGAAGTTAAGCAAAGAGTCCTGAAGATCAAGCCATATGTCTTAGGCACTGTGCAGTCTAGTCAATGAAGTGACAAGATGAGTTAGAGGACCAAAACAGGGTGTCAGTGCATCAAATTTGTCATGGCGTCATAGCTTGAGCATCTTTTGTTAAAGAGCATCTTGAGCGTACCTTTAGAGAGGACTCTTCTTAGACGTTCTTTTACTTAGTATTTATATATTTTATCTCCTTCTATGCAATGATGTCTCCTATCTTAAGGCCTAAGACCCCTTAGGAGCATTTCCTATTTAAAGCCTACCAAGTCACTTACCGATAAGAGTTCTCGCATCCAAGTAACTCTCTCGCTGGCCTTGAGAGTCATCCCATCGCCTTAGTCCAGTAGCTGAGACATATGACAATTAACTTAATTTTTTTTTTGTGTGAATTAAGGGTATCTCCCAGCCGACAACTAAAGACTAATACCTTTCGAAGCGTAAAGATCACCGAAGTGGACTTTGACTCTCCCAACAAAGTCTTTTCCATACACTTACACCACCAGGGATCGAACCCCTGTCAAGATGCATAAGGGACCAGTTATCTGCATATTGTGCCGAGCTTTGTTGGTTTTAACTTAAATTATACTTACGTGTGGTTCTTTAAAGTCTAATTATGATTAATTTGAATCTATGTCCGGAACAAATATCATTATATTAGTATCAAATAATTCAAGAGTAAATCGTCAATTTGGTCCCTGAAAGTGTTGCTCACTGTCAAGTTAGTCCCTGAATTGGCAGAAACTAAAAATTTGTCCCTGAAACTTTATTTCATCCGTCAGAGTAGTCCCTTTATTAACAAAAGTATAATTTAGTCTTTGTTAGTTGATACTTACTGCCATTTTAATCTTTCAAATTTTAGTACGTAAATTTAAATAAGTCCCTAAAACTAACAAACCACTATCAAAGTAGTCCCTGAAATATTTGTTTTTGTTAACAGAGTGATTGCTTTGACGGACGAAATACAGTTTCAGGGACAAATTTTTAGTTTTTGCCAATTCAGGGACAAACTTGACAACAAACAACACTTTCAGGGACCAAATTGACGATTTACTCAATAATTCAATAATTAAAATAAAAAAAATAATATTTCATATATTATAGAAAATATTATTAAATAAAATAAAATTGAAATTTAGTTTGTGTTTAGCAAAAATGAGTTAATAAAATAGCTGAAAGCTAAAATTTAGTTATGAATTAGAAATATTTGGTAAAATTAAATTCTAAACTACCTAATAAATATAAAATAATATATTTATATGAATTTTCAATAAAGGTTCTATTTTTCTTTATAAATAAAAAAATATTTTTTTGACAATTATAGTTTTAGATGTTTAAATTAATTTGAAATTCTTATCAATGTTTTAAAGATCTAATATTTTCATAAAAAATTAAAATAATAGTGTAATAGCTAAAATGAACAATAAAATGAAAATCCTTATAAAATATTAAAAATATTTTATCTCTATTCATTTACTTGTATTTTTACTTTTGAATTGTAACAATAAATATTTAGATATTGTTTTGATGTAATAGAAAAAGGTAATGAAAGAATTTTATTAAATTATTATAATAAAAATGAAAAAAAAGATATAATTAAATTGTAATTGTAAGTTACTAAAAGTAACTTATGAAAATAAGCTATAAATTAGTGAACTAAATGAAATAAACGTATAAGTTAATCAAGTAAATTAACTATAAATTAGATTAATTACTTTTCCATTGATTAATTAGTTAGCCATCTTAAAATAATTAAATGAGTGGCCACAAAGTGTGAAATAATTGTAACACTTCTACGAAGAAAAAAGGATCGTACAAAATTAATTATAAATCATTCTTTCTACTTAGACATATATAGTACGGAAAGCTTGAGTGAATCTATACAGTGAAACACTTAAAACATGTATTTAATTCAGCAAGATTATAATAATTGAGGAATTAACTTGCTAGAATCTCGAAACTACACGACACATATTCTACTTAAACTGAATCCATATTAATTTAATAGCACTGCATCCAACGAAGGTTTGTGTCAGAGACAGACTCATATGATCAGTACGCAATCATCGGCTGAAGAAACTGGCACTCCTGTCTTTCTAATGTTTTTCAAATTTACATTTCATTTCAAGTATATATACTTTTTTATAATATATAATATATTAAATTTTAATTATAAAGTTAGATGAATTTTTAAATTAATATATTATATTTGATGTAAAATATAGAAAAAAAAATATAGAAATCCATCCGTACATATAGTCTCAAATTTGTTTATAAATAAATGTCTTTTTTAGATATCAAGATAATAAATGTTATTTTTTTAATTTTATCTCTTTTTTAATCTGATTTTTTTATTTTAATTATTTATTATAAAATTATATCATAAATGTTCTACAAGTTCAATTTTTTGATAAATGTATTTTTTATATTTTCAACAAAAATTTTATAAAAAGAGGTAAAGCAATTTATTTTTAAAAAAAAGAAATTTATATTGAAAAAAGAGAAATATTAAATGCATTGGTATTCAAGGGGGAAATTAAAGCATGATTTTGGCCCCCTCTCCCACTCTATATTGGAAAAAACGTCATTTCCCCTTTAAACATTATGCGGAAATAGAAAAAATAAGATGATAAATAGCAAAATCACAACACAAGAATTAACGTGGAAAATTTCAAATCCGGAGAAAAAATCATGGTTGTTGTCTAAATATATCCAAAGAAAAAATTTTATTATGTGTAAATTTTTACAATATATAGACATTTTTCTCAAACACGCCACACCCCATTACACCTACACTCTCCAGGTATTTAAACTACTCTTCACAATACCGAAAAGTATATATAATAAAAAAATCTAGTTACAAGCTTAGGTGCTTATAACTTGAGGTGTGTAGAACCAAGGGACTTAGAGCCTATTATATAGGCTTGGCCTCCCCTTTCCTTCCAATCCTAAGCAATATACATGAGACTTTTTCAATACCACATTTCAATCAACCCCAACACTATTATATTATACATTACCTTAAAAAAACAAAAAAATATTAATATATATGTAATAAAAGAAAAAATAAAATAAAATGAATGTAATACATTTAGTTTTTATAATCTAAATTTTATTCAATATTTATTATTGAAATTTAGTCCTTTTAAGTGATTTTTATCAAAAAAAAAAATATGATGAATTTATTTAGTATTTAATATTTATTATTAAAATATTTTTCAGCCCTCTTTAATGTGAATCATGCATCTGTCCCTGCTAGCTAATGATGTCTTATATAAATTAAGTAAAGCCAATTTGAAAATAAATAAATGTATTATTTAATCAGTTTTTTTTTTGTCAAATATTTAATCAGTGTTTTAAAGTTATACATTGAACAATACGTAAAGACTAAGATAAAGTTATACATATCTGCAAGTTTTAGATATATATGCGAAACATCAAAGTCTACATTATATGACTAAGAGGGCATAAGTGATCTCATATCTTACTCTTATACATTGATCTTTGTAACTCTGTATCATGTTTTAATTTGACACAAAATTTTATTACTTGGGTTAAAAAAACTGATTCTAATAAATAAATTATCAATTCTGTCAAATTCATACTGACTTTGTAGTCGATTTTTCATTAGTTCTTAACTGCTCTGTTTTTATGAGATAAACTTACCGAATACAATATCACTTTAATTCCCAATTGTTTATAAAAATATCTAATCCAATTTTTTTTTTAATATATGCTCTTTATATACTTTGCAATTGAATGCTTGGACAAGTTGTTGAATTAAAGGTGAAATGGTGCATTGTTAACTAATTTCCAAGAGAGCTACTTGTCAGGCTATGAAAGATAGGTAGCTCTGTAACTATACATATATGAAGCTCCATTCAATGAACCATTCTTTCTTTGTTTCTTTGTCAGAAAGTTAAGACCGATACCAGAGAGTAGCTAGTGGTTCCCCTTGTATGAATGAAGCTGTTTTTCATCCAACTTGACATATCAAAAAATTGAACCCAATTTAATTACTGATCAGGCAAATTTAATTTAAATTTTAATTAGTTGGTGTGTTTTGTTTTTTGCGCGTGGAAGTTTTGTAGCCAGTGGCTATATATATTCCAAAATCCAAAGTTGAGTAGTCAATAGCTTAAGTTTCAAATAAGCTCTGACAACATACCAGAATAAAGCGTGTTTACATGTCACTTAAGCCTCAAATTGGACCACTTGTTTATTATAATCATTCAAGTTAATTGGTTTAAATGGAAAGGAATATACAACTGATCTCATAAATTAAGCCTTAGTTCCGATCTTTCTTATGAAAAGTTTGCATTCACAAGCCAAAAATATAAACGAAATGGTATAAGATCGAATTTGAACAATTAAACGTGGGCCAAGGAAGGAATTAATAGTGACACTAATTAACATTAAGTGATGATGAAAAGCTATATAGAATGAAGTTGCACAGTACAATGCATTTGACAAAATTCATCAAACTACCAATTAATTAACTGATAATTTATAATAATCGATTGTGTTTAATTTCATTGGTTGAATTTGGTATTATACTCTATACATATGTAATGTAACTGTACAAAAGACAATATGATCAAATCAAACTATATACATATGTTGTCAGGTAATCACTATATATCAATCAATGAACCATTCATTGAATACATACACAAAAGGTAATATCAAGTTGTATGCATATATATGAGTAATGGGTTCAAGTGGTATATGATTCTCCTATAATAAAATCTTTGAGTTTTGTGCATAAAAAACCTCTAAACTAATAACCCCACAATAATATAGATATTCTTGATTTGATCAAATTTACCTCTTATGAAGGATATATGTACATAGCTAACCAAAAACTATATATGTATGAAATCATCTAACATAAATTGATCCAATTTAACTAATAATTTTAAATTTGAGTCCTATATATGTAACCATGTTAAATACTCAAAAAATTAAGAACTTGTAATACCTAACTAAAGTACCTAATTAGAGCAAAAAAATATAGAGAGTAATCACTATACCAATATTCAACCTTTAGGACAAACATAATCCCAAATTTCAAAAGTTTGGATTAAAGGGTTATATTTACTTTATTTATAAAATTTCATATTCATTTCGTTTGAATGCTCAAATATTATTGTCATAATTCTCTCACATTTAATACAATTTTAATTTTTTTTATACTCCTAAGAGTAAGACACTCAAATTCTCTACCCTTTCAGATAGAAAGTCATATATCACATTTTAAATTCTATCACTATTTTTCTTTGAATTATTTCACATATCTTGTAAAAAAAATTAATCTTTTCTCAAATATCTATAAGTATTGTCAAAAATCGATATTTTGAAATCAAAATATGTATGGTTTTAATCCTTAGGCTTTGTTTGGTTCAAACAATGAAAGGGGAATGAAGGGATTTTAATGAAGGGGGTGAGGAGAGGTGAGATGATATTTTATCTTGTTTTCGAGGAGGGGAGGTAAAATGCTGGACGGATTTTGACCTCCTCTCCTCACCTCCTAAAAAATTGAACCAAATATAACAACTCTTTTAAAATCCCTCCCCTCCCATTCCTTCCAAATCCCTCTAAGCAAACAATACCTTAATATATTTTTTCCTACTATAACTTTTATTTTTAAATTTTAGTTTAAAATTTTTATAATCATCATTTAATAATATATATTCCTTAATTAATAATTATAATAATAAATTTTTAAAACTTAAAATTTGAATGATATAATAATGGATTGGTACATCAAAATTTAAGTTATATAAAGAATATAATATATTTAAAATTATATGAAATATCATCTGATGAATAACATGATTGGATTTAATGATTGATTTTTGTGAATTAGGAATTCAAATTTAAATCATTAACAAATGCCTTAAATAATTATTAGCATTACATAATTTTTGGCAAAGTCTTTAGTATTTTCCAAATTCTTAATTACTAGAAATTTTGAGAATCTCATATATATAGTATTATTATAAATATTCGATTGAATGATTGAAGAAAAGTAGTCATCATCGGAGATTGGAATAATAAATAAATAATAAATCCGCCGACGGAAGGTGTAAAAATGCGAAGAATGGGAGTGTCCATCGAGTTGGCTTATTGAATGGAAAATGTGGGATCGAGCATCATTGTTTTGCCACTTTTTAATTATGGAGTTAAGGCAAGTGGCTGATGTGGCATAGGCATGGTACCCATGAATATGTTGGTAGGAGTCCCTCATGCTGCATGGTTTGGGGGAAAGGTTTAGTGGTTAGGGGTGTGGTGGGAGCGTGCTTATGTTCCTATTTTACCTATGACAATATATATACATACACTTCCAACTTACTAATTTATATACTATATAGTTACCTAGCGCTAATTAAGGTCCGTGTAATATTGCATTATTAATTGAACTATTACTGTTTAATTTAATTTTTGAAAATTGTGAAATGGATGTGTTGTGCTTGGTAATTAATCTAGAGATTTGTCGCTTATAAGATCCTATTCAGCTCGAACACAATTGTTAGAAGATACACATGTGATCTTAAACAAAAAAAAAATTGGATCATTCACTAACAATATCCTTGTATTATAGAAATACAATGCACTATGCTCTAAATTATACTTAAAACATCTTCCATTTAAAATTGGTAATTCGGGTTGTCCAGCCTGATCTAGTTAATATGGGTAACCGATTTTATCGAGCTGAGCTAAAAAAATACAACAGTTATTTAAATTACTAAAATAAATATATAAATCTTATATTTTTACATATCTTTACGGATAAGTTTCTACCGGACTAACTCATTTTGTTTGGAACAAATTCCATTAATCAATTGTGTGTGTAAATGTATTTTCAACATCTTGAGCCAATTAAGTGAAGTATGGGACATAGAGGTGTCAAAATGGGCCGGCCTGACCGAGCCGGTCCGCCCGAACCCGCAATATGGGAGGGTTTGGGCACTTAAATTAGAGGCCCGAATTTTTGCCGGGCTTTTTAGCTCGAAAATGAAAAAGCCCGATCTTAAGCGGGTTCGGGCCGGGCTACCCGATCGGGCTAACGGGCGGCCCTTTTTTTTAAAAAAAAAAATTGCCTTGCTTTTGAGTTATGCTTAAGTTCGCTGGCATGGCCCATTTTTTATTTTTCTTCTATCTAAAAATATTTGAAGTTCTGAAAATTGAAATTTCTACTGTGAAGTCAATGGATATGGTGAGCAATTATGATTTTCTTTTGATAGATAACTAATTAATTAAAACAATTATGATCGAGTATATTATTATATTAGTGCATATATATACTTCCTCAAATCCAAGTTTGTCAAATATGTATTTTATAATCCTATTTTGAAGAACAATTTTTGGAACAGGTGCAGTATAGATTTATTTTATTTAATTTAATTTAATTACATATCAATTGAGTACTATTATAAAATGGAAAAATCTTGGAACAATTTAGAATCAATTTTGAAGAACAATTTTTGGAACAGGTGCAGTATAGGTTAATTTAATTTAATTTAATTACATATTAATTGAGTAGTATTATAAAATGGAAAAATCTTGGAACAATTTCGATTCATCGAATGCAAATTCATTTTGCTTTTCCCCTTTTAAATGATTTTTATAACTAAATTGTAATTTTTTTTAGTTTTGTAAAAGTATAATTGTTTACAATTTTTAATGAGCAACATTTTTAAATAAGTTAATTTTTTTTTTAACCGGGCCGGCCCGCACAAGCCCGCATAGGGCCGGGCTAGGGCACTAAGTTCACAGGACCGAATTTTAGCCGGATATTTTAGCCCTGTCCGCACAAGCCCGCTACCCGATGCGGGCCGGACCGGGCCGGACCGGGCCGGATAGCCCATTTTGACACCTATAATGCGACAGGCAAGTTGGTGAGAACTGCGCTGAAACGGCAATGATTATTTTCCTTTACATTTCTTTCAAAATTGCAACCTTCATTGGAATTTACAAAGAAAAAACTGTGCACAGAACCCACAGAGGAATTCAAATCAACGGCACATAAAGTTTGTGTGATGAAATGACGCATGAACGAATTTCATCCATTGAATTAAAGCGAAGATGTGAGGATTTAATTTGGTGAATAATTTTATTAACACTGATGTAAGTATATATGTCACTTTTATAAAATGAATGAATCTATGCTAGTGTTACCGAGAGGGGTAAAAGGAAAGTACACGTACCAAAACGAATAAAGATATAGTACCTCAAAAGAATGGAATTAAAGTTCTAATTTGTAAATGTGAATGAAAGAATGGCCAATATTGTATTGTATGTATGTTTCTGAACTCAACAACAACTCTCAGAATTTCAAATTTCTTTTGCAAGTGGGTTGATTCTAGTAAGTAGTCTTAACCACCAAGTCAACACATAAGAAAATTGGTACTAGTATTTCTTTGATCCCTTATATATGTGGATCTGACTAATCCCCTCCTAAATACTATTATTATTATTTTCCATTTTCAATGGCAATTTTTAATGATGGAGACAATTGGCATTTAGACATAATCATGGCTTTTATTGACTAATGGTTACCCAATTCCACAACCTTGTTCCCAGATTTATTTACAAGAAAGACTTCAACTCAACCACCAAATTCATAAGACCTATTCAAAAGAAAAATAAGTAAAATACATCCCCCAAAACAACATTCATATTCTACATTCCTCTTTTTTGTTTCCCTAAATACAAATTTAGAAAAAACTACTCCAGACACCAATATTTAGACTTGATTAATATGCAGAGTGTATCATGATCATGAAACAAACTTTTCAATTACTCTAATAAGATTGACATTGTTACAATATACTAATCGATAATCAGATACTAATCCCTTTTGAGCGCGATAATCTTAAGCCAGAAATGGTCTCTCCACATTGAAAGAGATTAGATAATTACTCTGTTTATAAAATTGACATTGTTCTTGTTAGCATTGTGTATATCATAGATAGGAATCAATTAAGGATACATAAAAGAAGACAAAATAAAATAGTTTTTGATAATGTACTGCAAAGATAATAAGAAACTGAAATTCCACTGGTTATTCTTTGTCAAAGTTACAAGCATATAGATAAAAGGCTACTACTAGGACTACTACTATTACACATGAAAATGAAATCAAGAGGAAAGTGCAGCCATGTTTGGGATTGAGGAAGGTGAAAAGGCAAAGAGAAAAAGAAGGACTAAGATGAAAACAGGAACAAAGAGAAGCATGAAAGGTGGTGGTGGCAGAGGAGGCAACACCAATGGCAGAACCAGAATGGACAGAGTGAGAAGAGCCAAAAGCAAAACCGAATACCTTATCATGCATGCACAATTCTCTTTATTATTACTTGAAGAAGAAGAAGATGCCACTTTTACCATCAAACTATTTCCTCTTTCTCCACCACCTACCTCAGGAGCCTTAAGCATCATCATCATCTTTGCCTCATGTTGAAGAACAACCACACATTGAGATAGTTAATTTTTTCTAGTGTGGTGAGTGATTGTGGCTATATATGGTAGTTGAATCAAAAGGTGTGAGAGAGGGAGAGAACAAAGAAAAAGAAAGTGTGTTATGGGAATTGAATAGAAAAGAAGGAATGATATGAAGGGGAAAATGGAGATGAAAGAGGGGGTTTTATTGAATATAGATAGGGACAAGAATTGGGGGTCTAGTCCTAGTCATTTTGTAAATGACAAAGGAGTCACTATCCAAGATCAACAATGTCTTGGTTCAACCAACTAAAATGTACGTTGCATCAAAAAAATACTACTAATACCTGATGATTCAATGTGCAGGGTCATTTAGTATGACCTTCATTACCCACCTTTTTTTTTCTTTCTTTCTTTTTAATCTAAGAATATGTGCATAGGACCCATTTGGCTTTTTGGATTTTATAAAGGAAAGAAAGGGCTAGAAGGATCAATTTGCTATGGGATGAAAGTTAGTGGTTCCTTAAAACAAAGTTTGGGCCTAGATTTTTTTCTCTCTTTCATTTTTTTCACTATTGAATTGAGTGTGATGTCAAGAGCATGAATCATTGTCATGACATGTGCAATATAGCTAGAGGAGACATTGTAAAACACTGTAATTTTACGTTTTTGCTATTTTCATATAAGTTCATGCTATTGGCCTATTCCTTTGCAACAACTCTGCTATTCCAATTTCTTCGTCACAAACATTTTTCCGACATATTCATTCATTGGAGGAGAAAACAGCCCGGGACAACTAGTTTTCTTAGATAGAATTAATTAATAATAGAAGTTAATGATTAATTGGGTGAAAGTTTTATTTATTTGTCAAACCTGAAAATAATTAATTAGATGATATATTAAACTGATAAGTATCATATTATTTAGCAAATATATATATATTTTATATATTAATTTGCAAATTTATGAGTTCAATTTATAGTAATAGTCTAGTGTTCATTCGTTGTGTGCTTATCAAAAATCTAATTAGAAGCATAACCCAATCTTATTAGTTGTTTGTTTTTGAATTTTTAAGGGTGTATCATCAATTTCACATAATTAATTTTAACTCATTTTTTTTCAATATATTTCATAAAGTATATATAACTCATTTTCAATCATTAATTTTAAAATTAATTATATTCAATTGTAAAGCAAACGAAAATTTAGTTGTTTTTATTTTCTGCTGTAACCTAAAAGAAAGAAGCAAAATCCAATGACAGTTACACTATTTTTGAATATTATAAGAATGATTCTGTTACTGTAAGATTTTAACTACCTATTATGATTAAGGAGACTGTAGGATATAGCATGACATTATATGTTTTATGGTAGACCGTGAAAATATTTTAGCAAATTGTTGCTAATACATTGGCTACGAATTTATTAGAAAATTTTCATGGTATATCATAGACCATTGTGCACCATAGAAGTAATCCAAACAAATATTAAGATTTTTTTTTTATTTTTTTATTTTAAAAATTAGTATATGAATACAAATATTTGAAAGTGGTACATGCTTGATTCCCCTTAAGTAAGGTCTCGGGTTTGAATCTTGAAAATGGAAGAAAATTCCCACTGGGAGAGCTAGCCCCACCATGATGTGGATGCTCGGCTCGAACAGGATTGCCTCCGGTAGAGGATACCTGTGATTAAACAAAAAAAAAATCTTTGAAAATGAGACTAAAGTGAAAATTGTGACACCCTTCTACCCCATACACTTATATATTAAAGAAATTACAGTTTAGAAAAGGGAAAGTCCCACGTTAGGTAAAAAGGTTCACAATCACTCTTATGATAAATCTCATAGTTTGAAAACAACTTTATTAAATCAACTCAAACTCCAAATATAAATCAATTATAAACAACGGAAATCTCTTTAGAAATAAAAACAATTAATAATCTCCTGCCATACAAGGTATCCAGAAGTTCATAAAGATACTCCTAATCTAGGAACATGGTAAAACCCCCAAGCACACCTTGATGTCACATCTATCAGAGCATACCCTTTTATTCATAATCGACACCAGTTGTGTCCTCATCAACGCCTGTAAAATATATCCACAGAATACGGTGAGGAAAAGGAATACTACCCATACATACACATAGAGAATACTCATCCTCACCCACAACATCATTACATCATACCATCAATATATTAAAATCACCAATCAATAACATTCATCTAAAACTCAACATATAATCAATCTTCTATATCAACATATACATGTCATGTCATCATTCCTATTCACAACACATAGACATATCCTTTATACATTCACCAAGCTCATCATCATCATAATCTCATTCATATATCATCATACTCATTATCATCATAATATCATTCATATATCATCATACTCATTATCATCATGACATCATTCATATATCATTATACTCATTATCATCATACATCATTCATATATTATCATACTCATTATCATCATACATCATTCATATATCATCATACTCATTATCATCAAACATCAATACTCCTCTCATCATCTACCCAAAGATCATGACTTGGAACTCCACACAATGGGCGCACCTCGTCAATCACTCTAGTTAGTACCAAGGTGGTCTACCGGTGTTACCACACACTATCCGATAGGTTGTACCCCCTCTATGGGCCCGCACAACGACATTCGACCCTAGGTTGTACCCCCTCTATGGGCCCGTACAATCACTCCTAGGTTGCACCCCCTCTATGGGCCCGTGCATCAAACGCCCCATCTTGATCCCCTGAGTTGTACCCCCTCTATGGGTCCGCACAACTTAGTTCACCTCCTGAATTGTACCCCCTCTATGGGCCCGCACAATTCAGGTCTCATCACATATGCTCAATGCATCTCTCCTAAGTTGTACCCCCTCTATGGGCCCGCACAACTTAGATAACATCATCATCAAAAGGTGACATACACCATCATCATAAATCATTATTATCATGCATTAACATGCTCATCATCAGACATCATCATTATAAAGTGATATACACTTATCATCATCATCATTCACTAATATGCTCATCATCAAACATCATCATAATAAAGTGATCTACACTTATCATCATTCACATCATCATCATAAGTGACATGCACTATCATCAATAACATCATCATCATAAGTGACATGCACTATCATCAATAACATCATCATCATAAGTGATACACACTATCATCATTTACATCATCATAGTCATCATAAACAACATCAAACATCGTCAATCATCATCATTATACATCATCACATTCATCATCAAATATCATCATAATACATCATCACACTCATCATCAAATATCATCATTATTCATCATCATAAGCATCACAATCCTCATCAAACATCATTAATCATCAACACAAAACTCATTATAAAGTACTCTCAAACACATCAATCATTATCAAACAGTTAGGATCTCAAAATCCACTCTGGTAATCGATTACCAAACTTATGTAATCGATTACCCGCAAACAAGGTCTCTGGTAATCGATTACAACCACCTTGTAATCGATTACCTGCAAGCAAACTCTCTGGTAATCGATTACAACACTCCTGTAATCGATTACCCACAAACAAACTCTCTGGTAATCGATTACAACACCCCTGTAATCGATTACCAGCAAGCAAACAGTGCTTCTGGGTTGCCCAGAACACTCTGGTAATCGATTACCACTCCTGGTAATCGATTACCCGCGACGCAGATCGCAGAGTTCACGATTTCAAACCTCTCTAAACTCATCCAATCAATCCCTAATCAATCTTTTACGTCTAAACATCATACATAATCATTATTAGCATCCAATACTCCGTAAATCAACAATCAATTACAGATTATACCATCAATTATCGAAACCCCCAATTTCTCAATCCCTAATCACCCCTTTTTCCATTATTCTCAATATCATCATTACTCATTCAATAATTCGTCAATACACAACCAATAAATCATCAATCACCAGATTATATCATCATTCTCAGTTATTCATTCATAAATTCGAATTATACATATTAGATTACTACCCAAACATCCCCTACATGCATATATAGGCAATACCCTTTCCCCCACCGTACCTTAAGCGAAACTTGATCACAGCAAGGAAGTCCTTTCTTGAATTCTTGGCGTTCACTCCTCAGCAGTTCTCTCTTGAGACTCCCTTTCTCCCCTCCTTAGCGTTTCGCTTACTGACGAATGATACGAATAAGGATTAGGGTGCTCTGTTACCCCTCCTTACAGAAATACTAATTGGGCTTGGGCCCACTCTCATCCCTTATTCTCTTTTCAAATAAAATTACCTTTACGAAACAAAACTAATAATAATGACACTCCTATTATTTATTTCCCATTAAATTAATTATTTTCTAAATTAGTCTCTTTAATTTAATTAGTATTTATCCTAATAAAATTTAGGACGTTACAAAAATAGATAACCTTTTTTTTTTCAAACCAAACAAGCCTTTAATGATGACTAATATAACATAGATAAAAATTATTAGCTAGGTTGGACCAATAAGGTTTGAACTTATAACTTCATGTTAAACTAGCCAAACCTTCAACTACTAGTCGACCCTAGTAGATTAGATTAAAAATATATATAATTATTGTTCTTATTTTAATTTTTTAAAACTTTCTATTATACCCTTATTTATATTGTATTATTTTAAATTAACATTTAATTATTTATTACTACTTGAAATTTAGTATAGAGATATAATTAAGAAAAATGTAATTAATATTAATTACCTTAGACTTATAAATAAACAGATAAATAGAAACAAGCTATGTAAATCATACTTTAGAGTAATGGTTATTAATTATTGAACTTAAGACAAACAAATGTTAAGAAGTGCCTTTAAGATTAAGAAAACATAAGTATTTATTTAAAATAAAAAAGCATTTATCATATTGTAAATATAAAATTATTTAATGTTTTTTAAGTAATAGAAGTATTATATATTATAGTGTATTAAATGTTTCTTAACTAGTGGTGTCCTTAAGGTATTCCTTATTTTTTACTCTATGGGAAATATGTAAAGGATATTAATTAAAGAAATAAAAATAAAATTTTTATTGAAATATGTAGAATTTAATGTCATAAATATAATAAATATTATTTTTTTTTTTATAAAATTCTAATGTTTATTAATTATTTATTTAGGATACCCGTTAACGTAGTCTTGCTCTATATATAAGTGAATTGATCTTTCACTTTAATTATGAGCATTAAAACAAACAATATATACCAACGGGGTTGGTTCAAGTGATACATACTTGATTCTCCTTAAGTAAGATCTCGGGTGCCTCCAGTGGAGAATACCTGTGATTAAACAAAAAAAAAACAATATATACTATAGTAATAAGTTTAATGGGTATATATTATTGATATAAAATATTTTTACACTGTTATTTAATAACGTATTGTCATATATTCAACTGGTCGGTTATGATATTTTAATTTTTGTATTATTAAACTCAATAAATAATGTTATAACATATTATTAAAATGGTAATGTAAAATATTTACACTAATAATATACCTAATAAATCCAATTTAATGACATTTATATAATGATATGTTTATACCTAGACATGTGAAAAAAGAATGAGTGAATGAATGAAAACCCATACGTACCTATACCGATGAGTACCCCCCATACCATCTTATTTTGACATTGACTGAGAAGACCCAATTTGGTTAGATTTAGGATCGGGGTCGAGTTTACGTATAGGATGAGATGAATTTGAAAATATAGATACTTGTCGGACTAATTTTCACTATTGTGATTGCATATCATATTAAAAGAAGAATGAACTCTTGTAATTTTTGAATGAAAACGTTGGAATTCGTGTTTTTCTAAATGAGAATTGTTTTAAAATGAATTGATATTCAGCTTTGTTTTCGATCTATTGTATTACTCATTGCCTATTAGCATTAATTTTTATTTTTTGGACATTTGTATTTTTTCTGGTATTGATAGATAGAATTAAAATGAGACTATTAGACTCAATAATATTTATATAATGGTAATTAACCGCATAATACACGGATAAAAATATATTTTTATATAATTAAAATTAAATTTATAATAAATTAATATCTTTGAAATTAAATACATGTTTAAAATATTTTTAGGTAATTATTCAAATTTAAATTATAATAATGGATTATGTTTTACTATCGAAATTTAATTTACATTATTATTTTTTAATAATTTATAACTAAATAAATTTAATCATAATGATAAGATTAAATATTTAAGTAAGATTTATATTAAAAATAAGGATTGTAATAGAAAATTATTGGATAAAATTTTGAATATTAATCAATTTCAAAATTAATTAAGGATTAATATTTAAAATTTCAAATGGGGGAGAGAGAGTGTTAGTAGAATTAGAATCTCACTCTTATAAGTAGTATGTGAAATTTACCATGAAATGAGAGATGAGAGAGAATATTAAAAATTATTAAAAGAAAGAGTATATATGGTGAGTATCCCACTCTCCAAGGTGAGATCTAAAATTTATAATATAAAGAGTTGATTTATTTACTTTTTGAAGTTTATTTTATTAAGCACAATAATAATTAAAAATGATAATATAAAGATATATACTTTTTTTGGTCTTATTTATAAGATAATTCAGATAAAAACACACATATTAAGAAGTAATTAATCATTGATTTTCAAGAAATTACTCTATAAAATTACAAGTTTATCCCTATTTAAAATTAAACTTCATTAACATGTTAATTGTGTCACTTTAAAACCTTTAATAGTCAGCAAGGCCAAATTAAATATAAGAAAAAATAATAAATATTTTTAGATTTGTATATTTTGTCTTATAAATAAATCAATGAAAAAACTTTAAATATTGTCTTATATACAGGACTAGTAAGTTATTAGAAAAGGAGGATATACTTTTGGCTCAAATAAGAAAGTAAATTAAAAACACAGGTAGGTATATATTTTTTTCCTTAGAAAATCAAAATATGGTGAATTCATATCTCTGTTTTTTGGTGCATGTCTAGTTCTTATCCTTTAATCGAATCTATATAATGAGAAGCATTAATTAATACAAGAATCTAAGCCTCTAAATTCCAATAACCATTAGATGATCGCATCTAGGTGACTAACTAACCTAACAATATATTTATATATATTTAATACTTTTTGGGTATTAGTTAACAATAATTTTGACTACTATGTACCAACAACTTACTCAGTGGAATTTTCTCATATATCACAGCATCATATATGACGATGAGTTGTGGAATCATAGCTACTTGACAATTTATAAAAACCATAATGATGTTAAACTGCAAAGGGTCTCAAACATCAAGTTTTTTTGCCTTGTTCAATGTATCAGTGAACTGGATATACTTTACGTCAACAACTAGCATTAGTTTAATAGGTCGTAAATGAAATGAGCTCCCAAAGTTTTCAATTCCAACTTTAGATACAACTAAGTCAAGTTGTAGATATATAGCCCCTCGAATTCCCACAAAGAGAGATCAAAATATAATGCCAATATGTGTGTCCATGCGCCTCAATCCATTTAATTTATCACAAAACCTAAATTTAATTTTGTTCATGATCACTTGGCAGGTTACATATATATACCAATTGAATAATCTTTTATATATGATATTTATATATAAACTGCCCCTCCACTTTCTTATGCATGAGACTTCCTTAATGGATCAAAAGGTATGTGCTGTATAATAGCCGTTAGGCCAAAGGGAACAATTAAGAAAACTTTTGGCATATATAGGTATTAGGAGGATTATTCAAGCATATGCACCAAAAGTTTTAAATTGATGTCTTTTGGTGCATGGTACATCAGTTTTCATTTATTGAGGATTTATGTAATAAATTACTTATGCAATTCATTATTTACATTTTTTTTGCAAATAATTTCATATGAAATATGTGATGTATTATACTTTGAGTTTAATTACTATGTCCTATAAGTGTAAAAAAATTTTACATAAACATTCAATCGTGTATTGCCTCAATTAATGAATATGATATCTTATGTACTATTAAATTCATTAAACTATGTATGTATAAAACTTTTTGATACTGATTACTTTATGGTACATCCTAGACAGAAACCTAGATATTGATCAAATAAATAATTATTTTGGAAATCATAATTAGAATTGAAAAACTTTAGTAATAAGGATAAGAGAGCGAGTTTGGTTTATTGCATCAATTACCACATATATTATTACATAATTCATAATAGTTAATTAGAAGTAAATAACCTTATTTTAATTTGGTGTGAACCAAAGGTAGGTGATATATAGCTTAAGACCCTTCGAGGTGTGGAGATCATTGAAGTGAACTTTGCCTCTCTTAACAAATTCTTTTCCATACACCGTCAGGGATCGAACCACCGTCAAAATGTCTAAAGACCTAATTATCCACTAATCGTGCCAGGTTTTGTTGGTATTAGAAGTAAATTAATAACCAGTGCAAATAAAAAGGTAGCATTTTATTTTTTTTGGCATTAGCTAGACAAAGAATGAGAATTAATTAATGAGGTTATTTTAAATGAAGATATGGTAATTTTCAGTATCTTTTAAAATGATTTGAAACTGTACCGTGTGCACGTTTGAATGTTACTTGAGGGCAACGCGAGAGGAATAATGATCTGTATTCCCCTTTGGACAAGTAAAATAAATCCTTCCACTCAAACCAAAAGACCAAAATCCCAAGTGCAGACACGAAAGTTCAATAGCTGTAGCTTTCAATTTTCTAATGATATACTCTCCAACTTCATCATCATGGGTGTAATACATGTGTGTTTCTTAGGTTTCCAGAAAAGAAAACGTCTTGATTCATGCATACTGATCATTATTAGGAACATGATACTTTTCACATCCCAACTTTGGGTTGTAAATATATAGGGGTGGAAATATCGCAGGCACCACTCGTCAAGGGCCTACATCCTGACCTATATCAAGTCTAGGTCAGACCAGACCAATTTATTGAATAGATTAGGTCAAGGTTTTTTCAAAAGCCTATATAGCAAAGTATGTCAGATTTCAGACCATCAAAAAATTCTTTTGAGCCTATCAGACTGACATATTTAACTAATTATAAACAAAATACTAATGCTTTTTATATTGTTATTATTATAAAGACTTTTATTATATTGCCTTATAATTATATACTTATTAGCTTGTGTAAATATATAAGTATATTGTCTTCCATAAAAAAACTTGGGCCTATAAGTCTATTCAAATATATGCTTATTATATATATTCAAATACATTACTATAAAAAAAAGTTTTTAAGCAATCTTTCACGCTATGTTAGGCTTTAAATAGGCCAGACTCGGACCATAAAATAAAGCCTCTATATCAGGTAGACAGGTCAGGCTCAGACCATGGATTTATGTGAAGTCTATTAATCAGTTTGAGCATTCAAACTTGACTCAAAGACTTAATATCCTTTAGTTTTAATGATTAACAAATAAGATTATATAAACAGATTCTACTGAGAAAGGTATTGGTTTGTTGATTGTGTTTCAGGATGAAATAGTAATCAGAATCAGAAGATTAGGATCAGAAGAACAAATGCAGGATCAATTATAAAGAAGCTGTCTGAAGAATGCAACTCGTCTGAAGTGCGCAAACTGTCTGAAGACGTGAAGACCATATGAAGACAACATAAAGCAGTCTGAAGAAAAGAAGCTGTCTGAAGCAAGGAAGCTTTCCGAAGTAAAGAAGCTGTCTGAAGCAACGAAGATGTCTAAAGAAGCAGAACTCGTCTGAAGAGTTGAAGCTGTCTGAAGTAGTTCAACCCGTCTGAAGTATCAGTGCTGTCTGAAGTCTCACTTATGACGTGGCACCCTCTGCTGAAGTTTGTGAAGACTTTTCTGAACCTCTGCTGCACGTACCTTTTCAAACACGTTTATGGCAAGGAACACAGAGACCTTTCCTGGTGATTTTGAATTTCATACACCACTGAGGAAATCTCTGCAACGCAGAAATTGCAGCAACAACGATGGCAGCTTTATAGCAGCACCAACGTTGTACTCTGTCAGAATTGTGAAGACACCCAGAAGCGTGTCTCACGATGGATTGAATAGCATTCAATGCTTTCTCTAAAGGGTGGTATCACAACGGAAATATCATCATCACCAATCCAAAAGAAAGCACAAGAAAAGCTCAGGAGACTAAGCAGAAGCAACAAAGAGAAATGTTTGAATAACATATTTTAATTCAAACATATTTTATCATCTGCAAGAAACAGCCATTGAAAAAGACACCTCACTCAAAGAAGAAAGGAGAAATGGTGTCAGGAAGCAAACAGAAAAGGAGCATATACAAAATAAGCAAGAGGACAAATCCAACGGATACCTCCTCATATACACTCCTAAGAAAAGTAGATAAAATTAGAAGTCAGCTGAAGAAAAGTAAAAGGATATCAAGAGAGAGAACATGCAAAATAATATCAAGAAAATCTCTCTAAAAGAGCTCATCTACAGAAGTGTCAGAACAAGACTGTCTGAACACATATCTGCTAAAGAAGAAGCAACCGTTTGAGACACTATTACATAATGGCTATATGAGCCACATCATCAACATCTCAACGGTATCATGAATCATCTTCAAACGGCTATATTCCAACAGAACATATAAATAGCCTCAAGGAAGAATTTGAAGATGTTGAACTCATTCACTTGGTTCAATCAGTTGATCAAGATGCATCAGAAAAATCCTATCGGTGTTGACCATACTTACTTGAATCAACTATGCTAGTCAAAATAGTAGTTGTTTAGTTGAACAACCTACCAGGCTGTGCTTAATCTCATATGAACCAAGAATGGTTTGAAGCTGCAAGTATGCCTTGGTTTTTCCAATGATACGGGTGAGAATGTAACCCATGGAAACCAATGGCTGGAGAACAAGGCTGGAGCTTAAAGTCAAGTATCTACCGAGCCAATTCTCAGAGGATGTTATTCCTCATATCAGAGACAGGGATTGTACTTAAACTTATATACTTGTATCACTGTCTTACCCTTGTACTTAGATTTATCCATTGTATCCTGAGTAGTACTCAGTTAACCTCTAGTACAGGAAAAGATTAAGTTTATGTTTCGTGGAAACTTAAACTTAGTTTAATTTGTAAACACTTTATGTGTCTGAGAGCCTGGAGAGGCTTGGTGGAAGAAAGAATACTCTACACTTGGATAAGTGTCTGAGAGCCTGGAGAGGCTTGGTGGAAGAAAGAATACTCGTGGTAGAGCCTGGAGAGGCTTGATAGAAAAGAATACTTGTGGTAGAGCCTGAAGAGGCTTGATAGAAAAGAATACTTGTGGTAGAGCCTGAAGAGGCTTCAGGCTTGATAGAAAAGAATACTTGTGATAGAGCCTGAAGAGGCTTGATAGAAAAGAATACTTGTGGTGTCTGGAGAGACTGTACTCGTGGTGTCTGGAGAGACTGTACTCGTGGTGTCTGGAGAGACTGTACTCGTTGTGTCTGGAGAGACTGTACTCATATTCAAGTTTGTAATCTGAATATTCATATAGTGGAAATCCAGTGGTTGTTTGCCATTGGGACTGGACGTAGCTCACAATGGTAGTGAGTGAACCAGGATAAATTCCTTGGCTAAGTTTTCTTACCCTTATCTCTTATAAATTCTTTTTATACTAATCAAGGGGTCAGAATAATTAATCTGATATTTTATAAAGACACAAAACATCTTTTAAAATTAGTTTTTACAAGCCGTCTGAAAACTTCAGACAGCCACTTAAAAGTCTGTCTGAAATCTCTATGCCTAAGTCCTTTTTGTTTAATCTCTTTATTTCCAGTTTTCATATTTAAGTTGGAATTTGAAAAGTATTTTCTATAATAAACTTAACACAACTATTTCAATAAAATGATCTTTCATATGAACAAAACATGAGATATCTCTTATATCATTTGAAGCTTTACAAAGAATGTTCCTTGAAGAACTTCTGAAATAAATTCTCAGAAGTGAGTCTGAAAGAGATCAGTTCAAAAATCAGGAACAGACTTCAGACAACCTCTAGTCATCTGAAGTATTTCAGAAACTGTGCTGAAAATACTCTTTGTATTAATCTTCAGAAGATATTTTGAGAAGCCTCTGTTTAAAACAATCTTAAGCTTTAGAAGAAACATTGTTTTTCTTATCTTCCACATGTTTCAACTATCTCTGATCTTAAGACTTATTTTTAACGGTGCCCATATTCATGTTTTAAATTAAAGATTTCCAAAAACTATCAAAAAGTTTAAAACACTATTCAACCCCTCCTTCTAGTGTTTCCTGTGGTTCTAACAATTTAAGGTGGAGGTCAGACTCAGGCCTTAAAAAGCCTAACTCGACTCGACCTATTTTCATCCCTAGTTATAAGAGTGTAATGAAAAGAAAAAAAAAAGAAATAATGTAAAAAAAAATAAATATTTGATAATTAATATGATAAAAAAAGATGAGAGATGGAAAAAAATGTGTGGTATAAAATAAAATGTAATAAATGTGAGTTTGTCATTAATCAAGTATCCCAAAAGCTTAAGTTATTGGGTCGAATGACAACTTAATGGTTTTATATTATATGAACCAACTCTCCCAAAAGCTTAAGTTGTTAGCTGAATGGTTTTATATTATACTCTCTCCATTTCTTTTTATCTGTCGTTTTAGGATATAAAATTTATTTCTAAATAAGTATCATTTTCATATACCAAGGGAATAATAAATGTTATTTTTCTAATTTTACCCCTTTCTTAATCTGATTCTTTTTTATTTTATATATTTATTATAAAACTATATCATAAATATTCTACAAATTCAAAGTCTTGATAAATGTATTCTTTATGTTTCCAAAAAAAAATTATGGTAAAAAGTAAAATAAATTTGAAAAAAGAATTCAATTCATTGAGAAAAAGAATATTAAATGAATTCATGAGAGGAAGAGAAAGGGTATATTTGAGGGAAAATGGGCTAAAAAGATATAATTATTGCATTCTTTAATCTTTGTGCAAAAATTTTAAATGACATATAAAAAGAAATGAAAGGAGTATATTTCTAACACGCCCTATCATGTAAGAGCCCTCATGCACATGTCCACCTACGTACATTGTGGAGAAATCAATCCCTTTATTGGATCAATGGAGGCGTCAAAGTTCAAACTTTTGATCACTTGATCACAGAGGTTCTGATACCATATCATGAACCAACTATCATAAAAGCTTAAGCTTTTAGGTAAATGACACATTAATGATTTTATATTATTTCTAACAAGTGTAATAAAAAGCAGCCCTCATTATTAACCACATGACCCAATGTTAACATTGTGCTTCTCCCTCATGCGTTCGGCCCCCTTTCTAAGATCCATTTTCTCAATCTGTCTGATCAAAACCCACAAATGAGAAAAGACTGGTACATATATAAATATGTAATTAATTCTTTAATTTGAAATTTGAAGCAGGTATGCCACTGTTAAATTAACTGTACAGGGCGGCATTCCTTCTTTCTTGTTTTAAGTATTGACTAGCTCCAAGACATGTCCCTACCATTCTTATCCATATGGATTTAGTATCTGTAAAGTAAAAAGTCCATATAGAGGAGAGGATATATAAAATAAGAAATATAGTAATTATTAACTAATTAAAAAATTGACTAATGATATTTAAATAATTCCATAATTTATTATAGATATGCAAATATATGATTATAATGTTAACCATTGATTTTTCAATCGATTATTACTTCATATTTTATTTTTTAAAGTGATTTTTTCATTTTAGAGGAGCTGAATTTCATCCATATCAAATTAAAGAATCTTCTTCCTCATGATCAATATATATGTTAAGTATTATTGATCCTTCCATCCGATATTATATATTTGTATTTTAAAAATAACTCTTATTTATAGCAATAAATAAAGGCCATTATTAGAAAAAAAGAATTAATACTTTTTAATATTCTAAAGAGACAGTTATTATAAGAAGAATATAGAAATTATTACTATATATCAAGATTTGATGGATATATACTCATAGTGTAAAACAAATTTTATGTTATTATTGTTTTGAGATGTCTTTTATTAAATTTAATAATACATGAATTATTATACTTAAATGATATAACAATATACAACGTATATATTTTTTTCACATTGATATATAATAGTACTAATTAAACTCCCATCATTATTATTGTTCTCGTTGTTGTTGGCGGCTTTGGATTTATGAATTAAAAATTGATCAGATATGATTGAATCTTTAGTTTTAATTATTGTAATTAATTCTTCAATGGTGAAAGGCTAGAGCATTGTCTTTACATGTTCATTGAATTCGTGAATGTCAATATATAGATAGATCATTTGGAAACTTTTGTATCGTTGTGTGGATGTAGGATGTATGCAGTGAATGGACGGGGAAAGGTATAGACGTATTAGCTAGCTAGTACGTAAAGTCAAATTGCATTTGCATTCAAAGTTTCTAAGAGAATAATGGGCGTAGGTAAGCGAAGTTACATTGAACAGTTTCTTCACAACGACTACTACTTAAGTTGGAAATATCTTCAAGAGACACCAAAATGGTTAGGCATGGAAGCATTCTATTTTGATGAAGAATTCTATTAGGAGCAGGATAGACAGCGAAATTGATGAGAGGGATTGTATCGAATATCGATCCATCGACCACTCTTAAATTATAAGAAAGAAAAAAAATAAAATTCTTGGAAATCCTAATTAAATTTGATTACACAACCAAATTTAATTTCCTATATATAGTTAACGTTTGCTAGTGAAGATATGTACAATCATTGACGAGGAAGTTATCAGAGCCAAACAATATTTGCCAATATATAAAAAGAGTAAACTAGCAAATCGGTCCCTGACTCTGCGGGGACCATGCAGTTTCGTCCTGACTTTGCTAAAATAGCACTTTAATCCGTACTTTGTTAAAAGCACATGCACTTTAGTCCTTATTTCACTAAAAAACATGCACTTTAGTCCTTCACTTTATTACAAAATATGCACTTTAGGGATTAAAGTGCATGTGTTTTTGACAAGTACGGACTAAAGTGCTATTTTAGCAAAGTCAGGGACGAAACTGCATGGTCCTCGCAGAGTCCGGGACCGATTTGCTAGTTTACTCATATTAAAAATGAGTATATCATTTCGTATATTTAATAGAACTATCCTAGTTTTCCTTGTTTATGCGTGTTTTTTTTTTAAATTAAGTTCATTAGATTAAAGCCCAAAGGACAAGCCTAACGACACTTACATGGAACAACAAATCCACAAGAACTATTCTAAAATTACTACCAGAAAAATAAAAAATAGAGAAGGAAAAAATCCGTCTCTAAAATGAACTTTTTCCGTCTCTAATGGGACTAGAGATGGAATCAGAGACGGAATCTGTGTCGTCGCTGATCTGGGCGTCGCAAGTTTGTTAGCGACGGAATTTTTATGTCCGTCTCTAAGTAGAGACAGAATAGTTCCGTCTCTAAGAAATAATAAATCCGTCTCTAAAAGAATGATAAATATTTAGTAATTCCGTCTCTGATAATTTATTTTCCGTCTCTAATCAGAGACGAAATTTGTTTTCCGTCACTAATGTAGTGAGGTGTATTCCGTCTCTATGTTTAAAGTTCCGTCTCTAACTTGCGACGGACTTATTTTCCATCTCTAATCCGGTGAAATTAATTTTGAGACTTCCGTCTCTAAATTTCGTCTCTATCTTTGAATTTTTTTCAGATTTTTTTTTTAATTTTTTTATCTATTCATATATCCTATATACATTTTTATAGTAATGCTACTAATTCAAACATCAAGATGTTTGACACCAGAGGACATCAATAAACTCAAGATCATACTACTAATTAAATTCCAAAACACCAAATCACATCAAACATAAAGTGTAATTAAAAGGTCAGGATTGACTGTAAAAGATTCAAGCATTTAAGTTTTCATAGTTAAGTATAATTATAAAAAACAACCCCTTCAACTCTTAATTATAAATACTTGAGAGATGACACAAACCACGAATAAGTAACTGACATGTGCAAAAGAAGGGAAAAAATGAAAACAGTCTACATTAACTAATATTATCCCTTAAATGAGAGGAGAAGCAGTCAAGAAATCACTGTCAATTCATAGTTCATTGTGTCAAACCCAAAATCTGGTTAGTTTCTGATCTGTATTAATTTTCACTTCTAAAATACTTATTATCACTTAAAATCTGGTTTAATTTTTATAAAACAGGAAAAAAAAAGAAATTAATCTAAAGAGATATGCTACTCACAAATGAGCAAGATAGAAATGCTTGAAGGTATGGGCCCCTGAAGAGAGCAACCATGCATGTGCCTGTAACCTCAAAAAAACAAAAAGAAAAGAAAAGATATAAAAAGCATAGTATAAGCTAACAAACAACTCTAAAAAACTCTGATCATCAAATTAATTAAGCACAATATTCAATTAAACCAAACAAATTAAACAACTCTGATCTTGAAACTTTTAAATTAAATGATCATATTTAATTTGGAAATCCAAAATAAAATTATATATAATTTTTTAAAATATTTTCATTTTTACAAGAAAAAGTACCGTTATATTACTCGTTAATGAACCGAAGTCATCAATTTAAATTTTTAAAGTTTAGGTTTGCAATAATTGTAGTAGTGGTTTAAGTTTTAAATGGAAAAGTTTTGCGACTACCAAACAACTTATATGGATTGACATTTCCACTTATTAATTATATGTACTCGATCATTTAGGAAAAAAAACAAGTAATAAGAGAAAAGAGAATCTAGCTAGCTAGAGTCGAGCGTGAGGGATTGGTATTGCTCTTTTCTATATGAAATTTTAATTCATCAAGCTACATAAATTGATCAATAAAAATTAATAAAACGGACCTAATTAATTACCAAGTGACTCCTCAATAAATGGAGCTGCGTTGAAGTGGGAAATTTCTAGTAACACTTTTCCTCACAGAAAAATTTAACATTCTACCAATAACTTCAAATTAGATAGGCTCCAGTTCAAGATATGTAATTAGATTAGCAAGTGAACAAACTCTGCTAGAAAAGGAAAAGAACATAGTATACATTACGATAAAAAGTACAATTCCTCCTCACATAAGCTCACCACATGTATTCTATGAAAATGGTTTTTCATTACCAAAGAGGCCCTGCTCCATGTGTAAGTCATCTAAACCTAACTTATTCCAAGGGTATATCAAAGTCAATTCAATTCATCTTTCATGTGTTCAATTTGATTTGTATATATCAATTTAAATCCCATTTTTTAAACAAGTTTCAATCATGAGAATTGATTTCTAAATCATTCAAATATAATCAAATCATTTCCATTTTTTAATGATTTCAAACTTATTCAAAAGGTAAATCACTAGTTACTAGGTCAACTCAGTCATTATAAACTAAACCAGAAATTAGCCTGATAAACAACTAACCTGGGGTTTGTTGAATAAGTTGCTCTTTTGATGAGCTTGAACCAGAAATATTTGATAAACCCGATTCTTCCTGCACAATGGTACTCTGGTAAACATAAAACAGTTTAGTATAAGTTCTTGGTTGTCTAAGATATAAATAAGATAAACTACCAAGGACATAACTTTCTAATGTTATCAACTTGTTAAACATCTATTCTGAACTTTCTAATTTTATCAACTTGATAAACATCTATTCTGATCATATCTAGTCAATAAATGCTATTTAATCAACCTTTAGGTGGAAATCAATCTAGAATCTTTTCTATTCAAGTATTAAAAGATAGAGCCCAATTGCATTATTTGATCAACATAGCCACCCCCACATAATGGGATAAGGCCTGGTGGTGGAGGTTGTAGATCAAAAGCAGATCATAACACATCCAGAGGAGAGATGAGAATGCTCTCATGCAACCAGAAATGGAGATGCTATCATTCTAGATTTTAAATGAAAGACAGAGCAGGAAGAATACAACTTTCTTTCTTTTATTTAATGCTTTTTTGGTCACAAGGAAGATTGATTCTGCTAAGTGCTTACTACAGACATGCAGTAGGATGCAGTAGTCTTGCTTGAAAACCAGAGGGTCTAGTTAGACTCAAATATCTTTAAGTCCAGTATCTTGTTTAAGTTGAAACCTCTTTTATTTTCCAATTCAGATTGTAGTGTTCAATGATGTAATGTGTGTGGATGATTCCCTCATGAACACAAAGAAAATTCTAAACAATAGTTCAGAAATTAATCATCACATTCATAATCCATTTTTTTGCAAACTAAAAAACCCCATCATCAATCACAGTCCATGTCAAAATAGAATAGGGAAGTACAAAATCTAAAATAGAACAGCAAGTTTAAATACCCAGAAACAGAGTCAAGATTCTTTCCCCTTAACCATTGTTCTCCTTGTCCAAGCTGTGCGGCCAACCTCGCGCACCACCGTGCAAATCCCCATTGCAACCGCACTGTCACCCACCAGACCGCAGCGCACGCCCTCGGCGCGAAGCCACCACCTCCGTCAGCCATCGCAGCTCCTATCAGCGCCGTTCGCAGCCGGCACCACCGTTACACGGTCGCCGTCCGCTGTACAACCATCGTCATACAAAACGCTCCAACAACCGTCGTCCTCGCCGTGCGGCCTTCCTCTGCCTCTTGCAAGCTCCGCCACCAACAAGTTCGCGCTTCCATCTCGCGCTGCCTGGTTCGAGTCCCTGCAGCTATGGTCGTGCCTCTCGCTCTTGGCCGCAATGCCCTTTCTCCACCCCCTTCTTTCTTTCCTCTCATTATTAGGGTTTTGATTAAAGGAAAATCTGATAGTGTGTGTGTGCAACAAAGGGGCGTGAAGGTTTCTTTTAAGAAACCGGATCCCTTTCTTTTTTTTAAATAATAAAAAATAAAAATATAATAAAAGTATATTATTAAATTATTAGAATTTTAAAAATAATTATTTTCATAAAAGTAAATTTAAAAATTATTAAAAATATATTATTTTCATAAAAGTAAATTTAAAAATTGCTAACCTCAATTCATAAAAGTATTTTCAAAACTATGGTGAAAAAATAATATGAAAAAAAACGTTACTTTCAAACAAAAAATTGCAATTAGAGACGAAAATATTCCGTCTCTAACCTTCGTATCCAGTGTTAGAGGCGGATTTAGAGACGGATGTTATATTATAGACGTTGTTTCGTCTCTGACGTTCGTCTCTAACGTTATTATAAAATTTGATGTTATCAATTTACGCTTTAGAGACGAAATTAGCGACGGAAATAATTAGACACGGATCACATTCCGTCTCTGATGTCCTTCTCGAATATTTTTTTACCAACTTAGCGACAGAATTAGAGACGGAATCTGTCTGAGACGAATAATTCCGTCTCTAATTCCAAAAAAATCACTTCCGTCTCAACCTTACAAATTCCGTCTCTGATTCCGTCACAAATAGCGACGAAAAAAATTCCGTTGGTATTTTCAACTTTTCTGGTAGTGAATGTTTTAAAGAATAAACATTCAAAATATAACATGCTCATTCAAAATACATACATAAATCAAATTAAATAAAACAGAGCAACAAACCAAACAACTAAACCCTCTTCTCCAATGTGGTCAGCTTTATCACCGAAATTAAAATGCTTACATCTAGGAGAATATTGTATTTTTTTCATTCGCTTTTTTTATGGTTGGCCAGCTCTGCTAGTAATGCAACCATGCAAGGGCTTACCCATGGACATCTCAAATGAGTGAATCAACCCCCTACTAAATGTAGCAAGATAGATGGTGATAACCATCCACAAAAAAAGGGAAAGAGACTACAAAATGATAAACAAAAGATAATGGAAAGATAGAAGAAATGAAAAGGTGGAAGTGGTGACTGGAAAAAAAAAGATGAGGTTAATTGAGAAGTGAGGAAAAAAAGGGTGGTAATAGAAATGGAAAAAATAGAGGAGAAAAAACAAATGAAGAAAAATACTCTCACCAAGGAGAGAAAATAACCCACCTAATGTGGGTAGGAAATCTTCTCGTAGAAGGAGAAATGCCCTCCTATGGAAGGAGGGAGCCTCACAAGAGGGCGACGGAGTGGCTCTATCTCTTTTTTTTTTTTGCGCTAGGGTTTTTCTTGCTTCTTAATGGGGGAGAACAAAACCATGATTGATTATAGTTTTATATGCATGTGTTTGTTTGTTTTCTTTGTTTAGTTACAATGATTATATGAAGAATTAAATCAACCTTTTAGAAATTGTTTTCTTCTTTTCTTCTCCTATTTCTTATTTGAGGGCCTGAAGGATATCATATGGCCAGTTGATAAAAAATCATGAAACATTTAATAAAATTAAATAAATATCCAAATTTTCTTATTTGCTTTGATGTGGTAAAATCCATAGTTATGAAAACCGGACCGGTCGGACCGGAAAACCGGTGAACTAGTCATGTGTCCGGTCCAAATAAACCAATGAACCGAGCATGCAAAAAATCAGTCAACCTGCTAAAAAATCAGTAAATTCGGTAAAAACTGGTGATTTAACGATTCAGTGAAAAAACTCAAAAACGGTATCATTTCATGTTTTTGGAAAAAAAAGAAAAATCGAAAAGAAAAAAACAACGCCCCTCATGTTCATGTTTGCACTCATCCAAAGCATAGAAAAATTCCAAAATAGAAATCCATGCCAGGAAGAACTTCTACTCTAGCAACTTTGTTGCACCGCCATCAGTTTTTTCAACTCTGCTTACGTTTCTCTAACTAGCCTCACACCCATAGTGATGAGTGAGATAATGAGAGAGAGAGAGAGACGAATGAAGTAATCAAACAAAAGGTTTTATCTCAAAAATACTTTACCTTGTCATTTTCTTTCTTTTTTTTTTCTCTTTATTCTAAACAATTTTTCCACATATGTTATGTTCTTCTTATTATTTTTATATTTTCATTTGTATTTTCATTTTATCTATTTTATGTATGTGTGTGAATAAAGAGGTGAAGGATGGTGTTTGGTGCGCGAGAAAATAGAGCGTCACGGCAAGAGAGAAATATGATGTCGTATTTTCAATTTGAATTACGGGAGAATGATATCTAGTTTGAGTCTTCGACGTTTGTTTGATTCCATCCGTTCGTTTTTCTTCAAAGCTATATTTTGAAGTATAATTATCGTACAAATAGTACTCATTACTCAGTAAGAAAAAAAGTGCATCTAAATCTGACATCTCAAATTCTGATTTCATGCTTAGATTGAATTCATCAATTACTAGGAGATCATCAACATAAAGACATACCAGTAGCAAATTACTTGAGTTAGAGATTCTCTCATATACACCATATACTGCACTGTGCATTTGGTGAAACATTTTCAAGTTACAAAACCATCAATCCTTTTGTTCTAAGCTTGTGGGGCCAGTTTTAATCCATATAGTGCCTTGTTCAACTTTTAAACTTTATCCTCACTCCCTTTGACTTGAAAACCTGGTGGTTGACATACATACACTTCCTCTTCCAATGGTCCATTTAGAAATGCCGATTTTACATCTAGCTAATGCAAAGACCATTTTTCTAGCTTGCTACTACCACTACCAACCATTATTATTAAAATCGGACCGAACCGGCTGGTCCGATCAGTTCAACCAGAAACCGGACCACCGTCCGGTCTGACCGATATATTATATCAGTTTTGATGTCAGATCGGGCGTGACGTCATTGGATCAGTCGAAAATCTGAGTGAACCATGCGAACAAACTCGTGCCAACGCGGGTTGACTACTTGGAGGCTCTCCCAGATGTAGCAAAAGTGCATTGCTAGGCTCGAACACAGATTCCTTCAATTAACTGCATGTGCATCTAACACTTTGCCAAGGCTTCCTTCATTTATATACGTGTGAGATTTTATATACACACAATTCACATTATTCTATCAATTATATATCATCCCCTTTAATTTATATTATTTAACATAAATAGTATTCTTTTCTTTTGACGTCAAGCATAAATAGTATTATACTCTTTAATAAAATGTTTCAAAATTTTCATATAATATATTTAAATAAATATATAATACATTTATTATTTAATTTGTAAATATATATAATTTCACATAATATATTATTTAACATAAATATATTTTTATATTATTTTATTATGAATATAAAATTTGTAAATATATTTATATGGTTGATATTTTATCTTTTAATTTTTTTAAATATCAAGTATTTAATATAAAATTTAACAATTTTAGCATATACCGGTTCAACCCGTAACTCACCGATTCGACCAGTGACCCATTGACTCAATACCTTGGGCAAGTCGATCACCGGTCCAGTTTTTATAACATTGCTACCAACCTTATGGTTTGGATTTAAGCCACTAAAGCAAATACTTCATTATAATCTTACCCTTCTATCTGCAAAAAAACCTTTTGCAGCCATCTGGACTTGTATTTAGCTATTGTCACATCTAGTTTAATTTTAGTTTTGAGCACCCACTTTACTACTACAAGCTTCTTCTCATGAGGAAAAAGCACCGGCTCCCAGGTTTGGTTTTAGTGAATTGCTTTCAATTCCTCTTGCATAGAAGCAAACCCATTTAGGCTCCTGAATTGCCTCCTCAAAATTCATTGGTTCCCTATTAGCATAAAAGGCTAAGTGAACCAGTTCCTCTTCTGGTGTGATGGCATTATCAGGAAATATTACATAATTATTCAGCCTGGTTGGTGGTTGTCTGTTCTTATGAGGTCTTTGCACGTTTGATGGCCTTGGTTATGTATCAACAGTATGAGAGTCTTGAGATTCATAATCTCCAAATGTCACTAAAATTTCTCTACCTGTGTTGCTGCCTTGCTGTGAATTCCAGCTCTGAGTGGAAGATTCATCCACTACAACATCCCAACTTATCACAATTTTCCTTTTAATGGGATCATAGATCTTGTAAGCTCCTGTTGAATGATACCCAAACATCACCATCTGCTTATTTTTTTCCACTAACTTTCTTCTCTTTTCAAGAATGTGTCTATAGCACAAGGAGCCAAATATTCTCAAATAGCTTACACTAGGCCTTTTCCTTGTCTAGGCCTCTTCAGGTGTAACACAATGCAGTCTTTTAATTGGGCATAAGTTAAGAATATATGTTGTTATGGTCACAGCTTCTCCCCAAAAGAAATGTGGCATACTTTTGCTTCTTAGCATACTCCTGGCCATATTTAAAATTGTTATGTTCCTCCTTTTAGTTGTGCCATTATGTTGAGGTATGTAGGGGGTTGTTATTTCATGAACAATCCCTTCTTTCTCACAAAAGTTTCCAAAATCCTTTGAAGTATACTCACCTCCACCATGAGACCTCAAGATTTTGATTTCCTTCGCACTTTTTTTCTCTACTGTCACTTTAAACTTCTTAAAAGTCTCAAACACATCTGATTTTTTCTTCATAAGAAATAACCACATCTTTCTTGAATAATCATCTATGAAAGATGCAAAATAATTTTTACCTCTCAAAGGTGTTTCTTCAAATGGTCCACATACATCTGTATATATGACTTCAAGAGGCTCGGAAGTTCTATTGGCAGGAAGGATTTAAAAGTGTTCCTCAGTTGTTTTCCCATCAAACACCATTCACACACTTGCCTTGGTGACTTAATTGAGGGAATGCCATGAACCATCTGTTTAACTCTTAATTGACATTCGCTTCTAAAATTTAAATGACCAAATCTAAGGTCACAACCAATTTTGATTAGAAACAGTAACTGGAAAACACACAGGTTCAGACACTTGAATGTCAATCTTAAAGGTTCTATTACTAGACAAAGGAGCCTTTAAGATCAACTTCCTTTTGAAGTTGTACTTGCATCACATTATTCTTCAAGTTCATGCAATAACCCTTTTCTAGTAATTGTCCAAAACTACGCAAATTACGTTTCATGGTTGGAACATATTAAACATAAGAAATACATGCATGTTTTCCATCTTTCCTGTTGATCATAATCTTCCCCTTTCCTTCTGAGTTTACGATGCTATTGTTAGCAAAGCGAACTTTACTCTTGATTTGTTCATCATAATCCACAAACTAGCCCTTATGTCTAGTCATGTGATTGGATATCCAGTGTCAACGTACCAAGATCTAGAATTCACACTTCTTGTATTTGTAGTGATCGTGAGGAGTACTTGATCTAAGTCATAGTCATCATCTTGAGCGGCATTTGCTTCCCGTCATCATTCCTTCCATTTGATCTCCTTTCCAACCTACACTCATCAACAAAGAGGCAAAACTTTTGGCAATTGTAATAATGGATCTGCCTCTTGTAAATTTTTTTTGTCCTTTTTCTTATTCTGCCACCTCATATTCTATTTTTAGTTTTACCATGTTTTATTTTATCAAGAATAGCATTTTCTTTACCACTAGAATTGTGGTTTGAAGTCCCTCGTAATCTATGGCCCTTTGTTTTCCATTCACCCTTATTATTCTTTCCACTCTCATTCCATCCTCTGCCACTGGTTTGAGATTGAAGTGCTTGCTCAGTGTTTCTCTTAACACCACATTTTTTCAGCCTTAATTTGCTCATGAGCCTCCAAGGACCCCTGTAGTTCCTCAACCTTCACAACAACAAGATCCTTAGATTCTTCGATGGCAACTGCTATGTGATCAAATTTAGGGGGTTAAAGTTCCGAGAAATTTTTAAACAATCATCTTATTAGAGTTTTCACATCACATCACTCAGGTCCAGGATGAACTGACAACTGAGCTTTTGATACCAGTTTGTTAGAACACACGCACTTGCATAGAGTAAAGAGGAGAGATCTCAATGATTTGAACACATGTATTGATGAGGAATGAAAAGTCATCTAAGAGATAGAGTCTTCTCTATTTATACAATGTGTTTCACTAACAACTAACCATAGTTACCAAAAATAGAAAACTACTAACTACATCAATCAATACAGTTATAACATAACTGAATTAACAAACTCTCAACATCACCAAAAGACCATGCGAGCAACTTAACACAATACAATTATACTTTCATAAGAAAATTGAATCAAACTTAATATAGGGTTTTTCGGTAAACATTGATACAAGGAGTAACTATTCAGATATTAATATGAAACCATTGATTTTTTAAAATAAAACTAGTATTTTAATGACTTAATGTTAGGTTCTTTTTTTAAGTAAATAGTGTGGAGCATGAATTCAAAGGAGGCAAAGGCTGCTAAGTTATTGTACAAGAGATAGTGATATCCTGGAGGATAATCTTCAACACAGTAGTTGTCACCTTATTAAAATCTCTCTTAACAAAAGAGAATGAGCAAAAATAAAATAACTTGCCATAACTCTATAATCATCAACAATCTTATCAGAATGGGAAGCACTATATGGTGACTTCAGCCATGCTAAATGGAGAGACTTACAATTTATTTCGAATTCTACTATAGAGAAGCCTAGATCCTATGCTGGCTGTATAGCACAACTAAGAGAGTAAGCTTCCACTTTGTAAATGTAGCCTGACTTCACTGTGTAATTTTTGTTCTCTATGCCTTCAAAAATATCTATAATCTTTTTTGATATTCATAGTGGAATTCTTACTATATTTAATGCTTCAGCTGGTGAAATAATTGAAAGGATGCGGTCTCTTTTCCATGTCTTTGTCTTGACATGTGAGGTCACTATTGGTAGAAAATTGAACCCTGTGTTAGCTTTCGTTGTACACCTTAAAACTAACCTGATTAGGAGCCCATTTAACCTTCCAAATCAGCACACTTTTTCCATCTCCAATTCTCCAAAATTTCTCTTCTTAAATCACCCCACTTAGTTTTCAGAGTAGTTGTCCAGACAAAGCTCGGAGAATATCCTTTTGTTGCTTGCAGGAATGGCTTATTGTTAAAATATCTTGCCCTTGTTACTCTTTCCATCAATGAACACCATTCCAATTTATGGAAATAAGGGCGTAAATATGATGGCTCTTCTTTGTCAATACTCCCAAAAATTCCCTTATAGTGTAATGCAATTTTTTAAATCAATCCTTTAGGGAGTTTACCTTGTAGGAAGCACCCTACCCTTATTATTTTTGTTTTAATATTTTAGCTTGTTGGGGCGTTTCCCACAAGGTAACCACCCTCCCTATTTATTTGTTTTAATTGTTTATCCTTTATAGCGCTTATTTTTGTAGGAAGCGCCTTCCCCATTATATATGTTTTTATAAACAAGTTGGTTACGGCACTTCCTTTAGAGATAGTGCCCTATACCAGCATATAGGACCCTACGCATTGTTGTTACTCCTTCAATCTCTCATATAAAAAAACCACAACCCCTTCTCTCTGTGCCTTCTCTCTCTCTTCACTGTTTTTTTCGAGACCGAGCCACCGTCCAAGTGTTGTTCTCCACCTTCCGTGTGCTTTCCTCCACCATTTGTGACCTCTCGAGAGAGCTGTCCTATGCGATTTTGTTGTCTGTTCGCGATGGAGCCACCACGAAGTCGATGCCTAATCTTTAATCGCTATTCTCCCTGATCTTTTATCGTTGTTGTCCATCTTTGTCAGCCACTGGTGGCGAGCAAGAACCGCGCCAGCCAAATCGACGAGCTAGGGTTTTGGCCTGGAGATCGCTTCCCCTTGGCACATTGTTTTAAGAGCATTCTTTTAACTGTTATTGCATCTTGAGCTAATACCTTCACAATATATATGTAGATATTGTGGTATGTGTTTTTTTATGTCGTGTGTGAAGGACTTAAGGTGAAAATGTACAAAATGAAGCTACAGGCGTTGTGCCACCAGAGACGGTGGTCCAAATCTCACATGCCAAGCTTTAAGGCCTCTGACTCTATCAATGGCTCCACCTTCACTTCCCTTAGTGCCTTTAGTTATTGTAAAGAAGCTCGCAACCAAGCTGTCAAGCTTGCTTTACTTAAGCTTCTCTTTTGTTCCCTATGGTACCCTACCTCTTTCTCTTTTTAGTGATGGTAGGAACTAGTAAAATTTTAATGTAACATAATCTAATAAAAAATTTATTTTCCTTAACCAGTGTCCTAAATACATTAGTTAACATTTCTGTTAATTTAAACAGGATTAAACATGTTTTTGGTCCTGAAATATAGTCGAGATTTGCTTTTAGTCCCTTCAAAACTGATGGTTTTTATCCTTCAAAAATTGAAAATACGTCATTTTTGTATGAATTTTTATCAAAAAGTGAAAATAACTCTTTTTAGTCATTATTGAAAAAAAATCCACTGGAAAGTTCACAAGAAAATCAGTAGGAATACTACATAATTAGAACTAAACTGATGTACTTTCAATTTTTAAGGGACTAAAATCATCAAATTTAAATTATAGAAACTAACACTACAAAAAACGCGCTTTTTAATGGGGGTTAATTAGAGGGGGTCGTTTGAACACCCGTTAAATAGATCCATTCCCGTGGGTTCAGACAACCGATATTAATTAAAGTTAAAATGTTAACCACGATTGTAACCACTTGTAGCGTCTTCTAATTTTTTTTTTCTAATCTCTTTTCACTTCAAAAGAACTCACTCATCTAGGGCTTTTTATTATCCCCAAAAAATCCAGTTCCAGTCTGGTGTGTTGCATCGTTCTCTTCTCCAGCGAGCAACGGTTCTTGATCCTTCAAAGTGGTTGTAGCAAGCAACCATTCTCTTCTCCAACGAGCTCCTCGTCCTTCCTTGTGTGACGGCAAGCAATGTTCTCTCTTCCTCCGAAGTGGTTCCGCGTCCGAGGCTTTCTTCATCACTGAAATTAGAATCAATGTTGACAAGGGAACAAGCCTCCTCGAAGCTTTCTTAATCGCCACCGTACAGTCTCACCAAGGGAACAAGCCTCTCCAATTTCTCATCAGAGAATATGCTCGCATGTGTGAGTATCTTCAAGACCATCGATCCCTTGGTATGACATTCCAATTGTTAAGAATTTTCATTGATCTTTGGTTCTGTGATTAGGTTTTAGATTTTGTGGTATCATATTGTGCTTAGTTGTTACTCTCTGTGTGATAATTTCGATTTGCTAGGAAAGTATCAAATAGCTAATAATCCCATGCTATACTACTTAGTTCACCAAATTTATGCAGGTTGGCGTCTAGAGCTCACAAAAAAAGATGACTCATGTGAACAGTGCATTTCATTGGCAATCATACAATGAAGAACTTGCCTTATCCAGTGAAGATGATTCCATCACATCAGAAGCTCTTTGGGAGCAGGTCAATGTGACCCGGGATTCTACAGATTATTTGTGGTATATAAGGGGTAAACATTTGCAACTTATCAAACGTCTTAAAGACAAATAATTGGAATGTTTCTTAAAGACAAATAATTGGAATGTTAATCTCTTGAGTCTTGTTATTACCAATTTTGTCCCCTCGCATCTAATCAATGTTCATATTCCTTGTTTAGTGTCAACATTAATGCTGATGAAGGATTTTTAAAGAATAGGCAATCTCCTATTCTCACCGCAATGTAAGCAGGCCATGTTCTGCATGTTTTTGTTAATGGTCAACTTTCAGGTGAATATGCCTCTTTAGCTTAGCATTTTTCTATAAGAAAATTCAATTTTACATATCCATCTCCTGTATGAATGTAGGAACTGTGTATGGAAGATTGGGGAATCGTAAATTAACATTTAGTGACAGTATGAAGCTGAGAGTTGTACTGAGTTAGTAACATTTTTAATTTTTAATTTGATGATTGGGGTCTCCCGGTTAGTTGTCTCTGTTCTGATGTCTTTTTTCTAAGTAACATTTTTAATTTGCTGATATAAGTAACATTTTAATCTTTTTTTGTACTGAATTAATATCAGAATGTTGGCTTGCACTTTGAAACATGGAGTGTTGGGGTGTTAGGCCCAATCAAACTGAAGGGTCTAAATGAAGGGACACAATGTTGTAAGTATTTGAGCAAAAATTCTGACAGAATTGGACCTAGGGTATTTAATTGTGTGATTGGTTAACCTGATTTAGTTTAAAGTTAAATTGGCTTGCTTTAATAGAGCCACTACTACACCGTCTTCATATGATTCTACTACCTTGTCAAAATAAAACCATATCTGGTCCCTGCCCAAAATATTGCTGCCTTTCTCAACTTTTGCCTCATTTTTTTCCTCTCTTTTCCTTTTTCTTGTTTTTGGCATTATAATGACTTTTTCTAGTTTTATAAGATACCACTCTTCTGCTGCTCAAGTTGGTTGCCAAGAAAGAAAGTTACTACGCCTCCATGGGAAGACCCAAATTAATTAACTAGTAACATTGGTGTTATTACCCTATACTGACATAAGAGAAGAATCTTATATATGTTTAAAAATATCAAGTTAGACATAAATTATCGTTTAAAAGGAAATAATTTTTATCTTGTATATATTTATATGAAATAAGAATTTTACCAAATTGGCTAGGTTTTTGGTGGCATATGCATATATGTATATGTCGGTCAAATAGGTGAACCACGGTGGCCATGGCTGGCAATAACTACTTCAATTGGCATCCTTGTTATTTGAGATACTTTCAAAATAACCATTACTTGGTTATTGGTTACTTAATACAAATACATGCTGATCAGTTTCTATGCAGGGCATCACTATTTTTGTATCAGTGATGGCAACCTTGGGGTCACAGATTTTGATTGAGTCTGCTTGACAACTTATTTCCAAGGTAATTGTTCTTATTTTTATTCACTAGATCCCCAAAGTTGGGTTCAACACTTATTTGTTTTGGTTTTTTAATTTAAATTCAACCAGTTATATGAGTTATGAGATGTAGAAGTGTTAACCTTTTCTCAGATTTTCCTGTAGTTATTACATTAATACATATTTTAAATTCCCTGAATCATTCTTTTTCTTATAGGCTAAACCTGAAATGGGTTGTTTTTAAGGACTATTTGATATTTGTGTGTAGACGGACCGGGATCCTCTCCAGTTTAAAAAAACTAGAGAGTGTCCTGTTTTATAATCCAAGAGTGGTGAATTTTTTTCAACATTTTTTTATTTTTTTTTCTTAAAAACAATGGCTGAGATCTCGTCCCGTGAAGAAAAAACGGGAGAGGATCCCGGCCGGTGTGTAGACAACTTTGCAATAGAGCTTCTTATTTTACTTTTGTTTATTCTTTATCACAGGCTGTGCAGAATGGATTATGGATTGTTTTTGAGGATATCAACAAAACACCATCTGATGTACACTCCATTTTATTGCCTTTATTGGGAGGGGCTGGTTCATTTATGACAGGACATGGGGAGGTGATTGCTTTGCTTCTTTTCTTGAATAAAGAAATTGGATTAATTTTCTGGTTGTGTTACAAATGTGTCTGATGCTTATGAACCTGACTCCAGTGTATATAAAATGATTGTGTCTCTGGCAAATGAGTCCATAAATGGGAGGATGCCAGGGGAAGATGAAATTGCTGATTGGCAAGGTCAGGAGTGGGAGCTCTATTTAGACAACTTGCCAAAATCCATTGAAGCTTCTCAGGTTATACTCTTTTCTCAATTTCTTAATGGCCTTTCTGTTTCCTCCTCATTTTGTAACTTTATTGAGATGAATTGCTCATTCTTACATGGTATATGGTGATACCACTTTGATTGTTGAAACTGGAGATGCTTGGTTTAATTGCCAGAAGACGCTTGGTGATACCACTTTAATTTGGAGTTTGAAGAGTGATTAATATATAATTAAACATGCACCAAATTAAAACTGTGCAGATGACAGGACAGAAAGTGTCAACAATGTTTGGGTGTGGGCAGAATGGCATCATATTTCTGAGCAACAATGGTGAATACTCTACAGAGGTTGAAATCCATGATGGGCCTTACAATGTCATCAAAAATTGGAACTATACTGGACTTGTCCAAACAATAGACAATAGTGAAGGCAAGTGCTGGACTGCCAAGGTGACACCAGACTATCTTATTAATTAAACACTTGGAAACATCAATTAAACAATTAGACATTAATCAGTCAATTATTAAGTACAAAATTAAGATTTAATTAAGAATGTGGTGACGTATATATATTCGTAACAAGCTCCTCATTAATAGCTGTAAGGATCACTAATTGAGAAAGATCATGCTAACATCTGAATATAGCTAGGCCCTATTTGCTTTAGCCATTTCCCATTTTTATTTTCACTCAAAATGAAAAAAGAGAGAAAAAAAACATGTTTAGTTAAATTTTAAGAAATGTCTTCTCTGAAATCGATCATTTTCAGAATTATTAAAAATAAGTCTCGTTGCCTAATACTACCATACTTGAACACATATGGTACATTTCTAAATATAGTACAGTTTCATGAAGCTACAAATGGGAAGGACAATACTCTCACTGTTTCTAAAATCAATGGTGAAGAAGTCCATGTTTGCACCACAAATGGGAAAACAGTGAGTCAAATTTATGTACACTGTGTAAAAATAGTTTGAATATATTCTGATATCCTGATTGCCATAAACCCATTTCAAAGGTTACCACATCTATATGATACTCACATGATGGAACAATATAAAGGGGCTGCATTTGGAGAGTTAAGTCCCCATGTTTTTGCGGTTGCAGATGTTGCATACAAGTAACTGATTGGTGTCCACGTCATAGATATTATTTTTCTTATGGTTCACTTATTATCCTTGAGTTATATATACTCATTTACTTTTATTATTTACCTTAAGGACTTAATTACAACCTCTGCCTTTTTTCTTTTCAAGTTGTGATCACATTGCTTGTACAATGGAAAAGGAAATGCAATTAGTGTTGGGCGGATTCAGTGATCTAATTACTTTTCTAAAATTTTTAATATAGTAATATATATATATATATATATAATTGGTATGATTTACCTTTGTAATATTTAAGAAAAAGAGCTACCTATAATTGTTTGGGAAGCCAAAAAAAAAAAGAAGACATTACCCGCAGTTTTAACCCGAGGTAAGTACTTTTTTTTTTTTTGCTTGGGTCACTGTTGTATTTACCGGAGGTTTAAACCCCCGTTAAATTTTATGGTCTTACCCGCGGTGTATTAAGCCCTGGTAAATCTCACATTCTCCAGTGTTTGCAAAAAACCGCGGGGAATACGTTAGTGACGCCGACATTACCCGCAGTTCGGGAAACCCCTGGTAAATCACTTAATGGGGGTTTAAACTGCGGGGAAAACCAAAAATAACCCCTGGTAAAATACTTTTTTTTTGTAGTGTAAAATCAAATCTCAACTATATTTAGTAACCAAAAACATATTTAACTCATTTTTTGGGTTACATCTTTTTTTTTTGGGCTACAGTATTTAACCCATTTAAATATGCGGGTTAATTTTTTTGTGTTTACCGTTAGTTTTTTTCTTGGATCAGCAAAATTTCATTGAATAGAGCACTGGGGGTGCTCAAACCCAATACAGAACAAAAGAATAAAAGTAATGTGCAAGACACCAAAAAAGAAAACCAATGAAACCAAGGTCATAATCCTATGAAGTAAACCACCAATGAGCAAACTAATCCCCTGATAGGCAAGAAAATGCAAGGGAGAGTTAAACATGTTGGATTAGATGCACACCTAAAAAGAGCTCCAAACAGTAGAACACATACCATCACCAATTACTTGAAAAAATCCATCAAAACAGCAAAGCACTGCCCATAGATCAATCAATATTTTAATGTGACAATTAATGATCAGCAAGCAATCAACAATGCTTCATACCAGAGTTGATACAAACAGTAGGTGCTCCTAACCAAGAAGAGTACTGGTAGTGAAAATTGTGGTCCTTGGCTTTGAGCCACTTCCATGAATGCAATTTTATTAGATCCAATAAATTTGAAGGAGGCAGAATATTATTTGAAAAAACAACCTCATTTCTAGCCAGCCATAAACTCTAAAGGACAGATAGCCAGATTACCGCCCACCTATACCAATCTTTAGAACTACAATTAAGAAGTCCCAAGAACTACTCAAAATGCGAGAGAAAAGAATTATGAAATACAGAATGCAACCCGCACTAGTCAAAACAAAGCATCCACATGTGGTAAGCATAAGAGCACTCAAAGAAAATATGTTGTTAAGTTTCCATTCCATGTCCACACCACAAACACCCAGCACTTGAAAGTTGTAAAATATTCCTCTTCACTAAGTTAAGTTTTGTAGGAATGCTATCCAACATCACCTTCCATGCAAAACAAGAAACCTTTGAAGGCACCAACTTACACCAAATAAACTTATGCATAGGTACATTTGCATAAATTGTATCATTAATAATGACATGATAAGCTGAATGAACTGAATAAAGACCTTCTAGGTCAGTTTTCCAATGCCAAGAGTTGTCCTCAGTCGTGTCATGAACCTGAATCATAGATAAATCTAGCAAAAGCAAAGATAGTTGTGCCAACTCCCATTGAAATAATTGTCTTCGCCAACCCCACTTCCACTCAATACCACCGTCTATTCTCTCAATTATATCAGCAACTGATATCTCCTTATTAGAAGTGATAGAGAATTGTAGAAACCACAGGAAACACTAGAAGGGGAGTCGAATAGTGTTTTATAATCTCAAACTGATTTTAGGAAAAACCTTTTACAAACAAAACTTTTCACAAAGAAATATAAGTAACTTTCTGAAACTGGGAGTTAGGTACTTGCTGAAGTTGCTTCAGCAGGTCCAATAAAATAGTTTTGGAAACTTGTTCTTCAATACATTTGGATTTGTTTTCAGTTCTAACTTATAAAACAGTTTACTCAGAACCCTCCAGGTTAGTTTAAATCAAATATAAAGAGATAAGGGTAAGAGAAAACTTGGCCACAAATTTATACTGGTTCACTCACTTCCACTGTGAGCTACGTCCAGTCCTAAAGCCAACTAGCAATGAATTTTCCACTATCTGAACAGATACAAGTATTCTTTTACAGTCAAGCCTCTTCAGGCTCTATACAACAAGTATTCTTTTACAGTCAAGCCTCTCCAGGCTCTAAACCAAGTATTCTTTAAACAACAAGCCTCTCCAGGCTCAAACAGAAAACTATTTAGAAAAGAGATTGCTTAAGCTCTGTAACTACACAAGTTTAAAGCCTAAATTGGGTAAGATGTACAGATAACTAAGTATAACTCAGGATATAGAAATGGTGTACAAATGAAATAATATGAAAATATTTCCCAAAGTATTTTAGCAGCAATTCAGCAGGTTAGTTTGTTCTCTTCTTTTTCTCTCTTTGCATGGAGACTGGTATTTATAGGGTTGGGAATAAAATTCGTTGAACTCCCTTTGATTTCCATTGGGAAATAGCATTAAATGCAAATACTCCCGTTGAGACACATAGTCTGATAGCTTGTGCACAGGTCAAGGTAGACTTACTGCTCTGACTTTCTTTTTCTGAGCACTTTTGTACTTCTGCAGCAGTCAATTCCATTTTAAAGTAAAGAATTTGAAATTGTTCCAAAAAGCTTTCTGCAGCCTTAGGTAAGAGAAGTGTATATTGCAGACAGCATCGCAGAGGTATTCTGAAAGGCTTGAGTCTAAAACTTTCTTCAATGAAGATTTTGAGACCAGAGTCAAAGCCACGTCAGATAACTTCAGAAGGTCTTTATCCTTAAGAAAGTCCTTTATTTCAGCAAGTTGTTATTTTTCAGACAGTCCATCTCTTCATAGAGTAGATTTGCTTTAGCAGCTCCAACTTTGTTCAGAGAGTTACTGAAACACAGAAAATACCTTAAGCAGAACCTGTTCCTTCTTTCAGGAAACTTAATCAAATTTATTAATCATTAAAACTCAGGGTTATGAGACTTAAAAATTATTAACCATTTAATAATATTTTGAGACTTAACAAGAATAACCTGCTATAACGCTCACAAAAAGGAATAGGGAGAACACCACGCATCCCCCTAAAAAGACATACACCTCCCATTCCCCACAACTCTATGACATGTATTGGAAAACCAATCAACAGACAAATTTTCCCCCTCCTCAATATTCCACAGGTCAGACCACCACCTAGAGCCAAGCACCTTCCCACCCTCCTTTCTATCTTGAGACACACCATAAATAGACGTTAACACCTTATTCCAAAAACTACCTCTCTCCGCTACAAGATGCCATCTTCATTTCCCTAGAAGAGCTAAATTAAAAGCTCTCAAATACCTTAAACCCAAACCCCATGGAGTTTTGATTTACAAATATCATCCCAAGCAACCCACACTATTTTCTTATGTTCATCATCCCCTCCACACTATTTTCTTGTGTTTACGGTTAGTTAATTAACTGGGTTTGTTGTATATAATTTTTGGGGACATCAATCGACATTTGCACGCTTCCTTTTTTTCATTGTATATATATCGCCAACATTTTCATAAAGTGCAATGTCCTTTGGGTCTAATTAGTTGACTCTGGTATATATAATTTTGAGACATCAATTGACATTTGTGTTCTTTCTTCTTCGACTTTTTTAAAATTTTCATAAATTAATAATGTTTTTTTAAGAGAAATACCCTCGGGTCCTATTTATAATATAACGTATGAAACTTTTCCATTGTCCTATTTATAAGATAAATTATAAAAATCTAGAAGAATTTATTAATTTTTCTCGTATTTTCCCTTATTGACCATTAAAAGTTTTAAAGTGACAATTACCATGGTAATGGAGTTTAATTTTAAATAGGGGTAAACTTGTAATCTTGTAGAGTAATTTGTTGAAAATCAATGCATTAATTGCTTTCCTAATACATGTGTTTTTGTCTGAATTTGTCTTATAAATAAGATCGGAGGGAGTAACAAGCACTTATTAGGGAATCAAAATTATTTTTTCGATTTTTCTAACATGTGCAATGTTGCACATGATAATAAATTAAAGGCTTAAGTATGCTTAAATATAAGTCATTTTATTTTTAGTTCCTATAATTTTTTTTTGTTTTTTTATCCCTAAAATGTTTTCGTTAGCCTTTTTGGTCTCTGCTGTTAACTTTTAGTTGATGTGACAAACGAAATGGCACATCAGCATGCCACATGTGTTATTTCTGCCCAACTTAAATTTGTTTTTAATCCATATAAATATGATCCTTTTGGTTTTAGTCCCTACAATTTTTTTACCTCAATTTTATCCCCATCCAACATCGCAATGTCATTTTGCTCCCGCTTCATCGTACACTTGAAATTCTGGAACTTCTCGTGGGTTTGAAAAAACAAATTCTTTATGTATTCAATTATTTGAAATTTCAAAACACTTTGATTCACTATATATAGGAAAAAAAAACCTGTAACGACCTTTTTTCTCTGCAATATTAATTCTTTTTTTCTGTCTATTGACTGACTAAATTTCCACTTGATTTACAATTACAAGTATTTTTTGTTAGCCATCACAAATCTTATTAAGTTACAGGTTAATAGACATAAATCAAATGAAAATTTTGTTAGTCAATAAACATAAAAAAAAAAAAAGAATTAGTAGAAAAAAAGTCGTTACAGGTTTTTCCCCCTTTATAGAGTGAATCCAAGTGCATTGGAATTTCAAATAATTGAACATAAAGAATTTATTTTGTTGAACCCATGATGAGTTTAAGAATTTCAAGTGTAACAATGTAGTATAAGCAAAAGGAGACTGATGTTAGATAGCTAGGGATGTGATATAGGTGAAAAAAAATATAGAGGTGAAAATAAAAATAAAATTATAGGGACAAACAAAATGATCATATTTATAAGGACTAAAAACAAATTTAAGTTGGGCAGAAACAACACATGTGGCAAGCTAATGTGACACTCTGTTAGCAACATCAACTTAAAGGGTTCGAACCCCCACTTGTCCCCTTGGGGTGAGGTAAAATGTAAGTAGAGCCGGCAAAATGGGCTAGTCCGATCGGGCCGGCCCGCAAAAGCCCCCAAAAATGTAGGGCTCGTGTACCTATTTTAGAAGCCCGAATTACTCCCGAGCTTTTTAGCCCAACTTGATAAAACCCTCTACCCGCAAAAAGTCGGGTAGCCCGCAAAAACCCGCCAAAAAACTGGGCTACCCGCAAAAAGGTAGGGCTCAGGCACCTATTTTAGAAGCCCGAATAACTTCCGGGCTTTTTAGCCCAGCCCGATAAAGCCCGCTACCCGCATTGAGGCCGGCCGGGTAGCCCGAATTGACAACTCTAAATGTAAATACCTTAGTAAGTGCTCTTTGAGCCCGGAGGCATTCCCTGCCTTGGAATGGGGCACCATCCCCTCACCCTAAATTTAAATGTAACCAAAAAAAAGCCACATCAACTTAAAGTTAACAGTAGAGACCAAAAAGATAACAAAAAATTTGTAGAGATGAAAAACAAAACAAATTACAGGGACTAAAAATAAAATAACTCATATTTATAGGGCCTAAAAACATATTTAAGCCTAAATTAAAAGTGAAAAGTTTTATTGGAAATTACAACTATCACAACATCCAATACATTGATAATATGAATAGTTGTAATTTACAAAACATTTCTATTTTTAATTTATTATCATATGTAATATTTTACAGGTTAAAAAAACCATTTTTCTTTTATAAATATTATATCAATTAAAGAATAGAAGAAAGTGATAAACATCATGCCATGTGTGTTGCATATTACTACTTTCATGCATGAATTTTAGATCCAAAAAGAATTTCCTATACTTAACGTATCAAGATATTAATCACCTTATGTGCAGCTGATCAAATATTATTATTGGTCTTGTTAACCCAAAAAGAATATATAAAACAAAGTGAATTCTTGAAATCTAAATCACATCATCAAAAATTAAAATACAATTTTATATTAACGAGCTTCTAATAAACTAATTAATATGTATTGCATAATCAGAATTAAAATTTAAAACTCCTGACTCAACTGAGATCGTGTAGAATCAATTACTATTACTTACTTTTGATTTAGTTTTAATCGAGATAGAACAAATCAGGGCGCAAATTTGATGCTTGAACCTTAGCACCAACATCAAATATATAGTGTTTCATTATATATAAATCATTTCTATCTTAATCTAGAATTATGAATATATTATAAAATTTAATATTAAATATATTTTTAGGCATATTTGATCATAAGTACTAATCTATGATAATATAACAAAAATTAAACCGACCAACCTAAAGTCATTGATTCATTTTGATATGAATCCCCATATTAGGGAACACAGTGAGATCTTAGGTTTGACTTGGTGATAAATAATTGAATTTCACACAAGTAACTTACGAGTTTCGGGGGAAATTTGATTGATGTGAGTATTTTTTTTTAGCTATATATTTATCATTTTCACATTACAATTTTTTTTTTCTGTCACATGTATTATCACATTTTTGTCTTTTTCTTTTTCTCCTTAATTACATTCACATTGTGTGTTGTTCTACTTCTTTAAGGGTCTGTTTGGTGGACAGAATATGATATGATAGGATAGCATATGCGAGTTGGATAGTAACAGGATAGGATAAGAGCATGATAAGCTCTTATCATAACCTGTGTTTGATACACACTAGGATAAGAGGCGGATAACATTATTTTATCTTATCATACGTTTGAAATGGACAGATGATGATAGGATAAGATATAAAAAATATTGATATAATTATAAAATAAAATAAATATAATTTATTTTTATTTTTTTAATTTTCAATAAACATATATGAATAAAAAAGTATTTATTTATAAAAAAGAATAAAATTATTAAAAATAATATCAAAATTATATAGAAAGAGGAGAGAGGGGGAGAGAGAATGAGTGGAGAGAGGACAAAAAGAGAGAGGAGAGGGGAGGGGGGGAGTGGAGAGAGGGGGGAGGGGAGGGGGGAGTGGAGTGGAGAGAGGGGGAGAGGAGAAAGGGGGAGGAGATGAGAGGAGATAGGGCGGGAAGGGAGAGGGGAGGAGAGAGAAAGAGGGAGAGAGTGGAGGGGGGAGAAGAAAGAGAGGGAGTGGAGAGATAGGGAGAAGAGAGAGGCGAGAGAGAGGAAAGAGAGATAGAGGAGAGAGAGGAGAGAGGACAATGAGGAAGAAATTTTTTTATCCTATCCTATCACTCCCTAGCCCAGCTCCCCCCCTTTGATAAGAATTACACTAGGAGGAAAAGATAGGATAAGCCACACGATAAAGTTATCATATCTTATTGGTGCAACAAAAACATGATAAGTGATAGGATAAAATAAAGTTATCATATCCTGTCTCTTATCATGTGCACCAAACGAGCCCTAAATCTCTAGAATGGCATTGGATTATCCTCTCAATCAAAATTTCTTCACGATACTAATCCAATTGTCTGGTTAATAAATTTTGATCTCTAGCTGGCTGGCAATGGTTTCTTTTCCACTCTGTAGGACACTTGGTTGGATAAAAATAACTCAATGTTATTTTGCTATAATGACACCTACTCAAGTTTCCTTACAAGTGATTTCCAGACGACAATATGATTAGACCCATCTTCAAAAGCATTCTTTAGTTAATTCATTAAGAGCCCTTTAATTAGTTTGATGAATTCCGTCAAATCATGTTAAAGTAACTTTAAATCTTGATGGTGGTATTATTCAAAATCCTGTGGTCGGGGGATTTAGGGATCTTATTAGAGATTGTCATGGGAATTGGTTATGCAGATTTTCATGGTCACATTGCTCAATGCGATAATAAATATTGTAGCAGAGTTATTGGCTCTTATGCGTGGTCTTCACTTGACTTGAAATGAAGGTTATAAATCAGTCATTTATTGGTCAGATTGTTTAGAAATTATTCACTTAATTTCTAGTTCTCAAGTTAACCTTCATCAATATGTTTCCATTATCAATACAATCCAAGAATATCTCTCTAGGGATTGAAGTATCACTTTACATTATACTCTTAGGGAAGGGAATTTTTGTGTTGATGCTTTAGCCAAGCAGGGGTACTTTCTTTAGATAGACTTTGTATTTAATTTTAGACATCCATCACATGCTCTTAGTAGCTGGCTTATAGCTGACAGAGTCGATGTATCTTTTGTCAGGGTGTAACCTTTTTTATTTTCTTTTGTAAACAAACATGAGATATAATTATATCCCATTAATAATGGGTTCAATATAAATTGCATGAGGAAACAAAAAAGGGATATTTCTTAAAAAAAAATCAAAAACACATATCACTTTACAAAAGCAAAAATTAAAATGATGCAAAATATAATATATAGCAAAAATGTCTCACGTTTTAAGATGTATTGTCTAGACTTCGGACAATTGTTTTGACTCTTCTTTTTTTAAAACTTCTTTTCAAACAAAATTATATATCTAAGACATATGATAACCTCTTGTTAGAATAGGTCAAAATAATAAACACCAAAATAGGAGAGCTAAAATAAACTATCATACAAAACAAATTTATGCTAATTCATGTTTAAACAACCAAGGACCATATCCAGTCCCAACACACAATTTAGATCTTTCACTATAAATGGAGTATTATATATATGTCACTATTCACTTTTAAGTGATTTTAAGCCTTTTTAGTCTCTACCTGACCTCATAGTTACAATAAATGAAAGAAAATATATGTGTTTGGTTACACTCACAAAGAAACACAATGAGTGGCAAATGATTGACAATAATTGTAGCAAAGGAACTAGAAAATGTTTCTTAAGTCTTTATAAGAGGTATAGAATAAGTAAAATGAATACTTGAAAAATAATTGAAGGGTATATCACAAAGAATGATTTTGATAATTAAATCTTGTTCTTGCGCCTTAAAACTTCTAATATTTATAGCCTTTTGAAGGAAATGTTAAAATCCATGGTTCAGAGAGAAAATTAAATAAAGTTGAGAAAAAAGAGAGAATTATGATTGAAAGAAATGATAAAAAATCTTACAAGAGAGTTGTATGGGGCTTATATAGTCAATCCAACTAACTAATGGAATAACCTAACACAACAAATTTTGTACTAACTTTTACACATCTTCAACAGCCCCAGCAAGCTGGAAGTTCTAACACTTCAAGCTTGGGATGAACAACACAATACAATTAAATACAAAAGGAAAATTATAATGAAATTGGTACAACAAATACCATAAAATGGGCTCTATAGGCCTCTAAAATCAATACCAAATTTAGGAAAAAGCTTAATCATTTTGCAGAAGCTACAATCCAAAGATAATTATCAACGTTTAACCACCATAAGACAAAAGCTCAAATCTTCAATCTGCAATCCTTAACCACCATAATGCAGAAGCTCAAATCTTCAATGCTTAACCACCTTAAGGTATAAGCTACAAGCTTAACCATTAAGAGTAGAAACTAACCACAATGCTTAACCACTTAAGATAGAAGCAAAATAGAAATTTAATACTTAACCATCCACCATGGACAAAAGCTACAGACCAATCTTGAACAAGAACCACATTACAATATATCCCCATTGGTACTCTAATAGAAACCCCTTAACAAGAACGATGAAAATGGAACAACAATCACAAATTTAACTACTTCGGCAATCGAAGGGGATAAAAGATGACATCATTCTGGGCTCTCATGTATTGCTTGTGCGAACATGGTGGTTATGCAACCGGTCGCAACCGTGACAACAAAACCAAGATTGGCCATAAAACCTTCACTTGCAAGTACCAAACTTCATAAAATAGAAAAACAGAGAAGAAAGATTGAAAGAACATATAAAGCTTCTCCAATGTGGAGCTTGTACAGTATAGTTGTTTTGCTAGTAATATCATGACCAAGTATCACAACCCACATCTCATACGGCCTTTCGAAAAGCTTGACCATGCATGTGAGTTGTGATTGAATTTCACCTTTGTGCGATCACTGACTTGGAAGATTTCAATTTTGCAATTTGTGCTGAGAATGATAAACAGATAGAGTGGGTTCTTAATCAGGATGGAGATTTGCATCTTAAAGACATAGATAGGTCTTTCTCGGGAAAAAAGAACATGGGAAGTAAAAGAAAGAAGAAAAAAGTGCAGTGAAAAAAACTCAAGTTGGATACATGGCTCTCACACCATGTTAAAATTCATGGTTCAGAGAGAAAATAAAGTAGAGTTGAAAGAAAAGAGAGAGTTACAAATGAACGAAATGGTAAAATTTATCTTGAAAAAAGTAGTATGAGGCTTATATAGCCAACCCAACTAACAAATTCCTACTCAATTCAAACTAACTTATACATCTTCAACATGTGACTTGGAGAAATTTGAACGTTTTGAATATGTATTGAATGCATGGAGTCATTGAACACATCTCCTTTTATTGTAGATTGCCTTTTTGTAGGTGCATCAAGCTTTCACAAAAGGTACAACAAGGGTTAGGTAATACTTGTATAAGATAAATTGTCCCTTGTTCTTTCCCCTTTTTAACCAAGTTGTATACCTCGAGGTAGGGCTTGCACTTGTATAAATATCACTCTTAAAATTTGTGCAAAGTAGCATTTTAGACGGTAAAGCCCTTTAATATTGAATGAGCAACTTCAAACGATTAAGCATATGGATAAAAGCATTGAACTTCATACTATAAGTGATTTCAGACGATGCAAGCCTCTTCCTTTATTCTTTGGAGTTCAGACGATGCGAATAGAATTTTGAAATCATTGAAGGATCATTTGTCCTTTACTATAAAGACTTGCATAAAAGTATCAAAACTATTTTTATAAATATATATTCATCTGTAACGTCCTAATTTCTAAATTCAAGAATAATTCCCGTTGGAAACATTATTCCTAAATTCCTGAAATTATTTCGCGCCATTACCGATATCGTTACATACACAATTCAACGACGCTTAGGCAATCCAACGTTACTTATGAAGGGAATCAAACATGTGGTCAGGGTGCAGCAGAATAAATAGATTCTCTCCCTTGTTATGATCGTTAATGCGAAAACACGAATTATGGCATAAAACAAAAGGTCGTACCTTTTAAGGATTGCAAACGAGGCAATAGCAGCCACGTCTCTAGTGGTGTCCACGCCAACAGCCGAACTAGGAAACCCTCCTCAACTTTTCCAGTAGTGTTTAGAGAGTAAGAGCGATTGCTCATCTGTATAGGGTAATGCTTCTCATACTCTATTTATAGAGTGGTGGCTAGGGTTTTACCCCCTCACTCACTTATCCCTAACACATATGGGCCTGGCCCATTTGGTTATAATTCTAATTAAATTAGAATTATTATTCTTTCCTAGTGGCTTGTTGTATGTGTGTGACCCAATAGGCTTTTAATATTTGGTTATGATATTAAAATAAAACCCTTTTATATTTAATATCATAAATAGTGAGTGGTATCTAGCAATACATCACTACCCAAATATTGAGATTATCAACAACTTTGACGAATCCTATTTTATAATAATTTATATGATCTGTCCCTTTGTCCAAATATCTAATTGAACACAAGGGAATGGAATGTGTCAACCTTGTATAGTTCAATTTTATGTTTTCTTGATCCCCAAGTAGACTGTACAGAAAATAAACATCTCATGTTTATCCTCCTGAGCATGGCCATGCATTTTGCAGTCTCACTTTATCAATAGGCCTACTGATATAACTCCTGTTACATAGGAGGGACAAATCACATCTAGGTCACTCACATCCCACCACATAATATATTATATGTCCAAATACCAACTTTATGATCACCTTGTTACAGGCAACGTTTGATGATATTTAAAACATATAATTCCTTATGTAGGAATCGTAGTGATTTCAGGTCAAAGGACTTCATATAACATTTATCAATTTAAGAAATGTTCATGACACTTATGTAACAATCCATGCAACGTTCTTAAGGTGGGTCTGTCCAGTACACTATTACTCTTAATATGTACCTATGTGAGCACATGATATCTCATATCCATGATCCGTGAGATGTGATCATCAATGAACTCACATACTAGTCTAAATGCATCTTTGTCCTAAGATGATACTTGACCAGGGACTATTTTTAAGAATAGTTCTTCATAAGATCTCACGATCAAGTCATCTACTTGATTTCTTATGAAGTTTGAGCTTACTATTCTAAGGACATTAATTGTATTCTTAAAAAAATGAATTGCCTTTATAAAATAATATGATACATGTGATGGATGTTTCAAAAACATATAAGTCTCTAGTGCATATACCTAACAACTTAAGCGTAGCACATAAACATAAACAAAGTCTAAATATACAGAGGCCAACAATTGCTCAGTGAACATTGACGATTACACAAGTACCACCTTAAACTATAATGATACATAACAGAATAGCAGGGGTATTCTAATACATTCTAAACACAACAATAAATTTCCTCAAGCTCCTAATCCTTGACTGGGAGTCTCAAGCAACGAGGGACCCTGCAAAGCTGAAAGTGATTCCACAAACATGTGGTGAGACTAACGTCCCGGTGAGTGAAACCAAACATGCAGTGTGAGAACAACAGGCAAATGAAATGCAACATTAACCACATCAACCATAAACAATGCAACAACTGAACTTGAAATAAACATGACATTCATGCATGATGATTCTTCCAATTGAAACATGAATTGAACATGATAGACCTGAGCTCAGACTACAAGGGATATCTCCCTCGGGGACATAAAGTCGCCGCCATTAACTCACGCCCTTGTGTGTAACGCCCCAACCCAACTACGACCCTTAACTCTTGGCCCATGACTGGGTCTGGAGCATTAACCATTTGAACTTCTCCACCCCCTTCCGTGGCCCAAACCCAAGACCTATTGGGACTCTGTCATGGATTCTTATGAGATATGATGGTCTTAAACCCGTTGTGGTCGAAACCAATATTAATTACTTGAACATGATGGTCCGAAGATCCCTAATGGACGAAGTCGAATATGATTAATTATTACATGATTACTTGAATTCCGTGCAACATGAAGTGCATATGAACATGAACATTTATTTAATGATATGATACATGAATTTATACTTGAAATATGAACCTGGCCTACTGCATACAATGTCTCACATAAAAGGCTAATCCAATTCTAAGGCAAAACCTAGGTTACCATAATATGCACATGTTCATCATACATAGGGGAAATGCTTAACTCTATCATGCTCTACATTACATAAACCAATTCCTAATTCCAAAACCCCCAAACCATAACCCCAGGGTAAAACCATTTTCCAACAATCCAAGACAATCACAAAAACTAGGGTTAGGGCAAACTTGAAACATGATCATACATCTCTCATAAAGAAATATGGAAAGGGAAAGATACAGAGGAGGGGTTATATGTAACGTCCTAATTTCTAAATTCAGAAATAATGCCTGTTGGGAGCACTATCTCCAAATTCATGAAATTATTTCGCGCATTTATAGTATCGTCATACACATTCAGTTAACCGCTTAAGTAATCCCACACTTACATAAGCAACAATCTCGAGGCACATGAATAACATTAATAACAATATCAAAGTTGCCACAGAGGGCTCAAAATACACCACAGTGAAAAGGCATAACAGGATATAATTATACATGTGTCCTAAAAGATAAATAGATACCGGAGGCCCCACATGTACAATTCTATCCTATCAAAATAAGTCAAATCTATGCCTATACAAAAAGAGTGCAAAATACATCATAATAGTGTCAAAAGAATGTGGTCCTCACCGAACCTCAACAGCCGCTACTGGCCTTCATTTCCCAGGCGGGATCCCTGCACATCTGAAGGTAAATTCCCACAGCGTGGGATGAGACTAATGTCCCAGTGAGGTGACAAAACGTGCATATGCGGGGAGAAAACAATCAATGTTATGCAGCACATATAACTATTCAATATCTCAAGAAATATACATAACAATCTCAAACTCAAGGTTAGTCCTAAAGTGTTTTGCCCAACACCCAAGGGTTCTTTCCACTTTACATGAGGCTAGACTGAGCTCAAACTAACAGGAACCGTTGTTCTTGAAGGCCCTAAGACCTTACCCAATTAATCCTGATAGATTCAAACATGATTGCTTAATTTTTATCCTAAGTCCATGAACCGAAGACAGAGTCTTAGAACATGAGTCCATGGACCAAAATCTTGATTATTAACATGAGGTCAAGAGACCCAAAATCATTCCATGAGGCCCTAAGACGCAAGGTAGTTTCATGAGGTCCTAAGACCCAAAAATATCTTCTTTATCATGATTAGGGTTAGGAATGTGAATCATCATCCGTAAACACATGAACACGAAGATAAACATGAATGTATAGTCATTACAAGCATATTTCCTAACACCCTAACAATACCTAGGGCACATGTTATTAGCTTTACAACAAACAAGATTAATATATCAATAGCAACCAATCAAACAACTACTCATCAACTACAAGAATGGGAAGAGAGAAGGAGGGTCATCCAAAGAACTGCTTCCTAACATGAGAGTGAGTGTGTGGTCACACTCACCTTGAGTGTTGGAGGAATGGAGAAGAGAAGATGTTGAGGAGGAAGGATCCAAGGAAGAGAGTGAGCTTGATTGGAGGAGGAAGCCCTCTTATAGCCTTCAAAGTAGTTCTCTCTCTCTAGGGCACACTTTATCTCTCTAAGAGTTGGAAAGGGGAAGAAAAAACGTAAGCGAAAACGAGCCCTAATAATTGTTTTTAAAGCTGCAAGTGGATTCTCGATCAAGCGAGCTGCTCTCGCTTGAGCAAGATGCTCGAGATCAAATTTCCCTTCTCATTCTCACTTGGGCGAGAGGCTTCTCGCCTGAGCGGGAATGGACCAGAAAATGACCCATCTCTGGTAGATTCTCGCTCGAACGAGACCATTCTCGCTTAAGCGAAAAACATCCAGAGAACCCCCTAAAATTCCCCTGTTTCTCGCTTGAGCGAGACCATTCTCGCTCAAGTGAGATATGCAGAAACCAATTTTCTCATTTTTGCTGCATAACTCGCTCGAGCGAGCCTATTCTCGCTTGAGCGAGAACACTGAAAACCTGTTTTTCTTGTTTTTGCCTCTTATTCTCTTACTGACCAATTTCTTACCTCTTTTCTCATTCCTCCCCTCATTTTCATTATCTTTACTACCTCCCGTTGGTTATTATTCTTAATTAATGGGATGTTACTGCCTCCTCAGGTGACTGACCCTCCCAAAGCACCTTCACTAATGGGATGGTCTTATTCCTCAAGGTTTTGACACTTCGGTCAATAATATGTGCAGGCCTTGTGGGAATTGTCAGATCCCTCCTCAATTGTACTGATTCTAAACTTATGATGTGGGAAGGGTCGTGAACGTATTTTCTGAGTTGTGACACATGGAATACATCATGAATGTTGGCTAAGTGGGGTGGTAGGGCTATTTTGTATGCCAGGGGACTAATCCTCTGCAAGATTTGGAAAGGACCAACAAAACGAGGATTTAACTTCTTGGCTTTAATAGCCCTACCAATGCCGGTGATGGGAGTGACTTTCAAAAACACATGATCTCCTTCCTCAAACTCTAGGTCTCTCCTCCTCCTATCAGCATAACTCTTTTGCTGGCTTTGGGCAGTTACCAGTTTCTCCCTAATCCTCTTGATCTTATCTGTAGTCTCCTGCACCAACTCCGGACCTAACAAGCTTTTCTCTCCCACCTCACACCAACATAGGAGTGACCTACATCTCCTACCATACAATGCCTCATAACGAGCCATACCTATACTGCTATGGAAACTGTTGGTGTGGCAAACTCTATAAGTGCTAGGTACCTATCCCAATTACCTTTCTCCTCTAAAACACAAGACCTAAGCATGTCCTCTAGGGTTTGGATGGTCCTCTCAAACTGCCCGTCAGTCTGAGGCTGGTAAGTGGTACTAAACTTCAGTTTAGTACCGAAAGCCCGGTGTAAAGCATTCCAAAACCTAGAGGTGAACCTAGGATCTCTATCTAACACTATACTAGAGGGTACACTATGGAGCCTCACAGTCTCCTTAATGTATAGGTCTGCTTGTTTGGTTAAAGGGTAGGTTGCCCTGATTGGTAGGAAATGAGCTAACTTAGTCTCTCGGTCCACTATAACCCATATGGCATTAAAGCCTGCTGGGACCCTAGGTAGCCCCATCACAAAATCCATAGCTATGGCCTCCCACTTCCACTCGGGAATCTCTAAAGGTTGAAGCATACCTGAGGGTTTTTGGTGTTCTTTCTTAACTTGCTGACACAAAAGACACTTGGAAACAAACTCAGCCACCTCCTTTTTCATTTCGTCCCACCAAAACATGCTCCTCAAGTCCTGGTACATCTTAGTAATACCAGGATGCACTGTGAACTTGCTCATATGAGCCTCATCCAAAATCTCCTACTTCAGACTACCCTCTTAGGGATGCAGACTCTCCCTTGGAAGAGAAACATCATGTCCCCTAACTTGGAAAAACCCGGTTGCCCCTTTCGGGACTGTAGCTCTAAGTCTGAGGCCTGAGCCTCCCTAATCCTAATCCTCAAATCATTGGTGACCTCAAGCCTAAAGAGTCTCATGATATCCCCCTCAAAACTCACATTCAGTCTCAGGTTCCAAAACTCTTCCAACAATTCTAGCTCATGCACCTTCAGTGATAATGCACCAGAACTAATTTTAGAGTAGGAGAGGAGGAGCGCTTCACAAGGATTGAAGATGGTGACAACATCTTCGGTGGTTTGTATGGCTAGCTTGTGTAGTTAACTCTCCATTAGGATTGAATGTAATTGATTCTACCCCCAAGTGTATGTAAACTCTATATTACTATTACCTGAGCTCTCTATCTATAATATTGGTAATCTTATTCTGTGCTTAATTCCTAACTTCCGCGCTTGCGCCGGAGTTATAGGCTAGTTTCGACTAGGATTAAGGATGGGGGAGCGGATTCTGAAGAAACCCAAACTCTGTTTGAATAAGAGGACTCGGTACTCTGTGACCGACACATGAGCGTTACTAATGAGTGATGGGTAGTGACAATACTTTAGCGAAGGGCGTTTACAAGATTAGGCCTTAGTATCGATAACAAAGGATTAGTTGATTGTCAATTCAGAACCGACACATGGATGTATCCTGATGAGTAATGGGTAGTGTGAGTACTCTAATGAAGGTGCGTCTACAGGATTAGGCCTCGTTTATCAATTAGTTCTTTTACAAACGGAATAAAGAGAACAAAATAAGCCGAGGGTAAGTCTGTCGCTTGGGAGAGCCCGCATAGATTATCTTTGAGTGTGAGTGGCGCCTGGTAACTCGGGGTCATAAGCAATATAGTTTGTCTACAGTATTAAAGAGTAAACCTAAAATAATAGATAGTTTTTACATGCACAAAGGGTGTGATGATATGAAGTTCAATCCTAATCCAAGTAAAGTGTCTCTAACTTTTCATTTCTATTTTTTACTTATTAGTTTGCAATTTACAACTTCAACGCATAATATCCTCACAAATATATTATTTATCTCTTGATAAATAGACCACGAATATACGCGAGTTGACCGTTCCCTGTGGATACGATACTTTTCTTACTATTATACTACTGGATTTTTGGTTCGCTTGCCAGAAACCCATCAAGTATTTTTGGCGTCGTTGCCGGGGAACACTTTCCAATTCGTGTAGACCTTGGCTATCTAATTATCAAGTCATATCTATCTTAGGATTTCATTTATTTATTCTTCTTATTATTTTAGGAAAATTTTATTATTTAGGAAATTTATTGTATTATTAAAATTTTCTTCCACACTTTCCCTTTTCAAGTTTTCTTGTTTTTTTTTTTTTGAGAGGCCAGGTGTCCCCCAATCAATTACAACTTGATCCAGAAACAAAAAGGACGTCAAGGAAGAACAGAAGTAGAAACAAGAGAAAGAGACGAGGGAGAAGTCGAGAAGAAAACAAAAATATTTTATTATTTTATTTTAATTATTTTCTTATTTTTTAATTAAAAATAAATTTAATTAATCAATTATTTTTTTAGAAAAAAAAGTTAATAATTTTTGTTCCACTCTCCTGAGCTAACATTTGTTTGAGATTCTTGAGAGGACAGGTAACAGAAAAAGGGGCAAGGATAAGCTTAAGGAGACAATCTCAACACTCTCTGTTCAACCACCCTAAGTGAAGTAAATGTTGAATGGCTTCTGAATGGAAAAATCCACCAAGAAGAATACTTGGAGATTATCAAAATCCACCAAGAAGAACCCTTGGAGATGATGTTAGGTAGCAAGAGCCAAAATATTTCTCCCACACACCAATTCAAGGTAACTTCTCTAATTACAACAATTATTCTAACATTTTTCACAGGATTGGGGAAGTTACCAGAATCAAAATTTTGGGTGGCAACAAGATGCTATTTCATCCCATAAGCACACTTTTGAAGATGAACTCAGGGCAGAAAATAAGAGTTTGAAGCAGTCATTAGAAGCACTCCAAAAGCAGCTAGACAGACTTTCTCAGCCACCGCAACCAGTTCACTCTTATCCTGACCAGTCATCACAATTACTTTGTGATTTTTGCAGAGGTAACCATCTCAATGGTCACTGCTCTTATCCGGACATTCAAGAAGAGGAAACTGAAGCAATACAAGAAAGAGGAATTGAAGAAAGGAAATCAGAGGAAGCTACTAAAGAAAATAAAGAAGAAAAAAAGGAAGAGTTCACGCATGCACTGCAAGTCAGGGAATTACCATATCCAAAGAATCCCTCCATGAAAGATATGAACACGCTACTTGCAGCCTACATGGAGAGTAACAAAATAGAGCAAATCAACATCCCAATGTTGGAAGACATGGAGCAATTCATGTTGGAACTGCTCAACAAGATGAGAGAGTTTCCCGATGCAACAGTTGAACAGATAGCAGATGCACTAGCCAACCAATAATCAGAACAGAGCTCAGCAAACGTTCAACCCAACCCCATAGAATTTTGTCCCACCATAATTGTTAAATTGACAGGGGAGGAAACCAATGATGATCTGGCGGATAAAGAGGGGGGATCTGAAGAAACACAAGAAAGTGGAGCAGAAGTAGAAGAAGAAAGAGAGGATGAAACATAAAAGATGGTGCTTGAAGAAGAGATTGACTGTGAAAGAGAGAAAGAGAACAACACATATGAGGGTGTACATGAAAAAGATCAAGAAAATGAAGAAAAGATTGAACAGGGAGATGGTGAGACAAAGCCCGAAGAAGGAAGGGAAGTGGTATCAAGATCAAAGACCTTACCTTATCAAACCAGTCCTCTAAAGGAAGATCGAGACAGGCATGGTATAAAACCTTCCAGACCTCACAAAAGAAAGGCCTGCGAGTACACTGACCTGACCAGAGCAAAGAAAGGAAGAATTGAGCCAAGAGGATCGGATTCTGAGCCTAGAGCTATATTGAAGAAGTGGTTAGGTGTGTTTCATATCAAAGACCCCTGCGAAGCAAAGAAATTGAGAGCAATCATTTATGAATCATTCAAGCTTCAGGAGAAGAAGACCCATGCATGGTCTAATTCCAGAAAGAAGCCAAAATGGTTAAAGTCTTTTCACACTACAAATTGCTCCGAGGCAAGATTATGGGCTAAAGAAAGGAAGGGTGCAACATAGAAGCTCACCAAAATATTTCAGTTTTAGCCACCTTGAGAGAACAGGCGTCGAGCTAGAAGACGTTAAACAAGCGCTTCCTGGGAGGCAACCTAGAGATTTTTAAGTTTTTAATTTTTTTCAGTTTTATTTTGTTTTTGTTAGGATTTTTCATTTTTTAGGATTTAGGAAACTTTCAAAATTTATTGGAATAAGTTTGTGGAAAATAAAATTTTTAAATAATAGGAAGCAGCAGAAAACGTGACTGAAAATGCAAAATTACATTCTGTTTTCTGCGCTTCACCTGCGCTGTAGCGCAGAAATGCAATTTTAGTCACTGACTTCTGCGCTTCACATGCGCTGTAGCGCAGGGTGAAGCGCAACAGTACGAATTTTTTAAAAAAATCTTCTATTTTCTCATGTACTGTTTCTCTACGTTCTAAACTCTTCTTTTCACTCTTTCCACTCACAAACTTCCATCAATTTTGAAATTTTTAGTTATGTTTTCTTTAATTTTTATCAATTGAAATCTTCATTCACTCTATGATTTAAACTTTAGGATAACAACCTTAGGAATGTGTATACTGTTGATAATTGCTATCTTAAATGTGATTTTGGCTGTGTGGAACATGAAGAACAATTTGCTGAATTGGAATGCCCTTTGTTTTGTGAGTTATTAAATTTGAAAGTGTTATGTTCTGTTTCTTTCAAAAATCTTGAACTTTCATTTTCCATGGATTGATTGAATGCTTGCAAAACAAATGAGTATGATTTGTTTTTAGGAAGTCATTACCAAGTGCACTGAACTTTTGTTGTGAAAATATTAATTCTTTGAATTATGCACGCAAATTGGTTAATGATAGTATGACACCCATCTACCCCAGCTCTTATACAATTAATAAGTCGAAATATTTTTCAAAAACAGTATCCCTCAACGGGTAAAAAGGTTCACATATCTCTTCATTTAAAACCTCATTCATTGTAAAACAACTTAATTAAAATAAAAGTAGGACTTGAAGGTCTTCAAAATACACAAGCAGCGGAATCTCCAAATTATCAATAATTAAAACATCATACTCGTCATGTAAGGCATTTAAAAGTGTTTACAAAATCCCTCTCTACTAGAAACATAAAGAAAAGAACCATCAATAATATGCCCTGATGTCACATGTACCAGAGCAACACTCATCAACTCAATACTCGACAGCTGAGGTGCCATCGTCATCACCTGTAAATAATAACCACATATAGAAACGGTGAGGAAAAGAATACTACTCATACATACATATAGGAGACTACCCTATCCTCACCCTCATGTAAGACACAACATGATATAACTTATTCTATTATCAAATGTAAAACATAATCATCATCATCATATACACCATCAACATCATCAATATCACCACAATCATCATAATCCCCATTATCATCAAAATCATCATTATCATCAATATCATCATTTACATCATATTCATCATAATCATCATATCATCATTTTCATCCTATTTATCATAATCATCATATCATCATCACCATCATGCACCTCCCCGAGTTGTACTTCACCCACTCTAGGCTTGTACACCTCAGGTACCATATTCAATTACATAATCAACACTCACCTCCCTGAGTTACACTCAGGTACCATAATCACCAACACAATCAATACTCACCTCCCTGAGTTACACTCAAGTACCATAATCACCAACACAATCAATAATCACCTCCCTGAGTTACACTCAGGTACCATAATCACCAACATAATCAATACCCACCTCCTTGAGTTACACTCAGGTGCCACATTCACCTCCCTGAGCTACACTTCACCCCTCACTGGGCTTGTGTATCCCAAGTACAATCACCTCCTTGAGTTACACCCCACCCCTCACTGGACTTGTGTATCTCAAGTACAATCACCTCCCAGAGTTACACCTCACCCCTCACTGGGCTTGTGTATCTCAAGTACAATCACCTCCCTGAGACCCCACCCCTCACTGGGCTTGTGTATCTCAAGTACAATCACCTCCCTGAGTTACACCTCACCCCTCACTGGGCTTGTGTATCTCAAGCACAACATCATATATATACTCAACCATCATTTACAACATAAGGTTAATTAAATCATCATCACCATTATCACCTCCCCGAGTTATACTCAGGTACACTATTCACCTCCCCAAGTTATACTCAGGTACAACACCAACATCATCATCATCAATCATTATACATATTCACCAATCATCATTAATCACATTGCATATTATGCACACCAAAACATTATCAATCACATGACATATTCACCAATCAATATGCACACCTAATCATCATCAATCACATTGCATATTCACTGATCATTATACACACCAAATTATCATCAACATCATTAATCATCAACACCAATATCATAATAAAGCATTATCAAACAACATCAATCATCATTAAGAACTTAGGATCTCAAAATCCACTCTGGTAATCGATAACCAACCTCTAGTAATCGATTACCTGCAAACAAGGTCTCTGGTAATTGATTACAACCACCCTGTAATCGATTACCTGCAACCAAACACTCTGGTAATCGATTACCTACACACCAACTCTCTGGTAATCGATTACAACATCTCTGTAATCGATTACCTGCGAGCAAACAGCCCTCCTGGTTGCTCAGAACCCTCTGGTAATCGATTACCACTCCCGGTAATCGATTACCCGCGACGCAGATCGTAGTTCTTGCGATCTCCACCAATTCCAAACCTCTCTATTCAATCTCTAATCAATCATTTTCATCAAAACATCATTTATATACGTTTATATTCATCAAACCCCACCAAAGTATCCATCTTTAACAGTTTTACAAGGTTTTCCCATCAAAACCGAAATTCATCAAACCCTTATTAATCCCCCTTTTCTCTATTCATATTATTTCATTCATTCCATCAAAATTCATCAAGAATCATACAATCAATCATCAATCTACAGTTTTCATCATCCATACTCAATATATCAAATTATTAATACGAATTTAAATCTTAGGTTACTACCCAAACGTCCACCACATGCATATATAAGTAGCACCCTCTCCCCCACCGTACCTTAAGCGAAGATCGATTAACCGCAAGGAAGTCCCTTTCTTGGTTCTTGATGCTCGCTCTGCAGCAATCCCCTCTTGAGACTCGGTTTCTCCCCTCCTTAGCGTTTTGCTTTCTGACGATTATACGAATAAGGATTAGAGTGAACAGATAACCCCTCCTTACTAGAATGCCTAATTGGGCTTGGGCCCACTCTCAACCCCCTTATCTTCTTTTTAAAATGAAGTAGCTTTATTAATAAAACTACTAATAATGTTAACACTATTATTTATTCCTCTTATTTAATTAATTAATATTATTAAAAATAATAATACTATTATTTCTTCCTTTTCTTTTATTTATAAAATTTGGGATGTTATAGATAGGATTCCTTGTTCTTCATGAATTGCACAGACTGCTGCAAAGTATAAAGACCAGTTGACCTCAAACCAATCAGGAGTACTAGACCCATACCCAAGCATGATGCTTGAAGAGTTCCAGATATTCTTGCAGTGGCCTGTGGACAGGGCTATTCATCCAGGGGGAGGTGGAGCAGCAGAAGGACAAGGACTTACAGGATACAGAGGATGAAGATTGATACTGGTGTTTTCTTTCTTTTAGCTTTTCTTTTATTTTCTATTATTTTATAGAAATTTTTTTTTTATTTTTAGGACCTTAGGAATTAGGATTTAAGGCAACTTTTTCAAATATCTCTGTAATTAAGTAGTTTAACTAACCAAACTAGGAAAGATGATATGGTTTTGTGATTAATTCCATAAACAGTTAGAATTAGGATACTTCCCAGGGGAACCTATCAGGATAGTTAATTAAAACCATTAAGTGCTTTATCAAGGAAATTTTAGCCAATAACCGGTGAGCTGAGAGCCCAAACACTGAAATTGAGAGCTTTTCACTGCTGCTTGTCAACTATTATTGCTTGAGTTTCTGAATTTTGTCTTGCTAGTAGAAGTTATGGAAGTGACAAAGGCATATTTTGTGATTATAATATTTTGCTCAGTGCCAAATAGCCAACCATGATTAAATGTTTCCATTTATTGATTGCCCATTTGAGCCTTTAATATTTCTTTTTGAATGCACCCTAGCCATACTTAATGATTATATCCTGTCCCTTCACACTTGGGATAGAGAGCAAGGTGCAACACAACAAAATGGGACAAGAGGTTGGTGAATTGAAAGGTGAAAGAAATTCAAGAGCAAGCACAAGAAATCAAAAAGAAGAGTACTCCCTCATGAATAAATTCTCTATGTTATTGTTTATGTAAAAAAATATATAAAAAATAAAAAAAAAAGAAAAAAAATATTCTGCACAAAAAGTGTGGAAATTGAATAAGTTGGGGGGAGTACTTCTTCAAACAAAGAGGCTAGCTGAAAAAGGGTGACAATTCAAGAATGACATGGTAGATGGAGATAAGTCCCAAGCACAATCACAATATGCTCTCTATTCAAAGTGTTCTTTGCATATCTAGAAAAACCATGATTTCTTGATAGCCCACCCTCATTACAACCAAAGGAAAGACCTTTTGATCCATATTAACTACTTGCAGGTTCAGATGTTTGACTGATGTTTGTGTTCTATTCTGATTGAGGATTGGTAACATCTTTTAATCATGATTTTTTCTTATGTTTGGAAAGTGACTGCTGCTTAACAAGGAGATGATGAAGAGTTCCTTGAATTTGTTTTTGATTTTTTAGTTATTTAGGGGATAGAATTGATTTCTTGATTGCAAAGAGGTCTTTTGCTTGAGGACAAGCAAGAAGTTAAGTTGGGGGGTATTTTGATAAGTGAAAATTATATGATAAATTAGAACACTTTTTAGTTCACTTATCAAGGATAAAATGGTATTTTTGCCCCAGTTTAATCCCTTTTTATTAAATATTAGATAAATTGTATTTATTAATCTTAGATTTGAATTTGATGCTATTTTGATAGAAATATTGCTGATTTTTGCAGAATATTGCAAGGATTTGATTTGAGGGAAAGATAGCATTAAATAAGGGAGATATCTAAAATATTTGAAGTTTAATTGAAGGCATTTAATGAAGATTTGAAGATTATTTTAGAGCAATTAATGAAGATATCACTGCCAATTAAACAAGGATTCTGCAGACAACCTTCCCAATTAAATCCAAGATGCTCAATAAATGAAAAGATTTCATCAAGAAAAGGGAAACAAGGAAAGGCAAATCAACCAAAACCAGTCTCGGGGAGAGATCAAGATAAAAAAGAGAAAGTTTGAAACTGCAGGACGCATTCTGCGCTTCAACCTGCGCTGTAGCGCAACCTTCTGGAACCTGCGTTGCATCCTGCGCTGTAGCGCAGATCACGCTGATTCTTGCCTGTTGCCGTTTTTAGATAGATTTCTCCCCAATTTTCTTTGTCTTTCCTTAGCCTATAAATAGGACCCTCTTGCACCAGATCAGGTGTGCACAATTATTGTAATTCAGTCATATTTCAGTGATAATGCACCAGAGGTAATTTTAGAGTAGGAGAGGAGGAGCACTTCACAAGGATTGAAGATGGTGACAACATCTTCGGTGGTTTGTATGGCTACCTTGTGTAGTTAACTCTCCATTAGGATTGAATGTAATTGATTCTATCCCCAAGTGTATGTAAACTCTATATTATTATTTCCTGAGCTCTCTGTCTATAATATTGGTAATCTTATTCTGTGCTTAATTCCTAACTTCCGCGCTTGTGCCGGAGTTATAGGCTAGTTTCGACTAGGATTGAGGATGGGGGAGCGGATTCTGAAGAAACCCAAACTCTGATTGAATAAGAGGACTCGGTACTCTGTGACCGACACATGAGCGTTACTAATGAGCGATGGGTAGTGACAGTACTTTAGCGAAGGGAGTTTACAGGATTAGGCCTTAGTATCGATAGCAAAGGATTAGTTGATTGTCAATCCAGGACCGACACATGGATGTATCCTGATGAGTAATGGGTAGTGTGAGTACTCTAATGAAGGTGCGTCTACAGGATTAGGCCTCGTTTATCAATTAGTTCTTTTACAAACGGAATAAAGAGAACAAAATAAGCCGAGGGTAAGTCTGTCGCTTGGGAGAGCCCGCATAGATTATCTTTGAGTGTGAGTGGCGCCTGGTAACTCGGGGTCATAAGCAATATAGTTTGTCTACAGTATTAAAGAGTAAACCTAAAATAATAGATAGTTTTTACATGCACAAAGGGTGTGATGATATGAAGTTCAATCCTAATCCAAGTAAAGTGTCTCTAACTCTTCCTTTCTATTTTTATTACTTATTAATTTGCAATTTACAATTTTAACGCATATTATCCTCACAAATTTGTTATTTGTCTCTTGATAAATAGACCATGAATATAGGCGAGTTGACCGTTCCCTGTGGGTACGATACTTTTCTTACTATTATACTACTCGATTTTTGGTTCGCTTTCCAGAAACCCATCACTGACTTGGGCCTCTCCCAGTCAAGCACCACCTTTATCTTACTTGGGTCTACTGACACACCTTCCCGAGATATGACATGCCCTAGGAAATGAACTCTATCCAACCAGAACTCACACTTCTCAGGGTTCGCAAAAAGTTTCTTCTTCCTCAACACTCCCAACATCGCCCTTAGGTGTTGTTCGTGTTCCTCTAAGGTTTGAGAATAGATAAGGATGTTGTCAATGAACACAATGACAAACTTATCCAGGTAGGGCCTGAAAATCCGATTCATGTAGTCCATGAATACGGCTGGAGCATTGGTTAAGCCAAAAAGCGTCACCAAGTACTCATAATGCCCATATCTAGTCCTGAAGGCGGTCATAGGAATATCCTCCCTCTTAATCTTTATCTGATGGTACCCTGATCTCAAGTCTATCTTAGAAAATGTAATGTCCTAATTTCTAATTCAGGATTTAGTTCGTTGGAAACCAAACCCCGAATTCCTGAAATTAATTCATTTCATCTTGAATATCGAAATCATCCCCAACTTGTTAAGTAACCAACGATAACTTGAACAATTTGTGAATAGAAACATATATACATAAAATAACATGCCCTGAAGGCTAGAATCTCAACATCTCAAAACAAGAGTTAACACACACATATATATATATACACACACACTTTTTACAAGATTAACAAAAACTAAAAGCTAAAACTCCAACTCTAGACAAGTTCCTGCTTCTAGCTCAAGGGTCCGTGCCTGGCGGTAGCTGCACATCTAGATTGTGTCCACAAAACGTGTGGTGAGACGATTGTCTCAGTGAATACAACTATGCAAATGCAGTGCGGGGATCACAATTAAACAATATGCAATAGTAATAGCATAAATCTATACAACACATTCAATACAAAATAAATGAAACTTATGATGCAACTCACTGCTGTTCCCAACAGGCATGATCTTATCACTTTAATTGGAGTTAGAACTGAGCTCGGATTACAGGGAACGTCTCCCCCGGGGATGAGTCCCACCCATTACTTGACCGAAGTCAAGTTTTCATACAATAACTTATTTTAACTCACGGCCGAAGCCGGCTTATATTAACCTACGGTCGAAACCGCCTTAAATTAACTCAATGCTCATAAACTCAATGAATTATGAAAAGAACAATTATTTTATGAAAGCCCTAAACCCCTAAGTTCCACAGCCTAGGATTTCACATACTCAATGCATAAACTTTACTAATTTACAAATACACATAATTCCTAACAATCAACATTTATAAAGCATGAGGAAGAGGAAATAAAGAGTATGGATCATGCTCAAGGCATACAACCCCCGACAGTGTGAGTGAGTGAGTTGTGCTCACCTCAAGATTGACAATGGAGGGGAAGAGAAGAGATATGAGGATGTTGAACGATGAATCCTTGGCCTAGAATCCTTCTCCAAGCTTCAATGGACGTTTCCCTCTCTCTAGAATCAGAGTCCCTCTCTCTAGGATTGAAGAAGAAGAAAAGAAGAAAGTTAAAATCTGAGACTTAATTAAGAGTTTTAAACATGTAAGTGGATTCTCGCTCAAGCGAGATATTCTCGCTTAGGCGAGCGTGTCGGTTGCATGCTTTTTCTTCACATTCTCGCTTAAGCGAAAATGATCCAGAAAAACCCCCCTCTCTGGACGATTCTCGCTTAGGCGAGCCCTTCTCGCTTAAGCGAAAATTGTCCAGAGAGCCTCCCAAACTCCCCTGTATCTCTCTTAAGCGAGCTGCTCTTGCTCAAGCGAGATATGCAGAAACTCATTTTTCACACTTTGCTGCATAATTCGCTCAAGCGACATGTCGCTTGAGCGAGAATGCTGAACTCCAAAACCTTAGTTTTTATCGTAAGCCTTTTCTCTTATTCTATATTTACTCTTTTCTTAATATTCATTCTTAAAATCATTAACCTAATCTTTCTTAAGATTCCTTTAGTCTAGATTTTTGGAAAGTTACAATTCTACCCCCTTGATACAATTTTGTCCCCAAAATTGGGTAAAGAAAAGGTGAAAAGGTCTTTACCTTAACTAAATAGTTCCGGAAATTGGGGGTGGATGTTGTCCTCCTTCTCCCAAGTTGCCTCCTCAGGTGACTGACCCTCCCAAAACACCTTCACCAAAGGAATCGTCTTGTTCCTCAAGGTTTTGACACTTCTGTCTATAATTTGTGCGGGCTTAGAGGGAATTGTGAGATCTTCTCTTAATTGTACTGATTCGGAGCTAATGATGTGTGAAGGGTCATGAACATATTTTCTCAGTTGGAATACATGGAATACATCATGGACTCGGGACAAATGAGGCGGTAGGGCTATCTTGTAAGCCAGAGGGCCAACCCTCTACAGGATCTGAAACGGGCCAATGAATCTAGGATTAAGCTTTTTGATCTTGATGGCTCGTCCAATGCCGGTGACAGGAGTTACTTTCAAAAATACACGGTCCCCTTCCTCAAACTCTAAATCTTTTCTTCTCTTGTCACCATAGCTCTTCTGCTGGCTTTGGGCAGTTGCAAGCTTTTCCCTAATGACCTTAATCTTATTTATGGTTTCTCGCTCCAACTCCGGACCTAACAGGGTTCTCTCACCCACCTCATACTAACACAAGGGAGATCTGCACTTCCTACCATACAGAGCCTCATAGGGTGTCATACCTATACTGCTATGAAAACTATTGTTGTAGGCAAACTCTATGAGAGGTAGGTACCTATCCCAACTGCCCGATTCCTCTAACACACTTGCTCTAAGCATATCCTCTTGGGTCTGGATGGTCCTCTTAGACTGGTCGTCGGTCTGAGGGTTGGTAAGCGGTACTAAACCTGAGTTTATTTCCAAAGGCCTGATGAAGCGCATTCCAAAATCTAAAGGTGAACCTAGGGTCCCTATCTGATATGATGCTAGAGGGAATGCCATGGAGCTTAACAATCTCCTTGACATACAAATCTGCTAACTTACGTAGGGAATAGGTATTCCTAATTGGTAGGAAATGGGCCGACTTTGTCAGCCGGTCCACAATGCCAGATGGCATCAAACCCAGCTTGGACTCGAGGTAACCCTACCACAAAGTCCATAGCTATACTCTCCCACTTCCACTCAGGGATTTCTAAAGGCATAAGGGTTCCTGATGGTTTCTGGTGTTCTATCTTAACTTGTTGGCACACTAAGAAATTAGAAACATAATCTGCTATCTCTCTCTTCATGCCATCCCACCAAAACATCCTCTTCAAGTCCTTATACATCTTGGTAGTGCCAGGATGTATGGAGAACTTGCCCCGATGGGCTTCTTCTAAGATTTTCCGCCTAAGGCTACCCCCTTAGGGACATAGACTCTCCCTCGGAAGAGAATTGTCCCATCTCCCGACTCTGAAAACCCTACCTGATCCTTTCTAGATTGGAGGTCCGAGTCTGAACTATGGGCCTCCCTAATTAGAGCTCTAAGCTCGCTAGTAACCTTTAACCTGTAGAGTCTGAAACTACACTCTCCGACCTCAACACTAAGGCTTAGGTTTCTAAACTCCTCTAACAGGCTCATCTCATGTATCATCATCGAGGATACATGGAGGGACTTCCTACTGAGGGCGTCGGCCACTACATTGGCCTTGCCGGGGTGATACCTCAGCTCAAAATCGTAATCCTTGAGAAATTTCATCCATCTCATCTGCCTCATGTTCTCTTCTTTCTTATCAAAGAGGTATTTCAAACTTTTATGATCACTAAAGACCTCACACCAAACAGGTAATACCTCCAGATCTTAAGGGCAAATACCAGAGCCGCTAACTCCAAATCATGGGAAGGATAATTCTCCTCATGAGGCCTCAACTGTCTAGATGCATAAGCCACCACTCTCCTATCCTGAATCAAAACACATCCTAAACCCTTCCCCGAGGCATCACTGTATACCTCGAAGGTCTTAGACAAGTCCGGTAACGCCAGTACCGGGGCGGTGGTCAACCTCTCTTTGAGCTCCAAGAAGCTCCGCTCACACTCCTCGTCCCACACAAAGGCTTAACCCTTCCTAGTCAATCTTATGAGAGGCAAGGCTAGTTGGGAGAATCCTTTAATGAATCTCCGGTAGTAGCCAGCCAATCCTAGGAAACTCCTAATCTCCGTAATGGTCTTAGGCTTTTCCCATTCAAGGACGGCTTCCACCTTGCTAGGATCAACAGACACACCCTCACTGGTAATCACATGTCCTAGAAAGTGGACCCTGTCCATCCAAAACTCACACTTCTCTACTTTGGGAAACAACTTCTTTTCTTTCAAAATCCCCAAGACGATCCTAAGGTGTTGCTCATGCTCCTCTAGGCTAGAGGAGTAGATCAAAATGTCGTCGATGAAAACAACGACAAACTGGTCAAGATAGGGTCGGAAAATCAAATTCATGTAGTCCATGAATACGGCAGGAGCATTGGTTACACCAAATAGCATTGCCAAATACTCGTAATGCCCATACCTAGTCCTAAAGGTTGTCTTAGATATATCCTCACCCCTAATCTTGATCTGGTGGTAACCAGACCTCAAATCTATCTTAGAGAAAACCGAGGCTCCCCTAAGCTGATCTAAAAGGTCATCTATCCTGGGTAAGGGATACATGTTGTTGATGGTAACCTTATTCAACTGCATATAATCCACACACAATCTCATACTCCCGTTCTTCTTCTTCTTCTTCTTCACTAGGAGCACTGGAGCTCCCCAAGGTGACACACTAGGCCTAATGATCCCTTTAGCTATAAGGTCTTCTAACTGAGTCTTAAGTTCACTAAGCTCTAGTGGGGATATCCTATAAGGTGCCTTAGAAATGGGCTCGGTGCCCGGTACCAAGTCTATGGTAACCTCTATCTCTCGGTCCAGAGGTAAAGTGGTCACCTCACTAGGGAAAACATCTTGAAACTCCCTAACCGTGGCTATGTTGCCCAAATCTACCCTGGACTCTAGAGTTGAGGAAAGGAACAAAATAAAACATTTACTCCTGTAACTAAGGCATTTGGATACTTGAGTGATGCTGGACAAAAGTACTGATAGTTTCTCCCTCGAAAAAGGAGGAAGAAGTGGAAAAACAACTTCCTTATTAAAATAGTCGAGCATGACCTGATTGGAAGAAAACCAGTTCATGCCAAGAATAACATATAGGCCCCTCAATGGCAAACAAATTAAGTCAACCTCGAAGGCTCTCCCCTGTATAACAATGGGGCACTGATAACATACAAGGGAAGTAGAAATTGCCTCCTTGGCGGGTGTTGTTACACTGAAAAGATAGGGTAAGGGAACAACATGCAAATTTAACCGCTGCACACAATCAAGAGAAATAAAAGAATGGGTTGCCCCCAAATCAAAGAATACAATTAAGGTTTGATCTCCTAAGGTGCACATACCTCGTATCAGATTATCCGCAGAAACTGCCACTTTCCCGCTGAGGGTGAAGACTCTTCCAGAGGTTTGGGGCTTCGGAAGGTCCTTCTTCTTTGGACACCCATTCTTCATATGACCAGATTGCTAGCAAAAGTAGCAGACGTTCTTCCCTGTCAGGCACTCTCCCGAATTTTCCTTACCGCACTTGGGGCACATGGGTACCCCTTGGCGTTGAGCCGGTCGAGTGGCCAAGGCTGAGGTGCCTTGCCACTTAAGCCTCGGGCCCTTGCCCTGGTTGGTCACTTCTACCTTCCTTTTACCCTTATTGTCCGGCGACGGTGCTGATGGTGTGGCTCCCTTAGAATTCTTTTTCGCAATGTAGCATTTATTGATCAAGGTGGGGAAATCCTTGATCTCAAGCGTCCCGATTCGATCTAGCAACTCAGGTCGCAAACCTCCTTCAAACTGCGTGTATCTCCACTCTTTATCAACAACCGTCTGCAGGTACCTGGAGTACATGGCTAGCTCATCGAACTTGGCCACATACTGGCCCACCGTCAGATTCCTTTCTTCAGTCAAAGGAACTCAACATCCTTCTGTCTCTGAACGATAGCTGGAAAGTACTTCTCCAAAAACAAGGTCTGAAAGGCACCACAGGTGATTGGGGCCTCCGCCACTGCGGCCCGAACACTAGCCGTCTTCCACCAATCCTCGACCTCTCCTCTCAACATGTAGACCGCAAACCCAACCTTAGAGTCATCGGAGCACTTCATCACATCAAAGATTCTGTTAAGGTCCCGGAGCCAATTCGCCGCCACGTCCGGAGCATAAACCCCGTTGAATTGAGGAGGATTATGCTTCTAGAATTCCGCCAACCCTTAGACAAACAGATCCACCGTAGGGAGGGGTGGTGTTCCCATTGGTCTTCGGGCCATCTCCTGAAGCACTATCGCATTGGTAGCAGCCTGCTCCCGTGCCGCCTCTGCTTGCGCCCGGGTGGAAGTCACCTACTCTCCCATCATCTGAGTGAGTGCCTGAAGAGCAGTAGCTACAGGGTCTGAAGTTGAATCCCGAGAAAAGGAAGAAGAAGGATTGACCCTTGGACAACCTCTCTTGCCGCCTGCCATAATTCTCTACACATCATTGAGAAAACATCGAGGTGATCAGTCTCTCAATTCACATAATAATGCATAAAGAATAACAACAAACTACAGGAATACTCTAATTCCACAGTTCAATTGGATTGAACTGCTCTAATACCAAAATGTAACGTCCTAATTTCTAATTCAGGATTTATTCTGTTGGAAACCAAACCCCGAATTCCTGAAATTAATTCATTTCATCTTGAATATCGAAATCATCCACAACTTGTTAAGTAACCAACGATGACTTGAACAATTTGCGAATAGAAACATACATACATAAATAACATGCCCCGAAGGCTACAATCTCAACATCTCAAAACAAGATTTAACATATATATATATATACACACACTTTTTTTCAAGATTAACAAAAACTAAAAGCTAAAACTCCAACTCTAGACAAGTTCTTGCTTCTAGCTCAAGGGTCAGTGCCTGGCGGTACCTGCACATCTAGATTGTGTCCACAAAACGTGTGGTGAGACAATTGTCTCAATGAATACACCTATGCAAATGCAGTGCGAGGATCACAATTAAACAATATGCAACAGTCATAGCATAAATCTATATGATGAGATTCTGGCAAGCGTACCAAAATTTCAGCAGTATAATAGTAAGTATGAGTTATCGTATCCACAGGGAACGATTCACTTCGTATTTATTAGTGATCATACTATGAAGTGAGAAATGGTATTTGATGATTGTTGTGCGGAAAGTAAATTGCATAAAGTAAAAGGGATAGTAGAGATAGAGTAAGATAACGTTACTTGGATCGGGATTGAACTTCGTATCATCGCACCCCTTACATATATGAACCTCAATGTTAATTAAGAATATATTTCTATGATATCCTAGCCAAACTATATTATTTTACCCCGAGTTACCACATAGTAAAATACTCGAAGATAATTCATGCGGGTTCTCCCAGGCAACAAATTACCCCGACTTGATTGTTCTAATTTTCCGTTCGTTAACACTATCAATTCATCGTATATTCCTATAGGGACTACTATGAAGAGGATGTCACATTCCAATTCTTCAATCATCGATTCCCCCTATATTCCTATAGCGATTACTATGAGTACTTTTACCAATCAGAATTTAAGCTTCCTAAGTATCGGCTCCCCCAAACTCGCTGTAATCTTATAGAAACATTTGTGACCTGAATCCTAAAATTAACCTATAACTCCGGCACAAAGGCGGAAGCTACGCATTAAGTAAAGCATAAAAGTAGCGATATCATGGAATAGGGATTCATAATTAATAAAGAGAATTCACATACATTTGGGGATTGAATCAACTACATTCAATCCTATTGGAGAGTTTAGCTACACATGGTAGCCATACAGACCAATGAAGAAATTGTCACGCTTTTCTTCAATCCCCGCGTTGTTATCTCGACAACCCTTCGGGGTCTCCTCTGAACTTGAGCCCTAAACTCTACTCTCCTAACTCCCCTCTACAAAAGGTCCTATTTATAGACCAAGGAAAGCTATCTTAAATCTGGAAGGAATCTATTTTGAAGACAGATCTAAAAAGCAAATCCGCGCAGCTGCGCTGAATGATGCGCTCCAATCTGCGCTCAGCGCAGATGGAGCGTGGAGCGCGTAACAGATTATTTTGTTTCCTCTTTTAACAGCTTGATTTCTTCATGATCTTATCCTTATCTGCTTGGCTTTCCTTGTTTCCCTCTTTTTGAATTGATTATGTGTTTATCTTATTTTTGATTTTAAATTGGAGAAGTTATCCGTAGAATCCTTGTTTATATGGCAGCTGATCTTATCTTTATTTGCTCTAATTCAAACTTCAAATCTGTAGATCCTTTCCTCAGTTAATGCTATCTTCTTTGCTTATTCAAATCTCTCTCACAAATCTGCAAAATCAGCATATTTTCTATTAAAATAGCATCAAGTTCAAATTAAATAAACACAATTATTACAATTATTAATAAAAAGGGATTATTTTGGGGCATAAATTACTATTTTACCCTTGATAAGTGCAGTAAAAATAAAAGAATATATCATATAATTGGCACTTATCAAATACCCCCCAACTTAACTTCTTGCTTGTCCTCAAGTAATAGACCTCTTTGTAATAAAAAATTGGATTCAATTCCTCTGTTGCAATTCTCAGAAATAAGGACAAATTTTCATCATCTCTTTACAAGGCAGAAGTCACTTTTCCAAATATCAGAAAAAATCAGAATTAAGAGATGATACCAACACTCAATCAGAACAAGATACAACATATCAGTTAAACTTTCTCATAAATAGCAATTAAAGCAATAAATGATAAACCAAGGAATTCTCTCATGCTTACGGGTAAGTGTTTCCCTCAATTTTTCCTCCATAGTTGAACAACTATAATTGATAGTCGTTTCTAGTTTCTAAACATGCACATGGTTAATATGGATCAAAAGGTCTTTTCTTGGTTGTAATGAGGCTGGGTTATCAAGAAATCATGGTTTTCCTGGATAAGCAAAGAACACTTAGAATAGAGAGCATCTTTTGATTTTCTTGAACTTGGGACTTCTCTCCATTCTCCATATCATTCTTGATTTGTCTCATTCAGCTGGCCTCTTTCTTTGTTTGAAGATGCACTCCCCCCAACTTATTCAATTGATTCACTTTTTCTTTTTGATTTTTGAGGGAGTGATCTTCTTTTGCTTTCTTGTGCCTCCTCTTTGTAGTTCTTTTACCAACCTTTTCTTCCCATTCTTTCAAGTTGCACCTTGCTCTCTATCCCAAGTGTGTAAGGGACAGGATATAACAATTATTTGGACTGAGGTACATAAGAAGAAACATTCAATCTCAAATGGGTTACCAAAAAATTTGGAAAAATTTTCTAAAGAGTTGTCTTTTTGGCACTGAGCAAATAATGTAAAAACAAAAATTTGCCTTTGTCACTTTCATATTTTCCATGATCAGAATAAAATCCAAAAACTCAATCAATAACAATTGACAAACAGCGGTGAAAAACTCTCAATTCAGTGTTTGGACTCTTAACTCACCGGCTTTTGGATAAACTTCCTTGATAAAGCACTTACTGGTTTTAATTAGCAATCCTGATAGGTTCTTCTGAGAAATATCCTAATCCTAACCGATTATGGAATTAATCATAAAACCCTTTCTTCTATCATAATCTGGTTAGTTAAACTGCCTAGATTTAGAAAATTTGAAAAATTTACCCTTAAATCCCTAATTTCCTAATTCCTAAAAATAATCCTAAAAATTAAAAGAAAAATAAAGAAAATGCTGAAAATGCACTGCATCAAAATGTAATGTTTCAGTGGGGCATATATACAATACATATCTAGAAAAATGAAAAGATAAAGAAAAGCACCAAATAAAAAATATCAGTTTGCTCCATATCCATTAGCTGCTCCATCTCCAGCTGCTCCTCCCTCTCCCGGAAAAACAGGCCTGTCCTCAGGCCACTGCATATATGCATGGAACTCCTCTAGAGTCATGCCAAAATCCAGATCATGCCTGGAGCGGTAATGGAACTCCTGGATATGGGATAAACCTCTGGCAATGGATGCATTCTGGGTAAAATGTGTTTTGCCCAGAATGGGATAGAGGTGTCTGCTGCTGGTGGTGTCTGTGGTGCTGGTGGTGGTGGCTGCTGCTGCTGCTCATCCTCATCATCCTCCTCCTCCGGGATGCAGTTGGCTTCTATATACCCTCTAGTCACGGGGTTCAAGATGCGAACCGAAGGGAACACCTCAACACCCCTAGAACTGCAGAGGGTCGTGATAAGTGAAGGAAAGCCCAAACCGATCCTGGAGTTGGCGCTGCGGCGTCCTACAGAAGATACAAAGTCTGCTATTTTCTGTGCAATGATACTGGCAATATCTATGTCTGCGCTAGTGATGATGTTGTAGATGAGGTGGGCTACTGGCATGGTGACGTCTAATACATGGTTGGTGGGCTGGATGTTAGCCAACACCAACACTGTCCACATCCGCGTTACGTCCCTCATGTCACGCCTGAGAATGCGAGCAGCATGACCATAGACATTCCTCTCAAAGGAACGTCCCTACAAGCATAGTCTCTCTGTAGTCTGAGTATCTAGGGGATAATTCCCATAGACCCCCACAGACCTCATCCTATCACGATGCTGACACTCCATGAGTCTTCTATCCTCAGGTCCTGGAAATAATAAAAGTTTGTTGATCGCATCGCGATCATAAGAAATCACATACCCTCGGACAAAAGACTGCCGCCTCACATCAATGCCATGGTCTCCAATGGCATTGGCATAGAACTCCTTAACAATGTCAGGGTCAAAATGTGAATATGGGCGGCTGAGGCGGACCCAATTCCTCCTGTGTATCTCAGCTCTGAATTCCTCATATTCGCCAGGCTACAATGACACTGGCCGATCTTTGATGAAGTTACAGTCCATCAGCGAACTGTAAGCCTCTTAGGACTTAGCATCCTTGAATCTGTGAGCATCGAAATCAGGGTCCTCTTGGGGTGCCTGCCTAGCTCTCTTGGCACCTTTTCCTTTCTTAGAAGTGCCCGATGCATCCACTACCTTAGTGCGTGCCATCTGCAAATTAAAAATTTAACCCAAGATTATTCATGCAATTAAAATAATAGATTACTAATACTTAATGAAATAAATGGTCAATTTAATTCAAAAATCAAAGCAATCAACCTATCAAGCACTGGCACAAAAATTTTGATTTTAAAGTTACCCAATGCCAATTAATTAATTTATTAAGAGCATGCTAAACTGATTAATTAAAGCAAGTCCTAATTAATTTTTAAACAGGGCAAAAATTGGTAACAAAAATTAAGCTAAAAAATCATGTTATCAGTAATATGCAATAAAGCACAATTATTCAAGTATGGTTATGCAAAAATTAGTATGGCATAAACTGAGCATACATGCACCAAACAGAATAATTTGCAATAATTCATTAAGCACTTTAAAAACTACCACCTAAACATATTAAAACACACCATAAAGCACACCACAGTAGCAAACATACTAAACTAAAACTTTATTGACAAATTTTCCTAAATTAAAAGGTCCTAAGAGCTTAAGTTATCTATCCTAAGGTTTTGCTCAAATAGATGAAAAACTGAAAATTTTAATCGGTGCAAAATGAATAAAACTATAAAAGCATACCTGTGTAGCTTCAAAAATTGAAAGGAAGGAAGTTTGGAAGTAAAAGGGTCGAAGAAAAGGATGGACTTTCAGAGAAAACAATGGTTAGGAGCGAAGGGAAGATTTGAAATAACCTTCCCTCGCTCCAGGATTCAAATAAATCCTGGAGCGCGCATTTGCGCTCCACTTTCGCTCAGCGAAAGTGCGGCGCGTGCTTCATAGAATATGAAACGTGCCGCTTCGCTTCACCCACGCTCAGCGAAGGTGAAGCGTAGAAAACAGAGAGCAAATTTTATAATTATGTGCTTCACTTACGCTTAGTGCAAGTGAAGCGCAGAAAACAAAGACAAATTATCAATTCTGCGCTTCACCTGCGCTAAGCGCAAGTGAAGCGCAGAAAACAGAACTGAAATTCCATTTGTTGTTTTCTGCTGCTTCCTAACTTTAATTGTTTCTCACCCTTTTCATACTAAAATCAATCCAATTCCTAATAATTTCTCAACATACACAGGCATTGACCCTAATACACTAAAAAAATATAAAACAAAAATCAAAGAAAAATTAAACAAAAAATGTTGGGTTGCCTCCCAGGAAGCGCTTGTTTAACGTCTGATAGCTCGACGCCTGGTTCAATCATGGTGGCCTCAATTGGAGGATGATGGTTGACTCTGTTCCAGATCTTCCTTTTAGTTCCCATCCTCCATTCCAATTCTTTATTTTGTTATCACTGTTTTTACTATCTTCTTCTGTGTCTGATGTTGACCTTTTCCTCTTCTTAAATCTGAACTCCATGATAGACTCTGGCTGCTTAACTCTCATCCTTGGTTTCCTCAGAAATCTAGAAACCTTTTTCTTCTTTTGCCCCACAGTATCTGGAGGAGCTTCTTTCTTTCTTACCTTTGGCAGCTTTGATTGAAATTGATAGATCCCATCAGTAGGATTTATTCTTACTTTTTCTGGAGTTTTCTGCAATTTGGGGATTCCTCTATCAATGTGAAACACAATGCTCTCATCTTTAGAGCTCAATTGGTATTTTCCCCGATCAACATCCACTATTGCCTTGGCAGCTTTCAAGAAGGTTCTTTCTAAAATTAGGGGGACATCAGTATCCTCCTCTTCCATCTCTGCAATGTAGAAGTCAACAGCATATACAAACTTATCCACTTTGATTGGTAGAACTTCAATTATCCCATAAGGGCTGTGAGTGGATTTGTTTGCAAATAGTAACTTCACTTTGGCAGGCTTGACCTTCAAAATTTCCAGCTTAGTAAAATATGATAGCGGCATCAAATTGATGCTCACCCCAAGATCCAATAAAGCATGTGTAGCTGGTTGATTACCAATAGAAAGTGGTACAGTGAACTTACCTGGGTCAAGTGACTTACCTGTAGTGTAGACCTCTTCTGGTTCTTCTTCTTCTCTTCGCAAGACTGCTTATGGCTTTCCCTCTTGTTGAACACTCTTCTGTGCAACCTCTTCAGTGGGCACTTGCTCTTCAAATGTGATGTTTTCTTTATATCACTTTCCTCTGACCTGTTGCCATCAGTAGCAATCAAATTGCAGTGCTCCTTCGGGTTGGTCTGAGTGTTTGCTGTAAAGTGGCCATTCTTGTGTTCTGCCATCTCTTTTGCTAATTGGCCCACTTGACTTTCTAATGCTTTGATTGATGCTTCTGTGTTCTTCCTGAATCCATCAAATCCTTGTAATAAAGCAGTAATCTTCTCTTCCAACCTGTTCAATCTGTCATGCATAGTTGGTTGTTGCTGCTAATATGGTGTCTGTCTGTTTCCTCCATTCTGCCCCAATCCAGAGTTGTTTTGGTTATTTCTCCATCCTTGTGAGTACTGATTGTTATTGTTGGAGAAATTTCCTTGTCTTCCCTGGTTACCCATGAAGTTGACTTGTTCAGCTTGATTTTCTTGAAAAGAGCATTGACCATTGGGATGGTCACCTCACAAAAGTCACAGATCAAAGGTTGGGCTTGAATAGGTTGGGATTGGACAGCTTTTAATTGTTGAGGGAATGCTTTTAATGTTTCAGTGAGTGTCTCTATCTGTCTTTTGATAAGCTTGTTTTCTGCCAGAATAACATCACTACTATTGAGTTCCAACACTCCTTTCTTTTGTATTTGATCTTGTTGTCGTCCACACTGAGCTTGCTGATCATTCTGAGCGAAGTTGTCAATAATTGCAATTGCTCGCTCTGCATCCACTGATAAGATAGTTCCTCCTACTGCAGCATCTATGAAAGATTTGGAATCTGGCTTAAGTCCATTGCAGAAAATGTTGAGTTGAGCAATATCATCATAGCCATGATTAGGACATTTGCGCAGCAAAGATTTGTATCTCTCCCAGGCTTCGCATAATGGTTCATATGTTCCTTGCCTGAATGTGGATATGTCTATCTTGGCTTATATGTGTTTTCCTGGTGGGAAAAATCTTTTTAAGAACTTGTCTTCAACAACTCCCCAGTTGTTTAAGCTTTGGTTTGGATGAGACTTTAGCCACTCCTTAGCTTTACCTATCAATGAAAAAGGAAATAAGCGTAAGTAAACAAACTCTAAATCACCTTCCTCAAAACCCATAGTGCCAATTAATTCATAAGAGTTTGAAAGATGTGTATGTGGATCCTCATGATCTAATCTTGTGGATTGATGGGCACTAATAAGATTGAGGTGTGCAGCCTTTAATTCCAAGGACTTCGCTGTTGTTGGTAGAGCAATGCTTGAATAATGGCGAGGTCCTTGATGGATAACATGTTCTCCCAAAGTTCTTCTTCTTGGTTGTTCTTCTTCCATATTTTTGGGTTCTTCCTCAAGTCTCCTTCTTCTCCTTCTCCTGTTTCTACTTCTGTTCTCCCTTGATTTCCTTTCTATTTCTGGATCAAATTGTATCAGGTTTGGGGACACCTAGCCTCTCAAAAGCATAAACAAGAAAACTAGAAAAAGGTAAGTGTGGAAGAGAACTTTTATAAAAAGAATAAAAATAAAAACAAAAAGAAAAAAACCTAAAAATTGCTAAAAAATAAAAATTTAATCCTAAGATAGAGTATATACAACTTGATAGTTAGACCTCCCAAGTCTATACGAATTGATACACCGTTCCTCGGCAACAGCGCCAAAAATACTTGATGAGATTCTGGCAAGCGTACCAAAATTTCAGTAGTATAATAGTAAGTATGAGTTATCGTATCCATAGGGAACGATTCACTTCGTATTTATTAGTGATCAGACTATCAAGTGAGAAACGGTATTTCATGATTGTTGTGCGGAAAGTAAATTGCATAAAGTAAAAGGGATAGTAGAGATACTTCAATCAGGATTGAACTTCGTATCATCGCACCCCTTACATATGTGAACCTCAATGTTAATTAAGAATATATTTCTATGATATCCTAGCCAAACTATATTATTTTACCCCGAGTTACCACATAGTAAAATACTCGAAGATAATTCATGCGGGTTCTCCCAGGCGACAAATTACCCCGGCTTGATTGTTCTAATTTTTCGTTCGTTAACACTATCAATTCAATGTATATTCCTATAGGGACTACTATGAAGAGGCTGTCACATTCCAATTCTTCAATCATTGATTCCCTCTATATTCCTATAGCGATTGCTATGAGTACTTTTACCAATCAGAATTTAAGTTTCCTAAGTATCGGCTCCCCCAAACTCGTTGTAATCTTATAGAAACATCTGTCACCTGAATCCTAAAATTAACCTATAACTCCGGCACAAAGGCGGAAGCTACGCATTAAGTAAAGTATAAAAGTACCGATATCATGGAATAAGGATTCATAATTAATAAAGAGAATTCACATACATTTGGGGATTGAATCAACTACATTCAATCCTATTGGAGAGTTTAGCTACACATGGTAGCCAAACAGACCAATGAAGAAACTGTCACGCTTTTCTTCAATCCCTGCGTTGCTATCTTGGTAACCCTTCGGGGTCTCCTTTAAACTTGAGCTCTAAACTCTACTCTCCTAACTCCCCTCTACAAAAGGTCCTATTTATAGACCAAGGAAAGCTATCTTAAATCTGGAAGGAATATATTTTGAAGACAGATCTAAAAAGCAAATTCGCGCAGCTGCGCTTCACCTGCGCTCAGCGCAAGTGAAGCGCATGTTACAGAATGATGCGCTCCAATCTGCGCTCAGCACAGATGGAGCGTGGAGCGCATAACAGATTATTTTGTTTCCTCTTTTAACAGCTTGATTTCTTCCTGATCTTATCCTTATCTGTTTGGCTTTCCTTGTTTCCCTCTTTTTGAATTGATTATGTGTTTATCTTGTCTTTGAATTTAAATTGGAGAAGTTATCCGTAGAATCCTTGTTTAAATGGCAGTTGATCTTATCTTTATTTTCTCTAATTCAAACTTCAAATTTGTAGATCCTTTCCTCAATTAATGCTATCTTCTTTGCTTATTCAAATCTCTCTCATAAATCTGCAAAATCAGCAGATTTTCTATTAAAATAGCATCAAATTCAAATTCAAATTAAAGAAACACAATTATTACAATTATTAATAAAAAAAGGATTATTTTGGGGCATAAATTACTATTTTACCCTTGATAAGTGCAGTAAAAATACAAGAATATATCATATAATTGGCTCTTATCACTATACAACACATTCAATACAAAATAAATGAAACTTATGATGTAACTCACTACTATGCCCAGCAGGCATGATCTTATCACTTTAACTGGACTTAGGACTGAGCTCAGACTACAGGGAACGTCTCCCCCGGGGATGAATCCCACCCATTATAGGATTGAAGTCAAGTTTTCATACAATAACTTATTTTAACTCACGACCGAAGCCGACTTATATTAACTCACGGTCGAAACCGACTTAAATTAACTCAATACTCATAATCTCAATGAATTATCAAAAGAACAATTATTATATGAATAGGCCCTAAATCCCCAAGTTCCACAGCCTAGGATTTCACATACTCAATGCATGAACTTTACTAATTTACAAGATACACGAAATTCCTAAAGATCAACATTTATTAAGCATGAGGAAGAGGAATTAAAGAGTGGGGATCATGCTCAAGGCATACAACCACCGAAAGTGCGAGTGAGTGAGTTGTACTCACCTCAAGATTGACAATTGAGGGGAAGAGAAGAGATAGGAGGATGTTGAACGATGAATCCTTGGCCCAGAATCCTTCTCCAAGCTTCAATGGATGTTTCACTCTGTCTAAAATCAGAGTCCCTCTCTCTAGGATTGAAGAAGAAGAAAAAAAGAAATTTGAAATCTGAGACTTAATAAGAGTTTTAAACCTGTAAGTGGAATATGATCCAGAAAATGATCCAGAAAACCCCCATCTTTGGACGATTCTCGCTTAGGCGAGCCCTTCTCGCTCAAGCGAAAATTGTCTAGGGAGCCTCCCAAACTCCCTTGTTTCTCGCTTAAGCGAGTTTCTCTCGCTCAAGCAAGATATGCAGAAACTCATTTTTCACACTTTGCTACATAATTCGCTCAAATGAGATGTGCTCGCTTGAGCGAGAATGCTGAACTCCAAAACCTTAGTTTTTATCCCAAGCCTTTTCTCTTATTCTATATTTACTCTTTTCTTAATTGCCATTCTTAAAATCATTACCCTAATCTTTCTTAAGATTCATTTAGTCTAGATTATCGGGATGTTACAGAAAACACTGCCGCCCTTCTTAGTTGATCCAAAATGTCATCTATCCTAGGCAAGGGATATTTGTTTTTATTTGTTACCTTTTTCAGTTGCCTATAATCAACACACAACCTCATGCTACCAGTTTTTCTTTTTGACCAGGAGCGTTGGTGCTCCCCAAGGAGATACACTAGGCCTAATGAACTGCTTCTCTATTAACTCCTCTAGTTGCCTCTTAAGCTCGCTCATCTCCAAGGGTGACATTCTATAGGGAGCCTTAGAAATAGGCCCTATGCCTGGCACAAGGTCTATTGAAAACTCAATCTCTCGGTCCGGAGGTAAGGTGGTTACCTCACTAGGGAAGACATCCTGGAACTCCCTAACCGTGGCTATGCTACTCAAGTCAGATTTTGACTCTACAGTTGAGGAAAGCAATAACATAAAACAATAACTCCCAACAGACAGGCATTCAGAATTATGTGCATAACTGGAGAATAAACATGGTGGTTTCTCCCTTGGAGGAAGAGGAAGAGTTGGGAAAATAATTTCCTTATTGAAACAATCTAGCACAACCTGGTTACGGGATAACCAGTTCATGCCCAAAATAACATCAATACCACGTAGTGGTAAGCAAAACAAATGGACCTCAAAGGCCTTCCCCTGAATTACAATAGGACATTCAAGACATACCAGGGAAGTGGGGATTGCCTCTTTGGCCGGGGTGAGGACATTTAAGTGAAAGGGTAAGGGAGTAGTGTACAATTTCAACCTTTCCACACAATCATAAGCAATGAAGGAATGGGTTGCCCTAGAATCATACAGTACAATTAAAGGGATTTCATTAAGAGTACATGTACCTCGCATTAGATTATCAGCCTTGGCTGCCGTTTCACCACTGAGGGTGAAGACCCTTCAGGTAACTTGGGGCTTGGCCTGGTCTTTCTTCTTCTTTGGGCACTCCCACGGCTGGTGGCCCACCTCCAAGCAGTAGTAACATTTCCTCTGGCCTGCCAGACACTCGCCCTTGTGACCCTTACCACACTTGGGGCAAGTAGGAGGAGCTGGAGTGGAGGGAAAAACTACCTGCTTGCCCTTTCCCCCTTGAAACTGAGGTCGGGGGTTCCTCCCTGCTGGCGCTTCCTCCCTCTTCCTCTTACCCTCAACCAAAGTCTTCGCAGCAGGCTTGGGTGCTTCATCCACTAAACTTTGCTTTATGACCAAACACTTGGTCATCAGGGCTGAGAATTCTCTGAGCTAGAATGCCGCAACAATCTTTCTAATCTCGGGCTTGAGGCCCGCCTCCAGGTGAGAGCATTTCCAACCCTCATTAGGATTGGCTTGAAGTAGGGTGTGGTACTTGGAGAGTTCCTCAAATTTGGCCACATATTGGCCCACGGTCATATTGCCTTGCTTCAGTTGGAAAAATTCTAACTCCTTATGTTTCCTTGCTGGTTCAGGGAAGTACTTCTCCAGGAAAACCGCTCGGAATGCTTCCCAAGAAAAAGAAGCTCCCGGAATAGTAACGCCAGCTCTAACACTCTTCCACCAGTTTTCTGCTTCGCCCTGTAACATGTAGGCGGCGAACCGGACCTTCAGATCATCTGTGCATGCCATCACCTCAAAAATTTTGTTCATGGCATTAAGCCATGCATCCACTGCAGCTGGATCGTAAGCCCAATTGAAGGTTGGGGGATGGTGATTCCTGAATTCAGCTAATCCTTGAAGAAACGGGTCCGTCATCGCCACCGGTGGAGGGGTACCAGTGGATTGCCTTTGCAAGGCCTGGAGTACTGCGGCATTAGAGGTTGTTTGCTCCCCCATGATTTGAGTGAGCATCCGGGTGCCACCGCCACCGGATCTTGGGGTTGATCCCGTGGAGGAGAAGGTGGATTGGCACGAGGACGCCCTCTCCTACCACCAACCATGGTCCTATATCCATCATTGAGAAATTTCTAGGTGATTAGTCTATCAATTTCATAATAATGCATACAGGAGAATAACTAACTTAAGGAGTGACACACATCCACAGTCCAATTGGATTGAACTGCTCTGATACCAAAATGCAATGTCCTAATTTCTAAATTCAGAAATAATGCCTGTTAGGAGCACTATCTCCAAATTCATGAAATTATTTCACGCATTTATAGTATCGTCATACACATATAGTTAACTGCTTAAGTAATCCCACACTTACATAAGCAACAATCTCGAGGCACATGAATAACATTAATAAAGATATCAGAGTTGCCACAGAGGGCTCAAAATACACCACAGTAAAAAGGCATTATAAGATATAACTATACATGTGTCCTGAAAGATAAATAGATATCGGAGGCCCTACATGTACAATTCTATCCTATCAAAATAAGTCCAGTCTACGCCTATACAAAAAGAGTGCAAAATACATCACAATAGTGTCAAAAGAATGTGGCCCTCACTGGACCTCAACAGCCGCTACTAGCCTGTAAGAAAAACAGGGAAACTCTAGAAGGGGGTTTGAATAGTGTTTCAATGGAAACCTTTTGATTTTAGAAAATACTTTAAAAAGTTTCTGTAAAAACTTCAGATGATGAAAGATCGTCTGAAGTTAGTTACTACCTTCTGAACCTTGATTCAGACACAAAGACAGTTTTGATAAAGAGTTTTCTTTGATGTTAAGATTTTTGCTCTTGAAAACCTTTCAAAACCCCTTAGTTAGTTTAAAAACTGAATTGAAAGAGTTTGAGGGAAAGAAAACTCAGCCAAGAATTTATCCTGGTTCACTCACTACCACTTGTGAGCTACGTCCAGTCCCAGGGCAAACCACCACTGGATTTCCTCCAATCTTGCAAGATTACAAGTATTCTTTTCTATCAAGATTCTTCAGGCTCTACCACAAGTATTGTTTCTTCAACCAAGCCTCTTCAGGCTTTATCACAAGTATTGTTTCTTCAACCAAGCCTCTTCAGGCTCTATCACAAGTATTGTTTCTTCAACCAAGCCTCTTCAGGCTCTATCACAAGTGTTGTTTCTTCCACCAAGCCTCTTCAGGCTCTTAGACACTTATCCAAGTGTAACCCAAGTATTCTTTCAGACAATAAGTCTCCCCAGGCTTGTAACCCAAACTGTTTTACGATAAAAACAGATAAAGTTCAATCAACTATCTTTATATGATATATTGAACTTATCAGAAGTGTACAAGTAACTGAGATTTACACAGGATCAGAAATTAAGCAAATGTAAAGAAAATATCAGAGTATTTTTGCAGCGTTTACGCAGAGTAAGATTTCTTTGATAACTTTTCTTCACTTCTCATTTCTTCAATCTGCATGGGCATATTTATAGTCTTCGAGAAAAATGTTGCCCGTTGTCAAATAGCATTAAATGCTCCAGGAGACGTTGAGATACACTCTGTCCAATACGTTCTGAGAAGTCTTAGGTGCAGCAGGTCTGTGCACACAATGCTTTTGAGCAGATACAACAGCTTTGCAGACTTTCCTTAAAAATGCTAAACATTTGAACGAGGAGGGAAAGCAGCTCTGATTCCTAAGCTGAAAAGGGTTAGACCATTGGGATGAACGTTCTTCTTACATAGTAACGTCTTCACAGGTCAAACCTTAAACTTGATACCTTCAGCCTTCAGATGCAAGGAGTGCTTCAGATGATCTTCAAGCCTTCAGATGATAAACACTCTTCAGATAAAGTTGATCTTTCAGATGATCTTTTACACAGACAATATGATCTGAAACAGTGCAACATCCTGTGAGAGCATAGTATCATATAAATGCCTTTTATATTTTATATTTGTTGTTCATTAAAACTTAAGAGTGAGACTCAAAATATTTTTAATTTCATATGATTAATCCTTTGAGACTCAACAATCTCCCCCTTTTTGATGATGACAAATATAAAATATGATAAAATCTGAAAAAGGTTTTAGTTGAGAAAATTCTCCCCCTTAAACAGATATTTCATCTGAGATGATCATATTCCTTCTGAAATGTTCTTCTTCTGAAGTATTCTCCCCCTTTCTAGTTCTGAAACATTTTCTGAAGTACTTGCTGCATTGCTTTCAGATTTTGTTAGTAGTACCATAGTAAATACTGCATACCGCATACTGCATAACTACCAATCACATCATATTACTGCTCCCCCTTTTGGAATCAATAAAAAAGGGTAAGCAACAGACAGATAGCAGTTAAGATTGATGTTCAACAAAGAGAGCACATAAAATGATAACAATCAAAACTTTATGGATTAAAATCGGAAACAAGTATTGATATAAACAGTGAAACACAGTCTAAATCATTCGAGACATCATGATGAACTGGGTCTTAAGCTTCCCAGAGCTCTCTCAAGCAATTCTTGCATAGCCAGTCTCTGCCTTTCCAGTTCAGCTACTAAAGCCTCTCGGAGATGATTTTGACTAGCTTGAATCTGAGCTTGAGTCTTTAAAATCTGATCTGTTTTCTGCATAAGCTGTTGATTCTTCAGACGAAGTTCCTCATTCTCCTCAACTAAAGCACTGACTTCGGCTTCAAGATTCTCTTCATAGAAAATAAGAGAGATATGCTTGCAGGTGAATCTGAAGTACTGAAAACCAGTAGGTAGATGATACTGCAAAGGGTCCTTCACTCTGATATAAAATTCAGGGCGAACAAAAGGAAATGCCACCATCGACTCTGAATGGAGATCCCTATCAGACAATAGAAAGCGTCCTCTAAAGAAGGTAGCAGTTTTGACTATAGTTGAACCTGCAACCACTTGAGAGTCAGCGTCATCCCAACTTGTTCCTGATGAACTCCCTTCCTTCTCAACAAGATTCCAGTGAAAGTCCCACATGGCATTATAAAGTGAATGATCCATGCCTTGGTTGATGAAGATATATTCTGCAAGATTGTTCCAGTCTTCCTCAAATAACACCCTTGGAGGTCCAACACCTTTTGAAACTATCTCAGGTCCTTTGTCTTTGATAGAAACTAAGTCAGCATAAGGATACCTAGGTACTATCCTATCTGGTTGCACCAGAATAGTAGTTGATAGCTTTGTATGAATAGGTAGAGGGGGTTTGAAATCTCTATAGCCAAAAGATCTGGAACAACTTTGATCAATTAGTTCAGCTTCAAGACACTGCATTCTGACAGCGATACACTCATCAGGAGATAGATTGAGTTGATCCTGTGAGAAAGGATCCAAAGCTTTCCACTTATGGCAAGGAGTGATGACTCCATATTTGATCTTCTCAAGAGCGTCTGAGAGACCACCTCCCCCTGAGCTGAGCATCCTCATTTGTCTTGCTTCTGAGGAAGTTTCCAGCAAGAACCTCGATGGTGGGTGAGACAACAATGGTGCAGCTTCCTTGAACAATAGCAATTCTTCATATAAGTTTGGGAACTTTGCTACTCTGGTTCGTATAGAAGTGAGCATATTTTAGAATCTATGAGGCACTTCAGCAGCCCACTTCAAGTGTTCATTGCTGCGAATAGGTAGAGGTAGATCATAGGTAGGTTGCCTTGACAGGTTCCTTTCTTTTTCTTTCAGCAGAATACTAACAGGAAGATTTCCACCAAACCAGATGCAGTCTGGCTCGACATCTAAATCAGGTTCAGAGTAACCTGACAGAGAGGAAGAAGATGGTGAAGGTGGGGGTACTTCTCTTGGTGTGCTGATAGCTTTAGGTGGAGGAGTGGCTTCATTTTCTGAGGATGAGACATTTCCAAATAGAACCCTAGGTCTCTTAACACGAGCCGTAGAGCCTTCAGTAGCTAGCTTCTTCTGCCTCAGTTCCTCCAACTTCTTCTTTTTTTGAGCTTCAACAACCTTCTGAAACTCAACAGCATCTTCTTGTTGGATGCTTTTACTTCTAGTCAACCTCTGAGAGGCATCAGCAATAGGAGACAACAGTCTTCTCCTTTGATTTCTTCTATTCTTAGCACTGGCTCTTCTTCTTTTTAGCCTGTTGGCTTGCTCAAGCCTTTCATCTTCAAGAACGGCTTGTTGAGCTGCAATAGCAAGAGCATAGTCTTACCTTTCTTGTTCTTCCTTCTGCTTTCTTTCTTCTTCTTCAATCTCTGCGACCACTTGTCTGATGTCAGCTTCAGGCAGACTCGTAGCAAGAGGGATGGCTTTGACAGGCTCAGTTGAATCATCTAATGCAACTGAGATTGGTTCAGACTCTAGACTATTGTTGTCCTCTACATGTCCTCCCGAGTTGAGAGTAGGCTGAGTAGCAAAAGCTAGGTTCTCAGTAACCTGACCCACAATCTCAGAAGTATGTGCAGACATACTCTGAGCAGGTTCAGATTGTCTGAACTGAACTTCTCCTTTTGGTGATTCTTTCTTCTGAAGTAGCTTTGTTCTTTTCTTCTTCAGAACTTTAGTGGGAGTCTGAGCAGACACGAACTTATCTTTGTGAGTGTCACATTGCAACTCCTCCTCCAGAATCTCTAAAGGACTTTTCCCAGTTCTGCTAGCTTTGGTTTGAACAGCTTCTTTTAGCAGAGTCCTTTCTGGTGAGGGCTTCTTCACAGCAATCCTCATCCTCTTGATGTTGGTCAAGGAGAAGATAGCAGGACCTTTGTGGTCATACACTCTTTCAATGGGAACATTGAACTTCCATAGAATCTTTATGATAAGAGTGGTATAAGTATAGCTTGAGGCAGAATCATTTAACCTTTTCAACATATTGTAGAGGATGATCTTGGGTAGATTAAGAGGCTTTTGTCCAAAAGATGGATTATGCATAATCTTTCCAGCTCAGACACATGATTCTTACTTCCATACTTGGGCAAAATACAGCACCCCAAGATGGCATGAAGAATTCTTGCCTTAGGATGCATGTAAGAGCTTCTCAGATCACCTGGGTCTTCAATCCCGTACAACTTCTGGGTAAATCTCTTAACTCCACCATTCTTTACTTCCCATTCTGAAATGAACATATCTCCAGTATTGGGAACACCAGTTACAGCAGCAATGGTGTCAGCATCTACAATGATTTTTATACCCATCACCTTAGTTTCAAAACTTTGATACCTTCCATCCTGGGAAGAAGTATCTCGAGCATTTTTCCCAAAATCCACCACACTCTGTTCATGCCATGCACAGTCAATGGCAGAGAAGAAGTTAATCCAGCCACACCCTTCGAAGGTGTTAGTGAGATCAATGCCACCGGCTTGGAGCATCTCCAGGTCTACAGTCCTGGAAGGAACAATCTGACCACCAGCCGATTTCTTGGAAGCCATTGTAATGAACTAAGAAGGAGACGAAGAATACAGAGAGGACTCAAGGAACTTAGGGCACAAGGAAGGCAGCAGTTTGCACTTGGAGAGAGAGAGAGCAGTAGCCAGTAACAGTAGCAATCACGTCTCTTAAATAGCCGTCACACATAGTAATAATGACAGTTGAAGTTTCGGAGATCGTGCAAACATGCTTAGAGTAGTTACTCAGAGAAGAAGACCAAACGTTTCAACTTGCCACATCATCAGACTGAGTTGCTTCACATACACATGTTATTCAGACAATCATGCATGTTCAGATGCAACAATTATATTTCAGATAAAGCCAAGATATTCAGATTATTTCTTATGGACTTAAATCTATCTTCAGTCAGGGCTTTTGTGAATATATCTGCCCATTGATGCTCAGTATCAATGAACTTTATATCAAAAACTCCTTTCTGAACATAGTCTCTAATAAAATAATGCTTGATTTCTATATGCTTTGCCCTAGAATGTTGAATGGGATTCTTGGATAAATTAATTGCACTTGTGTTATCACACATTACATGTATAGAAGATACATTAATGTTAAAATCCTCTAACTGATATTTTACCCATAGCAGTTGTGAACAACAACTGGCTGCAACAATATATTCAGCTTCTGCTGTGAAAAGAGAAATGGTACTTTGCCTTTTGCTGGACCAGCTGATCATGTTGTTACCAATGAAATGACAACCTCCACTTGTTGATTTCCTCTCAATTCTTTCTCCAGCAAAATCAGCATCACAAAATCCCACTAACCTGCAATCCTTACTTCTCTTATAGCAAAGACCAAGATTAGTAGTACTATTTAAATATCTGAAAATTCTTTTTACAGCTTTATAATGAGTAATTCTTGGATCAGATTGAAATCTGACACAAAGACATACACTAAACATAATGTCAGGTCTGCTTGCTGTCAGATACAATAATGAGCCAATCATTCCTCTATACAAAGTTTGATTTACTGGTTCTTCCCCTTCATCTTTGTTCAAAACAACAGAAGGATGCATGGGAGTAGTCATGAACTTGCAATCACTCATATTAAATTTCTTAAGCATTTCTTTTGTATATTTTTCTTGATGGATCCATATACAATCAGATTGTTGCTTAATCTGAAGTCCTAGGAAGAACTTAAGTTCCCCCATCATGCTCATCTCAAACTCAGATTGAATAAGTTCAGAAAATTCCTTGCATAATGAAGAATCAATAGAACCAAATATAATGTCATCCACATATATCTGAACGAGAATGAAGTCTTTGTTGGACATTTTTCTGTAAAGAGTTGTATCTACTTTTCCTCTTTGAAAACCATTTTTGATTAAAAAGTTGCTCAATATGTCATACCAAGCTCTTGGGGCATGTTTCAGACCATAAAGAGCCTTTTTCAGTTTGAAAACATGTTCTGGAAAAGTAGTGTCTTCAAAACCTGGTGGTTGTCTAACATAGACCTCTTCCTCAATAAACCCATTGAGAAAGGCACTCTTAACATCCATCTGATATAAGGTGATGCCATTATTTACTGCATAAGCTAGTAAAATTCTAATGGCTTCAAGCCTCGCTACAGGAGCAAAAGTTTCAGTGAAGTCAATACCTTCTTGATGATTATAGCTCTGAGCAACAAGTCTTGCTTTGTTTCTGACTACTTTTCCTTCTTCTGATAACTTGTTTCTGAACACCAATTTGGTTCCTATTATAGTTTTCCCATGGGATTTAGGTACAAGTGTCCAGACATCACTCCTAGCAAATTGATTCAGCTCTTCTTGCATGGCTAGGATCCAACTTCATCATGCAGAGCTTCTTCAATGTTTTTAGGTTCAATCTCAGAGAGAAGTACAAGATTATTCAAGCTTCTGAATCTTGATCTTGTTCTTACTCCTTCTGAGGTGTCACCTATAATTTGCTCTCTTGGATGATGAGTTCGGTATCTCCAATCGCGATTGTGATAGGGTACACACTCTGTCTGAGACTCAACAATGTTGGTCTGAGAAGGTTCAGCTTCAGATGCAGGTTCAGACTTTTGTTCAGAAGGTTCTTCAGAATGACCTTCAGAAGGTCCTTTAGACTTTAGTTCGGGATTCAGCTTCATTCCTGCAAAATACTCTTCAAGATTTGATAGTTCCCTATCAGTCTCTTTGAAATCCTTAAATCTTACATGGATAGATTCTTCTACTGTTAAGGTTCTTGAGTTATACACTCTGTAAGCCTACAGTCCCGATACCAGTGATCTTCCCTTGCTGATTTCCACCAAAGGTGACCACTCCACCTGCCTTGGGTCTAAGGCTTTGGAACAAACACCTTTCTCCCGTCATGTGTCGCGAGCACCCACTGTCCAAGTACCATTTGTGGTGTTTTTTTTGTCCTGTTAAACATATCTGCAACAAGAACAAATAAATTCTAAGGTACCCATACCTTCTTGGGTCCTTTTTTGTTAGCTTTGGGTCTTATTTTCCTTCTGTGTCTTCACTGAGACTCAATGTGTCCAGGCTTTCCACAGTTAGAACACCCATTACCTTTCTTAGGTCCTTTATCGGGCATATTAAATATAAAAGATTCAGATGAAGATGTGTCTGAATAACCTAAGCCACTCTTGTCAAGGGGATGCCTCTGAGAGCCCAATAATTTATTCAGATTATTAGTTCCTTTGACAAACTTGGCTAGATCCAAAGTTAATTCTCTAACCTTGTTTTTGAGCTTTTTGTTCTTCTTAACAAGATTATCAGAACTACTTGGATCTTGCTGAAGTAGCTTTTCTTTGAGAGCAAGATTTTCTTTTTGTAAATTTTCATTTTCTAAAGCAGCTTCTGTAAAAGCTCTTGAAAGTTCTTTGAACTCATTGAATAACTCTCTGCTACTTTCAACAAGGTCATCATACTGATCTTGTAAAGTTTGCGGAATTACCTCAGAGTCTAAACTATCTGAAGATGGTAGACTTGCCATCAGACAGAGGTTAGCTTCTTCTGAAGTGGAATCACCCAAGTCTTCCCATGTAGCCATCAATCCTTTCTTTTTCTTGAAAAACTTCTTCTTCAGAAAGGTTGGCTTCCTTAACTTGGGACAATCCGTCTTCATGTGACCTGGCTGTTTGCACTCAAAACAGGTAATTTTGTCAGTGATAATAAATTTTTTTCTTGAATTACCTTGTTTGACATTAGAAGGTTGAGATCTTCTGTATCTTCCTTTTCTTTGTAGCATTTTCTTAATCTTCTTGCTGAGAAGAGCAAGATCATCATTTTCTGAACAGTCTTCAGACTCAGTATCACCCTCTGAAGTGTCCTCTGCTTGCATGACTTCCATGCTACCATGCCTAGACTGTCTGACCTTGCAGTTCAATTCCGGTGATTTTCTCTTGGTGTCATCCTCCCCAAGTTCAAGCTCATGGACTTTGAGAGAGCCCAGTAGTTCCTCCATTCTAAGAGAATTTAAATCTTTGGCTTCTTGAATGGCAATAACCTTGGGTCTCCAGGACTTTGGTAAACTTCTTAGAATCTTTCGAATGTTATCTCTAGATTCAAGGGCTCTTCCCAATTACCTGAGTCCATTGGTTATCATCTGAAACCTCCCAAACATTTGGTCTATAGTTTCAGATTCTTCCATCTTGAACATCTCATACTGATGTACAAGCATGCTGATCTTGGATTGCTTCACATTCTTTGTCCCTTCATGGGCTGCTGCAAGCGTATCCCAGATCTCCTTGGCAGATGAACAACCATGAACCTTCTCATATTATGACTTGTTCAAGGAACATATCAGATAGAGTTTGGCCTTGGCATTTAATTGAACTCGAGCCTTCTGCTCCAAGGTCCATTCAGCCTTAGGTATGGGCACTCCAGCATGCATGGGCACATAGTCTCCATCAGTAACTACATCCCAGACATCAATGTTGTTACTTTCAATAAACAACTTCATACGATCCCTCCAATAGTGGTAATCCACTCCATTGAATGTTGGGGGACTCGTGATGGAGGCTCCTTCAGTGATATACTGTCTGTTGCTGGTAGAAGTTTCCATTGGATCTCTGTCCTCCGCACTGATTAGGTGCTAACCCCGAGGATAAGCTCTGGTACCAACTGTAAGAAAAACAGGGAAACACTAGAAGGGGTTGAATAGTGTTTCAATGGAAACCTTTTGATTTTAGAAAATACTTTAAAAAGTTTCTGTAAAAACTTCAGATGATGAAAGATCGTCTGAAGTTAGTTACTACCTTATGAACCTTGATTCAGATTCTGAACCTTGATTCAGACACAAAGACAGTTTTGATAAATAGTTTTGTTTGATGTTAAGATTTTTGCTCTTGAAAACCTTTCAAAACCCCTTAGTTAGTTTAAAAACTGAATTGAAAGAGTTTGAGGGAAAGAAAACTTAGCCAAGAATTTATCCTGGTTCACTCACTACCACTTGTGAGCTACGTCCAGTCCCAGGGCAAACCACCACTGGATTTCCACTAATCTTGCAAGATTACAAGTATTCATTTCTATCAAGCCTCTTCAGGCTCTACCACAAGTATTGTTTCTTCAACCAAGCCTCTTCAGGCTCTATCACAAGTATTGTTTCTTCAACCAAGCCTCTTCAGGCTCTATCAGAAGTATTGTTTCTTCAACCAAGCCTCTTCAGGATCTATCACAAGTATTGTTTCTTCCACCAAGCCTCTTCAGGCTCTCAGACACTTATCCAAGTGTAGCCCAAGTATTCTTTCAGACAATAAGCCTCTCCAGGCTTGTAACCCAAACTGTTTTACGATAAAAACAGATAAAGTTCAATCAACTATCTCCATATGATAGATTGAACTTATCAGAAGTGTACAAGTAACTGAGATTTACTCAGGATCAACAATTAAGCAAATGTAAAGAAAATATCAGAGTATTTTTGCAACGTTTACGCAGAGTAAGATTTCTTTGATAAATTTTCTTCACTTCTCATTTCTTCAATCTGCATGGGCATATTTATAGTCTTCGAGAAAAATGTTGCTCGTTGTCAAATAGCATTAAATGCTTTAGGAGACGTTGAGACACACTCTGTCCAATATGTTCTGAGCAGTCTTAGGTGCAGCAGGTTGTGTACACAATGCTTTTGAGCAGATACAGCAGCTTTGCAGACTTTCCTTAAAAATGCTAAACATTTGAACGAGGAGAGAAAGCAACTCTGATTCTTATGCTGAAAAGGGTTAAACCATTGGGATGAACGTTCTTCTTACATAGTAACGTCTTCACGGGTCAAACCTTAAACTTGATTCATTCAACCTTCAGATGCAATGAGTGCTTCAGATGATCTTTAAGTCTTCAAATGATAAACACTCTTCATATGATAAACACTCTTCAGATGAAGTTGATCTTTCAGATGATCTTTTACACAGACAATATGATCTGAAACAGTGCAACATCCTGTGAGAGCATAGTATCATATAAATGCCTTTTATATTTTATATTTGTTGTTCATTAAAACTTAAGAGAGTGAGACTCAAAATATTTTAATTTCATATATTTAATCCTTTGAGACTCAACATGGCCTTCATTGCCCTAGCGGGATCCCTGCACATTTGAAGGTAAATTCCCACAACATGGGATGAGACTAACGTCCTAGTGAGGTGACAAAACGAGCATATGCGGGGAGAAAACAATCAATGTTATGCAGCACATATAACCATTTAATATCTCATGAAATATACATAACAATCACAAACTCAAGGTTAGTTCTGAAGTGTTTTACCCAACACCCAAGGGTTCTTTCCACTTTACATGAGGCTAGACTGAGCTCAGACTAACAGGAACTGTCATTCCTGAAGGCCCTAAGACCTTACCCAATTAATCCTGATAGATTCAAACATGATTGATTAATTTTTATCCTGAGTCCATGAATCGAAGACAGACTCTTAGAACATGAGTCCATGGACCAAAATCTTGATTATTAACATGAGGCCAAGAGACCCAAAAATCATTCCATGAGGCCCTAAGACCCAAGGTAGTTTCATGAGGTCCTAAGACCCAAAAATCTCTTCTTTATCATGATTAGGGTTAGGAATATGAATCATCATCTATAAACACATGAACACGAAGATAAACATGAGTGTATAGTCATTACAAGCATATTTCCTAACACCCTAACAATACCTAGGGCACATGTTATTAGCTTCACAACAAACAAGATTAATATATCAATAGCAACCAATCAAACAATTACTCATCAACTACAAGAATGGGAAGAGAGAAGGGGGATCATCCAAGGAACTGCTTCCTAACATGAGAATGAGTGTGTGGTCACACTCACCTTGAGAGTAAGAGGAATGGAGAAGAGAAGATGTTGAGGAGGAAGGATCCAAGGAAGAGGGTGAGCTTGATTGAAGGAGGAAGCCTAGCTTCTTGTAGCCTTCAAAGAAGTTCTCTCTCTCTAGGGCACACTTTCTCTCTCTAAGAGTTGGAAAGGGGAAGAAGAAACGTAAGCAAAAATGAGCCCTAATAATTGTTTTTAAAGCTGCAAGTGGATTCTCGTTCAAACAAGTTGTTAATTTTCGCTTGAGCGAGATGCTCGGGATCAAATTTCCCTTCTCATTCTCGCTTGGGCGAGAGGCTTCTCGCCTGAGCGAGAATGGGCCAAAAAATCACCCCTCTCTAGAATATTCTTGCTTGAGCGAGACCATTCTCACTCAAGCGAGATATGCAGAAACCAATTTTCTCATTTTTGTTGCATAACTCGCTCAAGCGAGCCTATTCTCGCTTGAGCGAGAACACTGAAAACCTGTTTTTTTTTTTGTTTTGTCCTCTTATTCTCTTACTGACCAATTCCTTACCTCTTTTCTCATTCCTCCCCTCATTTTCATTATCTTTACTACCTCCCATTGGTTATTATTCTTAATTAGTGGGATGTTACATCATACATGAGCTTTAACCTAAATGAAAGTGAGTGTGTGGCTTAACACTCACCTAAGGCCAAGCAAAATGGAGGGGAAAAGACCCGGAAGGCGGCGGTGGAGTTCTCATCTTCTCCTCCTCCTTCAAGCCCAAGCCCTAGCACAACCTCTCTCTAGTTCCTCTCTCTAAAAGTGGAGAAAAATAAAAGGAATTAGGGCAAAGCTATAACGACTCTGTTTTTAAAAATTGGGTCTATGTGTTCTCGCTCAAGCGAGAAATCCTCCCTTGAGCAAGCGAAATAATTCTGGATGGAATTACGCTTGAATGAGCCTAATTGCGCTTGAGCACAATTCCATCACAGAGAGCCTCCCAAAACAGCCATGTCCCTCGCTCAAACGAGACCTTCTCGCTTGAGCAAGAATGACAGAACACAATTTCCCCCTTTTTATTGATATGCTCGCTCAAGCGAGACCTTCTCGCTTGAGCGAGAATATCAAAATCTTAAATTCTCATTTTCTCTTATAAAACCTCTTTACCTAGTTCCTCTTTACAAAGATACTTTTCTAACCTGGTTCCTTTAATCGAACCCTTTCTCCGCTCAATTTCGTCAACTATATAAACATAATGCTTCCCATCTCGATCTAACTTCCTCATTCAACACCTTAGCCTCTTCCCCACCCTATTGCCCTACTAGTCTCTCAACTTCAGGGTGTGATACCTACTGAGTTAAATCTACCATTGGCCAATATACATAAAATATTAACTTTATAATAGACGCTAGGAATATATGTAATATCACATTTATTACTTATGCGACTTTATAAATAAAGTGAAAAATAAAAAAAATTGGGTTAATGGGCCGATCCAATCCACCCATAAATCAACCCACATTGGCCAATCAAATTTCATGTTAGATTGGGTTGGGCCAAAAACACACATCCATATTTAAATTTTCATATAACTCACCTCATTCTTTGACTGAAAAAAAGAAACCCTCATTCTTTTAATTATATATATAAGACTAACCGAGGCAATGCATCATACCTGTTCCATTTTTTTGGTATAAGACTAACTGAGGCAATGCATCATACTTGTTCCATTTTGACACCTCTAAATTAAGGTTCGGGTCCGAAAAAAATGTAATTTAATTAAAACCACGCAAGCCTCTAATACATATCTTTTGGTGCGCATATAACATAAGCCTCTTACATTTAATATTAATTAAAAAAATTTTAAGTAATTAAAATATATATTTATTTACCAATTTGGGTAGGCAAAATTATAAAAAACTACTTATGATGTGTTTAGTTTAAACGTGGATTATAACAGAAGTTACTCTCAGTAGCGTTTATTCGGATCCACATTTGAAATGTGATTTTGAGGTAAATTAAACACGTATTCAAGTGACATCTTCAGCACATACTATACATCATGTAGTAGGTAATATATGTTTAATTTATCCAAAATCACATTTTAAACATGACTCCGAACACACTAGTAAGAGTAGCTTCAGATCACACCAAATACACCAATAGTCATGCAAATTAAGAGCAACACATGGAATCATTGATGGCCTAAAGTGAGCCAAGCCAACACAAGCAAGCGTACGTCAGTGTCCGTGTTGTGTCCTGTGTGGGTATCAAACCCACATCTCAGAGTAGCGATCGATATTTTGATTGCGATTACTTAAAATAGCTAGGAACCCATCGCCAGTGGTCATAAGTAGATTAGAAGGAAAGATAAAGAGGAAAAGAAAATGAGTGAGTGGTATCACGTAGACATTTTATCAACAACATGCACTGCATCTTAATTTCTGACATTCTGAATCTGACTAAGCATAAGCACTTCCGTGGGTCAGAACCACTAGCTAGTACTGTGTATTCAAATGTCAAACACAACTTACCCATCATCACATTATATGCATCCTTGTGTTCTAACTTCTAAATGGCCTTCGTGTCGTTGCGGTATAGTGCCATTTTCATATGGCTTTTCTTTTTCCACGGCCGAAAGGAAGGAATGTATTGGAAGTAGAGATGAAAATAAGTTAACACTTAACATTATGTTTGATTTTACATTAAAAAATTTCTCAAACTCAAATTTAAATTTTTCAATACAATTACTTTTAGTGTTAAAAATGTAATATGTTTTAATATTAAACTAAACATATATACTCTAAATTAGTGAGGCGTTTAAGATTTGAATTAACCTATTTTTTAAAGTTAACATTAAACAATAAAAAATTGATATGTTATTTTTTTAGTGTGTGGTTTGTCATTTTTAAAAGTCTTGTTTTACTTAAATTATTTAAAATCTGATTTTATAATAAAACCTTTATTAGATTATAAGTGTAGTTCCATATATATATCTTAAATTTTTAAATACTCTAAAAAATATGATTTTTAAATATTATAATAATAATAATAGTAAAAATATTACTATATTGTTTATATTTACTTAAATTTTTATGAATAAATAACAAAACATATCAACTTTTTATTTTTATTCTATCCTATTTTTCATAAAAACATTATGTATTTGTTAGTTTGAAAAAGTTTTACATTGTCATAATAATGTGTAGCCACATTATTTAATATTTAATGAGTATAACACCTCATATGTCATTAAGCTCATTCAATGATATATTACATTTTTTTATACTGACAATTAGGGATGTTCATATTCAATTTAATCCAATGCAAATCGTAAAAACCGAACCGAAAAATAAAAAATTATTCAAATCAAACTGAAAACCAAAAAACAAACGAAAATCGCAAAAATAAAAAAAAAATTGGATTGGATTGGTTTTCAAATCCTAGGTTGAAAATCGATCCGATCCAATCCAAACCAAACTTATTACACATATTATTTTACTTATAAAATAATGATATATTTATAATTGTTTATATATATATATATATAAAGTTACTTGTACTAACATACTTTTATGATTTTATTATCAAATATCATGTTAATATATATCTATAAATATATCAATTTTAAATTGATTTTCATGTGTCATATTCCTCTTTTTATATATTTTAATATTTATATTAATAAATATAAATTTTAATTTAAAATATTTATTATTATTTTATAATATTATAATTTTATCTAATTTCTTCTTTAAAAAATTAAAAATTGGATTAGTCTGATTTAAAAAATAATCAAAACAGATCAAATAATAATATACTTAAAATATCCTAATAATCAAATAAAAAAATCACCATCCCTTTTCTGTTTATTCTCTTCATTTTCTTGGTCAAAATATATGATATACATTCGGCTAGCTAATTGAATTACATCCACAACTTTTTTAAGCACGACAAACATTGTCCTAATGTAAAGGGACCTGCTTTCATCTTATGCAATGATGCACAGTTGTCTGTCATTGTAGAATGCGTTGGTCCTATAAAGATAAACCGAGAAACCACAAAATCAAACCACAATCATGGCAAATGGAGAAATTTCTCTATGTTCACAACAAAATTAACTTCTAAACTTTGACCATGTACATTAATTCATGCATGATTTTTTTTTAAAAGAAAAGTAAGATTGATGTCGTTACCTTGGTAATTAAGGTTTTCCCGTTTCTTTGATTTGATTTACCCTGTTTTCCCAGGTTCATCTTCTACAATTATGCTATTGTAAAATCTGTTCATTATTGTAGAGATTGGAATTTTGATCACTAACACAAAATCAATGATGAAGGTAAGCACTGCAGCTTTGTTTCCATTATCGATATGCAGAGAGTTTTGTGGATATATAGTGGATGGATGACAATTTCAGCACGTGTACTTTGATTCTTAATTTTGAGAAGGGAAAGGAGGATAAGGAATATACATTCCATCATAATGTATCAAAAACAAAGAAAAAAGTTGTCAGAAAAAAAAAGTCAGAAATTAAATTCAATATAATTGAATAAAAAATTAAGGATGAGGAATCCTGTACTAGCTACTTATTTCATGCATTTAATTCTTTCCAAAATTCATGCATTTAATTAGTTAAGCATTTTAGGGCCGTTTGGCACACTATATTAGGTTTAATATTATAAGCTTTTTTTGTTTAACCACAGGTATCCTCCACGGTCCTGTTCGAGCCGGGACATCCACATCATGGTGGGGCTAGCTCTCGCAACGAGGATTTTTTGGTTTAATATTATAAGCTAATACAATACATTGGGATTTTATTAATTGTTTGACATAATCATTATATTGTATAAATTTATCTTTCATATCTCTCTTATAGTTAAAATAATAAAATCTTGTAGGGGAGGGATTAAGGCCTAATTAGATTTTAGATTTTAATGTATAAACTCTTAAAAACTTTTCAACCCTAAATCATTTCAAGTATCTCTCTCCTTTGTGTTTGTGTGTGCTTTATCTCCTCATCAGATTAGTTAATTTATCTTTCTTTCTCAATCACTTATCTATATAATTTTCAATTTATCTATATCATCTATGTAGTTTTTATTCATTGATTGTATTCTTTCTCTCATCATCAATTTGATGGCATTAATTTATAGTTCCTATTTGTTTCTATTTGGAATTAGATGCCTGTATTGCTACAATAATTGCTATAATTCATGTAGCATTAATTACATTGTATAAAATTAGTATTCCTCATCTGTTTTTTTTTAAACCATAGGTATCCTCTATTATCAAGGCAATTCTATTCGGAGTGGACTTAGTCACAATTAAGGCTCGTCATCCCTTTCCGAAGAATGTATTTAGTGAGGATTAAACTTGAGAGCTCTTCCCACAATCTCAGTTTGCATTGTCAACTAAGTCACAACTTTTATTTTATATAAACCATAGGTATTCCTCATCTCATCTGCTTAATCACATTAGTTGTACATCTTTTTATCTTTGTAATATTACAGTAGTTTATTTTTTATTCCAATTCCAAATAAAATTCAAACTAGGCTACTTTTGGCATTAGATGTATAAACCTATTAGTTTATTTTTTATTTAAAACGTCTCTTAATTTTTAGGATATTTTTTAAACAATAGTTTTTATCTTTACATTCCAAACCCAAATAAAATCTTCCCTATTTGAATTACCTCTCATGTATTTGTTTTTCAATATGAAAAAAAAAAGTGATTGTCAAATATATTTGGCTTATATCTAGTAATTTATTTTATAAGCAAGATGCAACAATAAATGGACAGTTTTGGACAATTAAAAATCCTGTTGAAAATATATATTATATTTGTTTCAATAAAAAATTTATTCAAAAATATATTTGTTTCATTCATTTTATATTACATACTATTGTCTTTCTCAATTTCATTGTTACTTGCCATTGGGTCACTTTTTTTTATTTTCCTTATATCTTTATTTGTATTATGAATTCAGCTTACGTATAAATATTTTTAAAAAATTATCAAATAATCGTAAATGAAAAGAACGATTTTGAAATTGAAAACCGTATCCAAAGAATAAGATTTATTAAAAAAAAGAAAAAAGAGTATAAAATTATCTTGAACTTTTGCCCTTTTCATGCAAATAGGTATTATGAACTTTTAATTTATCTCAATTAACCCTTAAACTCTTATCATTATTACAATAGATTCATTCATTAATATCAAGTTAATTAATTATCATAACCGATCTCAATCTTTCGAGATTTTGTGTTTCTAATATTAAAAAGACATAAAAGAGTAAAATTTATATTTTTTATTCTTGAATTATGTCAAATTTCAAGGATATTTAAAATTTTAAAAGCGAAATATGACCTTGTGTTCTTTTAATTTAGAGTTTTTTTCTATTTTATTAATTTTTTAAACTTTATTTTATATAATTTCAATATTTTAAACACAATTTTAAAGATATTTGTTAATATTTTAACTTCATGCTAATGAAATGATATATTGCAATAATGATAAAAGTTTAAGGATTAATTAGAACAAAATAAAAGTTCATAGTGTCTATTTACAAAAGGGTAAAAGTTAAGGGTGTTTATATATTCTTTTCCTTTAAAAAAATATTTCTGTTATGTAAAATCTTAAATCACGTATACGATTTTTATTTTTATTATGAAAAATTAAAAGTCATAGATTAAGGAGACTTATAAGTGATTACACGAGCTAAAAAGATAATGAATAACACATGCAATAATAATATAGTTTAAAAATAATGTTAAATTATTTTTAAATGTTTATTTTAGTAAATTTTAAAAATAATTATGATTTATATTATATATAATTAATATGATAAAAAATTTATTATATATATGATATTTATGAAATAATTATTAATATGATATGTATTTAAAATTACAATAACATATATTAAAAAATATAATCTATATATGGTTTAATAAAATAAAAACGGGAATCGTATTTTAAACATATGATTTTCAGTTTTTTGTATAACAAAAATTAAAATCATTGTTTTGTTACTGTATACAATTTAGTTTTTTTACCGAAAAAAGTTTAAATCGTTTTCTTAACATACGATTTACATATAATTTTTTATAATTTAAAAAATAAATAAAATCATTTTTTATAATTAAAATAATAAAAAATTAAATAGTATATGTGATTTATGATTTTACATAGCGTAATTTTTTTTAAATAAATCATATTACTTGGATATGATTTTTAATTTCAAAATCGTAGCTCCCATCCATAAATATACTAAATTAATAATTTTTTAAAATCTAAACCAGAGTGGTAAATTTCAATGAAAATTACACCACCCTAATAAAAAAAAAACCTATTAATTCTTTTATTTTTTTTATTTTTATTTTTTGGTCAAAAGATTGTTGTATTCCAGACGTTACAATAACAACCCAAAGAAAGGAGAGAATATGAAAATTAAGCTAATCCTTTCATGTTGGTTCACGATAGGCGTGAATCTAGAGAAATAAAAAAAAGGATAAAGTAACTTTGACTGATGTACTACAACTACTAATTCTTTTATGAATAGTTTAAAAATTTTAGGTGATATAAATCCAACTAAGAGTCTTGGCCCAATCCAACTGCTCATTAATCTAAGGGTTCGTTTGGTTTACAGTTGAGTAGAATTGATTCTAGAAATGAATAGTTGAGATAAATGATACACGCTTTACAAAGTACGTTGGACGGAAGTGATTTAAAATCAATTCTGCATAATTGATTATGGATGTTTAAAAATTTAAACCAAACGGACACTAAATGGTTGAAAACACAAGCTTCCTAATACCAAACCCAAAACCACTCAACCCAACCTACCCACCCAAGCCCAACCCGAACCCAAACTAAACCATACCCACCCAACCCAACCCAACCCCCTAGACACACTTAAACCAAAACCAACCCAACAAAAAACCAATACAAACTACCCACACACTCAAACTCACCCATACTCATATCCACACCTACCCACCCATATATATCCACACACCAACACTCTCCCACACCCACACACTAATATGCATGAACACCCTCCCATACCCATATTCACACACTAATACACACCAACATCCTCCCACACCCACACATACACCCTACACCAACACTGATACACTCATCGAAAGAATGAAGGAAGAAGTACTTTGATTTCCCTCCTTAAGAACTCAGTAACATATAAAAATATGCAAATGATTATGGAACTTTGGAGGAGTGTAGATAAGTAAAGATCATGAGAGACATATATAAAAAAAAAAAAAAGTCAATTTGGTTTTAAGCAAACGAGACTTGCTAGGTAAATTCATCGAGAAAAATAGGAATTAAAAAATCTACATCTGATTTTTTTTTATTTAAAAAACATATACTATTTAGATTTGAATATAAGTAAAAGTAACTAAATTTACACATATTAAAAAAGTTGGTTAAACTCATTAAATTTTCTTGATATTATGTAAAAAGTATTTGCATTGCCTAAATTACCCTACATTTAATTTTATTGAAAATTGTTTCAAGTGGACATACTCTCTTTTTATTGACACATGGTTCATTAAATAGAGTGGTTGGAAAGTAAAATCAAATGGCATTTTGGGTTTATCTCATTAAATAGGGTAAAAATAGTTAAGATTTGCTTATATATATTTTGAGCTCCTATCTTTTTTTTATATCCAATAATCCTATGTTTCTCTAGCCTCATTTAAATAAAATCTCAATAACTCTAACAACACTTACAATTTTAATAAAAAATAATAAATTTGTTAAGAAAAGAAAATAAACGAATTCTTATCCTAAAATTAACTAAACCACTGAACACGTAGATCTTCTAGTTTAACCAGTGCTGGGTCGGTCGACAGCACTCTGAAAATCCCGTGAAAATCCAAAAATGCCAAATCTGAAATTCAAATCCTCGTTACCTACAATGAGAAAGAAGTGCTCAACCACTGTGCTGCCAATCTACTTAGCATTATATATGCGACTTTTAATATACATACTATTCTACTTTCTACTTTCTAACATTAATTATTGTCAAATTCGTTTACATTTTGCAGATTGTTCCTTTTTCTTATTATTTATTTATTTTATTCTGTTTAATTTAATTTAATATAAAATATGTTATGTGTTTATAATATATATTATTAAATATAAACATATTTTCATATTATTTAATTATATTATGTTATTAATATACTAATTTATTATTTAATATATATATATATATAATTCTAAAATATAAATATTTAAAAAATATATATGAATCAATGCTTTTATCTATTGAGTTATTATTCTAGTATATTTTAGTTTATATTACTTTATGATTTTTATATTTTCACAAATTTTAAAATTTTCAATATAAGATTTATAAATTTTAATATATATATATATAACCAGTTCAATCAATGACTCACCGATTAGATTAATGACTTATTAACTTAATACATTGATCGAGCCGATCACCGGTCCGAGTTTTTAAACATACAAGTATATCTGAATTTAAAATATTGACATTTAATATGTTGTGTAAGGTCTTACCATTCTTATATTAATAGATTAGAATGTCCTGGTATTTTTGTGAGGCCAAAGCATGAGATGATTTTTTTTTTTTTTTGGTTAAGAGGAACTACAAAAGACAGAGGCAAGCGAAAAACAGAAAAGCAACAAGAACAGAACAAAAGGCTGAATCTGATCAATACCAATCTTAGCCAAAGAATCAAAGCATGAGATGATTTGAGAAAATACTAAAAATTTCATAACTACCATAATATAACCCAAATCTTAAAAGCTCAAATTAAATCAAGCTCTTCAAATCTATTAAAAAGGTGTTTTAGTAGTCCTTTTGCTTCTCTCTGTAATAAGAGGCAAGAAACATATTATATCACTTTAATTACTTGGTTTGGTGGAGTGTAACATCTCATCCATGTTTACATAACGTACACATTAACTCTTTTAAAATCCATGCATCTTTGTCATAGTTAACCATATAGTGGAAACATGTGATTGCTCCTTTCTAAACTTGCAATCCGTCATGCAATTTTTGGAGCCAAATCCTCAAATTCATAATTAGAGCCAACACTAATTTAATTTGATTACAAAAGTCTTTGCTTCTTCTCACATATTGACAAAAGCTTCTGAGTCAGAATATCAGACTCTAATCTATGAGTTTTTTCCACCTGCAGAAACACCAGTATAAGCAATTTAATTATTTAGTTTTCAAACTTATAACAGATAAAAATCTCTCTCTTAATTGGCACAAATAAGTTAATAAATAAAAACAATGTATAAAGAAATATACCTGGAAATGCAAGTTATAGAAGACCCTATTCCTTCCAAAGGTTTCAGAGGAAGAAGCATTAAGCAGAAGAAGCCCATTATTTTCTAAACAGAGCAATATCTCAGATAGAGGGGTCTTGTGGACTTCAAAAGAAGAAATCTCAATGGTAGCCTCATTATCATTGAGTCTATTTGTTGAAACTACAAAATCAGAGTTTTGATAGGGAATAATCTTCCTTTGAGATTCTTTGTTGAGGGCATCTCCTTGCCGAGAAATTCTGGATAGAAGCTCCTCTTTTTTCTTAGTTAGTCCTTCCACCTGTTGTTGTAACTCAGGTATGTATTTTAAGACTCGCGAAATTGTGACTGGAATGCTCATCTTTTTCTGCAACATTAACATGGAATATGAATATGAGATCTCTACAAATGATAATTTAACTTAGCTGACACGTACTTTCATTGTTTACATTTTGTGCAATTTTATTTCCTCAATTTTTTTAGCAAATTAAGTCATTCATAAATCTAAAATTAAACAAATTTGGTATTTCGGTCAATTACATTTTATTTATCTAAAACACTTAAATTCTCATTTTCAATCCAAATAGTTGGGAGTTTATGATAGATATGTAATATGAAATAATTTTAAAAGTTCAAAAGTAAAAAAAAAAAAGTAATAGAAATTTAATAAAATTTGAAAAATTTTGTAGGATCTAAAATTATGATTTATAAAGGAAAAAAAATTGGGATTTTTTTATATTATGTCAAATTTGATATATATTATGATTGGTGAGTTAAGATGATTTAAAATGATTTAACGATTGAATTTGTGAATATGCTAAATAGAAAGTGGAAATTTGAGGGTTTTAAGTAAAACACAATTAAAGGGGATCAAATTTACTTAATTTTAAAAGTATAAGACTTAATTTGCTCAAACAAATTTGAGAAGCCAAAATTGTATAAAGTCCAAAATAATGGAGCAAAAATTACAATTAAGCCAAGCTATTTATTTTCAAATTGATATTATATTCATAATTATAAAAGTATCCTTTGTTCATATATTGTGAAGGAAATGGTAAGACAAGATTTTGTTGTTTTCATTTGTGTTTCTACAAATTATAAAATGAAAACGTTGTAGCACTTTTACAATTGTCAATAAACAAAGTAAGTACCGTTTGATGTGACAATGGAAGAAGTGAACGAAGTGAAGAAATCAAGCCATTGATCTTCCTGCGGCGATCACGTTCACTAGCATTGTGGTTAAGCTTCTTGATCACCATGGTAGGATCTGAGGATGGTGTAGCACTAGACCCTTTTTCAATCTCAACTACCTGTGATTGTGGTGAAGAAGAGAATTGATGTGTAAATGATGAGTACTCTGATGAGGATGGATCAGTATGATCTTTATACAAGTAGTTTTGGTTATGACTTAAGGGCTTTTCCTCTAATAAGGGACATCCCATGGAGAACAGAGGAGTAGTGGAGAATGCAAGCATGATGGATGATATGGGATTTGTTAGAAACAGTTAATTGATCTCTTAGATAATTAATCACATGATGATCATGACTTGTATATATAAACATATAATATGCAAGTTATCCTTATGTAAGCATCCATGTTTTACATGTGTATGAATAAATAAGGGGATTTGAAAGTGAATAAAAGATTTGATTATTTTTTTCATTTTTAATTGGAAGATTCTAGCGTTCATCTAGCTAAGAATATGTTGTACCGTTCTTTAAAGGTAAATGAATAATTTTATTTTTATTAAGTGATTATTATATTATTATTTGAGTTTGATTTAATGGAGAATATAATTTATATAAGTTTCATTGAAAATCTATCAATTTAAAGTTGAAGTGGAAGATTTTTATATTACAAACCTTTTAACTAATATTTTGTGAAAATAACTAAAAACCAATTTAATCCATCACTAATAAATAAACATTAAATCTAATAATAAAAAAATTTAATTATTATATTTTTACATTTTGTATCATATGAATCATGAATCTAAGACATTAAATAATGTAACAAATTACACTTGGATTGATCATAAATTATTTTTGCACGTGCAATGCGCATGTCTGCAATGTGGCATCTGTGTTGAAGAGAGACTGAGAAGGGGTGAGGCGTGGGTATGAGAACTCAAACACAAGATACACTTGTTTAATTATTTGGGTTTTGTTAATTTACTTTCTTCAAAAGCTAATTAAACTACTCTTTTTCTTTTTCTTTTTTTTTAATCCCTTTCTCTTTAGATCATGAATTAATGAATGCCGTATATTCTCTTTTGAAACAGTCAAATTAATGCATACTTGAATGCCGTATATTAGTTTCTTGTTGAGAAGCCAACTGAATACACACATTAATGAGTAATGTAATTTGTACATGTATAACAAGGAGAAAGAAAAAGAAAGATGTGGGATGTGATAGGTGATGTGATAAGAAGAGATAGAAGAAAAAATGTGTTATATGAGTTATTGTATGTTTTTATGTTGTATGAATTTAATTTATCCACGTTAATTGGAGTTGGAGCTAGCAAAAGAAGCAAGGAAACAAAGTGCAGATATCACAAAAGACATATTGGTCCATGAGCATGCAACACACCCTGGCCTCTAAGTAACAACCTTAATTGAGATATGCAGATTTAGATCATTGATTACATAACATGGTATATATATAGTAGCCATGAACTATATATATCTGTTCGATCCCTTCCATACTCCACATCATTGATGTACATTACATGACAACCGTAAAGAAAGAATTTACTAACAGAATGGTGATCGGTAGTTCCCAATACCATATGTGGTTATTAATTAGCCATATGTTGAAGAGTATCAAGCTGATCAATTGTAGCCTAAGCCTAGCCTTTGAATTGCACGTGCCGATGCATGGTATACACAAGCCCTTACCTTCCATGCCTCTGGTTTGCACGGGTTTATTAATTGATTAATTAAGGCACAGTCTTCCGAAATTTTAAGGACAAGCACTATGAATGAAATATGATGATGCATGACATGACTGTGATGGAGCATCTGTCAGTTATTTTAATTTGTTAGAAAATTAATGATAATAATTAATAAGTGTATACTTTGCAAAACAAAATAGTGGAGTCAGATGGATCAAAATACATGGATTGTAAACTTAGGTGGTTGTTGGTATTGCTACTAGTAGCCCACTCCACTTTTCTGGTTTGTAATCGTTACTGTTATATTGGGTTAGAGTACCTCCTGTACTCTTTTAATTTATTTTCTTTACTTAACAAAAAAAAACATGGATCAAAGTACGTCGACGTCGCTTTTATCTTCTTTGGGTTCAACAAATGTGATCATAAGTCATTTTAGCCAATAGATATGCTCGATTAACCCAATTCAAGTTCGATCCAACTAGAAGAGTTAAAAATAGGTCAAGTCCAATGGATATAATCGATTAGCCCAATGTCAAGTATGGGTTGAGTTATAAAAAAATTTAAATTCAATCTTAAATTTGGTCCAATTCAACTGTATTACTAGGGATATTAGATCGATCAGTATAAGTCTTGCGCAGTATCCTCCGGGTACGCTTAGGCTTGAAGGGCTGTGTACTATACGGATTATTGGGCCGAGCATTGTATTCGGTTATCGGCCCATATCATTTTACCCTTTACCCCATATCAAGGAACATGGGGGAAAGCAGAGCATAGTGGTGATAGTGGGGATAAGGGGAACAAAGGACTAAAATGGTGGGAAGGTGGACAGTTACAAAGGAGGTCTATAAAAGGTCTTAGAGGCTGAGGAGATAAGGAGGTTCACAATTACGGCAAGAGTCCGAGTTAGCCACCCACAGGTTAGCTAGGAGCGCTCTTGACCAGAACATTGGCGCCCACCGTGGGACTACAGTAAAACGTCTCCCCGATCACAACAACTGAATGTGAATGTGAATATAAGACTCTTAATTCCACAACGGCAACCTTTTAAGAGACCTACCCTTGTGTTCCCTGCACTGAGCTTGGTCGCGACATCCTCATCTATGGAGATCCCAAATCCAACAACATTCCCTACTGCACTTCCCGATCCGTCATCATTGTTGTGCCCTGAAGGCACCACATGTCGGGAGCCGTTCTTGCTGCGGTTCAATGCTCTGTTCGTGGAGCTGAGCGATAGGATCGTGCTCGTGGCTGTTGACTGCAAGCAGAACATGTTCTTTGGGATAACCTTACGTGGGATCAAGTTCTGGGACCCTTACTTCTTCTTCATGAATCCTAGGCCTGTTTACGACATTACCTTCCTCGAGTGGTTGCCGGGGCAGATGTCGTGTAAGGCTGGGGGGAAGTCGTCGATTGACATGGCGGTGACCAGACTCAATGGAGCTATTATAAGGTCAGCTTGAACTTCAAGTCCCTTGCATTGCTTGTTATTTCCCTCTGATTTAATATTAATTGATATCTGTGATCTTCCCAATTCGGCAAACCAAATAGATGCTTTGGTCTGTGAATGGCTTCATTTTCTATTATTATTTGTTAATGCTAGATGTTTATTATTATTTCTATTCAAATAGTTTTCAAGTGCTGCCATTGCGCATATTTCTAAATAAAAGCAAAATTTACTGAGACATCTTAGATTCACCAGTTAGATTGTGTTGTTTAGGATTATTGTGTTGTTTAGGAATTATTATATCATTAGATTCTTTAAACTCTGTGCCAGTGGCCCAGTGATGCAGAATAGAGAAGTATATGTAAGGATTATTGTGTTGTTTAGGAATTATTATATCATTAGATTCATATGTTAAGAAATTAATATTTGATGTAGGATAGCAACCAAAAGTACTTCTATTAGGCAGGGTACTCCATCGATTGATAAACCTAGATACTCCCTCAATGGTAAATTATAACTTCACATTGTTTCATCTAAAATTTGCACCAAATTACTAAAGGGCCTTGTTAGCAACAAGACAATTTCTTGAAATGGAGGTAATAATTCAATTTATGCAAAATACTATTACTTTTTCTTTATTTCTTTGTGATTGATTACTCACAAGTAATGACTTTTGAGTTAAAAATAGAAAATAGTGATTGCATGCATTTTTTAACAGTATACAGCTTGCTTAATATTTACAATTCTTTCATTGTGTTACACTTTTACCATGATTTAGCCATTTGAAAATTATATATATTTCACTTAAAGAGGCTTTAGTCTTAACATTAATTAATCATTACTCGAGTTACAAATTTTGAAATGAATTTTTTGTGTAATTTATAATATTAAATGCATAAATTATTATATTAAATATGATGATGGCATTAATTACAATTGTTATCTTAATTACTAATATAGATTCTTTTTGTTTGCAAATTACTCCCTCATAACCAATATCCTGGCATGGTGGAGGGTTGACCAAGTTTAAAAATCTTGTTTTTCGTCAAGTTTCTAAAGAAAAATGAAATAAAACAAAGTCGCTGATCAAATTGGCAGAGAATGAATCCCGAACCTAAATTTCGTCGACCAATTAAATCGTTGAAGCTTGAGAGAACTCGACAATATTATTATGAAGCTGCCAATTAAATTGGTGGAGATCGAGATATCGACTTGAAGACTGTCGATCTCAAAAAGGCATCGACTCAAATTACGCCGACCTCTGAAAGGCATCGGCAAAAACAACGTCGACCTCTAAAAGGCATCGACTTAAACTGCGCCGACCTCCAAAAGGCATCGGCAAAATGTACGTCGACTTCCAAAAGGCATCGTCTCAAATCATGTCGACCTTCAAAAGGCATCGACTCAAATTACGCCGACCTCTGAAAGGCATCGGCAAAAACAACGTCGACCTCTAAAAGGCATCGACTTAAACTACGCCGACCTATGAAAGGCATCGGCAAAATGTACGTCGACCTCCAAAAGGCATCGGCAAAATGTACGTCGACTTCCAAAAGGCATCGTCTCAAATCATGTCGACCTTCAAAAGGCATCGACTCAAATTACGCCGACCTCTGAAAGGCATTGGCAAAAACAACGTCGACCTCTAAAAGGCATCGACTTAAACTGCGCCGACCTATGAAAGGCATTGGCAAAATGTACGTCGACCTCCAAAAGGCATCGGAAAAATGTACGCCGACCTCCAAAAGGCATCGACTCAAATCATGTCGACCTTCAAAAGGCATCGACTCAAATTACGCCGACCTCTGAAAGGCATCGGCAAAAACAACGTCGACTTTCAAAAGGCATCGACTCAAATTACGCCGACCTATGAAAGGCATCGGCACAAATTGCTGCAAGCCCTGTGCAGTATCCTCCGGGTACGCTTAGGCTTGAAGGGTTGTGTATTACTCGAGATATTGAGCCGATCATTATAAGCCTTGCGCAGTATCCTCCGGGTACGCTTAGGCTTGAAGGGTTGTGTATTACTCGGGATATTGGGCCGATCATTATAAGCCTTATGCAGTATCCTTCGGGTACGCTTAGGCTTGAAGGGATGTGTACTATACGAATTATTGGGCCGAGCATTGTATTCGGTTATCGGCCCATATCATTTTACCCCTTACCCCATATCAAGGAACATGGGGGGAAGCAGAGCATAGTGGTGATAGTGGGGATAAGGGGAACAAAGGACTAAGATAGTGGCAAGGTGGATAGTTACGAAGGAGGTCTATAAAAGGTCTTAGAGGCTGAGGAGATAAGGAGGTTCACAATTACGGCAAGGGTCCGAGTTAGCCACCCACAGGTTAGCCCAGGGCGCTCTTGACCAGAACAACAACCCAATCCAATTTTTAGTTGGACTTATGTTGCTTGACTAGTACTAGCTAGGTTGAGTTACCTTCTTAGCCCAGTATTTTTTTATCACTTTTCTTAATTGGACATCACAAGAAGCACAACCTCCTCGGGGGTTGCTCTCCTTTCATAGGAGAGCTCATCTCCCTCTATGGGAAACCTTATACCCACTTTAGGTGGGTTTTCCTCTCTCCTTGGTAAGTTTTTTTTTCCATTTCCCCTTTTCTTCCTTTCCTTCATATTCATAGTCACCTTCTTCTCCATATTTTATGGCCACTTCTCCCTCCTCCTTCCCTGCCACCTCCATATTTCTTTCTTTTTTATTTCACCATTGTTTTCATATTTAACAAATTATGTTAAAGTCATCTCTCTAAGCATTTTGAAGCACTGTTCTACCTAGATCTGCTTGCTTATACACACCTCTACTTCTAGAGCTTAATTTTGCAGCACTAATTTACTCAATTTAGTTGTGGTTGTTGCTGCGGAGATTTTGTTTTGAATTGTTGGGCATGTACCAAATCAAGAGAAATAGAAAAGAAAAATGAAGAAATGTCCAAGGCTTTTTTCAGGATTATGTACTTAAAAATTATGATTTTGTGTTTTAGGATTGCTAAATAGTTTAGATCTGAGTATGTGTACTTATTTTGTTATTATGATCATTTGTAGTGCATTGATATATTACCTTTTATTTAACATCCTACTAGCTTTATAAGTATAGCTAGAAATTTATCAATGAATTATCTTTAGAACAAAAGTTAAATTATATTATAAGTAAAAAATTTGAGATTATACCGGTTATTACTATGCATTTTAAATTGAAATTTTCATATATATTTGCCTTTTTTTTATTACTCGTTGGTTATTATAGTCAATACATTATATTTTTTAATATTATTGTGCGTCATTGTTTGTTATCTTATACTCCAACACTAAAATCTATTATACTTAATGTCATTATTAAATTAGAGCATGAAAAATATAATCTATATTTTAATTACATATAGTTCATTATGATTAAAAGGTATTTTATTAGCTTGTTACATGGGTAAAATTATCTTAATGATATTTTATTAACTTCTATTTTTTCTGTCAACTATTAACTGTAAGAAAAAGTATGTATATATATATAGAGTGAGGGAATTGTTAATTTACTCCCACCTAATTAGAAAGAGTATATTAGCATATTAAACCTTTTTATTTGACAAAAAAAAAGTAAACAATCAAAATTTTACCTTTTAAAAAGTAAAGTAAATTAATGGGTGTTTTAGTAATTTAATATTTTAGTTTTTTCAAAAAGGAAATTTCAAAATTTTTCCACTATTCACGTTCTCTTTTCATTGTTCTTTCTCACATGTTCTTCATCCTTTCACATTAACCTTTATTCTTCAAATAAAAACCCCTAAGCAGTAGTACACACATTCAGAGTCGGCCAATATGGCCAAATATGCACTGAGACCTCAAGCAAACTTTTATTTTGGGGGCTTTTTAAATACATGAAGTGAAAGAAAGAGACTTTAAAAGTTAAAATTCACAACCATTGAGGAGGGAAATCAAATTATAAACCAATGAACTAGGCCTAATTATAATAATTTTTTATTTTTTGTATAAAGGATGTTACTAATAATTGGGGGTTTAAAGCAAGAGCTTGAGCGGCCTTACCCTTGGGTCTGCCTTGCACACATACATAGATAACATCGATAATCCAAAATAATTTTTGGTTATGAATTTGAAACACATATAACTTCCAAGTTTAAACACAAATATGTCGTTGACGTGACTGATCAAGGTGACTTAGATAGCAGTGTCAAAAATGGTCTCTCTTATACTCTAAACAATAGAAAAGTCGTTCCAACTTCGATTCTACTATCGGAGGAGCACTATATGGAAGATAGGTCTAAACCCTAAAGAAAATCAATGGAGAAATTTTGATTTTTTTTATTTTGTTTTGAAAAACTGAAATATTAAATTACTAAAACACCTATTAATCTATATTGTTTTTTAAGAATATGGATTTGGTTTTTTTGTCAAAAGAAAAAGGTATATAATGCTAATGTACTCCTAAAAATTAGGTGGGAGTACATTAGCAACCCCACACACATACATAAGTGTTTATATGGAATTAGAACACCAAATTTATTTTTCAAACTTGTTGAAGCCATGCTTCTTGATCAAAGGGATTGTTTGATGCCCAAGTCCTATTGCGACTGGAAAAACCAGGGCTTCATTTGTATTCAAACTCTCTAATCACAACTCTCAAAAGGGGCAAGTTGTAGGGCCGCTAAAAGTGAATATAGATGGGACCTAGCCAAACTTCTATAACCCGAGTGCCCTCCCGTCACTGGCTTTGGGTTAAGGCCTACACTATTGTCCACACTAATCAATCTCAAATACTCAAGCCCAAACGAGGATCACTTAAATTGATAAGTGAACCTACTTAAAGCACCCTTATATAAATCATGAGTTAGCTCTTTTTTATTAAAATAGAAAAAAGAAACTACAATTAATTGTAGCCCACAAGAATTATTAAATAGTTCCTACAATAACTTCCCATATTCAAAGAAAAAAACGAGTCTTTGGATTGGTTTGTTTGGCCGTAACTTGTAAAATGTTATATTAAATTAGCAATTTTGTAGTGGGACTTTTTTTTACACATCCCATTTTCTCTCCCACAGTCTCTCACAATTTTGTGAAACTCGATACCAAATCTCTCATCCTCATCATTAAACTTACACATTAAATAAATCATTTTGTTGAATTCATACTTCAGGCCAATCTAGCCTCATCTTATCCAGACGTGGTATTAATTAAACTTATACATTATTAAATATTAAATTTCATTGGGCCTCGCCCTATTCAGATCTAATTTTAATTAAACTTGTATATTATTAAATTTCATCGGGATATAATCATGTTTGGGAGTAAAATTTAAGTACTACAGTAATACTGAACACATAGTACTCCCCCATTAATTGTGTGATCAAAATTTTTTATTTTAGTACTCCCTTATTAATTTTGTAGTCAAAATTTTTTATTTTAGTTTAGAACAAATTTTAAATTAGAGATAACTTACGATGCATGGATAGATGTCAAAATTTTAATAGAGAGAATACACCTACTACTATAGTACTCAAAATTTTTTCCATGTTAAATTTTCAGTACTGCAATAGTACTGAATGTTTGGGTCTATAAATTTAACTGGATAAAAATTTCAAGGTTAAATGAGACCCATTCAAATCTACGAACATCCTTAAATGTAACCACATTGTGATCACCCTTTCCTAGGTTCTTCATGGATTCCTATTTTTTGTTCTTGGTTTTCAAAATTTAAACAACCAAAAAGCTTATTATTCAATTGAGTTCTACCATAGCAAGGAGATAAGCAACTGGACCTAAGATTTATCCTTTGTGCTTCAATCTTTTAGGAATCATTTTTGTAAGAGTAAATGAGTAATACCCTTAAATAGAATGAAAAATTAGACATGACTTTTTCACATAAATTTCATCCCTAAAATTTTCACCCCACCCTTTTGTTTGATTCGGTCTTCTGTTATATATATTCACTTCTATTTTAAAAAAAGCTCTAAGCTTTGTGAAAAACACTGATCGATGGAAGATAAAAGCTCCTACCTACACCTTCCATTTCTTGTTTTCACTTGTTACAGGTACACATCTCTTTCATACATGTACATCATTATAACTAAAGCCTAAAAGACTCTTTATATGCGGCATAACATTTTTCCACTTATTGCAAAGAGATAACTTTCAGACCTGGACCCCAATCCTCTGTGCTACCTGCATCAGCAAAATATTCATGTCACTTATACGTATGTATGCATAGAGATCTCATTAAAACTCATGAAATAAAATTTTAATTTTTACAAGTCATGAACAAAATAGCATATATAACTTCAAAACCAAAATGAAAAGGTAATGATAGTGATAAAAACAGCAGCAGATTTATCCATATAAGGTATCCATTTTTGGATCATGTCAATTACATCAAGTTACTAAATGCCATATGGATATACTTAAATTGTTCAGCCAAATATGACTTCTTTCCTTTTCCCTTGGTTTAATGCTCTTTTTCTTAAAGAACTCCGATGTTTGGTTCACTATTTCCATTTATACTAATGTTATTTTACAAGTAGCTATTTTAGAAAGAGTACCAATAGGACATGGCATGACTGAAAATAAAAATGCAAGAGATGGTGTCCCTTTCCCCTAGATTAGTTATGCACCCATTGTAGAAAAGATATTAGAGTCTCAGTTTAGGTGGATTGGGCATCTGTGGGGAAGAACCATAGAAACACCAACAAAGATAGACCAAATGGAGGATAGTCCAATAGCAAATAAAGGGCACCAAGGAAACTATAGGTCAAACTATTATGAAAGATTTGTATTCAAATGGTTGATCATTAGACATGATTCATAATGCAAAATTATGACTTTTTTTTATCCATGTAGCTGACTCTACCTAGTACCTAGTGAGCAAAGACTTTGGTGGTTGTTGTTACAGGATAGCATTGTACTTGCAGCTTCTCTTGCTTTGCTTTTGGCTAACTTAAGGAAGTTTCTGTCTCTTGTGGTCCTGTGGAGTGTGGACGGCCTTTCTGTTTTACCTTAATCATTTGGTAAGATTTTTTACTTTCTATTTTTAGGTAACTTTGGAGACCTCTATTGAGAATCTGGGATCTAAGAGGAAGGGAAAAAAATGGCATCCAACAGAAAGCCCCTGATTTTTGGAAGGTACCAACAGAGGTACAATTTTTGGAAGAATATTTTATTCCCCCCTGGGTCACCCTCTATTCTCTCCACTAAAATTTCTTTATATATTAAAATGAGATGAAGATGCTGAGATATACCTCCTTAAAGGAGTGAACATCACTTCCCCAAAGCAAAGCATCACAGCCTGCATCTCTGGCACCCCATATGTCATTTCTACGATCATCCCCAACATGAACAGCATCCTCAGGGTTTACGTCCAATAGTTCACATGCTTTAAGAAATATAGTTGGATTTGGCTTCTCTGCTTCAACCTATTTAAAAGAGGCATAACCAATGATACACATACACGCATTGTACATGAGATAAGTTCATAAATCAACTGTGGTGTAAAAAAGGAAAATAATATGAATTTGAAACCTTTGATTAATAGCATGCATGGCATAAGCAGTATAGTCTGTCAATGCATGGATACTCAAATGTATTTGAGATATAATCAAGAGTTTGACAATCCAATAATTGTCAAGAGGGTCTCAAAATCTATTGTATAATGCTCAAACATTTATAAATACTAGTATTTATTTTAGCAATCAAATTTCCATTTGATTTTTCACCAAGATTAATTTAACTTTGCTGCATTTGCTTGCAATACTTGATATAATCTCCAATGCTAAAGGTCATGCAATTCTTGTGTAAATTCATTGTTTCAAATGTAAGCATGTTTGATATAACGTGGGAAAGCTCTGCACTCTGTAGCTTGATCCTGAAGTCCAGAATCATGTTGAGGCACTTCTTCTTCCAATGTGATTCTGAGGGGTAACCACTTCTAAATAAGACATGCTATAATATTAGCTTTGACAATTGACATATTTGTAGTTCTAATAGAAAGATACTTTTAGTATATCTTTAACATGTTCCTGCAAGATGTGATTCATTGAGACAATGAAAGTTTAACATTTGTTCTCACTATTTCCTTTCTAAAGATTTTTCATGTAAATGATACTTCTCCATTGTGAATGGCATCAATACATTAAGTTGCACGCATCAATGGATGGAAGAGGTAGGAGAGCAGAACATGTAGTAACACAAACTGATAAAACAAAAAGCAGTAAAAGAAAAGAGCAATTTGCTTACCTCAGCTGAAACAGCTACTGCATCAAACCAATTATCACATTTTAAAGCCCGCAGAAGAGGTCTTAACCGAGTGTCAAAATTTGACACAACAGCCAATTTTACACCTGATTTTCTAAGAGCTTTGAATACTTGTTCTGCATTAGGATCACAGAGGTGCCATGCCTACGGATGATAGCCAACCAGAAATATCAAAACCTACCCATAGTTTATTTTTTAATAAAAAAAAGGAAAGAAAAAGAAGGCAGGTATTATACCTTGTCTGTCATATAATAATTATACAGTTCTTCAAAGTATTGAGAATCTGAACACCCAGTAGAATAACTAACTATGTATTGCCAAAAGGGCCTGCCATCATTAACATATCTGCAATATAGAAGAAAACAAAAAGTGTTTATTATTCAACAGATGACAGTAGTAAAGTGCCTCTACAGCTACGCTTAAGGGATTACTTTTTACAGACACAATGAGGGAGGAGAAACATTTCATTCCAAATTTTATTTACATAAACCAGTGTCTTGACTTAAAGGTCCTCATACTATCAGGTATTCTTAAGAGAGAAATAATAAATAGCATACATATGAAAAAGGTAACTTTAAAGTTTAAAGGCACATAAGCATTTCTATGTAAATCTACAAGCAACCCTCGCGGTGCTTGTCGTTTTCCACCTTTGAATTATAATCTCTATTCCCTAAACATGGGTGTTTGATAATATGGCTCACATGATGTGTACTTGATTTGTTCACTAACTAAAAAGTTTACATTATAGTATATTTCAGACGTAGGAAATTGAGAAAGATCATTCATTATGAGTAATACATCTTTATGATGAAGAATACACAAGCTCTCATGCTATCAAGAGAATTATTCATGTCAGTTTATAAACAAATGTAAAAAAACCTTGCCAATGTTTATGCTCAAGTTATTAATGCCTGGTTCCTAGATTTGCTTACTAATTAGACATAGCAATTCTCTCATGAACACAGTGTTCATAGGCACAACCATTAAAAAAAAACTCAAGATACATTGAAACAATAATAATAAAAAAGACCACAAACGGCATGCTGAAGTTATTTAAATTTTATCTTGATTTTTTTTTTCAAGTTTTACCTCATCAGACAAATGATGAAGTAGTAACAGCTGGGTTTGAAGAAATGAATCACTTAATTACATACAGGACCCATAAAGAAAATCTAGTCAATGGTCTACAGAACTAAACCAGTGCAGCTGTACTTTGAAGGTACTTTCATGAAGGGACCAAATCAGCTGTTATGAGCATGCAGACTAGTCTTTTTTTTTTTTTAATTTTTTTGGTAGAAATATGAAAAATCAAAATTAGGAAATTTCCAATCCTGTGAAATTCATTCATGACAATTGATACATACCTACTGACAAAAGCAACAACCAATATTAATACCAATAAACAAAATCAACCCAAAAAAATTTATAACCACCATATTTAAGATAGTAGTAATTAATATGAGCATGTGTGAAGGATTAAAAGAAAAGCAAATAAATGAAAATGCAAAGTTTGAAAAAGGGAACAATATCTCACCTGAGACGAGATTTACCCCAAGGCTGACCATAAGCTCTTCTGTATCTGTACAATATCTCATCCTCTGAGTAATTCACTCCATACTTCTCCCCAATCGTCCTATATATCTACACCACATAAAAAAACACACACACACAAAATTAAGAAATAAAAAATAAAAACCCCACACCAAAGGAGAAAGAACAACAACATAAATAAATGATGGCCTTAAACTAGCAAAATTAGTTTCATAAACTGAAATTTAAAAAAAAGAAAAGGTCATGTCCTGTGCATATCTGATATAATGAAAATTTCATTTCTATCTCTGTTGAAAGACATTAAATTAAATACATAGGACCTTATCTCAATCATAATTAATTAAAACTTATAAAGACACATAGACATGACAATTGACAAGAGCTCAAGTAAAAAAAAAAAAAAACTATGACAAGAACATTCATTTTCCAATAAGCAGAGAGACCCAGATACTGAAATGAGACATGCATTGAGAGAGAGAGAAGGGAACCAACCTGGGCCATGGGTTGAGAAGGAAGAACAAGGGTGCCAACAGCATCAACAAGAAGAGCCTTGTGAGTGATCTGGCCATAGAGGGACCTTCTATAATCAGCATAATCCTTCAGACCCATCATGTTCTCTGGTTCTGCAGCTGCCATAACCGCCGCAGAGGAAGAGTACGATGACCGCCACCATTTCTGAACCGCCGCTACTGCCCTCCACTTCGAACCCACAATCCTTGAAGCCATTAGAGCCATCTTCTTTGATCTCTTCACATTTGAAACAACAAAGCTTCTTGTTGTTCTTTCACTCTCTCTTTGTGGTGTGAGCTGATGCAGAGAAAGGGTCCTCACTCACTCTACAGTCTCACATGAATCACACAACACAAGAGAATGAGAGAAAAGAAATGAAAGAATCAACAGAAAAAAGCAAAGATTTGTGATTCCTACATGTAACTTTGTTTTCCCAAAATGCCCCTGAACTTGCCTCATATTACCATTTTTTATTTTATTTTTTTGGCACATGCTATTATCATTTTTATCAATTTATTATAAGACCAGGGAACTAGTCAATAATAATCTGTGTGGGGAAATGAGTCATGTAATTGTTTACGTAAACATTTTGTATTTTTTTTATAATTTTTTAATGTTTGTAAAGAATTAAATATGAATTTTATAATAATTTGTAAGATTCGTTTCTATCTATATTGTGTGAATTTTTTAATAAATTTTTTTAGTCAAACCAGATAAATTTCGTTTTAACAAATTAGAAATTTAATTAATTCATTATTCAATTCAATGTATTTTGATTTTAAAATTAAATGCAAATATAATTATATTTCTTCTTAGGGTCTTTTTTTTTAATAGTTTTTATTTCGGATAGTTTCAAAATCAATGTTGATGTGTGCAAAAAGGTATATATATATATTATATGTAATGATGTATAGTTATATATATTATTTAACAAATTTAATATCTTACATATTTTTTTAAAGAATATCTACATATGTTTAGTATAAGTAAATTTGTTATTGGATTAAATATGTTTTATTTCAATGAAATATAGATTTGATTTTAGTCCAGTAATTTAAAATTAGTGGATTTGATCTTTTAAAAAGTGAAAATATTATATTTTAATCCTTATCAATATAAATTTGTAGGAAATCCATAACAAAACTTGCATTGAAGACTAAAATTATGTATTTTTAATTTTTAAAGGATCAAAATCACCGATTTTAAATTACATGGACTTAAATCAAATTTTGACTATTTTTTCAGGGACTAAAAGCATATTTAACCATTTTGTTAAATTATATGTTTTAACATAAATATAAATAATAATATACTACCAAGCGCGTGGATCGGTTAGTAAGAGACTATTCAGCTTAACCAATGGTCTCGACTCTCTCGGATTTAAGCTCTTGATATTTGAAGGATACATGTGGTCTTTATAAAAAGAATATTTAAATTATAATATAAAAGGATTTTATGCTTATCATATACTAAATTTAAATTTAAATTTAAAAAGGGAAAATAAAAATGCTTTAAAAGTGTCTTTTTAACTTTTTTTTTTAAACTGTAATTTGAGCAATGCAAGTTTTTTTTTTTATTCTGAAAATAAGATAAAAATATTTTACAAGTTGTATGAAAAATCAAATCAAATTCAAAACCTTTTAATTTACGATGGTGTCCATATGGATGGCCCTCAAGTATATCTCTTTGTCTGATTGTACATCATTGCTTAAATCTCTTTAACTGATTTTTTTAAAAAAAATAAAATAAAATTACTTAATCGTGTGGTTCATGTTCAGTCACGGGACAAAAACAAAACAAAACAAACAGGATAATCAACCAACCAGTCAATAAAATTTTTTCTTCAATTTATGTATGTCAATATAAAAATGAAAACCACACACACATAAGCACATCTGTATACGATCAAGATTCACTTAGTTTTAAGTATCATGAGAGTAGGTTTTAAACACTTATTTTATTTAGAATTTAATAATTTCGTATGAAATATAAATTTAATCATTAAATCAAAAAAAATTCTGTACACTTGACGTACACACTCCTACTACCATTTTGACACATGTAAGATTAATTTCTCCATTTTTTTCTAAATTAAAATAAAGAATATTAACAATAAATTTGGGTAGTTATTCAAAAGGGAGTAGATACTTATAAGAGTAATGAAATTTACTCGTCGATAGGGTCTATTTATATCATCATCACAAATGATATATTATCATATCATATATATCATATCATTTATATTAAGACTGATATCTATTAAATTAGTTTAGTTATGTAACTACCTCTATAAATATTAAAGTATAAAAACATTAATAATTTCATTCTTTTTTTACTGAAAAGGTAATTTCATACTTTTTTCTAAAAATTAATGGAAAGGCTATTGTGAATGTGGAAACCTAGTTTGAAATATTAATAAAAAAAGTAAAGCACAAGGCATGATAAAAAAATGTAATTGAATATTGACTTTAGGGTAAGGTTAGTTATATTAGCACGAAAGATTAGCAGTTTGTCCTTTAATGCCTACTACGAACAGTTTCATTCCTTCTTTTATAATTTTTTACTGTGGGCTATGGTTAAAGTAGAAGTATGATCAACAATGAATGTGGTTGATTCAAGTGATACATACTTGATTTTCTTTAAACAAGATCTCGGTTTGAGTCTTGTAAATAGAAAAAATCCATACTGAAAGAGCTAGCCCCACCATGATATGGATGTTTCCGGCTCAAACAAGATTACCTCCAGTAGAAGATACCTGTGATTTAAACCAAAAAACGAACAAAAAAATTACCAACAGGTTAGTTCAAGTGGTACATATTTGATTTTCCTTAAGTAAGGTCCCGGGTTCGAGTCTTGTATATGGAAAAAAATTCCCACAGGGAAAGCTAGCCCCAACAACCATGATGTGGATGTTCCCGACTCAAACAGGATTGTCTCCCGTGGAGGATACTGTGGTTTAAACCAAAAGGAACAAAAAGAAAAGGTTAAATATTTTTTCTCCATGTGAAATTTGATTTTGGTCCCTCATTTGTTTTACCATTGGTTTTGTTCCTCCAATTTTTAAAACCACGTAATTTTAGTCCTTATCGTTAGTTATGTTCTGCTAAATAATGACATAGTAATGTTTCCAGCTGATTTTTCTATGGATTTTCTCTTGAATTTTCTACAGATTTTAAAATTCATAGGAAACCCCGTTTAGATTCAAAAATTTATGGAAATTGTTCTTATGGATTTTTCTATAACAAAACAGAGAAATTTGACAGCAATATTTTTACATAAAAATTTTAAATTTTTTTAATAATGTACTACCGATAATTTTTCTAGAGAAAAAAATAACAAGAAATTCCGGTGAAATTTACTCAAAAAAACCGTAGTGGATCTATGTGACTTAACATAGTATAGTTGTCAAGGAGGACTAAACATTTGATTTTAGAAAATGGATGACCAAAACCAATAAAAAAATAAATAAGAGACCAAAACCAAATTTCACTATATTTTTATGGACTAAAAATTAAACATATTTAACTCAAAAAATTAACTGTGCATCCACCAAAAAATTATAGGGAATGGATCATATGTGTGATATAGCAAGGGATGTTTTTATTTTTCGTTTATTTTAAATTATAAACTTTACTTTATTGATTAAATTTTCTTAAGTCAAATAGATATTTAACATTAAACAATAGAGAATCGTTGTGTCAGATTACAGAGTTAATGGTAACGACACATACTTGTATCTACTACGCTCGAGACTGTGTCAAAATGCAGCGAAAACCTTTTGAGTAGATCACGAGCGTCGTCACGACTCGTCAATTCTCCTATAGCGAGCTGAATATCGAACCGGAAGGAGCAAAAGTAAGAGGGTTAGAGAAAAGTTGGGGTTGTGGTCTTCCTCAACCAAATCTCTTGAATTCCCGAAATCGAGACTAAAGTGCCAAGAATCCTGATGAGAAGGAGTATGGAGACGATGGATAATTTGGTTTATTGGGGATCAACACCTCTAAAGTGGGTTATTTTAACAAACCTATTAGGGTTCTAACTATGCCGAAATAGGTCAAGCTCGGTATCCACTCATATGGGCCCACATCAATGCCTACGACAGTCTAAACGAGCTCACCTAATGCAGATCACTAGCAATCCGCCCAATTGACGTAAATAACTAATATAAATTTTTAATATTTAATATGTAGCCCACAAAAATAATTATTAGAAATTAAAAATTTCTAACAATCTCCAACTTGGGTTTCATATTAACTTCAGACATTTATATCACAGGAAAAACTTTAGGCGCGCAATTGCACGCTATTTACTTTTAGACTACCCTTTAACAATCTGATTCATCTCATGTATCAACTGAGAAACACCATAGCTTTCATCGCTCTATAATGCGACTAAACCCTTATGATCACTGCAGACAATATACTTAATGACATAGATCAAATGTGGATGAATGGTATAGAAATTGCATGTTGCGTGATCTAATACATACCTAGTTCCAATTGGTCCAAAATTTAATCTTTATAGAGGTCAAATAAAGCAATATAAATATATTGCACTAAATGAGTTTAGAATAATGAAAATAATATATGCCAATATTATTATGCAGAAATTCCAAAATGTGCACAAAATTAATACAAATAGGACTCTCACTAAACTAAGGTACCATGTGAGCAACGTGCTCATGAAATGCTTTAGGTACCAAACCTTTAGTAAGCGGGTCAGCTAACATATAATTAGTCCCTATATGCTTTTATGGAAATCTGCTTATTTTGAACTCTCTCCTTTACAGCCAAGTACTTAATATCTATAAATTTGGACTTGGCTGCACTCCTATTATTGTTGGAGTAAAGCACTGTCGAGTTATTGTCATAATAATTTTTCAATGATCTCTTTATGCCATCTATTACACGTAAGCTAGTGACAAAATTTCGAGCCACATTCCTTTGTTGGACGCCTTAAAACAAGCAACAAACTTCGCGACCATGGTTGAAGTGGCTATGAACGTCTGCTTAGTAGACCTCCAAGAAATAGTTCCTCCAACCAACATAAAAATACTTCCTGATGTGGAGTTTTTGCTATCTTGATACCTAGCCCAATCAGAGTCTAAATACCCAATGACCTCTTAGCTCTTAGACCTAAGATGAGTGAGCATATACCCTCTTGTTCTCTTTAAATAACCCATAACATGTTTTACTTCTTACTATCTTTCATGTCGAATCTATCTAAAACTTTGTTGATATAATTCTCTAATGAAAACCTTAGTATATCGTGAGAACAATCTCTTAGTATCTTGATCCCTAGAACAAAAGAAGCTTCTCCAAGATATTTCATCTTGCAAAGCTCGTTCAAAAATTTATTAGTTTCACCCAATAAGCTTATATCACTGTTGGTAAGTAGTATATCATCGATATATAACACTAGGAATATATACTCACTCCCACTAAACTTATGATATACACAGTCATTTACGACATTAGCCTCAAAACTGTAAGAGGAAATGACTTGATGAAACTTGTGATACTATTGACGATATGCTTGTTTCAGACCATAAATGGATTTCTCTAGTTTGCATACCATAGACTTTGGATCACCTATCACGAAGTTTTTCTAATTGTACCATATAAATCGTCTCTTTAATGTCACCATTGAGAAACAAAGTCATAACATCCATCTGATGGAGCTCTAGGGCATACTGAGCTACAAGTGTCACAATAGGCCTAAAAGAATCCTTAGAAGACACCGGAGAGAAGGTTTCTTTGTACTCGATGCCTTCCTTTTTAGTAAAGCCTTTAGAAACTAAGCAGACCTCATATCTCTCAACATTAGCCTTCGAGTCTCGCTTGGTTTTAAATATCCATTTGCAACCAATGGGCTTCCACCTTTAGGTAATTAGATAAGATCCCAGACGTTATTGTCTTGCATAGATTTCATCTTATCCTTCATAGCATCAATCCACTTTTGAGAATTAGGACTTTGCATGGCTTAGCAGAAATTGATTGGATCATTTTCTATTAAACCAATGTCATCCTTATGTTCTTGAAGAAACACAATATAATCACTTGGAATTACATTTCTCCTTTCTCTAGTGGATCTCCTTAATGGAACTTCTTGAGGTTGTTGAGCTTGCTTAATGAGTATTTGACGGAGAACCTCATTGTTGTCTTGTGTCAAGAATAACTCCATTATTGTCATCTATTATTGGAGTAGGTGTTGGAACAGTAATAGGCTCGAGGGCTTGATCACTATCAATGACATGTTCTTCCTTAAAAGACAACATTCGTTATGTTCTATTCCTTCCTAAACTTAACATCCTCAAGGAATCACGCATTGCCCAACTCAAAATATGATCTAGTAGTGGGATTGTAAAATTTATAGCCCCGAGAGTGTTCAGGATAGCCAACGGAATAACAACTAACAGTCCTTGATTCCAACTTGCTTTAGCGCGGCCTATAAGGACGCGCCTCAGCTAGACAACCCTAAATGTGTAAGTGCTTCAGGCTTGACTTTTTACCGACCCATAGCTCATAGAGCTAGAAAAATGGGTCGAGTCGTAAAAGCTGGCAAAAATGTAGGGTGGGGCCCTTATTTTAAAAGCTCTAATAACTCTCAGGTTTTTTAGCTCAGCCTGATAAAAAGTCCGCTACCCGCAAAAATCTGCATGAGCTTGGGTAGCCCACAAGAAAAGGTCTATACCCACAAAAGGCCCATAAAAATATAAGGCTCAGACACCTATTTTAGAAGCTTGAATAACTCTCGAGATTTTTATCCCAACCTGATAAAGCCTACAACCCACATCACGCAGGGCAGGGTAGCTCGAATTTCTAGCTCTAATAACTCATAAGGAGTTTGGTTAACTGCTTTACTTGGTACCCTATTTAGAATGTAAACTAAATTCTTAAGCGCTTCTCCCCACAATGACTCTGGCAAGGAAGAATGACTAATCATACTTCTCACCATATCCTTAAGAGTCATATTTCTTCGTTCTGCAACACCGTTCATGCTTGGTTTCTCGGGCATAGTATACCGAGGAATGATACCACATTCTCGTAGGAAAAATGAAAAAAGCCTAGGACGTTGTTCGCCTTATCCACCATATCTGTTGTAATATTCACCTTCACGGTAAGATTTGAAGGCCTTAATTTTCTTTCGAAGTTGAAGCTCAGCTTCAGCTTTGAAAGACTTAAATACGTATAAGGATTGAAACTTCTCATGCGAAGTCCTTTCTACAGCATCCTTGTTATTTTTTCTCTTTCTATTTGAGAGTTCGAAGCCAAATGAGCACTTTCAGTGAGAAATGAGTTTGTTCAAGGTCCATTTATCTTTCGGAGTATTATAACTTACCTTGAACTACCCAAAGTGTGCAGGAAGGTCTAACTTTAGTGCTTTTAGTTCTGACGCGAGATTAAACATTTCCATAATGTACTCCCCTATGTTTCATTTGCCTTTGTATCTCATATAGATAAGCTTGTTGTACGTTTGGCAAGTGTACCAATCGTTACTGTAGTAATAAAAATATCGTCCTTAGGGATTAAAATTGTTGAGTACCAGTTTACTAATTTACGTTAAGTTCGAGAAATTATAAAATAGAATTAGAACACTAATTCATAAAATAAACGAAATTTAAAGATAATTAAAATTGTGAAGGAAAATTCAATTACTATAACAATGTTAGAGAATTGATTTCATATTCTTCCTTATAAGTTCCTACCCTTATCAGTTGATGCAAGCATTCTAATTACCATTTTAGTTATTAAATAGTTGTTTACCCCTAATTCCTTAGGCAAGTGAATATGTTCATTGAACCATAATCCTCAATTCCTTAGGAAAATTATGAAATTCAATAGAACTATGAAGAACAATAATAATCTCATATGAAAACTAATTAAGCATGCCCAATTTCCCAATTGTGATATAGCTTAATCTGTTCTATCTCTAATTGCAAACAATCCCCAATTTCCCAATCGTGAAATTGTTCATATAATAACCATTCACCAATGGACAATACAAAGATAGAACACAAGGATAATTAAAATTACTAAGCATCAACCAAATAGGTTCAAAATATATAAGTCAGAAAACTACATCAATCCCATAACTAAAGAGAAATTAGTTATGCATAATGTAGAAGATAGAACCACAGATTGTTGAAGCAACTGGCTGCATAAAGGTAGTCTCCACCTCCCGGTCTTGGCCTTTTTCTCAGTTGTCCTTTCGTCTTTTGCCAAGTCTCTCTATCTCCCTTGATGCCCTGAAAAACCATTTCTTTTCATTTAAAATGACTTACTTTTCATCTGGGCCAAGCCCACTTTACAACTCAAAAATCATGCATTTAGTTTGGACCACAGGCATGGAAAAATCCACAACCTGTCTGTGGTTCATTCTAACTTCAATTTAACACTTATGGAGCGTTTACATAAGCATGGATTGATCCCCAACCTGTTTGTGGATCTCCATGACTTCAATCTTACAACTCTGCAACATTTTCCACAGGCATGGATCGATCCATAACCTGCTTGTGGATCTCTCTAACTTCAAAACTCCATTCTAAACCATTTCCACCAGCATAGGCCGATCCATAAGTGAGTTGTGGAATCTTCTTTCTTGCCTTTTCTCATTCCATTTGATTCCAACTTGATACTTTCTCTTCATCTTCTTTCAAAAACATTATTTATGCACCTAAAACATTCATTTACAAAGAAAAACAAGAAAGCAAACGTGTAATCTAAAACAAAGACAGTGCATGAGAAAATAAACCAAATAATGCTATAATGTATGCAAATGACCTAAATTAAATCATGAATGCAAAGACAATTTACACACACATCAAAGCTTGGCAAACAAACTTCTTGCATCAACCTTCTCATTACTGGTGAAATAGAGCCCCAAAAAACTTATGTGAGGAACATATCGGCTCAACAGAAACTGGATGTGAAAAGCATCTCGGATCTTCAATACAAGATATACTTGGACTAATTGTTAACGTCATAGATCTCAGTCAGCTAGAAAAATGACTATTGGAAGGCCACGTATGAGGAGGACCAGAAATAACTTCCAAAGATTCGTCACTATCACTCATTTCTTTGATTATAGCCATAGATAAAAAGAAAGGAAAAGAAATCGGAAAATACCTGAAAGATGGTTTCTGACACGATAAAGGAAAGTCGGTTTCCAACTCTGAGTTGATGAAAAAGATGGGAAACACTTGAAACTAGAAAAAAAAAGATAAGAAGAACGTCAGAAAAACCCTGATAATGACGCTTCAGCAATATCTCAGAAAAAAACTCAGGAACCTCATCCCGGTTAGATATTGTGAAACTCGAATCGACTTTCGTAGTGTATACTCCACCTCGGCTCGAGCCGAGGGCATATGTTATGGACCAATACTATTTGGGCCTACTCAAGTCAGCCCAATAAAGTCTAGGAATCATCAACTACATGAAGCCAACCCAAGTACATGAGTCGGCCCAACCCATAAACCATGATGAAACCCTAATGGGAGCACAGTGAGTGCATCTGTACAATCTCGTACCGAATCTCGTCCCAAGGGTAGGTCCCAGGTCCAAATCCCTAAATATTCCCCTAAAAATACTGGTAATGTCAGAGGTCAGGTATGCATAAATTACCTCATTTACTGTTACTATACTAGGGTTCAAGCTGACTTGGGTGTCAGATTATCTTTACAGTTACTCCCCCTACCGGAGACTGTGTCCAAGATACTTGGAGCATCTGAGTTCGAGTTCCATTCTTGAACGTTAGAGACTCATCAAAGATCAGAACCGAGTTCGAGAATCCCGGAGATCGAGTCCAAGATGCTCGGAGCATCTGAGTTCAAGTTTCATACTCGAACGTTAGAGACTCATCAGAGATCAAAATCGAGTCCAAGACCGAGTCCAAGATACTTGGAGCATCCGAGTCCGAGTTCCATACTCGAACATGTGTGATCTTGGTTATTTTATATTTTCAAAAACTAAAATTTCTTTCAATACAAGACTAAAAATATGTTTTTAATGTTTTCTCATATTGTTGTTATCTTCTTGTTGTCTTTAATCTCTCTACTGAAAACAGTATTTAATATTTAGTGCTTTAAGGAAGAAAAACCACGTGACTTTTGTTTTTGTTAAGGAATAAAAAAATTAAAAAGGCTAATTTAAAAATATATTTTTAAATTGAAATCTATCTAGCTCAGAAATATTTACTGATTGCATTTAATTTTTCTAAAAATAAGGATTGAATAATGTAAAAAATACTCATTTTTAATTGAATTTATAAAAATAGTTATAAAATAAAATAAAATAAAAGATAAATTACATGACAAAATTCTAAATATATATTATTTAGCATCCTACACACAACATCTAGAAAGTTAAAAATACTCATTAATATAGTTAAACCTTATCAACGTTAATAAAAAGCCAATTAACAAGCCAAATCAGGTTCGTGCCTAGTGCTTTCTCTTATATTCCAACTCTAAAATTATTTTTATGTATCAACTATCAAATAATAAATAAAATACAAAACTATATTATGAGTTTATGGCTCACTTTCTTGCACTATAATGTTCTAGTTAACCAGTATGTATTGGTATAAGTGGAAGAGGGTCAGGTATTTTAAGCATGTGGTCTTTTAATTTAATCATTGAATTCATGTGTATGAAAAAAATACTCTTTTCAGACTTGAATATAAGCAAAAAAAAAAAAACTCATATTTGGTGGGCTAAAATATAAGTAAATTTTAACTAATTTACCCTATTTAATGATATAAACCCAAAATGCCCTTTGATTTTACTTTCCAACCACTCTATTTAATGAATCATGTGCCAATAGAAAGAGAGTATGTCCACTTGAAACAATTTTCAATAAAATTGAATGTAGGGTAATTTAGGCAATGCAAGTACTTTTTACATGATATCAAGAAAATTTAATGAGTTTAACCATCTTTCTTAATACGTGTGAATTTAGTTATTTTTATTTATATTTAAATCGGTAGTAGTACCGTTAAAAAAAGTCCTCACTTTGCGCTGACATACAATGCCCGAGAGATTAGTCTATCGAGTGGGATGTTATCATGGGAAACTAGAGGTGTCAAAATGGGCCGGGCCGGTCGGCCCGAACCCGCAATATGGGAGGGCTTGGGCACTTAAATTAGAGGCCCGAATTTTTGTCGGGCTTTTTAGCCCGAAAATGAAAAAAAGCCCGGTCTTAAGCGGGTTCAGGCCGGGCTACCCGACCGGGCTAACGGGCGGCCCGTTTTTTTTTTTTTTTTAAAATTGCCTTGCTTTTGAGTTATGCTTAAGTTCGCTGGCATGACCCATTTTTTATTTTTCTTCCATCTAAAAATGTTTGAAATTCTGAAAATTGAAATTTCTACCGTGAAGTCAATGGATATGGTGAGCAATTATGATTTTTTTTTTATAGATAACTAATTAATTAAAGCAATTATGATCGAGTATATTATTATATTAGTGCATATATATACTTCCTCAAATCCAAGTTTGTCAAATATGTATTTTATAATCCTATTTTGAAGAACAATTTTTGGAACATGTGCAGTATAGGTTTATTTAATTTAATTTAATTACATATCAATTGAGTACTATTATAAAATGGAAAAATCTTGGAACAATTTAGAATCAATTTTGAAGAACAATTTTTGGAACAGGTGCAATATAGGTTTATTTAATTTAATTTAATTACATATCAATTGAGTAGTATTATAAAATGGAAAAATCTTAGAACAATTTCGATTCATCGAATGCAAATTCATTTTGCTTTTCCCCATTTAAATGATTTTTATAACTAAATTGTAATTTTTTTAGTTTTGTAAAAGTATAATTGTTTACAATTTTTAATGAGCAACATTTTTGAATAAGTTAATTTTTTTTTAACCGGGCCGGCCCGCACAAGCCTGCTACCCGTATAGGGCCGGGCTTGGGCACTAAGTTCACAGGACCGAATTTTAGGCGGGTATTTTAGCCCTGCCCGTACAAGCCCGCTACCCGATGCGGGTCGAGCCGAGTAACCCATTTTGACACCTCTATGGGAAACCCAGAAAATACTGTTCTAGTTATATTGTTATTTAATGTTATCAACCATGCCGTTAATGAAGTTTAACGAACACCACTTTAATTCCGCCTTTCAATCAGGATAATAATTTTAACATAAGAACTATGAACAGATAGTGTGCATTTTCTATTGTAAATTATTCCTACCTAATTAAATTAGGTCATGACTTGAGTCAACATATATATGAAACGAGATATTGAGTTGTACCTCCACTTAATTTGAGAAAAATAATACAAATAACACACCGACTCACAGCTTCTTCTTTTTTTTTTATATTTATATAAAACTTTATATTAGTTAATTTTATTCAATAGTAATATAGTATCAGTATAACATGAAATTTTAACAAAAAAAAATTTATGACTCAGTTAGCAATACAAACTGAGATTATGGGAAGAGTTCTTGGACCTTAATTGTGACTAAGCAGGATTGTCCCTAATAATAAGGGATATATGTTGTCAACACAAAAAAATAACATGAAATTTTACATATTAATATTAAAAAATATAAAAATATATTGTTTAATTTCCTATTATATATTTTGTTTTTTATTCATTAATTTCTTTCTCATTTGAAGTGTCCACTTAGTTGAAGTTCTCTCATGGAATTTTTTAGTATTAGAGAGATAGACTCACACTCATGTGTGACACATGAGTGTGAGTCTATCTTTATTCCATAAATGGGAGAGGAGTCAATTCACGACTAACAACTCATTTATTCTCTTTTTTCAAAAAGTAATAATTATTTAATAGATAAAATTAATAAAAAAATTAATTCTATACTATATTGAAAATGTAAATGGACAAATTAATAATTTTTTAAAAAATAAATTTTATTAAATAACTATTATTTTGAATAAAAGGAAGTGTTGCATATTAATTAGTATTGGACTTTTATATGACCAAAGATAAAAGATAAAGATAATTTAATGTATATAAATCTTGAAAAATTCACACATATGAAAACAGTTTTTACCTTGTGTTTGGATAGAGAAATTTAAAATTACTAGAATTCATGTATTAAAATAGTAGAAGAAAGAATTCTAAATGACAAATAGGAGGATTTTTTATGATAAATAGGAGAATTTCAAATGACAAATATTGAGGGAGAATTTCAACATTTCTCTTTTATGTTCAAACTTTTTAGATTGTCATTGTCAATTCCTTTCATTTTAACAATTCACTCAATATTATCTATTATAATTTTGAGAATTCTAAAATTCTCCTTTCAAACACAATGCATATATAAATTTTGAGCAATTCTCCTCTTTTTAGGTTGGATTAGGGCTATTGAAAATTTAAGAAGTTTGCACACAACGTAGTAACAACGGAAGCAGACAATACCACGGAACTGATCGAGATTGAGAAAGTTAGAAGGAAGAACAGAAATATAGCATGAGAGGCTGAGAGCACAAATCAAAGTCCTACATCGATCGTTATCGGATCCTCGTCACCCCAATTCTGTCGCAGGCAAGCAAGGTCTCATCGAATTCATCGAAAGGTAACGATGTGGGACCTATTCCACATGACACATCACACGTCCCAATTTTCCAACCCCTTTTGGCTCTCTCTGACCCCAAAGACACGTTCAAACGTGAGGGTCTCTTTCTATGACACGTTATGCCCTTTATTATTATATATACTTTTACCTCAAACCTTGGATTATATTATATTATCTGTCATCAATAAATTTATATTGTTAGTATTATTGTCTTGTAGTTTTCTTACTCATAGCAATGATTGATTGTAGAGTACGTGAGAAGAACGCTAGCTAGCTTGATTTAGACATTGGTGTGAGTATGGTATGACGACCAACATAACAAAGTAACAAAAGCGCTACATATGCGGATTGGGATGCTTGCATATTGAGTGTCATTAAAGCATTCATTGATTTAGAGAACTACTATAATTTTATACGAAAAGTAATTATATGATGAAATGTGTTAATCAATCATAGATTAATTGTTGTCTGTTAGAATACATGTGAAAGATGGTTTGAATAGATAGGTAAATGGAATTTTCATATCCTTTTGTGCAGCTCTTTTTTTTTCACTTTTTTTTTTGGGTCTATAGGGAAGACAATGAAGTTTTAATTTAGAATCTTACATATATTAATAAGCTACTCAAACCTCTATTCTCTTGCCCGAATTTAGAATGTTTTTTTTCAACTAGTTGAAAATTGAAATTAATAATTACATCAGTTGTGTTTGGTAAAGTAATTTTTTTTAGTAGTTACTAACTTTTCTTAAAAAGTTACTTCAGGTAGCTTTTTAAAAAAATTCCATTTTTTTATTACAATTTTATCTCTCTCAACCACCCTCACTTGTCATTATTTAATAATTAATGATATCATTATATGTCATCTTACCATTTTCAATAGGGGGTGTTCATGGGACGGGTTGGGATGGGTTTTACCTGTCCCCTAACCTAGCCCTAATTTTTTACCGGGTCAATTCTATGGAACCGAATCCATCCATAGACCCGAAGAGACCCAATGATATGTGGTCTAAGTAAGACACTAAGATTGGGTTTGAGTAGGACGGGACCGGGTTGACCCGATATATAAACTAAATATAATCATAAAATGATCACATAACAATGTCCAAAAGAAAATAGTTCATACAATTAATAAATATATCGCATACAATAGACTATCTCTTAATGTATGCAATATTTTTTACTTTTTTAAAGTTTGGGACATTACTAAACCAACAATAACATTATATCAATATATAATTTTATGTATATAATGTATTTTTAAAGGTAAATAAAGGAAACTTAGACTCAAAAACCCTATCTAAAATAAAAAAAATAAGGTTAAGACTTTACATAATAGAAAATCATAAGTGATAAATATTATATTTGTATATGAAGGACGGAAACCCGAAGGTGAATCCGAACCCGTCCTCAACCCGATGTTAGGTCAAAAAATGAGACTCGATTTGGTTCTATTGACTCAGCCCAGGTAGGACCGGTTGGGACAGGTCAAAGGGACAAACTACGTCTTGAACACCCCTAATTTTCATTTATTTGGACTTTGTGCTTATAAAAAAATTGAGATTTTTGTATTAAAAATATTACCCATAGATTTTCCTATCAAAATTGAGATTTTTCATTAAAGTATTAACCTGATTTTAACTGAGAATATATACCAAGTATTTTCAATTAATATGGATGAATTTGAATAGTTCCACTTCCAAACATAGGGTTAGTAAAAGTGTAGAGGTCACATCGCTGGTAGCACTGAATTAAGGAGGGAAGAGCAAGTGGTGCATAATGGCCATGGGAGAATGCACTGTGCAATTTGCAGACGTGGAATCCTGAAAATGTAGTGGTTAATACAGTTTTCGTCCACAAAAGCATTGAATGGCGGGCCTATTGAGGTAACACCAAGACCCTCTCACACATAAGAGGGCCCAAACCTAATAATCTGAACCACAATCTCTTCATGGCGGAATCAATTTCAATTTTCAAAAGCAAAACAAGTGGGTCTTCTTTTGCCGCATGTATAGGATTTTCACGCGCTGGGTCCTCGCCCATGTATGTATTTTTTTTTATAAAAATATTTTTTTAACGGTTATGATTCCCTCCATCTAAAAATTAACTGGAGACCATCACGATCCAATTTTCACACACCATAAAATGTATACACTCCAAGACAAAAAAAAAAAAAAAAAAAGTTGAGATGTAATTAACATTGTTTTGAGTAAATCACACTGAATGATTCAACTGATCCGATTAAAATTTTTTCCGATAATCAGTTCGTTCAACTTTTAAAATCAACAGATCTCATAATAAAAAAGAATAAGTGAAAAGTTGGTCGAACCGATTTAAAACTACTGAAAATAAGTAAAATAAGGTATTGAAAATCAGTTGAACAAGTGCTTTTTCAAAAAGTTATAATTTTTTTTTATATTTAATTTTTTTATTTAATCTAAAATATTTTTAAAATAATAAAGACATGCGTTTAAGAATTACACATAAATATCTATTATTTTATCAATCATTTATGTTAATTTACAACTTTATATATTTTTTTATGATTTTATGTTATTTTATTACTTAAAATATTATATAAGATTAAAAAATACTCCCTCCGGTCCTATTTATAAGACAATTCATACAAAAACACATAGATTAAGAAAAGTAATTAATGCGTTGATTTTCAAGAAATTACTCTATAAAATTACAAGTTTACCCCTATTAAAAATTAAACTCCACTATCAGGGTAATTGTGTCACCTTAAAACCTTTAATGGTCAACAAGGGCAAATATGAGAAAAAACAATAAATGCTTCTAGATATGTGCATTTTGTCTTATAAATAGGATCATGGAAAAGTGGCAAACGTTGTCTTATAAATAGGACCGGAGGCAGTATATATTTAAATACTATTGGTTCAACCCCGATTCAATCACAGTTGAACCAATGAACCATGGATCAATGTATTCACTGATTCAATCATCGATCTGATTTTTAAAATATTGATAATTAGTGATATAATATATATATATATACACAAATAGAAGTATGAAAAAAATGAGATTCTCAACACTTTTTATGAAAAAAAAAAAAATAGGGATAAGAAACAAAAGAAACCATGTATTTCAAAATCTACGCATGTTGTTATAGGATTACTTTTATTTAGTGCATATTTAAATTGCTTTATTTTTTAAATTACTTTTTTTAGTTTTTGAAATTGTTTTAAAAGGAACGTTTTTTTTAATTTAATTAATTAATCAATCAATTACTAAGGCTGAGTAACAAGTGTTTATAAACTTACAAGGAATTTGGTGGATTGAAGAATTGGACTGTATTTTTAATTCTAAAAAGAAGAGAATTGTTTGAGTAAGGTAGATCCCGCATTCCCGCTCATAAAATAGTTCAACAGTATTGCCTTATTTTTAAAAAAAGTTGGTCTCGATTCTCGAATTTAAAAGATGTTAAGATACCACAAAAAATTAAACCAACCAACAATACTCTTTCTCAATAAAAAAACAATTCTCCAGTTAGATAAAATTGGAGAGTGTCATGTTTAATAAATCTAAAACGTATATTAAAAAATTTTGGTGATCAACGGTTCAAAAGCTTTTAGTTAAAAAGCATCGTTTAAATTCTCCATTTCGTGTGTCCAGCTACTGCTTCGCACGCCGGCAAGGGGACGGAGCAGCATGTTGCTGCAGGAAGGGTAGTCGTAAGTGGAACGACTAGCAGGACGGGCTCAACGGCGGCCGGGAAGCACGGCGAGGCGTGAACTCCTCCCTAGCCACTTCCTCTTCTTTCAAGTTCAGACCCCTCTCCCTTTCCATCTCCATCTTCATTCTCTGATCCCTCCGCACCCAGAGCCGCTTCCGTCCCCAACCACGCCGGTTCGCCAAATCCAGATCTGTATTTAAAGGAATCATCGTTGTTCTCGCTCAGAAAAGGAATCAACTCCTTCCCGGTCCTCTCTTCCCCAGCGCACGTGTAATCGTGGAAAGTAGTGTCCTCGTTCTTCAACTCATCAATCAGAACCGCAATTAGATACAGAGGTTGGTCCACCATAGCCATGTCATTTCGCCGAGATCCTGAAAACTGCAATCGGAAATAAGTCGTTTGGATGTCAATGCATAAGAATCTATTATTAGCTTGATTTCAAACGCAAAAGCAATAAAAGAAAGAAAAGAAATCTGGAAATCTACAATTTGCTCCCTGACCTGAAGCTATAGAACATAGTTCTGCGAGAATTTAAGAGAAATTAAAAATTAAAAAAGAAAAAAAAATTGTGTTGCAACAATGAGAGGGAAGGAGAAAGAAGACGAAGAAGTGTTGAATTAATTCTTGTATTTTTGTGTTCTGTGTTAATTCTTGATCATGTGTGTTGTTTCTTGGTAACTTGCAGCGATATTGCCACTGGCTTTGGTGCATAATTTGGGGAATGTTTTCACGAACATGGGTCTTGGAAAGGTGGTCAAGTCTTTCACTCGTTGGAAATGCAATTGAGGAGTGAGATTCATACCTTGTTCTATGATTCGTGGTTGTTTTGTTTCATAATGTTTGGCCGGAAGGAGATTTTGGAGGTGGAATAATAAAAATATGATTATTAGTAAATTAAGTGGATGATGTGTACTATTGTGAGCTATTGATGGAATTTTAAAATTAATTTATGATTCAGATTTATCAAAAATGACACTCTCCAGTTTTATGTAACCGGGGGAGGATCCCCATCCGAAAAATAATATCATTCAGATTTACACTAGTGTTAATTTGATTTTGAATCCATCTTGATTTCTGTACGTTATCAACTTATCATTCGTTTATAAATTGTAGCGCTATTAAAAAAAAAGACTTATAATACGTATATATTATTTATTTATTTATTTATTTATTTATTAATTGAAGAATCGAACAACAAAAGTGCTAACTTTTTTTCAATGTAATTGGGTAATATTCAAGCTAACTTGCATTCACGTTGAGTAATTCACCTCTTCAATTTGATCATCTACACAAGGGCTAAGAGACTAATAGGAAAAAAAAAATCTTTTTAGGATTTTATTCTTAACCTATAGTATATTTAAGATCTAAACATGTGATCATGTGTCTACATGATAATAGGGATGGCAAAACAATCTGTAACTGTAAATATGCCCGTAATAAATACTCGTATGTTTTTTATATGGATGAGGACGAATATTATACTAGTCGTCTCAAGGGTACTCACATACTCATTAAAATATATTTTCTACTAAACATATTTAAATATTAGGATTTTTTCATAATTTTATAATAAGATCATTTTTTTCATTATTTTATAATGATATTTTTAATAGAATAACATGTAATAATATTACACAATGTTAATTTATATTACAATATATTATATGACATTTTCTCTCTTTCTTTCCTTAAATTTTTAAATATTAATAGATACCCGTGAATACCCGCTACTAGGGATGACAATTGGACCCAGACCCCGTGAGTACCCGCAATACCCGCAATGGGTAGGGTAATTACCCATTAAATGGGTTCGTGCATGAGTAATTATTCGCACTTTTTAATAGGTACGGGTGTGGGTACGGGTACTATGGTACCCTATCCTACCTATACTTGCACTTATATAGTATATATAATTAATGTAATTTATATACATATGATTAATTAATTTAATATATATATATATGTTTATATTATTAATTAATATTTTTCCCAAAAAAATTAATGATAATATATATTATAGTCACCAAAAATTAATATATATTACTAATTTAATTAATTTAAATGTTATAATTTTAAAATTGTTATAATTTTGTCCTAAACAATAAAATAGCAAAACATGAACTATATTCCATTTTCCCTCCCATTGTTTTAATCTCTCATTCACTTCCACATACCATAATTGTTTTATAGGTTAAACTTGGATGATATATGGAGTATTTTTCATTTATTTTTTAATTAATTTTTATTTTCTAATCAATTTATTATTTTTATAGTTAACAAAAGCGTGGGTAATGGGTACGGGTACGAGTACTTGAGTACCCAACGGGTAAGGGTACAAGTATTAGAATCACTATCCACACAGGTTTGGATCCGAGTTTGTGTCCGAGTATTTTTTTTAAAATGCGAGTATGGAAATGGGTACTATAGTACCCTACCCAGACTCTACCCATTGTCATCCCTACCCGTTATTTGTATGAGTACTCATTCATTTTAGCAGATATAAATACGAGTAGCGCACTACCCGCCCATTGACATCCCAACATGATATGCTCCTTTGTTGCTACTTGCTATATAAGCTAGTAAGCCAAACTTTTGGGCTTTAAATATATTGTGTTAATCCATTGAGCCCACTCACTCATTATACTTTAATGCTTATGATACCATTCATTTTCAATATACTTACTTGAGAGTAATTTTTTTTTTAACATTTAAAGTACAAACTTTTTTCATTCTAATCATGCATGTTCTTTAAAATCCAAACTGATATATAATGTTAATAGGTACGAAATACTTTTTTTTATATATGAGTGTTTGTTTTTAAAATTTGTTTTTTTTTTTGTCTTACTTTTTTCTTTCTTCTATTTTTTTTTTTTCATTTTTCTTACATGTCCATACAATTTGTCTGCACTAATCCTTTGTACAAAGAAGATTGAGTAAACTCGCAAATCGGTCATGACTTTTTTAAGATAATTCAATTTAGTCTCTAAGAAATAGAAAACCACAATATAATCCCTGACTTTTTCTTTTTCTGTCACTATAATCCAACTGTGTGTTTCCCGTTAATTTTTTAACGACGTGTCACGTTTAGTGACACTCTGTTACACTGTTTGTCACTATAGTGTCTACTGTGGCACAAAAATGATGTGGTTTTGTCAAAATTATAAGTTGAAAGACTTCAACTCCATCAGTCGTGTGCTTCCCTATCTCCATTTTTTTTTCTCTCTTCTTCTCCTTATTCATTGGATGGTCTCAACCCCAATGACGTTATTTTTATGCTCTGATGGCTAATAATGTGACACGGTGTCACGGAACGTGACACATCATAAAAAATTAACAAGAAACACACAGTTAGACTACAGTGATAGAAAAAACAAAAAGTCAGAGACTATAGTGAGGTTTTCTATTTCTTAGGGACTAAATTGTATTACCCAAAAAAAGTCAGGGATCGATTTGCTGGTTTACTCAAAGAAGATTTTGGGTCTGTTTGGTTTATAGTTTAGTAGAAATGATTCTAGAAATGAATGGTTGAGATAGATGATGCACGCTTTACGAAGTACGTTGGACGAAAATAATTTAAAATCAATTCTACAAAATCATGATTTTATACTATTCAAATTTAAAAACGGAAATTCAAATTTAAAAACGGGTCAATAATCCTTTTGTCTTTACTTTTTGCTTTTCAGAAATCCATATCTTTCCGCTTCAATTTCATCCTAAAGTCATGCATATTTCGTTAAAAAAAAAAAGCATACATATTTGTGTGGTTTAAATAAGCCATTGACTTTGAGAGCAAAAATATATGGTGAAACGTCTACTTCTTGTCATGCCAATAGAAACTATGGTGGAAAATCAAATTTATTTGAAAGAAAGAATGATTGGACTCCTAACATCTTTGTCAGGCTCTTAACAACACAAATTATATTAATTATTATAGATATAGATATATAGTATAGTTATATATATTATTAGTTTATCAGTAAACATAATTGCATTAATAAAACTTAGATTGCTAATAGTGGTTAACAATTAAAATAAATTGTTTTGATAAAATATATGTGTTGAATAAAAAAAATAACACTCAGGAACTAATTTCATACGCAATTTTTTTTGTTAAAGAAATAATACAGTCACATATTTGACTTTTGTTAATAACCAACTTACATACTTAAAATGATACAAAAAACTTGTTGAAATTTTCTCTCAATTTCTTACACTCACAATGATCTATAGATTAATAAATACACATATTTATACTAAAAATAAGCTCTAAAACCTACGTAAGACAAAGCCCCTGTTTATGACTTTTCAAACCAAGCATGTTTGATTGTTTTACAACTAATAAATCAATACAATGATAAGTTGAAAACTTTGACTAATGACAACTAAATAACAAGCTGAAAACTTTGACTTTCAAGAAGCATGATAATCTAGTTTTAACGCCATATAGAAACAAAAAGTAGATTCCAACGCCTTCTATATAGTTCATCATGTAACCAAGTTTTAATTTCCAAAAACTTGACTTGATCATCCCAAGCATATTATTCAACTTCAAGAATGAATTGATTTTGCGTGGCCTTGTAAAAATATCTTCTATTGATCTTCCAATGAGCAATATTTAACCACAATTTCTTTATCTCTAACCAAATCTCATATATAGTGATACTTGATTTAAATGTGTTTGCAGCGACCATGAAAAAACCAGATTCTTTGTTAAAGCGACTGTTGATTTATTGTCACAAAATATTTTCATAGGGCTTTTTTTATGTTGTAGTTCACTCAACATTCTTCACAACCAAACTGCTTGGGTAGCACAATTTGTTATTGCTATATATACTCTACCTCTGTTGTTGAAAGGGTAACAACTTGTTATTTCTTGGAGGTTCAAGAAAGTACAACTGAACCAAGATGTAAAGCATAGCTTGAAGTGCTTTTCCTTGTTTTTGTATCACCTCCCTAATCACAATTTGTGTATCCAACCAGTTGTATCTTGTTAGCTTTTGAATAAAATATGCCTTCATCAATCGTTCCTTCAATGTTACTCAAAATTCTCTTTGCAGCTTTCCAATGAGATTGTCGTGGTGAATCCATGGATCTACTTATAAATTCAACTCCATAAACAATGTTAGGTCTTGTTGTTGTCAAGTACCTGAAACTTCCCACTAACCTCCTGAAATTAGTTGAATTAACTAGATCACCGTCATTTTCCTTTTCTAGCTTCAATCTTTCTTTTATTGATGTTAGCATCGGTTTGCAGGCTTCCATCTTGATTTTCTTTAAAGCATGTGTTGCATAATTCTTTTAAGAGATAAACATTCCTTCATTTGTTTGTTTCACTTCAATTCCTAAGAAATATGACATTAGACCCGTATTTGTCATTTCAAAATGTGTGGTCATATTTTCTCGGAATTCAACTAACAATTTGAAATTTTTACCGGGGAAGATCAAATCATCCACGTATAGACAAACAATAATGATATCTTCAGCCTAATCGGTTTGGACATATAAAGCATGCTCATATGGACTCCTGTGAAAGTCATGGTCAATGAAGTATGTGTCGATGTGTGTATACCATGCTCTCGGTGTCTGCTCCAGTCCATATAGTGTTTTCTTCAATCTGTAGATCTAGAATTTATATTCCTCTCATTGTTTCAGATAACATGGTAGTTGCTCTATATAAACCTTTTCTTCAAGGACACCATTTAAGAAAGCAGATTTGACATCCATTTGAGATATTTTCAACTGATTTTGGGAAGCAAGAGAAAGAATTATGTGTACCATGTCCAATCTAGTAACTTGAGCAAATACTTCAAAATAGTCAATTCCAAGTTTCTGATTGCACGCTTTTGCCACTAATCATGCCTTGAAACGTTCAATTTCTCTAGTTGGTTTAAACTTTGGCTTGAAACGATCAATGGACTACTTCAAAGTAGTCAAGTCCTTTCTGCCACTCCATTTTGCTCAGGAGTATACCTTGCAGTTACTTAGTGTTTAACTCCCTACTTTCTTAAGAAATCATCACAAACAATATAATATGTTCCCTGTCAATTCTCAAGGTTTTCAGAGTATAACCACTTCGCCTTTTAACATATGTCATAAAACTCATGAGCATTTCGCAGGAACTAGATTTATTTTTTAGGAAATAAGCCCATGTCTTTTTACTAAAGTCATCAATGAAAGTAAGAAAGTATTTATTACCACCACCGGATGGAACATCCACATAACATAAATCAAAGTGCAAAAGCTCAAGTGGCTTTATGGCTCTCCATGCACGTCCTTTTGGAAAAAGGATCTAAATGCTTTTTACCAACTACATAGTTTTCACATAGTTGATCAGAAACTTGGATGACAGGCAAGTTTATAACCCAATTTTTGTTTGTAAAAAACTTGATACTTTCAAAGTTGAAGTATCCAAGTCGCATATGCCATAGACAATTATCATCAGCAACAATGGTATTACAATATAAAGCAGCATCATACTTGACATTCATTGGAAATGGTCGATTTCTTGATATGTTTGTCTTTGCTATCAACCCCATCTCCACATCATTTATGGTGTAACCTTTTTTGTTGAATCGCAGATCATAGCCTTTCTCAACTAGCTATCCCACACTCAATAGATTCTGACATATGCTCCAGATGCATAAAATACATCAGAAATATATTTTAAAGATACACTTTTCAATCTGATGGCAATCTTCCCTTTACCCAAGACTTCAAGTTTAGAATTATCACCCGACAATCTTCATGTAGCTTATAAGTTATTAACTAGTGAAATAAACTTGTTTATCAAACACACACCTTTATTTTGATCGAACAAATTCATAAATCGGTCAAATTTAACATGCAAAAACTCTTACTTAATTATAATTAAGTTGGATTATTTGGGTTAATTAATTTTTAATAACCCGGTAAAACCCAACTAAAATCTAACTAATTTATTTGGAGTTGATTTTTCATCAAACTTAAGATAATCCAACGTGTACAACTTATACACAACGAGCAAAGTTCATCCAACTCTAATGAGTTATATTAGTGAGCTAAGCTTTACTTATACAATTACTTAATAATAGATCATGCCTCACAATTACTTTATTATTATGAATAATTATTTATCTAAAAAAGTTAAGATATTTAAACAAATAATAAAAATTCTTTATATGTTTAATATTGCTTGTGTGTATGTGCGTGCACACACATGCGTTTATGTTTAGATGAGGAACTCACTTACATAAGGAGTAAACCCTTATCAAAGTCAACTCACCTAATAACATCTTTTATAAAATAAAAATTTAACAAATTCAATTATTAAATAATATGATATTAACATGTTGATCATATACACGAAGTTTTAAATGAATTACACATTTATTTATAAGTATATAATTCTCTAGTCAATATTTACTTAAGTATATTTGAAAATATATATTATATGTTAAAATAAAATTACCCAGTTATATATCAATTAGTTTTTAAATTGTATGAATTTTTGTAAACTTGTTTTGCTTATTTAGAACTTTAAATCTAATAATTGAAATGGTAAAAGTTAGTGTTTACAAAAATTTATTAAGCGGAGTGTTTGTAGTGATAAAAGTTAATCTCGAAAGAGTCACTTCTAATCACTTTTGATTCTAAGATCAATCTGGGGACTAGAATCTGGTCCTCTTATGGAATTCTTTTTAAAAGTAGGTTTACAGTGTTCAAATTGTAAAGATTTGAAGTACCGGTATTGGTTTCAAGATATTGTATCAGATAATGAAAATTATAAAAACATAAATCAGAAAAATAAAAGGAATGTATAAAGGAAGAGAGAAAGAAATAAAAGAAGTGCAGGAAATGAGAAATAAAGATCAAAGCAAGGAAAACAAGAAAGAAATAAAGAACAATGTAAAAACAATTGCATTGAATGCAAGCGGAAGGAATTCACATACTAGCACTCCTTATAACCAATTTAGTCACTAACAGGATGGACGTATAGGTGTTTCAGAGTGTTTGTACAAATGATTTTTCAACCCTGATTACATAATAAATTTGCCTATTTATAGACTTCTAATCCTAACGGCTAACCAATGCCAACAAGACACTTCAACAATCTTCATGTGTTGGGAGCCTGCATGAATGCCACGTCTTCTGTTAACCAGAAACTGCTTTCTCTTCTTTGAACTTTTACAAATGCTCCACTAAGATGTTGACATTTGTCTTGGCCAATAGACTTTAGCAACTGTCACTAACTGCCTTTCTTGACTTTCTGTTTGCTCGAACAGATTCTTTCTTTGTATAAATATCTTCTAAGTCTTCATTCCTCTTGTTTTCGATTTGTCTCACTTGTAGAATCGAAAATTGCTTTCGATTTCTCGAAATCTCTTCCTTTCAATTTTTCTTACTTGTTGTAATCGAATGCATCTTCTAAATTTCTTCAACACTTAGCTTTTTCTGTTTGTATTTGACTCACTGAATAGTTATTGATTTCGAGGTTTGACTGTACATATCCATGTGCCACGTGTCAGTTTCTATTTGGTTGAATAGAAGGTTACTTTTACCACCGTCCACCATCCATTCAGCCTCATTATGAAGGCTTCTCTAATTGGTCATTAAAGAGGTTTATCAATTAATGTTCTTCCTTTTAACTCCTATAAATAGGAGTTCATTTGGACGTTTCCTTCATTCCTTTTCATCCTTCCTCTCCTTCTCTTCTAATTCCTTCAAACTATGGAAAAGTTTATTTCTTTGGCTACTGCGTTCAACCCAATCTTAAATGGTTTCATTTTGGACAAGGTTGACGAAGTAGCCAAAGCTATAGGCTTTTTCAACCTTTCTTTTTGAAGGTTTTCTTTTCGGTTGAACGTAGTAGCCAAATATTGATTCATTCAGCAATGAATGAATCTGTTTACTCCTTCCCCACCCAGATCTTTAATTACACCCAAGCATCAGGGTCATTCAATCAAACTAACAAAAAACTTTTACCCTGGTGGCTCAATCAAAGCTTGCGGAGGAGAAGGAGGGAGAAGAGGTCCGGGAGGCAGGAGTCAAGTATATCCTGCAGTTTAGGATAGTTTCTTTTCTAATATTTAGAATACATAAGATAGTTTCTTTTCTAATATGTACTTTCAGTTGTATTCGAACTCTATGTAATTTGAATTTTGCTTATAAGTAAATAAAAGAACTATCCTTTTCCTTCTGAATATTTGAAGTCCTTAACTTCGAATTTGTACTACCTTCCTCTTTCAAGTTTATTGAATTTCTTCTTGTATCAAGTTAATTTAACCAAGGACTTTTAACCTTTCGAGTTCATTAATAAATTCGAATTTCGAACTTCTATTCTTTTCTTTGAACTCGAGAATCTTAACTTCCTTAAGATTTAGTTTATCTTTTAACCTCTTTTAAAAGAAACATCTCTCAACAAATCAAGATTGATCATTCTGACTTTGCAGAAGACTTATAACTTTGTGAAATTCGAAGTACTTAAAATTCGAATGCCAACACAGAGTAATTTTGATAAGAGTTATTCTTTGAGTTGGTGGATTCTCCCCCAGCTAAGGGATGATTGATTCAAATTAGGGGTGGAAACAGGCCAGGCTTTGGCAAGCCTGAGCCTGGCCTGACTCATAATTCTTAAGCCTGAGTCTGGCCTGTTACCTGTTACAGGCCTTTTTGTAAGGCCTGGCCTGGCCTGTAAGCCTGTTTAGAAGCCTATTTTATAACAAGGCCTACCAACAGGCCAACAGGCCTATAAGCCTATGCAAGCCAGCAGGTTTTTTAAGCAGGTTATTTTATATAATTAATTTAATATATTCTAATTTTTTACTATATTATAAATTTTTTAATTATATTTATAGTTATTTATATAATTAATTTAATATATTATATATTATTATATTAAACAGGTCGGCCTGTTAAGCCTAATAGGCTTTTTTATAAACGACCTATTTAACTAAATAGACCTTTTAAAAAGCCTTAGCATGACCTTTTTAATAAACGAGTCAGGTCAGGCCAGGCCGCAGGCCCTGACAGGCCGGCTGACTTATTCCCACCCCTAATTCAAATGGAGTCCAGTTCCTCTCCATTTCTATAAGGAATGGATATGTCCAGTTCATTGTATCTACAAATGACACGTAGCTCTACAAAATCCAACGACCATAATTTCATGTCTCAAATTGAATTCAATCTGTCAGGCACTCGGGCTTTCATCTCTGCAAAGAGGAGTTAGTCGAACCCAAGAGAAGAGAAGCTGTGTCGTCGTGCCCTGCCTCGCCTGCCATAGCCGTCGCTCCATTGCTGTGCCATCGCCCTCCCCCGTCATTATATCATCGTCGCACCACACCACTTTGTCTAGCAACTACCGCCTCCCCTCCTCGGACGCTCCTCCTTCCACGATGCCATCTCATCATGGCATGGGGCGTCTATACGAGGTAGCAATGAAAGTAAGGGATTCAAAGAAGTTAAAGATATAACAAGTTGCTGGAAAACTGAGCTACTGATTCTCCCTAATATTGTTGTAATTTTGGTTGATGTATTGCTGAGTTCCTCTGTTGTTATCATTATACTAAGTTTTCTGCTCATATGTTTTTTCATTGGAATGGTTTTGGCATGCGCAAAGCATTAGTTCCCCTTAGATATGTTTCACCATCACTTTTATTGGAGGTGTTGTTTCATCAAACACTTGGCGTTTGAGATTGATGCACAGGGTGTTTTATTTTCAATTGTATTACCTTTTTTCAATTGTATTATTGTATTCCCTACTGCTTTCAATTGCAACATCTTTTAGGTGGAATAGTTGTTTCCTTGATTGTTTAGTCTTTTTTGAAGTAGTAAGATCTTTTAATTTTCAATTTGTGCACGTTATACTCCTCAATGCACTTATGTTTTGACTATAGTGCGGCAATAACTCATAACAAAATGTTAAAAGATGCTAGAAAGCATAGAGATATAGTGATATACACTAAAACCATGAAAGAGTGTATAAATCATTAAAACATGTTTGTTTTTTATATATTTTTAATTTTGATATGTTTACCATTGTTGAAGGAGCTTATGATTACACACTTAATGGATATTGGATTAAGCTTCAAGTATTATTCTTTTAGATTTCATGTGAGTATTGATTCTAGTTTTGACACGAAGTGTATATCACGTTTAGTTGTTTTTCTTTAGTATTTTGAATTGAATTAAATAATAAAATCTCAACCGTTGATCAGTTGTTATTGCTTGTAAAAGATTAAAAAACATGTGTCATCATGTCATTTTATCAACTAGACATCTCCATTTCTTTGAGAAATGGAGAGAATTTGCACTCTTCAAATTGTATATGTTTGATTCCCCTTAAATAAGGTCTCGAGTTTTAGTTGTGTATGAAAAAAACTCGTTAGGAGAACTAACCCCACCATAATATAAATGTACAATGCTTTAAAAAAAAGTGGATTATCGATTCTCCCCCACCACACACATAAAAGTAAAATTGCCCTAAAATGAAGGAAATTTGTTTTGAAAAAATGTAATGATATTATTTATTATTAAATATAAATTTGTTTCTTGCATTATTAAAATGCATAAAGTTTTTCATTAGCGTGTACTAGTTTTAGTTATTCGTCAATATTTGAATATGTTAATCTTAATTCACATATGATCTAAGTATTTAAAAGAGTTTTAGTGAAAATTAACTTAAGAAAAAGTTATTAAAACTATAATCATATTAAATTAATTTATTTTATACTGAAAAATTTTATATTAAAGGTTTTATTTTGAAATATTTGAACAAACTTTTTTAAATCAAAATACATGTATTAAATATTTATTTATTATTGAATTAGAAACTCAAAATGAAAGAAGGTCAGGGCGGAAACTTTTTTTTTTTGTGGAGGACAAAAGGTCGGGGCGGAATGGGTGGTTGCAGACTTGCAGTCCGTCTGTCCGTGAGACTGAGATGCATGGGAGACCAATTAACTATGGGCCATAATTTGCTGAATGACAAATTAGTGTCATATCCTACTAGTACAAACTATTGGAGTTTTGTTGACCAAAAAAAGAGTTTTTTTTTAAAACAAAATTATTGGAGTTTTCTACACGCCGGGTCTTTTAAATTAGAATTCTAAAGGCATGTTTGGTTTTCATTTTCGTTAATTTCATGTTTCCATTTTCTATTTCTTGATTTCTTAAATTTTACAAAGGAAAAACTGGAAATGTCGGAAACAAAATTTTTCTATTTCCAGCATTTCCAGTTTTTCTTTTGTAAAATTTCAGAAAATAAGAAACAAAATGAAAACAGAAAATGAAAATGCAAATCAAATCGGCCTTAAATATCCGTTGCGTTAAATTCCTTTCCAAAATCTCCACCCTTTTATGTTTTTCGCTACAAGTTGATTGTGGGTTAGGGCTCTTCCCTCTTTAGGAATTTATGTTATTTTTGGCATACTTTATATATATATATATATATATTTGAGCATAGGATCTCATAAATTATTCAAATTCCTTAATATTAACTGGAAATGTTGGAAACAAAATTTTTCTGTTTCCAGCATTTCCAGTTTTTTCTTTGTAAAATTTCAGAAAATAAGAAACAATGAAAATAGAAAATGAAAACAAGAAATGAAAATGCAAATCAAACCGACCTTAAATATCCGTTGCCTTAAATTCCTTTCCAAAATCTCCACCCTTTTATGTTTTTTGCTACAAGTTAATTGTGGGTTAGGCTCTTCCCTCTTTAGGAATTTATCTTATTTTTGGCATACTTTTTATATATATATATATATTTTGAGCATAGGATCTCATATAAATTATTCGAATTCCTTAATATTCTTGGAGCATCTAAATGTCCACTTAATATACTTTTAAAATATTGTCTAGAATCTTGATTACTTAAATGTGTGTTTCTTTATACTTTTACTTGATCACTTTAAAGTTGAGTCACCTATTTTGAGAGTCGAGAAACTTCTTCAAACCATCATTTGGAGCCACGAGAAGACTTGAGAGAGCCTTGCATATGTGCATTTTACTTTCATAACACATGGACCTATCTTCGCTACGATGCAATAATATCATTTATTCTACGAGTAAACTATCACTTTTGCCACCGACTTTTACAGCGTCATGTAATTTCGTTCCTGGCTTTTCTAAAATAATACTTTAGTCCCCGACTTTATTAAAAAATGCACTTTAATCCCTAAATCAAGGACTAAAGTGCATGTTTTTTAATAAAGTTTAGGGACTAAAGTGCATTTTTTAATAAAGTCAGAGACTAAAGTGCTATTTTGAAAAAGTCAGGGACAAAACTGCAAGACGCTATAAAAGTCATGGACAAAAGTGATAGTTTACTCTTTATTCTACATATATAACAGCCAAAAGCCCATATCCTTTTTTTTTTCCTATACAATCATGCAACAAAGCGAGAATCACTTAAAAATATCTTAAATCCTTCTACTTTATCCTTGAGCTACAAGAGAACTATACTTAGCAGCAAAGGGTGCATCTATGGATCCCACCCATAATATCCCATCTCTTTCCTCAACTTCACTGATAGACTTCCCTCTATTTCTACTTCTGTCTTCAAAAATTTCCAACACATCACCCTTCTCACTGAGCCTAATTGCCAATCCAGTACTCCCTTTAAGCTTAGCCAAATATGAATAAGTTTTAGTGATGTCCAAAGGAAGCCTAAGCAGAGCTTTACCAACCCAGGGATATGATAGAATCCATTGGATAAATTTTTCTCTTTTTGAGTAAATGCCCACCCAAAATCCCCCTCTTGGACTCCGTTTGATGTTGTCTGGGAAACCTGGTAGATCAGCAAACACTTCCAAGGTTCCAGCTTTTGGTGTTTCAAGCCAATACCTCAGTACTCTGCAGCTGGTGGTCTCTACTATTAGAATGTAGTTACCATCTTTGCTTAGTGCTACCCCATTTGCAAACGTGAGGTTGTTTAGAAGAACGCTAACTTGTCCACTTTGTGGTTCATATTTCATTAGCCTCCCTGTGTTATCTCTGCTTAGGATCAAAGACACGTAGTTCCTGCATTTTGCATGTGACAGACATTATCAAGTATCAACCTTAATGTTCATTTAAGTAACTGTAAGTCCAAAATCAAAAGATAAAGATGGAGGAATCTGTTGCTCTAGAGTGTGTTTGGCTTGCCATTTCAGCCAAGTGAAAGTTGAAAATAGTAGTTAAAACCATTTTAACAGTGTTTGGAAAGGTAGCTTTTTTTGAGTAGCTATAAAGCTTTTCTTAAAAAAGTTACCTGGGGTAGTTTTTTTAAAAAAGCTCCAATTTTTAGCTACTAGCTGAAAATTAATTAGGGGTTTAGCCCTCAACCACCCTCATTTATCATTATTTAATAATTAATGTTATCCTTAAATGTCATTTTACCATTTTCAGCTAGTTTTATCAAACACATTCAATAGTTTTCAGCTTTCAGCTAGCTTTAAACTTTCAGCGAGCTTTTCAGCTTTCAGTTAGCTTTTCTGCTAGTTTTATCAAACATACTCTTAATCTCCGTACTTTTTCAATGTAAAAAAATAAAGATAAGAGGTCCTTAATTGAAAATCCACTTTAATATGGAATAAGATTATTCTAATGTTAAAAAGTAAGATAAAGTCAGTTGAACTTTTGGATTTCGTTTTAATTGGCTCATGCTCATGTCATGTGCACTTTTGCATCATAATAGGTCGCACATGGATAATGACTAATGACTAATGATCAGTCATCAGTGGTTTGAATATAAATTTCATTGAATGATTAAATTTATCGATCTGTCATAAAACATTATAACTACAATTTAATTTTTTGAGTATGATGTGTGTTAAACTATATTTGAGGCTCAAGTGGGGACTGAGGATTTTATAACAGATGCTGAGAATGAGTGAGTATTGTGTTACCTCCTCTCATATTTTGAACTGCTGCTGGTGAAGTACACAGCTCCAGTTCTCTGATCAATATCCAAACTGTTAGTAAACGCCAAGGGTTCACCTTCTACATGTGATATGACTTTTCTAGCAGTGCCACCATTGGGCTCAACAACAACTAGGCCCTTGTAAGCATCAGCAACATAAAGTTCACCCGATAGTATGCTGAAGCACAACCCAAGTGGGCGCCCACAGATGTGCTCTGTCTTGGGATGCTCATCATGTGATGGTCCTCCACATTCATCATCTCTGCCAAAACAACCTTATCAACTTTCTACCACAATGAGATATGCATTGGTAAAATCTCTATAAATTTTGCAAAAATGCCAATGCGGAGTGCATTCTAATGGACCAAAACTATACAATACCAAATTAAACCAATAATAAATGAGCCAACAAAATCAGTTTTTTATAGTGTTATTAGTTTTTTTATTTTTTTATATTGATCCGCTAGTATAATATTAAGGAATTTTACACACCATGAACTGTTATCTATTTTTTGAATAAAAAAATGTATTTTAGTTTATCAAGTTAATAACTTACTTGCTAATAGTAATATGTAGCCTGAAAAAGGTATTCACAATTCACATACTTTGCTTTCAAGTTAGTTACTGCTGATTGATGAGAGCTAACACTGAATCAACTCAAGTAACTGGTAAAAAATTCACTGAATCAAGTATCTGACACGCTTGCAGAGTTGGTACTTGGCAGTTGCAGAGGTATTTATGACTCTTTCTTTCGTCACTTTCATCAACTATTACCCCTTATGTTACCTGATTTCATGGCTTTATTTCGTTTACATAGAAACAATACATAACAGCTATTAAAGGAAGAGAATGCAGATAACACTACAATCTGGCCCCACATTGTTCCACAGGTAGTAATACAATACAACAGCATTCCCTCCTTAATTTGCTAACTTTGCCTTCTCAAGCCTCAACCAAAACCAAAATGTCCTCAACCAACCATCCCCATCAATATATGCATTATGCAGTACGCAAATAAATAACCGTACCAAAATTGACCCATTTGCTTGCAACCATTCCCTTTTCTTACTTCTCCCTGCAGTCCTAGATCCGTTTGGGCCAGAAAAGGCCATGCTCACTCATTCACTTCCCACATTCTCCCTTCCCCACACGTCAGTCAACTTAACCAACAATTTCACATACTGATTCAGTTCTTATTATTAAAAAAGAAAGGTTCCGGCTAAGGAATACTCTAAGAATACTTGCTAAGAAATTCCTATATACTAAGTCTTTATTAGAAATCATCAAAAATCATGGAAATGACGGCATTGATTAGATTTATAGCATTAAATGCTGCTCAGTCCAATATTTTTTTTTAATTTTAATTCTTTAACCAATATTTCAGTACCCTAAAGCAAAACACAAATATCACACAACCCATATAGAAGTAAACATCTGTACTTGAAAAAGCAACTGCATGCTGTGCAGTCAGTTTTACAGTTATAATACATCCAAATTCAAATGCGCTTGATTTACAGCTTTTACAATTTATGTTTTATCATAAACATTTTGTGATTTAGATTTGTGCAATTATACAATAACTATAACGAATTATAATCTGAGTGGTCTGTACTCTATGAAAATTTGTCCAAGTGATTATCATTGTTGAAGAAAAATTACAATGAAGTATTATCATGGTCAAAATTGTACTAAACTGACCCTAAATATCAATTCAACACATTTAATAGAACAATTAAGAAAGAAGCGCATTTGTTTTGATGCATGTGACAAAGGCGTGTTTATATGCAATATAAGTACATGTATACGAACAGAGCATTGGAAAAGAGTGAGATACAGAGTCAGAGGGCACACACCTGTGTGAAGAAGTAACAGCAAAGTTAACCCAACGATTCTGAGTGCGGTGCCATTTGATGATTCTTCCATCGGAAACGCCAGTGTAAGGACCTTCACCATGCGGATCGAAGGCGAAGCTTTCTGGTCCAACGGCGTCGTTTTGAATTGGAACAGTCTCATAATGCGACGATAGCTTGGAAACAGCGTTTTGTTGGTTGGATGGCTCGACGCTGTAGTTATATGCAAACCAAGTAGTGACAATAACTGCCACGATGGCCGCTGTGAGATGCAGCTGTGGCTTCATCATCATCACATCAACTGAAGACGGAGAAAGAAAAGGGAGAGATGTGTGATAAAAATTCTGAACGACAGTGATATTTAGTGTCGTGTTGTGTGCCTGTGAATTGTATCTTCATACTAATAATGCTACAGAGTAAACTAACAAATGGTTCCTAACTCCGACGGGATCATGCAGTTTCATCCATGACTTTGTTAAAATAACACTTTGTCCGTATTTTGTTAAAAACACATGTACTTTAGTCATTATTTCACTAAAAAACATGCACTTTAGTCCCTCACTTTATTACAAAATATGCACTTTAGGGACTAAAGTGCATGTGTTTTTGACAAGTACAAACTAAAGTGCTATTTTAGCAAAGTCAGGTACGAAACTGCATGGTTCCTGCAAAATCAAGGATTAATTTACTAGTTTACTCTAATGTTATCACTTGGGGACTTTAAACTAAGCAATAGCTAGCTCTATGTAACATTAATTATATCATCTACTAATAGTTAAACTTAAATTAAATGAAGAGTTGATGAATTGGTAATACAATGAGGGAGGGTTTAGTGGAATGGAGCAAGAGTTAAGGGTCTCTTTTGCCATGGGTTTGAACTTCACTCGTTTTTCCAAGTGAGATAAATATAAATACTTTTGTGAGTCCTTTTGAGTTTAGAGGTTTTTTTTTTCCCAAAGTTAGGGATGGCAATTGAGCCCAAGCTCTATAAGTACCCGTAAAAATTATCCACAATGGGAAGAGTAAAAATTGCAAAGTGGGTATGGGTGCGGATATGGGTAAAAGCCTGCATTTTTTCATGCGGACGGACGCGGATACGGACACTGTGATGTCCAGCCCGCCCCATACCCGCACTCATATATAATTATTTAATAAAAAATACCATATGTAATTATATATAGGGATATATTAATTTTATTAAAATATTTAATATATTTATGCATATTTTTAAAATTGATATATATATATAAAATATTACAAATTAAAAATATATTTTTATAACTATCTATTTGTGTTTTTTTTACTTTATAATATATGACTAATTAGTGTTAATAATCATTTTTTTACAGATCTTGAAGAATTCTAACACATGATATCCAAGTTTATAAAATAGTGTGACGTGAAAGTATATTGTAATATTTAATAAAAAATTTGAACTTTAGATCATTTGTTGTGTTTTAGAACATTAACATATTGTGTTTCAATGTAATTAATTAAATTGTTGTATCATATTTAAAAATTATGTTTGGACGATCTTCGAGTAACTTTTTCAATTGAGATATAGTTTTCTTAAATTAATAGTTTTTTAGTAAGTTGTTAATTTTTTACTTAATAAAAGTGTGGGTAACGGGCACGGGTACGAGCATATAGGTGCCCAGCGAATATGGGGACGGGCACTAACATTGTGTTTGGTAGTGTAGAGAGAAATAGGGTAGAGAGAAATAGGAAAGAGAGAAATGGAGTGAAGAGAAATAGGTGAGAAATAGAGAAGAAATTGAGTTGTTTGGTAGGAAAGAAATAGAGATGAAATAGAGTGGAGAGAAATAGTATTCTATGAGTCTGCTTTTCATGATTTTAGAAAGAGAGTGAATATAAGGCTGCCACGTGTACGCTTCATCCCCATCTCCATGTGATCCAACGTTGTGCTTGTAATCTCTGATAAATTTTCTTGTACCTTCGCAATTTCTCCGCTTATTTGCGGAGAAATATTTTGGCATGGACCCTACCTCTGAACATTTCTCTCCTCCCTTTATTTCTCTCCCCTCCCCCTTAATTTCTTCTACACCAAACACAATGTAAAGTTGTTGCCCACGCAGGTACAGGCGCGGGTACGGGCTCTTTTTGAAAACGCAGGTACGGGAACGAACATTGTGGTACCCTGCCCAGAGAGTACCCATTGCGATCCCTACTTAGAGTGGGGCATTTTGTCTTGGACTGTGATTAGGGGTGGAAATAGGTTAGCTCGCGCCTATTTACGATCTAGTTTGGCTTGACTCATTTAATAAAAATGTCAAGTCTAGGGTTTTGAAAATGTCTTTTTAATTAAATAGGTCTAGACTTTTTAAAAAACCTATTAGGACTTACGAGCTAGCTTATTTATAAATAATATTATTTTTAATAAAAATGTAAATATATTATACATAATAAATAGAATAATAATACATAACTTTTTAAATTATCCATTTGACCTATTTATAGATAGCCTTGTTGGCATATTTAAAGACATATATCATTGACATATTTACATTTTAAAAAAATAAATCTATTATTTCGTAAAGATGATGGCCTATTTAGATATAGAACTATTGGTTTATTTAAATGACATAATATGAAATAGGTTTTAAACAGACTAATAGGTCAAATCGGGCTTTCAAACAGACCAAGCTGGAAAATTGGCCTACGACAGGTAACAGGTCAGGGTGACGAAAATATAATGCAAGCTAGGCTTGGGTCTTATAAAGCCTAGTTTGGTTCAGTCTACTTCCACCCCCTAACTGTAACACAATCTCTTCACCCTAAATTTTTTATTTTACAAAAAAAAAAATACTGCTCACATTCATTATTCAAGGTTTAAAATCCTTTCCTAACATTGACACTTTTACAGGCGGCCAACGTATATATGCTCCAAAGCGAATTTTAAGATAATATTTTTTTAAATAAATAAAAATAATTTATTAAAATATTATAATTTCATTTAAAATTTATCTCTCGAGCCTTTTTAAATGAAAAATATTTGCAAAAATATTATAATTAATTTCATTCAAGATTTCTTTTCAATCAATAATAAATCTAATCTTTCTTGAGATATTGTTGATCATAGATGATATTTTATTAATTTTAATTTGGAAAAACTTATATCCGCTGAAGTAATAATCACTAGAGGAAGGAATCCTTGTGCCGTCTCTGCTAGGGTTTCCCCAGTAAGGTTTGGCATATAGTGTTTTTTATCCGTCCGTCGTGCACACTCGCTTCCTGCTGTTCTTCCCCTTTATTGGGCGTCCTATAGGTTTTTGGATACATGGCTGATGATGACAATGATCGCTCCAATCACCAGGAGCAACCCACAGAAGATACTTCAAATTTCATTATTTATGATGATGATGTAGAGGAAGGAATCGATTCTTGCTCTAAAAGTCTTATCAGGAGAATCCTCACTCAAAAACCAATTCATACGAACAGCCTCCAAAGTGCGCTAGCAGGCATATGGTGTAACCCTAAGGGTTTCAGGGTGGAGGAAATTGTTCCCAAAACATTCCAATTTTACTTTGATGATGAGGCTGATGTAAACAGAATTCTTAAGGGTAGCCCATGGCTATTTCGCTACTCTTGGCTTATTCTCATGAGGTGGGTTCGAGACCTCAATATAGATAGCCTTGACTTCTCTTGCGTTGCTGTTAGGGTGCAACTTTGGGGCCTTCCTGCACACTGCAGAACCCCTAAGATGGGGTCTAAAATTGGTGCATGCTTGGGCCAGGTATTAGAATATGATGTTTTTGAGTGCAAGGAACGCAAATCTTTTCTTAAAATTCTGGTGAATTTGGATACTCAAAAGCCTTTGCTTACCGGAGTACCAGTAGGTAGTAACAAGGATGGAGTGACTTGGGTTGAATTTCAATATGAGAAACTACCTCAGTTTTGTTACTTATGCGGAAGGATTGGTCATGATGATATGTTTTGCAATTCCAGTCCAAAGGCCCCAATTGATGAAAACGAGAATGACAGGGAATACGGTCCATAGTTGAAAGCTACTCTCATGGGACGTCGTGTCCCTTCTCAATCCCAAGGGAGAAATAAAGGCCCACGTGAAGCACGGTCCAAGAAAGCTAGGGAGGTTATGACACGTGATGTTTCTGAACTGCTGGCAGCACTATCCGTCTCTCACTCTCATCCGGAAAAGCCAAGCAATGTGGATCCCACTGCAGAAATTGCTCCCAATTTAAAGGCACAAACCCCCTGGATAATAGTGAAAATCACGCGCCTGAAGCCACCAATCCCACAGCGACTACAACATGCCATGTGCCCCATTATGAAGAGACCACAAAGGCGGTGGAATATACCACAGAAGACAAGTCCGAGGTTGAAAAAGAAAACAACTCTCCCCTGCGGTGCATAACAAACCTTTCCCAGGAGCATCATAAACCGTACACTAGAAAGTGGAGGAGAAATCCCCTTGAAGCACGAGGAGATCATCCCAAGCAATTGGACCGGAAAATTGAAGCACCTTTGAAGAGAAAATTGATCTGGAGGCAATGGATATTGACAGCGTGAATAAAGTTCCACTGAAGAAGTCCCATTCTGTTCCTATTTCATCGGCAGTCCTAGTCTCTTAGGCTTGCCGGGACCAATGAAAATTATTGCTTGGAACTGCCGAGGGCTTGGGAACCCTCGGACAGTTAGAGCTCTAAAAAAGCTCATTTGCACTAAGTCCCCCACGGTGGTCTTCCTTCAAGAAACAAGGAAGAAGGACCATGAAATTATGAGATTGAGAAGCATGGGTATTGTGCTGTAAGTTGCAGGGGGAAGGGCGAGAAAGGGGTGGTGGTCTTGCTCTTCTTTGGAGAAATGAAGTGCAGATTAATATCTTATCATCATCATTGAATCACATTGACTTTTCTATTTCCCTGGATGATGGACAAACATCATGGAGAGCAACCGGTTTGTATGGTTTCCCTGAAATAGGAAACAAACACAAGACCTGTGAATTAATTTCTGCTCTGTATGCTCAGAATTCTTCTGCAGAATGGATCTGTTTTGGTGACATGAATCTGGTATTGGGAAGTCATGAAAAAATAGGGGGCAACCCCCTCCCTCCCAGTTGGTAGATCTCTTTCGCTCAACATTGCAGGGATGTGGCTTACAAGATATGAGTTTTGAAGGAAGTACATTTACTTGGAGTAACCGGGCTCAAGGGAACAATTTGATCCAAGCAAGACTAGACAGGGCCCTGATGACACAAAGCTGGAGTTCACTTTTTCCTGGCGTGAAAAACATTCATTTGACTCGGTACCAATCTGATCATTCCCCAATCCTCATTGATTGCAGTCCTCGTAGCGCTCAAAAAAGAAAATTAGTTTGAGTAGTCCGGTTTGAAGAAGTATGGTGCAAGGATCAAGACGTTAACAACCAAGTCTCACGTGCTTGGCATGCAACAGCAGGTGACCTCCCTGACAGAATTAACATGTGCTCATCCCAATTGGACCGGTGGGGAGACTCGAAATATGGTGACATTCCTCGAAGAATTAAGAAGCTGCAGGAGAAGATTAATTCCCTAAATTCAAACCTGGAAATCCCGGGAAACTTAGACAAGCTGAAAGAGGAGGAGGCTAGGACGGATGAACTACTACTAGAAGAAGAGGTGTTTTGGCAACAGAGGAGTAGAGTTGACTGGCTTTGCTATGGCGATAATAATTCCAAGTTCTTCAACCAAAAAGCTAGTCAAAGACGTGAACGTAACTGGGTGGATTTTATAAATGATGATCACGGTCAGAGGTTTGAAGAAGAGGAGCAAATTGCATTTACTATTACCCACTTTTTTATGAACCTGTTTTCTTCTAGCAATCCTACACGCATTGAGGAAGCCACTAGTGTGATCCAGGGGAGAGTCATTGATTCTATGTTCCGAATTCTTGCATAACCATTCACGAAAGAGGAAGTACTAGTCTCTCTGTAGAATCTTAAACCATGGGCAGCCCCTGGCCCTGATGGCATGCCAGCTTTCTTTTATCAACACTTCTGGGATATTGTGGGCCCCCGGTGTTTGGACACTGTAATGAGCATTCTCAACAATGACATGGACCGAGCAGCTTTCAACAAAACTTATCTATGTTTAATCCCAAAAGTGAAGAAGCCGAGGCATACCAAGGACTTTCGTCCTATTTCCTTATGTAATGTGCTTCTTAAATTGGTGACCAAGACCATTGCAAACAGGATGAAATTGATCCTCCCTGACATAGTTGGCTCAAATCAAAGTGCGTTTGTCCCGGGTCGTTTAATCACTGATAATGCCCTCATTGCCTTTGACTTGTTCCACTACATGAGGAAAAAGAGAACAGGGAAGAAGGGATTTGTGGGACTCAAATTGGATATGGCAAAAGCTTATGACAAAATTGAATGGGTCTTCTTGGAAACAACTCTCCTTTCAATGGGCTTCCCCTCTAAATTGGTGGGGGTCATTCTTCGGTGTGTATCCTCGGTTTCCTTTGTTGTATTACTGAATGGTTGCCCATGTGTGTTAGAACCACAGGAAACACTAGAAGGGGGGGTTGAATAGTGTTTTAAGCTTTTTGATAGTTTTTGGAAATCTTTAATTTAAATCATGAAGATGAGCAACGTTTAAAACAAGTCTTAAGATCAGAGATAGTTAAAACGTGCGGAAGATAAGAAAAACAGGGTTTCTTCTAAAGCTTAAGATTGTTTTAAACAGAGGCTTCTCAAAGTATCTTCTGAAGATTATTACAAAGAGTATTTTCAGAACTGTTTCTGAAATACTTCAGACGACTAGAGGTTGTCTGAAGTCTGTTCCTGATTTCTGAACTAATCTCTTTCAGACTTACTTCAGAGAATTTATTTCAGAAGTTCTTCAAGGAACATTCTTTGTAAAGCTTTAAATGATATAAGAGCCATCTCATGTTTTATTCATATGAAAGGTCATTTTATTGAAATAGTTGTGTTAAGTTTATTATAGAAAATACTTTTCAATCCCCAACATAAATATGAAAACTGGAAATAAAGAGATTAAAAAAAACTTAGGCATAGAGATTTCAGACAGGCTTTTAAGGGACTTGTCTGAAGTTTTCAAACGGCTTGTAAAAACTAATTTTAAAAGATGTTTTGTGCCTTTATAAAATATCAGATTAATTATTTTGACCCCTTGATTAGTATAAAAGGAATTGATAAGAGATAAGGGTAAAAAAACTTAGACAAGGAATTTATCCTGGTTCACCCACAAACTCGTGAGCTACATCCAGTCCCAGAGGCAAGCCACCACTGGATTTTCCACTATCTGAATATTCAAATTACAAGCTTGAATATGAGTACAGTCTCTCCAGACACAATGAGTACAGTCTCTCCAAACACAATGAGTAGAGCCTCTCCAGACACAACGAGTACAGTCTCTCCAGACACAACGAGTACAGTCTCTCCAGACACCACGAGTACAGTCTCTCCAGACACGAACAAGTATTCTCTTCTGTCAAGCCTCTTCAGGCTCTACCACAAGTATTCTTTTCTATCAAGCCTCTCCAGGCTCTACCACAAGTATTCTTTTCTATCAAGCCTCTCCAGGCTCTACCACAAGTATTCTTTTCTATCAAGCCTCTCCAGGCTCTACCACAAGTATTCTTTTCTATCAAGCCTCTCTAGGCTCTACCACAAGTATTCTTTTCTATCAAGCCTCTCCAGGCTCTACCACAAGTATTCTTTTCTATCAAGCCTCTCTAGGCTCTACCACAAGTATTCTTTTCTATCAAGCCTCTCCAGGCTCTACAACGAGTATTCTTTCTTCCACCAAGCCTCTCTAGGCTCTCAGACACTTATCCAAGTGTTGAGTATTCTTTCTTCCACCAAGCCTCTCCAGGCTCTCAGACACTTAAAGTGTTTACAGATTAAACTAAGTTTAAGTTTCCACGAAACATAAACTTAATCTTTTTCTGTACTAGAGGTTAACTGAGTACTACTCAGGATACAATGGATAAATCTAAGTACAAGGGTAAGACAGTGATACAAGCATATATGTTTAAGTACAATCGCTGTCTCTGATATGAGGAATAACATCCTCTGAGAATTGGCTAGGTAGATACTGACTTTAAGCTCCAGCCTTGTTCTCCAACCATTGGTTTCCATGGGTTACATTCTCACCCGTATCATTGGAAAAACCAAGGCATACTTGCAGCTTCAAACCATTCTTGGTTCATATGAGATTAAGCACAGCTTGGTTGGTTGTTCAACTGAACAACTACAATTTTGACTAACTGATCAATAGATCAGCAGCATGGTTGATTCAAGTAAGCATGGTCAATACCAATAAGATTTTTCTGATATATCTTGATTAACTGATTGAACCAAGTGAATGAGTTCAACATCTTCAAATTCTTCCTTAAGGCTATTTATATGTTCTGTTGGAATATAGCCGTTTGAAGATGATTCATAATACCGTTGAGATGTTGATGATGTGGCTCATATAGCCATTACTTAATAGTGTCTCAAACGGTTGCTTCTTCTTTACCAGATATGTGTTCAGACAGTCATGTTTTGACACTTCTGTAGATGAGCTCTTTTAGAGAGATTTTCTTGATATTATTTTGCATGTTCTCTCTCTTGATATCCTTTTTCTTTTCTTCAGCTGACTTCTGATTTCCTCTTCTTTTCTTAGGAGTGTATATGAGGAGGTATCCGTTGGATTTGTCCTCTTGCTTATTTTGTATATGCTCCTTTTCTGTTTGCTTCCTGACACCATTTCTTCTTTTTTCTTTGAGTGAGGTGTCTTGTTCAATGGCTGTTTCTTGCAGATGATAAAATATGTTTGAATTAAAATATTTCATTCAAACATTTCTCTTTGTTGCTTCTGCTTAGTCTCCTGAGCTTTTCTTGTGCTTTCTTTTGGATTGGTGATGATGATATTTTCGTTGTGATACCACCATTTAGAGAAAGCATTGAATGCTATTCAATCCATCATGAGACACGCTTCTGGGTGTCTTCACAATTCTGACAGAGTACAACGTTGGTGCTGCTATAAAGCTGCCATCGTTGTTGCTGCAATTTCTGCGTTGCAGAGATTTCCTCAGTGGTGTATGAAATTCAAAATCACCAGGAAAGGTCTCTGTGTTCCTTGCTATAAACGTGTTTGAAAAGGTACGTGCAGCAGAGGTTCAGAAAAGTCTTCACAAACTTCAGCAGAGGGTGCCACGTCATAAGTGAGACTTCAGACAGCACTGATACTTCAGACGGGTTGAACTACTTCAGACAGCTTCAACTCTTCAGACGAGTTCTGCTTCTTCAGACAGCTTCGTTGCTTCAGAAAGCTTCTTTGCTTCAGAAAGCTTCCTTGCTTCAGACAGCTTCTTTTCTTCAGACTGTTTCTTTTCTTCAGACTGCTTTATGTTGTCTTCATATGGTCTTCACGTCTTCAGACGGTTTGCGCAATTCAGACGAGTTGCATTCTTCAGACAGCTTCTTTATATTTGATCCTGCATTTGTTCTTCTGATCCTAATCTTCTTATTCTGATAAATATTTCATCCTGAAACACAATCAACAAACCAATACCTTTCTCAGTAGAATCTGTTTATATAATCTTATTTGTTAATCATTAAAACTAAAGGATATTAAGTCTTTGAGTCAAGTTTGAATGCTCAAACTGATTAATAGACTTCACAATGTGATTATTTCTCTCCACAAAGAGGCCTCCGACAAGGTGATCCACTATCTCCCTACTTATTTATTCTCCGTGCTGAAGTTTTTTCCGAATTGCTTCTGAAGTATCAGGTTGAAGCCTCTCTCCATGGCATCCAAATTGCTCGGGGAGCCCCAGAAATCACCCACCTCTTTTTTGCTGATGATAGTATGCTTTTCTTCAGAAGCTCTGACACTGAGGTACAAATTATCCTGAATATTCTAGAGTTGTATCAGGTGGCTTTAAGCCACCTCATAAACCTGGACAAATCTGAGTTGTCTTTTAGCCGAAATACCCCTTTAGACAGACAAATGATTCTCTAAGGCTGGATTAATGTTAAGGCGGTAGACAACCATTCTAAATATTTGGGTATCCCAACCTTTGTGGGAAGATCCAAAACCCAAATATTTGATTTTGTCTGAGACAAAGTGTGGAAGAAGCTTAAGGGGTGGAAGAAGCATTTTCTTTCTTCTGCAGGCAGAGAGGTTCTTATAAAGGTCGTTGTTCAATAAATTCCTACATATATAATGAGTTGCTTTATGCTCCCTCAATCACTGTGTGATGACATTGAAAAAATGATTAATAAATTTTGGTAGGGAGGCAAACAAGGAGAAAAGAAGTTACATTGGTTGTCTTGGCAGAAACTCAGTGCTCCAAAGAAGCTTGGTGGTATGGGGTTTAGAAGTTTTCACGCATTCAATTTAGCCATTCTAGCAAAACAAGGTTTGCGTCTTTTACATAACAACAACTCTCTCATGGCTCGTACTTTCCAAGCTCGGTATTTCCCGAGAAAGAATTTTCTGCAGCGAAAATGGGTTACAATCCGAGCTTTGCTTGGCGGAGTATACATAAAGCCCAATGGGTTCTCAAGCTAGGGACTTATTGGACAGTGGGTAATGGCCTTTCAATAAACATCTGGACCGATGGATGGCTCCCATTACAGCCAGGCCATCATATTTGGACCCCAAAGTCTGGATTGCTAGAAGATGGGATAGTGGCCAACTTAATTGACCCCGAATTGCTCTGCTGGAATGACCATCTGATCCGATCCATCTTCTGGGATTTTGAGGCTGCACAAATACTTGATATTCCCATACCATGTCACCCAAGAGAAGATGGAATATGTTGGGAGGCCACCAAGAATGGACTATATACAGTCCGGTCCGGGTACCACTTCATTTCAACTCATTTAGAGACTAATGGTCCATCATCAAGTGGTATTTCCTCTGAAGAACAAGCATCTTGGAAACAACTATGGAAAGTTGAAGGAATGCCACAGCACAAACACCTCTTGTGGAGAATTCGTAAAGGTTGCCTACCAGTCAGAGCTAATCTAGTGCGAAAGGGTATGAACATTAATCCATTGTGCCCACGGTGTGGTAATTTTGAAGAAACGATTGAGCATACATTTTTTCGATGTCAATGGGCAAAAGATTTTTGGCTTCTTTACCCCCTGTGTCTGCACCCTGAAACTATAGATGCCATCTTAGTGGTTAATTGGTTGGACAAAGCCATAAAACAATGTGACAAGGTAGCTCTCTCATACTTGGCAGCGTTGGTGTATAGTATATGGTGGTCACATAACAAACTAGTATTTGAAGACAAAGATTTTCCTATCCTACAGAGCATTCAGATTGCGATATATCAAGCCACCCAATTCCGGACAGTTTGCTTAAGGGAAGAGGCTCCCATTGCCTCGGTTCCATCGCATACAACTCCGCAGTGGACTCCTCCGCCAGCAAACTGCTATAAGTTGAACACTGATGTGGCCAGGATTGACAACGAAAATTGGAGCGCTGCAGCTATTATCAGAGACCACTTGGGAATTGTTTTTAGGGCAGCTACATGGCAATTCAGATGTGGGCCAGATGCTTGTACAACAGAGAGTTTGGGACTGAAATTGGGTCTTCAATTTGCATTAGAAATGGGCTTTATGGACCTGATAGCCGAATCAGACTGCCTTCCTCTTATCTTGGCTATTAATAACCCTGTTAGAGGATCATCACCTTTTGCATTGTTAGCATTTGATTGTTATTGCTTTAAGTTAGAATTCCACTTCCTTAGGTTTAATCACGTTGTTAGAAGTAGTAATTTTTCTGCTCACTATCTTGCCAAATTTGGATGTTCTAATCCTAACTCTGTTGAAGAAACTCCACATTGTATTTTGGCTCAAGTGAATCTGGATCGTTCTCAGATTTCACCTGATTAATGCAAATTCATTTTGCCGTAAAAAAAAGTAATAATTACTAGAATTGTTAACATTATTCTATAAACAATATATACATTTGGAAATGAATCAAGTCTTTTTACATAATTAAGTATATCAATTGGTATGTCTTTTTTTACTTGTATAATTTCTTTTAAAACTTTTAATTTGAAGAAAAAATCTAATACATTAATATCAAATCTATCATTATATTTTAAAGATTTTTCAATGTTAAGACAATTTTCTTTTAAATTGTCATTGTATAATGACTTTAGTTCCTCAACACTAAATAAAAAATAAAAAAATTGTATAATTTAAATTGTTCAAATATACTTTGATATGTAGTAATTGCTTAGTCTATTACGTATAAAAAATAATCATTCCTAAATGATTATTGAGGAGATTTTATAACTTCATTATCAAGAATTTTATCAAATTGTTAACTACACCGCATATGTTGTAGAAAAGACCAAGAGTATGGAAATTTGTTTTGCAAAAGACAAAAAGGTTGGTTTTGTTCACCAGAGAAAAAAAAATAGAGACTAAGAGAGTAAGAAAAAACAGACAACAACAATATGAAATGTACAGGAGTAAAATCACAAAATAGAGAAATAAAATAGATAGTGGGAATAATGTTTAGAATTAATTATTAATAATTATTATTTATGAGAAGGGAGAGAGTCATTATGAAATTGAACACAAGTTGCATGTAAAACTAACCTCAATCACTCAAAGTAATTCACGATCCTACACAATCTGCATAAACTACTGCATCTTATCTTATTTTTAAAGGTAATTGAAATACCATGTTATACATGATGAACCCTCATAAACTATAAATGCCAATAAAAGGCATTAACACTGATGCAATCCATAGTTTCCCATCTTTCTCTTCTACTTCACTGATGAACTTTAGGGTCTTCCCTTCACAATCTTCCAAGACTTCTAATATCACTCCTTTATCACTTAGCTTTATAGCAACAGCATGAGGCTTCGACCCAGCAAATGATGTATGCAACAGCTTGAAGTTAAGTCCAAACTTTAGCAATGCATTTCCTGCCCATGAATTGGAAGTGACCCACTTTGCAAAAGGGGTTCCTTTTGCATGCAAAGCTACCCAGAACTGCCCTTCTGAATTTCTCCTTACATTGTCTGGAAAACCTGGCAGAACAGCAAAAGTATCAACTTGACCAGCATTGGGTCCATGAAGCCAAAGCCTCAGGATCCTGCAAGTAGTGGTTTCTGCTACCAGAACAAATGAGCCATCTTTGCTTAGAGAAACACCATTGGGAAAAGCAAGGCCGCGTAATAGGACTGTCACTTCTTTTGTTAACTTGTTATATTTCATTAAACGGCCAGTCTTGTCTCCACTAAGGAGTACAAGCATGAATTGCCTGCAAACAAAAGTGGTCAACATTTAGATTAAAAGTTCTCTGCAAATAGAAGTTTCTGTTAGTATATATTTCTTAGTTTCATAAGCATCTTGTAGGAGTTAAATACTCAAAAGTGTTACAAGATGTAAATGACAAAAAGATCATCATGCTGGAAATTGGAACAGCAAACATTATCTACATAGGTTTAAGAGAAAAGCACAATTTTCCTGAATATTATTTTCTTAAACCTTCCAGCATTCAGTTTGATTTGGACTTGAACAAGTGATTCTTATTTTGTGATCTCTCTGTGCTACATGGTAGTACATTCCAAAACCAGGATCTTAACATGGAAAATTTTCAGTGAACTAAGGTAAAAGAATTCATTTTCAATTTCATTTCATACACTGAAATGACTGTGTACCATCATAAGGATATTGTCTATTAACAAAATGCAGACACAATTGACTATAGAAAGGAAGGGTATAAATGCATTTGTGCTGAACTCACCTTCTTTGGAAGATTGTGCTTGAATCAGTGAAGTAAATCACATCTTCATCTTCACTGATGTCCATGTCATTGGTGAAGTTAAAGAGCTGACCTTCAGCTTCTGTTGCCACTTGGGTGGCCAAACCCCCTGTAGGTCCTACTACTTTTAGGCCTAAGTAGGCATCAGCAATGTACAGATCTCCACTTTTCTTATCAAACCTCAGTCCTAATGGCCTCCCACAAACATGCTCCAACTCTGGTGCAAATGGACGAACACAGTCCGTCCTTGAAAATCATGCAATCAAACTCATTAAATTCATAACAAAATCCTAATAAAGCTCATAAGTATGAATTAGATCTAATGTCATGACATTTAAACAAAATTATTAGCATATGCCCTTGCTGCACACCTCCTCTGACTAAAAACGCCCATTTAAACTAAAACTCAGTGGACAAAAATGACCAATAATTGTTTATTATTATTTCATCAGAAGACTAATTGGCACAATCATTCATGCATAATTTGCAAGTGTATCTATGTCTGAAAGTAGATAGGAAATTGGGTATCCGTGCTTGCATGCTCAAAAAATATTGTGACCATTTGGAGCTAAAGACATAGAAAGCATATGTTTACTTTATAGTTTTATAACCAGGCAGAATTTTGCTCAAAGCATGTGCCATATAGGATTAACAGAATGATCAGTTTGTTAGAACAATTCTCCAGTCTTACACAGTGAGAATCAGAAGGTTTGTGAAGTAAATAACGCTGCATAAAGAAGAAATTTATCTACCATGGCCCTTTTGGTTCTAGTTATTTGGAAAAATCATGTTGTTGCTACACCATGGTATATTTCATACTTCATATTTCTTAGTCAAACACTGAATAACAAGTAACACTATGAATGACCTTTCTTCAGGGGAATAATTAGCTCAGAACCTTGGTCCTGAGTCCTGACTATTGGATCAAGCAAGGCAGTAATATGACAGCAATCATAAATCTTTATAGTGTATTAAAATAAGCGTGGCAAGTGAAACATAATAAGCAAACATATACCAATGGCTTCTTAAACTCAAGAAATCCCTATAATAAAAAAGGACTTAACTTTTTTTTTCTCAATAAAAAGGACTCAACCTCACCATATATTTTCAGTGACTCAATCTAACCATGCTCAAATCCTTATCCAATTCAAAAGGACTACAACCACTTAAAGTCAACTCACCCAACCCCATTAAAAATTAGGTATCCAAATTAAGAAAGTTTCACTCTTTATAGTGAATAATTTAGTTTAGGAAGAATAGTAAGATACTCAACAATTTATAAAAAAAATCAACTGATTACACTTATACAAATCTATGATTTGTTATCTATGTGCTTGTAACATCATCCAATTAATTTTCTCATCAAGTCAAATCTCCAGTTTTTTTGTGTGTAAACTAAGGTATTTTCCAACTGGTAGTCAAGAGACTGATTTCTTTAACTTTTATCAACATGCTTAATAGATCCATATATCTGTCAATTGTGCCAATTGTGTCAGGGTGGTTCCAAATCAAATATCCAAGAAACTAATAACCCAATTAAGTGTATGTTTGATTTTCAGTTAAGTATAATTGATTTTAATAAACTTATAGAATCTATGACAAAGAATTAACGAGCACATTTGACATAAGTGATAGAGTATGTTTGGTTTAGCGTCAAAACATGATAAACTACCTAGTTGCGTTGGATAATCCAAAATTGAGTTTGTACAGTTTCAACGTCAAACCAAACACACATCCACACGGAATTGATTATCATTGTTCCCAACTTAACCAAATAGCCACTAAGAGCATGTTTGGTTTAGCGTTGAAACATGATAAACTCACGTTTTCAACATAGGAAACAGTTGTGATGAAGAATCCAAATTTGAGTTTGAAAGTTTTCAAGGCTACTATGGCTCTGAGTTGTTTTGCTTTATTTACCTATTGGAACTGGTGACAGCAAATTCAGTCCAACCTCGTTCCTCCCCTTCCCACTTGAGAATCCGACCATCGGCGACGCCGGTGTACGGCCCTTCACCGTGACTGTCGAAAACAAGACTCTCGGGCCCAACGGCTCCAGAGACATGGAGTATCGTTGCAGAGTGGAGTTGGTCCTTGGATCCAGAAATAGGAGGCGGCGCAAAAAGGCGTTGTTTGTTAAAGAAGGCGAAGGTGATGGCGAAGAGTGCAAGAACAGTTGCAACAGCAATGACCCTTGAGTTCATAGCTGAAAGTGTTTTTCAAATTGCAAAACTGTGGAAGTAAAAGTCAAGTTATTATAAAAGTAAATGAAGCAGAGTCTGTGTGTTGTGCTTCTTCTTCTTGACTGACCAATCAAGTCACTTTTCTTTGGTTTTTTCTTCCAAAGCCAACTAAGAATGGCAGACTATTAGGTCCAAACTAAATAAGCAAAGCAAGTACAGAACTTATCTATAGAAGTTTGTAGGTATAGATAGTGGCTGAATATTTGCCCCAGTATATTTATTATATTTTATAGTTAAAATTTTAAATAATTTTTTAATTGAGTTGAAAATTACGTTTTTAATCATTTTTTTTATTTTTACTAATATTTTTCAGTTAATTTCAGTGTTAAAATCACTTTCTTTATTTTTTTGTGTTAAAAAGGATAAATTAAAAATATTTTCTTTTAATTAAAATACAAAAAATAAATTCAAATTTAAATTAGTATTTAACTACCAGTGTAATGGATAAGGTAGCATTTTTTTTATTTTATTGATATTTTAAGATAACTTTAAAAATATCAAATAAAAAAGATAATATATTTTAAAATTAAAAAAAAATACCCAAAAATAGAGAATGACATTATAAGAGATCGCTTGGTGGTGTGGTCAAAGCAAATGGAACTGCTTTGGTCTAATAGTTCGAGATTATCAGGGGAATTTTATGGTAGCAGCTACAAAATACATTCCAAGTAGATTGGACTCTTTAATTACAGAAGCTATGGCATTAGAGTGGGCTATAGGGGTAAGTTGTTGAGTGGAACTTAATTAGAGCAACTCATAATCAACACATATTGTCTTCAAGTTGTTAAAGCATTGGCCCAACCTTTTTTTACCCATAATTTAGAATATCATGGTTGATAGTTTACATTTCATTTCTCAGTTTTCATTTGTTATTGATTTGATTTGATTATCGCTCAACAAATTTAGTAGCTTATTCATTAGCAGCGGTAGCAAATAATTTTTTGGATTAGGTTTGGTGGACTGAACCCTCATCATGCATTCTATTAGTTGTGGCTTCAGATGCTTCTAATTTATGACAACTCATATCAGTTTTTTTTTTAAAAAAAAGAGGGTCATGATAAGATATCTGTCATATTTATATTTAATTTAGTGTTTGTTGAATCAATAGGATATGATTAACTTATTATGTTTGTTTTTCTATCATATTTAAGGTTTAGGATAATTTTTTTCTTAAGAGAGAGTCGAGTTATAGATGAGTAGAATATGATATCTTTTCTCTTCCTTTTAAAAAGTTACACATAATTTTAATAGAATGACAATTTTGTCATTATTTAAATATAATTTATATTATATCCTATCACTATCTTAACTACCTCAATTATGAGTTGAGACAATCATATCTAATGAGTTATTTATTGTGTATCAAATATTCGATAGGATAAAATTTTAGGAGACTTATATCGTATCCTATTTTTATCTAATTCTTGTATCCTATGAATCTTTATCCTATTTTAACCATCAAATGGACCATAAATTATTAATATTTTCTTAATTAATATGTTCTAAAAAAATAAAATAAAAATCTAAAAGATAAGGAAATGTTTAAGTTACATGGATATTGTAACCAAAAAAAAGTTACATGGATATAATTGAAGAAGAAATATATTCACACTTTGTAGTGATAAGAATTTTTCTTATTTTTTATTTTTTTAAAATAAAATTAAAAGTTATAGACATGAGAGCTTCATCGATGTGAAAATCAACATGAGAACTCTATTGATTTAAGTGTGATTTACATTTAAGAATATGTATTTAAACTAATATTTTAACCACTCATGTAGATAATATTATTATTTCGCTGATACTTCTAAAATAACTAATAAAAATCAAACATAAAAGATTATATATTTTAAAATTTAAATAACAACACCAAAAGATAAGGAGATTATCATATGAAAATTATTAATGTGTTTTTTTAATAAATATGTTTTAAAATAAAAGAAGCATAGGTTAAGAAATTATTTTCAAATTATATGGATAACAATAAATAGAAAGAGAAAATCAAACTTATTATAATAAAAAATGTTTTAAATTTTATAAATTTTTAAAATAAAATAAAAATACTATGTGGATTAATTAAAAAAAAATCCTCACTCCACTAATCTGAAAGTAAATATGAGCTCCATTAGCACTTAAATTTACTGTAACATGTAGGAGTAGATATAGTATAACGATTTTTCTAATGTGTAATGTTGCACGGGATAATAAATAAAAAGTGGAAAAATTTTATTGGAATTACAACTATCACAACATTCAATGCATTGGTAATATGAAATGTTACATTTTTCAATAAATTTTTTTCACTTTTAATTTATTATCATATACAACATTTCACATGTTAAAATAATATTTTTTGGTTTAATCACAGGTATCCTCCATTGGAGGCAATCCTGTTCGAGCCGGAAACATCCACGTCATGGTGGGATTAGCTCTCCCCACGGAGATTTTTTACATATTAGAATAATACAATAGTATACCGTAGTAAACATTAAATGTGAATATAAATATTAACTAGTATGCGCAAAGTGGAGACCCTACTCATCATCCCAACACCTACCCCAATGTGATTCTTGTTGTGGTGGTGATTGGTGGTAATTCAACATCCAACATGTGTATTATTTTGGTCAACTCAGTTGTCACATGTTGACCGGACGACTAGGCCAAAGTCCAACGTTAAATGAGGATTGCTATTCGCACTACTTATTTTTAACCACACCACTCCTTTCTTTAAATATATTACTAAAATAAATCTATTTTTTATTAGAGAAAAATTGTATTCCAAAAATGGAGAATAAAAAAATTCTGAATTTAAAGATAATTTTTTTTTCTAACTCTAAACTCAGTCCCTAAACTGTAATAGAAAAACAATTTAGAGACGGAAAAATTCAGAATTTTTCTATTTTAGGATTTTAATTACCAGTAAAGTTTTATTCTAAAAATTCAATTTCTATTAATATAAATTTTAATAAAAAAGATGATGTGATTAGCAAAAATTGGTAGTACAAATAGCTATATATTCCCATGTTAAATTTATTACGCCAGTCATTAAAGAAAATGTAAAGGCCGAACATCAAGACCATTGGAATGGAAATTTCCTTTTAGGCTATGAGGGGCTTAGGCCCAAATATAAGTCATGCGCACTACTTTTCATTTTAGGTTCTAGTCTAGTCCAAATGAAGATTTATAGGAACTTACTTTTCCCACCCCCATTTTTGCTATTCCCACCCACCATAATTTTTTCTTCCAGGGATATCCCTCCCCTTCCCAAAGACCCAAACCCCCTGTTCCCCTTCCCCTTGCGGCCTTCCCCCTTCCCGTACCCCCTCCCCTTTACCCCTTCCTATTCCCCGTCCTCTTCCCCCTTACCACTTTTTTTTAATATATAAACCACTAGCAATGAAGAAATCGAACGACGCAATATTATTTACTTCATATTTCATAAGAGCATGTTAGTCATCGCTATTAAAGAAACATAAAATGAATATACTGTGTTAAGTACTCAAGTTATGGCTTTGCCATGAACTAGTTGGCTGGTCAATTTATATAAATCATAATTGCTATTACTTGAGAAAATATACGGATAAGATTGTCCAATAATAGTTCTCTGACAATCTTGTCCGTAAGTCTTTTCTTTAAAAAAAAAGACTTCCGGACAACTATGTCCGTAAGTTACTTTTTTACGAATTGTCTAAGAATGATTCCTGGATAATTGTGTCCGTAAGTTATTTTTTAAAATTATTTACGGACACAATTGTTCAGGAATGGATAAAATGATTTACGGACTTCCCGGACAACTGTGTCTGTAAGTCATTTTTTTACAGATTATCTGGGAATTGTTGCACACTTGTGTTCGTAAGCCTTTTTCTTAAATGCTTACAGACATCGTTATCCGGGATTAGTTCCCGAATAACGTTGTCCCTAAATCAATTAATTTAAGGGCAGTTTGAGATTTTGTAATTTTTTCAAAAAATAAAGGGGGTGGGAAAAGCAAAAACTCTGGTAAGAAAAGCATGGCCAGATTTATACGGCGTGAGGGACGTGAATAGTGATTGGTTGTATTTCACTAGTCACTAGTTGTACCTTTGATTTCATAGTTATTTAATTTGATCAAATGTATTAGATTTTCAAAATTAGCTCTCTTTGATTTATCTTCAATTGTCAAACCATTTAAGTTTACTAGGATACTGAAAATTACATAATTCTTCCTTATTTTTCTAAAAAAATTTTTAAACAAATGAAAAATAACCCTCTTTCTCCTCTTCAATTGAAATAATAAGAGATTGATTTGATTATGGATCTCATAACAGTACACGTGTAAGATAATTTAAAAAAAGCAATCGTGTCCAACCAAGCTGCTCGAGCAGCCACCTCCCAGGGCCATCTTCGTCCTCGCTGTCTTGCCTCTTCTCCGCACGGCCAGCCAACATTCATCATTCAGCTCCTCTGCACATGCGCGCACCTGTAGCTTAGCCATCTCACCTTCGCACAACACCCAATCGCATTCTGCCATCAAGTCATCACCTACTGTTCCGTTAGGATACCTAGGATCCCAGGGCCGACCTCAACCTAAAAAATCTAGGGCATTCTCTTAGCAAGCTTTGGGCCATTTAGGTGAAGCTCATTAGATATAACCTATAAATAGGAGACCTACTGATCGGGCATCTGATATTTTCTCAATTCTCACTTTGACAGTTAGGTTCAACGTCGCTTAGGCCTTGAGCTCGGCTCTCCCGGGACTTTTAAGAACACCTACCAAGCACACAACAACTGCTCAAACCACCAAATCAGCAAGACAACCCACCAAGTTTCCAGCAAGACAACCACCTCATCTAACCCTAGACCAGTAGCCTCATCAGTTGGGCCACCGTCACTGGAATCGTGACTGCACATCGCATCCTTATATCATTACGTCTTGCCACCTCCGTCCAGAGCCATAACCGCTGCCGGAGTCGCTACTGGACCTTTCCTTGCTCGTAGTGCAACCCCCACCCCACCCCTCCCACGACATCAGATTTGATGTAACAAAGAGGATTCACTGTGATTGAAGCAGATCGAACTCACCTATGCAGCTATGTGTTGTGCGTCGCCGCGAACTCATCCCACCATCGCGTTGGAAGATTGGTCAAGCCATGGTATTGCTACTCGAACCAATGTTAGTAGCTCCGCCGCCCACGTCGTCTCGAGCAAGCTCTCCTCGCGCCTCCACCACGCACCGCCTAGACACGTCGTGACCACCGCAATCCAACTCCAGCACAACTGTGTGACCATTCTACATAGACCTAGGCCCTGCCCACTGTTGCACGTGTGACATTACAGAGAGTCATTTTCAACTTATATTTTACAATTTTAATCAGTTATTATGAATATTAATACTTAATAATGGATTTTTTTGTCAGAATGGGTTTTGTTATTTTACAGAAATTAGACCAACTGAGTTTAATATCAGTAGAAGCCCAAGCCCAACAATTCTTTTTTCATTGAATCTGGAAATCAAATTAGGCTAACATGGTTTATTATTGAGGAAGCTCGGTGATTTACTTTTACTTTTATTTTTTTATTCCATTATTTAATTAGCTGGACTGTGATATTGTGTGAATTGGATTTGAGTTCTTATTTTTCTTATCATTAGGTTGTAGTATCAAAAAGTTTGGTGATGTTAAGCCGAGGCCTGAAGTGTTTTTTTCCTTATGGTATTGTATTCGAAGTCTATTTTATCGGTGTATCCTTCTATTTTTTTGGGCCTATGATGATCATTAAGTTAAGGCTAAATTTTATTTTATCATGTGTTTTATAACAATGTGTGAATTTTAAATTTATTACATTAAAATTTAAAATATATAAATATATATAATCATTGTGAATTGTCACTTTATTGTATTTACTTAATTAAATTTCATCCAGGGAAAAATAAAAAATAATATCTTATTTGTGTTATTGTAAATAATTATCAAATTTGGTTATATTATTGGTTATCTGTAGTGGTCATGTTAATTTCAATTTATCATTTGGGATGTTTGTTTAATTTAAATATTATATCATTTTTATGAATGTATGCCATGCGCGAATATTATTTGATGAATATGTAACCTATGGGGCCCCGTGAAATTTATCTAGCCTATAAATATTTGTTTGATTCAACTCTGATGTTATAAATATTGTGTTGTCTCTCGTTCAAATAATAATTTCACGCAACGATCTTTAATGATTGACGTGTCGCTTACGAGGCCTCCATTTATTAAAAGTATTGTAAGGTTAAATGCATTGCTCAGTCTACTTTCTTTTACCCTACGCATTGTAAATTCTACTTTCTAGGAAATAAAATCAATTGTCAACTCAAATAAATGATTAGTTTATTTCTTGTAAATATTCTATGTAAGATTTATTGTAAATAATCTTTTGATTGACCCTGGTAAATAATTTGGCATTTTAACTTTTCTTTTTAAAATAATTAATGTTTGGAGTAAATGAATATTTGAAACTCGTTAACAATTTGCACAATTAAAATTGAGGTAACTATTTTTTATAAGTGGATGTATCGGGGGTGCAGTGGGATTAAGTTTCCACCCTTCCCTGAGCATAATTGTCTTCGAATTCAGTTTGATTTACGCAGACCATATCTCTCAGGTTTTATCTAATTTTTTCTTAATAAATTAGTGGTGACTCCCTGTTCTCTGTTTTTAAAACAAAAAGGAAATAATTTCTTTCATGTTCCCTATTCTCTGTTCTCTGTCCAATAGGCTACACACTGGTGCCAACTTTGTTCAACTTCACCATAAAAATTGTATATTATGTGGCACTTGTGGCAACTCCTTACGTACTTTGCTTTTGCCCACGGTCTCGAAAACATGGAGAAAATATGAGATTTGCCTGCGGGAACTTAGGGGCATAGCGGTCATGAAGGTGACGAGGTCCTAACTTAGGGTTTCTAAGAGAAAAATTATATGCAGATGGAGTGAAGGCTAAATTCCATTTCGCCTCATATTTGGTTGGAAAACTCATCGAAAAACTGGTTTTTTAACTTTGCTCCACACTATAGAGAGTAGAGCAATGGGACGGAGGGGAGAGATGAGAGACACATAACTTACAAAATAAGATGTTATACGCCAGGGACCTGTGTGCAAATTTAGCAATCGACTCATCATTACCGTCAAATATTTTAATAGTAAATTCGACAGTAATAATACCCTATGTACCACACATGTTTTGGTTACCCATTGTACATCATCACTTGCCAAGTTTGTAACATATTCTCATCAACTTTTGGGTTCACGTGCCTTCTTTAGCTTGACACTTATTTTAGGGATTTGTGCAGTAAATTAGGATCCATATATATGCAATGTGCAATTAATTTGTTTGTTAATTAAGTCCAAATTAGTAAATAACTAATTAAGATTGATATGAAGCAATCCTAAAAAAGGTAAAGCCACTACATAACATAGCCTACGGTCAAAACAAATAAACCTTGTCCTTAAGTAGACCTGGCGGGGCAATGTGGGTGTTTGGGGTGTCCCTCTAGAATGCCATAGGGATGCAGTGTCAGTCCTATACCAGTCTTTTTTTTTAATTGTCTTTTGAGTTATTGTAGGAAAGCACAGGGAAACCCTAGAAGGGGGTTGAATAATGTTTCTATAAAACTTTAGAGTTTTTAGGAAACCTTTTCTGAAAACTGTGTTTTTTGAAAGATTTCAGATAACTTAGGTGTTATCTGAAGTTTTGATAGCTGTCTGAAGTGGTTTCAGACAACTTAAAAAGGTTTTCAAAAAGTTGTTTTACAGTTCAAATTTTATAGTAACAAATTCAAATCCCTTCTTGTTAACTTAAAAACTTAATTGAAAGAGTTAAGGGATGAGAGAATTTAGCCAAGTATTTATCCTGGTTCACTCACTACCATTGTGAGCTACGTCCAGTCCCAGTGCCAAACCTTGCAGCTGGATTTTCCACTAATCTCAAAAGATTACAAGTATTGTTTTCTGACAAACCTCTTCAAGCTCTACTACAACCAAGTATTGTTTCCCAACAAGTCTCTTTAGGCTCAACAACCGAATATTGATTAACAACCAAGCCTCTCCAGGATGAACACCCAAGTGTTTAAGAATAAAGGAATGTTTAAGCTAGGGAACTACAAACAGTTCAGAGTTTAAACTGAGAAATGTACAAAGAACTGAGTATAACTCAGGATATGGAAGTTTTGTACAAGAATGAAATTTATCAGAGTGTTTTACAGCATAAAACTTTGGCAGCGTATAGGCTCTTTTGTTCTTGATAGTTCTCTATCTTGCATTAGTCTTCATGAAGCTATTTATAGCAGCAGGTGAGAGGTCCATTGATACAACCGTTTAGAAATAGCATTAGATGTCGTTAATCCCGTTATGAGACATATCCTGATAGCTTCTGACACAGTACATGGTATTTGTACTACGCTGACTCTGTTCTGACACACTGTAAAAACTGTGTAGCAGGACATTCCTTTCTTGTGCATGTAATTCAAACATTCTGAAAAGTCTTTGTTCTGCATGCCTTAAATAGTAAGTTGAAGGCGTGTTGCAGAAGGCGTTGAATAAGACTTGAGTCTTCATCAGAAATCTTCAGAGGGCTTCACTCTTCAGATGGCTTCTGACTTCCGACGCCTTGCCATGTCAGATGGCTTCAGACAACTTCCAACTTCAGGAGGTTCCTGGCTTCAGACAGCTTGACACTTCAGAAGGCTTTACTTCTTCAGACAGTAGGCCACTTCTGATGGCTTCACTTCTTCAGACAGCTTACCATGTCAGAATGCTTCATGACTTAAGAAGGTCAACTTGTTGAAATCAGAATACACATTAAAAGCATAGGCATGTTTGCATAAATGTCACTTAACCAAATTTGTTAGTCATTAAAACTTGGAAAGTGAGACTCAACTATTATTAATTTCTTAATAATCTTTTTGAGACTCAACAGTTGTATATGTAACGTCCTAGTTTCTGAATTCAAGAATAATTGTCGTTGGAAGCACAATTCCCAAAATTATGAAATTATTTCGCGTCATTATCAATACCTTCTTATACACATGACAAGCTTACTTAGGTAATCCAACGTTATTTAAGCCATAAACATATACATGAACTGAATCAGCATAAATTGCATTCAAAGCTCAAATAACAATATACTGTTTACATCATTATCATCATCATAGTTGGGATACTAGTATACCACCATACATGCGCTCTCAACAAAATAGAAGGGCCCGGGGGCTACACATGTACAACTATATCCCACAAAAGAATACAAGTCAATATACCAAATATCTCAAATATAGTGTACTAAATACACCCAGAATAATATCCAACTCCAAAGCTCCAGCTCCCTCACTGACCAGCCTAAGGGGACCCTATGCATCTAAACGATAGCCACAAAACATGTGGTGAGACTAATATCTCAGTGAGCATAATAATGCATACATGCAGTGTAGGGAAGCAAGCATATGATATGCATCAGAGAAATTCACAATTAAACATGACATGATATGCATAACCTGCATTGCTCGGCAGACAGGATCTTATCTCTTTCAGTGGGGCTAGACCTGAGCTCAGACTACAAGGAACGTCTTCCTTATGGACTAATCCCTGCTATTAATCGGGGGTCGAAACCTATGTTTTAACTGGGGACCGAAGTCCATTAATATTAGGGACCGAGGTCTAATCTTGCTTTAAGTGTTAACTGGGGGCCGAGACACAAATTTATGTTTATCAACTGGGATTCGAAGCTCAAAATGCATTTTCTTATTAACTAGGGGCCAAATCCCAAGTGCATTACTCAATCATAACATAGATATAGCATGACCCATGGGGCAAATATGCTATTACATGACCATTGGCAAAATCCTAGGTAGAATAACCCTAAATCATCCCTTAACATTATCCGACCATACAAATAGGAACACACATGCCAATACAATCACAAGTCAAAGAAGAGGGAAAGTAGAGAATAGGGTTCATAGGGGAGTTCTCATACAAAATGAGGGTGAAGTGTGTGAGCTATACTCACCTAAGGTAAGCCCAAGTGAAGGGGAAAGGTTGTGGGGATGTGGATGAGCAAGCCTCCTCCTCCTCCTCCTTCTTGACCCAAAGGCACACACACTCTCTGTAGGAATTTCTTTTTCTAAAAAGGAGCAAAAACATAAGTGAACTAAGCCCTAATAAATTCTGCATCAAAAACCCAATCTCGAATTCTCGCTCAAGCGAGGATTTCTTGCTTGAACGAGAATACTAAATGCCTTCGATTTTCGCGTCTAGAGAGCATCCTCCTAATTTTGGGGTAATTTCACTCAAGCGAAATTACTTTAGAGAGCATCCCTGGTGCTGCCCAATTCTCACTTGAGCGAGGCTGGTCTCGCTTAAGCGAAAAAACCAGAAATGAGATTTCACATTTTTACTGAAAGCAAAGGTATTCTCGCTTCAGCGAAAATGCTCCAGAACGGAAATTCCATATTTCCATTCCTAACCATTTTCACCAACTTTTAACCTTTTTACCTAGTTCCTTTTTACAAAAATTCCTTTCTAACATTATTTGAATTATGAGATCACTTTCTAAAATTTGGGATGTTACTATTCTACCCCCTTAAATTAAATTTGTCCTAAAAAACTTAAATTACCTCAAGAAAACAACTCTGGATACTGAGAGCGGATGTCATCCTCCTTCTCCCAAGTCGCCTCCTTAGGCATCTGACCCTCCCAAAACACCTTCACCAACGGGATTGCCTTGTTCCTCAGGGTTTTGACACTCCAGTCGATAATTCGTGCAGGCCTTGTGGGAACTATGAGGTCTTCCCTTAATTGTACCAATTCAGAGTTTATGATGTGTGAAGGGTCATGAACATATTTTCTAAGTTGGGAGACATGGAAAAAATCATAAACTCAGGACAAATAGGATGGGGGGATATCCTGTAGGCCAAAGGACCAATCCTCTGTTGGATTTGGAATGAGCATATGGATCTGGGGTTGAGCTTTCTAACCTTGAGGGCTCTTCCAATACCTGTGATGGAAGTTACCTTTAGGAACACTTGATCTCCTTCCTCAAACTCTGGGTCCTCCCTCCTCTTATCAGCATAGCTCTCCTGTTGACTTTGGGCGGTAACAAGCTTCTCCCTAATGATCCTGATCTTATCTATTGTTTCCTGCACCAACTCCGAACTTAAAAGGTTCCTTTAATCCACCTCATACCAACATAGTGAGGACCTATATTTCCTACCATATAGAACCTCATAAGGTGCCTGATGGGTTTCTGGCAAGCGAACCAAAAATCCAGTAGTATAATAGTAAGAAAAGTATCGTATCCACAGAAAACGGTCAATTCACGTAAACTCGTGATCTAATTATCAGGGAAACAACGGGTTTTGAGAATATTGTTGTGCGAAAAACGTAAATAACAGATTAATAATCAATTGAATTAGAAATGAAGAGTTAGAGACACTTTACTTGGATTAGGATTGGACTTCATATCATCACACCCTTCGTGCATGTAAAAACTATCTATTATTTTAGGTTTACTCTATAATACTATAGACAAACTATATTGCTAAGACCCCGAGTTACCAGCGGCCTCACACACTCAAAGGTAATCCATGCGGGCTCTCCCAGGCGACAGACTTACCCTCGGCTTATTTTGCTTTCTTTTATTCTGTTTGTAAAAGAACTAGTTGATAAACGAGGCCTAAAGCTACATACGTACCTTCATTAGAGTACTATCACTACCCATCACTCCTTAAATACATCCTTGCGTCGAATCCTGGATTGACAATCAACTAACCTTTGTTATCGGTAATTTAATAACCATGCCTATCCTGTAGACGCCCTTCATTAGAGTACTCACACTACCCATCAATCACTAGCAACACCCATGTTTCGGTTCACTGGCTACTGAGTCATCTTATTCACTCAGAGAATGGGTTTCTTCAGAATCCGCTCCCCCATCCTCAATCCTAGTTGAAACTAGCCTATAACTCCGGCGCAAGCGCGGAAGTTAGGAATTAAGTACAGAATAAGATTACCAATATTATAGACAGAGAGCTCAGGAAATAATAATATATAGTTTACATACACTTGGGGATAGAATCAATTACATCCAATCCTAATGGAGAGTTAACTACACAAGGTAGCCATACAAACCACCGAAGATGTTGTCACCATCTTCAATCCTTGTGAAGCGATCCTCCTCTGCTACTCTAAAATTAGCTCTGGTGTATTATCACTGAAATATGACTGAATTACAATAATCGTGCACACTTTGATCTGGTGCAATGAGGTCCTATTTATAGGCTAAGGAAAGACAAAGAAGATTGGGGAGAAATCTATCTAAAAATGGCAACTTGGAAAGTAATCACGCGTTCTGTGTTTCACCTGCGCTACAGCGCAGATTGCAGATCAGAAGTCAGAATGGTTGCGCTTCACCTGCGCTGCAGCGTAGGGTGAAGCGCGCGACACGAGTTGCACAGCTTCAATCTTTCTCTTTTTAACTTGATTTCTCCCCGAGACTGGTTTTAGTTGATTGTCTTTCCTTGTTTCCCTTTTCCTTGCTGAGATCTTGCATTTATTGAGCATCTGGGATTTAATTAGGAAGGTTGTCTGCAGAATCCTTGTTTAATTGGCAGTGATATCTCCATTAATTGCTCTCAAATAATCTTCAAATCTTCATTATTGCTCACAAATAATCTTCCAATCTTCATTAATTGCCTTCAAATAAACTTCAAATCTTGCAGATATCTCCCTTATTTAATGCTATCTTTCCTTCATATCAAATATTTGCAATATTCTGCAAAAATCAGCAATATTTCTATCAAAATAGCATCAAATTCAAATCTAAGATTAATAAATATAATTTATCTAATATTTAATAAAAAGGGATTAAACTGGGGCAAAAATACCATTTTATCATTGATAAGTGAACTAAAAAGTGCTCTTATTTATCATATAATTTTCACTTATCAAAATACCCCCCAACTTAACTTCTTGCTTGTCCTCAAGCAAGAGACCTCTTTGCAATCAACAAATCAATTCTATCCCTTGTGTAATTCAAATAATTCAAAATCAAATTCAAGGAACTTTTCATCATCTCCTTGTTAAGCAGAAGTCACTTTCCAAACATAAGAAAGTTTCAGGATTAAGGGATGTTACCAATCCTCAATCAGAATAGAACACAAACATCAGTCAAACTTCTCAAAAATAGCAATTAAAGCAATAAGTGATAAACCAAGGAAATCTCTCATTCTCACGGGTAAGTGTTTCCCTCAATCTTTTTCACCACCGCTGAATAACTAGAATTGATAGTCGTTTCCAACATCTGAACCTGCAAGTAGTTAACATGGATCAAAAGGTCTTTTCTTTGGTTGTAATGAGGCTGGGCTATCAAGAAATTATGGTTTTTCTGGATATGCAATGAACACTTTGAATAGAGAGCATCTTGTGATTGTGCTTGGGACTTCTCTCCATCTACCATGTCATTCTTGAATTGTCACCTTTTTTCAGCCGGCCTCTTTGTTTGAAGAAGTACTCCCCCCAACTTATTCAATTTCCACACCTTTGTGCAATTTTTTTTTTTACCAATAACATAAAGAATTTATTCATGAGGGAGTACTCTTCTTTGTGATTTCTTTTGCCTGCTCTTTAAATCTCCCTGACCTTTTAATTCACCAACCTCTTGTCCCATTTTGTTGTTGTGCACCTTGCTCTCTATCCCAAGTGTTAAGGGACATGATATAATCATTGAATATGGCTAGGGTGCATCAAAAGAAATATTAAAGGCTCAAATGGGCAATCAATAAATGGAAACATTTAATCAAGGTTGGGTATTTGGCACTGAGCAAAATATTATAATCACAAAACATGCCTTTGTCACTTCCATATCTTCCACTAGCAAGAGAAAATTCAGAAACTCAAACAATAACAGTTGACAAGCAGCGGTGAAAAGCTCTCAATTTCAGTGTTTGGGCTCACAGCTCACCAGTTATTGGCTAAAGTTCCTTGATAAAACACTTACTGGTTTTAATTAACTATCCTGATAGGTTCTCCTGAGAAGTATCCTAAACTTAACTGATTATGGAATTAATCAAAAAACCCTATTATCTTTCCTAGTCTGGTTAGTTAAACTACCTAATTACAGAGATTTTTGAAAAAGTTGCCTTAAATCCTAATTTCCTAAGGTCCTAAAATGTCCTAAAAATTTAAAGATTTAGCAGAAAAACAGAAAATAACAGAATAAGTACTGCATAATATAGATAATGTATCAGTGGCAATAATATACAGTACATATGAAAAGGAAAGTAAGAAAAATAGTAAGAAAAAGAAGGAAAAGCACCAAATAGGAAAGAAAAAATCAATCATCCTGGTCCATGTGAGCAGCTCCATTCTCAGCTCCGGCATCAGCTGCTCCATCCCCCCTGGGAAAATAAGCCTATCCCCAGGCCACTGTAAATAATCATGGAACTGCGCAGGGGTCATGGGGTCCACACGAGCCTGATAATGTCTACTCTAAAAATGAACAACTGCTCGGTGAATAGTGGACATCTGAGCCATCAAATGAGTGTGCTGGGCCTCAAGACGTTGGGCCCAGACAGGAGCGTCCATGTCTGCTGGTGGTGGTGGTGGTGCCTGCTGCTGCTGCTTCTCAACCTGTAACTCCTCAGCCGGGATACAGTTGGCTTCAATGTATGCTCTGGTCATGGGAAGTGCAATGTGAACCCTAGGGTGTACATCCACACCCCTAGATCTGCAGAGTGCTGTGATAAGAAAGGGGAATCCAAACCTGGTCTTAGAGTTAGGGGTCCTACGCCCCACAGCAGATGCAAAGTCTGATATCTTCTGGGTGATGACTCGTGAGACATCGATAACGGTGTCGGTGAGGATGGTGTAGATGAGGTGGGCCATGGGCATAACTACATCAGAAACATGCCCGGTAGGATGAATGTTGGCCAGTATCAGCACTGTCCACATCTGAGCTATGCTCCTCATATCTTTCCTGTAGATCCTAGCAGCCTCCTGATATGCATTCCTTTCAAAGGAACGCCCTGGTAAACAAAGCAGCTGAGCAGTCTCGAGATCATGGGGATCATTGCCATGAAGTCCCACAGCCCGCATCCTCTCGTGGTATTGGCACTCCACGAGGTCTCTGTCCTCCTCTATGGGATATCCTAGAAGTGCATTGATTGCATCGCAATCAAATCTGATAATCTGTCCTCGAACATAGGACTCCCTTCTGCAGTTAACGTCGTGTTCCCCGATGGCGTTGGCATAGAATTCTCTAACGATGTCTGGATCAAAATAGTTGTCAGGGCGACTGAGGCAGTCTCATCGCCTCCTGTGAATCTCAGAAGAGAACTCCTCATATTCCCCCTCCTGAAGGATGACTGGTCGCTCCAGGATGAACTTGCAATCAGCAATGTCGGTGTATGCTTCAAAGGACTTGAGGTCCTTTAAGCGATGAGGGTCGAACTCAGGTTCCCTTTGGGGGGCCTTCCTCTTGGCACCCCCTGTGCCCCTCCTAGAGGTACTAGCACCACTGACATTCTTCGTGCGAACCATCTGCAAAGCAAAAGCAGCTCAAAATTATTTATGCATCATAATATTTAATTGCTCATAATTATGAAATAAATGGCCAATTAATTTCAATAATTAGAGCAATTAATTAACCAAACAATTGTGCATAAAAAATTTGATTTTAAATATTACCAAATAAATGCCAATTAATTAATAAAGACATGCTAAAGTGATCAGTTAAAGCAAGTCCTAACAATTCTAAACAGGCAAAGTGAGAACCAAACTCATGCTAAAAAATCATGTCATCAGTAACATGCAATATTGCACAATCATTTATGTATGGGCATGCAAAAATATCAAAGCAATTAATTAAGCATACATGCACCAACAAAATAATTTGCAGAAACTATTGAGCACTCAGAAACTACCACCTAAACAAACAGGAATTACTCACAAAGAATCCTAACATGCAATTTAGTTTAAAGCACTATGGATAATTATTTCTTTCCTAAAGATTCCTAAAATCCTAAGTTTCATATCCTAAGGTCATGCTAAAAAAAATCAAAATTTCAATCGATTAAAAAGAAAGAAAATTATAAAAACATACCTGGTATAAGCTAAGAAATTGAAATGAAGGCTATAAGAGTGAAAAAAAGCAAAGCAAGGGTTAGGAACTCAGAGAGAATGCAAAGGAAAGGAACGAGGGGAAGTTCGAATGAACTTCCCAACTTCCCTCGTTCAAAATTCAAAATTTAAAGATCCGCTTCTTGTGCTACACCCCGCGCTACAGCGCAAAGTGGAGCGCGTACCATCTCAGAAGTTGAAGCGTTCCGCTGCTCTTCACCCTGCGCTACAGTGCAGAGTGAAGCGCAAAAGTCAGAGAGTCACTTTATTTTATTTTAATTATGCGCTTCACCTGCGCTACAGCGCAGGTTGAAGCGCAGATCTGCAGTATTTTTTTGCTTCTGCTTCTGCTATTCCTAACTGGTTCCATGCATTCCCTTAAAATTTAGATCCTTCATTTTAACAATTTCCTATTGAAATAGGTAAATCCTAAAACTAAAAATTAACAAAATGAAAATTAAATGAAAATTAAAACTTACAAAGACTGGGTTGTCTCCCAGGAAGCGCTTGTTTAATGTCTTTTAGCTCGACGCCTGGTACTCAACCCTTTTATGGTGGCCTCAAGTGGAGGATGATGTTTGACTCCATACCAGTTCTTCCTTTGAGCTCCCATCCTCCATGCCAATTTTTTACTCTCCCATCACTGTCACTGTCTTCCTCAGTATCAGATGTTGATCTCCTTCTCTTCTTAAATTTGAACTCCCATATTGACTCTGGATGCATTATCCTCATCCTAGGCTTCCACAGAAATTCGGAGCCTGGAAACTTTGTTGGATTTTTGGAAATAGCATCAGTTGTTGTAACTTGGGTGTACCTCTATGAAACGTAATACTTTCATCTCTTGAGCTCAATTCATATTTTCCTCGATCAACATCAATGATCATCTTAAACAGCTTTCATGAAGGGTCTTCCTAAAATTAGGGGGACTTCAGTATCCTCCTCTTCTGTCTCTGCAATGTAGAAATCTACAACATATGCAAATTTATCCACTTTTATTTGAATATCCTCTAATATCCCATGAAGGCAATGAGCTGATTTATTTGCAAGAAGTAACCTCACATTTGCAGGCTTGACCTTCACATTACTCAACTTGTTAAAATACGATAGCGGCATCAAATTGATGCTCGCTCCAAGATCTAATAAAGCATGAGTAGGAGGTAGATTACCAATAGAGATGGGTATAGTAAACCTACCTGAGTCAAGTGACTTACTTGTGACTAAGACCTTCTCTTCATGATGTTCCATTTGTGCTGCTTCTTCATCTTGTTGAACAACTTCCTCTTGAAGCAATTATTCTTCAAAGATGATTTCTTCTTCCTCATTAAGTTCCTCCTCCTCTGACTTGTTGCCATCAGTAGCAATCAAGTTGCATTGTTCCTTTGGATTGGTTGGGTCACAACTGAGAAGTGTTGTTGCTGCTGTGCTCTGCCATCTCAGTTGCTAACTGACCCACTTGACTCTCTAGAGTCTTGATTGATGCCTCAGTAGTTTTCTTGAATCCACTAAATCCTTGCACAAGGTCATCAATATTACCTTCCAAAGTGTTCAGTTTATCATATGTTGAGGGCTGCTGTTGGTAAGGTGGTTGTCTTGTCCTCCATTCTGACTCCAACCTGAGTTGGTTTGGTTATTTCTCCAATCTTGTGAATATTGATTGTTGTTATTGTTGGAGGTAATTCCCTTGCCTTCCCTGGTTACCTATGAAGTTGACTTGTTCTGGTTGTGTTCCTTGGCTAGCACATTGACCATTTAGATGGTCACCTCCACAGAAATCACAAATCAATGGTTGGGCTTGGATGGGTTGTGAGTGGATAGCTTTGAGTTGTTGAGGGAGTGCCTTCAATGTCTCAGTGAGTGCTTCTAATTAACGTTTAATGAGCTTGTTCTCAGCTAATAGAGCATCACTTTGATTGAGTTCCAGCATCCCTTTCTTTGGTAATTGCGGGGGCTGTCTTCCACTTTGAGCTTGTTTGATCGTTTCTGTGCAGAGTGGTTGATGATTTCTAGCGCTCGATCAACTTCTGCGGATAAGATAGTTCCACCTGCTGCCGCATCTATGAATGACCTTGAATCTGAATGAAGTCCCTTGCAGAATATGTTGAGTTGGGCTATATCCTCATAGCCATGGTTGGGACAGTTGCGCAGCATAGACTTGTATCTTTCCCAAGCTTCACAAAGTGGCTCATCAATCCCTTGTCTGAAGGTAGAAATATCTGCTTTGGCTTCTATCTGCTTCCCTGGTGGGAAGAATCTTGTCAAGAATTTCTCCTCAACCACACCCCAATTGGTTAGGCTTTGATTTTGGTGTGATTGCAGCCATTCCTAGCTTTACCTATCAAAGAGAAAGGAAACAAACGTAAAGTAAACATATTCTAAATTACCTTCCTCGAAACCCATAGTACCAATCAATTAATAAAAAATAGAGAGATGAGCATTTGGAAACCGTTCCCCGGCAACGGCGGCAAAAATACTTGATGGGTTTCTGGCAAGCGAACCAAAAATCCAGTAGTATAATAGTAAGAAAAGTATCGTATCCACAGAAAACGGTCAATTCACGTAAACTCGTGATCTATTATCAGGGAAACAATGGGTTTGAGAATATTGTTGTGCGAAAAACGTAAATAAACAGATGAATAATCAAATTGAATTAGAAAGGGAAGAAGAGTAGATGACACTTTACTTGGATTAGGATTGGGACTTCATATCATCACCCCACCTTCGTGCATGTAAAAACTATCTATTATTTTAGGTTTACTCTATAATACTATAGACAAACTATATTGCTAAGACCCCTAGTTACCAGCGCCTCACACACTCAAAGGTAATCCATGCGGCTCTCCCAGGCGACAGACTAACCCTCGGCTGATTTTGCTTTCTTTTATTCTGTTTGTAAAAGAACTAGTTGATAACGAGGCCTAAAGCTACATACGTACCTTCATTAGAGTACTATCACTACCCATCACTCCTTAAATACATCCTTGCGTCGAATCCTGGATTGGACAATCACTAACCTTTGGTATATCGGTAAATTTACATACACCATGCCTATCCTGTAGACGCCCTTCATTAGAGTACTCACACTACCCATACCCATCACTAGCAACACACCCCATGTTTTCGGTTCACTGGGCTACTGAGTCATCTTCTTATTCACTCAGAGAATGGGTTTATTCAGAATATCCGCTCCCCCATCCTCAATCCTAGTCCGAAACTAGCCTAACTCCGGCGCAAGCGCGGAAGTTAGGAATTAAGCACATAATAAAGATACCAATATTATAGACAGAGAGCTCAAGAAATAGTAATATAGAGTTTACATACACTTGGGGATAGAATCAATTACATCCATTCCTAACGGAGAGTTAACTACACAAGATAGCTATACAAACAACCGAAGATGCTGTCACCATCTTCAATCCTTGTGAAGCGCTCCTCCTCTCCTACTCTAAATTAGCTCTGGTGCATTATCACTAAAATATGACTGAATTACAATCAGTCGTGCACACTTTGATCTGGTGCAATGAGGCCCTATTTATAGGCTAAGGAAAGACAAAGAATATTGGGAGAAATCTATCTAAAAATGCAACTTGGCAAGTAATCACGCGTTCTGCGCTTCACCTGCGCTACAACGCAGGTTGCAGGGGCAGAAGTCAGAATGGCTGCGCTTTCTCCTGTGCTGCAGCGCAGGGTGAAGCGTGCGACATGAGTTGCACAGCTTCAATCTTTCTCTTTTAACTTGATTTCTCCCCGAGACTGGTTTTAGTTGATTGTCTTTCCTTGTTTCCCTTTTCCTTGCTGAGATCTTGCATTTATTTGAGCATCTTGGATTTAATTGGGAAGGTTGTCTGCAGAATCCTTGTTTAATTGGCAGTGATATCTCCATTAATTGCTCTCAAATAATCTTCAAATCTTCATTATTGCTCACAAATAATCTTCCAATCTTCATTAATTGCCTTCAAAAAAACTTCAAATCTTGCAGATATCTCCCTTATTTAATGTTATCTTTCCTTCATATCAAATCTTTGCAATATTCTGCAAAATCTGCAATATTTCTATCAAAATAGCATCAAATTCAAATCTAGATTAATAAATATAATTTATCTAATATTAATAAAAAGGGATTAAACTGGGGCAAAAATACCATTTATCCTTGATAAGTGAACTAAAAAGTGCTCTTATTTATCATATAATTTTCACTTATCAGTTCCATGCCTATACTGCTATGGAAACTATTATTGTAGAAAAACTTTATGAGGGATAGGTACCTATCCCAACTACCCTGTTCCTCTAATACACAAGCCCTAAGCATGTCCCCTAGGGTATGGATGGTCCTCTTAAAATGACTGTCAGTCTGAGGATGGTAAGCGGTGCTAAACCTCAGTTTAGTCCCGAAAGCCTAGTGTAGTGCATTCCAAACCTAGAGGTGAAACCTAGGATCTCTATTAAACTATGCTAGAGGTAATCCCATGGAGCTCAACAATGTCGTTGACATACAGGTCTGCTAATCTGCTTAGGGAATAGGTAGCCTTGATAGGTAAGAAGTGGGACGACTTCGTCAACCGATCCACAATAACCTTAATGGCGTCATATCCTGCTGGGACCCTAGGTAGTCCCATCACGGAAAGTCCATGGCTATACTCTCTTATTTCCACTATGAGATCTCTAATGATTGGAGGGTTCCTGAAGGTTTCTGGTGTTTCTATCTTGACTTTCTGACACACTAACATCTAGAAAACAACTACGCACCTCACCCTTCATACCATCCCACCTCTTCACAGTCTTGATACATCTTGGTAGTGCCCAGGATGTACCGGAGAACATTGCCCACTGCGTGCCTCATCTAAATTTGGCTGCTGCCTCAGGCTACCCCCCTTAGGGACACAGACTGCTTCTTTGAAGAGAATCATCCCGTCACCCTCTAAAGAAACTCGTTTCCCCTTCAAAGCTTGGAGGTCTATGTCTGAACCTTATGCCTCTCTAATCTAAGCGCTAATATCACCTGGTTATCTTAAGCTGTGAAGCCTCAAACTGCCCTCTTCGACCTCTACATTCAAGCAAGGTTTCTAAAACTACTCTGACGAACTCATCTCATGCACCATCATAGGATGGCACATGCAAGGACTTCCTACTAGAGGCATCGACCACTACAACTGGCCTTGCCCGGGTGGTATCTCAACTCAAAATCATAGTCTTCCAGAAACTCCATCCACCTCCTCTTATGTTGAGTTCTTTCTGATCAAAGAGGTATTTGAGACTCTTATGATCACTAAAACCTCAAACCTCTCACCATACAAGCAAGGCCTCCAGATCTTGAGGGCAAATACCACAGCCGATAACTCTAAGTCATGGGTTGGGTAGTTCTCCTCATGGGGTCTTAATTGCCTAGAGGCATATGCCACTAATATCCTCTCCTACTCAGTACACATCCTAACTCCTTACCAGAAGCATCACTATAAACCTCTAAAGTCTTGGACAAGTCCGACAATACTAGTACCGAGGTAGTGGTTAACCTCTCTCTAAGCTCCAAGAAGTTCCTCTCACACTTCTCGTCCCACACAAAGGGTTGTCCCTTTCGAGTCAACCGAGTGAGGTGCAAGACCAACTGGGAGAATCCCTTGAAGAATCTATGGTATTGGAAACTCTTAATCTCAGTTAAGGTCTAGGTCACTCCAACTCAATGATGACTTCTTCTTACTAGGGTCAACCGGCACCTCATCCCTAGAAATTCACATGACCCTAAGAAATGGACCTCGTCCATCTAAAACTCGCACTTCTCGGGTTGGCAAAAAGCTTCTCTCTCAGAATCCCTAAAAACCACCCTAAGGTATTGCTCATGCTCTTCTAAGGTCTGTGAGTAGATAAGGATGTCATCGATGAACACAACGACAAGCTTGCCAAAAAATCTGGTCCATGTAGTCCATGAACACAACTGGAGTATTGGTTAAGCCAAACAACATCACCAAGTACTCATAATGTTCGTAGCTAGTCCTAAAGGCAGTCTTAGATATATCCTCACCTTTAATCTTAATCTACTGATAATCCGACCTCAAATCTATCTTAGAGAAGACCGAAGCTCCTATAAGCTGATCTAGAAGGCCATCTATCCTAAGCAAGGGGGTACTTGTTCTTAATGGTGACTTTGTTCAGCTGCGCTATAGTCTACACACAACCTTCATACTCCCATTCTTCTTCTTTACTAGGAGCACAGGCGCTCCCTAGGGCCAGGGTGATACACTAGGCCTAATGAATTTCTTGTTGTGAGGTCCTCTAATTGGGAGTTGAGTTCACTAAGCTCTAGGGGGACAATTCTATAATGTGCCTTGGATATGGGCCTGATGCCTGGTACCAAGTCTATGGCAAACTCATTTTCTTGGTCTGGAGGTAAGGTGGTTACCTCATTAGGGAAAATATCCTGAAACTACCCTACCGTGGCTACACTGTTCAAGTTAAGACTAGTACCCTAGAGTAGAGGAAAGCATTAAAATGAAGAAACTACTACCCACCAAACATGCATTCAGAGATTTGGGTGACACTAGAAAGCAAAACAGGCGATTTCTCCCTCGAAGGAAGAGGGGGAGTTGGAAAGAGCAACCTCTTTATTAAAATAATCGATCGAGCATGACTTGATTTTGAGATGATCGGTTCATTCCAAGAATCACATCAATGCCCCTTAGTGGCAACAATCAGTCAACCTCGAAGAGTCCCTCCCTTGTATCAAGATGAGGCATTTAGAACAAACAAGGGAAGTGGGGATATGCCTCCTTGGCTGGGGTAATGACAAGGCAAAGAGGTAGAAGCAATTTCAGCTTCCCCACACAATCATATGCAACAAAAGACTGAGTTGCCCTCGAATCATACAATACAATTAATGAAGTTCCTCCTATTTCACACATACCTCACATCAGGTTATTTGCTAAAGTGTGTGTCTCGCCATTGAGTGTGAGCCTGTGAGGACTCTCCCGGTGGCTTGGGGTCTGGTGGGCTTATTCATAATCAATTAATCTTTTAATACGTCAATTGAAAAGGAGAAAGAGGGTTAATTTTCATTTGATAGAAATATTTTAATTTGTTTAAGAAATTTTAAGAAAAATAAGGAAGAATTGTGTAATTTTTCAGTATCTTAGTAAACTTAGATGATTTGACAATGGAAGATAAATCAAATAGAGCTAAATTAGAAAGTTGTCAAATATTTAAAATCAAAGAGGGCTTAATCACAATTAATTAAGGCTCTCGACCCTTTCCTAATAGTGTGTTTAGTAGAACGAACCGAGTAGTTCTTTCCATAATAAACCAGACAATATTAAAACCAATAATTCTCCTCTAACAAAAATTTAAAAGGTCCTAGCAACCTTGTTTATTGAATATTTGGTAACTCTTAATTACGAACTTAAAAAAAAAAAAAACTTGTTGCTTTTTTTCTTGCCAAATCTTTCATACTCGAACGTATGATATCAAATTTAGAGATAGTGACTCCTTTAAATAAGAGAGTGCATTTTTAAAACCATTGATCAAATATTAACAGTTAAGCTTTCGCATATCAACACAGAGGCCTTCTCGTTGTATATTCAACGGTGATATAAAAGAGGTATTAGGGGGTGGAGTTTGGCAAAACTAGTTGATAAATAGTTGGTAGCGGAATAAGTTAGCCTATTGAATTGAAAGTGTTTTGGTAGAACTAGGCTGAATAAACTAGTTGATAAATGTAAAATGACATAAAAGGACTAAACTACATAATTTTTATTTGTATTTTGTAAAAAAAATATTATTATGTAATTATAATTTATATTTTTTAAAAAATAATTAAATTCTTATTAAACCTTTTAGTGATTAAAATATTTAATTATAAATTTAAAATAAATAATGAATTTGAATAAAATAAATAGTAAATATAAAAATAATTTCTTAAAATAATGAAAAAAATAAAAATTTAATTAATTCATATTTTTTAAATTATGTATTATAGAAGGTAATAATAAATAAAAAGAAATTGAAAGTTTTTGTCACTAAAATTGAAAATAGATAATAATAGGTATAAGAGAAATTAAGAATAGATAAGGTAAATGTATTAAAATATAAGAGAAGTGATGAAAGAAAATTAAATAAGTTACAAGCTAGAAGCTAGAAGCTAGGTTCCAGTAGCTTGTAGCTTAATAAGCTAGAGAGTGTATTTGTTAAGGACCAATAAGCTAGCTACAGCTTATTTGACTAGCTATAAGCTAGTTTGACCAACACAAAAGTGTTATGGTAAGGTACCTCAAAGTAGTTTATTTTAGGAACTTCTAGCTTATAAGCTACAGACCTATTTCACCTAGCTTCTTAGCTTCTAGCTTATTTAATTTTCTTCCACCATTATCCCTTATATTTTAATACATTTTCTTTATTATCCTTAATTTCTTTTTACCTATTATTACCTATTTTTCAATTTTAATGATAAAATCTTTCAATTTGTTTTTACCCATTATTACCTATATAATAAGTAATTTTAAAAAAATTATGAATTAATTAAATTGTTATTTTCTTTTCACTATTTTATGAAATTATTTTTATATTATACTATTTATTTTTATTTGTTGACAGCTGTATATTTTTTTTATTTTAATTTCAAATATGTATTTTAGAAGGATTAGGTAGTAGTTAAGATCTAAGATCAGATTTACCATAATTGATCTTATCTTATTCTTCATTAGGTAGTCAAGATTAAGATCAGATTTTATCATAACTGATCGTGATTTTATCTGATGTGTGATTCTTCTTTATTTTCTCTCTATCTTATCTGTAATCAAGTAGTTAGGATATCTCCTAGATAGCTCTTGCCTATATAATTATCTCATGTAATTCTGATTATATAGAATAAAAATATCATTTTTCTTCTCCTAAAACTACATTGGTATCAGAGCTTTGGCTCTGATCCTGTGTTCGCCTAGCATGTCTTCCGTAAATTTGGAGATGTCGAAGCTGCATCATCATTATCAGGAGAAGATCGGGCATTCCAAGCCTCAAATCATAGAAACATGGAGCATAAGGGCAACTCTAAGACACTTCCCTTTTACTAAGGAACAACTGGAGCACTTGTATAAGCTTTTTCCAACTAAAATGACAATTAATCCATCCTCTTCTCTAGCCTAAAAAGGTATTTCCTTTTCTGTTGTTCTTCTTAGTACCAAAAAAAAAATCTAAAGCTCCATGGATCATTGATTCTGGAGCTACTGACCACATGACAGATTGTTCAAAATTATTTTCTACATATAGTCCTTGTCCAAGTCATAAAAAGGTGAAAATTGGAGATGGTACCTTTTCTACTATAGCTGGTGTTGGTTCTATTCCTATATCTAAATACCTAACCCTGCACAATGTTCTTCATGTCCCAAATTTGTCATGTAACCTTTTGTCCATTAGTAAATTGACACGTGATCTAAATTGTTTGGCCATTTTTTACTCCACTTCTTGCAAATTTCAGGAGTTGGGTTCAGGAGGATGATTGGCAGTGCTAAGGAGGTTGATGGGCTCTATCTCTTTGAAGATGAAGGTGTTTTTTAAGGAAAAATCTCAGAGTAACTATCTCAACTCAGTTTCTATTCATGATGATGAAGAAATAATATTGTGGCATTGTAGGCTAGGTCGCCCGAGTTTTTCGTACTTGAACCATTTATTTCCTGAACTTTTTAAAATAAAAATCCAAATATGTTTTCTTGTGAAGTTTGTCAACTTGCAAAGCATCACCGTCCCTCTTATTCTCCTCAATCTTAAAAAATCTAGTCCTTCACTTTAATTCAAAGTGATGTTTGGGGACCTAGTCGGGATCCTACACCAAATGAAAAAAGATGGTTTGTCACATTCGTAGATGACCATACAAGATTAACATGGGTTTATTTGATGAAAACAAAATCTGAAGTTGAGAGCATATTCAAAAACTTTTTCCATATGATACAAACTCAATTTCAGGAAAAAATCAAAGTATTTCGAAGTGATATGGGAGGGAGTATTTCAACAAACATCTGGATATTTTTTCCTTGAAAATGGTATCATTCATCAAAGCTCTTGTGTTAATACTCCACAGCAAAATGGAGTGGCTGAAAGGAAAAATAAACACATACTTAAAGTTGCTCAGGCCTTGTTGTTTCAAAATATGGTACCGAAATATCTTTGGGGTGAAGCAATCTTAACTGGAACATATTTGATCAATAGGATGCCTAGCAAAGTTTTGAATTTCAAACTCCTTTTCATGTTTTTACAAATATTTTTCCAAATAATGACTCTGATCATGTGCTTTACCTTTAAGAATATTTAAGTGTACTATTTTTGTTCATACTTATGAACCAAATCAAAGTAAACTTGAACCTGGAGCAAAAAGTGTGTTTTTATTGGCTATGCTCCCAACCAAAAAGGCTACAAATGCTTTGATCCCATTTTGATAGCTGGATAGTTGTAGGATCTAGAATTGAGCAAATCAACCAATTAGAATCAATAAAAGGCACTTGAATTGCGAAAATAAGGTGCAGGGCAGCAGCTTATTTTGCGCAAGAAAGTGATAGAAAATGAGAGAAAAGTGGAGAGGAAGAATGGTAGGGACGCCACGGAAGCACGAATCCACCCACAGCAGATAAGTCCAATGCCAGGCGCCACTAATTCAGGAGAATTAGATAAGTCTCAGTATGGTTTGAGCAACAACCACCAAGCCTTACTCTCAACTCACAAGAGGAGAAAAATGTGCATAATGCCTTTACTATTTCATAAGTGTTGTGAAATACAAGGGGGTGGTCTCTTATTTATAGGAAAATGAGGTGGCTAGGTGGGAAGGAAAATACAAGATGAGTGAAAATTATCCTAAATGAGTCTTGAACCCATGACCTCCTAGACTCATAGCCAAGCTATCTCCTAACCAAAAAGCTCCTAAAAATAGCGCCCTATGTAGTACAAAAATTAAGAAAATTACAAATAAGTCCTAATTACAAATAAATCCTAAATAATCTTCTTCTAATTAATTGGAAATCTTCATGTGACTTGGGTCAAGTGGTCAAAGGTCAAAGGTTGACCATGGGAGAGTTGACCAAAATAAGGTTGACCAAGGCTTGGTTCAGCTCCATGCGCCCAAGTCAGACCCAAGCTCCCCTTCAGCTCCGCTGTCAGCTCAGAGTTTCAATGGCAGTTGCCATCATTCCCTCCCCCTTGAGAGGATTTGACCTCAAATCTGAAAGATAAAAAAGAATCCATAAGAAGAAGAGGAACGGGGGGGTAGAAAGAAGGAGTTGGATGACTAAAGTAGCAAGTAAGAAGATACTTCCCTTAGCCTTTGGGGAGTACAACTGGACGTCCACAAGTTGAACATCTTCCTTGAGCTAGACAACAAAAGAAGACCCATAAATATTATTCCAAAGCAAGTAAGGTGAAGGCTCATAACAAAAATACTCGGGGATCATAAAGTTTCTAGCAAAAGAAAACATAGGAGATGAACAAAAGGTATTTGAGATAAGGGATAGAAAACTCCCTCAATGAGATTGAACCATCTTGTCCATGTACTCAATGGATTTAGATCCTGGATCAAAGACTAATATTTTGAAGCCCTCCCTTGCAAGTAATACAAGTAAGTGGTCATGAGAAAGGCTTAGGAAATAAATTCCACACAAGTACAAAATGTGTTCAATGTGCAATATTCATCAAAATATTCTACACTATGTTCCCAATAAATGCACAGTGAACTATGTGGCATGAATGTTTTAGTATTTTTCAATAACATCCCAACATTTTTATTGAACACAAACATGCATCTTGAGTATGATTGTCAAAGGGTAGTGCATATTTTATTGCCATGAGGTATTCATGCAAGTTTGTTCAAGAGGCATATCCATTCCAATGCACTCACTCAAGTAATATGACACTTTCACATATTATCATATGTGTTCATGTAAGGTGAAACTCAAAAGATTCACATTGAGCAAGCACACTATGAAGCATATCATCATGTGAAATGGATGTCAAGAGCATAATACACATCTTTATATGAAACAATTATTTTAGGTCCAAAATGTGTATGCACATTATAATACAAACCAAAGGTACGTGCATATTCAATTCAACTTTGTTATCATTCCTATCATGCAATCTAAATTGACCAAAGGAATTGACTAAACATGCATCTTTAGTAAGTTTCATGGTACTCTTAAACTTAGTTTGCTTTTCTAAACATGCAATAAGTTTTAAAGCATTATCAACATTGTTTATTTCTTTCAAACATGTAATGCTTTGATGTATATAATTGTGCATAGAAAGCATTTCATGCATAAAGAAAGTTAGTTTAGGGAACTCCCTCTCAATAGCTTGAGTTGTCCTCTTTGCAACACTAGAAGTATTTTCCATCAACCTATTCATGCTTTCACTAGAAGAGTTAGCATTCAAATGATCACAGAAAAACATACTTTCTCTTCTTGCACTCTTAATTCTTTTTCCTCACTTTCTCTTTTAAGTTTTTCTTCTTTCTCTTTTTCTTTAACCCCTTAAGTTGGATTTGATCTTCCTAATTTTCCCCTAGAGGTCATAGCATTAGAGTGAATTTAATTCCTTGGTGGCGGAACCTATAGGTATTGGCAAACCATCATATTTTACCCTTCTCTCATATTGCCAGGGTCTTCCTAAAAGGAATGTGAGAGGCTTCTAAGGGTATAACTCAGTCATTTTATCTTGGTAATCCCCATTTTGAACCTTAAGCTCACTTGCCTATCCCCATAAATTCTTCCTCATCACTCACCCATTGAAGTGATAAGGTTCTGGATTGTTGGGTAGTAGGTAGGTTTAGCTTGTTAACTAACCTAAGGCTAGCTAAGTTGCTACTACTGCACTCTTCATCCATCTATAATCACCAAACTACCTTATCTTCAATTTGGAACCTAGTGGTGAATAGGTTCTCTCTTTGGCTCTCTTCTTCACCCAAGGGTGTTTCTAAGGCTTTTCTAAACAACATTGTTGCCCTTTCCCTGTTGCCTCCTTCCTTCCATTCTCCTAGATTGATTAAAGTTTTATGAACCTTTCCACTCAACTAAGTGTTTACACTCAATGGAATGTAATCACCGTCGTGTATGTCACTCTTTGGCTTTTTTCTATAATGAAACTCTCTTGCCTCTTCTAGTCGGTTGAAGGTTGGTTAGATCTGCAAACCATGTGAGACTAAGTCTTAACTCTTACCCAAATAGAAGCGCACTAACAAAGAATACCTACTAAAGGAAGATTGGAGAATCCTAATACAACAAAACAAGGAATTGATATGACAAACAAGAAAGTTGGTACTCAAACACGCTTATACACAAGAACAGACAACAAACAAGACAGACGGAAGAAATTGCAAAGAGAATTGTTTTTGGTGATTTTTTGAAAAGAGTTGCCAAAATTGTTGTTTTTGAAAACACAAATACCACCTAGTACAAATTTATATTTATAATAACAGTGAAATGAAACAGAAAATTACAATAAAACTGTCCTGTATTGTTGGGATAACTCTTTCTTTTTATTTTTCTATTTTTTCCTGAATTTTTTTCTCTTTTTGGGTGTCTTTTGACTTTTTTCTTCCTTATTGTTGAATTTCACCATTTTTTTTTTGCTTTTTACACCTTTTTTTTTATTTTGGCACGTACGTACTTTTTGTATTTTTCTTGCCTTTTCTTTCTTTTTTGTCTTTTTTTCCCAACCAGCAAAATTACAGAAATTTTTAATACAATGAAAAGAAAATAACTGTAACTACTTAATTTTTTTGGAATTTTCGGACAGTAAACTGGTCCAGTGGTACAGAAAGCAAATAATGAATAAAAAGAAATCTAAAAACTGTGAAAACGTAGTGGCAACCTGATTCATCAAAAATGACCAAAAAAATTGCTTAGCACTTCCTTGTTGAGTTATCAAAAGCGGTACGGTCACAAAGAACGTGCTTGGTTCAATTTTAAGATTGGAATTAAAATTTGAAGGAAAATCAACAATTAGAATTTTGTTGATCTTCTTCCATACTATGAACCAAAAACGAGCCTAGTATAGCGTTTGTTGCACAATCAAACAGAGAAAGACCAAGGTAGAGATAGTAGTCAATCCAAATTTTCAATCAGAATGCAAAACAGACAGACATAACGGTAGTAGAAAATTTAACAAACAAAGCCCAAAAATGCGCAAAATGGCAAAATTAAAGAAGAAAATTGCGCAAAATGAAAGTAAGGGGAGCTGAAATTAAAAGGATGGGGAGGACAAGAAATGTAAATGCGGAATGTAAATTGGCAGAAAGTAGAGGGGATGGCAGAAATTAAAGGATGGGGAGAGCAAAAATGAAAGACTGAAATGTAAAAGGGATGGCGGAAATTAAAAGGATGGGGAGGACTGAAAGTAAATGACAGAATGTAAAGGGGATGGCGCAAGATGGCAGAAATTAAAGGATGGGGAGAACAGAAATGTAAATGGCAGAATGTAAAGGGGAAGCAGAAATTAAAAGGAGGGGAGAAGCGGAATTTAAATGGCGGAAAATTAAAAAGCAGAAAGTAAAGAGATGAATGTGGGGGCTGAACAAGTAATGGTGAAGGGGAGAAATGTAGGTGAACAATCTTTGGAAAAATAAAGACAACAATGCCTCCTCTTACCACACTTCACCACAAACAAGCGGTTATATCAATTAATTTGCAAGAATCACTCAAGAACAAGTATGAGCAATTAAAGAGGCATTTCATCAAACACCTAAGGGGTGGGATTAGCGGCCCAAAAACAGCCCCATGCTAGCAAGAATTCAAGCAAATCAATCAAGACAAACAAGTGCTTATAGCAGCAGAAAGGCACCTCAGGCCCGGGAAACAGTCCAAGTCCAAATTACAATTGAAAAGAGGGATGGAATTACACTAAAATGAATGAAAATTCTGCACCTAGGACAACCAAATGCAGCGCCCAAAAGCCCCAATTCAACTCCAAATTGCTCAATTCAACAAAGCTCTGATGACCAATTGATAGCTGGACGTTGTAGGATCTAGAATTGAGCAAAACCAACCAATTAGAATCAATAAAAGGCACTTGAATTGCGAAAGTAAGGTGCAGGGCAGCAGCTTATTTTGCGCAAGAAAGTGATAGAAAATGAGAGAAATGAAAGAAAAAGTGGAGAAGAAGAAATGGTAGGGACGCCACTGAAGCAGGAATCTACCCACAGCAGATAAGTCCAATGCCAGACGCCACTAATTCAGGAGAATTAGATAAGTCTCAGTATGGTTTGAGCAACAACCACTAAGCCTTACTCTCAACTCACAAAGAGGAGAATAATGGGCATAATGCCTTTACTATTTCATAAGTGTTGTGAAATACAAGGGGGGGTGGTCTCCTATTTATAGGAAAAAGAGGTGGCTAGGGGGAAGGAAAATACAAGATGAGTGAAAATTATCCTAAATGAGTCTTGAACCCATGACCTTCTAGACTCATAGCCAAGCTATCTCCTAACCAATAAAGCTCCTAAAAATAGCGCCCCTATGTAGTACAAAAATTAAGAAAATTACAAATAAGTCCTAATTATAAATAAATCCTAATTAATCTTCTAATTAATTGGAAATCTTCATGTTGACTTGGGTCAAGTGGTCAAAGGTCAAAGGTTGACCATGGGAGAGTTGACCAAAAATAAAGTTGACCAAGGCTTGGTCCAGCTCCATGCGCCCAAGTCAGGCCCAGGCTCCCCTTCAGCTCCGCTGTCAGCTCAGAATTCTAATGGCAGTTGCCATCATATTTCCAAAAAAACCTTTGTTTCTATGGATGTTACCTTTTTTTAAAAAAAAAAACTCCTTTTTTCAAAATCATCTTCAGGGGGGAGAAAAGAGGAAGATGCTATCCAATATGTTCAAACTTTACAAATTCAGAAATTTCAGTTTTAGATTCCTTGCGTAGAGAAGGAAGTTCATAGTATCCAAACAAGGGTGAACCAAGTCAGCAAAATAAAGACAACATTCCTAGATCTTTTTAATTTTAGAACTTGTTTAGAAACTGAAATATCAAATTTACAAGTTGTGCCAAATTCTAGAATTATTGAAACTGAAAAAAATAAGACAGTTACAATGGGTAATAAGGGTGTAAACCCCCTTGATCTTGTTTACTCCACAAAGAAAAACCCTCAAAGAATAGAGCCAAATGATCCTCAAGGCTGCCATGAATCCAAGGACCCATCACCATCAGGTAACAATTTCTCTAATTCTATGCAGCTGTTCATACTAATATTGAACCTGTCCGTGATGATTCTGACCTTCCTATTGCTATTAGAAAGGGTATGAGATCATGTACAAAGCATCCTATTTCAAATTTGATGTCATATGAAAACTTGTCCCCTTCCTTTCGGGCTTTTACTTCAGAACTGACAAAAACATAAATTCCAAAAGATATACAGGCCGCTCTAAGGGTTCCTAAGTGGAAGGAGGCTGTCTTGGAGGAGATGAGAGCCCTGGAAAAAAAATTAGACTTGGAGAAAAGTGGACTTGCCTAGAGGAAAGACGACTGTGGGTGTAAATAGGTGTTTACCATCAAGTATAAGGCAAATGGATCTATTGAGAGATACAAATCCAGGTTCGTTGCTAAAGGCTTCACTCAGACTTATGGTATTGATTACTCAGAAAGCTTTGCTCCAGTTGCGAAGTTGAACACTATTAGAGTTCTTTTGTCATTAACTGCAAATTTAGACTAGCCATTACAACAGCTAGATGTGAAGAATGCATTTTTAAATGGAGACTTGGAGGAAGAAGTCTACGTGGATGCACCGCCAGGTTTTGAGTCACATTTTAATAAAAATGTTTGCAGGCTTCAAAAATCCCTCTGTGGATTGAAACAATCACCTAGAGCCTGGTTTGAGAGATTTGCCCAGTTTGTTAAGAAACAAGGGTATGCTCAATGTCAAAGTGACCATACAATGTTTGTAAAACATTCTTCTGGAGGAAAAATGGTTGTGTTAATTGTTTATGTGGATGACATTGTGATTACTGGAGATGATTTCAGTGAAATAAACAAGTTGAAAGCTTCCCTTGCATCTGAGTTTGAGATTAAATACCTCGGGTCCTTAAAATATTTTTTGGATGGAGGTTGCAAGATCAAAGAAAGGAATTGTTGTGTCACAAAGAAAATATATTTTAGATCTTCTCAAAGAAACTGGGATGATGGTTGCAGCCCAACTGAAACTCCTATAGATCCTAATAGAAAACTAGGAACTGAAGACAAAGGAGATCCGGTAGATACAGTTCGGTACCAAATATTAGTGGGAAGATTGATTTATTTATCTCATACTCGGCCAGATATAGCCTTTGCAGTAAGTTAGTAGTTTAGTGAGTCAATTCATGCACTCACCACATGAAGAACACCTTGAGGCAGTTTACAGGATTTCGAGGTATTTAAAAAGTTCTCCGGGTAGAGGACTATTTTTTAAGAAAACTGGGAAGCAAGGCATTGAAGTGTTCACAGATGCGGATTGGGCTGGATCCATTACTGACCGGAAGTCAACATCTGGCTATTGTACATTTGTTTGGGGATATTTGTTACTTAGAGAGGCAAAAAACAAAATGTTGTGGCCAGAAGTAGTGCAAAGTGCTGAATATAGGGCATTGGCACAAGGAGTTTGTGAAATTCTGTGGCTTAGCAGAATTCTAGAAGAGTTACAGCTTCCTATGACTCTTCCCATGAAGTTGTACTGAGATAACAAGGTTACAATTAGTATTTCCCAAAATCCAGTTCAACATGACCGGACCAAGCATGTAGAGATTGATAGACATTTTTATAATAGAGAAAGTGGATTCAGGCCTAATTTGCGTGTCATTTGTTCCTACTTCACAACAAGTTGCAGACATTCTTACAAAAGGATTGTTTAGACCTAACTTTGAGTTCTTTGTAAGCAAGTTGGGCATGTTGGACATTTATGCACCAACTTGAGGGGGGTGTTGACAGTTGTATATTTTTTTATTTTAAATTTCAAATATGTATCTTAGAAGGATAGGTAGGTAGTTAAGATAAAGATCAGATTTACCATAATTGATCTTATCTTATTCTTCATTAGGTAGTTAAGATTAAGATCATATTTATCAGAATTGATCTGATCTTATCTGATTTGATTCTCTTTTATTTTCTCTGTATCTTATCTGTAATCAGGTGGTTAGGATATCTCCTAGTCAGCTCTGCCTATATAATTATCTCATGTAATTCTGATCATATAGAATAAAAATATCATTTTTCTTCTCCTAAAACTACACTATCAATTTACTATTTATTTTAATTTTTAATTAAATATTTTATCACTAAAAGGTTTAATAAGAATTTAATTATTTTTTAAAAAAATCTAAAATTATAATTACATAATAAAATATTTTTGTCTATAAAACACAATAGAATTTATATAATAAAACTTATGTAGTTAGGTACTTTTATGTCATTTTACATTTATCAACTAGCTTATCAGTTAGTTTTACCAAACACTTTTAATTTAATAAGCTAGCTTATACTACTACAAAATGGGCTTTAACGACGGTTAAAAAGGCTTTTAACGACGATTGTTGACCCGTCGTTGACTCAGGCGTCGTTTGACCCAGGCGTCGTTAAAAAATGGCTTTTCAACGACGTTCGTTAACCGTCGTTATAAGTTAGAAACAACGACTGTTGAAAAAGTAATCGTCGTGGTTTCTTGACCATACAACGACGGTTAAATCAGTAATCATCGTTGTTTGTCCAATCAGAAGTGGGTTGAAGGAACATACCACAACGGTTGCATCAGGGAACCGTCGTGGAAAGTAAGAAACAACTACGGTTCTAAGAAGAACTGTCGTTGTTTGTGGGACATACGACGACGGTTGTTTCAGCAATCGTTGTAGTTTCTGGTTGTTTTGGATTAACTACTAAAATTCTGTAGCTAATTCGTAGCTCACAGTGGAAAACATGACATTTAAGTCTTTCTCTTACTCAAATGACAATGCATATTCAATGTCAACTTAATGAATTAATCAACTTTCAATTATACCCACCTGAATCAACATAAACAATATTCTTATTCCAAGATAAATATGTAATTAAAAGGCTAATAATATTTAATTAAAAGGCTACTGGTGACTAAATATTTAAATAATAATTTAACATTAAGTATTACATGCATTACAACTTAAGTCTGAGTGCTCTTATTGTTCTTCTTCTGCTTTTGTTCTTGAGTTCAATGCATTACATGCATTAAATTTCAAGTTTTAACCTTTAAATTATGTGCCTCAATAACATTCAAATATACAACTTAAGTCTGACTGCTAATTACATGTCTTCTACTAAAACCATCATAAATGCTATTAACTATGAAAACCATCTTAATAACTTAACATATATATTGAGACACAAGATCTTACATATTAATGTTACGGATTGACCTACTTTAAAAAAAAAGGAAAAAGAAAATCTTACACGTATCATTAAGGGACAGAAGGACATGCTCCCACAGAAGAGGAATTGAACCTCGAACCTGCAAAACAATTATTTAGAGTATCAATCACAAGCAGAGAGGTCAAAAATTGATTTTGCAAATAAAAGGTGTTCCACGGAAACTAGGATACCAAATGTTAAAAGAATATGTTCCAGTATGAGCTCAATAAGCTCAAAAATACTTTCCCATCTTTCACTTCCATAATTGCACTAACACCAAAGTCAGTAATCTTTACTTCACCTCTATGATTTATCAAAAAAAATTAGAAGGTTTTAAGTCTTTGTGGATAATATGTCTTTCATGGTGAAGATACATTAAACCACCCAGCACCTACATCATTAAAAAAATGATTAACCATTGCTTGAGACTAAGTGAACAGAATTGTGGGGGTAAAACTGAAGTACATTGTCTTACTCCTTACCTGCTTATGGGGGTAAAACTATGAATAATAGAAATTCAAGTTCCAACATGGAAAGAAAAACAAAAACTGATGCCATCATTTTATTAGTGTCATCTTAAGGAGCTTAAACAATAGCAGAAAATGAAGGTCAGCAGAATCCAGCTAAAATAATATTTTATTAGTGAACAATTCATCCACCACTCCTTTCAGAAAAGAAGTTTGCACAGCCCTGGTTAATAGAAATATGCATTTGGACACACCAAAAGAAGTGAAGAATGCGTTTTAACTGACCTGTCTTGAGGGGAGAAGCTTAGCAGTCCAACCTTCAATCTCTTTGACACCACTTGTGAGCTATTTGCCTCTTTGTGTGTGCAACTCGAAGCTCAATCCACTACCTACCTAGCCCTCCATGGCGACATGTCTCTTTGCCGCCATAACCTTAAAGCCATATTCTCTTCTCCAAACCTCAACCTCTCTCCCTAAAGCAACCCCAACACTTTTCTTCACCCCCTGAAGATGTTTCCATCACAGCACAATCCTTCAAACCTGAAGAAGAATAGCTGGGTTCACCATTTGTGTCCTCATGGAGGATCCAAAACAGAACATCCAGATCAAAATAGAGGAAGAACAACCTCCCAATCAATTAGTGAATCCTCAACTTGTATCAGCACGAGTGACAGAAAAATTGGCAAGAAATAAGTCCGAGAGGTTCACTTACCTCGTTGCAGCTGTGATGTCTAGCTTTGGTGTCACCTCTATGGTAGTTTTGGTCGTTTATTATAGATTCTCATGGCAAATGGAGGTACCTACCTCTAAGTTTCTTGAGGGGAGAAGCCTCCATGTCCCTGGCTTCCTCGCGCCTCCACCCGCGGCCAAGCAGCGATATCTTCATCTTCGAATAACAACAACCGCGCGCACCACTGTCGTTCCCTGTGCTTGCCTCTCACCGTGTGCTTGTCCTCTTGCAGCGAGCACGATGAGCGTCAAGCAAGCAGGGGAATGGAGGCAGACGAGCGTTCAGCAAGTAAAGGAATGGAGGCGGAGGAACGACGACCAACGATGGACGGGAGTGAAGGAGGACGTGGGAGGACGAGGGAAGTGAGAGATAATTAGATAATATGGGCGACGACGCAACAGAGAGAATGAGAAGGGAATAGGGACTTTCAGGGTTTTAGCTTGCGAAACAATGACGGTCCATCGTGGAATCGCCGTTATTCCGTTATTTCGTTTTTTTATTTTCTCTGATTCCTTTCTACGACGGTCCTTCTTGGACCCGTCGTTTTTTGACACCTTTAACGACGATCATCGAGGACCCGTCGTTATTTTCTAAATCCCTTTTTTTTTTCTTTTTGTGACTTTTGACGACAGTTGTATATATAACCGTCGTCGTTTTAGTTTTCCACTACGTTTGAAAAGAGACCGTCGTTGTAAAGTTCGTTCTATTTTCAAAAATTCCACTGCGTCGTATACGACGACGGGTGGTTAGCAACCGTTGTCTTTTGGGCGTCTTTAAATCCTATTTTTGCACTAGTGTTATCAGCTCGGAGCTTATCAGCTAGCAGCTAGCTTATCAGCTAGAAGTTAGCTTATCAGCTACCGGCTAGTTTATCAGTTAGTTTTGCCAAATACACTCAGAAACTCCTAAAATAAGCTACTTTGAGATACCTTACCAAACACTTTTGTGTTGGTCAAACTAACTTATAAGCTAGTAGCTAGTTTATTGGTCTTACCAAACACACTCCTATATGAATAGACAATAGTATTTTTATATCCTTTTTAGCTCTACTTTGGATCCATTTTTTTCAATAATTACTTCACCCTTGTCAAGGTTTCCTACATTACACGAAAGATAAAAACAACTAGGATATTAATCCGCGTATTATGTATATTTTATTTAAATAAAAATTAAAATTATAATAAATTAATATTTTTAAAATTAAAAAATTAAGATAATATAATTTGTGAAATTTTTTAATTTTAAATTCTAATAATATATTATATTTTATTATTAAAATATAATTTATATGATAATAAGATATAATAAAGAAAATTAAAATCCTAAAGATAAGAATAAAGATTTATAAATTTAAAAAGATTGAAAAAGAAAATAATAGGATATGATTTTAAATCTTAATAAATTTTAAAATTTAAGATTAATATTTATCAACATTTAAAAATTCAAATAGGAAGTGAGAGAAAATTAGTATTAATGATTGAGAGGGAGAATCTCACTCTCTCAAGTGTGAGTGAAATTCACCATCTAATGAGAGAAAGAGAGAAAATGTCAAAAATCATTGAGAGGGTAAGTAGGGTGAGTGAGTATTTCATTCTTCAAGGCGAGGTCTCAAAATTATAATATAGAGAGTTGATAAACAAATAACTTGCATGACATCTTAACCACAAAAGTGTTAAATTTTATATATGTTAGCCTATTTAACCTATACTTTTTCTTTTGTTTTTAATGTTAAAATACTTCCATAATAACAGTTTTCAAAAGGTTAGCATCACGTCAATAGAGATTGGTTCAAATGGTACATGTTTGATTATCAAGGTCTCATGTTCAAGTTTTGTGGATGGAAAAGATCTCCGTTGGGAGAGCTAGCCACATCATAACGTAGATGGTCCCAACTCAAGCAGTATTGTCTCCCGTAAAAATACCTGGTTAAAAAAAAGGTTAGCATCACAATAAACCAAAATATCTGTGAGATTACGTTGATTAAATTTCTTTTGGAAAAAAGGCAAACTTATTTGATTAAAATACTAACTTAAAGCCAACATAAAGTAGGATATGATAAATTACTCGTAAATTTTTATCATATCTAATATTTGAATAACTCACTAAATAGAATTATCGTATCTAGTGTTTGATGCAGTTAAGATAGTGATAAAATATAATATAAATTATATTTAAATAATAAAAAATCATCTTTCTATTAAAATATGTGTATCTTTTTATAAAAAGGAGGAGAAAAGATATTTTACTTATTTCTAACTAAGCTCTCTCTTAAGAAAAAACAAATCCTATGACATTAAACAAGATAGGAAAGCAAACATAATAAGTTAATCATATCCTATTGACTCAACAAACACTAAATTAAATCTGAATATGATAGATATCCTATCATGTCCCTCTTATTTGACCACCAAACGATCCCTTATATGTCATTCTCTATTTTTGAATATTTTTATTTAAATTTTAAAATATATTATTTTTTAGGGTAAAATATGTTTTTGGTCCCTATAAAATACACCATTTTTGTTTTTCGTCCCTATAAAAAAAATTTTGTCAAAAAGTCTCTCCAAATTTTTTTTGTTTGCTTCTCATCCCTCTGACTAATTTATGCTGATGTGTCATCCCTTCTCTCCTAGTCATCAATCCCACGTGGAGCTGTTTAATCCTAAATAACCCTCGTTAACCCTAATTAAATTTGACCAATCCTAATTAACACAAAATTACTCTAATAATATCAATTCTCATTTCCCGGTTGCTTTTTCACTGAGCCTTTTTATCTCCCGGTTGCCCTAACATCCTTCCATTGTTAACTTCTGCTCCTAAAGTTTCACCCTGTGAGAAAAGTTACCCTGCAACTGTGCAAGTTGATTTTCGTTCGATAGAGGGCGAGACGCTTCGGTGACGCGTTCGGTTGCTGAGTAGGAGTGATCCTGTGTTGTTCTTGGAGAAAAGGCGTGTGACAAGGCGTATGTTAGTTCAAAGATTCGGAGGAGCGTAGCGCTGAAAAGGTAAGGTTTTTTCTACTGTGCGTGGATTCCTTCAAAATTTTGCATGTGGGATGGTTATGGGGACCAAGGGAATCATGAATGCTATGTTATGCACATTGTTTATTATTCTAAACCCCCACCCCCATATTTTATTTACTGCATATCTGTGCCTTTGAGAGGTGTGTATTATATAATTGCTAGGTGGTGTTGTTACTATTTTAATTCAAAAAATGCATTATTTATTCTGTATGATGTCGTTTTCTGCTTGCTTTCATGTTAAAGGGTCATTTGTGAATGACTCGAGGCCTCATTATCAAGGAGGGGAGGTGCATGATGTTCATAACCTAGATGAGGACAAGTGGTCCTACTTTGAGGTTGTTGGGATAGTGAAAGAGGACCTTGGGGTGTGTGGCAAATTTTCTTTGTGGTGGAAGGAGAATGAGTGTTGCTTTGAAGATGGCTTGAAGAAGATAACTAATGATAAGGGAGCGAGGGAGGTTGCTAATTATGCTATTAGCCACAAATGTGAGGTGGACATTTATGTGGATGGTGAGGAAAATGTAGGAGTTGTTAATGCTGGGAAGGGGAAAAATGTGAGTGCAGCTAGTGATGGAGTGAATTCAGCAGGGGGGAAACATGTTAGAAAATATGATGTGTTAAAGAAAGGTGGGAGTAATGGTGAGAGTTCTAGTCAAAGGAAGGTGAACAGGAAGTCAATTTGTACTGGGAAGAAAAAGATTTTTGAGGAACCTGTGATTGATGAGGTGAATGATATTGAGGGTGGTGATGATGAAGAAAGTGAAAACAGTGTGGGTGATATTTGTTTCTCTTACGGTGAGGAGGAAAGAATGGATAATTTTGATGATGGGTTTGACATGCCCACTGAAGTTGAAGTTCAGCCTGTATCTGTTGTTAGCCCAGTGGGGATGAGGAGGAAGTCAATTCCTCCTAGAAGACCAATTGGTGGTGGCGGGGTTAGAGAAGAAACAACCTTGGAGGAAAAATGCCAGGAAAGTGGGACAAAGCAGTGGAGCAAATGCTGACACAGGGGGTGATGTATCATCACAGGCTCTTGTCATTGCAGGAGTTGGTGTTGAGTGTGATATGGATCATGATTATTAGAGTGAAGAGTTGGAAAGTGACTACGGTTCCTCTGGAGATGAGGATGACAGTAAACCAATTTATGTTAGGTTCAAGAAAGAAGAAATGTGTAAGGATTTCAAGTTCAAGCTAGGGATGGAATTCTCTTCACTAAAGGAGTTCAAAGAGGCTATTTTAGAGCACTCAGTTTTGAATGGGAGAGAGGTATACTTTGAGAAAAATGATAAGTTGAGGGTGAGGGCCAGATGCAAGCAATCATGTGATTGGTTGGCTTTTGTTAGCAAGGTGGGAGGGAGCACTACCTATAGGTTGAAGACTTTAGTCTCAACTCACACATGTGGCAGAGTTTTCAACAATAAAAATGCTAAATCAAAGTGGGTGGCGAAGAAGGTGGCTGATAGGTTTAGGTCTGGCCAAGGTGTTAGGTTGGTGGATATAATTGGAGACATAAGGTCTGATTATGCAACTGGGATATCTGTTTCTGTTGCATGGAAAGCTAAGTTGCTGGAAAAGGAGTTAGTTGATGGAGATGCTGCCAAGCAATATAGCTTATTGTGGTCATATAGTGAGGAGTTAAGGCGTGCTTGCAGTAGAAACACATGCAAACTGTCTTTGGAAAGGCTTGAGCCCACACTTTTACCCAAATTTGGGAGCTTTTACATGTGTCTAGAAGGTTGTAAAACAGGATTTGTCAAAGGTTGCAGGCCATTCATTGGTGTTGATGGCTGCCATTTAAAGACAAAGTACAATGGGCAGCTTCTTGTTGCTGTTGGGAGGGACCCCAATGACCAATACTTTCCACTAGCCTTTGCTGTTGTGGAAAATGAAAAAAATAGAGTTGGAGATGGTTTCTCACTCTTCTGTTGGAGGATATTGGTGATATAACTTCTAATAGATGGGTGTTTATCTCTGATCAGCAAAAGGTAACACACTATTACTTGTTTAGTTAAGTTTATGTAACTTCAATTTTTTTACATAAGTTTACATTTATGTAACTTCTGTTTTGTTTTGTTTTTTTCCTGACAAGGTTTAATTCCCACCTTTGAAGAAATGTTAGGGGGGTTGAACATAGGTTCTGTTTAAGGCATTTATATGCAAACTTCAAGAAAAATTTGGTGGTGGGGCTTTGTTGAGGGACTTGATGATGGGAGCTGCCAAGTCCACATACTTTGAAGCTTGGGTCCAGAAGATGGATGAGATAAAAAAAATTGACAAGAAGGCTTATGAATGGCTATTGGCTATCCCAACCAGAAATTGGTGTGTAAGCATTCCTTCTCCTTCTATCCCCGTTGTGATGTGTTGATGAACAACATATGTGAGTCATTTAATAACACTATACTAGCTGTTAGGGACAAACCTATTATAACTTGCATGGAGTGGATTAGAACTTATATTATGACTAGGTTTGCAACTCTTAAGGAGAAGCTTGCAAAGTACCCTGGTGAGGTATTACCTAAACCTAGGAAGAGGTTGGATAGAGAGATAGAACACTCTGGTAACTGGTTTCCCACATGGGTTGGTGGTTCTAAGTTTGAAATCACACCAGTATGGCACCACAAAAATTTGTTGTTGATTTGAGTAAACAGTCTTACACATGCAATTTCTGGGAGTTGTTAGGAATACCCTGTAGGCATGCTGTGAGTGCAATTAGCTATAACCGTGAAAGACCTGAAAGTTATGTTCATAGATACTACAAGAGAGAGGCCTATGAGTTGTGCTATGGCCAAAATATCTCACCTATAAATGGAGAAGAGATGTGGCCCAAGGTGAATTAATCCCCAATCTTGCCTCCTACATACAAACCTGGTCCTGGAAGACCAAAGAAATTGAGAAGGAGAGAACCTGATGAGGACCCCAATCCCACTAAGTTGAAGAGGTCACACACCAAGTATGCTTGTGGTTACTGCCACCAATATGGCCATAACACAAGAAAATGCCCTGTGAGACCTGTACTTGTGGAACCTACTCCTACTCCTCCAAATGAAACACAACCTGAAAATGGATCAGTGGCTGCTCAGGATGTGCCCAGAATGCTATTGAAGTTACCCAGGATGTTGCTCATAATGCTGCTAAACTTGGTCAGAATGATGTTCAGACTGTTGTTAATCAAGCTACTCAGTCCACTGGAACCAAGGTGATTCTTTTTTTTCCTTTGCAAGTAATTTCCATTAAATTACATGACACATGTTAACAACATAATACATTAACTATTTTCCATCAGGGTAAGGGAAAAGGGTAAAGTGGCCCCTGCTGTTCCAAGAAAAGGCAGGCCCCCTGCACACAAGAAAAATAATTCTTCAACAGCAAAAGGAGAGTCAAGGAATGTTGCTAGGCCCACTCAGCCAAGTGGCCCAACACTACATACTACTGCACCACCCCTGTTGCACCACCCACTGTTGCACTACCTACTGCTGCTAGGCCCACACAGCCAAATGAATTTCAACCTGGTGACCATTTTGGACATATTGAAGCTCTTAAAAATGCTCATAACATGACAATGTTGTCACGTGCCATAACAAAAGTCCCAATGCCACAAAAACTTGTTGATGCAAATAACATCTTGCATGACCTAATGGTAAACAATTAGCCTTTTTTTTCATTTTCAACAGACCAATTTTATTCTCACTATTAATCAATAAACCTATTGCAATTTACAAGGGTGTTGCTCAGGAGGTCACTTCTGGAAACAATTATGATTGGAGAAGAGTTGCTGAACAGCTAGGTCTGACTCAAGATGAGGGTTACATGGGATTTATCGAACAAGTGGTAATTTCACTACACATTCATCCAACTTGTTTCTTTTAATTTGTGCCATTACTAACTGTATATTTAAAACTTGGTTTTTAGGAAGCTACCAAAATTTTTGTCATTCACAGAATGTTAACCAGACAACTACAAATAAGGAAGGGGGCACCCAACAAAGTGAAGTGACATCCACAAACCACAAGATATGAAGCAACAACTACTACAACAGCAAGAAGTACAAGAGGATTGGGTTTTTTTTGGGATCTTTTTGGAATTTTGTGTAGGAGTGATCTGGAATACTTTGTGTTGTTTTGTTTGAATTAAGATGTTATTAAGTCTGAATTATGGAGTACTCTTTGTAGATTCTGCACATGATATGGCATTATCAATGTGGCTTTTGTTAGTGTTCAGAAATTATGGATAGTTCATTTTGTATTTATGGTACTCTTTACTTAAGTAATGAAATGCACTATGCACCTTTTATTTATACAACTGCACTGAATTTCCAATCATAATGGCAATAGAAATAACAATAGCAAATTAACATATTTTGAAATATGAATCAGCTGCCAAAATATTACTTTCATTCATAACATTCATCTTAATACATCCTTCATCTAAAGCTGCAAAACACTACTGAAAATTCATCCCTTCAAAATACATCACATAACAATTGCACCTTACACCCTCTTCTTCATCCCTTCAAAATTCATCCCAATAAAACACAGAAACTCCCGATGTGATAAGTAGGGTCAAAATGATACAAGCTACTGCTGCCTTCACCCTCCACCTTTCTTCTGCTAGCTTCCTTCGCAGCTTTGAAACCTTCCTTTTCAGCTCTTCTATTTCTTCTTCATACAACTTCCAATCTTCAATATTCGGTTGTTACAGGTCAGCCATTTCCCCATCAGCCCACCTAAAGAAGTTGCAGTTGATATGTTTCTGAAAATCCAAAAACAAATTTCAGAATCTTTCAGGAAAACAGGGACCAAAAAATAGCGTAACCCTAAGACTAGAATAAAGACAACACCAGTTAAAAGATTACTTACATTCCAATTGGGGCATCTCTAAAACATTCTTCCCAGATTATTCACAGATTTTGACTTCAACAAGACGACCTCCTCACCACAAGAACAGAGCATCCTTCGCGCGATGGAAGAAGACGAAGAGAAAACCTACACGAACCGCTTCTCTTCTCTCGGACATTATCAATACCTTTCCCTTTCCCTTTCGGCCACTATACTCTGAAATGGTGTTAGGGTTCCACTTCGGTAATGGTTGCAGAGAAGACGAGGTTGGGGACGATGGTGATTATGGGAGAGAAAAGGGGTTCCTTAATTATATAAGTGGTTATTCCACGTAAGAATTTATTTTTCCATGTAGGATTCTGCTGAGTAGGAGAGAGGGTGGGAAAAGGAGGGACACGTCAGGTAATTAACAAGTCTAATTAGTTAGAGGGATGAGAAGCAAACAAAAAAAATTTGGAGGGACTTTTTGACAAATTTTTTTTTTATAGGGACGAAAAACAAAAATGATATATTTTATAGGGATCAAAACATATTTTACCCTATTTTATACTTTTAGCCTTTGTTTGGTGATATTGGAGAAATGGGTAGAAGAGAAGTGAGAGGAAAGAGAAATAGAGGAGAACTAGATGAGAAATAAAGGTTGTTTGGTGTGAGTGAAATAAGTGAGAAATAGAAGAGAAATGTAATGGTTGGTTGTTTGATATGATAGATGGAATAGGAGAGAAATAGTAATTTTTAATATTTTGACAAAATTTACCGTCAAAATAATATAAAAATCGATTTTTCCTTTTTTTTTTCTTTTCTTTGGAGTTAATTTATTATATATCCCTGATTTTAAATTAGTTGGTGAGAGATGGGTTTTTTGGGTTCTTCCACCAGAGAGAGATTTGAATGTGTTTTTTTTTAGACTTTTGTTTGCTGTATTTTCATTAGTGGTGTGGGTCACGCGGATGGGTAATTTTGGAAAGAGAGCTGCACGATTTCTCTGCTTTTCTTGGCTATTCAGCCGAGAAATAAATCTGTGGTGGGACCCACCACTTTTTAGGATTTCTCTCATTTTTTACTCACACACCAAACAGAGTAAATAGCTCTATTTTCCTCTACTTCCACCCATCTCATTTCACTTTTTTCCCATTTCTGCTACACCAAACAAGGGGTTAAAGTTATCAAAAAAATAAAAAAAAAAAAAATGCTACCTCATCCATTACATCAATAGTACCAATGATACTCGACTTGGATTGGAGATCCGTAATGCAACCGATCCGAGAGACTCAATAGATTGGCCATAATACATGAGAATCAGTGCGCGAACCGGGTTGACTGGGCTGATTTTTGTGAAAAACCCGCCGGATTTCAATAAATCGGACGAGTGACCCTTTTTTTTTTTTAATTAAGTGTAAAACGAGCTTGTTTGGTTGCTGAAGAAAAAACTATTTGAAAAAGTCCCCGGTCCCTGCCTCTGCCGCGCCCCTGTTTCTGAAATCTGAAGTGAACCCTAAAAGCCTCGCTCTCATCACCACACTGTCTCCACTCTCCTCTCCCGTCTCCGTCTGCACCTGCTCCGTCGCGCCGCTCAGTCTCCAGTTTTCGTTCACCTCGCTGCACGTCGCACTCTGCAGTCTGCTCAGTCTCCCATCTCCGTTCACCTCGCCACACGTCGCACATAGGCAGCCCAATCGTCGTTCTGTCACCACCATTCGCCAGCGCTGCTCGTCCTGTGCCGTCGTTCGACGGCGCTGCTCATCCCTCCCTTCTCCGTCACGGCTAAGGTACGCAACTGCTCACACCCTCACCATTCCCTCCCTTTGACGTGGCAGCTTTTAATATGAATTTCAATTGACAATTAGATCTCTTTATTCGTGGTTATTGCTGATTATATAATTGATTCAAGCTCTGTAGTCTGTTCTGTACATTTATTATTAGTAATTACATAATACATACATGATAGTATAGGGTTTAGGGTTATTAGTAATTACATAATACATACATGATCGTATATACAAAAGAGGACTCTAAAAGAGTACTGTTCTGTTCTGTTTGATATGGCAGCTGTGAACTCCTCTCAAAGTTGTTTTCTGGTTGCAAGTGCATCTCTCAATTAGGACCTATGTTGTATTAGAACCTTGGATGTTTAATTGTGTTATGGACTTATACCTTGTGTTAGAAACTTACAGCATTGCTTAATTAGATACATTTTGTGATGGTAATATTTTTAATTTGGAGTCTGAACAAGTGAAATAATAGCTTGTGTTATGAATTTTTTAAGAATTTTTTAATACAGGCCGATTCAACCAATGAGATTGGATAGATTTCAGAGGCTGCTGTTGTTTTTTATATTTTGTGTTGTTCTTGCTTTTATTTGGCAGTAGATTGGATAGAGTTTAGACTGTTAACAACCAAATTTAAGCTCAATCTTCTGATTGTGCTTTTTTCATCTTTTGTAACTGGAAATTGTTCATTATATTCTCTTATTACTCTTGTAGTTACTTTGCGATTAGTTTGTGGATCTTGATTTGCATCAATGATCAAATTTCATTTTAAGATCATCAAATCAAATACAAATATAGATATTAGTTGATGGTTAATTTACTGAGTATATACCTATGAGGTAATAATTGAAGTTACGCTTTTTTTTAATTTGTTATATACTTTCTGCATCCCTTCAGGGTTATGCATTGGCAGCATTGCTTATTTTAGTACACTTGTTGTTTTAAATGTGGGTTTGTATGCATTGGTGATTTTTTACACCCATATTGTTTTTTGTGATGCTTTTTAAATTTGAGCTAAGTTAATATGTATTATTAATCTGTTAATTATTTCACAAGCATAAAGAAATAGGTTTTCTTTTGATTAATATATATAGAAATAGAATATCTTATGAACTTATCAAAGGGGAAATTTAAAATAAAAAGCAAAAACAAATACATCACATCAAGTAATTAATAAAGTTTAATGACTATTTTGTACACTGTTGTGCATGAATAAGTTTAATGACTTGTAGCCCTAAACTATTCAATTGATTCTCGTTCCTTCCCCCTTTGTGCCGCTTAACCCAAACTCTTCTGATGTATATATTTTTCATTCTTTATTTATTTTTATTCCGTGTAGCAGTTACAGTCTCTGCCTTAACTAATTTTGCAGATTTTGATCGGTAACAGAGAGTAACAGAAAGTGTTAATTGACACCAAAAAAATAAAAGAACAATAAATGGTGTATTGTGATCACTGTTGGAAAAACGTTTCCGGTTTGCGAGTCGATGATGGTCCCTTGTGAGTAATCATTTGTTCTTGCACAAATATCTCTCTCTTATCTATTAAATTTGAAGCTGCTTTTATATACATGTTATTTTTATTTTTAATATTTTTATGAAGTTTTTGTATGATATTGGATTGGATTATTGCTAAGTTTTTGGTGGTTGGAATGTTGTCAGATGTTGTAGCGAATGTGGGAAGGTGTTGGAAAGACTTTCATTTTTCTCAGGAGCCCACCTTTGTGAAAAAATGCGGCCGGGCAGGTAATGGAATGAAATTAGGTGGGTAGGGGTGTAGATAGGAAGGACTTTAGTTTTTAAGGCATTGTTTGGATTGATGATAAGTGATAATGGAATAATAGAGGGTTGTTTGGATTCATGGTAAGTGATGGAATGATATGGGTTACCATTGTTTGAAAGTTAAAAAATGAGATGGAATGATAGAGGGTTACATTGTTTGAAAGTTTAAAAATTAGATGGAATGGAATAGAACTGATGGACTTTGTTCAACTCCATACCTTTTAATTCCACCATTTTCCCCCTCCAAATTTGGGGGAAAATGGAATAGCTTGTGAAGTCACATTTCTGTCTTAAATTGTGAGGCTTAAGTGTGTTTGACATAAGGATCATATTTGAAAAAATTGTATTCTCACCATTTCCTTTTGTTTGAAATTCCTAAAAACGGAATGGGAACTTTTGTTCTTCCATTATTGATGTTATGGGATCTTTATTCCATTCCATTCCATTATAGAGGATTTTTTTTGCTACTGTTCATTTTTTGAGAGCGCACTAGTACTCTTACTCGCTTAGCAATTAGTGGATAGTGATTATATAACCACTAATTGCCAGGGAGTAGGATACCGGTACCCTGACAAAAAGTAAGGGTATGGAAATGGAATTGTTGTAGTTCATTTTGTTCTTCATCTATCGAGAAAATTTTAGTTTTTTAGATCATGATTACTAGATCTTTTGTTTTGAAATGGAGTCTCCAGGTTCCTCGTGATGAATGAGTTAGTGTTTTTAATGATCAATTTTTTGTTTTGTTTGTTTTCTCTCCACACTGTTGTTTTTATTGATATATTTCATCATTCCCTCTTATAGTTTCCTTATTTGTTTGTTTCCTATAGAGCAAATTATCAGGCCATTATGTAAGAACGATTCAAAGTGAGTACTCTGCTTCACGTCAAAGGACTTTAGATAGAGGTATTATTTGTTATGCAACATTAGTGGCTTTACACTATGAATGTAGTTAAATTTTGATAGAGATATTATTTGTTATGCATCAATAGTGATTTTACCCTATGAATGTAGTTAAATTTGCAGTTTACAAAAGTTTTTTGTTGCCTAATATAAAATGATGTTCTCATTTGGCACTGATGCCCTGTACATAAGAACTGTTGAACATTGTATTATGGTAGTCCTAAATCTTTCAAGTACACACTCACACATTTTAGAAGTGCTCATGACAGACTGTCATTGGGAAACATGTGTAAATGAGAGGTTTGGGCAGTTGTCTTTCTAATGCTTATACAGACTAATAATATGATAATCACCTTTGATTTGAATAATTGAATATATTTAATGACTTATATTCTTATGTGCCAATTTTATCTGGAATTGCAGCTTATGATGATATCAAATATTTAAGTTTCAACCTTGGAGTGAATGATGATAATATGGCCAACCAAGCTTTGGCCTTTTATAGAGTATGTTACTGTTTTGAACTTCATTGATGTTGGAATTGGTTTCTTTGATTTATATGTTCATTTGAAGATGGTTCTTTTGTTTTTATTTATTGAATCATTGTGTTTGCCTAGTAAAGATAGCACTAGAGCGAATTTCACCAGGGGACGTAAATCAGAACAAGTGCAGGCTGCTTGTCTCTATATTGCATTCCGGTAAGATATCTTTATGCTATAGCTACAGGTTTGCGCTAAGCAGTATGTCTTATTTTCTACATACATTTGTCATTTGGTAGTTGTAGGGTAAATGTATGAAGGTCCCTGGTTTAAACCTGTTAGATAATAATCTCAGTTTAAAGCCTCTAACAATATATGCTTGATTGTATCAGTCACATTTAAATATTAAGCCCACGTGTCTATTGGTGATGATTGTCTAGCCTGCGGTTGCATAGATGTCTATGAATGCTTCCACTTTATAGATGAATCGTCAACTGATGTAGGAAACTGTCTGTTCAGAATTTTGATGGTTATTAAAAGTATTTTGAAATTATTTGTAATTTTTCCTCCTCACTCTTCTTTGGAGAATGTCTAGTTTCCTTTGTGTTTTTCTTCTCCTCCATGTTTGTTCACTGTATCTCTTATATATTGTGACAGAATAAAGAAAAGGAGGATAAAGGAATTTTTTAATACACATTCATTTTCTTTTCGTTATCTCAAATTCTGTTTGGTGTCCTGGGTCGCTCATGATGATATATAATTATTGATACTGTAATTTTACCCTTTTGTCAATGAGTATTATTTTATCATTTTTTAACCAAAATATACCATGGTCTCTTAATTTGCCTTCATTTCTTTCTGTCTACTTCCTTCAGCCCCTCCTTATTGTTGTAGTATTACATCGGATGCAATTATGGCTTATGTTGATTGAGTTTGGAATGTTATAGTGGATGCAGCTAACACTTTTCCAAGTATGATTGTTAATGAAGTGATTAGCAGTGTTAGTAAATGATAGTCGGTAGTGCTTTGTGACTACGGTTGAGGTGCAACATGAGTTTAACGAATTTTTTTCCTTCCATGATCATATTATCTACTCTGATCTTACCATATCTAAATTCTTTGCATTTATTTTTATGCTAAAATTGTATTTCTTCTTGCAGGGAAAATAATAAACCTTACCTTCTTATTGATTTTTCAAATTATTTAAGGACAAATGTGTGAGTATGCTTTTCTTTTGTTACCAGATGTCTGGCACTGATTATATGTTTTTGCTGTTTGATTTATTTCAACTTTTGTGTTGCTGAATGTTGTTTGTTCTTGTCAATGACTGTTATGCAGCTATGTGCTAGGTGCAGTTTTTTTGCAGCTTTGTAAAGTATTAAGGCTCGAAGAGCACCCAATTGTTCAAAAACCTGTTGATCCCAGTCTTTTTATTTATAAATATACAAATAGTAAGTATCCTTTTTAAACTCATTTTTTTTGTTCTTAATTGAATCAGTGAAATATGCAGTGTATAGTATAGTTTCATTGCATTGAAGGACATAGGTTATCTGCAGCAGAAAAATACAGTGGTTTCTCACACTTCAGAGATAAGATGGATATTTATTTTTTGGTCAGAGCCACAACTGTAACTGTTTTCTTAGGAGTTCACCTTTGAGGATTGCTCAATTTGATGTACAAAGTACAAAATTAATAACAACAGCAACCAAAGTCTCTTCCCACCAGATGGGGCCAGCTACATGGATCAAACGACGTCTTTATGTCTTGTCATGAATCAAGTCCAAAATGATAGTCCATTTACATCTAATTTTTTTAATGGTTTTGTTTGGCCTATAGTTTTGACGTGCAAAGTAAAAGGGGAAAAAGGAAAGACTGTAAATTTCGTATTGTTGTTAGTGCTCCATAATTATTGAAATATTGAGGCTTTTTGCCTTTCTAATCTCAGAATTACCTTACATAAGTCTTTTAGTACCAGTGTGATTAAACCATCAAATATAGTTTTGTATTATAGATTTGTTTTTCTGAAAACCTATTTAATGGTGAATATATGAAATAGTGTGAGGACAAAAGATATAGCAACCAACTCATATGATGCCATGAATAAATGTAGAAGATGGAAGCGGATTATAAACATTCTATTTGAAAATGGTATTGATTACTAGTAGCCCGTTTGGTTCCAGTTGCTACAGTACGAAACCATTGTTTTACGGAATTGATTTGAAATCACTTCCGTCCAACGAGCTTCGTAAAACGTGTATCACTCATATCAACCATTGATTTCTAGAATCAATTATACTCAAATGTAAACCAAACGGACATTAGACTGTTTGGTTTGGCGTTGAACAATGCAAAACCATGGTTTCACAGAATTGATTTTAAATCACTTCCGTCCAAGGTGCTTCATAAAATGTGTATCACCTATCTCAACCATTGATTTCTAAAATTAATTCTACTCAACTGTAAACCAAACGGACACTACTTTAATTTTGTGAAAACTTGTATATGTTGGTTGCATGGGAACATCATTATCTGCAATGTATATGTGAATTTTACATAGTTTGGTTTAAATTGTTTTCTTTTTTTCTTAATAAAAATTTCTGTCCCATTTATTTTTATTTTTGAGCAAGGAAACATAAATAGACTGATTTACATGTAGATTTGTTAAAGCAAAGGAACGTGCTTGTCTCCGAAACTGCACTGAGCGTTATTGCCAGCATGAAGCGTGACTGGATGCAGGTAACTAGATGTTGATCTGACATTTTTCTTAATTTGTTTGTTTTATTATTTTTTTGGATAGAAAATTTGTTATTATTATGATTTATGATGATATTGCTAATGTTTGAAAAACAGACAGGGAGGAAGCCTAGCGGATTATGTGGCGCAGCATTATACATGTCTGCTCTCGCACATGGTTTTAAGTGCTCTAAGTCAGATATTGTAAGTTAAGGTTTCATTTTCTGCCTTTTTGTTAATTTTATTATATGTTGGCAAAAGGATCCTGATGAGAAAATGCTTTGGTTGTTGTTGTGTATCAATAAAAGGGTCTTTTCTCCTTCTCATTTTCTGCAAAGGCTTTCTTGTATGTTCTTCCTTTGTTGCCCCTCATTTTCTACATTTGTTTAATCAATGAAATAGAGGGACTTACAAAAATGCAATTAGGCCTTATTTTATATGAAATACAAATTTTCTGTCTTGTGGGTTCTACCGTTTTAGTATATAATTTTGTTTTTACTTGAGCCTTTATGTTTTTTGAAGAGATTGATCATTTTAACAGTAACAGATGGTTTTAATCTTCTGCACACACTACTTACACACCTGTTCATTTTTTTAACTTTGACCTTTCGGAATTTTATGGTTGTCAGTCCTCTAGTTATTAGTTGTGCCTCACTCATTTTCTTCTTATCTCGTGATGTTTCGTGTAATTTGCAATGCAGCTAAGGATTGTCCATGTATGTGAAGCAACGTTGACTAAGCGTTTGGTAGAGTTTGAGAATACAGAGTCTGCTAGCTTGACAGTATGTTTCTTATTCCCTGTTATGCCTTTGTATTGTAAACTACTTGCTTTATGGCAGTATGGTAGGTTGAAATGAGTCTTATGAATTGTATGAGCACTATATTGGTCAGCAATACCTTATATCCTGGTGTTGTGACTTGTAAAATGGAGAATCAATATGATATGCATCCTTTTTTGTTTTTCTACTTCTAATTGAAAACATGCTTCTTCTATATCAAATTTTACATCACTCTCTATGAAGGAAAAACAAAATTAGTAATGGATTGTGTTCCATTGGTTGGGTATGTAATAGTTTCAAATAACATTCAATGCATAGTTTTCAATGAACAGTTTCCATTTTGATTCCTTATTGTTAGCATTTTCCATGCAGTTGTACAATCCTAAATTAGTTCACAATATTGGTCCTAATTGATTTTTTCATATATACACGATAGAATCAGGGTTCTCTACAGTTTCTTTTGAACTGCACAAGCTGCAGTTTTAAAACTCACCATTAATTTTTAATATATTTATCACCGTTTTTAATTATAAAATAAAGTGGAGGGTGGATCGGAGAACTGCACTAGGTGCAATTTGTTATTGAAGTCTAGAGGATCTAAATCCATACACGATATGATACCCTAAATAAATTATAGATGAAGTTTTATCTCATTCAATGGGTTTGCAGAAAATTGGTTACCAAAACCTGTACCTCATAAATGATGTCGATCACTTTAACTTTAGCTTGCCTCATCAACTGAAAGTATGTAAAATTTGTATGTTTGTAGACATCTGCTTTTTTTATTTAGATACAAGACTCTACCTTTAAAACCATCAGTAGACTAGCCTGTTCTGGTGACAATATCATTCTAGGAATAATATTTTTTTTACACGCTATGTTTTACATATTTTATAGTTACTGTCATATACTTAAGTTCTCCTTTTCCCCCCTTTCCCTCTTCCTCTGTGTTGGAGATTTTTATGTCCTATTTATATCTATCTACTGGTTGAGGCATGTTTGGTTTATAAAGTTCTAAGATATGGATTTTTTGAACTTTTTTAGTTTACTGTGTGTATATGAGCTACTGGGTGTAAAATCACCATTTGTATGTGTCTGTGCTGGACTTCAAATTCACCTATTAAAGCATCTTGAGTTGAAAGTAGGAAGATATTATATTCAATTCATTTTTATGTATTGTATTTTAGTTCATGGTCTATTTTTCCCCTTCCTATTCATTTTTAATGTTCTTAAAAGTAAATGGAAAATTTCATCAATATATTATGGTTACAGATTGATGAATTGAATACGATGGCAAAAGAGCATGAAAAAAACCCAATTAAAATACCAGATGGTGAACTGAACAAATGTGCTTCAAAGGATCTACTATGTGAACACAAGGATAGTGGCGTGCCCTACTTTGCACTTGGATTATGTGAAACATGTTACAAGGATGTGAGTTATTTCTTCTTGATGCAGACTTTTGGCTTTTATTAACTACTCATGATTGTTACCATTTATCGTTCTACTGATTGTTGTAGTTTGATAAACTCTCTGGCGGACTTGGTGGTGGTTTGGATCCTCCTGCATTCCAGCGTGCTGAGAGGGAGAGAATGACAAAATCACATTCCGAGGAAAGTGCCAATAAGTCAGATGATGTAAGTGCACCTTGACTAGGCTTTATGGTAGTATGCATTTACTTTTGTAAGTACCACAAATTTCCAGTACACACTGATGCCATATTTCAAACCAGAAACATCACATCCATGTCTTTTCAAGTACTGATAAGATCTATAGGTATTCCATTTGTAACTGAATATTCCAGTGATAATATGAATGCTAGGTGCCTTGGATATCATAAGCGATATTTTAGGCAATAAGAATACTATACTTTCCGTGCAGCAGTTTAACATTGACTTGTTTCTACCTTGAAAATATGTAACCCCATGTCAACTCATCTGCTGCAAAAATACTCCTGAAAGGGAGAGAAACTGTCTTAATTGAAGTGTGTTCAAGCAGATGCTTTTAGTCTTAGTTACATGAACATTGTCTTGTGTCACAATATATATATATATATATATGAGCATCTAACACAAATGCAATAAATGACATCATCTCTTTCTTGACAAAATGATGCCCATATACAATCTTCAAAGAGCTATAAACTAACTCAACTTAAAAATCTTATCTATTTTTGTTTGTTCTTTTTGTTAGTTGGCGAAAGCATCAACTGGCGCATGTGAGAGCCAAATAGATGAATTACATGCCTCTGAGCCTGAAAGTATTGGTGAGGCTTTTATTTCTCTCTCTCTCTCTCTACATTTCTCTGCTTACAGTTTTCAATTCTAATTTGCTTAAAATGCTTTCAGCGGCTAAGGAACATGTGGCCACTAAAGATGGTGAGCATGACGAGTCGCATAAAGAAGATGAATCAGAAAGTTTCTCTGATATCGATGATCATGAGGTGATTAACAAGTTCCATGCTTTCATCCGTTGGTTTTTCTTAGCTGTGATGTAATATGTGATTGACTATTTTTTTCCTTCCCATGATTTATGTATGAGTTAATTTTAAGGGAGTTTTTATTATGTAAACAATTACCAGAGAGTCTGTGTGCAACATCAAATGTTCTTCAAAATAGTCTATGTGGAAGAGAGTATTGTAAGCCCATGTAGGAAGGTGGATTATGCTTGAGGGATCTAGTGTCTAAATTTTGCTGAGTGTCTGTTTCAATTAACTCATTTTACTGTTAAAAGGGTTTTTTTTACAGCTTCGTGAGAAAGCTTTTGAAAAAGAATGATTATTTTTGCAGGTTAAGCTGAACTATATAGTTGTGGTGCTTCCTTTTAAAACTTTTTTATTTTGCATATAGGGTGGTAAGGAGTAAGTATGGACTTCATTAGGAGGACAAGTTTGGGGTCAATGCTACTCATGGAAAAAAATTCATTTTGCAACCATACCCCTCTTTTTATCTTTTGCTCTCTGAGGGATTGTACAGTTTTATACCATTTTTTATCTAATTTTTTTGTTGACTCTTATTTATTCTCTTTATCTTAGTAGATAATTTGAGGAACTAGGCAGCTTGGCACCAATTTTTTTGCTTTGTTGTTTGTGTTATGCTTTTATGATAAGAAGGATTCCCTATCATTGTAACTTATTTTACTTTGTTCTCTTTATCTTAATGTATTTCTTCTTTTACAAAAGAAAAGACTTGTGTGGTAGCAAAGTTTTAGTACTTTTTGCTGCTTGAAAAAGAAAGGAATTAAGAAACAGGCCCTGCTTTTTATACATGGTGTTTAATACTGATAATGTCATATCTTGATCCAGCATTTATGCTCAGCTTTTGTAATATTTATAACTATTTGTATTATCTAAGAAGTTTTTAGATATTGAATCAAGATTTTGGGATTCTGTTATTCTTGTAGCTTGATGTAAATCCCTAGGATTCTGTTATTGTGCTGATTATTCCCCCTCTTACTAAAATGCTGTATGCTTCCTAGGTTGATGGCTACCTTCTTCACAATGAGGTGGAAAAGCATTACAGGAAGACTATGTGGGAACATATAAATCGAGAGTATCTTGAGGTAATGAAAATTTAATATCTATTTAATTTTACTGCTTTGATATTGCTAGATGAAGTTCTCTGGTAGTTTTTCGACATCCTACCATTATTTTGAACTATTTCAGTTGGTACTTCTTGCTTATACATGTATTGTGTTTGCCTCTGGTTTCAGTTTCGTAGTTTAGCTTATTTGGAAGATTATTGTGTACTAAATCTCATTCAACCTCTATTCTGTTACAGGAACAAGCGGCCAAGGAAGCAGCTGCTGCTGCTTCTAAGAAAAACTTTGAGGCAAATTTCCAAAACTGCTCTGAGGATTATCTTGCAGCAAGAGAACTTGCTGCATCTGCTACTGCAGCTGTGGCAAAATCCAGAAAGGTAACTTTTGAATCAATTTTCTGGTGAGGTTCTTTGCGTGGTGTATGTTGTAATTAATGTGAGGGTGACGCAATCAAATAAGATCTTCTCAAAATTATTTCATGTATGCATGTTTAATTTTAATTAGTACCCCCTTAAAATTATCAAAGGATATGATTTTCCAAAATATACAAGTCAATTAAGTGGTTATTCAATAAACACTTTATCACATAAGCATTTATTTGTAAGCTTATATGTGAAGTTTATTGAAATAAACTTACAAGAGCTTACTGGTGGATCATAAGCTGTTTTTGTAAGCTTAACCAAACACCTGCTTAAATGCTTATGTTATAAAATAAGCTGAAATAAGTTTCAGAAAAGCTCTTCTAAATGCCCCCAAGAGATGAAGTGTGCATCCATACACCCAATTTTTCTCAATAATTTTCTGTTTCAACCCTTACATATATTACGTCTGTGTTTGTATGTAAAATTCATACATTGTATTTTCTTCTCTGGAACTGTGCCACAAATGAATTGAAGCAATCATTTATAAAATCCACCCCTTGTCTACACAGCATATGTGTACAAGTCAAGGGGTGCATTTTAGTAGAATGGTTCTTGGTCTTATTATTTTTCCTTCATACTTCATAGTACGATTATGCTGCATTTTATGCAACAAGACTTCAGGGTGATAGTATTTTCAATATTGTTAAACTGCACGTGTAGGAAATGAAGCAGAGACGAGCTCAAGAGGCAAAAAGCTTGGGTCCTCCTCAATCTGCTGTAGAGGCCACTCGCCAAATGTTGAGAACAAAGGTATTTATTACAGAATACACATGTATATTTAGATATTTTGTTTATTAAACTAAATATGATGCCTTCTTTATTTTGACACATTTATATCTTTTAATGAAGTTCTCCTTTTCTCCTTTATGTAGTTATTATTAGTAATGTAGAAGTTTTTTTTTTTTTTTTCTTTAAATTGTTGAAGTAGTTTCTGGGTCAGCCCACAAAGCTCTCAGGCTGGATCAAGGCTAGTTCACTTTTCAAGAGATTAGGATCATTGTTCAGCTGTATTCCATTTATTTGCCTAGACTGGATTATGAAACAAAAAAATAACTATATCACTATAATTTATGTTGTTCATATGAAATATATTAACCACTAACCATTTTGGGAGAGTTTGTCTTTGAAATATGTTTGTTTTCTGTTTTTTTGCGTGAATGTATAATCTATCAACAACTACTACAACCTTCAATCCACTCAAGGCAAAGGAAATATTAGTTCATTGAACTTTATTTCCTAATCACTGATAATTTGTTCAGTAGGATGCTTTGGTACTTAATTTGCAAACATTGTACTATAATTCCACTGTGCGGTATAAGGCTTCGTTATTGAACTGTAACATCCTTCTTAGAGTTAATAATGAAAAAAAATGCTTGCAAAAAGGATTATAAAAATGGGATCTTTCAAAATATTGAATAACATATGGTGCATAACTCTTGCAATTTTTAAGAATATCTTTGGTTAAGAAGCTGTTTTGGCATCAAATTAGGCTGACTTGTATATGGTGTCAAACATATGATATGATCCTTCTATAAGGGTTTCCCTTGAGGATGTTGAGGGATTGGGTCACTTTGCTGCATTGATGTCTATTGTTCTCCGAAGTTTGTTTTCTTTTTTGTTTTATCCTAAGGACGATCTCATATCCTGTTATCCCTTTGTAATCTTCTCTCTTCATGAATTTCTTCCATTTGATTTATAAAAACAAGAGTAATATAGGAGAATATAAATATACATATCTGAAATAGTTGACTTTTGGATTCACATACTCTCTGAGCATAGGGTTAAGCCTGGTTTTTGTTTCTTTTTATATGTGTGGGATGGCGTTGCATTCATGTGTGTTATCTATGTTTTATATTTTATTTTGTACTTGCAGTTGTATTGGTCAACTTAGCAGTAAATATGATTTATCTTAATTTCGCCACCTAGGTTCTTGTGATGATGTTTGTATATTAGTACTAATGATATTTTTTACACGTATCTTTTGCAGAGGCTCAGCTCCAAAGTCAATTATGATCGCTTGGAAAAATTATTTGATGAACCTGTAATTCTCTCCTTTTAACTGTTTTTGCTTTTCAACGAATGTATACTTGATATAGCTGAAAGGTCATTGTCTCTTTCTTCTGTGTCATTTGCATATTTACTATTTGAATTTAAAATCCAAGTCGTAAGATAGTTAAAGCATAGTTCTATAAATCTTCTAATTGCTATTGGTGTTCATTTCTTATGTTTTAACATTTTCTATTTCAATCCCAAAATAAAAGTATCTGGAAGCTGCTTTTACAACCTTGCATGGTCATATCTACTTGCTTGAACTTCTTATTTATTTATTTATTAAAACAAGGAAATTCTTTTTCTTTTGTTTTTATGCTCTTTTTGGGCAGAAACTTGTTTTGATTGAAAAACAGTCTATTTTTAGTTAATGGTTAGCATACCTTTTCTAATTTACTTCCAAAGAATGATTTTACTTTATCTATTTGTTCTTGATATCTCAATCTTTGTTGACTTGATAGTTTGTCATTCCTATTGTATAATTGTGAGTTGTAGGTAAAAGACCAATTTTCAAGTCTTTTGAAGATGAACCTATATCACTCTTTTGGACAAATGGGAAATACTCATTGTGTGTGTGTGTATATATAATATTTTTTTCCTTGCGGTACAAATACTTGTATTTAACTCTTACTATTAACAGGTGGCTCCAGAGAATCCCAAGAAAGTACGATTTGAGCTACCCTCTGATAATCATGATAATTTTGAGTCAAAGGTAGAGGACAAAATAAAGGATGATGAAGTGGGATCAGTGGACGAATTTGAGGATGGTGGTATGGATGGAGAATATGAAAATACTTCGTATCAAGAAAATGCAGACGAGACATATGACTATGAATATGATGGTTATAGCTATGATTATTAGTAAAAGGTTCCTTGAAGCTCTTCCTACTTTAATTATCTTGAATCCATTTTCAACATGGCTAACACCAGGGAAACCAGAGATTATCAGAAAACTTTGGATACTGAAGGTCATCTAACTGGCTGGAATCACTGATCAGTTTTATTTCTTCTCGCCCTCACTCCTCACTTAAAGGTTTAGTTAAGCAGTGGAAAAGAAGCAGACGATGCATGGTACTTGGCACATTATTCTTTGGATTGATTAAACATTCTGTAGTGTTCCAGTGCCGAAGGATGGATCTAATTTTGATTTATTAGGAAAATTCTTTGTTTACCAAGTAAAGGAAAATTCTTTATACTATATTTTTTCTTTCTTGTGAACAAATTCTTTGTAGTATATAATTTTTGTTTAGGGTGGATCATGGTTCATGTGGTACAAAATGTAAAAATATAGTAATTTAATTTTTTTACTATTAAATTTAATGCTCATTTTAATGATTGATATTAAACTAGTTCTCGGTTATTGTTATGAAATATTAGTTGAAAAAATGAAAACCCAAATCAAGTGTACCATGTAATGTAGAAAATTTCCCCTTCAAACTTTAAATGGATAGGTCTGAATGAAATTAGCATATAGTTTGTCGCATTTTTTATACTTAAGGTTAGATTTTTTGCTGAATGAGCAGGTAAAAGCGCATATTTTATTTCGAGTGTCAGTGAACCGGGGAAAGGCGCCGATTAGCACACGGTGTAGACAAGGATTTCTATCCTCTCATGTCATTCACTACACTCCGGCAATTCTAGTTATAAAGTAACTATGGATTAGCCGAGATATCACTAGATAAATTCGGTAGTTTTTTTTAGTTAAAATTGCTAGAAAGGCAACCTAACTAGAGATAATCTTTATTAATGTACATGACATTTCTAGTGGTAAATGATAATTTTATTTAGGATAAATTACACCTTTTGCTACCTATAGTTGAGTGATAAGAAGTTTGATTTTTCTTAATTAAGATCATGAATTCAAGTATTGTGAATGACAAAAAAGTAAAAAAGGCAGAGCTTTGTACTCTTAAGCAGATTCATCTTGCTCGGTTTATATTAATTTAGATTTAAGGTGATTTTTGGCTACCCAGTCTTAAGTAAAGAGAACTTTCTAATCTTTAAAGATGAATATTATATATATATATATATATATATATATATATATAGAACATATCAAGTGAGAGGAGTGGTTTATTGTGAGAGATAAGAGGAATAATTAATAACCATTAAATTTAAATTAATGGTTCAGATTAAAAAAACTAAATAAACCCTCACATGTCTTTTTCCCCTTTTCACAATAGGTTTGCGGACTTCTCAAGTAGTTTATCTTATCACAGAAAAATACTTACAACAATAGTGCTTACCATAGATTTTTCACTTTCAGTTGAATGCCATTGCCGCAACACTTACATATTTCTTAGGATTCTTTGATTTGATTATTAATTTACTAATTATACAAAATCAATATCAACCTAATATTTTTTAAAGATTCACATTCTGCATTAAAATGCTGAGAAGAGAAACTTTGTTTTGTTAATTCTGAATTCTGACGGTGGCTCGTGCATACAGAAAAGAAGATCAATAAGTAACCATATGCAAATTTGGGTTGAGCATGGGAAGGAAAAGGAAGGAATTGAAATTTAATAGCTATCTAATGGCTTTTAATCTGAACCATTAATTTAAATCTAATGGTTTTTAATTATTCCTCTTATCTCTCACAATAAACCACTCCTCTCACTTGATATGCTCTATATATATAATTTGTTTACATAAATAAGTTTTTTAAGTGATATTTTTTATCTTTATATTTTTAACATTGTACGGTGACTAATTTTGAGCCCTTACTATTATCTGTGGAAATTTAGGAGATGAATTGGAAAGATTCTAAGTGTAGCTTGATAATATGAAAGTAGTTGGTTGCAATAGAAGTGAACTGTGAACCCAGACGAACTTTGCCTGCAATGTTAGGATCTGAATCCTAAAGTTGTTATTCATCGGAGAACATTACCTAACTACCACTTCCACCCCAAAGGTTGAACTCAACTATACATGTGGGGGATTCTCGGTCCAATACAAAAAAAAAAAATACGACAATCCTGATTCACTCTCTATCACTGAGATCTACATGTTGAGTCTTAAGACTTTCAAAGTTTGAAATCCCAAAGTTTTGTTGATTACACTTTTAAGAATTTTTAATAAGAAATCTTTTATTATTTAGCTTGGTCTGAAGCTTTGTGTTGTAGTTATAAGAATTTTTTGCAACTTTGTCTAAAATGCACATCAAGAGAATATTTCAAGCATAAGTTTGAAGTCACAATACTCAATAGCATCTAGTGCTAGTTTTATAAGACAAAATGCGTCTAAAATGCTTCTAAAGCACAAAACCGAAGAAACGTCTGAAGTTCATCTCAAGTTCAAATATGATGGTTAAAGATTTAGAACAAATTTCAAAATTTAAAGAGGTTAACCTCAAACAAAGTAGTCGCATCAAGTCAGAGTGAGACTTTCACTTCTATGGAAAGACAAAAGAAGAATTTCCAAAGAAGCATAAGCATAGTTGGCCCAAGGAAGAAATGCAAAACGTAAAGGCATTTGCTCTGCAGAAAAGTCACTGAATCATTGCCATAAAGTAAATGCAGTAACTAGATATTAGACAAATGACTCAATGCATTAAATGCTATTAGATAAAACATTCAAGAATTTTCTCATAACATTAGTATCTGCTGGAACTTTATAAATAGAATATAGAAGAATTTGAAGAACGAAATAGAAGAGAACATTCAATCTTGCAAAAACTCTGCTGAAATTTTTGTTCATTCTTAATTCTTTTATTCGTTGTACAGTTTCTTTTCAAACGAGTTGCTTGAATTGAAAACTTGTAATCACTCTTTGTATTATAAAGATATCCACACCAAGTGTGTAAACTCTAGAATGAAACCAAATCCCACTTTTTTGACCTTGGGAGTTGTAAATGTTATAACCAAACTTAAGCATGATGAGAAACTATCATCTATATATCCCTGAATCTACCATGTTAATCATCAGAAACAAAAGCGCGGAAACATACCTGAATTCATGATGATAAGAGAGGGGTGCGGTTTGGCCTTTCAGATCAACACGTACTCTCTTGAGAGAACCCTTTAGCAATCTCTCTGTCTCTTTCTGATAATGGGATGTCAGAAGAAAAGAAGAAGGTAGTGTGACCTGGGGACCTAACCTATTTATAGACAAAATAAGGCTGTCTTTTGGTATTTCTATTTTTACCCATCACAAAATAGAATTACCCTTTAGTTACCACACATTAAAGGTTCCATATCCTTTCAGGTACATAACTGCACAATTTAATTTATTTGATCACTTTTAATTTGGCATAACCGTAGGTGTCCTTAATATATAATTATTCACATATAAGACCAATGTTGGATTAAGGATCCAACAATCTCCCACTTGGACTATATGTGTTACCTTTTAATTATATAATTATCAAATGCATCTTTTACCAATTCAGTCCATCAATCATACCAACATAGGATCAAAGCAGTCTTTGTTACATTTATCGTAACTGAACCCATCAATGGTCACATATATTGACACAAATGAATAACATGAATCATGATATGGATGTGTAGTATGGAATTTTCATGTAATGTGATCTTAACATGCCTAATTCCATTAGGTCCTCCTTAAACCTTAGTGAGATCAAACCATAACAAAATCAGAGTTTAAATATACCAAAACTTAATTTCTGCAGAAAATATACTTAAACCATACATATATTGAAAAATATGTCTATGTCATATAAAACCTTCAAAAATTACAAACTCCCACTAAAACTGAATATCACTTAAAGACATAACACCCATACGAGCAGTGTGCTCATGAAACATTTTGGGTATTAATCCTTTAGTAAGCGGATCCGCAACCATGGAGTTTGTATCAATATGTTCTATAGACAATTGTTTACTCTGAACTCTTTCTTTAACAACCAAGAACTTGATGTCTATATGTTTAGACTTCATTGAGCTTCTGTTGTTGTTGGAAAATAGAACTGCTGATTTATTATCACAAAATATCTTAAGTGGTCTTTCTATACCATCCACTATACGTAGTCCTGTGACAAAATTTCACAGCCAAATTCCGTGATTGGATGCCTCATAACACGCTATGAACTCAGCTGCCATAGTAGAAGAGGCTATAAGAGATTGTTTAGCACTCTTCCACGAAATAGCACCTCCAGATAGCATGTATACATAGCCTGATGTGGATTTCATACTGTCTTGACACCCAGCAAAATCGGAGTCAGTATACCCTATGATCTCAAGCTAATCCAACCTCCGATATATGAGCATATAGTCTTTTGTTCTCTGTAAGTACCACATGACACGTTTAACTGCCTTCCAATGATCCAATCCAGGATTACTCAAATATCTACCTAACATCCCTGTAACGTACGCAATATCTGGACGCGTACAAACCTGAGCATACATTAGACTCCCTACTGCTGATGCATAAGGAATCTTTTGCATTTCCTTTTCTTCTAAGGCATTCTTAGGGCACTGATCGAGACTAAACTTGTCACCCTTAGCTACAGGGGTATTGCCTGGTTTACAATCTTGCATGTCATATCTCTTTAGAACCTTTTCTATATAACCTTTTTGAGACAATCCAAGAGTACCACGAGAACGATCTCGGTGTATCTGTATGCCCAATACAAAAGATGCATTACCAAGATCTTTCATCTCAAAATTCTTAGCTAAAAAGCTCTTGGTTTCATGCAATAAATTTATATCGTTGCTGGCAAGCAAAATATCATCAACATACAAAACTAGAAAAATATATTTGCTCCCACAAAACTTATGGTATATACAGTCATCAACTAAATTCACCTCAAAACCACACGAGGTGATCACATGATGAAACTTGAAATACCACTGTCGAGATGCTTGCTTGAGCCCATAGATGGATTTCTTAAGTTTGCAAACCAAATTCTTTGAATCTTTTGAAACAAAGTTTTCCGATTGCACCATATAAATTGTCTCATCAATGTTACCATTGAGAAACGCTGTCTTTACATCCATCTGATGTAACTCAAGATCGAAATGCGCCACTAATGCCATTATAGTCCTGAAAGAGTCTTTAGAAGAAACTGGAGAAAAAGTTTCTTTATAGTCAATTCCTTCTTTCTGTGTAAATCCCTTTGCGAAAAGACGAGCCTTGAACCTTTCCACATCACCTTTCGAATCCCTCTTGGTCTTAAATATCCATTTACAACCAATGAGTTTCACCCCTTCTGGCAATGGAACAAGATCCCAAACATCATTGTCCCTCATGGACTTAATCTCTTCATTCATGGCATCAATCCACTTTTGAGAATTAGAACTTTCCATAGCTTGATGAAAGTTAATTGGATCATCTTCCATCAATCCAATTCCATTCTCATGTTCTTGGAGATATACAACATAGTCATCTGGTATTGCACTTCTCCTTTCTCTAGTGGATTTCCTTAATGGCATAGGTTCTTGAGGAGGAAGAGTTTGTTCTTCAGGAACAACTTCTTGCATAGGAGGTTCTACATTGTCTTGATTTGTTGTGTCTTGAACAGAGTCAGGAAAAGGATCCTGAACAATGCCAATAACACCTGTGGGAATATCAACATATTCCTCTTCAAATACAAATTCCTTAACTATATCTCCCCTTGCAAAATCGACATCCTCAAAGAACCGAGCATTTCCTGATTCAAAAATCGACTTAGTTATGGGATCATAAAACTTGTACCCCCTAGATCTTTCAGAGTATCCAACAAAATGGAAACTTATTGTTCTTGAGTCCAGTTTCTTTTCATTTGGCCGATAAGGCCTTGCTTCAGCTGGACAACCCCAAACATGCAGGTGTTTCAAACTAGGCTTTTTGCCTGTCCAAAGTTCATAAGGGGTTTTTCCAGTTGCTTTTGTTGGAACCCTATTAAGGATATATGCTGCAGTTTTAAGGGCTTCTCCCCAGAGTGATTTTGGCAAAGTAGAATGACTAATCATACTCCTTACCATGTCTTTAAGCATCCTGTTTCGCCTTTCAGCAACACCATTCATAGTGGGCAAACCCGACATAGTGTACTGTGGGACGATACCGCATTCCTCTAGGAATTTAGCAAATGGTCCTAGACGTTGTTCACCTGAACCATCATATCTACCATAGTATTCACCACCACGGTCAGACCTGACGCTTTTAATTCTTTTGTTGAGTTGGTTCTCAACTTCAGCCTTATAATTTTGAACACGTCTAATGACTTTGCCTTTTCATGAATGAGATAAATATAGACATATCTTGAAAAGTCATCTATGAACGTTATAAAATATTGTTGACCATTCCAAGCAACTGTAGGAAATGGTCCACAAATATCTGTATGTATAAGTTCTAAGACATCCAAAGTCCTATTGGCCTCAAATCTCCTTTTGTTGATTTGTTTACCCTTTATACAATTGATACAAATATCAAAATCTGTAAAATCTAAAGGGTTTAGAATTTCGTCTGACACAAGTCTTTCTATTCTCCGTTTGGAGATATGACCTAATCGTCTGTGCCATAACGCAGCTGAATTCTCATTGGTTAATTTTCTCTTTATGCCTTGAGTACTTAATTGTAAAGATTCATTAAATGAAGCAATTATATCGATTAAATATAGATTATCATAACTTGATAAAGAACCAAAACCAACCAATTTTGAATCATGAAACAAACTAAATTTTCCATTCCCAAATAACAAGAATAACCAAATTTGTCCAAAACAGAAATAGAAATCAAGTTTCGTCTAAAAGACGGTACAATAAAAGTTTCATCAAGATCCAAATAAAAACCAGTCTTTAATAATAATCTAAATTTTCCAATTGCTTCAACTTGAACCATTTTGCCGTCACCCACATAGATGTATCTTTCACCATCACTTGGTTTTCGGCAACTCAGGCAACCCTGCATAGACACACTGATGTGAGCTGTTGCACCAGAATCTATCCACCATGTGTGTCTAGGTACAGAAGTTAAATTAACCTCAGAACAAACCAAGTTGAGAAGCATACCTTTCTTAGCACGCCATGCGTGATAATTAGTGCAATGTTTCTTCACATGCCCTACAGCTCCACAAAAGAAACAACCATTGCCTTCAGAATCATTTGATTTCTTTTGTTGTTTCCTTTGAGGTGCTATAACTGCAACTTCCTTATCATTGTTCCTCTTTAGTCCCTTGCCCTTATATTTTGAGGTAGAGGCAAGATGAGCACTTTCTGTCTTATCTTGCTTCAATCTTTCCTCTTCCTGAACACAATGTGAGATGAGCTCATTCAGAGACCAAGTCTCTTTCTGACAGTTATAGCTCACCTTAAACTGACCAAATTATGTTGGAAGAGAAATCAGAACTAAATGCACCAACAAGTCCTCAGAGAGTTCAAGCTTAAGTGCTTTTAGCTTTGAAGCAATATGAGACATCTCCATGATGTACTCCCTAATGTTGCCCTTACCCATATATTTCTTTGAAATTAGGTTTGCCAAGAGAGTACCTATCTCAGACTTTTCATTCTTAACAAACCTCTTTTCAATTTCCGCAAGAAACTCCTTAGCTGTATTTATGCTTTCAGAAATTGTGCCCCGAAATGCGAATGGCCTTCTTCATGATCATTAGACTCATGCGATTTGACTTCTCCCACATTTCCATCTCCCTCTTATTTTCAGAGGTACTCTTATCTGTAAGAGGTGGGGGTGAGTCTATCCTTAACGCAAGGTCAAGATCCATTACTCCAAGAACTATCAAGACATTGTCTTTCCAGGACTTGAAGTTTGAGCCATTTAATATAGGAATAGAGTTGATATTGGCAGTAATATTGGCAGGATCATTCATAACTGAATTGAGAACAACAAACAGAAAATACACTCACATAAGTCTCAAAAATAAAATTAAATTCAAATACAAATAAATCCCATTTCAAGATACCGGTAACACATTAATATTTTATCTTTGGATAAAATTTTAATTATTCATTGATACCTTGACACGGTAATAAAATGCTAATAATAAAAACGTGTCAAATAATAAACCTTCCTTTGGGTTGATTTAATATTTACACGCAAAAACTGAATAATTATTACGCAATTTATCACCACAAGCGTGTAATTACGTAAAAATACTAATCTTCCTTTGGGCCGACTAGTACACACATAAATTACAAGCTCTCAACCCTTTTATATTTTAAAATAAATTAATTTACACAATAGAGGTCGCTTTGGTGACATGTTGTTTCAATTAATTAATCTTAAAATATATATATATATATAAACCTTTTTTTTTTAGTATTTGAATTTAAAATTAAAAAAAATTGCGTAACTGAACGGGATATTCACAAAATATATATAAATATATTTTACTCGCAGTTGAAAAATTATCAAACGTATATATTTATAATGAACGGTCCATTGATTTGATAATATATAAAACGCTTATATATTCCTAAATAATATTAATTTTACGGATTCACTTACTGCTAATTGATTTCACATATTCCGTAAATACATATCAAATAATCAATTAAAAATTAAATGACCGTTTGCTGATTACAAAGCAATTGAATCGTAACTTGAATATAGGCAAACGTTTATCAATTAAATTCGTAACTGAAATTGACTTTTCAAAATAATATATCCATATCAATGCAATATATTAATTGATATCAAAATAACTACTGGAGTTATGCATAATTTATAACGAGTAATAACTGAAATTATGCACAATTGATATAAAAAAAAAGCATCGTCACATATATATCAAAAAATGATATAAGCTAGATTTAATTCTTATAATTAATAAAAATTAAACGAAGAAATATGCAAGAATCCATAATGGATATATCAATAGTTGATTGTTCAAACTTTCCTTTTTAATTGATATATTATGCCAGAATCCGAAACAAATATTAAATCAATTATCTCTAGTAATTGATTTCAAAAATATCTATTATTATTACTGTACCCAAAAAAAAAAACATATCACATAGAATAGAATTCTTGGTAGAAATTTCGCTTCCTCTGCACTTCATTTTCTACGTGTTGCATACATTGCATTCTTTTATTTTTTTTATTTTAAATATAAAAAAAAACTCAATAATGAAGAAACAAGCAAACACGTTCCCAGAGAAAACAAGATGAAACATGTCTGGTCTCTCTGAGGATGAATGTTGGTCAATAACTAACCGAAAAACATGGCAAATATATAAAATACCATACTGAAGAAACGTGCCCAGAGAAAACGAAAAACTCCTAATGATCAAACATGATATATGGGCTTTGATACCAATTATTATAACCAAACTTAAGCATGATGAAAAACTATCATCTATATATCCCTGAATCTATCATGTTAATCATCAGAAACAAAAGCGCAGAAACATACCTGAATTCATGATGATAAGAGAGGGGTGCGGTTTGGCCTTCCAGATCAACACGTACTCTCTTTCTCTTGAGAGAACCCTTTAGCAATCTCTCTGTCTCTTTTGATAATGGGATGTCAGAAGAAAAGAAAAACGAGGACTTAACCTATTTATAGACAAAATAAGGTTGTCTTTTGGTATTTCTATTTTTACCCATCAAAAAATAGAATTACCCTTTAGTTACCACACATTAAAGGTTCCATATCCTTTCAGGTACATGACTGCCCAATTTAATTTATTTGATCACTTTTAATTTGGCATAACTGTAGGTGTCCTTAATATATAATTATTCATATATAAGACCAATGTTGGATTAAGGATCCAACAGTAAAGCCTGAGGAGATTTAGTGTGAAAAAGAATATTTAAGTTGTAGAGTCTGAGAAAGCATGTTGAAAGAATATCTGGCTAGAAAGATCTAAAGAAACTGTTTAAGAATACTTGTATTGTATGAAAGTATAGTGAACAGTGTTAGGGATAGAACATATAACACTTATTGATAAGTGTGAATCAATAATTTATGGTGTGATCTTCTTTAGTCTAATCATAGTTACTTTGATTTTTATTTATGCATCCAACTAGGTTAATATTGTTTTCTTAAAGCAAGTTTTTAAAATCCTTGTGAAAAACTCTTTTCAAACTACGGACACACGCTTTCTAAAATTTTGTGATCTTCCTTTCTATAAACTAAGTTACTTTGATAATTGTGCTCCTAATTTTTTTTTATAATTTATATTTATCAGGTAATCGACTTTTCAACTTTTAAATTTAATCCTTTGAAATAGTTCACCTAATTTATGATTATCTACTCTTTTTAAAGGTACTCCATGGACTAAATATTGAATAATTTCTACTCTTAATTTTGATCTTATTTTAGCCATTAAGATTCAATTTTAAAGTCCCTATGAGATCTAGGTGTCTATTCATTAGTATTCTCTATACTTAACACTTGATAATTTGTAAAGTACATAAGAAAAACATTTTAATTCTTCTTGAGAATCATTCCAATGATGATAAGTGTGTGTCTTCATCAAAACTTGACTTTTTATGAGATCATATTAGTTAATGCTTGGTATCATTATGCTAAATATTGGTCTCCTTTAGTCATAGCTTGTAGTGTGAGCTATCTGTTTTTTAGAAAATGTGGACACTTGTTAGGTTGGTTTTGTCCTATGTGTTGAGTCTCAAAAATATCATAAGGTTGTTTATGACGTTTTAAGACAACTAGATTCCCAAAGTTTTAATGGTTGACAAATTTGACTTAAATTACTTATCATAGATACACACATGCTTTAATGCTTCATCTATGATTTCAGCAAGAGTCACTATGAGTTGAAGCTGTCTGAAGAAGCAGAACTCGTCTGAAGAGTTGAAGCTGTCTGAAGTAGTTCAACCCGTCTGAAGTATCAGTGCCGTCTGAAGTCTCACTTATGACGTGGCACCCTCTGCTGAAGCTTGTGAAGACTTTTCTGAACCTCTGCTGCACGTACCTTTTCAAACACGTTTATAGCAAGGAACACAAAGACCTTTCCTGGTGATTTTTGAATTTCCTACACCACTGAGGAAATCTCTGCAATGTAGTCTCTGCAATAACATTTGCAGCAGCCTTATGGCAAGAGAAACCCTGCACCGTGTCAGAAACATCAGAGCTCTCAGAAGCATGTCTCACAACGGATTAAATAGCATTTAATGCTATCTCTAAACGGTGGTATTTTAACGGATTGAAGTTTGGGTATAAATACCCCTCCATGAAGACCATCAAATGTAGAGAGAAGCGAAAAAGAAAAAAAATTAAGTATACAAGAAAGCCCAGAGAAACATCACGCTGCAAGTTTTTACTCTGTAACAACTCTCTGATAAAATTCGCTGTACACATTTGTATATCCTGAGCATACCTAAGATTTTATTGTACATTGTATTGGTTTGAGCTTCAAACTCGTATAGTTTAAAAGCTTAAACTCCTTTCTTTGTAAACCTTGTTTAGAGCCTGGAAAGGCTTGGTTGATAAAAGAATACTTGGTTGTAGAGCCTGGAGAGGCTTGGTTGATAAAAGAATACTTGGTTGTAGAGCCTGGAGAGGCTTGGTTGATAAAAGAATACTTAGTTGTAGAGCCTGGAGAGGCTTGGTTGATAAAAGAATACTTGGTTGTAGAGCCTGGAGAGGCTTGGTTGATAAAAGAATACTTAGTTGTAGAGCCTGGAGAGGCTTGACTGCAAAAGAATACTTGGGTGCAGAGCCTGAAGAGGCTTGACTGTAAAAGAATACTTGTAATCTTGAAAGATTAAAAGAAAATCCAAGTGCTAGTTGGCATTGGGACTGGACGTAGCTCACAGTGGTAGTGAGTGAACCAGGATAAATTCCTTGGCTAAGTTTTCTTACCCTTATCTCTTGTCAATTCTTTTTATACTAATCAAGGGGTTAGAGTAATTAATCTGATATTTTATAAAGGCACAAAAACATCTTTTAAAATCAGTATTTTTAGGCCGTCTGAAAACTTCAGACAGTCCTTTAAGAGCCTGTCTGAAATCGTGTTTTTAACACCTGTTTGCCAAAAGCTTTCTAAAATATTCAGAAACACTATTCAACCCCCCTTCTAGTGTTTCCCTGTGTTCCTACAGTTGGTACCAGAGCTCTACTCAGGGTTGAAGCACCTAACAAGTGTTTGAGGACTGAAAGATCCAAATGGAAGCTTCTAACAGCAACAGGCAATACATCACAGTAGGAGCCTCTATCACAAGACCCCCAGCATTCAATGGAGTGGATTACCACTACTGGAGAGATCATATGAAGTTGTTCATTGAGAGCAACAACATTGATGTTTGGGAGGTGGTCACTGATGGAGATTATGTGCCTATGCAAAATGGTTTGCCTATACCTAAGACTGAATGGACCTTGGAGCAGAAGACTAGAGTCCAGATGAACGCTAAAGCCAAACTCTATCTGATATGTTCCTTGAATAAATCAGAATATGAGAAGGTCCATGGATGCACTTCTGCCAAGGAGATTTGGGATACTCTTGCAGCAACCCATGAAGGGACTGAAACTGTCAAGCAATCCAAAATCAGCATGCTTATACATCAGTATGAGATGTTTAAGATGGAAGAAACTGAAACTATTGACCAAATGTTTGGGAGGTTTCAGACCATAACCAATGGACTCAGGTCCTTAGGAAGAACCTATGAATCTGGAGACAACAACAGAAAGATTCTAAGAAGTCTACCTAAGTCCTGGAGACCCAAAGTCACTGCCATTCAAGAGGCAAGAGATTTGAACTCTCTGAGAATGGAGGAACTGTTGGGATCTCTCAAAGTCCATGAGCTTGAGCTTGGAGAAGATGACAACAAGAAGAAGTCTCTAGCTCTAAACTCCAAAGCCAAACAGTCTAGGCATGACAGCATGAAGGCTATGCAAGCTGAGGAAACTTCAGAAGCAGATGAAGATTCTGAAGACAGCTCAGAAGATGAAGATGATCTTGCTCTTTTAAGCAGAAAGATCAAGAGAATGTTGCAGAACAGAGGAAAGTTTAGAAAGAACCAACCTTCATCATCCAAATCAGGTAAGAAAGGTAAATAGTCTAACTCTGATAAAATTATTTGCTTTGAATGTAAGAAACCAGGACATATGAAGGCTGATTGCCCAAGACTGAAGAAAAACAACTTCAAGAAGAAGAAGTTTTTCAAAAAGAAGAAAGGTCTTATGGCAACATGGGAAGACCTTGATGAATCAACCTCAGAAGAAGAAGAAGACACTTCAGAAGAGGCAAATTTGTGTCTCATGGCTAGTCTACCATCCTCAGACAGCTCTGAAGTTGAGATGTGTTTAACAGGACAAAGGAGACCCCACAAATGGTACCTGGACAGTGGGTGCTCGCGACACATGACAGGAGAAAGGTCTTTGTTCCAAAACCTTAGACCTAGAGCTGGTGGAGTGGTCACCTTTGGTGGAAATCAGCAAGGGAAGATCATTGGAATAGGGACTGTAGGTATATCTCCTTCATCCCTTATTAAAAATGTACTCCTAGTGGAGGGACTACAACATAATTTACTGAGCATAAGTCAATTATGTGACAGTGGTTATGTGGTATCCTTTACTAAGGAAGGATGCATAGTCAAAGACTCCTCTGAGCAAATCCTCTTTACTGCTAAGAGACACAGCAATGTGTACAAAATTGATCTAGAGGATCTAGCAAGTCAAAATGTAAAGTGTTTAATTTCTGTTGAAGATGAAAAACAGATTTGGCATCAAAGACTTGGGCATGCCAGCTTGAGATTAATCTCAAGATTAGCAAAACACAATCTTGTTAAAGGATTGCCCAAGCTTTCATACAAATCTGACATTTTATGTGAAAGCTGTCTGAAAGGGAAACAAACAAGACACTCTTTTAAGAGTAAAGATGTTGTTTCAACTAACAGACCACTAGAACTTTTACACATTGACTTGTTTGGTCCTATTAGAACAGAAAGTCTTAGTGGTAAGAAATATGGTTTGGTCATTGTTGATGACTATTCTAGATTTACTTGGGTGTTATTCCTAAGAAGCAAGGATGAGACTTTTAGGAATTTCACAGTATTCTGCAAGAAGGTACAGAATGAGAAAGGATTCTGTATTTCTGTTATCAGAAGTGATCATGGTGGAGAGTTTGAGAATGCAAACTTTCAAATGTTCTGTGAAGAGAATGGGATCTCACCCAATTTCTCTGTGGCTAGAACACCTCAACAGAATGGGGCTGTTGAGAGAAAGAACAGAAGTTTGCAAGAGATGGCAAGGACCATGCTCAACTCATGCAGCTTACCAAGAACCTTCTGGGCAGAAGCTGTTAGAACAACATGTTACCTTCAAAATAGAATATTGGTAAGACCAATTCTGAAAAAGACTGCCTATGAATTGTGGAAAGGAAGAAAACCCAACATATCATATTTCCACACCTTTGGATGTGAATGTTTTATACTCAACACCAAGGATGATCTTGGAAAATTTGATGCAAAGTCTGATAAAGGATTTTTCATTGGATATTTTGAAACATCTAAAGCCTATAGAGTGTATAACTCTAGAACTTTAACTGTTGAAGAAACTATTCATGTTAAATTCAATGATAACAAAGAGACTGATAGGGAACTATCAGATCTAGAGGATGATTTTGCAGGAATGGAGCTGAATGACCACAGCAGCTCGAAGGATGAGCAGCTGTCTGAAGTACCTACTGTTACTAAACCTCTTCAGACAAATGTTGAGTCTCAGACAGATCAAACAGATGTGATACCTCCTCAGAAACCTGATTGGAAATACAAATCACATCATCCTAAAGAGCAAATCATTGGCAGCACTTCAGAAGGAGTTAAAACAAGATCAAAATTCAAGATTCTGAATTCTCTTGCTCTCCTATCTGAAATAGAGCCAAGGAACATTGATGAAGCTCTGCATGATGAAGGGTGGATCCTAGCCATGCAAGAAGAGCTGAATCAGTTTGCTAGGAGTGATGTCTAGACCCTTGTTCCTAAACCCCATGGGAAACCTATTATTGGAACCAAATGGGTGTTCAGAAACAAGTTGTCTGAAGAAGGCAAGGTAGTCAGAAACAAGGCAAGATTAGTTGCTCATGGATACAACCAGCAAGAAGGTATTGATTTCACCGAAACCTTTGCCCCAGTGGCCAGGTTAGAAGCAATTAGAATTCTTTTATCTTATGCTGTAAATAATGGCATCAAGCTATATCAAATGGATGTTAAAAGTGCCTTCCTCAATGGTCTCATTGAAGAAGAAGTTTTTGTTAGACAACCCCCTGGTTTTGAAGATATTGCCTTTCCTGAACATGTTTTCAAACTCAAAAAGGCTCTCTATGGTCTGAAACAAGCCCCAAGAGCTTGGTATGACAGATTGAGCAGTTTTCTAATCTCAAATGGTTTTGAAAGAGGAAAAGTGGACACAACTATTAGAAAACAGTCTAACAAAGATCTTATACTTGTACGGATATATGTTGATGACATTATTTTTGGTTTAACAGACTCTTCATTATGCAAGGAGTTTTCAGAGTTAATGCAATCAGAATTTGAAATGAGTTTAATGGGTGAACTAAAATTTTTCTTAGGACTTCAGATTAAGCAAGATTCTGACTGTATATGGATCCATCAAGAAAAATATACAAAGGAAATGCTTAAGAAGTTTAACTTACATGATTGCAAACCCATGTCAACTCCAATGCATCCCTCTGCATCGTTAAATAAAGATGAGAAGGAAGAATCAGTGAATCAAACTTTGTATAGAGGAATGATTGGATCATTACTATATCTAACAGCAAGCAGACCTGACATAATGTTCAGTGTATGTCTGTGTGCTAGATTTCAATATGATCCAAGGAGTACTCACTACAAAGCTGTAAAAAGAATTTTCAGATATCTTAAAGGTACTACTAATCTTGGTCTGTGCTATAAGAAAAGTAAGGATTGCAGGTTAATAGGTTACTGTGATGCTGATTTTGCTGGAGACAGAATTGAAAGAAAAAGCACTAGCGGTGGATGTCATTTCTTTGGAGAAAATATGATTAGCTGGTCAAGCAAAAGGCAAAGTACAATTGCCTTATCAACAGCTGAAGCAGAATACATCTCAGCAGCCAGTTGTTGCTCACAACTGTTATGGGTGAAGTATCAGTTAGAAGATTTTAACATTACTATATCTGCTATACCTGTTTTGTGTGATAATACAAGTGCTATTAATTTGTCTAAAAATCCCATTCAACATTCTAGGGCTAAACATATAGAAATAAAACATCATTTCATTAGAGACTATGTTCAGAAAGGTATTTTTGATATTCAATTTATTGATACAGAGCATCAATGGGCTGATATATTCACAAAACCTCTGACTGAAGATAGATTTAAGTTCATTAGAAATAATCTGAACATACATGCATTTTGAATGTGTGTGATCTGATCTGTCAAAAATGATGTATCTGAAATTTCAGCCTGTCTGAAACAAGTGACTTGTCTGAAATTTTGGGTTGTCTGAAATCCATATGGGTGTCTGAAATCTGTCACTTGTCTGAAGTAAACAAATGACGTGGCTTTATGAGACAGTTTAATTCCATTTATTTTGTCTCTTCCACTTCGCACGTTTTCCTATGTCTGCGCAGCCAGTACATGCCATCATTGCTTTATGGATCTATAAATACGGAAGCTAGTGGGTCACAGAATTTCACCGTTCACTATTCTGTAGTCATCTCTTGAGATCCTTCTTCTACAAGCAATTCTTTTTCTCTCTCAAGTTCTTCAGAAAACTCTCCAATGGCCCCTAAGAAATCTGCTGGAAGCAACATCGTGAAAACTAAGGGTGTAGTTCTGGAGGATCTTCAATCTCTGGGAATGGACTTGTTTGCTGAGTTCGATGCAGCTGGGTGGACTCTGTATTTCAATCACAACTTGACACAGTGGCATGAGCAAAGTGTGCTGGATTTCTGGGCTACTGCCAGAGGAATACCCAATCCTCAGGGTATCTACACTAGCATCAAGGCCACAGTACGTGGTGTTCCTGTCTTTGTTGATGAAGATATCCTTGCTCACATCTGTGAGGTTAGGACTGAAGGAGTTGTATTCACTCCTGGCTGGGAAGCAAGAAATGGAGGACAGAAGCAGTTCAGAGAGTTTCTGTATGGCACCTCTGAACCAGTAAGCTTGGATTCAAAGCATATGTCAGACAAGGCTAGGGTTTTTCATGCCATCTTAGGATGCTCTATAATCCCTAAGAATGGAAGCAGAAACCATGTTTCTGAGTTGGAGAGATTTTGTCTGATTCACCTACTGCAAAAGAAGAAAGTGAACCTCCCCAACATCATAATGTACCACATGCAGAAGCGTCTCAGAGACTCTGCTGGGAGCTTCCCTCACAATACCATCATCACCTAGATCTTGCTACATTTCAAAGTCCCCATTGAGAGGCTTTTTGATCGCCTTTCACAACCTATGTTTGGTGAATCAAACCTCAAGAGCATGGGAGTGAAGCTGACTCCAAGACCTCCTTCTCCGTCCATGAAAGAGAGTCTTCTTCTTGAGAAAGCTGCAAGAAGGAAGACAACAAGTGCACCTCAGAGAAGGAGAACCAAGAGCAAGCTACTTCAGACTGCACTTGAACCTAGGGTGACTAGAAGTATTGCCTCTCAGCTGATAGCAGAAGATGAAGCTGAGAAGTATCAAAATTTTGTTAAAGCTCAACAGTATTTTAAAAGAAAAAGGGAAGAAAAACAAGCACAAAGGGAGAAGGAAGAAGCAAAGGCAAAAGAATCTGAGGTAACCAAGCCTCCCTACAAGAGAATTAAGGTGAGATTTGATAATGTAACTCCTTCACCACCCTCCTCACCAGAAAAACAAACACCTCATCAACTCTCACAACCTTCACCAACACCTTCACCACAACCCCTATCACCTGAAAAACAACCATCACCACCCCCACAAACAGAAGACCTACCCTCTGAACCTTCCAAACCCTCTGAACCTACCTCACCACAACCTTCAGAGAATCAACTCTCTGAGCCTACCTTACCTTCCCCACAAACCCATGACCTTGCTCTGATACCACTCTTACCTTCATCACCTCCACCACCTACACCTTCTCTGGAAGAAGAGCTCTCTGCTGAAAAAGAGCAAGTGCTTGTTGATGCTCTACAGTTATCTCTCCTTCCTTCTGATCCCTACTCACTGCCCAAGTTTAGCACCCTGTCTGAAGAGCTACAGTATTTCAGATCAGCACCTGCTGTATCCTTGCATCATGGCTTAATCAGGAAAATTGTTGCTGAAGTTAGAAATCAATACAGTGCTCTTTCAGGTGGATTAGAAAAGATCAGGAAGGGTGTCCCTCCTGCACATATTTGGGCTCCCATCAATCCATCATCAGAAACCAAGGAGGAGGCCTGGATCATCTACTTCAAGATTGGATGTGGTCCTCTTACTGGAAGATCAGAGAAGATGTTGGATCTTCTTCTGGATCAACTGGTCCTGATGCTGATTCTGATGTTGGACTTGGAGAGTCAACCAATGTCAAATATCACTATATGAGAGATCACTTTCCCCCACCTGCTGACTCTTTCAATGAAGATTGGGTTCTGCTGAATCCTATTGGCACCTTCTTTTGCCCTGTGTTCAGCCCATCTGACTACAGATTGCAGCAAGGATTTGGAGTGCTTAGATTTGTTTGCCCCTACATCCAGCTCATCTTCTATGAATCTGAGCAAGACTTGGCTGAGGAAAATCTGAAGCTGAAGTCCAAAGTGAAGAAACTTGAAAAGAAGTGTGCTGATCAAGAGCAGAAGACTAAGCATCTAATTGCTCAACAAGAGCAGATTCTTCAAGAACAGCAGCTTATCAGATCTGGTCAGCAAGACTTGAAAACCTCAGTGGAAGCTGCAATAAACAAGGCCAAGGACGACTTGATTTCCTTTCTGACTGAGGCCTTGCTGAAGACGAAAGATTAAAACTGTTAATTTTAGCCATTGTCTTTTGCTTATTTTCATATTTATGACAAGTGTCTGATTGTTTGTTTCTTTATCTGAACATTCCCTAAATACATTCCCTGAACATTTCGTTGATTGTTAATGCTATGATTTAGGTTTTATCTGAAATTATTGCTCTGTTACTATTTTGCTCTGATACTCCCTTTTGATTGATGACAAAATGGGGAGTACAAATGTTTTTCTGAGAAATCTGAACAAATGAGTGAAATATACCTTAAACAGATCCTGTTAAAGGATATTTCTATCTCAGGGGGAGCTTTCTTATTCTTAAAAAAAAAACTGATTACAGATTTGTACATTTTAACCAAATTTGTCATCATTAAAAAGGGGGAGAATGTTGAGTCTCAAAAATATCATAAGGTTGTTTATGATGTTTTAAGACAACTAGATTCCCAAAGTTTTAATGGTTGACAAATTTGACTTAAATTACTTATCATAGATACACACATGCTTTAATGCTTCATCTATGATTTCATCAAGAGTCACTATGAGTTGAAGCTGTTTGAAGAAGCAGAACTCATCTGAAGAGTTGAAGCTGTCTGAAGTAGTTCAACCCGTCTGAAGTATCAGTGCCGTCTGAAGTCTCACTTATGACGTGGCACCCTCTGCTGAAGTTTGTGAAGACTTTTCTGAACCTCTGCTGCACGTACCTTTTCAAACACGTTTATAGCAAGGAACACAAAGACCTTTCCTGGTGATTTTTGAATTTCATACACCACTGAGGAAATCTCTGCAACGCAGTCTCTGCAGCAACATTTGCAGCAGCCTTATGGCAAGAGAAACCTTGCACCGTGTCAGAAACATCAAAGCTCTCAGAAGCATGTCTCACAACGGATTAAATAGCATTTAATGCTATCTCTAAACGGTGGTATTTTAACGGATTGAAGTTTGGGTATAAATACCCCTCCATGAAGACCATCAAATGTAGAGAGAAGCGAAAAAGAAAAAAATTAAGTATACAAGAAAGCCCAGAGAAACATCACGCTGCAAGTTTTTACTCTGTAACAACTCTCTGATAAAATTCGCTGTACACATTTGTATATCCTGAGCATACCTCAGATTTTATTGTACATTGTATTGGTTTGAGCTTCAAACTCGTATAGTTTAAAAGCTTAAACTCCTTTCTTTGTAAACCTTGTTTAGAGCCTGGAGAGGCTTGGTTGATAAAAGAATACTTGGTTGCAGAGCCTGGAGAGGCTTGGTTGATAAAAGAATACTTGGTTGTAGAGCCTGGAAAGGCTTGGTTGATGGAAGAATACTTGGTTGTAGAGCCTGGAGAGGCTTGGTTGATAAAAGAATACTTGGTTGTAGAGCCTGGAGAGGCTTGGTTGATAAAAGAATACTTGGTTGTAGAGCCTGGAGAGGCTTGACTGCAAAAGAATACTTGGGTGCAGAGCCTGAAGAGGCTTGACTGTAAAAGAATACTTGTAATCTTGAAAGATTAAAAGAAAATCCAAGTGCTAGTTGGCATTGGGACTGGACGTAGCTCACAGTGGTAGTGAGTGAACCAGGATAAATTCCTTGGCTAAGTTTTCTTACCCTTATCTCTTGTCAATTCTTTTTATACTAATCAAGGGGTTAGAGTAATTAATCTGATATTTTATAAAGGCACAAAAACATCTTTTAAAATCAGTATTTTTAGGCCGTCTGAAAACTTCAGACAGTCCTTTAAGAGCCTGTCTGAAATCGTGTTTTTAACACCTGTTTGCGAAAAGCTTTCTAAAATATTCAGAAACACTATTCAACCCCCTTCTAGTGTTTCCCTGTGTTCCTACACTATGATAAAGCTTGAACTGTCCTTTGTTAGAGGGGAATGTCTTTCTAAAGATACATAGTAGTCCTTAATTCTTTTGAGGAATGAAGAAAATTAGTTTTTGACTAGAAAATAACAATCTTCCTCAAGGGCAGTGAGTCAATTTCTAAAAACATGAACAATCTTCATTTTTTTTCCTTAAAGCAAGTGTATTTCTTTGTTAATGGTCCTTCAATCTTGAGATTACAACATTGAAACCAATAAATAATATATAAGACAAATTATTTAATCACTAAATCTTTATTTTCACTAAAACTTGTTGGACAACTTGAGACTCAACAAACAAAAGTATAAATGATTTGATCTTTAGAATAGTAGTTTTTTTTTTTTACTTTGAATACTAGTAGAATCAAAACTTGGAATTCAAACAAAGCTAGGGTAGAGGGTTTTAATTTCTCTCTCTTTGAATGGATTCATAAGCCTATACTTAGGTCAACCTATTATATGTATAAGCCTAAAGCAAATTAGAAGATAAGGGACTTGTGTTTTTTATATGTTCAAACAAATTTTATGAAAACCTTTTCACAAGCTCAACTTTTCTCAAAGAGTTTTTAGCAACTTGCTGAAACTGGGCGTTTAAGGTACTTGCTGAAGTGACTTCAGCAGGTTCAATAAAACAGTTTTGGAAACTTGTTTCTAAAAAACGTTTAATTTTGTTTTCAGTTCAAGCTTATAAAACATATTATTCAAAATCTTCCAGTTAGTTTAAATAACGAATAATGAGATAAGGGTTGAGAAAACTTAGCCAAGAGATTTATCCCGGTTCACTCACATCTACCGTGAGCTATGTCCAGTCCTAATGACAAACCAACAAAGGATTTTCCACTAATTGATCACAGTTACAAGTATTCTTTGAACACCCAGCCTCTTCAGGCTAAAACCCAAGTATTATTTGAACACACACCTCTCCAGGCTAAAACCCAAGTATTCTTTTACAGACAAGCCTCTCCAGGCTCAAACACAAACAATGTATAAAAGGAAAATGCTTAAGCTTTTAAACTACACAAGTTTAAAGCCTAAACTAGATAAGATGTACAAATAACTGAGTATAACTTAGGATAAGAAATTGTTGTACAAATGAAGCAAATGAATATTTATCAGAGAATTTTTTCAGCACTTCAACAAGTTTGGTTCGTTCTCTCTTTGTCTTTTGCATGAGACTTCATATATATAGCATTGGAAATGAAATCCATTGAACTCCATTTGATTCCCATTGAGAAATAGCATTAAATTCAAATGCTCCTGTTGAGACACATAGTCTGATAGCTTGTGCACAGGTCAAGGTAGACTTACAGTTCTGACTTGCTTTTTCTGAACAGTTTTGTACTTCTGCAGCAGTCACTTCCACTTTAAGGCAAATCATTTGAAATTGTTCCAGAAAGCTTTATGAATCCTTAGTTAAGAGAAGCGCATATTGCAGACAACGTCGCAGAGGTATTCTGAAAGGCTTGAGTCTAAAACCCTCTTCAATGAAAATTTTAAGACCAAAGTCAAAGCCACGTAAGATAACTTCAAAAGGTCTTCATCCTTCAGGAAGTCCTTCATTTCAGCAAGTTGTTACACTTCAGACGGTCCATCTCTTCAGAAGGTAGATTTGCTTCAGTAGGTTCAGCTTTCCCCAGAGAGTTGCTGAAACACACAAAATACCTTAGCAAAATCTGTTCTTTATTTCATGGAACTTAACCAAATTTGTTAGTCACTAAAACTCAGGGTTATGAGACTTTAAACATTATTAACCATTTAATAATATTTTGAGACTCAACATTCTCCCCCTTTTTTAATGATGACAAATTTGCTTAAACTATCAAATATCTGAAGGGAATATAAAAAGAAATAAGTTTAGGAATTCTCCCCTATCTCAGATACTTGAAAAGGAATGAATTTCTCCTTTTTCTTTACAATCTTTATGTGTTCTTTCCATGAACAGCTTCATGTGTTCTTTCTAGTAAAGATAATCTTTATGCAGAAAACTTACTTTGCTCCCCTTGAATAAGAGATATCTTCTCTGAAATGAGCTTAACTTCATATTTTGTTAGTTCATATCATTCCCCATTTTGTCACCAATTAAAAGGGTGTCCAGAGCATGCTGAAGTGATAAATAAGCACTAGAGCACGAATATTCAGGGTAAAAGAGTTGCTGAGAGAGGATATAACATGAATAGTAGAGCAAAAACCAGATGAGTTCAACAAATAAGCATATGGCAGCAGGTTCAGTTTTCAGATAATGCAAGAATATGCAAATGATCTCTAATGAACTTAAAGCTATCTTCAGCAAGAGGTTTTGTGAATATATTTTCCCATTGATGCTCTGTGTCAATAAACTTTATATAAAAAACACATTTCTGAACATAGTCTCTAATGAAATGATGTTTGATTTCTATATGCTTAGCTCTAGAATGCTGAATGGGATTTCCAGAAAGATTTATGGCACTTGTATTATTACAAAATACAAGAATAGATTCAACAGGAATGTTAAAATCTTCAAGTTGATACTTTACCCATGGCAGTTGTGAACAACAGCATGCAGCAACAATGTACTTAGCTTCAGCAGTTGAGAGAGCTATGGTACTTTGCCTTTTGCTAGCCCAGCTGATCATATTTTCTCCAATGAAGTGGCATCCTCCACTTGTTGATTTTCTTTCAACTCTATCTCCAGAAAAATCAGCATCACAGTAACCTAATAATCTGCAGTCCTTACTCTTCTTATAGCATAGACCAATATTAGTAGTACCATTGAGATATCTGAAGATTCTTTTAACAGCCTTATTATTAGTTATTCTTGGGTCTGATTGAAATCTTGCACACAGGCATACACTGAACATTATGTCAGGTCTGCTTGCTATAAGATACAACAGAGATCCAATCATGCCTCTATACATGGTTGAATCAACAGATTCTTCTCCTTCATCTTTGCTTAAGATAGCAGAGGGATGCATTGGGGTTGCCATAGGTTTGTAATCATTTATATTGAACTTCTTAAGCATTTCTTTAGTATACTTCTCCTGATGGATCTATTTACAGTCAGAATTTTGCTTGATTTGAAGTCCCAAGAAAAATTTTAGTTCACCCATTAAACTCATTTCAAATTCAGATTGCATTAGCTTAGAGAACTCAGTGCACAAAGAGGAATTTGTTGATCCAAAAATAATGTCATCAACATATATCTGGACTAAAATCGGGTCCTTGTTAGACATTTTTCTAAAAAGAGTTGTATCAACCTTTCCTCTTTCAAAACCATTTTTGAGTAGAAAATTGCTCAATCTATCATACCAAGCTTTGGGAGCTTGTTTGAGACCATATAGAGCCTTTTTCAGTTTAAAAACATGATCAAGAAAAGTCAGATTTTCAAAACCAGAGGGTTGTCTAACAAATACATCTTCCTCAATGAATCCATTTAGGAAGGCACTCTTTACATTCATCTAATATAGTTTGATGCCATTATTGGCTGCATAGGAAAGTAAAATCCTAATGGCTTCAAGCCTTGCTACTGGAGCAAAAGTTTCAGTAAAGTCAATACCTTCTTGTTAATTATAGCCTTGTGCAACCAATCTAGCCTTGTTTCTGACCACTTGCCCATCTTCAGAGAGTTTGTTTCTAAACACCCATTTGGTTCCAATAATAGTTTTCCCATGGGGTTTAGGAACAAGAGTCCAAACATCACTCCTGGAAAATTGATTAAGCTCTTCTTGCATGGCTAGGATCCACCTTTCATCATGCAGAGCTTCCTCAATGTTCTTTAGCTTGATTTCAGAGAGGAAGGCAAGATTATTGACTTCTCTAAGTCTTGATCTTGTTCTTACTCCTTCTGAAGTATCACCAATGATTTGTTCTCGAGGATGATGAGTTTTGTATCTCCACTCATGCCTGTGAGGGAATACATGCTCATTATGAGACTCATCATTAACTCTGTGAGGAGGATCAATTTCAGCAGGTTGACCGGAAGTCTGTTCAGCAGGTACATCAGAGGGTCCTTCAGCAGGTGCTTCATTCTTGACCTCTGGAGTCTCTGAAGTAGGATTCTGCTCCATACCTGCAAAATCATCTTCTAGATTTGATAATTCCCTATCAGTCTCTTTAGCATCATTAAATCTAACATGAATATATTCTTCTACTGTCAAGGTTCTAGAGTTGTAAACTTTGTAAGCCTTGGATGTTTCTGAATAACCAATGAAGAATCCATTATCAGGTTTAGAGTCAAATTTACCCAAATCATCTTTGGTGTTAAGTATGAAACACTCACAGCCAAAAATGTGAAAATAATAAATGTTAGGTTTTCTTACTCTCCACAATTCATAGGGAGTTCTTTTGAGAATTGGTCTTACTAAAATTCTGTTTTGAATGTAGCAACCTATGTAAACAGCCTCTGCCCATAATGATCTTGGTAGGTTGCTTGAAATGAGCAGGTTCTACCCATCTACTGCAAGTTTTTGTTCTTTCTCTCAACAACCCCATTTTGCTGATGTGTTCTAGCCGCAGAGAAATTGTGTGAGATCCCATTCTCATCACATAACATGTTGAAGCTTGAGCTTTCAAACTCACCACCATGGTCACTTCTGATTGCAGAAATGCAAAAACATTTTTCATTTTACACTTTCTTACAGAATTTTGTGAAATTCTCAAAAGTCTCATCCCTGCTTTTGAGAAATATAACCCATGTGAATCTAGAGTAGTCATCAACAATGACTAAGCCATACTTCTTACCAGCCAAGCTTTCAGTTCTTGTAGGTCCAAACAAATCAATGTGAAGTAGTTCTAAAGGTCTTGAGGTTGAAACAACATTTTTACTCTTGAAAGAGCTTCTTGTTTGTTTACCTTTAAGACAATTTTCACATAAAATGTCAGATTTGAAAGACAGCTTGGGCAATCCTTTTATAAAATTGTGCTTTGTAAGCTTTGAGATTAACCTCAAGCTGGCATGCCCAAGTTTCTGATGCCAAATCTGTTTTTCATCTTTAACAGAGAGCAAACAAGTCACATTTTGATATGCAAGTTCCTCAAGATCTATCTTATACACATTATTATTTCTCTTGGCAGTAAAAATGACTTGGTCAGAAGCATCTTTGACTACACAACCATCCTTTGTGAAGGATACAATATATCCACTGTCACATAATTGACTTATGCTCAGTAGGTTGTGTTGAAGACCTTCTACAAGGAGAACATTTTGTATAACAGAGAGAGGGGATATACCTACTGAACCAATACCGGTGATTCTACCTTTCTGGTTTCCTCCAAAGGTCACCACCCCTCCATCCTTAGGTCTAAGGTTTTGGAACAAAGACCTTTCTCCTATCATGTGTCGCGAGCAACCACTGTCAGGTACCATTTGTGGTTTTTCCTTTGTCCTATTAAACACATATGCAACAAGAATAATCAGAGACTTAGGTACCCACATCTTTTTGGGTCCTTTTTAGTTAGCAGCAGGTTTGTCTTTTCTCTTGTGTTTGCACTGAGAAACACTGTGTCCAGGCTTTCCACAGTGAGAGCATCCCATAAGTTTCTTAGCTTTTTCAGCAGATTTAAAATTTGAATTATGTGATGATTCACTGTCTGAGTATCCTAAACCTCCTTTGTTTTTGGAGTTCTTTTGAACGCCCAACATTTTGTTGAGGTTCTTAGTTCCATTGACAAAGTTGGAAAGATCAATAGTAAGTTTAGCAACTTGTTTCTTTAGAAATTCATTTTCTTTGATTAAAATTTCTGAACTACTAGCCTCAGAATTCTTCAAGAGTTTTTCTTTGAGTAAAAGATTTTCAGTCTCAAGAGCTTCATTTTTATTTGCAAATTCAGTATATGCTCTAGACAAATCTTTATACTCATGGAAAAGCTCTTTAGAACTTTCCATCAAGTCATCATACATGTCTTGAAGGGTTTGAGGGATTACCTCAGACTCAGAACTGTCTGAAGAGGGCAGAATGGCCATTAAGCATAGGTTGGCCTCTTCAGCAGATTCATCTTCCTCTTCTGAGGTTGTGTCATCCAGGTCTTCCCAAGTAGCCATCAGGTTTTTCTTTTTCTTCAGAAACTTCTTCTTTTTGTATGAGGGCTTCTTCAGCTTTCGACAATCTGCTTTCATATGCCCTGGTTGTCTTCGCTCATAACAAATTATTTTGTCAGTAGAAAAAGATTCTTTACCTGACTTACCTATTTTGGTTTCAGGGGATGAGCCTTTTATGAAACTTCCTTTCTTTTGAAGCATTCTCTTTATCTTTCTGCTCAAAAGAGCCAGATCATCATCATCATCATCATCATCGTCAGAGCTTCCCTCTGAATCTTTAGAACCTTCTGAAGACTCCTCAGCTTTCATGGCCTTTTATGGTCCAGCCTTCAGCAATTTGGACTTGGCATTCAGGGCAAGTGGCTTCTTTTTAGGAGCATCTTCACCAAGTTCCAACTCATGGACTTTGAGGAATCCCAAAAGTTCCTCAATTCTTAAGGTATTGAGGTCTTTTACCTCTTGAATGGAAGTTACTTTGGGCCTCCAAATCTTTGGTAAACTCCTAAGAATCTTGTGATTATTATCACCAGAGTCATAGGATCTGCCTAAAGATTTGAGTCCATTAGTTATTATCTGAAACCTACCAAACATTTGGTCTATGGTTTCTGACTCATGCATCTTGAACATCTCATACTGATGAACAAGCATGCTGATCTTAGATTGTTTGACATTATCAGTCCCTTCATGGGATGATGCCAAAGTATCCCAGATCTCCTTGGCTGAAGTGCATCCATGCACCTTCTCATATTCAGATTTACTCAGAGAGCAAACTAAATAGAGTTTTGCTTTAGCATTAAGTTGTACACGTGCCTTCTGTTCACCAGTCCATTCTGCCTTGGGAATGGGCACATCATTATTGGTAGGAGTATAGTCACCATCAGTGACAACATCCCAAAGATCTATGTTGTTGTTCTCAATGAACAACTTCATACGATCTCTCCAGTAATGGTAGTTTGTACCATTGAAAGCTGCGGGCCTTGAGACAGAGGCTCCTTCTACAATGTAGTGAGGATTGCTTGTTGAGGTTTCCATCTGGATCTTCTTCCCTCAGCACTTGTTAGATGCTCAACCCAATGTTGAGTTCTGATACTAACTGTAGAAACCACAGGAAACACTAGAAGGAGGGTTGAATAGTGTTTTATATGTTCAAACAGATTCTATGAAAACCTTTTCACAAGCTCAAATTTTCTCAAAGAGTTTTTAGCAACTTGCTGAAACTGGGTGTTTAAGGTACTTACTTAAGTGACTTCATCAGGTTCAATAAAACAGTTTTGGAAACTTGTTTCTAAAAAGCGCTTAATTTTATTTTCAGTTCAAGCTTATAAAACAGATTATTTAGAACCCTCCAGATAGTTTAAATAACGAATAATGAGATAAGGGTTGAGAAAACTTAGCCAAGAGATTTATCCTGGCTCACTCATATCCACCGTGAGCTACGTCCAATCCCAATGCCAAACCAGCAAAGGATTTTCCACTAACTGATCACAGTTACAAGTATTCTTTGAACACCCAACCTCTTCAGGCTAAAACCCAAGTATTATTTGAACACACAACCTCTCCAGGCTAAAACCCAAGTATTCTTTTACATATAAGCCTCTTCAGGCTCAAACACAAACAATGTATAAAAGGAAAATGCTTAAGCTTTTAAACAACACAAGTTTAAAGCCTAAACTGGGTAAGATGTACAAATAACTGAGTATAACTCAGGATAAGAAATTGTTGTACAAATGAAGCAAATGAATATTTATCAGAGAATTTTTGCAGCGCTTCAGCAAGTTGGTCTGTTCTCTCTTTGTCTTCTGCATGAGACTTCATATATATATATATAGCATTGGCAATGAAATCTGTTGAACTCCATTTGATTCCCGTTGAGAAATAGCATTAAATGCAAATGCTCCCGTTGAGACACATAGTCTGATAGCTTGTGCACAGGTCAAGGTAGACTTACAGTTCTGACTTGCTTTTTTTGAACACTTTTGTACTTTTGCAGCAGTCACTTTCACTTTAAGGTAAAGCATTTGAAATTGTTCCAGAAAGCTTTATGCATCCTTAGTTAAGAGAAGCGCATATTGCAGACAACGTCGCAGAGGTATTCTGAAAGGCTTGAGTCTAAAACCCTCTTTAATGAAAATTTTAAGACCAAAGTCAAAGCCACGTCAGATAGCTTCAGAAGGTCTTCATCCTTCAGGAAGTCCTTCATTTCAGCAAGTTGTTGCACTTCAGACGGTCCATCTCTTCAGAAGGTAGATTTGCTTCAGTAGGTTCAACTTTCCCCAGAGAGTTGCTGAAACACAGAAAATACATTTAGCAGAATTTGTTCCTTCTTTCAGGGAACTTAACCAAATTTGTTAGTCATTAAACCTCAGGGTTATGAGACTTTAAACATTCTTAACTATTTAATAATATTTTGAGACTCAACAATTTCTTGATCCAAGTATATATGTACTCATGTTACCTTTCATATGTTTTTTTAGGTTTGAACTGACTTATTTGAAAAACTAGCCGGACTGACCTATATATTAGCCTATTTAAAAGCTTATTTTATAGTATGACCTTCGCGTACCTTTAAATAGACCAATAAATCTATCTCTAAATAAGTCAATAGAAGAAAATTAAAAGTTATATATTATTATACTATTATTACATATATGTCATATATATATATATTATTTTTTCGAATAATTATGGTATATTCTTTTCTTATTCATTCTTCTAAGTTTTAATCACACGCCATAAGAAGACAAGGAAATGGAAGGAAAGAGGGAAATTAAAGTGTCACTTAAAACAGAAATGAACTTTAAGCCACGAACAAAGAAAAATAAAACTTTTATGCTCGTCTCTCACTTTAAGATACTTTAGAACAATACTTTTATTATACGTTGTCCTTGTGGTCCAAAATTGATTAAATAGTAGCAACCAAAAGGTAATGAATCACTTTTCTATTCTAATCTGCATAATAGCGATGTATAACTAACTATATTAAATTTGAGATTTCATAATTGGCATTGGTTTTACACTTAAAATGTATTTTAGGTACATTGAGGTTTTGGAATACTGTGTGCATGATGATATGCCCATGATATACATTTCAAACCTAATTTTATGTGCCACAATAATAAATAAAATGAATTCATGTGTGTTCCAATTTTTTATTTTACTTTCTCTAAAAGAGATCTCAAAGTATATACAACCGTATCTCTTAAACTAATCAATCCTTGGCTGGACCATTCAATGTATCCGACCTTAAACACATTTAATTATTCCATTAAAATCATTAACTTAATGATAGTATGATCGGTTACACCTGCTCATTTATTATTATTGAGTTAAATCTTATATTTATTTAATTTTGAAGCTCTTCAGATCTTTTAAAAAAATATTGCTTTTATATAATAATCCCCACTAATGTTCCCACATGAAAACAATAATAAATTTAGACCTAAATAATGAGTCATATTTTCAAGGTAAAGTTTTAAAAGAATAAATTATGTGTTGTATATGTTGGCTCTATTCCATTTGTTGTATAACATAGCATCGTGACAGCGAAATCACAAACACGAGTAAGGTATTATTAATTAGATTTATGTACATGCGTGTGTTTGTATGATAAGTTAGCTGTTATTATAGCTAATTGAGACGGCACATCTTATTCTTATTAATTAGTCGTTTATATATTTTTCATTTCATGGACTTATATATATGTATGTGTATATGTGATAGGTCCACTATATCTAGTCACGTCAATAAGATCTTAAGCACGTCGTAGAAATTAATTTTCAGTATTTCATGATACTGACCAAAAAAAGTTGATATTTCGCGTTACAAGTCAATTAATATAATATTCTACTCGTTAGAGTTCTTTTAAGTTTTAATAAAATATTTGCAGTTGAATATTTTGATTTTTTTGGTCAAATAGTGTATATAACGCTAACTTCTTCTTTAAATTTTTCGCATGTCGACTTCAAAAAAAAAAAATCGCATGTAAATGAAAATGAATTGCAATTTTGAAGATAGTTATAATATATAATTATATATATAGTAACTGTACAAATCATATTAATAATAATAATTAATTGGCAGATTTTATTATTTTTAATTTATAACTTTAACTTATATGATCTACTTTAGTTTTCATGTCAAATTAATTCCAGTCCTAATTAAAATTCGTGAATGCATTACCCTTTCAGTTTGAAAGACAACGTTAGGGAGCAAAGATATAACAAACAAATATTTAAGAATGGCCAGCTGATCAGGAAAAAAAGTAATGTTTAGTGTCGATCGAGGGAATTGGGAAGATAGAAAAGAATTGAATTAATGGGGGTCCATGGGACAATAAAAAGCCTAACAATAGGGAGGAAAGTGGGGGAGGGGGACCATGTGTGCAATATATATATATATATATATATATATATATATATATATATATATATATATGATGTTAATTTTTGCCACATACCTTTCTTTTCAATCTCTCATCCACGAGATGCTGACAGAAGAATGTAGAAAACCCTAATTTGTTTAGATTTGGGATGTCGAAACGAGTGAAGAATTGGGTCTTGATGTAGTTAATGGTATTGGTAAGGATTACCGAATATTCACTAGAGATGAAAGGTTATTAAAAGAGAAGATATATCATCATTGTTAGTTATATAAAAAAGGTAGTTATGCAAATTCTCTTAATTTGTAATAACATAATATAAAGTAAAATTAATTTGACATCCACAATATTTGAAAGTTACATTATATCTATCTATCTATATATATATATATATATATATATCATTTAATAAAAGCTTAATGAACTCATTTTAAAAAAAAAAAACAAAAATAAATTTCTTATTTCTCGAACCTAAATGCTAAGAGGAGTGCTAGCAACACACTCTCTAACACACTTTTTTCAACACACTTCATGTGATTGGTTAAAAATCACATGGATCCCACCCAATTATGTGGGTCCCACTACCAATGTGGTGGGACCCATATGAATTTTAACCAATCACAAAGAGTGTGTTAAAAAAATGTGTTAGAGAGTATATTGCTAACACTTTTCAAATGGTAATTAAACTTCCTTGATTCTATCCGCTTAATTGTAAAATTTCAGAATAGTGTATGACTCAGTGAATTGGAACTTCTTGGATTGTATGTTGCAATGGTTTGGTTTTTGTATTAAAGGGAGGAAATGGATTAAAAATTGTACTTTTTTCTAGGAGTCTCTCACTATTAGGAGATGTTAGTCCTACAGAGGAAGTTAATACTCTGTAGTTAATATTAAAAATGGTTGAAATAAGGAGATCCATTAGCTCCTCACATTTCCTCTTCTTATTGGTGTTAAGGATTGAGTTTAGTTAAGTCTGCTATTTCCAAAGGTCTGTTTCAATCATTTAGAATTGGGAATGAGGGGTTGGCAGTATCGTAATTATAATAGGCAGACGATACAATTTTGATTGAGGGGGCATCAATTAACAATCTTTGGGTTTTGAAAGCTATTTTATGTTCTTTTGAGTTGGTCTCTGGATTAAAGATTAATTTCTTTAAGAGTAATTTGCATGGGATCAATGTTAATGGTGATTCACTATGCCAAAAACTGGATTTTACCACGGCTAATTTAATGTGGTCACTATGAGAAACTAGGTTAAAAGACAAAATTTGCTTCTTTTTCAATTGGTGCAGTTTTTCTTTTGGTTAAACACATTTATGTTTTTTTGCATAATTTTGTCCTAGCAGCAGTCATTGTTTAGTGTATAATTATAGCTATCAATGTTTGATTTAAGTACCATTTCTTTTGTTGGTGTTTATCCTAGAAATTAGTCTAAACAAATGTATCTCAGGAACAATCTGGGACGAGATACAGGTCCTCTAATTGGGCTCTTTTTAGTGTTTGAATCAAAGAGTTTTCAGGAAAAAGAAATGAAGATGGCGTGAGAAGAAGGTGAACAAGTGTTCGTTTATAATTAAGAAAGAACAAAAAAAAACTGAGTACATCAACAAGGAAAGTAAATTGCAGAAATACATAAAAATACAATAGATTAAAATGGTGGTCTGCAGTCGATCCCTACTTGCTCATCGTAACTGGGTGCCTTGATCTCAGGGTGGATGCTCTGGCTTCAGGGTGCTTGAGTCTTTAGTTTGCCGATCTCTTTCAATTCTTATTCCCTCCTATTTATAGGCTTCCTCTTCAACTTCCAGGAACTGCAGGTAACTGTCACGACCATCATGCCACCTTACTTCCTTCAACTCCCACGTCTCCACGTTCTCCATGATCGAGGTAACATTGTTTCGTAACTATCTTTGTGACGTGGACCATGATCCATTGCAGCGTTGGCTTCGATTCGTAAGTGCTACCCCTCTGGATGCACGACCTGATGTCTCTTCGAGTCAGGGATGACCCCTCGAATCACAAGTAGGGTCTCCCTTGACCGCTTAACTTGCTTCTCCTTTGAGCTAGAAATGGTCTCTCGAAGATTACCTTCCCCCTTAACTTCGAACTCATTGTCGAAGCTCTCCATTGAGCCTTCTTGAAACGTGCCATAATTCCCCCTGTCGTTTAAAGACTTTATTTGACCACCGTCCATCTTGGTATAATAAATATGGTCTCTTCAGTTATTGGTCCATCTTGGTGGTAGTTTTATTTCGGGGGCTTCCTCCCTCCTTATAAATAGTGGTCGTTTTCATTCTTTGCTCACTAATTCTTTTCTCATGGAGGGGTTCCTGATGTTGGCTACTCTGTTCGACTTGACCCTATATGGCCTTGTTGTTGATCAGGTCGACAAGGTGTCCAATACCACAAGCCACTTCAACTTTCTTTGAACATTTCTTAGGTCGAACAGATCAGCCAAAATGAGGAGTCACAAACCTTCGAGTGACTCTCCTTTATTTCCACCCCAAGCACCTGGCTTTCCCTTTGCCTCCAGTTGGGAAGACATTTATGATTATCAGTTCAGTTAAGCATGTGATGTATCCATTTGAAGAGGAGGAGGAGCATAGGCCAATTTGAAGAGGAGGAGTAGCGTAGACCAAATTTTTATTTCTTTTCTGATTACTAGTGGTCGTGTCTGTCTATCCGCATTTTTTTTGGGAAAACACGTAAAATTTGTTTATTTACATTTTAAAATACCTTAAAGAAGGATTTGAATTTGAATTATTAATCTATACTTTTCAAAATTACTTTAAAATTCACGAATTAAATGATAAGGATAATATTTTAAATTTAAATTAAGAAATAGGGATTAAAATTAGAATAGAAAAAAATAGAATCAATCAGTATTTGAATTTGAATTGTAAAAATAAAGATTAGTGTTAAAAAAATTATCATTAAAAAAACCAGAAATCAGTATATTCTCCAAATTTAAAGAATGATTTGAATTTGAATTATTAATCTACACTTTTCAAAATTACTTTAAAAATTCACGCTTAAATGATAAGAATAATATTTTAAATTTAAATTAAGAAACAGGGATTAAAATTAGAATAGGAAAAAATATAATCAATCAAGATTTAAATTTGAATTGAAAAAAATAAGGATTAGTGTTAAAAAAGTTATCATTTAAAAAACCAGAATTCAGTATATTAGAATGGGGCGTGAATTAGAAAATAAAAAAAGGGAATTCCCTTTATATATAGGTATAAATAACCATATTATCATTAACAAAATGAGTTGGTTTTCTTTGACTATTCTATAGTTTCTTAAAGGCATTTTATTTTATACTAACAGATGGAAACCTAACACATAGGGCTTTGAAATGGTATAAGTTTTGGAGTTTGATTCTTTTTCAATTGGTGCAGTGTTTAATTTTCTTAAACAAAGTCCTGTTTTCTACATAATTTTATCCTAGCAGCAGTCATTGTTTGGTGTATAACTAGTTATGAGATTTGAGCATATGGGATTTCTTTATGTCAAGTACTGTAGTAATTTTTTTGCTAAAAATATTGTCATTTTTATTATATCTACTTCAGGAAATTCATATTAAAGACTATGAAGCACCCTAAAATTAAGTTATTTTTATTGGGACTTTTAATACAACAGTTATGCATTAACTACAAAATAGCTATTCTGTAGCCTTTTTTACCATGACTCTGAAAATAAACCGTCATAGAAAAGTTTAAAGATTATCGTGGTCTCGAAAAACCATGGTGGATTTTTTTATCGCATTGAGCTACACCGCAGTTATAACCGCGTTAAAAATGCCCCTGGAACCGCGATAAAATGTCTTTTTTAGCATAGATATTTCATCTCTTTTGCATTTTATTTTTTGCACTACAAAGCGGGGTCAATCCCTTTCATGTATCTTGGGTTTCCTACTGGCACAAGTCCAAGGAAAAATAAACATGACTCCAATGATTAATTTTGTTAAAAAAGGTTATTATCTTGGAAGAACAGAGAGGTATCTTTGGGTGGTGAGGTTGTTTTGATTGATTCTATGTTGGATAGTATCCCTATTTTCTTTCTCTCAGTTTAAAGATGCTTGTGGGAGTTTCTTATAAATTGGTAAGTTTGCAAAGAAGGTTTTTATGGGGAGGAAAGGTGGAGAAAATGTAAAAATGAATTAGATTTGTAGGGATGAGGTTTGTAAACCTAAGGAGAAAGGTGGGATAGGAATCCAAAATACTAAGATTTTAAATTTTAGGTTACTTGGTAAGTGAAGGTGCATGGTGCTTCCTGGTGGATAATGTTGCTTTGTGGTTTCAAGTTCTGCGAGCAAGGTATGAAGGGGACATAATTAATCTGAATAGGGGAGAAAAATTTAGAAGTTTTGGTAGAGCTTCTATCTGGTGGAAAAATATTCCAAAAATTGACCATTTTAATAACTTTATTGATGATTGGTTTGGGGTGGGTGTGCGAAAAAGGATTGGAGAAGGAGAATCTATTTTGTTTTGGGAGGACATGTGGTATGTGACCTCTAAGCTGAGGGAGCAATTCCCAAGTTTTTTTTGCTGCTGAAGATAAGGGTTGTAAGGTTTGTGAAGCTGGATTTTGAAGCGGCAATGAATGGGTGTGGAATCTAACCTATAAGCCTATATTTTCCTATTTAGAAATACACTCATTGGTCTATTTTAAGGTCTATATAGTGACCTATTTATATGATTAAATAGCAAGTCTATTAGCCTTTAAGCCAATATGTACCTATTTAGAGATAGGTTTATTATTCTATTTAATTAGATGTAGAAACCACAGGAAACACTAGAAGGGGGGTTGAATAGTGTTTTATAATTTCAAAATGATTATCTTGGAAACCTTTTCACAAACATATTTACTCAAACGTTTTAAGCAACTTGCTGAAATTGGAGTTTTTCAGAGACTTGCTGAAGAGCTTCAGCAGGTCCAAAAGACAGTGTTAAAATCTTGTTTTGTAAAGAGTTTGAGATTGATTTAAGTTCAAACTTATAAAACTGATTATTCAAAACCCTCTTGTTAGGTTAAATAACAAAAATAAAAAGATAAGGGTTAAGAAAACTTACCCAAGAGATTTATCCTGGTTTACCCACATCCACCGTGAGCTACGTCCAGTCCCAGTGCAAACACGCAACTGGATTTTCACTAATCCCGCAAGATTACAAGTATTCTTTGAACACAGCCTCTTCAGGCTAAAACCCAAGTATTGTTTAAACCCAGCCTTTCCAGGCTAAAACCCAAGTATTATTTTACAGACAAGCCTCTCTAGGCTCAAACCCGAGTATTGTTTTACAGACAAGCCTCTCCAGACTCAAAGACAAGTATTCTTTCTTCCTCCAAGTCTCTCCAGGCTCTCAGACACTTAAAAGTATTTATTGTGAAAGTTAGTTTAAGCTCCTGAAGAACTGAAAAAGAGATGATCTTGTACAAAGGATAACTGAGTAGAACTCAGGATACAAATGAAATTTTCTAAGTACAAAATATCAGGGAGTTATAGTGAGATTTTGTTGAAGCTTGAATACAGTTCTTCTCTCTTGGGCTTCGCCACCTTCAAAGTCTTTCATGAAGCTATATATAGAGTCCAGAAATTTGTCCGTTGAAGATTGTTAAACCACCGTTAAGAAATAGCATTTAATGTTGTATATCCGTTGTGAGACAATCTTCTGATAGCTTCTGACTTGAAGATAGTAGGTGTGCAGAGACAGTACGGTTCTGACACACAGCAGGTGCACGGGGTTCTTTTTACAGATACTGTGTTTCAATTTGTGCAAAAAGAACTCTCTAAACCTTTCCTCAGTGGGTGATTGCAGAAGACATTTAGAGACCTTTAAGACTTTGCGTAGAAAGCCTTCTGACTTTGACAGATGCTTTCAATAGAAAGTCTTCAGCAAGCCTTCTCACTTCAGATGGTACATCACTTCAGAAGGTTAGATGATCTTCATCCAGTCCAGACTCTTCAGAGAGTTCCTCATTTTAGCAGGTTGTTCAACTTCAGAGAGTTACTTCATTTCGGAGGGTTGCTCTTCAGAGAGTTGTTGAAACATAAAAAATATACCTTCAATTGATTCTGTACTTTTACCAATAATCTTTAACCAAATTTGTTATTCATTAAAATTTAGGATTGTGAGACTTAAACATTATTAATCTCTTAATAATATTTTGAGACTCAACATTCTCCCCAATTTTAATGATGACAAATTTGCTTAAACTACCAAATACCTGAAGGGAATTTAAAATATAAGTTTAAAGAAATTCTCCCCCTTTATCAGATACTTGATCACATTGCATTGCTCCCCCTGAATATAGGATCTTTTCTCTGAAAACACTTAAAACTTCAGATATTTTGTTAGTTTATATCTCCCCCTTTTGTAATCAATCAAAAAGGTATACAGAGTTGTCTAAAGAAACAGTGCATATCAGAGCAATAAAGTCAGCAGGTAGATACACTATCAGAGCAATCAATTATTTCAGAGTATTCAGCAGGCACGCATATTTCAGCAAGATCATATATCAGAGAACTCAGGTAGGATCATATAACAGAGATATCAAGCATTTCAAGGAGTCATATACCAGAAAATGCATGAATGCATGGACATCAAACAGATAATGAAGTTCAGACAACTCATGTGATTATCTAAGCAAACACAGTCTTAAGTACAATGTGTGGCAACACATCATGGACTATCAATCCTTTTCCAACAATGCTTCCTTGATCAGTGCAAGTAGATTTTCCTTGCCCTTAAGTATTTGGAATTGTTAGACAAATTAATCTCTTTTTACCCAGACAAGTTCTGAAGTTGGTCTTGTAAAGATAAGTTCTTCTAGCTTTTCCTTCTTCCAAGGCATCTGCTAAGGCAGCCACTTGTTGAAGTTCAGGATCAGGATAGACAGCAGCCAAGGGAATTTCTTCAGTAGTTCTTTATGAATCATTAGATTCTATGTTGAGAACTATAGATGCAGCATTGTGCTGGTCAAAAACTGCAGCATGTCCTTCTGGGATAGGAGTAGGCTCAGTTCCTCGAATAGCTTCAGCCTCATTAGTCTGACCCACAATTTCAGTAGATTCTGAGGGAACCTTCTGAGCAGGTTCAGACTATCTGAGTTGTGCATTACCTTCAGACTATCTTAGAGGAGCTTCTTCAGCAGGAATCTCCTTCTGAGTTGGTTTAGCTTCAGCGGTCTTCTGAACATGCTTTGTTCTTTCCCTTTTAACTAGCTTCTTCTTCTTCAATGACATTAGCCAAAGCAGCAACCTCTTATAACTCAGGATCTGGGTGGCTTGATGCAAGAGGCATCACTCTTAGTGGCTTCTCAGACGAACTACCACTAGGGGCATCAACCATCACAGCATGTCCCTTAGGAGTTAAGGTAGGCTTGATGACTTCAGTAATAGGCACTTTAGCAGCCTGACCCACAATTTCAGAAGGTTTATTGTGAACCTTCTGAACAGGTTCAAAAGCTATTAGTGGAGTTACTTCAGCCACCTTTTCAGATGGTGTTGCCTTTTGAAAAGATGCTTCTACTTCCCTTGTACATTCCAGATCAGCTGGTGCAAGGATTACCTAAGCAATCTTTGTTCTCTTCTTCTTTACCACCTTCTTCTCAGGGGTTTTAGCAGCAGGTTGGAATTCCTCCTTCCTAGCATCCCCTTGAAGTTCTTCCTCCAGAGTTTTCAGCACAGACTTCTGGAAGGCAGTAACATGAGCTTCCTTGTAGTGAACCACTTTTCAAAGAAAAGCTTATGTTTGAAAGGATGGATTGACATACGTCTCATATTGCCACTACATCAGTGTGCTTTAGACACGAGTCATGCTTAGATAATGCATGTTTCAGACAATGCATGTATAAGATAAGATCATACTCAATTCAGATGATGCATGATTTAGATTGCATATGAGTTTAGACAGGAAAAACAGTTCAGCCAAAGATATTCAACAGCTAATATATATATATATGATACCCATAGGGGCTATGAATAATAGCCTGTATATTCTTCTTGCCAAGACTCAACATTTGCTTTCTGAGATGAAGTGTGTATTTTCAGCAGCTTATGTTGAAAGTTCTTGGAACATACACCTTTTTCTCATTGACAATTCCTCTCATTCATTCCTCTGCAGTGATTCTGGGAGTTTTCTTTGATTTGTTTAACACATCTGCAAGAGAAATGATAAGGAGTTTTGGTACCCATATTTTCTTGGGTCCACCTGGGTCAGTTACAGGTAAAGGTTCCTCTTTCTGTTTGCATTCAGGTTTAAAAAAATCTATGTTTATCACAGTGAGGACACCCATCAACCTTTTTCTTAGCCTTTTTAGGCAACTTAGAGTCTGATGATTTAGGTGATAGTTTTTCAGAGAAACCTAAGCCTCTTTTGTCATTTAACATTTTCTGAGTCTTCAATAATCTGTTAAGATTATTTGTTCCTTCAGTAAAGTTGGATAGGTCTTTAGTAAGTTCCAAAATCTGTCCTTGAAGCTTTTGTTTTTCATCAAGTAGATTTTTGAATTTACTATTCTCTTGTACCTGGAGCTCTTCTTTAAGTATAAGATTTTCTTTTTCAAAATCTTTGTTTTTGTTGCATACAACAACATATGCATTTGAAAGCTTCTTATACTTTCTGAAGAGTTCCTTGGTGCTATCAACTAGATCATCATATTCATCAAGAAGAGTTAGGGATGTTACGTTAGGATCAGAATCTTCAGGGGTGATTTGACTTGCCATAAGACATAGATTTTCTTCATCAGATGAATCTTCTTCACTTTCTGAAGTTTGATCTTCTATGGACTTGTAACCTTCATCTTCTATAAGAGCATATGAAGCTAGCCAATCCCATATTTCCTTGGCAGAGTTGAATCCCTTAACCATATCACACTCACTTTTGTTCAGAAAACAAATTAAGTACAGCTTGGCTTGAGCATTGAATTGAACCTTAATCTTTTACTCATAGGACCACTCAGCTTTGGAAATGGGTACTCCATTTCTCATGGGAATATAATCACCATCAACAACTATATACCAGAGATCTAGATTATAGCTTTCCATGAATAGCTTCATATATTCTTTCCAGAAAGAATAATCTTTTCTGTTAAAGATTGGAGGTCTGGCTACAGATGCTCCTTCAGAAGTGTAGGCACTGTAGCTTGTTGAGGTTTCCATCTGGATCTTCTTCCCTCAGCACTTGTTAGATGCTCAACCCGAGGTTGAGCTCTGATACCAACTATAGAAACCACATGAAACACTAGAAGGGGGGTTGAATAGTGTTTTATAATTTCAAACAGATTATCTTGGAAACCTTTTCACAAACAGAATTTACTCAAACGTTTTAAGCAATTTAATGAAACTGGAGTTTTTCAGAGACTTGATGAAGTGCTTCAGTAGGTCCAAAAGACAGTGTTAAAATCTTGTTTTATAAAGAGTTTGAGATTGATTTAAGTTCAAACTTATAAAACTGACTATTCAAAACCCTTCTGTTAGATTAAATAACAAATATAAAAAGATAAGGGTTGAGAAGACTTAGCCAAGAGATTTATCCTGGTTCACCCACATCCACCGTGAGCTACGTCCAGTCCCAGTGCAAACACGCAACTGGATTTTCACTAATCCCACAAGATTACAAGTATTCATTGAACACAGGATCTTCAGGATAAAACCCAAGTATTGTTTGAACCCATCCTCTCCAGGCCAAAACCCAAGTATTATTTTACAGACAAGCCTCTCCATGCTCAAACCCGAGTATTGTTTTACAAACAAGCCTCTCCAGGCTCAAAGACAAGTATTCTTTCTTCCTCCAAGCCTCTCCAAGCTCTCAGACACTTAAAAGTGTTTACAGTAAAAGTTAGTTTAAGCTCTTGAAGAACTCAAACAGAGATGATCTTGTACAAAGGATAACTGAGTATAACTCAGGATACAAATGAAATTTTCTAAGTACAAAATATCAGAGAGTTGCAGTGAGATTGTGTGCAAGCTTGAATAAAGTTCTTCTCTCTTGGGCTTCGCCACCTTCAAAGTCTTTCATGAAGCTAAATATAGAGCCCAGAAATTTGTCCGTTGAAGATTGTTAAACCACCGTTAAGAAATAGCATTTAATGTTGTATATCCGTTGTGAGACAATCTTCTGATAGCTTCTGACTTGAAGATAGTAGGTGTGCAGAGATAGTACGGTTCTGAGTACTGTCTCTGCACACAGCAGGTGAACAGGGTTCTTTTTACAGATGCTATGTTTCAATTAGTGCAGGAAGAACTTTGTAAACCTTTCCTCAGTGGGTGATTGCAGAAGACGTTTAGAGACCTTTAAGTCTTTGCGTAGAAAGCCTTCTGACTTTGACAGATGCTTTCAATAGAAAGTCTTCATCAAGCCTTCTCAATTCAGATGGTACAACACTTCAGAAGGTTAGATGATCTTCAGCAAGTCCAGACTCTTCAGAGAGTTCCTCATTTTAGCAGGTTGTTCAACTTCAAAGAGTTGCTTCATTTCGGAGGGTTGCTCTTCAGAGAGTTGCTGAAACATAAAAAATATACCTTCAAGTGATTATGTACTTTTACCAATAATCTTTAACCAAATTTGTTATTCATTAAAACTTAGGATTGTGAGACTTAGACATTATTAATCTCTTAATAATATTTTGAGACTCAATATTAAAGACATTAAGTTTAACACAAAATATGCTTTTAAATAGCTTATAATATGCCAGATTAGACTTTCAAACAGGACAGACTAAGCCTAAACACTATGAAAGGTAACAAGTAAAATTTGGGCAACAAAATAATAAAGTAGGTCAGGATTAGGCCTTGCAAAGGCATACTTGGACTTCCCTATTTTGATCCCTACCCACCTTATTTACTTCACATTTTATAGAAATTTTTACTGTTGTAAAATTACATTTTATCTGAAATCATAAATTAAACCCTTATACTAATTAATTCATATGTCCAGTGATAATTATTTAAAAGTATGAATATATTTTAGGTTATATTTCAATATATATAATTTAAAGAGTGACACTCATTAGTTTTGCCAGCATGGTGGGACAACACTTAATAAGAAGGCTAAGCAAGTTTGGATAGCAATCTGGTATGTAATTATATTGTCAATTTGGACTCAAAGGAACGAGGTTATCTTTAACAATAAGGAAGTTGGTTTGTTATTGGGTCTGATTAAAAGTAGGTCTTGGTACTAGATTAAGGCACTTTTTGATGGCCTTCAATGCTCTATATATGAATGATTTTATAATCTTGTAGTATGTCTTTCAGTGGGTAACTGGTTGGTCATTGTACGTTGTAAGTGTCATGTACCCTTGTACCCTTATACCCGTTAATAAAAATTGTTTTTGTTAATTGTTAAAAAAAGTTTTCCTTCTCTTACCTTTTACTAATTGATTTTAATGTTTTTTAAATTTTCTCCTTATTATATAACTAGAAAATATAAATTTATTGTTATATTTGTTTATGTTAGAGTCACACATTGCCTAGAGATAAAGCCAAATAAAAGTATACAAGTCTTGGGCAGTCCTCACCATACAAGCTAGCTTTTGGGGTTGAGTTAGGCCCGGTCTAAAATATAATATGGAATCATAGCCTATCCTAGATGATTTGTTGTTATTGGACCGCCACCCGTATAGATGCCTACGCTCCAGATGTCTAACTCTGGGCGCGAGGAGGTGTGTTAGAGTCCCATATTGCCTAGAGATAAGGCCAAATACAAGTATATATGCCTTGGGCAGTCCTCACCCTACAAAGCTAGCTTTTGGAGGTTGAGTTATTCACAGGTCCAAAATATAATGTTGAAGTTATAGGGATTTTTGCTGTAAAAACGAAGAAGAGAGGAGAAGAATAATTCATAATAGATAACTGATAATAGATTGATTGATAATGGATGATTGATTACAAAAGACTATACATTGAAACTTATTTATACTGACCAATATAGACTAGTAACTAGGAAACAAATCATAATAATTATCTAGAAATATGGAAACTAATCCTATGAGATATTATAAGATTAGACCTAATCTTAACGAATATTCTGAAGATGTTAAATATATTATTATAACATTCTAACACTCCCCCTCAAACTAAAGCTTACTAAGCTTTAAGCTTGTTACAAATATACCTATTAACAAAATTGAATATAATAAATCGTGGACCTAGATAGATTGCACTAGGAAAGCCATGGGGCCGGGTAGAGAACACTAGAAAAGTCGTGGGGCCAGGTAGAGTACACTATGAAAGCCATGGGGCCAGGTAGAGTACACATGGAAAGCCATGGGGCCGGGTAGATTGCTCTAGGTAGCCGCAAGATACATCTATAGGTTTTGAAGTCATGGGTTTGGAACCACAACAGGCAAGAGTGAGAAAACAACCATCAGAGGAGAGAGAAACAAGCCAAACAGGGAGGACCATCAAGTATGAATCCTAGAAACATTAAAACAAGACCGGATTTAGATAAATCACAGGAAGGTGAGTCCGATGGTGAGGAGATTTGCCAGAATGACGGCTTGACCCGCCACCACGCGCAACGGACGGCGACTGGAAATGGAAACGCACTGGCAAAGAATAGGTGCGTGAGGGTACGTCACAACTCCGATTGAGGTTGTAACATCCCAAGTTTCATAAATCATTTTCATAAGTTAAACAGAGTTAGAAATATATTTTTGTAAAAAGGAACTAGAAAAAGATGGTAAAAAGTGATGAAAAAGGCTTAGGATGGAAATCTGGAATTTCCATTCTGCAGCTATTTCGCTTGAGCGAGGATACCCTCGCTCAAGCGACGAACCATTTCAGTCAAGCGAGAATGCCCTCGTTTGAGCGAATATATCAGTAAAATTTGGGAAACTTAGTTCTCGTTTTTTCGCCCAAGCGAGAACAGCCTCGCTCAAGCGAAGAGTCAGCTCGCTCAAGCGAAATTACTCTAATTTTTTAGAGTTGCTATCTGACTTTGTCTCGCTCAAGTGAGAAGATCCTCGCTTGAGCGAGAACGCGAAATCAGAAGGGCTTTAGTATTCTCGCTTGAGCGAGGGTGCGCGGATTTAGTTTTTTAAAATGGAACGTTTAGGGCATTGCCTAATTCATTTAATACCTCATTTACTCACTTTAGATAGAGAAGTTAGAGAGAGAGGCGTGAAGCTTGGGGAAGGAGAAGAACAAGCTTGCTCATCCACACCCCTTATCACTCTTTTCACTTTCATTCTTGAGCTACTTTAGGTGAGTATAACTCACACACTCTCACCCATTCCTGCTTGATTCTTCCAAATGAACCATATCCTCTTATTCCCTCTCTTCTTTTAGGTTGTGTGTGGTTGTTTGATTGTTGTTCACTATTATGCTCATTGTTTGGTTGTATTGAGTAAAGAGATGAGTTAGGGTTGTTGTGAATTTAGGGTTTTTACCCAAATCCTTATTTATGCATTTATTATTTATGATTTCAATTCCAATAGCTTTGGATAGTGTTAAACATTTTTTGGGTTCAACTCTAGTTACCTTAGAAATGAACTTGGCTTCGGCCCAGAAAATCCTAAGTTAATCAAGCTTGACTTTGGTCCAGAATAAAATGAAAATGAGTTTGGCTTCGACCCAGATAGTGATTAATGGCTTCGGCCAAGTTAATCTTGTTGAGTCTCAAAAATATCATAAGGTTGTTTATGATGTTTTAAGACAACTAGATTACCAAAGTTTTAATGGTTGACAAATTTGACTTAAATTACTTATCATAGATACACACATGCTTTAATGTTTTATCTATGATTTCAGCAAGAGTCACTATGAGCCTACATAAAAAGACTAAGTGTTGAAGCTGTCTGAAGAAGCAGAACTCGTCTGAAGAGTTGAAGCTGTCTGAAGTAGTTCAACCCGTCTGAAGTATCAGTGTCGTCTGAAGTCTTTTGATGACGTGGCACCTCTAGTCTGAAGTATTGAAGTCATCTGAAGTCTCATTTATGACGTGGCACCCTCTGCTGAAGTTTGTGAAGACTTTTCTGAACCTCTGCTGCACGTACCTTTTCAAACACGTTTATAGCAAGGAACACAGAGACCTTTCCTGGTGATTTTGAATTTCATACACCACTGAGGAAATCTCTGCAACGCAGCCTCTGCAGCAACATTTGTAGCAGCCTTATGGCAAGAGAAACCTTGTATCGTGTCAGAAACATTAGAGCTCTCAGAAGCATATCTCACAACGGATTAAATAGCATTTAATGCTATCTCTAAACGGTGGTATTTCAACGGATTGAAGTTTGGGTATAAATACCCCTCCATGAAGATCGTCAAGTAAGGAAGAAAGAGAAAAAGAAAAAAATTAAGTATACAAGAAAGCCCAGAGAAACATCACGCTACAAGTTTTTACTCTGTAAAAACTCTCTGATAAAATTCGCTGTACACATTTGTATATCCTGAGCATACCTCAGATTTTATTGTACATTGTATTTGTTTGAGCTTCAAACTCGTATAGTTTAAAAGCTTAAACTCCTTTCTCTGTAAACTTTGTTTAGAGCTTGGAGAGGCTTGGTTGATAAAAGAATACTTGGTTGTAGAGCCCGGAGAGGCTTGACTGTAAAAGAATACTTGGTTGTAGAGCCTGAAGAGGCTTGACTGTAAAAGAATACTTGTAATCTTGAAAGATCAAGAGAAAATCCAATTGCTAGTTGGCATTGGGACTGGACGTAGCTCACAGTGGTAGTGAGTGAACCAGGATAAATTCCTTGGCTAAGTTTTCTTACCCCTATCTCTTGTCAATTCTTTTTATACTAATCAAAGGGTTAGAGTAATTAATCTGATATTTTATAAAGGCACAAAACATCTTTTAAAATCAGTTTTTTTAAGCCGTCTGAAAACTTCAGACGGCCCTTTAAGAGTCTGTCTGAAATCGTGTTTTTAACACCTATTTGCGAAAAGCTTTCTAAAATATTTAGAAACACTATTCAACCCCCCTTCTAGTGTTTCCCTGTGTTCCTACAAATCTTGTATTAAACTTGACTTCGGTCAAGAATAATGGCGATGTTTATTACCCAAGGAAGACGTTCCTTGTGGTCTGAGCTTAGGTCTAGCCTTCGAAATAGTGAAAAGACCCCGTCTGTCGGGCAATGCAGATCATGCATATCATGAATTGTCATGGAATGAGATTTTAGAAGGTTATAGATGTTATATATGTATATATCCTGTTGTATAGCATCTGCTTGCCTCCCCATACTACTTGTTGCATGGTTATGTTCACTGAGACACTAGTCTCACCACATGTTTTATGGCTATTATTTAGATGCACAGGGTCCTCCTTGAGCTGGACAGTGAGAGGGCTGGAGCTTGGGATTTTAGATTTCATTTTGATGTATTTAGCATTTATGTATTGAGATCCTTATTACTTGAATTGTTGTTCTTTTATGGGATATAATTGTGCATGTGTAGCCTTCGAGTCCTTCTTTTTTTTTAGAGCATATATATATGTATGGTGGTATCCCAGTCATGATGATGTATCTCTGACATAGTTATTTTGAGCTACTGATGGCAACTATATACATAGACTCGGTTCATGTACATGTGTAAGCTTAAGTAATGTTGGATTGCCTAAGCGCTGTTTGTACTATGTATGTTACGATATTGATAATGACGCGAAATAATTTCATAAACTTGGGAATATGTCTCCAACGGACACTATTTCTAGGTTCACACGGAATTAGGACACAAAGGTGCTTCTGGCAGTAGTAGACTCGCCTGAACAGCGCAAGTCCGGTGGTGTGGTCGCCGGTCAAAGGCTACCGTCAGCGGCAAAAAACCAGAGAAAAACAGCCGAAAAAAGCACGACAATGAGGAGATAAAGACAGAGCACACCGGTAAATGCACGATGGATAATTTAAAAGCACGCTGAAAAGACACATGACAGAGAGGTAGGAAATAAAAGAAGGGTATGAATATAGAGTGAAAGGGACGAACAAATAAAAGTTCCAAACTTTAGAACCCAGCAATGAAATAGGGTCGGGGCAGGTCATGGTGGATGGTACCGCTTTGATACCATGTTGAAGTTATAGGATTTTGGATGTAAAAAGGGAGAAGAGATGAGAAGAATAATTCATAATAGAACTAATAATAAATTAATTGATAATTGATGATTGATTACAAAGAACTATATACTGACACTTATATATACTGACCAATATAGACTAATAATTAGGAAATAAATCATAATAATTATCTAGTAATATGGAAACTAATTCTATTAGATATTATAGGATTAAACATAATCTTAACGAATGTTTTTAAAATATTAAATATATTATTCTAATATTCTAACATTTTAACCTATTATAAAATATATATGTGACAATGGATAATTAAATAAGTGAATAATAAAAAAATTAATTCTTTAAAATAATTACAAAATGTATTTTCTCTTTTTCTTAATGTCTCTTTACCTTACTTTATATTTTAATTTCATGAGATTCTTTATATTACAATTAACTATTGGGTACAAACAAATAGATGATGTAATATATATATATATATATATATATATGAAAAAAAGGTATTACTATAGTACTCTTTAATTAAAGTGTGTCCTTTAATTAGGTTAGAAGGGCAAAGGTCGACGAATATATATATATTTATGTGTCAGATCGATATTACATATTATATATATATATATATATATATGAAAAAAAGGTATTACTATAGTACTCTTTAATTAAAGTGTGTCCTTTAATTAGGTTAGAAGGGCAAAGGTCGACGAATATATATATATATATATTTATGTGTCAGATCGATATTACATTATATATACGGTGGTAGCTAGAACTCACAGTCATACACAGGATGAACAATTAGAGTGTAATGTATGTATCTATCTGTCAAGAAGCAAGAGAATCCATAGGCATAAATAAGAATGGAAACGTTTCAGTGGACAGGATCCCGATAGTGATATCTTGGTCTGTGGGCATCTTCAAAATATATGCCAAACAGCACCTTATATTAACAAACACTGCTAGGGTAGGGTCCAATCCAATTGATCATAGAAATAGAAGAGTAGTGAATAAGGTAACCAATAGGTTGTTGCAGCCTGCAATATCCCTTGTCCTCCGCTGCAAATGGACTATATAGGACTATATATACTCTGTGTGTCCACTGCATATATATTCTCCAATTTTCACATGTTTCTTACTTTCTCAACTTTAAAACTATATATATATATATATATATATATATAGATATTCTTTGAATAAATTAAATATTATAACAAAAAATAAGTTAATTTAATAAATATGCACCGTTATAAAAAATTTGTATAAGAACTCCCAAATTCAATCCCCACTAAATATCCTATCAAGAAAGGGTTTAATCCCGAATAAGACTATTTTAGTAAGAGATCTATTATTCATACAACCAAATTATATAACAACTCATACAACATAATTTTTCTCTCTATCTCTCTCCATCTATCACATCTCACACTCTCTCTCCTTTATTTTTTTCTCTTTCAATGTTGTAGAGCATTGTTGTATAACTTTGTTGTACAAAAACAATTTCTCTTTTAGTAATAGGAAATACCGGTTGTTAACATCAAAATATACATTGTTAATGTAAAAAAAAAAATATTACTATTTCATCATTTAATAATATATATTATTAGTGTTAGTTTTTTAAAAAAAAAAAAACTGAAAATCAAACTTGCATGGTATATATACCTTCTGATTCTCATTCTCATAGATCTCATCACCTTGGTCACTACATGAATTCAAAATCTGAGCTTTCAACTATTCATTTGGTTAATTGATATTTAAATTTGCTTTAATTTGCTCATGACTGTGGTGATTGACCAGTTGAATGAGATGATGCTTCATTTTTCACCAACAGGGACTGAGGCAAGGAGGGCAAGCATTGTCCTTGGCCCTCCCCCTCTCACTATATTACATATATACTACATATAAAAAATTAAAATATTATCAATATATATGTAATAATTGATAACAAATTAAATAAAATGAGTGTAATACATTTAATTTTTATAATATAGATTTTATTTAATATTTATTATTGAAATTTAATCTCTTTAGGTAATTTCTATAAAAAAATTATTTAATACAAATGTTATTATTCATAAATTTCATAACATAAATATACTATATGTATAACTTAAATAAAAAATATGATGAATTTGATTACTATTTAATATTTATTATTAAAAAAATAATTTTGCCCCTCTTCCAATGAATCTGGATCCGTCCCTGTTCACCAATATTATAATTTGCAGGAACCCCCAAAAAAAACACTAAAAACATAGTATTATTTGTGGATATATCAAAACCGAGTTGTATCTTCTCATATGAAGAAAAATATATATATATAACATCGTTATATAAGAGAAAAGGACAACAAAAATTATTGTATATGTAATAACGAATAAAACACGTATCTTTAACCGTGCAAGAATCCAACAATGTATACATTAAAATAGTTAGTGTCTTTTGTTACTTTTTCCGCATAACATAATTAACATTAGGTTATTATTTATATAAATAAATAAAATGAGATGGCAAATGAATGTGCTTCGCTGGAGAATGGATTAGGTCAATTGGGTTTAATAAGGATATTGTAGTTTGGAAAGTGAGAATTGCGTGAGACAGATTGTACAGTGTGTATCAAACACCAAAGCTTGTCGGGGAATCAAAGCCAACGAAAGCGACCAAATTCAGTAAAATCAAAGGAAGCTAGCTAAGTGGATTATATATGTATGATTATTACGTTTACACAAACTGCATTTTACAGTGTTCAGTTACTATATATGTTAATGTTATGGTGTACTTGTACCTCTAGAGGAACAGAACCTTCTTATCTCTTCCAACTCCTATATATATAATGTAGATTTTAGATTAGATGAAGAGTAGTAGGGGTTGAGTTGGGTTGGTGGATGAAGAAGGGAATCAAATTAGGATTAGACAGTTGGTTTTGTTTGTTTGATATGCCTTACATTATATTACATTACATGTGATTCCCAAGATTTTTGTCTTGTAAGTTTTCATACCTATGTCCCACCACGCATTCCACATATCACCATCACTTTAATCTATATTCTTTTTTCTTAATTTTATAATAACGGTTTTAGAAATATTTTACATTTATGTTTTATTAAATTGTTCAAATTTATTAATTTAATTTTTACACAATTTTTTTACTAAGTTTAAGTTAAGGGATTTATTAGGATCGATATATATAGTATTATTGAGTACATAGATGATATGAATACACCATTTACATTTACCAATTAATTATCGAGCACATATAAGTTAGTATGGGATTATTTCAACTTAACAAGCAATCTCAAATTCAATTCTAAATAAGCATATACGTGTTAAATATTTGAAAGAAAAACTTCCTGTGATTTAATGAAAGTACATCTATAAAAAAAATGAAGTTTTGTCTTCATATCTAAAAATATGTTTAATTTAGTGTTAAAATATAGTAAATTCATGTTTCCAACACTAGAAATAATTACGTTGAAAGATTTAAACTTGGATTTGATCAGTTTTAATACTAAATCAAACACAAGCATATAAACAAAATTATCTTAGAGTTAATTACAAGTGATGAAAGTTGACCAAATTTTAAACTTGTTATTAAATAACAAACCAAGTACTTAAAATATTTAACTAATAGTATTTTTTTTGTTTCATTGAAAATTTATTATCTTCTTTAAAGAATGTTGTAATTAAGTGAGGCATTGGATCTACTTTTTAAATGGTGCATGTGCAATCAAAAGGAAATCAAGTAATGTTGCACTAGGACTGATCTATCACATAACAGATTATAGTAAGTTAACGACATTAATGTAGAATCATAATACTTACTTTTTTAAAGATCTATTTATTTTTTACTCCTTTAATTTTTTTTTTTATTTTAGACTTGGAATCACGGAAAAACATAAATGTGGGCTCGGGAGTGGTTAAACATATGCTTGTACATAACCTTGTTTCTATTTAAAAGTCACGCTCGTCAATTAATATATAGAAAGCTCAATCAATGTATAATTACAAGATGTGACTTGGTTTTAAATTTCATGAAGTAGCTTTATAGGAATTTGAAACTTGCTAGAAGTATGTTATTGTTAAAGTCAAGCTAACGCGTTTGAAAAAAAAAACAAAAAGAAGAAGAAGAAATTCCATATCCAAAAACTGTAAGAATACCTAGCGATTTTAAATAAAAGAGTATTATATACCAATTAATATGAAGTGAAAAAGGAAAAAAAAATGTTTGAATTTTTTTGGTTTACCACTTGAACCAATCTCTCCTTACTGAAATTTTAGTTATACGTTTTTTATTAATTAATTCGGATAGTAAACGTGCGTGGTAATACAATACTTTCTTCAATCCTTCCGTTTTGTTTCTTTTGCTGTATATTAATTTTTTTCCATCGAGTTTTTTTTCCCTTCATGATTTATTATACACTAAACAATGTCTTCATCAGTCCTAGTTAGCTAATTGTTAGTCAGGTCAGGCATGCAATAGTAATTTTTTATTTTATGATTATTATAAGCTTGGACAAACTAAATGTTGAGTCTAATTAATTTCGATGTATTATTAATATAAATTTTTTATATTATTTAATTTTATGTTGATATTACTTAGTATATAAATTCAGTTATATTATATATAAGTATATGATTTATAAAAATCATTAAATAATTTAAATAGATTAATTATATATAAGTAAAAAACTGAAAGCTGAAATTATATAAATATGAGTATGTTTGAGCTGTTATTTCAATTAATTGAAAGTTAAAATTAGTAGTTAAAAAGTTTATTATTTTAATTTTGTTTAATAAAGTAGACATTTTATAGTAGTTACCAGCATTTCCAAATTTCAGTTATAGCTGTAATGATATTTTACATTTTTATTATAATTTTTATAAATTTATCAAAAGTTTTTGAATCAATAATCTAATTCCAATAATTTTAAATTCAAGTATATAATTATGTTAAATATTCGTAAGAAGAGAGTTTCGCTTTCTATAGTGAGTTAATTCAATTTGAGCATAATATATTGTCTTTGAGGATATCCGTTTTGAAAAAGAAAATTAATTAACTTGTCAATTTTCAATGATATTTTTAATTTGTAACTGTTTTTTCAGCTTGTAATATATATAATTCTCTTATAGAGTTTAATTAGTATGCACTGATAGTGTAAAAGAGTTTTACACTGTCAGTGCATACTAATTAAACTCTATATATAATTGGTTTATCCCGTGATTTTATCAAATACGCTATATATCAAAATTAAATTTTCATGTGCGACTCTTAGCATAATATATATGGACAGGACAAACATAACACGCCCAAAAACATCTAAATAGCTTGGCCTAGCTATAGATTAAAAAAAAGGGGGAAATGAAAAAGGTCGAACTTAATTGGCTGCGCAATATATAGGATTTATTAATTAAAATCCACTATTGCTTTGAAATCCAATTAATTATGATATAGGATTTTATTAAGTTTAACTTAATTAATAGATTTTAATTATTAGCGTTGACATTGGGTCTTCATGATTTTATTATTGGACATCCAATTTCAAATAATCAAAACTCAATTTACCATGTAAAGGAATCTCTTTCTTATTGAGTACTTAATGGTCAAATCCATCATTCAATTAGTAAAGTCCAACTAGTAATGTCCTTATGATACAATCATATTTACAGGTTGAAATTTTAATTTCGATTATATTGACATTGAATTTGATTGAGAATGTTAACTTTTTTATTAAATATAAAATTAAAAATTTGAATTAAATTAAAATATTATTAGAAATGTAACAAAATTAAAGAGAATATTAATGAGTGTCTTTAATACAAGAATTAAGAAACTAAAAATAGTATTTTTATTAAAATATAATATTTAATATTATAAATATCATAATTTCAAATAAAAATATTTTATTAATAAATTCTTTAATCAATGTTTTTTATGTTTTTGAGACCCACCTAAAAACGATAATCAAACGACATAAATAATAAAACAAATATAAATTTATTATATGTGCACCAAAAAAATATAAATTTATTATATTTTTAAGAATTTAATAAGTATACATTATTAATGTAAAAAATTTTATACGGTCATCCAATAATGTATTGATACATCATTTAATGAACTTAATGACACATGACTTGTCATATTAATTAATTGATGTGATAAGATGTAAAACTTTTTTACACTGACAGTGTATAGTAATTAAACTCTATTTTTAATGCATGAAATTATAATTTTTAAAAGTTTAAATTAACGATAAGTATAAATAAATTATTTTTTTATTAAATTAAATTAAAATTCTAATATAATTTTTAGTATATACATTAAATATAATAATTTAAAATGAAATATTCAATTTCAAAACAATTATAATTTTCTAAATCAAATTGTGAATTGTGTTACGGGTTTCTTTTATCATCGGGTTATTTTCATTTTCTTATTTAGATATTTATCCAGTTTGTTGTAGTTTGTTATATTTTAAATTTAGTTGATAATTTGTTTCTACATTTTATCTTTCTGTTTTTCTTTTTTATCTTCTTGTTTAAATTTTATCAAGTTTGTTGTGGTTTATTGTATTTTAAATTTAGCAGATAGTTTGTTTCTACCTTTTATCTTTTTATTTTTCTTCTTAATCTTCTTGTTTAGATTTTATCCAGTTTATTATGATTTGTTGTATTTTAAATTTGGGAAATTCTAGGGTACCCTCTCGTGAGAGAGGGTTTCGGTACCTTCTTTGATTATTTAATCAATTTTTCTCAACTTTTTTAGATGATCTTAGTATTTTTATACTTATAGGACAATATTTAACTATTAGAATTTGTATTTTTAATTTTTGAAAAGACTTTTTGACCCCTAATAACTATTATCATGTATTTTTTATTGTATTCCCCCATTTTTTCACATTCTCTTTTGCAATATACATGTGTCTCATTTAAAATCTATTTTATGTCTTTGAAATAATTTAGGATGGAGTAATCGACTTATTCCTACGTAATTTTGGCCTATTTAATAAAAAAAATGACAAGAAGGTACCAAAACCCTCTCTAACGGGAGGGTACCAAATTGCGACCCTTTAAATTTAACTGATAATTTATTCCTACATTTTATCTTTCTGTTTTTCTGTTAATACTTGTAATCCGTTTTTGTTTATAATCTGTATATACATACAACTTATTGATCAATAAAGTTAAACACACAATTTCCATTTGGCCTCATATTCTCCATCTTGAGAACCATTCCATTTACAATTTTATTTTGTGCACATTTACAATTTTCTTTACAATAATGGTTTCCGAATCTATTATTCTCGTTATCTTAAAAAAAAAAAAAAAAAAAAAAAAAAAAAAAAAAAGCGAATGAACATTTATTTTATATTCTTATGTATTCACATGCAATTTTGAGTTTATGACAATATCTGACGATATGTAATCATTACCATGACTTCACCATATGTCACCCTTGTTACTGTGAAACGAATCATTAGACGTGATTATTAATCTTGCCGTTGGATCCATTACAAGGAAGGCATATTAAAGACATATATGGTTCATATATTTTACAAACACAAATGTGGTTTGTAAATATTGCACATGTACAACATAGTGAGAAATGTGAGATGTAATGGGTAATATGATAAAAAAAGATAGAGAAAAAAGTGTGTATATTTTTTGTTGTATGAAAAATGTTTATCTCTTTTACAAATATCAAAGTTCATATCACAATCCATTACTAGCCCGTTTTATTTGGTGTTGAGAAAATTAAAATCATGATTTTGTGAAATTGATTTTAAATCATTTCTGTTTAAAATGTTTCGTAAAACGTGTATCACTCATCTCAACCATTGATTTTCAGAATCAATTCTACTCAACTGTAAACCAAACGGACACGTATATAATTTTCAATAAAACAAAGAAACGAAAAAATGGATATAATTTATTTGGAAAATAGTATATAATCACCCTAAACTTTCACTCTTTTGCAAATAGGCACCATGATCTTTTATTTTATTATAATTAATCCTTAAGCTTTTATTATTGTTAATATGTCATTTCATTAATATAGAGTTAAATAATTAACGAAATCAATCATAATTATTTAAGATTTTATAATTAAAATAATAAAATAATATTAAAAAAGTTTAAAAAATAGAAAAAAAAACCCTAAATTAAAAGAACACACCATCATGTTTTACTTTTAGAATTTCAAATGTATTTGAAATTTGACTGAATTCAAAAATAAAAAATAGAAAATTTTACTCTTTTACATGTTTTTAATATTTGAAACATAAAATATTGAAAAATTGATATTTATTATGTTAATTATTTTACTTCATATTAATGAAATGACCTATTGCAATAATGATAGAGTTTAAGGATTAATTGTGACAAATTGAAAGTTCATGGTACCTATTTGCAAAAGACCAAAATTTTGGGGTAATTTTATGCTCTTTTCTCTAATTTATTTATAAACATTAGTTTCATTTTTAGTCTATCTAAAATGAGTTTTAATTTTGATCATTTTAATATTTTTTCCATTTTTATTATCTCAAAATATAAAATTTTAAAAAAGTCCTTATTAATAATGTGATAAGTTAAAATATTATCACATATGTATAAATTTATATTATATTACAGTTTCTTGCCATGTCAACTTATAAACAATAACGTTTTTTAAAATTTACAAATTACAAATTAAAAGAAAAATTTTATGAGGAACAATATCTAAATTCTTTTATTTTAGACTACCAAAAAATATTTTACCATTTTAGTATTTATATATACATATGATATAGTTTAAAAATAATGTGAAGTAAATACATTTAAAAATTGACCATACCACTAAATGATTTTGATTCAGTTGATTATGCAAACTAAAATTATGGAAAGGCTTTTGAATTTGATCTCTTATTAAACACACTCTTACAAAGTTATATAAAATTTTAGTTGTAACTAAACCTCGAGTACCACCATACCTAACATAACAGAAAAAAAAAAAATTGACTATATGTACTTAAATTTTCTAGTATGTCACAAACTTCTATATGCCCTTAAATTTATCATGATTCTTGGTTAAAGTAATCTCTTCAATCCTTCTTTTTTCTTTTTCCTACTCACAATTGTAATATGAAAATTAAATATATTAAAATATAAACATTTTACATGTAACATGTGAAAGAGAAATTTGACATATATCTATAAATAATAATAAATTAAGTAATATTTGTTGAGATATAAGTGTTATTTTCACTTAAGAAAGTTATCCGTGATATAATCTAGATGAGTTTCAAAGGGAAAGGTACGTGTAATTATGAATTTTTCTTATAAGTTAAGCAAATTTGCAATACCTTGGGTTAGATTAATAAATTACTTTTTAAGACAATTCAGAGGCAAGATGGAGGTAAAGTCATTATTCATGATCTATGTTATGAATAAAGATTTTTTTCCCTTTCATTCATAGATTTGTGGCAGATTTTCTTTATTTTTTCTCTTTTAATGTAAATCATTTCCGTCGTTGATATGCATCTAACTTTCACGGATCTTTTGATAAAATAACAAACATGGGCGACATGGGCCATAAGTTTAGAGCCATAAAGATCAATGATGAACATTCCATCATACTTTGATGTAAAAATTTTAAAAATTGGTATGAACATTTGACACTTAAATGACATGAATGAGGAAAAGAAAAACAAAATGGCATAGTCATGGTCTTGGTCGTGAAGCGTGGCCATAATGGATGGGAGAAAAAAGAAGAGGGAAAAGACATTAGAAGAGGTAAATTGGCCCACTTATACTAGTGCCTTTTCACTTTATCGTTTTCTCGCATGTGCCCCGTTTTTCTCCCTTAACCATCAATAGGTCCATACCATCATAAAAAAAAATACACAACATTTTGTACAAATGTTGAAAACCAACCATATAATATATTGGACATAACAAAGATACACACATACCCAATGAATAATGATATAGCTTTTCACTTCTAGAGAGTCAAACAAATTCTTATAATTTCTCATACCAAATATTGCTTGACCCTTTCAATCATGACCATTTTTGAAGAAATGGCATATTAATTATGTTCTTTCGGTAAGAAAAGTATTATATGTAAATAACGTAACTTATTATTGAAAATTTAGAAAAAAGAATGGTCGTTTCATGCGATAGATTTATTTTAAGGGTCCCTATCTTGAATGTCCCGTGTCCACATCCTTTAATCCATCAATATTATTATATTAATATAACAATTGAAACTAATCCATAAGGTTTAATTAACATATCTCCTTTTAATGAATTAAAAAACTCAACCTATTCATTATGTGGGGAATAGTTGTATACTTCTAAAATGTGTGCCAATCTAAATCTATTTTATTTCTACCGAATTCAACGGATGAGTTTAAAAAGGATTACATCATGGAAAATTACTATGTTCCACTAACATACAAGAGAATTGCAAGCAAATCACTGGATATAAATAAATTAATTAACTATTTCAGCTACATAAATCACATTACATATACAAGAAATTTATAATCAATTTTATGATGGAGAAGAATTTTTATTTTTTCCATAAAGAATTAGAGATGAGGAATTGAGTATCAAGGTGACCATAAGTTAAAAGAGCATGACCCCATAAATTGAGTATTTATTTTTGTGGGTTTGACTAAAAAAAATGGTTGGGTGAGTGGATGGATGTGTATGGCATGAAAGATGGTTAGGATGCATGAACTGTAAGGACATACATGGATGGGCATGGGAAGCAAATCTTAAAAGGGAATCAAAAGAAATTGGCCTCTGTTTGACACCACTCTCCCCCACCTGCCCAAGATATGGTAAGCGCCACATGATTTCACACCCAAAGAAAAAAGAAAAGGCACCATTGCTGACCTCACCTGTATCTCTTGAGGGGATTTTTATGGGTCCCACTCACACCCTTCTCTTTCCTCAACCCCTTCTTTCTCTCACATTCCTTTCCTCTTTTGTTTTCATCCAACTTTCTAATTTCACAGCATTTCCTCTCACTCCCTCTTTGTGTATGATATATACATATACATATATAAATAAAGGTCACCTATTCTCTCCACTCTCAACAACCTAAAAAAATATATATTCGCTGGGATTTATTTCTTTATTTTATTCATTCATTATATGTTCCTAGTCTTTATCTTATAATTTTGCATTGCTTGCCCTGTAATTCAAGATCAACTTGGAAAATTTGCAAGATTTGGGATGAAATCTGGTCGGATCTTGCTTTGTGGGATGGGGATTTTGGTGGGTCTTATTTCAATACATAGCCCTTCTTCCAATCTCATCTAAGAAAACTCAAACACAAAAAGCCATCTTTCCTTCCAACCTCAGGGAAGCAACAAAAGCAAAGAGGGAAAAAAAGGAAAAGAGGAAAAAATAAAAGTGAAGGGAAAGAAAGGAACACCAGTTACACCACACCCTCTTTCCAGTTCATTGCTTCTTCACTTCATCTTCAATTCCATTTAGCTTCCTAAGGTTCCACTTTACCTTCTGAGTTGGAGAAAATGGGGATGGCTGCAGCAGAGTCACAGTTTCATGTATTGGCTGTTGATGACAGCATCATAGATAGGAAGCTTATTGAGAGGCTTCTCAGAACCTCTTCCTATCAAGGTATCATCTTTTCATGCCAAAACCACCAAAATCTGAGGAAAAAAATTGGATCTTTTCCTTTTTTAATACCAATCCTATACTATGTTATCTGAACAGAATCAACTGTTTTTTCTCAATGACAGTTACTACAGTTGATTCTGGTAGCAAGGCTTTAGAGTTTCTGGGCTTGCATGAGAATGATGAGAGCAACCCAAATACACCATCTGTTTCTCCTAATAATCATCAGGTATGGTTTTGTTTTGTTTTGTTTTTTTGTGCTGAAAATGTACAAAGATATTTTAATTACCATGTTGCAATATTTTTTGTTAACAATAATAGATCAGTTTCTTTTTCTGGGTTTCTGAAATTCCTTGGGATTTTGTGTCTTTATAGGAGGTGGAAGTGAACCTTGTTATAACAGACTACTGTATGCCTGGCATGACAGGCTATGATTTGCTTAAGAAAATCAAGGTATGCTTTGGTTTCTATTCCTGTCTCATCTATCTTTTAACCATTATATTCTCCACTTTTATCAGTCTTTGTGGTTAAGATTGTTTTTTCTTTCCCTTTTTAAACAAAGGCCTATGAGACTTTTCCAGTTTGAAACTATGCATTCATTCCAATTTGCTATTGCTGAACTTGGACTAGTCTTGTTACTTACCAGAAAATAATAACAAACATAATCTCCTGGAATAATTTTCCTATTTGCTTTTCAGTTTTCCACTCAAAACAAATCAGGTCTAATGTGATCAAAAGATTTTACTTTCCAAAAAGGCACTACTTTATTTGATTTGAGTAAAAGAAAAAATTGATTGGGAATCTCTGAAAATTCTGTGCTCAATTATTCCACCTGAACCAAAGACTTAAAAAATTTATAGGATTCTCTATGATATTTCAGGAATCTTCATCTTTGAGAAACATACCAGTTGTGATTATGTCATCTGAGAATGTGCCTTCAAGGATTACCAGGTAATGGGGGAGAAAAAATTCAGTACTTTATTTATTTTTCATCTTTGAGCATTTTTTTGAGGTGAAATTCTGATGAATCTGTTAAAACAGATGCTTGGAGGAAGGAGCAGAGGAATTTTTCTTGAAGCCTGTGAGGCCATCAGATTTGAATAGACTTAAATCTCATATGAAGAGGACCAAGTTGAAAAATCAAAAACAAGAAAATTCAGAAAAGCTTGAAAACTCAGAAGTTCAACAGCAGCATCCACAACAAAACCAAAATGACCAACAACAAGCACCAAAGTTACAATATCCACAGCCAGAGACAGAGTCAGAGTCAGAGTCACATTCACTGCCACAAGCACAACCAACTATAGATCAACCGCAACAATCACTACCACAGGCCAACAATAACAAGAGGAAGACCATGGAACAGGGGCTTTCACCTGAGACTGACAGAACAAGACCAAGATACAGTGACATAGCCACTGTAGTATGATGATAAATCATTCCCAAATAATTTTCTTCAATTTCAAAATGTAATTCTCCTTTAACTTTTTTTTTTTTAAGGAAATTAACTTCAGCAATGGTTAATATATAGGCTCTATAAGAGTGTAGTAGAGAGTTGTTCCCTGTACACATTTCCTGGAAATATTTCCTTCCAATTTTGTTTCCTCAAACATATATGAAAAAAGAAAAAAAAAATTGAATGAGTTATAAATCAAATGACAAAATTCAGGATTGAATGAGTTCTGATACTTCCATGCTTAACCAACACATTCAATTAAAGGAGCTAAATTTATTAATAAGTTTTTCATCATGCAATGGGCAACTTGGAGGACCATATAAAGAGCTATGTTTGAACTGTCAGATAACTTGAAAATGGTTCAAATTAAGGACATGAAATAGGTACTACTAACTACTACTAAATATAAATGCATGTTACAAAATATTTAGAATGGTCAGCTGTGAAATCTTACCACGTATGAAACGCTCCAATTGGGCCCCCAGTCCTAAATTCCAGATAAGGGGCTTGCCATGCTTGCAGGAATTACAATTCATAATCAAACAGTTGACCAAAAGAAAAGTAATCAAACAGAAAATTTACCTATAATGCAATTGCAATACTAAATCCACCACTAAAGGCATTCATTGACATTATGTATTCCTGTCTCATTGATATATATTGAGCAGTGTGTAGTAAGTACAAATCTGATCTTGCTAGAATAGTGTCTTGTGTTGTGTAATTGATCTTGATTTATACCTGTTGTTAAAATGTTAAAAGGTTATGATCCCATTAGATTCAAAGTGCTTATAATCCCATCACTGTAATGTTAGTATGCTAAGGGTCTGTTCAAAAAAGTCTAAAAAACTATACCGCATGAACCACATTGAACCGAACTTTAAAAAACTTACAACCATGTTAATAGTTCACGAACCGAACCGAGTCTATTCAATGATGCAATTCGATTGAACCAGGTTCACCAAAAGTGAACTTTTTTTTCCATGAGTAAATCACCAATTTAGTCTCTGAAAGTGTTGCTCGCTGTCAAGTTAGTCCCTGAATTGAGAAAAACTAAAAATCAGTCCCTGAAACTGTATTTCATTCGTCAAAGAAGTCCCTCTATTAATAGAAGTATAATTCAGTCTATGTAAGTTGATACTTACTATCAATTTAATCCATCAAATCTTAGTATGTAAATTCAAATAAATCCCTAAAAATCACTATCAAAGTAGTCCCTGAAAGATTTGCTTTTATTAACAGAGGAATTGCTTTGACGGACGAAATACAGTTTCAGGGATTTAATTTTAATTTGTCATTTCAGGGGCTAATTTGACAGCCAACAACATTTTCAGGGACCAAATTGATGATTTACTCTTTTTTTCAATCTCTCAAATTTTTAGTGACGAAGAAGACTCTTCGACCTTCATCTTTCACTCTCCCATAATCGTTCCTCCAGAGATGAACCCTAAACTCCATAATCTTTCACCCAAGTTCGTATTTACAACTTCACAGGGTTCTAATCGAAACCCCTCTTCTTCAATCTCGTTTTCTACTATTGTTTATTCTAAATTTCAGTCTAAACAAATGTATCTCAGGAGCAATATGGGACGAGATACGAGTCCTCAAAAGGGGGTTCTTTACATGGTTTTTAAAGAAAATCAGAGAAGAAGAAGAACCTTTAATGGTGTGTTCCAAAGACGGACATACTTTTGATTGTGATAAATGGAAATTAGCAAAGTGCATACACTTGGAAAGTAAATTACAAAGAGCATAAAAACCTAAGAAAGCAAATAAAAATGGCGGTCTGCAGTCCCTACTTGCTCTATGCAACTGGGTGCCTTGATCTCTGAATGGATGCTCTGGCTTCAGGGTGCTTGAGTGTTCAGTTTGCGGACCTTTTGTCAATCTTCTCAAGCTCTATTTATAGGCACCCCTTGTAACCGTTCTGGATCCGCATGTAACTACCATGCAGGCTCTTCATCAACCTCCACAATCCCACGTTCTCTAACGCTTGTGTTGCACTTATGTTGTAACTGTTGTTGCTGACGTGGATTATAACTTAAGACCTCTTTGAGGGACGAAATGGATTCAACGCCTTCGAGTGACAGTTTGCCTCTCCCTAACTTCGACCTTGTCATTACCTCCTCGAGCTATGCTTCGACCTCGCGCAGGGCTTCTTTCCCAATTTCCTTTTCATCACGTGCCTTAAGTTTCTCTGTCGTCCAAGGAAATCCCTTGACCACCGACAATTTACATGTAGTAAATACAAGCCTTTAGTTATTGGTCTGAATTGGTGGTGTTTTACGCCTTGGGCTCCCTTCCTCTCTTATAAATAGTTGTTATCTTCGTCACAACCTCACAACCTCATTCTTCATAGAGTGGTTTTTGCTATTGGCTGCTCTGTTCGACCTGATTTTGCCTAGCCTTGCCCTTGTTCAGGTCGATAGGGTATCCAATGCCAAAGGCCTCTTCATTTTCCTTTAGTTTTTCCTTTAGGTCGAACAAGCCAGCCAAAATGGGGAGTCCCAGTCCTCTAAGGGACTCTCTTTTGTTTACACCCTAAGCACCAAACTTACCCCTTTACAAATGCCTTGGGAAAGTACTCATGGTCACCACTTCGAGTCGGTGAGTGGGTACTCGAAGATGAGGAACAACAGAGACCTTCTCGAAGACGAGGAGCAGTAGAGACGTGCTCAAAGATGAGGAGCAGCAAGGCTTGATTCGAGACTGAGAAGGAGAAAGAACTTAATCGAAGAATAACTAGAATCCATTAAATGATTGCTTTATATTTCCTTTTGTAATTTCATTAATAAAACAAAACGTCTATTTGATTCATATATTTGTTTCTTACTTCTCTTCGAAGTGAGAAGCTATGGCATTTTTAAGTACATGTGGCAAACCTTCCACCCTCTAATAACTGTCCACGTGCAGCCCCACGTTCCTTTGCTGCTAAACGCATTATTGTTTGGGTCGTTATTCGACCCTTGAATGGGCCTGTAACTGGCAGAAACCTTTGGTTTCATTTTCTTTTGTCATGTAGTGATGTTTAAATCCTGATAACTCTCTCTTGGCGCTTTACCTTCTTCTCTTCGTTTGCTTTATTCTCTTCCCTGTTTGGTGTGCTCCACAAATGCGCTCATGTATCTCAGCTAAGGCTAAGTATGCTTCAGCCTCTCCTAAACATCTCAGCAAATGCCCTCTATTGGATTTCTTGTAAAGCTCATCACCAAGGATAATGTAATCCAGATCTCTATACTTAATTTTCCTTTCAGTGGGCTTCGAAGGATCTCGCAAGTATTCCACTAGAGTTTTCCTCCAATCCAAAGGACTTAAAGCATCGATGTTCCAAACCATTTTTTCTTCTGTGGAGAGGAGAGGTTTTGTCTTGATCAGACTTTCGAACTGGGCTGATTTAACTTTATACCCAGATGCTAGTTGAGCCAGTTCATTGCCTATCTCATGTTCTACCCTGGGTACATGCTCTAAGGTCAATTCATTGAAATGAATCATCATGCTTTTAGCTTTGATAAAATATTTTGGCAATTTCACACTGTAACACTTGTACAATCCTTTTAGCTGGTTAATAACCAATTAAGAATCTCCCTTGATGTGCACATGTGTTACATTAAAGCTTAGCAATAATTCGAGTCTTGCAATAAGAACTTCATATTCGATTTCATTATTAGAACATTCTCCTTTGATCTGAAACATAACTTTAGTCATTGACCTATTAGGAGATATTATCAGCATTCCTATGCCATTTCCTTTGTGATGTTTCGAGCCATCGAAGAACAAATCCCAAGGTTTGAGCCCAAGAAAATTAACCTCTTTTATTTGAACCATTGAATGTTCAACTAAGAAATCAGCAAGTGCTTGTCCTTATATAGCCTTTAAAGGCATGTATTTTAATGAAAATTCAGTTAGTGCAAGCACCATTTTCCTATTATGCCATGGAGAATTAGCTTAATCAACACATACTTTATAACATCGAAATGAGAACTTACAAAAACTTCAGAAGGCTTTAGATAATATTTTAATTTTATACAAGAAAAGTATAAACACAAACACAACTTATCTAAAGCACTACATCTTTTTTCTACATCATTTAGGCTTCGACTTAAATAGTAAATTACTCTTTCGAAGTCATTCTCGTCCTCTTGGGCCAACATGCTTCCCAAGGTCTCTTCTGATGCAGAAATATATAACCTCAAAGGCTTTCCTGGGATTGGTGGAGCCATCACTGGTGGATTGGCCAAATATTTCTTAGTTTCTTCGAAAGGCCATTTGATGTTCCTCGCACCACTTGAACTCTTGCTCTTTCTTTAACTTGAGTAAAGGGGAAAAAACCCTTATTTTTCCTGATAAGTTCGAGACGAACCTTCTTAAGTAATTAATCTTCCCCAAGAGACATTGTAGTTGTTTCTTTTTCACTAGAGGTGTCGCCTCAATAATGGCTTGAGCTTTGTTGTTTTCCACTTCGATTCCCTTCTTTTGTACCAAGAAACCCGAGAAATTCTCTGCAGAGACTCCAAAAGCACATTTCATAGGACATCTTTAATCCATGTGCTCTCATTCTTTCGAGTGAACATCTTAAGTGTTCCAGGTGTTGCACTTTGGTCTTTGATTTGACAATGTCATCGTCTATGTACACCTGCATGAACTCAACAATAAAATCATGAAAAATTAAGTTCATTGCTCTTTGGTATGTGGCCCCTGCATTCTTTAGGCCAAAAGGGATGACTACCCATTCAAAAATACCCAATGCCCCTGGACAACGAAATGCTATTTTCGAAATATCATCTTCAGCAATGAAGATTTGATTATAACCATAATAGCCATCTAAGAGGCTCAGCACTTCATTCCCTGTTGTTGAATCTATCAACATGTCAGCAATGGGTATTGGATACTCATCTATGGGCGTAGCCTCATTTAAATCTCGAAAGTCTATGCATACCCTCAAAGTACCATTCTTTTTAAAAAAAACAATATTAGAAAGCCAATTTACATACCTGGCTGTCCTGATGAACTTGGCTTTGAGGAGTCTTTCAATCTCTTCTTTGATCTTCGAGACCACTTTTGGAGCGAACCTTCGAGGGGCTTGTTTCACTGGTTTCTTTCCAGGTAAGATGGGAAGCCTATGTTTGACCAAACTTTTGTATAAACCTGGCATCCCATCGTAGCTCCAAGCAAAACAGTCCTTGTACTCTATAAGCAACTTGGTCAAGTCTTCTTTGGTTCTTGAGTCCATTTTTGTACTGATGAGGGTAGGTCTTCGATCTTCAATTGTTCCTAGGTTGATTTCCTCTAGTTGATCTTGAGCTTCGAACCTGGGGATTTTTTCTTGATCACCTTCGAAGCCTATAGGTCCATCATCATAGATACAATCTAGGTTCTCGAAGTCTGCCTCGCTGTTGGCCTTTTGTGTAAAGCCATTTGAATCTTTATCTTTCCTTGGAATGCCTTCGTTTGATACCAGAGCTGCCTCAACTCTCTCTTTGGCCATTGTTGCGGTGTTAGAAAGTGTACCAATGTCGCAATAGTATAATAGTTTTTATAAGTACGAGTGTCGAACCCACGAGGAACGGACTTTCAATTAAATTCTTAATAAGCAAACTCACTAAGTATATGTACAAATGAAGACATTTGGTTCATATTGATTTGAGATGAAAAATATGATGTGCATACAAAATCTAAAAGAAAACAATAAGTGTAAAAGATATTCAGTTGGAGAATTGGGGATTGAACTTCATCTATCACACTCTTCTGTATTTTGGAAATCAAAAACCTATAGTATCCAATCTAGACAATATTGAAGCACAAGCTAAAATCATTCACACTGATTCCTCCAATGTGAAATCCTTAGAACAACCTCCAAAACACCGATTCCTCCAATGTTTAACAAGTTGCCTAGCATTAAGAAAAGATGTTTTATAGCTATCGATATATCGAAAGCCATTCCTAGCGTTTCGACCTATCGAGCATTCTCGTCCAAATCAGATTTCCGAAATACGTTCCTGCTACTTCAAGAAATCAAAATCAAGATTACTACTGAGTTAATAGAATCAAGCATTAAGAGTAGAACGAAGATGCCAATATTGAAAAGAAACGAAATTTCTATAGATAAATGAAACCAAAATACATCCGAGTTTGAATCGATTACATTCAATTCCACAATAAGAGTTTAGCTAATCATGGTAGCACTTATAACCCAAAGACAAGAGAAGAAAGTGGCTTCCGGAGCTTCCCAGCACCTTCGGTCTTCTCCCTCCCTCTCTCCAGTGTTTTCTCCTTTTCTCCTTCTGAATAATCAATGAATGAATGAATATCCTCAGAGAGGAGGTCATCTTCCTCCACCTCTCTTACCTTGGCATTGATCTGCTCGCGTAGATCTCTTTGTGTCTTTGATGAAGAAGCCTCGAACCTTCTTTTGGGCCTTTGGTTTTTTGGAACATGTTCTGCTTGCATCTGTTCCTTTCTGGCCCTATACATCATTTGCGCTCTGCGCCATTGGATTCTTGTCATTGAGCCTTTGGCCTTAGAATACTGGCTGAAATGATACCAACTCTCATGTGGAGGCCTCATTTGCTTCGATGGTTGCACCATTACTTCTTTTCCTTTGGCATGGCTTGGTGCTCCTCCTTTTGGCATTACAGGTTGCCTTGTAGCTTGAGGCTTTGGTTTTGTGAGCACAGGTCTAACCCACTGGTTAGGAGGAATTCTGGAAGGTGGCACAAAAGTTTTTTTCTGGAAGTGTTGTGCCTCTTCCTACACCTTTCAAGGCCCTGTACATCTTTTGGTCTTCCTCATACTTTTGTTGATTCAGAACACTCCTCAGTTGTTGCTTCCTTGCTAAAGATTCCTTAAAGGTCTCGACTGAGTCTGAATCAAACACAGCGCAACACCTGGGGCACAACATGACATCCATATCTTCTCCTTGTTTCCTGGTAAGAAACTCAACAAGACTCAGCAGATGGGTAAATGACCTTGACTTCCTTCTCGAAGTTCTCAATGGCCATGTATGTGGCCCTGTCATCGACTGGTTTGGTTTCGACCATGTTCACCTCGAAAGGTTCAGCACAGCTCACATTGGTTCCAAAGGGGTCTGAATCGACCTTCATGGTACCCTTCATCTTCTCCTCGAACTTCAGTCTTCCTTCCGAGATTGCCTTTTGAATCAAGTCCCTGAAATGAACACAATGGTTAGTGCAATGACCATAAACATAATGATACTTACAATATTTTTCTCCCCTTCCTTTATTCAGGTGAAGGGATTTTATGATCATCACTTAAGATAATTTGTTTATCTTTTAACAAAATATCAAATATTTGGTTAGCTTTAGTAATATTAAAACCATATGATGGCGTCTTGAACTTTTCTTTACTCGAGGAATTCGCTTCCTCTTTTACAAGTTTTAGAAAAGTACAAGTATAAGATGGTCCAGGTTTCAACTCAGCCACACTGACTTCATTTTCTTCCTCCTCAACATTTGAGTCACTACTGGCTTCTAAAACATCAACGTAGGCTACCTTATCTTGCCTTCCTATTCGATCATATTTCTTATATTTGACTTTTTCAGCCTTGATCTGTTCAATCTGCCTAACTCTATCAGCAAGTTGTGTCATGTCTCGAACTGGCAGGCTGATTAGTTTCTTTTGAATGTGAAATTCGAGACCCCCTGCAGCCATTTGTACTAATTCATTCTCAGGCATAGGGGTGAAACATCTAGCTTTAGATTGCCTAAACCTATTGAGGTAATCTTCTATGGCTTCACTTGGCATTCTCTCAATGCTCATCAACTATACTAGGCTAACCTTACTCTCTCCTCGAAATAACTGTTCATGGAAAGTCCTTTCTAACTGGACCCAATTATGGATCGAATTGGGAGGTAATTTCATGAACCATGTGAAAGCGTTCTTAGTTAAAGAACTTGGGAAGTATTTCATCCTCAACAATTCATTGTTGGCTAAATCTCCACATTCTATTTGGTATCTAGCCACATGTTCCATTGTTGACTCTCCTATTTCCCCAGCAAATTTTGAAAACTTAGGTACTTTCATACCTCTAGGCAACTCTGCTTGTAAAATATCTCGGGGAAACGTAGATACAAAATAGGGTTGGTTTGTATATCCTACATTATAACCATGTCTATTAAGTACATGTTCGACCAGATTGGCTATATTTTGTTGCCCCCCGAAGTTTATTTGCCTTACTCGCTCTACCACTCTATCTGAGTCTTAGTTTCGAGCCACAATCATGGGGGCTACTCCCTCTAGCCTATTTAGATCAGGTTCTGGTTGAACCTCCCTTCTAGGCATTTCTAGCTCTTCGAGACCTAAAGTCCCTTGTCTAGCCCCAAACATGTCAGCAAGCCTTCCCATTTCCCTTGCTAACACTTGATAGTTTTGATTGATGGTTGCTACCAAGGGAGTGATCGTTGTAGCCATTTGATGGGTCAACATGTTGACCATATCATGGTTACTTTCATCCATTTGTTGCCTCATGGATTGTAAGGCTACATTGGTGAAGGTATTTGTCCCTACCTCATTAGACCACATCTCTGAGGTACTTCTTGTGTTCCTAGGGGGAAATGGAACCGCTAATGGGTTCGTATATACCATTTGAGGCATTCCTAGTGGGGCCATCATGCTTTGTGTATTAAAGCCAAAAGGTGGTCCCTCAGCCCTAAGAGGTTCATATGGCCTGACTTGGCTGACCATTGGTTCCTCTGGTTAAGGAAGGGTTCCTAACATAATATCCTCCCTATGCCTTCCATTTCCACTCGGGGAACTTTGACTGCCATTACAGCTGTCTTAAGAGGCTTCATTGACTGAGGAATTCCCTGGAGGAGTTCCTGAGCCGTTTCTATTTTTGTTTGCCATGGTTCTCCTACCACTTCGCAAATTCATACAACACTAAAGAAATGTCCTACCGGGCGTGCCAATTTGTTTATTCTGAATTTCAGTCTAAACAAATGTATCTCAGGAGTAACTTGGGACGAGATACGAGTCCTCAAAAGGGGTTTCTTTACGTGTTGTTACAAGAAAATCAGAGAAGAATAAGAACCTTTAATGACGTGTCCCAAAGACAGACATACTTTTGATTGTGATAAATAGAAATTAGCAGAGTGCATACACTTGGAAAGTAAATTACAGAGAGCATAAAAACCTAAGAAAGCAAATAAAAATGGCGGTATGCAGTCCCTACTTGCTCTGTGCAACTGGGTGCCTTGATCTCTGAATGGATGCTCTGGCTTGAAAGTGCTTGAGTGTTCAGTTTGTGGACCTTTTGCCAATCTTCTCAATCTCTATTTATAGGCACCCCTTGTCACCATTCTGGAACTGCATGTAACTGCCATGCAGGCTCTTCATCAACCTCCACAATCCCACGTTCTCTAACGCTTGTGTTGCACTTATGTTGTAACTGTTGTTGCTGACGTGGATTATAACTTAAGACCTCTTCGAGGGATGAAACGGATTCAACGCCTTTGAGTGACAGTTTGCCTCTCCTTAACTTCGACCTTGCCATTACCTCCTCCAGCTATCCTTCACAAGTATGCTTCGACCTCGCGCAGGGCTTCTTTCCCAATTTCCTTTTCAGCACGTGCCTTAAGTTTCTCTGTCGTCCAAGGAAACCCCTTGACCACCGACCATTTACATGTAGTAAATGCAAGCCTTCAGTTATTGGTCTGAATTGGTGGCGTTTTATGCTTTGGGCTCCCTTCCTCTCTTATAAATAGTTGTTATCTTCATCACAACCTCACAACCTCATTCTTCATGGAGTGGTTTTTTCTATTAGCTGCTCTATTCGACCTGATTTTTCCTAGCCTTGCCTCTGTTTAGGTTGACAGGGTGTCCAATGTCAAAGGCCTCTTCATTTTCCTTTAGCTTTTCCTTTTGCTCAAAAAAGCCAGCCAAAATGGGAAGTCCCAGTCCTCTAAGGGATTCTCTTTTGTTTACAACCCCAAGCACCAGACTTACCCCTTTACAAATGCCTCGGCAAAGTACTCCTAGTCACTACTTCGAGTCGGTGAGTGGGTACTCGAAGATGAGGAACAACAAAGACCTTCTCGAAGACGAGGAACAGTAGAGACGTGCTCGAAGATGAGGAGCAACAAGGCTTCATTCAAGACCGAGAAGGAGAAAGAACTTAATCGAAGAATAATTGGAATCCATTAAATGATTGCTTTGTATTTCCTTTTGTAATTTCATTAATAAAACAAAGCGTCTAATTGATTCATATATTTTTTTCTTACTTCTCTTCGAATAAAAGTTTCTTTTAAATGCCAACAACTCTTCTTCTTCAATCGTCTGAATTGGTTCAAGGTGTTTCTATTGTAGCATACACTACATTGGCTTTGTCATATTTTGTTTCTACTGTATCATACACTATATTTGCTTCAATCGATTACCATTTTGCTTATCTTACTCATTTTCTATTGTTCTTTTCATTTGCTTGCTATTGTTAGATAAAAATGGTTCTTTGAAGTGTAGAAGAACATCAAAGAAATAGAAAAAAAAAGTGTGCACAATGTCTTCAAGGCGTGTAAACACTTTCCTTTAGGCTTAATTTGTCCCCAACAATAACAAACTTGAATGCAAAATGAGTTTGATGAGAAATTTCCTTCAAGATACAATGAAGACCCTTGAGTATGTCTTGGACTTCTAAAACTCAAGTCGTAGCAACAATGGCTTTTACGAAATGATAATATTGTTTCTACTTCTTGTGCACTAGAAGCAAAAATAAATGAATTTATGAATGAGATGATAGAATATGTAGAAACCATAGGAAACACTAGAAGGGGGGTTGAATAGTGTTTTATAATTTCAAACTGATTTTAGGAAAACCTTTAACAAGCACAACTTCTCACAAATAAATAAGAGCAACTTGCTGAAACTGGGAGTGAATGTACTTGCTGAAGTTGCTTCAGCAGGTCCAATGAAACAGTTTTGGAAACTTGTTTTTAAATATTTTTGAATTTGTTTTTAGTTTTAACTTATAAAATAGTTTACTCAGAATCCTCCATGTTAGTTTAAACCAAATATAAAGAGATAAGGTTATGAGAAAACTTAGCCAAAGATTTATATTGGTTCACCCACTACCACTGTGACCTAGGTCTAGTCCCAAAGCCAACCAGCAATGGATTTTCCACTAATCTCAGAGATTACAAGTATTCTTTTATAGTCAAGCCTCTCCATGCTCTATACAACAAGTATTCTTTTATAGCCAAGCCTCTCCAGGCTCTAAACCAAGTATTCTTTAAACAGCAAGCCTCTCCAGGCTCGAACAGAAAATTGTTTACGAAAAGAGATTGCTTAATGATAAATGCTAAAAATATGATAAATTTGTATATAATTACAGCACTTATCAAGGATAAAATGTTAGATTTATTCCCCAAATTACCTTTTTTTAGTAATAAATATAGATTTTGTGATTATTTGATTTAAATTTGAATTTGATGCTATTTTGATAAGAAATCTGTTAATTTTGCAGATAAAGAGGAAAGTTTTAAATGAAGAAACAAGATAGCATTTATTTGAAGAAAGAATCTGCAGAAAGGGTTCTAAATGGCAGCAAATCAAGATAAAATCAGCAGTTATATGGATAAAGATTCTGCAGATAAAATTCTCAATTCAAATTTAAGACAAAATCAGCACAAGATCAAGCTAAAAAGAGGGAAACAAGGAAAGCGTAGTAGATAAAGATAAGATCAGGAAGAGATCAAGATGAAAAAGGGAAAACCAGGAAAAGCAGAAACGGTGAGCTGCGCTCCACCTGCGCTGAGCGCAAGTGGAGCGCAAGAATTAAAATTCCTCTCTGTTTCCTGCGCTGAGCGCAGGTTGAAGTGCAGGAATATGGAAACAGATTTCTGATGAGATTTCAAACAAGATTCCTTCCAGATTTAGATAGCTTTCCAACTTATATTTAAAGGACCTTTTTGCATATATCAAGGAGACGGAGGAGCAGATCTGGAGCTAGAGAAAAGTGTGACAGTTTCTTTATCGGTTTGTAATGGCTACCATGAGTAGCTAAACTCTCCCATAGGATTGAATATAGTCGATTCAAACCCTATTGTATTTGGATTCTCTTTGTTATCTAAGAATCTCTATTTTTATAATATATTGGTGTTTTTACTCTGTTCTTAATGCTTAGCTTCCGCCTTTGTGCCAGATTTATGATATGGTTTTATGGGGCACACTGGAAGGTGGTTTTGTAAAATCAGGAGCGAGTTCTTGGGAGCCTAGGAATAGGGATCTTGAATTCTGATTTGGGTAAAAATTACTCAATAGAGTTAATACCTAGGAATAGGATTCAACTATTGATAGCTATTAATAACTGATCTTAAAGCTAGGCAATTCGATTAAGCAGCCAAGGAATTGGTGTTTAGGGGGTTGTTCTAAGGATTTCATATTTGAGGGATCTTTATGAATAAATTTTATTTGGGTTTCAATAATTATAATTATAAATTCTTAGATTTCATTGGTTTCCAAATACAAGAAGGGTGCGATAGATGAAGTTCAATCCTAGTTCCAGTAATTTGCTCAACCTCATCCCAATTTATTATTCTGTCTTTTATTATTGCAAACTACTCAACAAATATCTTCTCTCACTTGATAAGTGTGACCACTAGGATTTATATTGAAACGTTCCCTGTGGATACGACAACCCCTTTTACTTACTATTATATTGCTGTGATTTTGTACGCTTGCCAGAATTTCAACAAGTATATTTGGCACCGTTGCCGGGGAACGGTGTTTCAAATTTAAATTCTCGGGAGGTCTATCTTATCAAGTTGTAAATATTTGTACTTGTAATCTTTTGTAGTTATTTTTTCTTCTTATTTTTTAATTAAATTATTTTTCTATTTTTAAAATTTTTTTTCTAACTAACCCTTGTTCTGGTCCTTATACTTTTGAAAGGTCAGATACCAAGAGCGCTATTGGAATTTGACCTTGATATTGACAAGACATCTAAAGGACGAGCTCAAGGAGACAATCTCAACACTTTCTGTTCAACCATCCCAAGTGAAGTAAATGTTGTATGGCTTCTGAATGGCAAAATCCACTAAGAAGAAACCTTGGAGATTATGTTCCACAGCGAAAACTAGAATACTTCTCCAACATACCGGTTCATGGTAACTTCTCTACCTACAATAATTATTCTGACTTTTCACAGGATTGGGGAAGTTACCAGAATCAAAATTTTGGGTGGCAACAAGATGTTGTTTCGTCCCATATGTAAACTTCTGCAGATGAAATAAGGGCAGATTATAAGATTATAAGGCAGCAAATAGAAGAACTCAACAAGCTTCTAGATAACTTTTCTCAGCAAATACAGGCAGTGCAATACTATCCTAGCCAGTCCCCACAATTAATTTGTGATTTTTGTGGAGGTAACCATCTCAATAGTTACTGCTCTTATCCAGGCACTCAAGAAGAGCAAGATAATTACATGGGCAATCAACAACAAAGTTACTCTTCAGTTCAACAAGAAGAATCAAGATTTGATGCTCTTCTTGAAGAAAAATTGCAATACTTTGTGAAATTGAAGAAAGATAGCAAAGAAGCAGGAATAACTATTGACCCCATAATGGCACAGATAATAGAACACTTAGCTAAATATCAGTCAGAACAGATTTCAGCAAAGGCACAACCCAACCCCGAAGAACAATGTGACGATATGACCACCATAAATATTCAGCTGATAGGGGAGGGAACCAATGACAATCTTGTTGATGAAGAAGAGGAAGCTGAAGAGGAGGATACTGAAAAAGCAAAGGAAATTGAAGAAGAAGAAAAAGAAGAGGAAAAGGAAAAAGAAGAAGGTGAAACAAAAGTAGAAGAAGAAAAAGAAGAGGATGAAACAGAAAAGACTGTACTTAAAGAAGAGAATGATTGTGAAGAGGAGGAAGAGAACAAAACATATGAGATTGTACATGATGTAATTGTAGAAAAAGAACAAGAAAAAGAGAAAAAGAGCGAGCAAAGAACTGAGAGAGGAGGGGAAGTAGTGAAGAATTCACCAGATCCTGACAACCCTTCGAAGGAAGGCAAAGACAGGCAGCATACAAATGTTCAACCTTCCAAGAATCACAAAAGAAAAGCCTGCGAACACACTGACCAGAATAGGGCAAAGAGAAGAAAAGTCAAACTAACATCACAATCGAAGCCTAAGTTCCGATTGAGGACAAAGTGGTCAGGCATATTCCATACCAAGGACCCTTGTGAAGCAAGAAGGGTAAGATCTAACAATTTTGAATTTTCCAAGCTTCGGGAGGAGAAGACCTATACAAATCAACACAAGACTCCAAAAAAGAGAAAGGTCAGGCCAAAGGAGTCAGCAACATGGTCTAACTCCAGACACAAGACCAAATGGGTAAATTCAAGTCACATTCACAATTGGTCTGAGGCAAGAATATGGGTAGGGTCACTGCCCAAAGGAGTCAAAGGTTCGCTAAAGGATTTCAGTATCACCCACCTTGAAAGAACGGGCGTCAAGCTATATGACGTTAAACCAGCGCTTCCTGGGAGGCAACCCAGTGTTTTATATAATTTCATTCTTTGTTTTTCCATTTGTATGTTTAGGTTAGTTTATTTTCTTTTTATGTCTGCTTAGTTTAGAATTTGTTAGGAAAAGGTCCAATAAAAATATGGAAGGAAACATGAACTTTGAAAGGGGAAGAAGCAAAAAATAGAAATTGTTTTCGGTTTTCTGCGCTTCACCTGCCCTGAGCGCAGGAGAAGCGCAAAATTACAAAATTCAGTTCTGTTTTCTGCGCTTCACCTGCGCTAAGTGTAGGTGAAGCACAACATCTCGCTCCAGGGATAACTGCAACGCGCGCTCCAGTTGCGCTGAGCGCAGGTTGCCGCTCCAGCATAAATTCTAAAATTTGGAGTGTGAAAGGTCATTTTACACCTTCCCCTGTTTCTTCTGAGAGTTTTCTATGGTCTTCTAACCTTCCAAATCCCTTCTTTCACTTATAAGCCTCTTCCTTACACATTTCTCTTGCTATTCCAGGTATGTTTTTACAATTTTGAAAAGAGTTTACCAATTAAAATCCTTAGTTCTCTGTTTCATTGAGCAAACCTTAGGATAGAAGACTTAGGATCTTAGAATCATATGATTTTAGGATTAACTGTCAATAGAGCCTTAGTATAATATGTTGATTGTGGTTGTATGTTTGGTGGTAATTTTTGAAATGCTCAGTAAGTCTCTGCAAATTATTCTAGTTGGTAATATGGGTGCTTTAATTGTGTGAAAATTTTTGCACTAACTATTTCATGAATGATTGTGCATTATTGTATGTCTTAAGGTCATGATTTTTTAGCATAATACCGTGTACCATTTAATGCCCTGTTTAGAAGTTTATTAGGACTTACTTTACCTGATCACTTTAGCATGCTCTTAAGAAATTAATAAATTGGCATTAGGTAATATGGTAGTCAAGATTTTAAGTGAATGAACCCAACAATGCTTGTTGAATTATTGCTCTGATTTTTTAATTAAGATGGCCACCATAGGGTGTGAATTTCATGAAAATAAGCATGCATGGCTTTAATACATTAATCATGAGTTGATGTTCTTTATATGCATTGGAATAATCCTGGTTTTATTTATCTTGCAGATGGCTCGCACAAAGGTCACTAACACTGCCGGCACCTCCAGGAGAGGCAGGGGTGCCAAGACAGCCACCACCACCACAGCAGCAGCCACCACCAGCAGACACACCTACCCCATTCTGGGCTCAACACATCATCTCTCATAACTCCTCTCTTCACAGAGCATTAGTTCACCTTCACGAGTATCATTATCAGACTCGTCGGACCTTTACCCAGGCATGCTACAAGACCAGTTCCAGACTTATTTGCAGTGGCCTGGGGACAGACCTATTGTACCGGGAGAGGGAGGAGCAGCTGCTGACAGAGCTGATGCTGAGAGAGATGATGATATGGAGGATGATGAGGATTGATTTTGGTGTTTTCTTTTCTTTTTCCTTCATTTTTCATTTTTTCTTTCATTGGATCTGTACTGTATCTAATATTACTGACTTATTATTCTTATGCAGTATGGATTCCAATATGTTTATTGTTTCATTAGGATTTAGTTAATTATTTTAGGATTTTTTTAGGATTTTAGGAAATAGGGATTAAAGGAAATAAATTTAAAATCTCAAAGTTAGGCAGTCTAACTAACTGAATTAGGAAATAAATAGGAATTTTGTGATTGAATCCATAATCAGTTAGGATTAGGATATTATGCAGGAAAATATATCAGGGTAGTTAATTAATTTCAATAAGTGACTTCATCAAGGAAATTAGCCAAAAAGCCGGTGAGTTGTGAGACCAAACACTTGAAATAAGAGTTTTCACCGCTGCTTGATGACAGTTGTCGAACCTGCACAAAATTATACTTATAATTCTCCGATCTGCAAACTACTTGTAGTAGAATGGTATAAATCGGGTCGAACCCTGAAGATCCACTCAAATTAATCCTTCTTTAGGGGGTGTTTGATTGATTGGAATAAACTGAAGAAAATAAAAGATCAAGTTAAAAGCAAAGGTTAAATCAATTCAAGACAATATCAATCCAAGGAATTCAGAGGCTATTTTCATGGTAAATCATTGGTTATTAATAACATGCATTCAAGAGATTAAATCTATCAACTTAGAATCATGTGGAACCCCTATAATGATCTCGGATTCACTACTGAAATAATTCCCAGAATTCAATTGATTAAGATTAACAAGATCAAATAACCATAAAATCTTATGTTAGATCCAAATCAATTTTATAAACGGAACCCAATTGAAGTAAATAATTAAATGAACACCTTTAATTTAATTGCTTACTATATGCTTTTCAATCATTGTATGATGATTAACCAATCAAGAGTACAACATACATCAATAACAAATTTCATAACCAAAACATGTTAACCAATCAAGCTTTGATAAAAGAAATATGGAATTGAAGCAAGTGGAGTAGAAAAGCATGGTAGATGTAATTCAATCAGCATATAAATGAAGATCAAACCTCAAAACCAAGATTAAAATAAGCTTGACTCCTTGAATTGAATAAAAACTTAGCCTTCCATGAAGACTTTACAAAAAGATGAACAAAAGTAAAGGAAACTCTTAGTAATTTCTACTACAACTTGGATGCTCTTCTCCTTAGCAAGCCCTCCTATTTATAGGAGGGGAAAAGATGCCATTCCAAACATGATCACTCAGCAATGACTAAGCATGTTTTGTCCACAAATGAACTTATTGATCAATTACCTAATGCATTTGTCCATTACTTTGAATTATTCACCTACTCTAGCTATCATTCACCTACTTGTCTCCCACTTGCACCGAGCATATCATCCTCAATCTGGCAGAATCCAAGAGAGTTGTCTTCATATGAAATCAAGCTCTGGATCTTAGCTTTCAAATGCCGCTGGGTTGAGCCCAAAAGGAGTTTTCTAGCCCAAGTTATGGCCCAATCATCGAGTGCTGGTCAGGTTTTCATATGATGCTGACTATTCGGTCTTCCAAGCCCATTTCGACTCACTAGCCATCCGATTTTGCTTTTGGGTTATTCATCAAAGTTTTAGGGCTCTCTTTTATCTTTCCTACAATGTAAAGAGCATAATTTTTAGATGTCTAGAACTCAAGTTATGCTTGAAATACGAAAACAGTTTAATGCTGAAAAAATGTAATTGAGCCCAATATGAACCTGAATTGGCATAATATGCTTATGACTTGTTAATTAAGCATAAAAAATGCATTAAAAAGTTAAATTTGAGGGATGATTAATGTGTGTAATTTGTATTTATCACTTGACAACTTCTATTGCTTGAGTTTTTTGAATTTTATTCTCCACATGAAAAATATGGAAGTGATAAAGGCAAATTTGTGTTTATAAATTAATTGCTCAGTGCCAAAAAGCTAACCCATGAAAAAAAATTCAAATTTTTTGAAGCCCATTTGAGCCTTAATATCTCTTTTCTTATGCACCCCAACCAAAATAATGTCTATATCCTGTCCCTTACACACTTGGGATAGAGAGTAAAGGTGCAGTTTGATAAAAATGGGAGATTTGGTTGGTGACTTGAAAAGTGAATTGATTGATCACTTGAAGAAATACAAAGAGCAAGCACAAGAAAGCAAAGTGAGTCACTCCCTTAAGAATGAAAAAGAAAAATAAAAAGGGGGAGTAAACCACCGATCAAAAAGAAGAGGCCAGCTGAATGATGCAAATCAAGAATGAAATGGAGAATTGAGAGAAAGTTCAAGAAAAAGTGAAATTAAAAAATGCTCTCTATTCCAGTGTTTCCTTGCATATCCAGAGAAACCATGAATTCTTGATAGCCCAGCCTCATTACAACCCAAGAAAGACCTTTTGATCCATGATTTACCATGTGCGTGTTTATTAACCAGAAACGACTATCAATTTTAGTTGTTCAACTGCTGTGAAAAATTGAGGGAAACACTTACCCGTGAGCATGAGAGAATTCCTTGATTTATCACTTATTGTTTTGGTTACTACTTTTGAAAAAGTTGAATGTGTTTTTATCCTGTTCTAATTGAGTATTGGAAGACATCACTTAATTTTGATTTTCAATATGATATTTGGGATGTGACAGCTGCCTAGCAAAGAGATGGTGAAATTATTTCCTTACTTAGTGAGAATCATGATTGGGAATTGAATCCATTTTTTATTGTAAAAGGTTTTCTTGCTTGAGGACATGCAAGAAGCTAAGTTGGGGGATATTTGATAAGTGTTAAAAATATGATAATTTTGTATATAATTACTGCACTTATCAAAGGTAAAATGTTAGATTATTCCCCAAATTACCTCTTTTTAGTAATAAATTCAGATTTTGTGATTATTTGATTGAGATTTGAATTTGATGCTATTTTGATAAGAAATTTGTTGATTTTGCAGATAAAGAGGAAAGTTTTAAATGAAGAAACAAGATAGCATTTATTTGAAGAAAGAATCTGGAAGATAAGATTCTAAATGGCAGCAGATCAAGATAAAATCTGCAGTTATTTGGACAAAGATTTTGCAGATAAAATTCTCAATTCATATTCAAATAAAATTGAAGATAGAATCAGCACAAAGATCAAGCTAAAAAAAGGGAAATAAGGAAAGCGTAGCATACAAAGATAAGATCAGGAAGAGATCAAGCTGAAAAAGAGGAAATCAGAAAGCAGAAAACGGAGATCTGCGCTCCACCTGTGCTGCGTGCTAGTGGAGCGCAGGAATTAAAATTCCTCCCATTTCCTGCGCTCCATCTGCGCTGAGCGCAAGATGGAGCGTAGGAGCACGAGATTGTGTTTCCCAAAAGATCAGATCAAGATGTCAACAGGCTTTCCAAAGTTCTATTTAAAGGACCTTTTGCATAGATCGAGGAGAGGGTGAAACAGATCTGGAGCTAGAGAAAAGTGTGACAGTTTCTCTATCGGTTTGTAATGGCTACCATGAGTAGCTAAAACTCTCCCATAGGATTGAATATAGTCGATTCAAACCCCTATTGTATTTGGATTCTCTTTGTTATCTATGGATCTCTATTTTTATAATATACTGGTGTTTTTACTCTGTTCTTAATGCTTAGCTTCCGCCTTTGTGCCGGAGTTATGATATGGTTTTATGGGGCGCACTGGAAGGTGGTTTTGTAAAATCAGGAGCGAGTTCTTGGGAGCCTAGGAATATGGATCTTGAATTCTGATTTGGGTAAAAATTACTCAATAGAGTGAATACCTAGGAATAGGGTTCAACTATTCACAGCTATTAACAACTGATCTTAAAGCTAGGCAGTTCGATTAAGCAGCCAAGGAATTGGTGTTTAGAGGGTTGTTCTAAGGATTTCATATTTGAGAGATCTTTATGAATGAATTTTATTTGAGCTTCAATAATTATAATTATAAATTCTTAGATTTCATTGGTTTCCAAATACAAGAAGGGTGCGATAGATGAATTTCAATCCTAGTTCCAGTAATTTGCTCAATCTCATCCCAATTTATTATTTTGTCTTTTATTATTGCAAACTACTCAACAAATATCTTTTCTCACTTGATAAGTGTGACCAGTAGGATTTATATTGAACCGTTCCCTATGGATACGACAACCCCTTTTACTTACTATTATACTGCTGTGATTTTGGTACACTTGCCAGAATTTCAACAAGTATTTTTGGCGCCGTTGCCAGGGAACGGTGTTTCAAATTTAAATTCTCGGGAGGTCTATCTTATCAAGTTGTAAATATTTTTAATTTTTTAATTTTAATTTTAATTTTTTATTTTTCTTTTAAGAAATTTTATTTTTATTTTAATTCTTTATTTTTTCTTTTTAGGATTTTTAATTTTTAAAATCTATTTATTTATTTTATTCTTCTCTTTTGCACTAACCTTTGTTCAAGTCTCTTGATTTATGCTCTTGCGAGGACAAGTGTCTCAAAATCAATTGATATTTGATCCTGAAATAGAAAGGACATCTAGAAGGAACAAGAGTAGAAACAGGAGGAGAAGACAAAGAAGAAATCAAGGAGAAAATTTCAACACTCTCTCTAGTGAAGTGAAGAGTGAAGATATGGCTGAAGAAGGACAACCAATCCCACAAAGAAGAGTCTTAGGAGACTATGTCATGCAACAAGGGCCACGTTATTTCTCAAGTATAGTCGTACCCAATACTGCCAAGTCTTTGGATATAAAGCCAACATTCTTGAGTCTAATTAGAGCCTATCAATTCACAAGATTGGATCATGAGGATCCATATACTCATCTCTCTACTTTTTATTAATTGATTGGTACCATGGGTTTTGAGGAAGGTGATCTAGAATCTGTTTATTTACGATTGTTTCCTTTTTCATTAATAGGTAAGGCAAAGGAGTGGCTGAAATCACATCCCAATGAAAGTCTGACCAGTTGGAGTGTAGTGGAAGATAAGTTCCTGAAAAGATTCTTTCCACCATCACGCTATATTAAAGACAAGTCAGACATCTCCACATTTAGGCAAGGAGAAGATGAACCATTATATGAAGCCTGAGAGAGAATCAAGTCCTTGCTGCGAAAGTGTCCCAACCATGGTTTTGAAGACATTGCTCAACTAAACATCTTCTGCAATGGACTCAGACTCGATTCCAAGTCATTCATAGATGCTGCAGCAGGAGGAACAATTATGGCAATAGATGCAGAGTGTGCTATTACAATAATTGAGAATTTTGCAATGAATGATCAGCAAGCTCAATATCGGAGACAACCAGTTCAAAAGGAGATACTAGAGCTCAATAACACTAATGCAATGTTAGAAAGAAAGCTCATCTCTCAACAGATAGAGGCACTTACCAAGAGAGTATATGCACTCACTCAACAGTTGCATATTGTGTAATCTTAACCCTGCCAACCACCGCAGTTGATCTGTGATTTTTGTGGAGGCGACCATCCCAATGGTCACTGTTCCTATCAGGATACTCAAGTGGAACATGTCAACTATGTGGAAAATCAAGGAAGGCAAGATAATTTCTTCAACAACAATTCTGGGAGGAGCCAAGATAGAGGGTCCACAATGCATGACATAAATTCAAGAATTGAGGAGAAGCTCGATAGACTCATACAAGATATGAATGCCAGTCAAAGAACCACAGAGACAACATTCAGAAACCTGACAACTCAAGTGGAGCAATTAAGGAAGCAATTTTCTGCACAAAAGGAATATTGCGAATCAATATCCACCAGGAGTGGTAAGGAAATAGGAAGAGGAATTGGTGATAACCTGGTTGTAGAAAGAGAAGTTTTAAAAAAGAGAGAGCAAGAAAATAATGAAGACAAAATTGAGAGAGAAGAAACAAAGGAAGAAGAGAGAGCCTGGAAGAATAGAAAAAAATAAAGAAAAAGAAAAAGAGAATGAAATTGAGAGTGAGAAAAAGAAGGAGAGGGGAGAATTACAGGTACCTCAAGTTAAGGATTTACCGTACCCTAAGAATCCTCCCAAAAAAGATAAAGAAAGGCAGTTTGCGAGATTCATGGATATCTTCAAGAGGCTGCAAATAAATATTCCGTTTGTAGAGGCCATGGAGCAGATGCCAACATATGCCAAATTTATGAAAGATCTCCTTACCAACAAAAGGAGATTTACTGATGAAACAGTGAAACAGTTGAGTTAGAAGTAGGATGCAGTGCCATAATTCAAAAATCCTTACCACAAAAGTCCAAAGATCCTGGCAGCTTCACTATACCAGTCACAATTGGAGCACTACCAGTAGGGAAAACATTACTTGATTTAGGTGCAAGTATTAATTTGATACCTTTATCCATGTTAAAAAGAATTGGAGACCTAGACGTGAAGCATACAAGGATGACTCTATAGCTGGCTGACAGATCAATGAAGTATCCTTATGGGATAGCAGAAGATGTGTTGGTAAAGGTAGACAAGTTCATGTTCCCAATTGACTTTGTGGTAATGGATATAGAGGAAGATGCTGAAGTTCCTCTCATACTAGGAAGACCCTTCATGAAGACTGCGAAGGTCATCATTGGTGTAGATGATGGGAACTTGAAAGTAAGGGTACATGATGATGAAGTTAGTTTTAATGTCTTTGAAGCAATGCAACATCCCAAGGACAAGCATCAATGCCTCAGGATGGATGAAGCGGATGAAATGTTTCTAGAAGCCCAGAAGCAGTTGACAAAAGCAAGCCCCCTTGAGAAGGCTTTGATAGGCACTTCTAATGAGTTTGAAGGAGAAGATGTAAATGAAGTTGAAGAATATTCGAAGCATCTAGATCTTGCCAAGGAAGTTTCATCCGATAGAGTAAAATATGAGAAATTGCAATAGGAGGAGAAAACTGAAAGTCAGAAGCTAGAGTTAAAGGTATTACCTTCTCACCTTAAATATGTTTTTCTTGCTGATTGGGGAAACAAACTTGTTGTGATAAGTAATGCTTTAACCTCATCCGAGGAGGAAAAGTTAATTTCTGTTTTGAAGGCCAATGAGAGTGCAATAGGTTGGACTTTATCTGACCTTAAGGGTATTAGTCCATCTTATTGCATGCACAAGATACACATGGAGGAGGACTATAGACCAGTGGCACAACCTCCAAGGCGATTAAATCCAACCATGAAAGAAGTGGTAAAGAAAGAGGTGATGAAACTTCTTGATGCTGGTATAATCTATCCTATCTCTGACAGCGCCTGGGTCAGTCCGGTTCAGGTAGTTCCTAAAAAGGGAGGCATGACTATAGTTAAAAATGATAAAAATGAATTAATCTCTACTAGGACAGTCACAGGTTGGAGAATGTGTATAGATTATAGGAAATTAAATCAAGCTACTAGAAAAAATCACTTCCATTTACCCTTTATGGATCAAATGTTAGAAAGGTTAGCAGGGCAAGCTTTTTATTGTTTTCTGTATGGTTACTCTGGTTATAACCAAATAGCTGTAAATCCAGAAGACCAAGAAAAAACTATTTTTACTTGTCCTTTTGGTGTTTTTGCTTACAGGAAGATGTCGTTTGGATTATGCAACGCACCAGCAACCTTTCAGAGATGCATGTTGTCCATTTTCTCGGACTTGGTGAAAAAATGCATAGAAGTTTTCATGGATGACTTTTCAGTTTTTCGAGCCTCATTCAACAACTGCCTAGAGAATCTAAACACTGTACTGAAGCGATGTGTTGAAACAAATCTCGTGCTGAACTGGGAAAAATGTCACTTTATGGTGACTGAAGGAGTGGTGTTGGGCCACAAGATTTCTGCTAGAGGCATTGAGGTGGATAAGGCAAAAGTGGAGGTCATTGAGAAGCTTCCACCACCAATAAATGTAAAAGGAGTCAGAAGCTTTTTAGGACATGCTGGTTTCTATAGGAGATTTATCAAAGACATTTCAAAGATAGCAAAGCCACTCAGCAATCTTCTTAACAAGGATACACCTTTTAATTTTGATGTTGAATGTTTAATTGCTTTTAATCTGTTGAAACAAAAATTGACTTCTGCTCCTGTTATAATTGGACCTGATTGGAACCTAGATTTTGAATTAATGTGTGATGCTAGTGATTATGCTATAGGGGCAGTTCTAGGACAAAGAAAGGATAAAGTTTTTCATGCTACACATTATGCTAGTAAAGTTCTCAATGAAGCACAAATTAATTATGCAACAACTGAAAAAGAACTATTAGCAATAGTGTATGCATTAGAAAAATTTAGACCTTATTTGATTGGTTCAACTGTCACTGTATATACTGATCATGCTACAATCAAATATCTGTTAACCAAATCTGATTCTAAACCTAGACTAATTAGATGGATTCTGTTGTTATAGGAATTTGATTTGGTGATCAAGGATAAGAAGGGAAGCGAGAATGTTGTGGCCGATCACCTCTCAAGATTAATCAACAAGGAGGTGACAAATGCTCAAACAGAGATGCAAGAAGAATTCCCTAATGAGAAGCTTATGATTATACAAGAAAGGCCATGGTTTGCTGACATGGCTAATTACAAGGCAGCAGGAGTGATACTTGAGGATTTCAACTGGCATCAAAAGAGAAAGTTCCTAAAGGATGCACAACGATATGTGTGGGATGATCCCCACCTTTTTAAGATTGGAGCTGATAATTTATTGAGAAGATGTGTCTCTGATGAAGAAGGTCAGAGCATCTTATGGCATTGTCACAACTCACCTTATGGAGGACACTTTAATGGAGAAAGGACTACTGCAAAAGTCCTACAATCTGGATTCTACTGGCCTACTTTGTTCAAGGATGGTCACCGCTACATTCAATAGTGTGACAAATGTCAAAGAACAGGAGGAATATCTAGAAGACATGAGATGCCATTACATAGCATCTTGGAGGTAGAGGTCTTTGACTGCTGGGGGATAGACTTTGTGGGACCTCTACCACCCTCTTTAGGCAAAGAATATCTTTTAGTGGCTATCGAGTATGTATCCAAGTGGGTAGAGGCTACTGCAACTGCAAAAGCTGATGCGAAGACAGTAATACAATTCTTGAAAAAGAACATCTTCTCTAGATTTGGTTCACCAAGGGTCCTAATTAGTGATGGAGGTTCTCACTTCTGTAATTCATAACTACATAAGGTCTTGGAGCACTATGGGGTGAGACATAAGGTAGTATCTCCTTACCATCCTCAGACAAATGGCCAAGCTGAAGTCTCAAATAGAGAGATCAAGAGAATCCTTGAGAAGACTATAAGCTCATCTAGAAAGGATTGGTCCATCAAGCTAGATGATGCACTGTGGGCGTACAGGACTGCTTACAAAATCACCCACAAGTCTCTCTCCTTTTCAACTGATTTATGGAAATGTGTGTCACTTGCCCGTTGAATTAGAGCACAAGGCTTACTGGGCATTGAAGGTCTTGAACATGGATAAGCAAGTAGCTGGGAGAAGAAGAATATTACAACTGCATGAGTTAGAAGAGATGAGACTCAATGCCTATGAATCTTCAAGAATTTACAAGGAAAAGACCAAAGCCTATCATGACAATAAGCTCATCAAAAGGAGGTTCTATCCAGGCCAATCAGTTCTTCTGTTCAACTCTAGGATGAAACTTTTCCCTGGGAAGTTGAAATCAAAATGGCCTGGACGATATCTTTTCAAGGAGGTTAGATCCTATGAAGCTGTGGAATTGGAAGATCCTGAATCAAAGAGATGTTGGGCGGTGAATGGGCAAAGACTGAAACCCTATTTAGGAGGAGAATTTGACAGAAGCTCCACTGTCATTGAACTGCAAGAACCTTAAAGAAACAGGTGTCAAGCTATATGACGTTAAACAACCGCTTCCTGGGAGGCAACCCAATGTTTTATTAATTTTTACAGTTTTGATTTTGATTTCGTTTAGTTAGGTTTTTGTGTTATTAGGAACTGGATGAATGAGTGAGAAGGAAAGAAAAATAGATATCTTGATCATAGGGAGATAACATAAAATTTGACTAAGTGTTGCAGCAATTTTATTCTGTTTTCTGCGCTTCACCTACGCTAAGCGCAAGTGAAGTGCAGCAGGACGCTAACTGTGTTTCTGTTTGATTTTTTCTGCAGTTCCCAACATATCTGCATTGGCCTGGGGACAATCCTCTTTTCCCAGGGGGAGTGGAGTTGGAGCTGAACCAGCTCATGATTCTGCAGCTGCAACCAGCCAATTTTTTTTTACATGATGTTTTTTCTTTCTTTCACTCTCTTATATTCTATTTTATTTTATTATTTTTTTATTTGATAATTTTATCTTATGCATTTAGGATTTAAGGAAATAAATTTAAAATCTCAAAGCTAGGCAGTCTAACTAACTGAATTAGGAAAGAAATAGGAATTTTGTGATTGAATCCATAATCAGTTAGGATTAGGATATTATGCAGGAAAATATATAAGAGTGGTTAATTAATTTCAATAAGTGAATTAATCAAGGAAATTAGCCAAAAAGCCGGTGAGTTGTGAGACCAAACACGTGAAATGAGAGTTTTCACCGTTGCTTGTCAACTGTTATTGCTTGAGTTTTTGGATTTTATTTTGCACATGAAAAATATAGAAGTGATAAAGACAATTTTGTGATTATGAAATATTTGCTCAGTGCCAAAAAACCAACCCTTGAAATTATTTTTTTTACTATTTTATGAAATTTTTTTTATATTATACCATTAATTTTACTATTTTATTATTTTTTTTTTTTTAAAGAAAACCAAAATATTTTGAAGAGGTTTTTTCCCACCTTAAAATTTAAAATCCCTCCCGCCAAAATTCGCTCAATTTTGAAAAGCATTTTCGCCGCCTTTAAATTTACAATCTCTCCCTCCAAATCCCTCCACATTGCTGCTTCACGCATCTATCCCATCCCCCGAACCACCGCGGCTGTCCTGCGCGCCTCCACTGGTGCGTCGTGTGCGCCTTCCCTGCCACCGCCCTGCCACCAAGCTGTCCCAATCGCATAAGGCCTTCATTTGTAAGCTGAGCTGCTTGCTCTCCATATCTAATATCACCAAAAAACACAATCATACCTACATTACCATAAGAATAACAATAATAGAAAATTATCTGGATAGATAATTGAGTGGGTTTTCACTTTAATAGTTTTGCAAGTCAATCATACTACATAATCTCTTTTCGTTGTTTTGCACTTTTTTTTTTCACGAGGGTGGTTCCGTTTGTATTTTTCTCTATAGGTGATAGGATTTTGTGAGAATTTGACTTTTTTTTTGGTAGTTTTGCATTGAAACTGACAAAGTGTGCCTTACTGATAGTTTTTCATTTGTTATTATGTCTCCAGGTAGTTGTTAAGAGTAGATTTTGAAACATTCAATATGTCAAGTAGATCACTGAGACGGGTTTCCGCACAAGATATGGATCTGGTAAGCTGGGAAAAGGATGAGATAATGTTTGCATAAGTAACTTGTTTTGTGATTATAAACGCATGGTGCCCTCTGCGTGCATGTGAATTTCTGATGAGTTCTTTGTTCATATTTCTTTGCTGTTGCTTTGCTTTACAGTATAAATTTTGGCAAATGCTAACCAGCGTCCCATTGATTAAGGAAACAAAAATTGGAAATTTTTAATTATAAAATGTAATTGATGCTGTGAATTTTGACAAAAAATTTCTATTGATTAGTTCCTTAATAGTGCTTTAAGTAGGACGCATAATCTTTTGTTGGCTGCAAAACCAAACAGAATAAATTATACATCTACTTGTGTTTATTTTGTTTAATAGTTAGGACTTAGGAACACCTGACTGTTTAGTTTGGTAATCATTAAGACTTCATAAGTTTGCCTAAGGATTACTATGTACTTTGATTTCTCAGCATATCATTTTTAATTGAAATCATCACTGTTGAGTTGGTCTGTTCTCCCTCTTGGCCCCCTTTATCTCTCCCAAATCCCTTCTCTGTTTCCTCTACTATTCTGTTCATCTTATTTCTACATGGGATTGGTAACATAATTTATTTTTGGTTTACTTGCCTCATTACAGGTGAAAAATCTCATGGAAAATTGTCTACAACAATATATGAGCCGGAAAGAAACCGTGGAAAAACTACTACATGAGGCAAAAATAGACCCTGTTCTCACCGAAATAAGTAATGAAGACTTTTGTTGTCTAGCTTGATTTTTATATTGTTTTTCACTTTATTTTACTCCACCTTCACATGGCCAGATATTTTTTATGCATTCTACAGTATCTATTATCTAACATGATTAAAATAGTAGTTGATTTTTACTTTTATAAATTTTCATTTCATTCTAGATGTTTTGCTTTTATAGTCATGTGTGTCAAACTTACTGTTCTGACAGAACATGGCTTCCTGAAATCTGATTAAGGTCTGAAGTTTGAAGCCTAGTTATAGTATACTAGTATAGCTATCTCTTCCATCCGCATTGTTTTTAACTGTATGATTGCATTACAATATTAGGGGAAAGAAATTAGTTTAGTCTATATCCTCCCCAACACTTATGCAAGTGAAAATTGTTTGAAAAGAAAAAAGTTGAGAATTGAGAAATTATTAGTTTTTTTAAAGGTCGCAGTTGTTAGCATCGTTTTTAAGGTGGTCTCTTTGCCCTCTCATTGCTAGGACTTAATACTTAGTGGAGTTTGTGAGTAACAAAACATACAACCAAAATACTTCCCCTTTAGAAAAGGTTATTTGATGCATTGCTGATGATGCTGGTTCATTTGGTTAAATTGACAGTTCTTGAGATCTTGCATCATCCTTTGGTGTATCTTGAGCTACCTTTTTGGGTAGCGGTTCTCAAACTTCTATTTTATGGAATCCTTTTGTGTGAAAATTGTCAAAAGACTTGATATTTAGAAGGGGCCTTATTTATGTCAGTGGCTGTAACATTTATTCTCATGATTGATTGATCACCATTCCCATTGAATTTATGTTGTTGTTGAAATTTCTATAGTATTAAGGTTTTGATTGTTGTATTAAGATTTGAGATTTCTTTGGCTGTGTCAGGGAAGAATGATAAAATTATGAGTCTTGTGGTCAGTCATTTAAGAATCTAAATGGGGCTATTGAGCTCGTATGGATATATGTTGTAAACCAAGTCATGACAGGGCCTTGGGTTAATTTAGTGTGTTTAGTGTTTGATGATATTTCCCTTGTAACTCACTGCAGCCTATTAGTTTTACAGTTTATCCAACCCCAATAGGCATTAGGAAGAAGAAAGAACACTTCTCCTTCCTTAAACACCTCCAAATTTTTTATGTTTTCATCACAGATACTAAAATAAATAGACTTTCGATGGCTGTGGTGTTTTCAACTTTAGTACTCCCTTTAGCATGTCTTTGTCAAAATGGTTGGTACACTGAAATCTGTGCTACTCACAAAAGCCCTTGAAAGATCATATATCAGGTATACTCCTCCTTTCTTCTGTGGCATTATCTGGGAGTGAATGGTTTCTGTATTTAAGTTTTGGGAGGATATATGGACTGGAAACTCATCCATGAGTGGTTCTTTCAACCAAATGCTTCTGTTCTTTTGGTTTTTTAATACTCCATACACAATCTTCTTGAAACTTTCTCACTTCAGGAAGCTTTATGATCAAGGAACTTCTAACTTAATCTCAAGTCCTGGTACTCTGATTATTTTTACTTAATTCCCTAATGTAGATACTGTATGCCTTAGACTCCAAATTTTGCACTTGTAGATCTTCTTTTTATTCCATTTTTTTATATTTAATCTGTATTCCTTCCACTACAGCCTCCCACATATCTCTCTTTGGACAACATACTTCATATGATGAATATTGAATAGCTGCAAGTACATGAACCACATAGCATTGTCTTCCAATGTAGCCACCCCACTATAAATCTTGGGGTTAGTGGCCATCATGGCCACTTTGTGCTGTAATCTGAGAATTGATCATTGTGGTTAAGCTAAAGGGAGATGTTGGTCAACCTCAAACTGTGTAAAACATTGATATTTTCTATATCATGTTCTTTTTTGTTTTTCAAGATGACCCCTCTTACCAAATTGAGTAATTTTTACAATCTAGTCTAGCTCTGCCACGGGGAGGTATGGTTATTTATCTAAATTCAGTCCACTATGATAATCTTGTGGATAATGAATCCGCTAGACAGAACACAGTTTTATTTTTATCAGTACTTCCACCTATGGAAATGGAAGTAGCCTCTAGAAATTGCTTGCAGTATTAATTGAACAGGAAAGAATAGAGTTGTTGAATTTATAAATACCTATAGACTATAGACAGAAAACAAAAAGCAGCTAGTATGCTTTATTTATTGACTTAGATCAATGTGCTAAAAGAAGAATGCCTAGATAGCATACCTCTAGAGTTTTGATACCTGAACTATCATATTAAATTTTTAATTCTTGTTTACTCATTATCATACTCTCATCATGGTCATTGACATGATTGGCTTATTTATTCTTACCCTAATTAATTTATAATTATTAGGGCTTATTACTTAAAAAATAAGTTGAAACTTAAGTTTTGGGATATATAGATAACTTCATGTAATATGTGGTAAGTGTGATATCATACTAAGTTTCTTTTTTCTCTTATTCATGTTTTCAGTGTGGCAATGTCTTGAACATGAGAATGAAGAGTTCTTCCGAGATTACTATACAAAATTAGCGTTGAAACAACAAATGGAGAAATTCAATAAATTGCTCGAGAAACACATGCAACATCAGGTGGTTCAACCCCTCAGTCATGTTGCTGCGAGCCAAGACCCTCTCTTTTGGAACTCAGACAACCATTTCTACGCAATCAGTTACCCAGAAATTGCAAATGCGTTTTGCCCCAACGATCAAATTGCGCCACAATCCATAGGGGAGCTTCCGTGCAGCAGCACTGAAGTTGCATCGTTTCCTTCTTTTGATTTTCAATGAATAGCTTCGATCCTCTCCCTCGAGCTCACTGGAAGAAGTTAAAGAGGAAGAGGAAGAGGGCCTGATTTGTTAGGTAAAATTTTGTTCTTTCAAAAAAAATGAAAAATTGAAAAAAAAATAAAAAAGAAAAAAAAAAGAAAAAGGATGATAGATACAGTTCATTTTCATATTTTTTAATTTTAATTATAAAAAATGTCACTTATCTTTTTGTATGTTTTAGCGTTTTGTATAAAAAACTGATGAAACAATATATAGTTGTTTTTTTACTGTTTAGTATAAAAATATAGAGCTGCAGAACAGGGCCATCCAGGTTGCACTTATGTTCTATCATTAAGTTTGTTATGGAATAATCCAATAATTTGATGACCAGCAGAATTGTATTTGTTCTGATAATGAGTTTGTGTTCCGGTTCTTTAAATTTTAAATAGCATGGATGTGCCTCTAGCATAACATAAATGTGTAGTGAGTTAGCCGTTGTTCTGAAAAATATTTTTATTTGATTCTATTCTTTCCCTTGAAAATATAAATGAAAAGGAAATCTGATATAGTTTTTGAGGCATGATAGCATGGATGTGACTCATGATGCATTATACTGAGTTGACAATTGGAGTTGATCATGGGGTGTTATTTCCTCTCTTTGGTTCATAAGAAAAATAGTTACTTGTATGTTCATTCTGTGAATCACTTGATTCCATCCTTTTCATTTACAATAGCTCTTTTTTTTTTTTTTATTGTTTCTATGTTGAATTTGTTTGAGGCATGAATTTCCTGAAAACATTTGATTGGTCGTTTGCTATGGAATTGTTTGTGAACTGTTGCTGGTATATAAATGTTAGATTAGTTCTATTGAATCTGAGATTGAATACTCTGTCCACGGTATCAGAGTATTCAATTGTCACATGTTGATGTTTTACCTATTTATTAGGTGGTCCCTAGAAAATTATACAATTGTAAAATGAGCTGAATATTTATAATTTTGATTTTGAGAGCACATTTATCGTTTTGAAATCCAAATTTATTATTATAACAGTACCCTAATTATGTAATTATTCTATATAATTATTAAATTCTCATTTAATAAAATTAATTGGATTTCTTTGTTTTTAATTTGATATTATAATTGGTTCCTAAATATTTATTTTAGTAGAAATCTGTCCATTAATATACTTTGATATTGCTTTGAATTTTGTAGCGTGAAAATTACAATTCAAATCCAATCGCTATCATATCAGCTTTCAATTAAAATTTTTTTGGTACCATTAACAAATTTTAACTTTTATATTATGTTATGCACAATGTTAAAAGCAATAAGTTTGGGTACAATTTTTTCTAATAAATTAAATCTTTTTAATTGGTTGAGTTTGGTAGGTTTTATTGGTTGACTTATATAGATTTGTAACCAAAAATTATTATTATTATTATATCGTAAACATAATTTGTTAATTAATTGGTTTAAATTTCTGTTATTAATTCTCACTCAATAATAATCCCCCAACTAAAGGCGATTATTGTGGATATAATTAATATAATGTTTTGATAGCTATTTAAATCTCTTATTAGTAATAAGAGGTTTTATTGTATAATAAGATATAACTATCAGATCAAATAAGCAGGAATTAACAAGATATAATAAGTGCATCGCAAGGTTCTGTACCAATTATAACATATATGTATATACCTAATTTCCCTCATAAGTTGCAGCACTAGCCTAATGAAATTTTTTAATTTTGAAAAATTATTTTTAAGTGTGGGGACTAATTTATTAGCAAATAGCTACACCTCATAATTCTATTAACGATAAAAATATTATTCGGTAATATTTTTAGGAAAACTATTTTTGTTTATTTGTGAAATTAATTATAAATCGCAAAGACTAAATTATTAACAAATGTCTATATTTCATAGTCCTATTAATTATAGAAATGTTATTCATTAATGTTTTTAATTAATTTTTTTAATTTTAAAAATAATTTACAAATTGTAAGAACTACTTTGTTAACAAATGACTGTAATTCATAATTCTATATAATTTAAAAGACATTAATGATATAAATAATATTAGTTAATATCACCAAATTATTACATCAACGGAAGTTTTATTTAAATTTTTAATTATTTAAGGATTTTAAAATTAAATATATATCTATAAGTCTCTATTTTTCTAAACATGCAAATCAAATAAATATTTACACATTCAAATATTCACAAAAACATATAAATTACATGAATAAAAATGCTTAAAAAAATTAGCACACATTTCATAAACAAAAAAGAAAAGGAAATCGGGATCTTCAGACTTTCACGTCTTCACCCTTCTTTTCCACACACAGAGGTAAGTAATATGCCTAGAGAGAGAAAATGAGAGGAGGAAGAAACAAAGGGAAAGGGGATGGCGCAAGATCCTTTGTATGGCTTAATGTGTTTGCCTTGCCTATACAAGGATGTTAGAATATTAACTAGTCTTGAAATGAAATTAGGCATCAGAAAATGCTGAATTCTCTGTTCTAACAATGCTCTGTGCGAATATGTCTAAAGTTGAGGTCTAAGCAATTTGTTTTCAGTCTTTTCATTAGTATCCATTCAGGAGCATATGCAAGATCCCGAGTAATAAGCGTGCGACGGTTGGGTTTGGCACAAGAGAGAGATGTGGTGAGGTTTCAGCTTGATTCGCGGCGGATGGCGTTGCGATGCACCGTCGCATGTGCCTGCGACAAAGACCGGAGGACACGACGCCTCAATCGCGCCTTGCGGCGGTGCGACGGTGATCTCCATGGGGATGGGAAACGACCCTCATTCACAGCGCGGTGGAGGATCGAGCTACAACGACGCTTCAGTGGTCTTGTTTTTTGTTAGCGTTGATTTGCACTTCGCACAGTGGCATAGAGGAGTCATCACGCTGGACCCGTAGCCGTCGTTGCTGCCTTCCCATGCCTAGTTCGCTGGAGAGGAAGCACAACGCAGGGAAGAAGACTACAATTTAGGATTTTCAAATGAACCCATGTTTATTTTGAGTCAAAGAGAAAGAGAAAAAATGACCTCTTTGCAATTTTGAAAAATTAAATGATGACCAATAAAAAGCGAGAGAACCGTGTATTTTAGGTAAAAGTAGGGGGCATATTGTGTTTCACATAGTTTGGGGTATATATTAAACCACACCATCTTCTTTGCATGGAAATGGAAATATGGAATGCAAAAATAAGGTCACGTCTAGCATGAGGAAAATGGTGTAAAGCTTAAGGAAACCAATGTTATAATATTTAAGGGTAGGTTGTGAATCGGTCAATGGTAATAGATTTTGTATTTGTGAAGTTACAACGTAAAATATTTATATTAAATTTGTGTCATGTTTTCTATTTATACATTGGTCTCGATTCTTCTTTAATTTTTTTTCCTTGTTTGTTAATTGTTTGGTGGATTCTAAAATTTAGGTAACTGAATTAGTTATGTTTTGAATTAAATTAGGCATTTAATTATAACAATATATATGAAAGAGTATATTTACATCAGTTTTATGAAATGAATAATTTTTTTATTTTGTTGAGAAAGATATATTGTTAGGTAATTGAAAAATGCGATTTTGTAATAAAAAATATAATTTTGGTTGATACAAAGTGATTATTTCGACACCCTTAGTTATACCGCTAGGAATGTCACATATGACACGTGACCAACGAACTTACTATTTTAAAAAACGTCAACATATGGAATTTTTTTTTTTTTGAAAAGGGTTTAGGTGTCATTGGCCTATTACCTCTCTAGCTTTATTTTAAGTACTTATGAAATATCCTTTCCTTAAATTTAAAACTCATTTTTCCGAAAACATCTAGACGCTTATTACCGCGCCTACCTACACAGCATACACATAGTTATAAAATGAATCATAAGGAATGAAACATCATAAATATATATATATACATACATACATCACGGTGTCGATGTACTTTTTTGAGCCAACAAGGCAACCACGCAAAACATGAGTTCCAGTAGTAGACTAAAATAAATAAGACCTCAACAAAATACAAAACAAGAGGTCGCTAGATCAGAGCTGCCACTACCTAGACTCAACACAACCTAGTCCTTCTCAGGTACAAGAGGAAGTCTGGGGTGTGTGATGATGACACAGACTCCCCCTCCATAGAACTCACACCTGCGCGGGATACTCGTCGCCCACCGGGTGCCCCTCGGCAACCATCTGAGTCGCACCTGCATTGACGTCATGACGGAAGTCCTCGATACCGACTATCAACGTGACGAGAAGAGCATAGAAAGAAAACATAGAACATGAGGGTGAGAACATCGCATGAACTCACAGCATGTAGGATACAGCAAACTAGAGCACACACATAGAGGCAATCCACACAGTCGAATCAATAAGCAATCACGACATCTCATCATGGTGTACTCATATGAACGCAACTCTACTATTATAAATGTAATATCTAATGCATGCGGACCCAGGGAAACATCACCGTCGGCAGAGCACATAGCAGCTGCCCGACCATATATACACAGCACGTCAGGAGTTAGAGTCTGTACTAGCATTGGTACAAAGAGCATTGCTCATACATTTTGGCCAAATTATTTAAGCGTTCTTCCAGACAATCTCAACTGACCCGAAAATCATGAGAGCGACAGGAATAGCTAAGCTGGGTTCCCCAATCTCGACAGTAGGGAGCTAATCTACGTCACCTGAGATCTTCCGGGAGCTAGGCTATCCTCAGGGCTGGCGTCCCTTTTGAGGACCCACTGGCGTTCTTTGCAAAACCCAGTTGCACCCTTCCCAACCGATTTCACACTGTACCAAGTGCTACTGTCATATAGGTCATAAGGTTTTCAACCTCGAACATCAACAATGCCTCATGATGCATGTCACACAACAATGTTCACAACATTCACATCCTTACAGGCAAAGCCCATTGAACCATTCAACGTCACCACATCCCCGTGGCACGGCCCGAATTCAATGTCTTTCCTTCAAGGAAAATCGAACCCTACCTTGGGTTGGAACCGCACTCTCTCACTAAGCTTCTCAAGTTTTATGAAGAAAAAATGTGTTTGTTATAGCCTTTTAAGGTAGTTTGTACTAATATTCTTGATAATCATGTCCACTTAAGTCTTATAATTTACTAAGACTTATGATTGTGTCTTATGGATAGCATTGCTTATCCTAATTCCTCTTATATGACTAATTAAGATTAAGTTTAATCTTTAATTACAATTAGTTTTCATTAACTGAACTATAATTAGTCTTAATCTTCTTTAATTAAGTCTTAATCCTTACTTAAGATCCTAATTAATTCCTAATTATTCCTTAATCTCTTCCTTAATCTTGGATTAAACTTTTAATTATATTTGATTAAGGTTAATTAATTTTAGCCTTAATTTATTATTCTTTACTTAATTAACTTAAGTAGATTAGGTTAATTAACTTAGATAACTAAATTAGCCAAGTCCACTAATTAATTCTTGAGTTTTAATCTTAATAACGTGGATTAGAGTTGAAGTCCAACTCCAATCTAACTTTAATTTCATAATCTAATCTTGATTGACTTTTAATGAGTCTTTAACTCCTTTTCTTAAAGGTTTTAAACTTAAATTAAAAGCCTAAAGGTTTTATAACTCTTAGAAACTTATTTTTAGTCATGGCAACCTAAAATATTGACCTTTAAGTCGACTTTTACTTGGTTGAAATTGGAAAACCGAATTTAACCAATTATTTTAACAACTTAACTTAATTGCACTTTGGCCCCTTTTGTAAAAAATTTATCTTTTAGTCCCTTACACTTAAAACATGTTTTTAAACCTCTTTTTGATCTTTTCGAGATAAAAAAGGTCTCCCTTGATGAATCTCATCAAGAATCCTCATGAACTTCAAGAACAAGCTTGAATGTTCATCAAATTTTCTCTTTTTTTTTTCTTTCTTTCTCCAATCTTTGCCAAAATCACACATAATCTCATCCATGTGTTTTAAACATCAAATAGGATATTTCAAACTATCCAAATCACACATGCACATGCTCAAGGCTCAAACTTGCATTTTTCATGCTCAAAACATCATTATTTTCAAGATAAATCACCAAATCAATTTTTTTACTTAAGATCAACCACATGCATGTACATAAATCCATCATATAATCACATCCAAACCATCAAAATAATTTTTGCACACCTGCAGCCACCTCTTCCTCTCTTGGCCGAGAGCTTAAGGGGAAAAAGGAGGGATTTTTCAACAAAAATCCTTCCATGGCTTGCATGCAACACAACCCAACCATCAACAACAATCCAAGCAAGATCAAAGACATGCAAACAACAACAATAACCCAGCTCATCAAGACCGAAAATATTTTCTTAAAAACAAGCTCAAAGGTTTGATTTTTCAAGAGAAAAATAAGAAGAAAAAAAAAAAAAAACAAGGATTCAAGGGCAAATCCTTGACTCTAGTTACATGGCCTACTAGAGTTCAAGTTCTCCCCCCCTTTACCTTAGATCTTCAAGGGAATGAGTGCAGATTTTTCCTCCTCCAACAGCCCCTTCAAGCTCCTCCTTCAAGCCTCCAACAAGTGGATTTTGGTAGAAAGTATGTATTTTTTTTTTTTTTTTAGCTTAAATCCAAGAATGGGACTTAAGCTTGGTTGGTGATTTGGGTGGAGATGAAGAAATTTTGGGGAGAAGAAGGGTGGTGGTGCGCGGCCAGCAAGGGAGAAAGAAGAAGAAGAAGAAGAGAAAATGGGTAGGTGGAGAAGATGGCTAAGTGAAAAATGGCCATAAAGTGAAGCTTTCTCCTTTATATAGACTTAATGGTGTGAAGGAAGACATGGACAAGTGGCACACATGCACCATGCTGTGCAGCGCAATTTTCAGAGGAGAAAATAAGGTTTGTACAAATTTTTTCTGGCCCGGATCAAGAGTATTCGGGCCTGGGTCGGGGTACCGGAGGGCAAAAAGGTCAATTTTTGCAGAAAAATCCCAAAAATTCCCAGAAAATTCCTAAAAATAGGAAATTTAATACTGAATCCAAAAATATAAATTTTGACAATTAAAAATAATTTTAGTCATTTAAAATCCATTAAAACGCTTAAAACAGCAAAAACGGGAAAACGGTAAAAATGCGGGTGTTACAATTATAAAAACTAATATTAATTATAAAATTAATAAAATTTAAAAAATCATGTAAATTAAAATTACAAAAAATATTTATCTTAATTTTTATTTTATAATTGATTTATTTTTTGTTATATTATTTTTTATATTATTATGTTAATAATATTATAATAATATTAATATGAAAATATTCTTGAATAATAATTTTGTGTTTATAATGAGATTATTAATTGACCTAAATTAGAATATTGACCCGCTTGGTTCCTTTTTGTTTTTCGCTTGTTATCCCAAGTGACCTTAAAACTATGTCTAACTCTTATTTAATGGAAATATAAGCTTAATTAGATAGTAATTAGTATATTGTTGACACAGGAATTTTCAATTCATGCGCCAAAATGACCAGGGAGATAAATGGGCACTAACCTGAATTTTTCAATTTTCTTCATTAATTTAGCAATATTTATTAATTTTTTTTTCATTTTTTCACATTTTAAATTACCAAAAAATCAATTCCTTTGAAAAGTCACCAAACATGGTTTTTAAATTGGTAATGCATAACCTCGCAGTAATTGACTTTCAAAACTAAAATACTGTGGATCTTGATATGTTAATTATGCATCATTGTTGGTGCATTAAAATGAACACTAATCTACTATCCATGTAGGGGGCATTTGGTTTCGTTTCCACTCAAGTAGGGGTGTTCATATCTAATGCAAACCGCAAAAAATCGAATCGAAAGATTGAAAATCGAATCAAACTGAAATCCAAAAAATCACAAACCACAAAAACCGAAATTTTTTTTATTGGATTGGATTGGTTTTCGGATCCTATGTTGAAAACCAATCCAAACCGAACTTATATATACATATATTATTACTTTTAAAATAATTATATATTTATACTTGTATACATATATATTTATAAAATACTTATACTAATATATTTTTATTATTTTATTTTCTAATATTATGTTAATATTTCTATAAATATATCAATATAAAATAGTTTTAGTTTAGTTTTCATGTCTCAAGTCATTCTTTTTATATAATTTTATATTAATTTTAATAAATGTAAGTTTCAATAAGAAAATGTTTACTATTATTTCATCATTTTATCAATTTTATCAAATATTTATTGTCACTTTAAAAAACCAAAAATCTATCAAATCCAATCCAATTTAAATTGGATTGGATTTGAAAAAAATATCAAAACTGATCGGATGATGAAATAATAAAACCGCAATGATCGGATCAGATGATTTTTAACCTCAAAATCGATCCAAACCGAACCACAAACACCCCTACACCCGAGGTCGTCACCCTAAGCTTACACCTGTCAATGGACACTAATGTGAACTTCCCACAAATTTTCACACTCACTACCCATTTTTCAATAATTTTCTTCATATCTTGATGTATTAATTCAGAATAAATTCATTCTATTTTGAGAAATAAACCAAACTTGGTTATAATGTGGGTGTTGCAAACCCGCACAATATTGCAATGTTATATTTTGAAAATTAAAATTCTGGTCATTGAAGCTTGTCATGTGTATGGAAGCATGAGTCCAGGTTTAGGGTTTCATAGTCCTACATTAAGCATAAGACCATCCTTATGTGGTGTTGTTGACACATCCAGACTTTAGGAGGATAAATGAGATTTAACTTGAAATTTTCTTTTTTTTTCTCATTAATTAAGCAATATTATTCATTAATTTTTTTTTTTCGATTTTTTCACATTTTAAATTACCAAAAAATCAATTCCTTTTGAAAAATAACCAAACTTGCAGTTTTAAATTTGGTAATGAATAACCTCACAGTAATTGGTCTTCAAAACTAAAAAAGTGTGGATCTTGGTATGTTAATTATGCACCAGCGTTGGTGCATTAAAATGAACACTGATCCCCTATCCATGTAGGGGGCATTTGGTTTCGTTTCCACCTGAGGTCATCACCTTATGTTTACCCCTGTCAATGGACACTAACATGAATTTTCCACAAATTTTCACACTCACTACCCAATTTTCAATAATTTTCTTCATTTTATGACGTATTAATTCAAAAATAAATTCATTCTATTTCGATAAATAACAAACTTGGTTATAATGTGGGGGTTGAAAACCCACACAATATTACGATGTTCATATTTTGGAAACTGAAATTCTGGTCATTAAAGCTCGTCATGTGGATGGAAGCATGAGTTAAAGTTTAGGGTTTCATAGTCCTACGTTAGGCAGAAGACCATCCTTATGTGGTGTTGTTGACACGAGAATTTCCAATGCATGCAATGAAATAACCTAGACTTTAGGAGGATAAATGGGCACTGATCTGGATTTTCAACTTTTTCTCATTAATTTAGCAATATTCATTAATTATTTTCCTTTTTTTCACATTTTAAATTACCAAAAAAACATTTCCTTTAAAAAAACACCAAACTTGGTTTTAAATTTGGTGATGCATAATATCACAGTAATTGATCTTCAAGATTAAAAAACTGTTGATCTTGGTATGTTAATTATGCACCATCGTTGGTGCATTAAAATGAACTCTAAATCACTATCCATGTAGGGGATATTTGATTTCGTTTCCACCCGAGGTCATGACCCTATCCTTATCCCCGTCAATGGACACTAACGTGAAATTTTCACAAATTTTCACACTCACTACTCAATTTTCAATATTTTTCTTCATCTTTTAACGTATTAATTCCGAATAAATTCTTTCTATTTCGAAAAAATAATGAACTTAGTTTGATTGGGGTTGTTGCATACCCACTCAATATTGCGATGTTCAAAACAGAATATTTGATTATATGTAAGTGGTTAAAAAGATAAACTCTTGGTATAATCAAATAAAATGATTATTAATATAAAAATTGACTAATGAATAATTTTTTACATATAGTGCTAAAATATATGTCGTCATGGAAATGATTAATAAAATTAGAAATATATGAACAATGTATTAGGTTTTGGTTTTATTAACCTTGCTTTTAAAGTTAGAATACAAAAATGAATTGAAGAGGAAACATTTACACTTAAAAATGATTAAAATAATGAAAAGAAAATGCACACGATGCCACCTCATCGTGCATGGAGACCACACTTGTCATGCTTATAAGATGTATTTGATTTAAATATGTGTGTGTGTCATGGTTTGACTTGTATATGGTCTACGGGAAGTATGAAAAACTTTTTAATTAAGTCAGTACGGGTGTAGAACCATTACACAGGTAAAGTCTTGGGGAGAGCGATGTCAATACAGATGACCTGTAAGGGGGACGCTCCTTGGTCAATGACGTTACACTATATCTTTCAATGGACAAGCGTGAGTTGATGGTGAAGAGCCCTAACCCTGACCCTAGGTTCGACTAACTTAAATCTATGATCACAAGGGCTACCTGGTGTCGAAATGAGTCAGGACTTAAGGGGGTTGTTCTATAGCTAATGCTGGGTGTTTTAGTTTAACTTTGTAATGTTTTTATATTTCCATTATTTTTTATGTATTATTAAAGGGTAAAATTCAAAAAGTTTGTTAAAAAAAAATTTGGAAAAGGTGAAAAAATGTGAAAATATTTTTATGCACCTTTTTCTCTCTTATTTTTATAAAATCAATATTTTTAAACATTAATTGATACCCACGGATACCCACTACCCGCATTGGTACCCGTTAATTTTATTGGGTATGAATACTGGTAGTATACTACCCGCCCTGTCCCGTTGACATCTCTATTATGGTTCATTTGGTTAAATTGATAGTTCTTGAGATCATACATCATCCTTTGGTATATCTTGAGTTGCCATTGATATCTGACCAAAATATTTCCCCTTTAGACAAGGTTCTTTGAGATCTTACATCATCATTTGTGTATATTGAGTATTAATCTCAAGTCCTACTACTCTGGATTATTTTTACTTTATTCCCTAACGTAGGTACTATGAGCCTTAGAATCCTTCAAATTTTTCACTTGTAAATCTTCTTTTTATTTCATTTATTAATATTTAATCCATATTTTCTTCCACTACAACCTCCCACATATAGATTATAGTGACAGAAAATAGAAAGCGGATAGTTTGCTTTATTTACTGACTTAGATCAATGGGCTAAAAGAAACATGTTTGGATAAGAAACCTCTAGAGTTCTGATTTATGAACTATCACATTAAATTTTCATTTCTTGTTTTATTCATTATCATGCTCTCATCATTGTGTTTGACATGGTTGACTCATTTATTCTTGCTGTAATTAATTTACAACCATTAGAGCTTATTATTTAGATATCTGATAAAGAATAAAATTAACTTTGTAATAAAATAAGTTGAAACTTGGAAACTTTGTGATATATAGTTTAATTTCATGTGATACGGGTAAAAGTAGTATCATACTGAGTTTTTTTTTCCCATATTTATGTTTTCAACGTGACAAAGATTTGAACATGAGAATAAAGAGTTCTTCCAGTTTATTATGCAAAATTGGCTTTTCGAAGCGGAGGAATTCAATAGATTGCTGGAGAAACAAATGCAATCAGTGCAACAACATCAGCTGGTTCAATGCGAGCCAAGATTCCATGAACCCTCTCCCTTTGAACTTAGAACCATTGCGAGTCAAACAGTTACCTAGAAATTGCCCGGGCCTTTTGCCCATGGACCAAATTGCGCCATTAAATTTTCATTTCTTGTTTACTCATTATCGTATTCTCATCATTATCTTTTCACCGTAAGAGACAATAATATAATGTTTCAATGACCGGTGTGTTCTTGAGGGTTTTAATGTAAATATGAATCTCATAACCACTATCATAAGTAAATAAATAATAAATTAAAAACACGATAAAGTTGAAAATAATTTTTAGAAATGAAGATGTATAAAAAATAATAAATAAAAAATATAAATATTAATAACATTAAAAAAATATAAAAAGAAAGAAAATTTGAAAATTTAAAGAAAAAAGTTTTCGATAATTTTTTCTGGAAATAAAGAGAAAGCGAGATAGAAGAAAAATGAAGAGAAAAAAAATGAAATAAATTATAATTGAAATAATAGGAAATGAAGGGAGATCAAAGGTCTGTTAAGTGAAAGGGCCAAAGGTACATGAGTTTTATGTATATTAAAGAATAATTTTTAAAAAAATTAAAAAGACTAGTCTTAAAAGAAAAAATATTTTTATAGATAGAAACCTATTTAAATTTAATCCATTTTTCACAGTTTCATTTCAAAATGTATTTAAAAACTAAAAGTACATGCGTTTTATATGTTTTTTTAAAATCCACAACGTGTGAAGTACAAGAGCTAAAAACACGTGAGTTATTGTTAGGAATATGCACTAGAGACTTATATGTTTATGAACATCCATCACTTATATCATGTTATTTTATAAAGGCAACTTATTCTTTTAGAATATAATTAATGTCCTTAGAATAGTAATCTCTAATTTCATAAGAAATCAAGTAGATGACTTGATTGTGAGATCTTATGAAGAACTATTCTTAAATAGTCCCTAGTCAAGTATCATCTTAGGACAAAGATGCATTTAGACTAGTATGTGAGTTCATTGATGATCACATCTCACGGATCATGGATATGAGATATCATGTGCTCACATATGTACACATTAAGAGTAATGGTGTACTGGACAAACCCACCTTAAGAACGTTGCATGGATTGTTACATAAGTGTCATGAACGTTTCTTAAATTGATAAGTGTTATACGAAGTCCTTCGACCTGAAATCACTACGATTCCTATATAAGGAATTATATGTTTTAATTATCATAAAACGTTACTTGTAACAGGGTAATCATAAAGTTGGTTTTTGGACATATAATAAATTATGTGGTGGAATGTGAGTGCCCTAGATGGGATTTGTCCCTCCTATGTAACAGGAGTTATATCTGTAGGCCTCTTGATAAAGTGAGACTGCAAAATGCATGACCATGCTCAGGAGGATAAACATGAGATGTTTATTTTCTGAACAATCTACTTGGGGATCAAGAAAAACATAAATTGAACTATACAAGGTTGACACAATCTTTGCCCTTGTGTTCAATTAGATATTTGGACAAAGGGACATATCATATAAATTATTATCATAAAATGGGATTTATCAAAGTTATTGATAATCTCAATATTTGGATAGTGATGTATTGCTAGATACTGCTCACTATTTATGATATTAAATATAAAAGGATTTTTATTTAATATCATAACCAAATATTAAAAGCTTATTGGGTCACACGCATACAACATGCCACTAGGAAAGGATAATAATTCTAATTTAATTTAATTAGAATTATAACATAATGGGGCAGGCCTATAAGTGTGAGGGTTAAGTAGTGAGCGGGTAAAACCCTAGCCACCACTTTATAAATAGAGCATGAGATGCACTACCCTATGCATATAAGCAATCGCCTTTTACTCTCTAAGGCTACTAGCAGAGTTGAGGACGATTTCCTAGTTCGGCTGTTGACGTGGACACCACTAGAGACGTGGCTGCTATTGCCTCGTTCATAATCCTAATAAGGTACGACCTTTCATTTTAATACCTTTTATGCCTTAATTCGTGTTTTCGCAAAACGATTATAACAAGGGAGGGGATCCATTTATTTCCGCTACACCCTGACAACATGCTTGATTCCCTTTCAATTGGTATCAGAGCGTTGGTTTGCGATAAGCACGTTTTAGGCTTTTAATCGTTTTGAATATGTTGATATTCTATTTTTCTGCTGAAAAACGCAGTCTGCGAGTCGAACGTTGTTACCTGCGCTTCATCTGCGCTGAGCGCAGGTGAAGCGCAACATACAGGATTTTGAATCTCGAACCTGCGCTTGACTCACGCTGAGCGCAAGTAAAGCGAATGTGAAGCGCAAATTACAGAATCTAAAACTGGAACCTGCGCTTCACCCACGCTGGGCGTAGGTGAAGCGCAAGTTCGCGTTTCAATTATTTTGATTCCTTTATTGATTGTTATATGTGCGATGTACATATATTTATATGTTCTTATGTTGGAGGGTCCCATGGAACATGAAAAGTTCATGTCTTGGGCGTCAGAGGGTTCAATTGTTGAAACCTTTTCTAGACTCAAATGTTGGTTGCGATAAACATGCCACTTATCAATTTGCTGACAAGAACGTATTCGAATGATACGAGGGACTTACCTGTTTACAGGTTCGTGAAGTATTCGTTTGATGCGAGACACTTATTGATGCGGGACCCCCGTGCTACACAGCGTAGTGTGTTATTTCGTTTGCGCATAATCAAACCTCGCTTAATATATACATCTTATTATATCACTCATTTTACAATCAATGGATGTTGAGTTTGCATGATGACTGGTTATGGCCTTAGTTGTTTTAATTTAAATACGACCTGCGTGTCGTGCCTTACCTCTTAACATTCCTCTTGTAATTCTCTTCTCATCTCTATCCCCTCATATGTTAAACGAGGTTTCTTCTTGTTATGTAATGTAACCGGGAGGACATGGAGCATGGATTCAGTGGGAGATTTGGAGAGCTCAAGATTATATACAAGATTATATAGTTGATGTAATTTTGTATTTGTTTTTAGGAGGCCATAACCATATCATGTATTTGTATGAGATGCATGCTTGTTTTGTTAAATAGTTAACAAACGAATAAAAATTAAAGCGATCAAATCCCTCAATGCTTGTGTGCCTTCCAATAAATGACACTCGTCAAGACTAGAATCGATTAAGTGTGGGTCTGCCAAAGCAGGGTACATTTATCTATTCTAGTGAGACACGATAGGATAAAAGTAATATCCGTTTGTCAACCGTTGGTCTTTGATTAGGTATACACAATAGGATTGAAAAACCCAAAGGCACTAATATTAAGTCATGTTTTGCCTTCCAATGTATGGCACTCATCGAAGCTAGAATCGATTAAGTGTGGGTCTGCCAAAGCAGGGTGCATTTATCTATTCTAGTGAGATGCGATGGGATAAAAGTAATATCCAATTGTCAATCATTGGGTTTTGACTTAACTAGGTATATTCAATAGGATTGAAGAACCTAGAGGCACTAAGTTAGGCATTAATTCATAAGATGAATTAGAATAAGAGTTATTCACCTAACTATCCAAGAGTTGTATGAGATGCAATTGGAAGTGTGTTCCTACCTAAATAACCTTTTCTTAAGCAATCAACCAAAGTTGACTTAAAATTAGGTGAAATATGGATCTTGGCCCACTAGAAAATCTAGTGATGGGATTTTCTGATTCTTTATATTGAGGGTACTTGTTTTGAATCAAAATAGTGGGAGGCATATTTATTTAAAGACCTTATTAAATATGTCTGTTACATGATACTTACGTGCATAATTACCTTGGCAACAAACACAACAATTAACTTTTATTGCGATCTGTCCTTGAGAAGGACAAACTGTCTGAAATTAATTTTCTAGACTGGTATAAGACCTAAGGATTGTCCTTAGGAAAGGCTGTATGTCCTGGAAGAGCCTGTTCCTGAAACACCCGCTACAAATACTTCGAAAGTTGACAAGGATGCTTTTAGAAAGCATCTGGATGATGCTCTCGATGTAGGTTGTCTTATGCTTGCTACCATGAATGCTGAAAACGGCATGAGAACATGGAGACGTACAATATGATTGTACATTTAAAGAGACCTTATCAAGGCCAAACTATGCATGAACGATTTGAAGTCTCAAAGGTACTTTATCAATGTAGACTGGTAGAGGGAAGCCCTGTAGGTGCTCATGTACTCAAGATGATTGGGTACATTGAAAAACTAGAAAGGCTTGGATTCCCATTAGGCCAAGAGTTGGCCACTGATCTTGTCCTGCAATCGTTTCCAGACAGCTATAGTCAATTCTTCATGAACTACAACATGAATGAATTTGACAAACCACTGCCAGAATTGCTAAGCATGTTAAGAATCGCTGAGCAAAACATTAACAAAGCTAAAGGGAAGGCTATATTGATGGTCCGACCTGGAAAGAGCAAGGGCAAGAAGAAATTTTTGAAACCTATGGGCGGGATAGCTATGGAAGGAAAATGTTTCCACTCTGGCCAATCAGGACATTGGAAACTGTGTAAAGTACCCGGACGAGATCAAGAAGGGAAGTGAGACTTCCGCTTCAAGTATTTATGTTATAGAAGTCAATTTACCTACTACTGCACCTTAGGTATTGGATACCGGATGTGGATCTCACATCTGTGTGAATGTGTAGGATCTAAAAGGAGTAGGTCATTGGCTAAAGGAGAAGTCGGCCTACGTGTGGGAAATGGAGCAAGAGTTGCTGCCTTAGCCGTAGGAACCTATTATTTAACTTTGCCAAATGGACTAGTTATTGAACTAAATGATTGTTATTTTGTGCCTGCCATATTAATTTCGTTTCTTGAGTGGTTTTTCATTCATAATAAAGAACAATAGTTGTTCAATTTATTTGAATGATATGGTTGTGCAAAGTTGAACAATATGTTCTTGACATGGAAGTGCCTATCTATAACATAAGTTCTAAGAGGGTCAAAAATAAATGATTTGAACCCAACTTATCTCTGGCATTGTCACTTGGGCCACATAAATGAGAAACGCATATCCAAACTCCATTAAGATGGCTATTTGGAATCTTTTGATTTTGAATCAATAGAGACATGTGAATCTTGTTTATTGGGGAAGATGAACAAAACCCATTCACCGAAAAGGTGAAATGGCTGGTGATTTTCTTGATCTCATACACAATGATGTATGTGGGCCCATAGGCACAATGGCTAGGGGAGGTTTTCAACACTTCGTCACTTTTACTGATGATTTCAGTAGACATGGATTTGTGTATCTGATGAAACACAAATCTGAGTCCTTTGAAGAGTTCAAGGAATTTAAGAATGAAGTACAAAACCAACTTGGCAAGACTATTAAAACACTTCGATGAGATCGAGGTGGAGAATAATTAAGCCAACAATTTGATGACTATCTAAGAGAGTGTGGGATAACATCTCAACTCACTCCTCCTGAAACACCTCAATGGAATGGAGTTTCAGAAAGGAGAAATCAAACTCTATTAGATATGGTTCGATCTATGATGAGTCATACAGATCTCTCCAACTCCCTTTTGGGGTCATGCTTTGTTAACATCAACCTTCACACTAAACCGTGTTCCATCTAAGGCTGTCATAAAGACACCATATGCGATATGGACTGGGAAGCGACCTAGTATGTCTTTTATGAAGATTTGGGGTTGTGAAGCTTATGTGAAAGTCCAAGTTTTAGATAAACTAGGACCCAAATCAGATAAGTGCTTATTTGTGGGATACCCAAAAGAAACTAAGGGTTACTACTTCTATAATCCTAGCGAAGGCAAAGTGTTTGTCGCTAGGACTGCTGTATTCTTAGAGAAGGAATTTGTCTCTAAGAAAATAAGTGGGAGGAAAGTAGAGCTTGTAGAAATTCAAGTACCACATAGTAGCAATGAGCAAATAATGGAACAAGAGCAGATAAGACAAAGTGTTGTGGAGCCACCTACTCAAGTAGCGCAAGACTTGCATAGGTCAGACAGGATACGTCACCAACCTGAGAGATATGGGTTCCATGTGTCTCAGGAAGGCGATGTATTGCTAATGGATCAAGATGACCCAGTGACTTACCAAGAAACTCTTGAGTCCAGAATCTGAGAAATGGCTTGATACCATGAGATCTGAAATGGATTCCATGTACAAGGTATGGACCTTGATTGAGCCACCCGAAGGGATAAAACCCATAGGGTGCAAGTGGGTTTTCGAAAGGAAACTGACATGGATGGTAATGTAAGTACCTTTAAAGCATGGTTGGTGGCTAAGGGTTTCACGCAAATTCATGGTGTAGATTATGATGAAACCTTTTCCCCAGTTGCCATGCTCAAATCTGTTCGGATCTTGCTTCCTATTTGCAACTTACCATGATTATGAAATCTGGCAAGTGGATGTCAAGACAACATTCCTAAATGGAAGCCTTCTTGAAGATGTGTATGTGATACAACCTGAAGGTTTTGTTATACCTAAAGGTATGTAAGTTGCAACGATCCATGGAACTGTTAAAGCAGTTTGGTTTCATTAAAAGTGAAGATGAACCTTGTGACTACAAAATGGTTAGTGATAACATAGTGATTTTTCTGGTTTTGTTTATAGATGACATACTCCTCATAGGAAATGACATTCCTACCCTCCAGTCTGTAAAGACTTGGTTAGGAAATTGTTTTTCTGTGAAAGATTTAGGCGAAGCAACCTATGTGTTAGGTATCAGGATCTATAGAGATAGATCTCAAAGATTACTTAGCCTAAGTCAAAGTACATACATAGATAATGTGTTAAAACGATTTAAAATGCAAGATTCTAAGAAGGGAATTTTGCCTATGTCACATGTTATAAGCCTATCTAAGGCTCAATCTCCTTCCAGTAAAGAAGATAGAGGTCACATGAGTAAGATTCCTTATCCATCTGCTATAGGGTTTATCATGTTTGCCATGTTATGTACTCGACCAGAAATATCATATGCTTTAAGCATGACTAGCAGATACCAGTCTGATCTAGGTGAAGGTCACTAGACAACAATCAAGAACATCCTTAAGTACTTGAGAAGAACTAAGGATTCATTCTTGATATAAATATATATATATATATATGTGGAGGTGAGGAAGAGCTACTTGTAAAGGGTTACACTGATGCTAGCTTCCAAACCGACAAAGATGATTAAAGATCGCAATCATGTTATGTGTTTTGTTTCAACGGTGGCTCTGTGAGCTGAAAAAATTCTAAGCAAGAAAACAATCGCTGATTCTACCACACTAACAAAAAACCCTTGTGCAGCAGAAGCATGAAGGGCACACTAGATCATTAGGCATAAGAGTTATGTCTGAATGTCTCTAGTGCAAGTGGGAGATTGTTAGGAATATGCACTAGAGACTTATATGTTTATGAACATCCATCACTTGTATCATGTTATTTTATAAAGGCAACTTATTCTTTTAGAATATAATTAATGTCCTTAGAATAGTAAGCTCAAATTTCATAAGAAATCAAGTAGATGACTTGATCGTGAGATCTTATGAAGAACTATTCTTAAATAGTCCCTAGTCAAGTATCATCTTAGGACAAAGATGCATTTAGATTAGTATGTGAGTTCATTGATGATCACATCTCATGGATCATGGATATGAGATATCATGTGCTCACATAGGTACACATAAAGAGTAATGGTGTACTGGACAGACTCACCTTAAGAACGTTGCATGGATTTTTACATAAGTGTCATGAACGTTTCTTAAATTGATAAGTGTTATATGAAGCCCTTCGACCTGAAATCACTACGATTCCTACATAAGGAATTATATGTTTTAATTATCATCAAACGTTACCTGTAACAGGGTAATCATAAAGTTGGTTTTTGGACATATAATAAATTATAGGGTGGAATGTGAGTGCCCTAGATGGGATTTGTCCCTCCTATGTAACATGAGTTATATATGTAGGCCTCTTGATAAAGTGAGACTGCAAAATGCATGGCCATGCTCAGGAGGATAAACATGAGATGTTTATTTTCTGAACAATCTACTTGGGGATCAAGAAAAACATAAATTGAACTACACAAGGTTGACACAATCCATGCCCTTGTGTTCAATTAGATATTTGGACAAAGGGACAGATCATATAAATTATTATATCATAAAATAGGATTTATCAAAGTTATTGATAATCTCAATATTTGGATAGTGATGTATCGCTAGATACCGCTCACTATTTATGATATTAAATATAAAAGGATTTTTATTTAATATCATAACCAAATATTAAAAGCCTATTGGGTCACACGCATACAACATGCCACTAGGAAAGGATAATAATTCTAATTTAATTTAATTGGAATTATAACATAATGGGCCAGGCCCATAAGTGTGAGAGGGTAAAACCCTAGCCTCCACTTTATAAATAGAGCATGAGATGCATTACCCTATGCACATAAGCAATCGCCTTTTACTCTCTAAGGCTACTAGCGGAGTTGAGGAGGGTTTTCTAGTTCGGCTGTTGGCGTGGACACCACTAGAGACGTGACTGCTATTGCTTCGTTCATAATCCTAATAAGGTACAACCTTTCTTTTTAATACATTTTATGCCTTGATTCGTGTTTTCGCAAAACGATTATAACAAGGGAGGGAATCCATTTATTTCCGTTGCACCTTTACCACATGCTTGATTTCCTTTCAGTTATATGTTTTGTAAAGATTTTAAGTAAAAAAAATTAAAAAGAATAATTTTAAAGGACAATTTTTTAAATATAAAAATATATTTAAATTTAATTCATTTTTCTCATAGTTTTATTTTAATACATCTTTAAGAATTAAAAGTACATGGATTTTATGTTTTATATAATTACAAGTTAAAAAATTATAAAGACTATTTTTAAAAGAAATAATATTTTTAATGATAAAAATATATTTAAATTAAAATTATTTTTCTCAAATTTTCATTATTTTATAATAATAGTAACTAAAATATTTAAATTATATATACAATTTTAAAAAATTGTTATATGTGCTATAAAGATCATTAGATCTATTTGTATATTGATAATATTTTAATAATAATATTTGCGTTAATTTTTGTAAACCGTGTATTAGTATTATATTTTCTTTTTTGTTTCATTTTTTTTTCATTTCATAAGATTTTGTGACACACACCTTTTTAATGCATATTTTTGTAATGACATTTTTTTTTATTTTATAATAAAGGTAATATGAGTTTTAAGTTGAAAAAAAAAAGTAAGAATTAACTTCAAAGGCAAACTTTTACAATTCTATTCTCAGTTAATGATAATTTATATATACATATCAAATAAAAAGACATGATAGACATTAAAATTACTTACCAATTATTTGTAACTATTTAGTTATTATTGAGTGGTAATTTTTTTGTTTTTTTAGTCACACATGACGTTCTAAGCCTTCAAAATGAATAAATACAATATTTTTATATTGAAATAATTTTGAAATACAATTCATGACATGAACATTTGATTATATATATATATATATGCATCATTAAGTTTATATTGAGAGAGATTATTTATATTAATATTAAAATGGATTATGAATAATATATAAAAAATATTATGAAATAAAATGTAAGACCTATGAGGTTATATACTAATCATAACTGTGAATATCTAATTTTATCAGGGCTAATTTTAACCTTCATTTTAATTTAATTTTCATTTTCAATAAATTCCAAAATAAAAAATTATAATTGAAAATTAAAAATAAAATAAAAAAAATAAAAAATAAAATTGAAAACTCAATATTTAAAAAATATAAATATGAAAATTAAATAAATAAAAAAAATTAGAAAGTCCTAAAATAAAAATCTAAAAAATAGGAAAATCTGAAAAAAAAAAAAAAACAATAAAATTCAGAAAAGTAAAAGATAAATATAAAATTCAGAAATGAGGGAGTAACTTCACGTTTCTAGATGAAGCTCTATTTAGAGGGATCATAAATCCCTTAGGCTCTGTTTGGTTTAAACGAGGGGAGGGGAGGGAGGTGAGATGATATGTTTGGTTTGAGGAGGGGAGATGAGGGGAGGGAAGACCTTTCTTTTCTTGTTTGATTCACAAGGGGAAGGGAGGGAAAAAAAACTAATTTACTTTTATATTCTCATACTTTTATAACATCCAACTTTATTAATTTGAGTGGAAGGATATTTAAGTAATTTTAATTGGTTTATTTTAAACCTCCTCCCCTCTCCTCCAAATCCCTCCAATAGTGGAGGGGAGGCAAAATGCTATTAGGAGAGATTTTGGCCCTTTCTCCTCAGCTTCCCTTGTTAACCATATAGTTTCATTTCATTAATTGTTAGTAGCTAATTATTATAGCTTAGTTGTTAATTATCCTGATAGCTTAGTTGTTCAATTAATTTTTTCTGTTAATGGTTGCGATTAATTTCTGTTAGTTTTGTAGTTCCCACTTTTTCTTAGTTGTATATAAAGCTTTGTATCAGTTACTTTTCATTAATGAGAACCATTTTTCTCTCCAATAGTTTCGTTCTCTCTTCAGTTTCTCTCAACCTCTCTGGTGAAGTTTTTCATTCATGAAGCTCTCTTTCTCATGGAAACTATGATTTGTTACATGGTGCCAACGCTGATTCTTCTTCTTCTTTCACAAAATTTTTGAATTGCTTCTTGTTTCTTTTTTTTTTTTTATAATTCTCCATTTGTTGATTTCTTCTTCCTCAATCAAAATTGACAAACCAAATTGTTGATCCGTTTAGTCCATTATTTCTTCATGCAAATGAAAATCCTAGAATTCATCTCGTTTCTACTTTGCTGATTTGTGATAACTATCACTCCTAGGAGAGAAGTATGTCGGTAGCTCTCAGATCAAAAAATAAGTTGCCATTTGTTGATGGATCCTTCCTGAAACCTGAGAAAGAGGATCCTATGTTCGCTCCTTAGGATCGTTGTGTTGAGTCTCAAAATATTATCAAGTGATTAATAATGTTTAAGTCTCATAACCCTAAGTTTTAATGATTAACAAATTTGGTTAAGTTTCCTGAAAGAAGGAACAAATTCTTTTAAAGGCTTTTTCTGTGTTTCAGCAACCTTCTGAAGGAGCAACTCTCTGAAGTTATGCAACCTTCTGAAGTAGAGGAACCTGCTGAAGGATCAGGTCCTGCTGAAGCCTGTGAACCTTTTGAAGATGAGAAACGTCGTACTGAAAATTTGTATCTTCTTATAAATGAGTTTCTCTGATGATCCCTTTTGAAGACTCAAATCTTCCATAGCTTTCTGCCAGTTGTCTGCACACCCCTCCTTCTGGGAAGGCAAAACAGAAGCATTTTGGTATATTTCAAATCACTGTTCACCAAAAGGTAGTCCTTGCTGCAAAAGTACACCTTGCTTAGAAAAGTAGAGTCAGCGCTGCTGACACCTACTCCTGTTGTGCCTGCTGCTGCAAGCTATCAGAAGTTTGTGTCTCAACGGGAAGAAGACTATTTCACAACGAGGTTTTAAGAGAATTCTAACCAATCTAAAGATCCTTCTCTCTATAAATACAAGACTTCATGCAGAAGACAGAGAGAACGAACGTGAACTTACTGAATTGCTGCAAAAATTCTCTGAGAAATTTTTTCATCTTATTTCATCTGTACAAAATTTTCATATCATGAGTTATACTCAGTAGCTTGTACATCTTACCCAGTTTAGGCTTTAAACTTGTGTAGTTTCAAAGCTTAAGCAATCTTTTTTTTTTTCATAAATAGTTTTCTGTTTGAGCCTAGAGAGGCTTGTTGTTTAAACAATACTTGTTTTAAATCCTGAAGAGGTTTGACTGTAAGAGAATGCTTGTATCTGTTCAGATAGTGGAAAATCTATTGCTGTTTGGCTTTGGGACTGGACGTAGCTCACAGTGGAAGTGAGTGAATCGATATAAATCTTTGGCTAAGTCTTCTCTTACCCTTATCTCTTTATATTTGATTTATACTTACTTGGAGGGTTCTGAGTATATTGTTTTATAACATTGAAACTGAAAAACAAACTAAACATATTGAAAAACAAGTTTACAAAACTGTTTTATTGGACCTGCTGAAGTTGCTTCAGCAAGTACTCAAACTTCCAGTTTCAGTAAGTTGCTTAAACTTATTTGTGAAAAGTTTTGCTTGTTAAAGGTTTTCCAAAATCAGTTTGAAAATTATAAAACACTATTCAACCCCCTTCTAGTGTTTCCTAGGGTTGCTACAGTTGGTATCAGAGCTCAACCTCGGGTTGAGCATCTAACAGTGCCGAGGAAGAAGATCCAAAATGGAAACCTCAACAAGCAACCCTCACTACATTGCAGGAGGTGCCTCTGTCTCAAGGTCCCCAGCTTTTAATGGTACAGATTACCATTATTGGAGGGATCGTATGAAGGTGTTTATTGAAAGCAGCAACATAGATCTCTGGGATGTAGTCACTGATGGTGATTACACTCTTACACATGGTGGTGTGCCCTTACCCAAAGCAGAATGGAATGGTGAACAGAAAGCCCGTATTCAGCTCAATGCAAAGGCAAAACTCGACTTAGTTTGCTCCTTGAGTAAATCTGAGTATGAGAAGGTGCATGGTTGCTCTTTAGCCAAGGAGATCTGGGATACTTTGGCATCAACCCATGAGGGGACTGATAATGTCAAACAATCCAAGATCAGCATGCTTGTTCATCAATATGAGATGTTCAAGATGCAAGGATTTGAAACCATTGATCAAATTTTTGGGAGGTTTCAAACCATAACTAATGGAATCAAGTCTTTAGGCAGAACCTTTGATTCAGGTGATAACAATCGCAAGATTCTAAGGAGTTTACCAAAGGCTTGGAGGCCCAAAGTTACTGCCATTCAAGAGGCTAAAGACCTCAATACTTTGAGAATGGAGGAACTCTTGGGATCTCTCAAAGTTCATGAGCTAGAACTTGGTGAAGATGCTCCTAAGAAAAAGTCATTGGCTCTGAATGCCAAGTCCAAGCCGCTGAAGCTTGGGCCACATAAAGCCATGAAAGCTGATGAGTCTTCAAAAGGTAGTGAAGATTCTGAAGCAAGCTCTGAAGATGATAATGACCTGGCCCTCCTAAGCAGGAAAATCAAGAGGATGCTTAAGAAGAAGGGAAAGTTTAGAAAGCACTTATCCTCTGAAAGAAAAATGGGTAAGTCAAGTAAGGAATCATTTTCTACTGACAAAATAATGTTATGAATGCAAACAGCCAGGTCATATGAAGGTTGATTGTCCCAAGCTGAAGAAACATTCTTTTAAGAAAAAGAAGTTCTTTAAGAAGAAAAAGGGTTTGATTGATACATGAGAGGACCTAGATGATTCAACTTCAGAAGAGGAAGATGAATCTGCTGAAGAAGCCAACCTTTGTTTGATGACAAGCTTACCTTCTTCAGACAATTTTAAATCAGAGGTAATTCCTCAAACCCTGCAAGACATCTATGATGATTTACTGGAAAGTTCTAAGGAGCTTTTCCAAGAGTACAAGGATCTGTCTAGAGCTTTTATTGAGGTTGCGACTAAAAATGAAGCTCTTGAGACTGAAAACCTTCTACTTAAGGAAAAACTCTTAAACACTGAGGCTAGTATTTCAGAAGGTTTAATTAAAGAAAATGAGACTCTTAAAGACAAGTTGCTGAACTTACTAAGGACCTTGCCAACTTTGTTAATGGAACTGAGAACCTCAACAGAATGTTGGGTGTTCAGAAGAACTCCAAGAACAAAGGTGGTTTGGGATTTTCAGACAGTGAATCATCACATGATTCAAATTTTAAACCTCCTGAAAAAGTTAAGGTAAGGGATGCTCTCATTGTGGGAAGCCTAGACATAATGTTGAGTCTTAATATAAATTAAGTATTCATTTTAATTCAAGACTCATTACCCTTAGTTTTAATGAGTAACAAATTTGATTGCATATAAACAGATTCTACTGAGAAAGGTAGTTTGTCTTTGATGTTTCAGGAACTCTGAAAAGAACATATATTCAAGATGAAGCAACTATCTAAAGAATCGATCAACCTGCTGAAAGTAGGTGCATACTGAATTTGTGATTTGCTGAACACATACTCTCTGAACTATCTCTTGATGACGTGGCAGTTCAAGCTCATTAAAAATGCCGAACTTTCTGAAGTGTTGGAATCTGCTAAAGACTCTCTCTCAACCTTCTGATGACGTGTATCATTCTTTATGATGAGAAGTCTTACTTAATCTATGCGAAAAAGCAGTTGTCAAAGTCAGAAGACTTTCTGCGCAAAGACTAAAAGGTCTCTAAACGCCTTCTGTCATCATCTACAAAAGGAAGTAGTAACAGAGTTCTTTTTCGCATCTTAAGAAACATTGTACACGAAAATGGAACCTCTGTATCTACTGTGTCAGAGCAGTACCATCTCTGCACATTTACTCCTTTCAAGTTAAAAATTATCTCTCAACGTCTTTATGCTCAACGACTATTTTTCTGGACGCTATAAATCGCTTCTCACAAGAACTTGAAGGTGTCGACCATATTCTCAAAATATATTCTAAAGCTGCTTACCAACAAGAGATAAAAAGGGCTACCAAAGAGAAAAGATCAAGAAAAGCTAGAAAAGCCCATCAGAAAGAAAAGGAGAAGAAGATCAACTAAAAGAGTGAATCAGCCATCTTAAGTGAAAATCTCTCTAAGCCAACACTCTACAGAAATTGTATATTATTTCCTTGTACTTAGACTTATTTGTTGTATCCTGAGTTTTACTCAGTTATCCCTTTGTACAAGAAGAACCTGAGTTTAAGTTTCTCAGAGACTTAAACTTAGTTTATATTGTAAACACTGATAAGTGTCTGAGAGCCTGGAGAGGCTTGTAGGAAGAAAGAATACTCGTTGAGCCTGGAGAGGCTTGCCTTTAAAAAGAATACTTGATTACACTTGGTTAAGTGTCTGAGAGCCTGGAGAGGCTTAGTGGAAGAAAGAATCACTACAACATTTTTGGTCTGTGGCAACGACAAAAAACCGCTGCCGAAAGCAAAAAAACCGTTGCTGAAAGTCATTCTATAAATAGAGCATGAGATGCATTACCCTATACACACATGAGTCGCTCATACTCTCTAAAGGCTACTAGCAGAGTTGAGGAGGGTTTCCTAGTTCGGCTGTTGGCGTGGACACCACTAGAGACGTGGCTACTATTTCCTCGTTCGCAATCCTTAAAAGGTACGACCTTTTGTTTTATGCCTTTTATGCCTTAATTTATGTTTTCGCATTAACGATCATAACAAGGGAGGGAATCCATTTATTCCGCTGCACCCTGACCACATGCTTGATTCCCTTCAAAAAATGCATCTAATCAAGTCATTTTTACTGCCAAGAGACACAACAATATGTACAAAATAGATCTTGAGGAACTTGCATATCAAAATGTGACTTGTCTTCTTTCTATTAAAGATGAAAAACAAATTTGGCATCAGAAACTTGGGCATGCCAGCTTGAGATTAATCTCAAAGTTAACAAAACACAACCTTGTAAAAGGTCTGCCTAAGCTCTCCTTCAAATCTGGAATTTTATGTGAAAATTCTCTTAAAGGTAAACAGACAAGAAGCTCTTTCAAGAGTAAAAATGTTGTGTCTACCTCAAGACCTTTAGAACTACTTCACATTGATCTGTTTGGTCCTACAAGAACTGAAAGCTTGGCTGGTAAGAAATATGGATTGGTTAATGGGGATGACTACTCTAGATTTACATGGGTGATATTCCTCAAAAGCAAGGATGAGACTTTTGAGAATTTCACAAAATTCTGTAAGAAAGTGCAAAATGAAAAAGGATTTTGCATATCTGTAATCAGAAGTGATCATGGTGGTGAGTTTGAAAACTTAAGCTTCAGCATGTTTTGTGATGAGAATAGGATCTCACACAATTTTTCTGTGGCAAGAACACCTCAGTAGAATGGGGTTGTTGAGAGAAAGAACAGAAGCTTGCAGGAGATGGGTAGAACCATGCTCATTTCAAGCAACCTACCAAGATCATTCTGGGCAGAGGCTGTTCACACAGCTTGCTACATTCAAAACAAAATTTTGGTAAGACCAATTCTAAAAAGAACTCCCTATGAATTGTGGAGAGGAAGAAAACCCAATATTTCTTATTTTCATATCTTTGGTTGTGAGTGTTTCATACTTAACACCAAATATGATCTTCGTAAATTTGATTCTAAATATGACAAGGGATTCTTCATTGGTTATTCAGAAACATCCAAGGCTTATAGAGTTTATAACTCTAGAACTTTGACAGTAGAAGAATCCATTCATGTTAGGTTTAATGATGCTAAAGAGACTGATAGGGAACTATCAGATCAAGAAAATGATTTTGCAGGAATGGAGCTGAATCCTACTTCAGAGACTACAGAGGCAAAAAATGAAGTACCTGCTGAGGGACCCTCTGAAGTACCTGCTGAACAGCTTCCTGGACAACCTGCTGAAACTGATCCTCTTCACAGAGTCAATGTTGAGTCTCTGAGTGAGCATGTATTTCCTCGCAGACATGAGTGGAGAATGGAGATACATGACTCATAATCCTCGAGAACAAATCATTGGTGATACTTCAGAAGGTGTAAGAACAAGATCAAGACTTAGAGAAGTCAATAATCTTGCCTTCCTCTCTGAAATTGAGCCAAAGAGCACTGATGAAGCTCTGCATGATGAAGGGTGGATCCTAAACATGCAGGAAGAGCTAAATCAATTTGCCAGGAGTGATGTCTGGGCTCTTGTTCCTAAACCCCATGGGAAAACAATTATTGGAACCAAATGAGTGTTCAAAAACAAACTCTCTAAAGATGGACAAGTAATTAGAAACAAAGCCAGACTGGTTGCTCAAGGCTACAACCAACAAGAAGGTATTGACTTCACTGAATTTGCACCAAGAGCTAGGCTTGAAGTCATTAGGATTTTACTTTCATATGAAGCCAATAGTAGCATCAAACTATATCAGATGGATGTAAAGAGTGCCTTCCTAAATGGATTCATTGGGAAAGAGGTGTTTGTTAGATAGCCCCCTGGTTTTGAAAATCTGACTTTTCCTGAGCATGTTTTTAAACTGAAAAAGGCTCTATATGGTTTTAAACAAGCTCCCAGAGCTTGGTCTGAAAGATTGAGCAATTTTCTTCTCAAAAATGGTTTTGAAAGAGGAAAGGTTGACACAATTCTTTTTAGAAAAATGTCTAACAAAGATCTAATTCTTGTTCAGATATATGTTGATGACATTATCTTTGGATCAACAAATTCTTCATTATGCACAGAGGTTTCAAGGCTTATGCAATCTGAGTTTGAAATGAGTCTAATGGGTGAACTCAAGTTTTTCTTAGGACTTCAGATTAAGCAAGATTCTGAATATATATGGATCCATTAGGAAAAATATACTAAAGAAATGCTTAAGTTCAACATGCATGATTTCAAACCTATGTCAACTCTTATGCACCCTTCAACGATCTTAAGTAAAGATGAAGGAGAAGAATATGTTGACCCAACCATGTATAGAGGAATGATTGGATCTTTGTTGTATCTTACAGCAAGCAGACCTGACATTATGTTCAGTGTGTGCTTGTGTGCAAGATTTCAATCAGACCCAAGAATAACCCATTTCAAGGCTGTTAAAAGAATTTTCAGATATCTCAATGGTACTACTAATCTTGGTCTATGCTATAAGAAGAGCAAGGACTACATGTTATTAGGATATTGCGATGCTGACTTTGCTGGAGATAGAGTTGAAAGAAAATCAACAAGTGGAGGATGCCACTTCATTGGAGAGAACATGATAAGTTGGGCTAGCAAAAGGCAAAGCACCATAACTCTCTCAACTGCTGAAGCTGAGTATATTGCTGCTGCATGCTGTTACTCATAGTTGCTTTGGGTAAAATATCAACTTGAAGATTTTAACGTTCCTATTAGATCTATTCCTATATTCTATGATAATACAAGTGCAATAAATCTTTCCAAAAATCCCATTCAACATTCTAGAGCTAAGCATATAGAAATCAAACATCATTTCGTTAGAGACTATGTTCAGAAAGGTGTTTTTGACATTAAGTTCATTGACACAGAGCATCAATGGGTTGATATATTCACAAAACCCCTTGCTGAAGATAGGTTTAAGTTCATTAGAGATAATCTACACATTCTTGCATTATCTGAAGCGCAGGGTGAAGCGCAGATCACGCTGATTTTTGCCCTGTTGCCGTTTTTAGATAGATTTCTCCCCAATTTTCTTTGTCTTTCCTTAGCCTATAAATAGGAACCTCTTGCACCAGATCAGGTGTGCACGATTATTGTAATTCAGTTATATTCCAGTGATAATGCACCAGTTCTAATTTTAGAGTAGGAGAGGAGGAGCGCTTCACAAGAATTGAAGATGGTGACAACATCTTCGGTGGTTTGTATGACTACCTTGTGTAGTTAACTCTCCATTAGGATTGAATGTAATCGATTTCATTCCCAAGTGTATGTTGAACTCTATCTATTTATTTATGCAGTACCCTAGCTATAATATTGGTAATCTTGTTCTGTGTTTAATTCCTAACTTTCGCGCTTGCGCCAGAGTTATAGGCTAGTTTGTAATTAACGTTACGACTAGGATTGAGTTTGGGGGAGCCTAGACATAGGAACTCAACCTCTGAGTGAATGAGAATATTCGGTTAACCAGTGACCGAAACGTGGGTGTTACTAATGATTGATGGGTAGTGTGAGTATCCTAATGAAGGGCATCTAAAGGATAGGCATGGTCTAATGGATCGATAGCAAAGGATTAGTTGATTGTCAATCCAGGATTCGAAACGTGGATGTATTCTAATGAGTGATGGGTAGTGGCAGTACTCTAGCGAAGGTGCGTCCAGAGGAATAGGCCTCGTTTATCAATTAGTTCTTTTACAAACGGAATAAAGAAAGCAAAATAATTCGAGGGTAAGTCTGTCGCTTGGGAGAACCCGCATGAATTACCTTTGAGTGTGAGTGGTGCCTGATAACTCAGGGTCTTAGCAATATAGTTTGTCTACAGTGTTATAGTTCAAAACCTATAAATATTGGGTAGTCTCGACATACATGGAGGGTGTGATGAGATGAAGTTCAATCTTAATCCAAGTAAAGTGTCTCTAACTCTTCCTTTCTAAATTCAATTGATTATTAATTTGCTATCTACGTTTTTCCCACAACAATATTCTCAAAACCCATTTTTTCCCCTTGATAATTAGATCATGAGTATACGTGAATTGACCGTTCCCTGTGGATACGATACTTTTCTTACTATTATACTACTGGATTTTTGGTTCGCTTGCCAGAAACCCATCATATACTCAGTAGCTTGCACATCTTACCCAATTTAGGCTTTAAACTTGTGTAGTTTCAAAGTTTAAGCAGTCTTTTTTTTTTCATAAACAGTTTTCAGTTTGAGCCTGGAGAGGCTTGTTGTTTAAACAATACTTGGTTTAGAGCTTGAAGAGGCTAGACTGTAAAATAATATTTGTATTTGTTCAGATAGTGGAAAATCCATTGTTGTTTGGCTTTGGGACTGGACGTAGCTCACAGTGGAAGTGAGTGAACCAATATAAATCTTTGGCTAAGTCTTCTCTTACCCTTATCTCTTTATATTTGATTTATATTTACTTGGAGGGTTCTGAGTATATTATTTTATAACGTTGAAACTGAAAAATAAACTAAAGATATTGAAAAACAAGTTTGCAAAACTGTTTTATTGGACCTGTTGAAGTTACTTCAGCAAGTACTCAAACTTCCAGTTTCAACAAGTTGCTAAAACTTATTTGTGAAAAGTTCTGCTTGTTAAAGGTTTTCCAAAATCAGTTTAAAAATTATAAAACACTATTCAACCCCCTTCTAGTGTTTCCTGTGGTTTCTACACGTTGCAATATTATGGTGTTAGCGATTATTCACTCACTAGACGTTTCCATTAGACACAGTGTGTTGTGGATAGAACTAATCTAACATCCCAAATCTATAACCAGCAACAGTTCACAATGAGATTTGATAGAACTAATCTAACATCCCAAATCTATAACCAGCAACAGTTCACAAAAATTACATAGCAATCGACCAATCAAATGTTTCATTTCGTTTTAATTCCATACCCAGGTTTTAGTTTTCAGGAAATTAATGGCTCAAACAAACTCGATTTTTCTTATGAACATACAAGTTACTCTATTTTTCTTATGAGGCAAAGAGGAAGTAACAAACACCATGACCAATCCCAATTTTTAACTTACCGAATAGTGTATCATGAGTTCAATCCATACAAAATATTTTCTCTTCAGCTAATCACAGTTATTCATCATCACATATACATAATAGGAATTAAGAAATTTTACATTCAAGACTAAAAAGCTATATCAGAATTCCTTTTCATTTTTATCTTCATCGAAAAGGATAGAATCAAATGAAAATATCTTTTAGAACAACTGGCCATAAGGCTCCCTGCACACTTATGTTATGCTAGAGGCACATTGTAAACACCCTGTTTTGACCGGATTTACTTAATCGTTAAAATGAAAAAAAAAACAAAATAATAATATTAGTTTATCATTTTAAAATAAGAATTGATGAATCAATTAATTTAATAATTAATTAGTTGGTTGAAGTTAATAAATTAATTGATTAATTCAAAACAAAATAAAATAAAAATAATAAAAGAAATAGGGAGGGGTGGGTTCGTAGCATAAAAAAAATTGAAAAAAAAGTTGTGTACAAAAGTCCAATTAGTTCAAGTATATTCAAGTTCCTTTTAATATTCCCCTTTTTATATTAATAAAAAACAAAATATGAAAAATAATAAAAAAAGAATGAAAACAATAAAAAACACATAAAAATGATGAGGCATGTGGTGTTTATTGTCGGAAAATAAGAGTTGTCATTAGCTCAACTTGAAAAGGGGGAGCGTAGGATTTTTGGGGATCTGATCAACAGTTAACAGTGGGATGGGGGACATAATTTGACAGGGAGAGCGTAGTAGTTTAAATGGGGACAAGGGGTGCATGATTGAACTAAAGGAGATAAGGGATGAGGGGCAACGGAAAGGGGAGGAGAGCATTGGAGGAGGATAAGACATTTGTGGCGAGCAGTGTTCTGGGGAGAAGATAAAAAGGATAACAAAGAAAGAGAAATGGTGGAAGAAGATCAGATAAGAAAAAAGGAGAAAAAGGGGAGTTAGCCAACATGAGGAAGAAAAAATTACAAGAGGGGAAGAAGGAGAAGAAAAAAATAGAGAGGGGAGAGCCGGTTTCTGTTAGGATAGGATGAAATTTTTTGGTGAAATGGCTCAGTGAAGATAGCCAACAGAGGGGACGCGGATCCTCTCCCGAGAAACAGGAGAGTCTTCGGTTAAAAAAATCTTGGCCATAGATTCAAAAAATTATGTGATCAATGACTGATATTTAATTAAAACCCATGGTTTAACCCTTAAACATCCATGGCCTCTGCAATACTCCACGTTCTATTGCAGAGAGGAAAATGTGTCGTTCCTACTTCCCCTCGTCACTCAATTCCCCCATAGCAATATCACAACCACCTTACAAATCTCCTCACAAACCTCTCCTTTCCCCTCCAACCCACACCAAATGTGTTAGACAAGCGGCCTCAAGTAACTTAAGAGGGGGGTGAATTAAGTTAATCCAAATTATCTATTTTCCGTTCACTTACTTCTTTTATCTTTTACTATACTTACAACAATTCTTTTATGATGAAATATGAATGCAAACTCATAATTTCTCAATATATAATAAATTAGCAATCATAACAAATAAGTAAAAGTTAAGAGAAGAAGAAATGCAAACTCGATTTATACTGGTTCGGCCAACCCCTTTCCTACGTCCAGTCCTCAAGTCACCCACTTGAGATTTCCACTATTTGTAAAATCCTTTACAAAAGATGAACACTCACACACCTTGGAACCCTTTCCCTTGTGTTGAGTTTCACCCACAATCTACGAGAGACACCCTCTCTTAATCACACACAATGAGAAGAAAATGTTTGAACAAGATGAACTCTCTTTTAGAGTAGATAATACAACTTGAAGTTCCTATAAGAATTCTTAATAATTTGCAAGTGTTTGGCCAAAATGATTCTTAAAAAGATTTTTCACTTTTTGTTGTTTTACACTGTGTAATCTGTTGATTTTTCGAAATGAAGACACATATTTATAATAGAACAATTGAAGCTTTGTATCTTTTGATAAGGAATTGTGTCTCTTCATAATTTTCAGAAAAAATCTCGCTGGTAATCGATTACACATTCAAAAATTCAAACAGATTATGAACCGTTGTGACTGAAATTCAAATTTCGCATTTTCTGCACCCTGGTAATCGATTACACCATTCTGGTAATCGATTACCAGTTCAAAAGATTTCAATTTTGAATCTCATAACTTCTGGTAATCGATTACACCAATGTGGTAATCGATTACCAATTCAAAAAATTTCCTTTTGAACTGATTTTACCTCATAAAAAACATTTCCCTTAAATTTTATATTTAAGGCCAAGTAACTTGCAAAGTCTAGAATTTTTTAACACTTTATGTAACTAGACTAATACTTATCTAACATCACTTGTAGTCTTTGATCTTTGCATCAAACTTGCTCCTTGATCTTGTATTGACTTTGTTGTCTAATTCTTTCTTTTGCCAATTCCTTTTGTCAATGTTGTAATCTCATTTTCTTTCTATTGGCATCATCAGAACCTGCATATAATATATCTACAAGTATATGCATCTACAATCTCCCCCTTTTTTATGATGACAACCATCTTTAAGGGAAGAAAGAAAAAAAAATGATTTCAAGTATATATATATATATATATATATATATATATATATATATATATATCGATCATTTCCCCTTAGTCTCCCCCTTAGTACTTTTCTTTTTAGAAATAATGCTATAATTTGGGGACTAAACAATATTAACAATACTTGGGGACAAAACACTTTTCTTTCTTTCTAGAAATATTGAATAAAACACTTTTCTTTTCTTTCTAGAAATATTTGGGGATAAAATAAAATTTCATAGTCCTTTCCTTTTCTCTCTCCAAATTAATTTTTTTAAAATTTCATAGCATAGAGTCATTTTCTTTCCCTTTCTCTCCCCCTTTGGCATCATAAAAAATAATCAAAGAGCATCAAACAACATACTAAACATGATATATCCATAAGGAATAAAGTATTAGTCAAATAGAGTATTAACGAAAATATCAAACAAAGAGAGTATCAACCAGAATACCAAATAAACAGAGTATAAAACAGAGTACCAAACAAGATATTTCCAGAATTCACACAATACTCTCTGGTAATCGATTACGGTCCATTGGTAATCGATTACAATTATCCCAGATTTCATATTCTCGTTACCAATCTCTCTGGTAACCGATTACGGTCCATTGATAATCGATTACATGTGCAAAATTTTACATTTCTGAAATTTTTAGGAGTCTAAATTAGAGAAGTCTAAGATTCCTAACTCTCTTCTAATTATGAAGAAACTATCTTTGGGTAAAGGTTTGATAAAGGTGCATAAGTTTCCTCATAATCTATTCCTTCTTCTTGATTATATCCTTTAACCACTAATCTAGCCTTTTTGTCAATAACTTATACCATGTTCATTTAATTTATTTCCAAATATCCATTTAGTTCTTATAATTGAATAATCACTTGGTCTATCAACTAGTTTCCATACATGATTGATTTAACTCTTCTTGTAATAATAATAATCCAATGTTCATCTTTTAAGGCTTCATCAATATTTTTAACTTCAATTTTAGAAACAAAAGCCATATTATTGCATATATCTTTAAGAGAGAGTCTAGTTGTTAACCCTTTTGAAAATATCTCCAATGATGTTGTCAAGAGGGTGATTTCTTAAAGTTTTCCACTCTCTTGGAAGATCCATGTTGGTTTGATTTTCTTTAATTGTAGAATCTTTTATGTTTACTTCTTCCTTATCCTTGTGGACTTCTTCGTGTATTGTGAGTATCTTCTTTGTTGTTGTCTCCATAAGTGACATGTCCACTGTTTTTGGGAGTAATGTCAATAAGCTTTGAAGTATCTCCCTTCATGTGCTTGGAGCATCCACTATCAAAATACCATTGTGAGTGTCTTGCCATCAAGCACACCTACAACACAATTCTTAACGTTTGGTACCCATATCATCTCGGGTTCTTGAATGTTAGTTTTGGGGAGGGTGCTTTTTGGAACCCAAATCATATGTCCATTTTGAACACCATTCTTTCTTATATTACAAGTAGATGCACTATGATCCTTTCTACCACAATAGTTACATTTAATAAATGGGCTAGTAGACATGTTATATGGGATAAAGAAATTTTTGTAAAGCTTTTGTTGCTTTGAAGGATCATATCCTAATCCAGCTTTGTCAAATACACATCTTTGATTTCCTAATATTATATCTAAGTTATTTTTGCCAAAAGTGAATTTTGCAAGAGTATTATTTAACTTATTAATTTCTTCTTTGTATTTGTGGCATGATATACAAGAATGAGTTTCTTTACTAATTTCTAAATTATTAGTAGAACTTTGATTTTCATTTTTAGAATTTACTAACTTAAGTTCATATTTAAGACTATCTAATTCTTCACTTAACTTTGAGATTTCCTTCTCTAATTTAGAAGTTGTTTTCTTATAGGATGATACTAATTTTGCAAGTTTAAATGATTCTTCATGTAAATCATTAAAAGCATCTTGAGGTTCATCAAAGGTAATAGAGATGTCATTGTTTGAAGATGTTACCTCTTCTTCGCTATCATAATTTCTGGCCATGAGTCTCAAGTTCACAACTTCATTTTCTGAGTCACTAGAGTCCATGTCATTATCATCCCAAGTGATATATGCTTTCTTTACTTTCTTTTCTTTGAAGGCCTTCTTGTTGGATTTTTCCATTTTCATTTTATAGATTGGACATTCTAGTCTCAAATGGCCAGGTTGATTGCATTCAAAGCACCTTGGAGTTGAGGAGGAATCTTCTCCTTTCATTTTTGTGTTGAACGTAGATCTCTTTTGATTTCTTCTATTCCTTAGGAATTTGTTGAACCTTTTTATCAAGAGATCAAATTCTTCATCATCATCTAAATCTTCTTCCTCAATGATGTCTTCTTTGTCATTTTCTTTATAGACAAATGATGATGCTTTAAGTGCAATGCTTCTCTTATTTTTATCATTTTCTTCATTTTGAGCTTTAAGTGCAATGCTTCCCTTATTTTTGTCATTTTCTTCATTTTGATTGAGTCTCAATAGTTGCAATTCGTGTTCTTGAAGTTTTCCAAATAGTGAATCAAGAGACATTGTCGTGAGATCTTTTGATTCTGCAATCGCAGTCACCTTTGGTTGCCATTGCCTACTCAAACATCTTAACACTTTGTTAATAAGATCTTCATTTGGAAAAATTTTTCCTAAAGATGCAAGATGATTAATTATATGTGTAAATCTCTTTTGCATGTCTTGTATGCTTTCACTTTGATTCATCCTAAATAGTTCATATTCATGAGTAATGGTGTTTATTCTAGATTTTTTAACATCACTTGTACCCTCATGTGTTACTTCTAACGTATCCCACATTTCTTTTGCACTTTTGCAATTTGAAACTCTAAAGTATTCATTTATGCCTAATGCAGATGTAATTATGTTTTTGGCTTTTAAATTGTATAGGACTTTTCTTTGGTCATCTTTACTCCATTGATCTCTAGGTGTTATTTTAACTTCGTTCCCTACTTGTATTGAAGGAATAAAAGGACCATTTTCTACAGCATCCCAAATATTTTGATCTATTGATTCTATGAAGATTTGCATTCTAGATTTCCAATAGTGAAAACATTCTCCATTAAATACAGGGGGTCTATTAAATGAGTTTCGTTTTGCGAAAAGGGAATTGGATGAGGCCATAATTGATCTTGAGGCTTCTAATCCTTATACAAGATTCAAGTTCTGATACCACTTGTTAGACAAGCGGCCTTAAGTAACTTAAGAGGGGGGTGAATTAAGTTAATCCAAATTATCTCTTTTTCGTTCACTTACTTCTTTTATCTTTTACTATACTTACAACAATTCTTTTATGATGAAATATGAATGCAAACTCATAATTTCTCAATATATAATAAATTAGCAATCATAACAAATAAGTAAAAGTTAAGGGAAGAAGAAATGCAAACTCGATTTATACTGGTTCGGCCAACCCCTTGACTACGTCCAGTCCTCAAGTCACCCACTTGAAATTTCCACTATTTGTAAAATCCTTTACAAAAGATGAACACTCACACACCTTGGAACCCTTTCCCTTGTGTTGAGTTTCACCCACAATCTACGAGAGGCACCCTCTCTTAATCACACACAATGAGAAGAAAATGTTTAAACAAGATGAACTCTCTTTTAGAGTAGATAATACAACTTGAAGTTCCTATAAGAATTCTTAATAATTTGCAAGTGTTTGGCCAAAATGATTCTTAAAAAGATTTTTCACTTTTTGTTGTTTTACATTGTGTAATCTGTTGATTTTTCGAAATGAAGACACATATTTATAATAGAACAATTGAAGCTTTGTATCTTTTGATAAGGAATTGTGTCTCTTCATAATTTTCAGAAAAATCTCGCTGGTAATCGATTACACATTCAAAAATTCAAACAGATTATGAACCGTTGTGACTGAAATTCAAATTTCGCATTTTCTGCACTCTAGTAATCGATTACACCATTCTGGTAATCGATTACCAGTTCAAAAGATTTCAATTTTGAATCTCATAATTTCTGGTAATCGATTACACCAATGTGGTAATCAATTACCAGTTCAAAAAATTTCCTTTTGAACTGATTTTACCTCATAAAAAACATTTCCCTTAAATTTTATATTTAAGGCCAAGTAACTTGCAAAGTCTAGAATTTTTTAACACTTTATGTAACTAGACTAATACTTATCTAACATCACTTGTAGTCCTTGATCTTGTATTGACTTTGTTGTCTAATTCTTTCTTTTGTCAATTCCTTTTGTCAATCTTGTAATCTCATTTTCTTTCTATTGGCATCATCAAAACCTGCATATAATATATCTACAAGTATATGCATCTACAAAATGGCCATGTGAGTAATGGGTTCAGTGAATCGGTGGAGAATTTGCTTTCACGTTTATTGGGTACAGGTGGGATTCTTTTGAATGGGTTAATGCTGTTGAATCTCTCCACCGTTTCGTATCAAAACATCCAACCTTTGTGTGTTGGTTCTTTTCGGTTGTGCTCAATATCTGTCGTGCCTTGATTTTCATTGTTTCTATTCATTTAATTTTGTTCTTCTTTCCCTCTCATTAATAGGTTTGATTTGATATTAATTACTTTATTATAAGAAAGCTATTGATGGCAACATACAACATGACATGGACGTCAATTTTGCTTAAAGAGGAACATGAACAGTGAATGTGAGGATGTCCTTGACTAGACTAAGCCTCTGTTATGAGCTTTTGAGGAGCAGGAAAAAATAGGAGTAAACCACCACTTTCGTCCTGAAAGTGTTGTCAACTGTCAATTTAGTCCCTGAAAGTGTTAAACGTCGGTCAGATTAGTCCTTTTATTTTACATTTTGTTAACTAACGCACAGTAACAAAAGGACTAATCTGTTCGACATTTAACACTTTCACGGACTAAATTGACAGATTTTTTAATTCAGGGACTAAATTGACAGTTGACTACACGTTTAGAGATTAAAATTGTGGTTTACCTCGAAAAAATAGTATAGTTAGTAGTCAACCTTTTGACCATTTTAATCAAATGGGTAGCGTTTCAGTTTGGGTTGCACCTCCTGTTCGCGCATGAAATTGAGAGAATCCGTGTCCCAACAGAGGAGAGGAAAAGGGGGAAAATACAGAAGAGGGAATAAAAATAAAAATGGCAAAAAGAGAAAAATAAGAGAAAACCTAGCAAAAAAAGAGTGCAGTCATGGATACAAAATAGTTGCAGGCAAATGTCACAGTCCATTTACATACAGAAAAATCAGAAACCAGATTAAGCCCCTCTATCACCATTTACAATCTCTATCCTCAGCCTCCATACTTCATCCCGTTCGTACTGTTACAGTCTCAATGTTTCCTTAGTCATTAATTCAATTCACCACTATATTGACATCATCACATAATACCTGAAAAAAAAGGGAGAGGCTCTCTCAATTACCACCAGTCCCAAAATTCAGCAAGTGAAAAATTGGAATATCAACAATAGGGAAAACAGAAGAAGAAAAGAGAGAGTAAGAGGCCACCAATACTCACCACTACCGGTCATACCCCTTCTCAGCCGCGCCATCATCTTCTTCATCCAAACCACGCACCACCGCCGAACAGCAGCCCAGTCCCGCCGCGCACAGCCGCAGGAGTTACTGTCTCGCTGGTGCAGTCCAGATCCCTGTACAACCGTCAACTCCAGCCGCGCATCACTGGTCCCAGCTGCTGTGAGCCACGACTCTGCAGAACCCCACCACAGATCCGCCGCACTGCCGCCGCGTTCCAGCAGCTTCTGTAACTGTATTGCGCGCGCCACCGAGAGCTCACCGCACCAGCCACCGCGCCAAGCTTCCTGCAACAGACGGCCAACCATCACCTGCACAGCCATGGATCCAACCAGTTGTACCAACGCACCAGGCCAACGGCCGCCATCGATCTCCGGCAGCTATCGACGTGGGCACCACCGCACGTGGTGGTCTTCTGCACTGTGCCAGAGCATCCATCAAGGCAGAGAGGTACAGGAGGAAGAAGACACGGGTTCTTCTCCTCCTTTCTTTTCCGTTTTTTTCATTTCTTCTCACTATAGTTATTTATCTTATTTTTGTTTGGAAACTTTTGTTTAGTTGAATTATGATGTTGGGCCAGTTCTGGAAGAGAAGAAGGAAAAAGCCGAGTTGATTCTTTTTTATTCTGATCGGTGATTTCGATTGGGGCCCAACATGCTTATCCGTTTTTATATGTGTATGGTTATATTTCAGGTATATCATTATGTTTGTTCATGCATATCATGTTAAGTTGAGGCCCAACCTGTTTCTTTGTGTTTTATTTGTGTGAGGTTATATTTTAAGTCTATTTTATTGGTGCATCTTTCTGTTTGTTTATGGCCAGTGATGATTCTGAGGCTGATTTTATTTAATCATATGTTTTGAAATTGTGTATGAATTTTAAATTTATCTCATCAAAATTAAAAAATAAAATAAAAATATAATTACTGTGGTTTGTCATTTTATTGTGTTTGTTGAAATAAATTCTATAAAGAGGAAAAATCAAAAATAAATATCTTGTTTGTATCATAAGAGTAAACGTATTGCTCAGTCTGTTTTCTTTTGTCCTACACGTCGTAATAAAATAAAATAATTCAAAAAAAAGAAGGATTTTTTTATTACTGAAGTATCGCTTACGAGGTCTTCATTTGTTAAAAATATCGTAAGGGTGAACGTATTGCTCAGCCTGCTTTCTTTCACCCTACGCGTTGTAAATTCTACTTTCTAGGGAATAAAATCAATTGCCAACTCAAATAAATGGTTAATTTAATTCTTGTAAATAATCCATGTTAAGATTTCTGTAAATAATCCCTTGATTGATCCTTGTAAATAATTTGGCATGTTAATTTCCTTTTTTATTAATTGGTTTTCGGGGTAAATAAGTATTTAAAGCTCATAAGTGATTTTCACAATTAAAACTAAGGTAACCACTTTTATAAGTGGATGCATCAGGGGTGTAGTGGGGTTAAGTTTCCACCTTTTCCCGTGCATAACTGACTCCCGAATTCAGTTTTGTTTACGCAGACCTTATCTTTCAGGCAAGGGTGTCCACCTTTATTCAACCCGCCCGCGAACCGACAAATCCGATACGAAACAAACAGGCGCGGACGGATAAACACAGGTAACGGGTCTATCGGGTAATTTTCCACGGGCTAGTATGGGTTAATTCGGTCGGCTTCGGATTTGCAAAATGCAATTCATCGGTAACCGAAACCGACCGAAGCAATAATATTTTGAAAGCAAGATCACATGATTTTGCCAATTCATCTATCCGTGTGCTTTCAAAAAATTATAGTCGTCCATTTTTTTTTTATTTCCATCAGATTTCAGAGTCTCAGATTGCAAACACCCTCTCGGTCTCTCACCCACATAAATTTCTCACTTCGTTCAATGAACCTAACAGCCTCTTCATCTCCCCCTCCCTCTCGGCCTCTCCCTCTTCTTCTGAAAGACAAAGACAGAACCTTTATTCTCCATCTCTGAAACACTAGACAATAGCAACTCAGTTTTTTTCACCATCTCTCTCTGATTTTGCTTTGTGATTTCTCTGTGTTGTATTCTTTCTGTTTGTGTTCCTGGACACAGTGCGGAGCGCGCCTGTGTTGGACGGTGGTCCTCTGATGACGACGGCAGCGGCGCTTGCGGCAAAGGCAGTGGTCGTGCAACGAAAAAGCGCGGCTACGGTGGTGCTGAGGACGATGACGGCAACACTCTAGGCATGGGCGACGGAACGACGAGGCTGAAGAGATCACGCGACGGCGGCGGCCATGCAGTGGCCGCGAGCAGCGTGGCTGAAGCAACTGTGGCCGTGAGCAACGCGGCAACAGCAGGGTCCTTAGGCCGCGACGGCACAGTGGGGGATGTTACCATATCTTTTTCTTCTCTCACTCTCCGTATCCCATTTTTCTGTTTTTCTTTTGGTTTGATTTTGATTTTCTTGGTTCCTTCTTTCTTTGCTGTTAGGTTGCCACGGGGTGTATGTGGGAGGCATGGTGGCTTTGGAACAGAAGAATACAAAAGGAAAATATAAACAAAGGTAGCGACTTTGGGCCGCGACGGCATGGTGGAGGATCGATCGCGAATGGCGGTGGTTGTGAAGTTTGGGTTCTATTTAGGACTGGACTTCATTGTTTTGTTAATTTTGATTTTTGCTAGATTGGTTAATATTTTAATTTTGGTTTTTACTGGATTTGTTATTATTGTTTAATTATTTTGTGATTGTTAATATTTTAATTAGTTATTGATAGTGTAATTTACAAGAACGGATTATTTGTTACAATTACAATTAAAATTTAATACAACCCTATGTAAAAATTAAACTGCATTAAGTTTAAACAAATTAACCAAAAATTAATAAAACTAGTCGGGTACCCGTGCGTTACACGGAGTCAGAAAATGAGGGTGCGTTGCACAGAGTCAGAAAATGAGGGAGATGATGAGGGAGATGGTAAAGAGTGAAGAGCGAAAAGTGGTAAAGAAAACATTAAAGAAAATTATGAAATTATGTGCATGGAAATTATTAAAATAAAATAGTATTACACTTTCCATTTGAAGAGAAATTACTTCATTTGAAATTGTGAAAAACCTCTTGGAAATTGTTTTCTTGTATAACCTGAAAAAAAAATTGAAAGTTGATAATGTATATTAGTATATAATATTAATTAATTGGACACACTAAATTTAATAATTCATATAAGTAAAGAGTACCTAATTCAAATTTTGGAAGACTTTTTTCTATACGACATTTGTACTTGTATTAGAAATATTCCCTGCAATGGGATGATAATATGAGAGAAATAATAGAGAGTTGAATATTAGATTTAGTTAAGAATACATGTAGAAATACATGTATTCTTAAAAAAAAAAGAATACATGTAGAAGTAATTATAACAATAATTATTAAATAAGAATAAAAATAAAAAAAATGCTTAAATAATATTGATTATGATTATAATAAAGTTCATTTTAAAGACGGCTTAAAAGGAAATATACTTCAAGCGTTGATTATTCAGTAAACATTTTTAAATAAAACTTGTTCATATAGAACAGTATGAACAGTATTGTTCATAGGGAATAAATTTGAGTGAAATAATAAAGAAATTTTTTAGTTTGAGCTAACAATAGATTAGAAAGTAATTGTAACATTAATTTCTAAAGGAATTAATTTCTAAAGGAATAAAAAAGGAAAAAATACATAAATAATTAATCATAATAAAGTTCATTTTAAACATAGGAAATGTGTTTCTACATATTTCATCATTTATATGGAATATTATATTTTGTAGAAGTTTATATGCTATTAAAAATCACTCTATTTTACATTTAAAAAAACTTCTTTACAAAAATTTTAGATGTATTGATTCATCGAACTCTTATTTCATTTTTCCCTATGCCCCTAAATCAAATTGACCCTTTTTTAATTTTATTTCCTTTCATATCATCTTTTATATCCCCAAATTAATTTAAAAGAATTTAATTTTAAAAAGATTCACTTGTAACTAACATTCTTCATCTTTATTTGTTAAAAAATGTTAAATTAAATAATTCCACATCATTTATTGCTATCTCTTTTCTATCCCAAGATAAGACGGGGTACTGTCCCTTTTCTCCCCCTTACTTCCCAACTCACAAAAGCATCTCTATCTTTATTTTTTAATTTTTTTTTCATTACGTATGACAAATATACAATATAATTTAAATGCAAACATACTATTAAGTAAAATTTGTCATTCATGATATGTAAAAAGTATTATACTCATTGCATTTTATAAATGTTTAATATTAAAATTTCCCTTTATAAAATTACTAAAAAATAATTTTTATACAACTATAACAGTGTTAAAAATATTTAACAAATTATATTTAATTTAATTTGATAAATTACATTTAAACATTTACCCCAATAATTTAAATTTAAACATTAATACAATGTATATAAATTTGTCAACCTCGGATGAATTATGTTTAACTTTTGAAATCTATATACTAAATTAATATTTTTTTTAATATTAATAAATTTTTATGTAAAGATTTTTTTTTCCATGGTGTATCAAAAAATACTATAAGAAAATTTAAAATAAAATTGCTATAAATATAATCATAATTCAATTTGAAAAAATAATTCATTTTTATAAATTAATTTTTTAAATATTGGGAGGAAAAAAGCATAAGTAAAACATTTTTAAACAACACAAACATATATTTAAAAGATAAATAATGTGTAAGTATTACCCGATTAATTTATATACTAAATAATAAGCTTTAGATAAAAAATATTAATTTTTATTTGATATATTCTTTTTTTGGTAAATGATATATTCTTACTTTATGATTTAATATTAAAAAATTATTAAGATATAAATAACAAAAAGTTTAATCTTTGTATGTCAATTCAATATTATTATTAATATTATTCACCCAGTAATTCACATATTAATGATTTTATATGTGTATTTCTTCACATATGATTTTTTATACTATAAATTAAATATCAATAATTTTTATTTTAAAACTTTTATTTCTTTGTAATTTTATTTAACCTGATCTAAATTATTATTAAGACTTTTCCTATATTTTAACTGAAATTTTAAAAAAAAGCCCCTTATTTTTATTATTAGAAATGAGAGAACAATAAAAAATCATTTAATCTAAGTAAAGTTTAAAGTCAATAAAATAATAATAGAAAATAATTAAATTACGGCAAAATTTAAAAGTTATACTTTTATCATATAAAGTTAGTGATACTCTTGGGATTGTTCATATGGAATTACTCATTTGAATTATTATAAATTGACTACTATTGCTTTCATGTAGACTGATAATCTCAAAGTGATATATTTTTACCCTAAAATTATTATTTATATATATATATATAGATATATATATTCTGTCGATGTTAATATAATTTTATGCAAAAATGTTACTCTTACTTGTTAATATTAAATTTAATATTTAAATATCTATACAAAATTAATAATTAAAGTGTAATTTTTATCCGGTTAAATTAGGTATTAATAGTTTTCAATCAAAGTATTAATTTTTATCTCACATATTCTAATTTTATAATTTAAATATTAATAAATTTTTAATTAGATATACCAAACAAAGTTTAATATTTAAATTTTATTTTAATATTAATATTGATACCATTCATCCAATAATTTAAATATTAATTTACTTTTTTTTGTGTATTTTCTTCATTTTACAACAGTTAAAATATTAATAATTTTTCATAATTTATGATTTCCAATGCAATAAAAAACAAAAAAGTACAAATAGATCAATGTTTGAATTGTTTTTTGTAGTCTATTCCCTCATTTTCACACAAAGCACCGATAAAAGTGTACACACTCGCAGAAATGTTTCTTGCATTAATTTCAAGCCATAGTTAACCCATCCATCCCATCCAGTTCAACAATAACCATCAATTTAGGAAGTAAAAGAAACAACATAGGAGGACAATGAAAGAACTTCTTTTGTATGTATAATGCAGAAGTCATATCACCCTCCTTGAAGAAAACCCATCAAAACATAACAAAAAAATTATAACATGTAGCTAGGAAAAAAAAACTCGAGAAGGATATCAATGTTTTTATTTTATCTACTGTGAATTGTGAATTTATTTAAGATCAAACATTGCCAAAGTTTGGAGCCCAAAAGGATAAGAAAATGGCGTTGGCCTCGTATCATCCTACACCAAAATGATGTTTACTATAATCCTTTGTTCTCGTTCAGTCAATCTAACAACTTTCATCACTAAGACAAACTAAAATTGATTAAAAAACCAATAAACAATTCATGAATGATGAGAGCATGTCATCGGCATGTCTTGCACAAAATTTCACCACATATTTTGAGAGCATCATCAACCTTATGAATGCACCTAAAGAAGAACCTACTGACAATAGCTCTTAAAAATCTACAACAACATGAAATGCTTAGGGAACTTTATCTACTTCAAAGTCTTCAAAGGGGAAGAGAAAAATTAAATGAGGAAGCAAAAACATTTAACAGAGCACCACCAATGAATGTGAAAACAGAAAATGTATGCCTTTGCTTTTTCTAATCTTGCCTAATTATCTCACCATATATTTTGGGAACATCATCAACATTCATTTCCTTCCTCGCACAAAAGGTAATACTTCAATACTTGTATATGAATTCATACTTGGATTAAACCATAATCTTTGATCTCTTAGAAACAATTCATGGCCATATTCGTTAGACCTATTTGGCCATAAAGCAATTACTAATTAAAAGAGGATGTTATTATTAACAAAAGTATAAAGGTTAAATAGAAAAAAAAAATATAAAATAGAAATTTTAATGATTCAAGCCTTGGACTATAGAAATCTTCATTAAAAAAAAGTTAAAAGTAATAAAAAAAGCCGTAACAGTGTGTGACTCATATTCCCATGAAAATTAAAACAACACATATGACATAGTAATATGACACAGTAGAAGACGTGATAAGTTGAGTAGAAAAATGAACCAAGTATTGAGAGAAATTAAAACAACTAAATTTACAAATCATATTACAATTGTAATAGGACATGAGATGTAAACTTAATTTCTCAATCCAAGATACCACACAACAATATCAGTCTAGTGAATCCGTCTTGCACAACATGTATTTTTTTTTTGTAACATTGCATAACATGTATTTTAAATTATAATTTCAAGAGCTTTTGCTTGCAAAAGCAAATCATTAATAATGCTTCTTTGTCTTTATCTTCTGAACAAAATTAACTGCATCTAAGCTGATTTTAGTGAATTTGCATCCCAAAATATCTTGTATATTCTATCACTGCAGTAATCACTAAAGAATGGATTGAACCCACATTGAAAAGAAACACATAATTTCAGTTAAAAGAAAAAGAGAAAATGTGACATGTAATGCCAATCTTTATCTAAGTCTATATATAACATTGAAGAAGAAAATGAAGTTGGGTAGTTGACTTACACTCAAAGAAACCACATGGATTGGGTTCCCATCCATGTCCAGAGTCCTGCTTCCTGCGAATATAGGGAGCAAAATCTTTTTGTTGAACATTAGTTGAAGGCTTGATGGTTGCTCTAATGCATGGATTCTCAAGGAAAGGGACCTAGACATTGACCGTCAATACAATGTGTCATGACTCGCTCCACCCCTTCATCACTTGTTCACAATTTTCAAAATTAATTCAATTCCAATCATGTTCATTTTAATTTTCTTCCTCTTAAGTAATTAATTAGAATTAAATCAAAATTAAGGTATATGTTATTGATTGACATTCATTGAATTACTTAATAATACCACTCTTCTAAGCAAAAGCTCCAAGCATAAGAAAATTAAGGTTCTGCAAGTTTTTCACCATATAACAACTACTTGTATTACCCTGTCATGATGATTTGGAATACTAATGACTCATGAGATCGAAAAGATGGATATACAAAATTATTATGTAATAATAATTACCTTCCGAGTATGCATAAAAATCTGCTATATTATTATATACAAAATATTGTATGTTATTAAATATAAATTTTTAATATTAATTTAAAATTCTGCATGAATGGATGTGTGAAACAGCTTTATATAATTACCTTCCGGGTTGAATTTATTAGTCTGATTTTCTCCCCTGTCTGCAATTCTTTCTGTTTCTCTCAATTGTTTCTTTTTCACCATATATAGCATTAGCAAATGATATACAAAATTAAATACTGAAGATATAATTAAGAAAGAAGGAGAATCGAATCTAATTAATTCTTTGTTTGGTACATACAAAGGAAAATAAAGTCTTGAAGTAGTAGATCTTATCTGTTTATCGCTTGGCTTGTCAGAGTCTTCAATTTGGGAAGAGGAAACGTGATTATCAACCCGTGCTAACAATGCTGGCATGTGGAGGTTGCACCAAGCATACAGTGAACAACCAATTCCTAAATCAAAAGAATAAATAGACCCAAAGGAAAAGCAGGATGGATACTAACCAAGAGAACCAAATGTTAAATGATCAAGCAACAAATCAACCACATTATCATGTCGAAAAGAAACAATGAAATGATATTATTATCACAAGTGCCCACAATTTACCATTTGCTTCGTATCTACTATTTGGCTCCTTGTAACCGGTGGTCTGGTGCTAGGTTTCAGTCAAAGCCACTCTCAAAATCCGTAACCCACCTTAATTGAATATAAAAATGTTAAATCATAAGAAAACAGGTAATAATCAAAGGCTGAATAAATTTTAAAAAAATGCAAATACTCGAAATTGAACCAAAAAAAAAATCACTTATCGAAATTGTAAATTGCACAAATGCAAGTTGTCTTTTTGCTAGCGTTTCTTTTACATTCATTAAAACAAAACAATGCAATCAATATGCAAATTGTAAACTACACAAATGCAACTTGTTTGGTACATACGAAGGAAAAGAAGGTCTGTTCGCACGGGTTTGACAATTACTATGCAAAGAAGTTATTTCAAAAGCAGAAATTCATGAAAAATAATTAAAAAACAGACATTCATGAAAAATAATTCAAAGCCTAAATCAGGATATTCAAACAAAAGGGAAACAGAAGCCTTTCTTACTCGAACTGATGGAAAAGGAAAAGGGAAAGCCTTTCTTACTACGCAGGTGGTGGTAACAGAGGGTAGAAGAAAAGGTAGAAGAGGAAGAAGAGGGTATAGAAACGGGTAGAAGAAAAGTGTAGAAGAGGAATAAGAGGGGAAAGCAAAGACAAATGTTATCATTAACTCGGTTACACTACTGAGTTAATGGGTTATTGGTCGAATCAATGAGTTACTGATTGAACCGTTAAACCGGTATTAAAAAATATTTTATATTTAATATATATATATATATATATTGAAATACATATTTAAATGTTAAAAACAATGAATAATGTAATGGTATTTCAATTTTGCCAATTGCATAAACAATTGTGAAGATGGATTCCCAGTTTTAGATTCTCTTGGTCTTTAGTTTTCACACAACAGATTCTAATATATAATAAAAGGCGCACTATATATACCAAGAAGTAGCCTGGCGCAGTGGTCATGAGCAATTATGCTCGATCCTATGCTCGATCCTGAACGTGTGGGACGCGAGTTCGAGTCCCACTTGTGCCCAAATCTCATATTTTTTAATAAACATGTGCAGCGCTCTCCAACTCAGGAGTCAGGAGTGAATGCGACCCGGCCTGGTTCGCGCGGTCCAACCCGAGTTGATGGCGTCATCGCAGGGTTAAGTGCATAAACGGTCTAAATGCCAACCCAGACCGGTCCTGGGCCCGGTTTCCGGTCCAACCGGCCGGGCCAAGCCGGTTTCCAATAACACTGGCAAAAACATCTACCTTAATCGCTCGGCTCTGAGACAGCTATTTAGCGGGGGAAAAAAATAAACGTAGTGGGTAATTAAGCATTTTCATTTTTCGAAACGGTGCACATGTTCCAAACCATTATTAGTATTTTCAAATTTTGAATTCTGTTAGTTTTGAAATAAATAAATTGAAAATAAAATTAAAAAACATATTATTTTACATATGTAGCCCTCTTTTTGGCTCCAAGATTTGACTCACACTACTCTCCTTTTAGATATAATAAAGATGTGAAAATTTTGAATAGACCAAAACACTGGCCCAATAAAAGGCTCCAATCCAAAAAAAAATTTAAATAGATAAAAAACTGTTGTAGTCCAATAAAAAGCTCCAACCCGAAATAACCCACCCGCCCAACCGCACATTCCAAGACCCGCCCAACCCAATGGCCTATATGGTCGGAAGCGGCCCGGGGTTTATTCATGCGGGTAATGGCGGATTGGGCCTTTTTGGCCCGAAACCGACCATACCCGACCGATGGTCAGCCCTACTCTTAGGTTTTATCTAATTTTTCCTTAATAAAATTAGTGGCGACTCCCTGTTTGCGACTCCCTGTTTTCCTGTTTTTTAAGAAAAAAAAAGAAAGGAAATAAATATTTTTCCAAGGGACGGGTTGCTACACACATCCATGTTGTTTAGAAAAGAACCAGAACCCAAACACATTATCAAAGACTACTATTCTGGTAGTCACCAAATTACTGGATTACTCTATAACAAACTCGATATGACATACACAAAAGATTTACACCAAACGATGGGAACAATAATATTCACCTGTGAGAAAGAGAAATAATTACATTTGAAATAATATAACTCTTATGACAGTGGTCATGAGATTGAAATTTACATTAAAATCCTCGAGGATAAAACAGTTTGCTTATAAGAATTAACATAAAGCTTCCGTGAAATCAAACCACCAAAACAAAATTACAAAAGATAAATTTATAGAATATGTTTCAATTTCAAGGATGACTCTCATGTTGAATGGGGCATTTGGTTAGTGCCGCATGGAATCTCCCATGCCAATAATGAACGCAATTTGATGTTGCATTTGGTCTTTTCCTGCTCAAATGAACCTCTGATGCTGATGCCAGTGGTAGTGCAATTTGGTCAATGCTGCTCAAAGGAAGTTCCAATGGTGATGAGTTTTGGTGGTCAATACTACTGAATGGAAGCACCAATTCCGGTGATGGCGCAATTTGGTCCATGACACTGAACAACTCCGATTCAGGTGATGGCCGCAATTTGGCAAAAAGCTCGGGCATCTAGGAAACTACAAGAAATCAAATCTTGACTAGCTGCAACACAAATGAGGGCATTTGGGGAAACTACAAGAAATCAAATCTTGACTAGCTGCAACACAACTGAGGGGCTGAACCAATTGATTGCATTTGCAAAACAAATGCACTGATTGCATTTGTTTCTCTCCAGCAATCTATTGAATTCCTCCATTTGCTGCTTCAACGTCAATTTTGTATAATAAAATTGGAAGAACTCTCTATTTCATTTCCTTCCAGCCTTTGTCACACTGAAAACATAAATCAGGGGTAAATCTCAAATCTTAATACAACAATCAAAACCTTTATGCTATAGAAATTTCAATAACACATAATTTCAATGGGAATGGTGATCAACCAATCATGAACAAAAATGCTACATGAGTTTTATGTATTTTAAAGAATAATTTTTAAAAAAATTAAAAAGACTAGTTTAAATGAAAAAATATTTTTAAAAGATAAAAATCTATTTAAATTTAATCCATTTTTCACATAGTTTCATTTCAAAAGTATTAAAACTAAAATTACATGCATTTTATATGTTTTTTTTTTAATCCAATAATGTGTGAAGTAAAAGAGCTAAAAACACATGAGTTATATGTTTTGTAAAGATTTTAAATAAAAAAATTAAAAAGAATAATTTTAAAGGACAATTTTTTAAATATAAAAATATATTTAAATTAATTTATTTTCTCATAGTTTTATTTAATATGTCTTTAAGAGTTAAAAGTACATGGATCTTATGTTTTATAAAATTACAAGTTAAAAAATTATAAAGACTACTTTTAAAAGAAGTAATATTTTTAATGATAAAATATATTTAAATTTAAATTATTTTTTCTCAAATTTTTATTATTTTATAATAATAGTAACTAAAATATTTAAATTATATATACAATTTTGAAAAATTGTTATCTATGCTATAAAGATCATTAGATCTATTTGTATATTGATAAATTTTAATAATAATAATAATATTTGCGTTAATTTTTGTAAACCATGTAATAGTATTATATTTTCTTTTTGTTTTATTTTTTTACATTTCATAAGATTTTGTGACACACACCTTTTTAATGCATATTTTTCTAATGACATTTTGAAGTTGAAATTCCAATCACAAGAAGGGGGTTGGATTGTAATTTCTTTAAATTTTCTGCAGATTTCCTTAATACTAATTCTGCTCAAGTGTAACTTGGCTTAGTATTAGAAGATAACACTCAAGAAGATGAAAGTTATAATATATGTATTATGCAAAAGATATGATTCCTTATGTTAGAACCACAGGAAACACTAGAAGGGGGGGTTGAATAGTGTTTAAGAACTTTAAAAACCAATTTTGAAAACCTTTTGTTAAATATTAAATGAATCATGACAAATTGTATTGAAAAACTTGATTTATAAATACTCATAGTTATTTGTGTTGTGCGGAAGCTTAGAAAATAAGTTTTTCAAGGTTTTAGTAAGTATGCTGAAGTTGTTAAGCTTTCTAAAATACTTCAAAAATATTTTTATTAATCTTTCAATTAAATTAGTTTCTTATTTAGAAATTGAGTTATCTGAAAAACATCTCAAGGTACCTTCGAAGATTATTTCAGAACAATCTTTTCAGAACTGTCTCTAAACTACTTCAGATGATTAATTATAGTCTGAAGTCTATTTCTAACTTCTGAACTGAGGTCTTTCAGACTCATTTCAGAGGGTTATTTCAGAGGTTCTTCAAAGTACATTTTCTGCAATACTTCAAATGATATGAGATAAATTAAAAGTTAGTTTATCTTCTGAAAATTGTTTTATTGAAATTGTTGAATTAGAGTTTGATATGAAAATTACTTTTCAATCCCCTTAGGAAATATAAAGCTGAAAATAAATGAAGTTTAATGAAAAGAAAAACTTAGCCAAGAATTTATCCTGGTTCACCCACCAACCCAGTGAGCTACATCCAGTCCCCCAGGGCAAACCACCACTGGATTTTCCACTATCTGAACTCAGATACAAGTATTCTGTTGCCACAGCCTCTTCAGGCGTAAACACAAATAGTCCTTTGTTTTCAACTGCCTCTCCAGGCAACTCAAAGCAGTATTCTTTTACAAGACAAGCCTCTCCAGGCTCACTGAGTACACAGAGGCCTCTCCAGGCACACGAGTATTCTTCTTCCACCAAGCCTCTCCAGGCTCTCAGACTACGTAAAGTGTTTACAACATATACTAAGTTTAAGTTTCTGAGAAACATAAACTTAATTTCATCCTATACTTTACAGTTTAACTGAGAACAACTCAGATACATGAGATGGATTCTAACTACAAGGGATACAACAGAGATAGAAGTGTTTGATTTGAATAGGCTTAACTGATCTCTGTTTGAGGGATACTTCCTCAGTGAATTGACTTGATAGGATGTTGAATTTGATATTCAGCCGGTTCACACTTGGCATAATCTCTGCCTTAGGCTTTTTTAATGTCGCCACCTTCAAAGTCTTTCTTGAGGCTATTTATATTCTGATAAAATATAGCCGTTGAAGGTTGTTGATAAGACCATTGAGAAGAAGTGATTTGACTCATATAGTCGTTGTGAATAGCTTCTTAAATGGTTGCGTCTTCTCTTGAGCAGAATAGGTGTGCATATAGTTTAGCTCTGACACACTTTAGATAAGCTCTTTTTGAGAGATTTTCCTTTAGTAGGTTGATATCTTCTTTTCTCTTTATGCTTCCTCATTTCTTTCTTCTTTCTTCTCTGTGAGTGTGAGGAGATATTGTATAAGGATCCGTTAAACTTGTCATTTTCCCCGTTTTGTGCAAACTTCTTTTGCTTAGCTTTCTGCTATTTTCTCCTTTCTCTTTCTTGAGCAGAGTTCCGTAAATATTTGACAAATCTTCCAGTTGTTGATCACGTGTCCTCTGATTTTGTTAAGACTTCTCGTTGTTTAAGATTTGTCCACGTAGTCAGAGAGTTGAGAGTCTTCATATCTTCAGATAGTCTGATATATCTCATCATCTTGATCAGAGAGTATGTGTGTTAAAAAGATTGAATTCATACTTTCAGATAATTCATGAGCTTTCAGATGATTGCTTTGACTCAGCTTGATATAGCAAATTCAACAAATACGTCTTTAGATGATTGCTTCAAGCCTGTTTTAGTTCTTCAGATTGAGAACACTTTCAGCAAGTTTCTTCTCTTAGAAAAATTTCTTCTCTTCTTTTCTTCAGAGGATTGCAGCATCTTGTTCTTCTTTGTCTCTTTCTTTTCTTCTGTGATCCAGATGATAGACGATGTTTGAATTGAATAGACTTAGTTCAAATAGCTTTTGTTTATTTTGCTTGTTCATTCTGATTCCATTTTGGATCAGCAGTAGATGCAGTAGGTCTACGCACGCAATTGCTTTTGTTGCAGGTGCAGCAGCAGTTGGCAGAGTTTCCTTATTTGTGCAAATTATTTGAACAGGTAGAAAAGTGATTTTGATTCTTGAGATGGATAAGGTTAGTCCATTTGAAGGACCATTCTTATTCATCCTTAGCAACGTCTTCAAAAGGTCAAACCTCGAATCTGATACTTTCCGCCTTCAGATGCACAGAGTGCTTCAGATGATCTTAAAATCTTCAGATGATAGGCACTCTTCATACGAAATCAAGTTCTTCTGTTGTCTTCAAGTCTTCAGACGATGAATATGATTTAGATGGTCCTAGGTCCTTCTTTCTTCTCCTTTGTTAGCCTCCTGATGCAAGCTTGTCTTCAGATGATCAAGGCTTCTTCAGGTCTTCAAATCTTCAGATTGTCTTCAGATCTTCAGTGCTTCTTCAAGTCTTCAAATTGTCTTCAAATCTTCAGATTGTCTTCAGATCTTCAGTGCTTCTTCAAGTCTTCAAATTGTCTTCTGATCTTCAGATTATCTTTAGATGATCAAGTCTTTACTTTTCTTCAATTCAGTGCTTCTTCAAGTCGTCAAATTATCTTTAGATCTTCAGTTCGTCTTCAAGTCTTCAGATTGTCTTTCAGAGGATCAAGTCTTTACTTTTCTTAGATTCAGTGCTTCGCTTCATCTTCTAATTCGCATTCTTCAGATTCAGTGCTTTGCTTCATCTTCTGATTTGCATTTGTTCTTCTACACTTTAGATGAGTACTTCAACCTGAGACACAATCCCAAAACAATACCTTTCTTAGTAGCACCTGTTTTCTTTTAATCTAGTCTATTTGTTAATCATTAAACCTAAGGATACTGAGTCTTAAGTTAAGTTTGAATGCTCAACTAATTCTTAGACTCAACAATCTCCCCCTTTTTAATGATGACAAATTATATATTACTAACAAATATCATATAAAGATCAAGTCACAGAATGATTATGTTATGTTTCAGATGAGTCTTTGTTATTATGAAATCTCCCCCTAAAAACTGGATCTCTTTTATCATCTTATATTTCTGAAAACATTTTTACTTCTTCATGAATTTGTTTAGTTTATATTGCTCCCCCTTTTGTCATTATTAAAAAGAAACAGATTAAGCAAGAGGCACAGTCAAGTTCAACAAGAGTAAGCAAGAGAGTATATTCTGAGAGTTGTCACTTCCCGATTTTTATATTACTCCCCCTGAGAAAACATTAATTCTTTAGATGGCAAATGTTAGCTTCTCAGATACCAGTTGTTAATCTTTTAGATACCAGTTGTTAATTGTTTGTTAATCATTAAGATCTAGGGATTCTACAAGTTATGACAGGATTTGATATAGCTTGTTATCTTCTGAGTTTCTTTCTTACTTAAAGCATTTTGTTAGTTATATATTTTTCACCTTTGCCATTAATTAAGAATCATTATTTCTCTCATTATTATTATTCTCAGATTCTGGATACCAAGATTAAGCATTGACAAAAGAAAGATCTTTATATTAATTAGAACTTTAAGAACATTATGAGAGAAAGAAAATTTTGAACAATTTTGACAAGAATTAATTGGAAAGACTGACTTCCACTGTGCTTCATCTTCTTCTCATCCCTATTTCTTCTCTCAACTTCAGTAGACGCCTCTGAGTCTTCTCTAGCTTCTGGCGTAGCAAGGTGTTCTCCATCTTTAGCCTCTTGACTTCAGGATCTTCCACAGTTGGTCTTCTTTCCAGTGCATCATGTGCAACTGTAGTTTGACTATTTACCCTGAAGATGCTGGGACGCCTGTGGTCACAAAGGTGTTCGATGTGAACCCCGTGAAATTGGAGAAGTTTCATGATAATGGTGTTGAAGGGAAGGATATCAGCATTCTCTTGTTCCTCTTCTAATCATTCCATACAAAATGATCCAAGGTAGGTTATCTTCCTTCTTTGCAAAAGGTTGATGACACATAACCTCTCTACATTAGAGAGATGGTCATCTCCTCCTCTTGGAAACACGCAGTATTTTATGATTTTGAACAGGACATTGGAAGTGTCTTCCATCCCATGGATCAACATTTTAGCCGTCCTGCACCGCCATTATGAGCTTCCCAGATCGAAGAGAATTTTTCTCCTTCGCTCTTAATTCCAAAGAGCCTTTCCAATGATGTCAGTGTTTAACCAAAATCTCACGACCCATCACTTGGGTCTTTGCAGAGATTCTTCTATCTTCATCTATTACTTTCATGGTTCTCCAGAAGTTTTCTAATACTTTCTCTTCATGCCATTTGCAGTCCACAGCTTTAAAGAAGGGTACCACCCAGCGCTTTCAAAAGTATCAGCAAGAGAATACCCTTCTTCGGCAGGGCTTTTGAAGTCTAACACTTGAGTTTGGAAGATGAGAGTAGAGGATGCCATAAGGGAGGTAAGAGAGATAAATCCTTTTGGAGATTTTGAAACAAGTCAGGAGCTTGAAGGAGATAGAGAGAAGTTGCAGAGGAAATGAGATGAGTGATGAGGTTTAAAACTACTTCTCTTGCCTTGTATAAATAGGCTCAGATAGCCCTTAAAGATTGCAGTTGAAAGCGCCAACTTGGGAGAACATGCGTCATGTAGCAGACAGGTGAAAGCCGTCTTCTTTAAATATCCATGCAAACAGTGTTTACGGTTTTAAAAAAAACTTTTTATAATGTGTTTTTTTCAAAGCACCGGTTATTATAATAATTATCCATTTTAAAGATGAATTATTTGCAAACATGAGGGTATAAAAAAAAATTCGATGCTAAGAAATGCATACAAAATATCAAACTAAGGCAGTTATTTTATGAAATCATGAGCCTAAGCAAAATAAAAAAAACTTAAGTTGAAGAACTTATCTGCTGAGACTCAATATTGTTCTTCAAAGACAATTTGTCCTTTCCATCTTCTGAGATAACTTGCTGTGATCTTTGATCTTCTTGCTTTAAGCGTTTTCTTCTTCATAAGCAGCAATCATCATTATCTGATCCTCAAGAATTGAGATAGACTTTAATGGCTTGAGTATCAATCACCTCAGCATTCCTGACACACAATTTCAGTAAGTTCATTGAGAACTTTCTGAACAGGTTCAGAGAATAGGGATGGTACTAAGTCAGAGTTGTATTCTCATGAGTTGAGGTAGGCTTAGTACATAAAGTATCAACCACCTTAACATTTCTGACCCCACATTTCAGTAAGTTCATTGAGAACTTTCTGAACAGGTTCAGAGAATGGGGATGATATCATACTAGCCATCCTTTCAGAAAATGTTGCCTTGATTCACCCCTTTCAGACGATGTTGCCTTCAGATGTTCCATCTTCATCTTTGATTATCTTTAAAATCTATTTTGCTTAAACATACACAAACTAGAAATACCTTTCAGCAGCATCTGAATTACTTAATCATATTTGTTAATAGTCAAGGATATATCTTAGAACATTAATTTTATTTGTTAAACGTACACATAAATATAGACAATGCAATAACACAATTACGAAAGAAAAACTAAATTGGTGCAAAACTAAAGTTTGAGTTTTATAGAAAAATTATAACAAGTTGATGACAAGGCACTTAAAAATAATCAATGGTTATCAGCAAATGGGTTCTTATTGACATTTGCATTCTCCTTTCCTGCTTTAAGATCTTATAACTTCTTCTCAGCTACCTTCAACCTCTTGTACGCCGATTCACCCTCTTGTGCACCCTTTTCAGATGATATGCAGCCAACACCATCCTTGTCCTTCCATAAGCACTTAGATGAACAGAAACTCTTTTCTCTTTGGCATGGGATGCAAAGAGAGAAGGGATAGACACCTGGTTCTCTGAAGCTTCTTCTCGTTCAGATAGAGTCCGGTCTAACTCAGTAAACATAACCGGAGTAAAGAAGGAAGGAGGCGATTGGTCAAAGAGATTTTCCATAGGAAAGCCCTTATGCATTAAAATTCTCATAATCAGGGTGTTGTGGGGAAAGAGGTTCTCATTGCCCATTTCCTTTCGGAATGACATCTGAAACAGCAGAACCCAAGGGAGACTGATTCTTCTCTTCATCAACAGATGACCCAGCACAAACCTTTCTAGCTGTCTTATAACCAAGTTGTTGCTTCCTTTTGGAAGGATGCAGCAGTTCAGTGCAGCAAGAAGAGTTCTGGGAGTATCCAAGAGTTGAGAATGCCTATAAGGAGCAAGACGTCGTCCACCAAAGAGTAATTCATCATAGATAATGGTTCCACCATTTACTGATTCCCATCGTTGAAAGAACTGATCACCTTTTGCAGGAACACCGATCACTTCAGCCAGCAATTTGCGGTCAATAAATAGAGTTCTTCCCAGCACCATCGTCTTAAGTCCAGTGCGACCAGGTTCAGACATAACCTCAGAGTTGTTCCAAAATTCCAGAACACTTTCCTCATGCTATGAAGAGGAAATGTTGTTGAAAATGGAGTCTAGCCGACTGCGTCAAAGTACTCAGAAATTCTATAACCAGCCTCGTCGAAGTCAGAGAGATTAACCATCTTTGAAGGAATGATTCTCTCGTTGATCAATGAAGAATTTGAGTTACTTGATGCAGACATGTTAGCTAATTGAGCAAGGTTGAACTGAGAGATTGATGGATTTGGAGAAAATAGACTCTATCTCTTGAGGATTGATAATGTGTAATTCTCATGATGATTTTCCAGTTCTTATAAATAGGCGAAATGACGTGCTTGATGCATTGATGATGACAGTTACATGCACTGAGCAGACATGGAGAGTTGTGCATCGTGCCAATTATGAGAAACCGGTTGATGATCCATTGATTCACGTAGCACCGTATCATAATTTTTTGAGAAAATGATTTAAAAACTAAAGACTCTTCAACTACTTCACACACGATACAATAAATGTTTTTCACACATATTAAGACAATCATGCACTAACAATTTCAATAACAATTCGTAATTTTCAAAGTAGTTTAATAACTACATCTAAACTCATATAGGAAGGATGTTACCAGTATGTAACTTGGGATGAGTGTACTTTCCTTTTCTCATCATGCTCTTCTGAGAGATGCTTCTGTAGCTTGAATAATGAGCCTTAAGAGAACATACTCATTTCTTTGTTCTTCAGAGTTGCTTCAGCTTGGTGAGGTTTCCATCTTCTGAGGATCTACTCCTTCTGCATTTGTTAGATGCTCAACCCGAAGGTGAGCTCTGATATCAATTTTTAGAACCACAGGAAACACTAGAAGGGGGGTTGAATAGTGTTTAAGAACTTTAAACCAATTTTGAAAACCTTTTGTTAAATATTAAATGAATCATGACAAATTGTATTGAAAAACTTGATTTATAAATACTCAGAATTATTTGTGTTGTGCAGAAGCTTAGAAAATAAGTTTTTCAAGGTTTTAGTAAGTATACTGAAGTTGTTAAGCTTTCTAAAAGACTTTAGAAATATTTTTATTAATCTTTCAATTAACTTAGTTTCTTATTTAGAAATTGAGTTATCTGAAAAACATCTCAAGGTACCTTCTGAAGATTATTTCAGAAAATCTTTTCAGAGTTGTCTCTAAACTACTTTAGATGATTAATGATCGTCTGAAGTCTGTTACTAACTTTTGAACTGAGGTCTTTTCAGACTCATTTCAGAGGGTTATTTTAGAGGTTCTTCAAAGTACATTTTCTGCAATACTTTGAAATGATATGTGATAAATTAAAAGTTAGTTTATCTTCTGAAAACTGTTTTATTGAAATTGTTGAATTAGAGTTTGATATGAAAATTACTTTTCAATCCCCTTAGGAAATATAAAGCTGAAAATAAATGAGTTTAATGAAAAGAAAACTTAGCCAAGAATTTATCCTGGTTCACCCACCAACCCAGTGAGCTACATCCAGTCCCAGGGCAAACCACCACTAGATTTTCCACTATCTGAACTGTGATACAAGTATTCTTTTGGGACAGCCTCTTTGGGCGTAAACACAAGTATTCCTTTATTTTCAACTGCCTCTCCAGGTAACTCAAGCAGTATTCTTTTACAGACAAGCCTCTACAGGCTCACTGAGTACACAAGGCCTCTCCAGGCACACCGAGTACACAAGGCCTCTCCAGGAACACGAGTATTCTTTCTTCCACCAAGCCTCTCCAGGCTCTCAGACACGTAAAGTGTTTAAAACATAAACTAAGTTTGAGTTTCTGAGAAACATAAACTTAATTTAATCCTATACTTACAGTTTAACTGAGAAACAACTCAGGATACATGAGATAGATTCTAAGTACAAGGATACAACAGAGATAGAAGTGTTTGATTTGAATAGGCTTAAACTGATCTTTGTTTGAGGGATAATTTCCTCAGTGAATTGACTTGATAGGATGTTGAATTTGATATTCAGCCGGTTCACACTTGGCATAATCTCTGCCTTAGGCTTTTTTTAATGTCGCCACCTTCAAAGTCTTTCTTGAGGCTATTTATATTCTGATAAAATATAGCCGTTGAAGGTTGTTGATAATACCATTGAGAAGAAGTGATTTGGCTCATATAGCCGTTGTGAAATAGCTTCTTAAACGGTTGCTTCTTCTTGAGCAGAATAGGTGTGCAGATAGTTTAGCTCTGACACACTTTAGATAAGCTCTTTTTGAGAGATTTTCCTTTAGTAGGTTTATATCTTCTTTCTCTTTCTACTTCCTCATTTCTTTCTTCTTTCTTCTCTGTGAGAGTGAGGAGATAATTTATAAGGATCCGTTAAACTTGTCCTTTTCCCCGTTTTGTGCAAACTTCTTTTTGCTTAGCTTCTGCTATTTTCTCCTTTCTCTTTCTTGAGCAGAGTTCCTTAAATATTTGAGCAAATCTTCCAGTTGTTGATCACGTGGTCTCTGCCTTTGTTAAGACTTCTCGTCGTTTAAGATTTGTCCACGTAGTCAGAGAGTTGAGAGTCTTCATATCTTCAGATAGTCTGATATATCTCATCATCTTGATCAGAGAGTATGTGTGTTCAAAAGATTGACTTCATACTTTCAAATGATTCATGAGCTTTCAGATGATTGCTTTGACTCAGCTTGATATTAGCAAATTCAACAAATACTTCTTTCAGATGATTGCTTCAAGCCTGTTTTAGTTCTTCAGATTGAGAACACTTTCAGCAAGTTTCTTTCTCTTAGAAAAATTTCTTCTTCTTCTTTTCTTCAGATGATTGCAGCTCTTGTTCTTCTTTGTCTCTTTCTTTTCTTCTGTGATCCAGATAGATAGACGATGTTGAATTGAATAGACTTAGTTCAAATAGATTTTTTTTTTTATTTTGCTTGTTTAGTCTGATTCATTCTGATCAGCAGTAGATGCAGTAGGTCTGCGCCCGCAATTGCTTTTTGTTGCAGGTGCAGCAGCAGTTGCAGAGTTTCCTAATTTGTGCAAATTATTTGAACGAGGTAGAAAAGTGATTTTGATTCTTGAGCTGGATATGGTTAGTCCATTTGAAGGACCGTTCTTCATCCTTAGCAACGTCGTCAAAAGGTCAAACCTCGAATCTGATACTTTCCGCCTTCAGATGCACATAGTGCTTCAGATGATCTTTAAATCTTCAGATGATAGTCACTCTTCAAACGAAATCAAGTTCTTCTGTTGTCTTCAAGTCTTCAGACGATGAATATGATTTAGATGGTCTAGTCTTCTTTTCTTCTCCTCTGTTATCCTTCTGATGCAAGCTTGTCTTCAGATGATCAAGGCTTCTTCAGGTCTTTAAATTGTCTTCAAATCTTCAGATTGTCTTCAGATCTTCAGTGCTTCTTCAAGTCTTCAAATTGTCTTCAAATCTTCAGATTGTCTTCAGATCTTCAGTGTTTTTTCAAGTCTTCAAATTGTCTTCAGATCTTCAGTTCGTCTTCAAGTCTTCAGATTGTCTTTAGATGATCAAGTCTTTACTTTTCTTCAGATTAAGTGCTTCTTCAAGTCTTCAAATTATCTTCAAATCTTCAATTCGTCTTCAAGTCTTTAGATTTTCTTCATATGATCAAGTCTTTACTTTTCTTCAGATTCAGTGCTTCGCTTCATCTTCTGATTCGCATTCTTCAGATTCAATGCTTTAACTTCATCTTCTGATTTACATTTGTTCTTCTACACTTCAGATGAGTACTTCAACCTGAGACACAATCCACAAAACAATACCTTTCTTAGTAGCACCTGTTTTCTTTTAATCTAGTCTAATTTGTTAATCATTAAAACCTAAGGATACTGAGTCTTAAGTTAAGTTTGAATGCTCAGACTAATTCTTAGACTCAACACCTTATAGGAACTCTTGTATGTATCACTTACTTAGGTATTAAATAGATTCTAAAACAATTTTATGCACATGTAATCAATATAAAATAAAGAGTGAAAGGGTAAAAAGATTGCACACACAGATTTTATACTGGTTCACCTCTTCCAACTTGAGGCTACGTCCAGTTCCTACTTCAAGTAGGATTTTCTTGATCACCTTTTCAGTTTAAAGTCTCTTTGGGTAAACTTTACCTCTAGTATTCTTCTGCAGCCTGTTCAGGCTCTATACAGCTTCTTCAGCAGAAGGTTCGGACAAAAATATTGCAAAAAGCTATCTGCAGGTTAATTATCTCACTGCAGCTCTGTAGTACTCTCAATTTACAAGCACAACACCCTTTCTCAACAGGCACTAAAAGACTTAAGCCTCCTTGAGAGCTTGCAGAAGATATAAGTAGTGAAAAGAAAATTACAAGGCTCAAAACTTAATACAGTTTATGCACAACAGAGAAAATGATGAGCCAACTCTCTCTCAATGACTTTTTGAAGCAAAGACTCAGAAATATGAGGAGAGAGAAATTTTCTAGAAGATTCAGAATGTAATTTTGAAGACTTGAAGCTTATTCTTAAGATTGGTGTGTTTCAACATGAAGAGAACTCCTCTTTTTATAGGAGGTTTGATGAACTAGCCGTTAGAGAGGTTGTTTGCACCTCCAGCTAAGTCTATATGCACTGTCCTGCAGCTTTCTTTTTCAGTTACAGTTGTCCTGTTGACTGGTTGCTTCTTCTGGAGGTCTTTCTTCTGCAGAATTTAAAACTCTTGGAATTTGCAGCCAGTTCTTTTGTAAATATGTCGTGGACTTTCCTTAAGTTGGCATAATATATTTTAATTCTTTTATCATAACTGCAGCCTAAGAAAGGAAAGAAAAAAGATTTAGGTAGTCTTTGCTTCTTTTGCAGCCTTAGTGTCAACATGTTTCTTCTGCAGAGCAATCTTCTTTCTTCTGTAGAGAGTTGATATCGTCATAGGAAGCTTTTGAACTGAATCTTGCTGGCTGTATAATAGATATGATGAAGAAGTCAAAACTGAGAAGTAAATTGCTTCTTCTACAACCCCTTTTTTAGAGTAAATCTTCCTTCTGATATGTTGTAGTATTTTTCTAGACCAATAAATTAGTTTATACAGTCTGCCCCTTGTGTTTTCTGTCTTGTTTCTTCTTCCGATAGTGTTTCTTTTGCAGACCCTGTTTGATTAGAAAATCTTTTTGGCAAAAAAGTTTTCTTGTATATGTTGAGTCTCAAAATATTATTAAGGAAGTTAATAATGTTTAAAGTCTCATCAATCCTAAAATTTAATGGATAACAAATTTGAGTTAAAAGTATTACTTTTTATAAGAACAGTTTACACTTGAAGGAAGTGTGTTTAAATGTTTCAGCAATCTTTGTGAAGAGCTACCCTCTGATATATTTCAAATCTCCGAAGTTGAACCTGCTGATATGGGAAACTCTCTGAAGAACGAAGATCTGCTGAAGTCCATCTATCCTTTTGAAGTACTGTTGCAATTAAAGAAAGGATTTCTACTGAAGACCTACATGATAGCATTTGACTGAAGTCAGGAAGCTGTCTTCTCAAGACTTCAATGCATCCTTAACGTTTGAAGCAAGTTTGATTCATTTAAGGAATGTTTTCTGGATCCCTTTTTGATGTCAGTATCACTTAGCCTTAAAAGGGAACCTGCTATATGTGTCAGAGCAATGTCACAGACTGCGACACCTGCAAGTCTCAAAGTCAGAAGCTTTAAGGTGATTGTTTCACAACGTCTTAAATAGCATTAAATGCTATTTCTCAACGGTGGTTAAGCAATCTTCAACGGATTCATTTCCAAACTCTATATATTGCTTCATTGAAGACTCTGTAAAAGAGAGAGAGAGAGAGAGAGACGTCCAAGCAAAAAGAAGAATTTTACTGAGCCAAAACGCTGCAAGATTCAAGATGCTATTCTCTGATATTCCTTGTACTTAGAAAACCTTTATTGTATCCTGAGTTTATACTCAATTATCCTTTTTACAAGATATTTTCTCTGTTTAAGTTTCTCAAGAACTTAAGCATTATTTTTCTGTAAAAACTTACAAGTGTCTGAGAGCCTGGAGAGGTTTGGTGGAACAAAGAATACTTGGGTTTGAGCCTGGAGAGGCTTGTCTGCAAAAGAATACTTGGGTTTGAGCCTGGAGAGGCTTGTCTGCAAAAGAATACTTGGGTTTGAGCCTGGAGAGGCTTGTCTGTAAAACAATACTTGGGTTTTAGCCTGAAGAGGCTGTGGATAAACCAATACTTGTAACTGTGATCAGTTAGTGGAAATCCTTTGCTGGTTTGGCATTGGGACCGGACATAGCTCACGGTGGATGTGAGTGAACCAGGATATATAAATATCATGGCTAAGTTTTCTCAACCCTTATCTCTTTACTTTTGTTATTTAAACTAACAAAAGGGTTTTGAATAATTAGTTTTTTAAGTTTGAACGTATATCAATCTCAAACTCTTTATAAAACAAGTTTTTAATACTATGATTTGAACCTGCTGAAGCATTTAAGCAAGTCTCTGAAAACACCAGTTTCAGCAAGTTGCTCAAAAGTTTTGTTAAACTCTGTTTGGGAAAAGGTTTCCTATAAAATCTGTTTGAAATTATAAAACACTATTCAACCCCCTTCTAGTGTTTCCAGTGGTTTCTATAGTTGGTATCAGAGCTCAACCTAGGTTTGAGCATCTAACAAGTACTGAGGGAAGAAGATCTAGATGGAAACCTCAACAAGCTACAGTGCCTACATCTCTGAAGGAGCATCTGTAACCAGACCTCCAATCTTCAACAGAAAATATTATTTTTTCCAGAAAGAACATATAAAGTTTTTCATGGAAATCTATAATCTTGATCTCTGGGATATAGTTGCTGATGGTTACTATGTTCCCATGAGGAATGGAGTACCCATTTCCAAAGCTGAGTGGTCCTATGAGCAAAATATTAAAGTTCAACTCAATGCTCAAGTCAAACTCTACTTAATTTGTTCTCTGAACAAAACTGAGTAAGATATGGTTAAGGGATTTAACTCTGCAAAGGAAATATGTGATTGGTTAGCTTCATATGCTCTTATAGAAGATGAAGATTGCAATCAAACTTCAGAAAGTGAAGATGACTCTTTTAAAGAAACGACTCTGTGCTTTATGGCAAATCAAATCATCCCCGAAGATTCTGATCCTAGGGTAACATCCCTAACTCTTCTTGATTAATATGATGATTTAGTTGATTGCACCAAGGAACTCTTCAGAAAGTATAAGAAGCTTTCAAGTACATATGTTGTTGTATGCAACAAAAACAAGGATTTTCAAAAAGAAAATCGTATACTGAAAGAAAAGCTTCAGGTTCAAGAGAATAGTAATTTCAAAAATCTACTTTAAGAAAAACAAAAACTTCAAGGACAGATTTTGGAACTTACTAAAGACCTAGCCAACTTTACTGAAGGAACAATTAATCTTAACAGATTATTGAAAACTTAGAAAAGGTTAAATGATAAAAAAGGCTTAGGTTTCTCTGAAAAAACTATCATTCAAATCAGTAAATTATGATATGCCTAAAAAGGATAAGAAAAAGGTTGATGGGTGTCCTCATTGTGATAAACACAAATTATTTAAATCTGAGTGCAAACAGGATGAGGAACCTGTACCTGTAACTGACCCTGGTGGACTCAAGAAAATATGAGTACCAAAATCCTTTATCATTTCTCTTGCAGATGTACTCAACAAATCAAAGAAAACTCCCAGAATCACTGCAGAGGAATGGATGAGAGGAACTCTAAATGAATAGAAAGTTTATGTTCCAAAAGCTTTCAACACAAGCTGCTGAAGCAACAAGGGCATCTTTGAAAACAATGTTGAGTCTCAGCAAATACACATCATCAACTCATTTGACTAAGCATCCCTGCTAGTAACATTGTTTAAATACTGCAATCTTTAAATATCTAAGATTAATTGAATATCTATGAAAATATGTGTGCATGTAATTATTTGAAATACATGAACTCTCTGAAATATGTGTCTGCTGAAATTCATACTTGCTGAATTGTGTGAACCTGTTGAACATATATACTTTCTGAAATTGTCACTTGATGAAGTGACATCTTGAGACGGTTGGCTTTTCACATGTCTTCTGAAACTGCACGATTGCACGTCTCCCCAAGTCTGCACAACCTGTAACTGCCATCATTAATGCTACCTGAGCCTATTTATACGTCAGTGGAAGCCTTTCAACAGTTGCACTCTCTCTTGCTTCCTTTTGCTGTCAAATCACCCTTTGCAACCCTTGAGTTTTTAGAATTCCAAAGTTAACCTAATTTCTCCAAGCTTCTTTCTGCTACTACAATGGCATCCAAGAAACAAGTTTTCGTGTCTTCCAGAGCTGGTGGGAAGATTGTTACAACCAGGTGTGTCAACTTTCAGAGCCTTGCTGATAAAGGCTATGACCTCACTGACTACTTCAGGAGTACTGGATGGTTGTCGTTTTTCAGAGAAATTGACTGTGGCTGACATGAGGCCAGTGTTTATGAGTTCTTTAGAACTGCTAGAGAAGTGGAAGGTAACAGAAGGGTGTATCTGAAGGCTCAAGTTTTGGGTCAGGAGATTATTGTGAACAATGTTGTTCTTGAAGCTGTGACGGGTGCGAAGGCTGAAGGTGTTGTTTTTGTACCTGACTAGGAAGTCAAAAATGGTGGAACGGGGAAGTTCAACAAGATGTTGTTTGGAGCTGAAGATCCACTGAACCCTAAAGGAACTGGGATGTTGGATATTCTCAGGCTTCTATTTGCTGTGTTGGGGTGCTGCGTTATCCCCAAAGGTGGTGGCAAGGATCACTCCTCATAACTAAAGAGATTCTATGTGATCCATCTTCTGCTGAAAAAGAATATCAATCTGCCTTGGATCATCTTATATAGCATGATAAGGAGGACGAGGGATTCTGCTGCCAACCTGCCTCACAATACCTTGATTATGAAGATTTTGATGCACCACAAAGTACCTGTTCAAAGTTTTTTCAATCACAAGCCCCCCAATTTCTTCAATGCAACAACTGTCAAGCAAATGGGGATTGATTCGAAGAAATCAGAACAAGAAAAGAAGAAGGAACTTGCTGAGAAGTTCTAGAAGTCTATACTTGAGATTCTTGATGAGGAACTGCAAGGTGATATTAGGAAGGAGGAGTTCATACCTGTTGAGGTTACTCCTGAGAAGAAAGCTGCTAAGAAACCAAGAACCAAAGTCTCTCAGAAGGTTCTTTCTCCTGCTGATATGGAAAGGGTGAGAGAAGTAGAGGCATCTTATCAAAAGGCTACTTCATCTGAGAAAGTAGCTGAAGCATCCACTCAACAGGAACCTGAACCTGTTCAGAAGATTCACAATGAACCTCCTGAAATTGTGGGTCAGGCTACTAGAGTGCCTGCTGATGCTGCAGAGCCTACCTTGTCTTCCAAGGGACAAGCCATGATGAATGAAGCCATGGGTGGAAGTTCCTCAGAGCCACTCATTATTAAACCTCTAACTTCTATGCATCCAGACCCAGAACTTCAGAAAGTAGTGGAGATAGTCACTGCTATTGATGAAAAAGAAGAGAGGAAGAGAAAAGAACAAGAAGATAATGATAGAGCACTTGCCGAAGTTGCTCAGAAAGCAATGCTAGAAGATGAAGAGCTTGAAAGAGCTGCTGAAAGAAAAAGGAAGAGACCTTCCAAAGCAACAAGATCCAAACAGAAAAGGTTGATGTCACCAGTTAAAGAAGCTGCTCCTACTCCTACTCCAATGATCACAAGGAGCAAATCTATCCTAAAGGATGATAGTGAGATCTTTTAGGAGGTTGTAAAGCAAGTCAAGACACAATCTGTGTTAGACTTGAAGAAAGAAAGAGTTGTTAAAAGGAAGGTAAAGCCTCCCTCACCTTTTGTGTTCTATGACTGGACCAAGACAAGGTTGTATCAAAGAAAGCTTCAAGAAGCTGCCTTGAAGCTTGTACCTGCTAAGAAGCCCTACAAGAAGGCCAAGGTACTCTTTGAAAACTTGGATCCTGCTGATATGGAAGATTTGGTGAGTCCTGCTGATATACCAGTGAAGGTAGTGGAAGTAACTAAAAAGGAGTCTAATCCTCCTAGTGTTGAAATATCTGCAACTGCTAATGTTGAAGTTGTAAAGGATGCAGAACCTACTACTCCTACTGATGAAGAACCTACTGATGTTAATGAAGAATTTACTCAACCTACTGCTGATGAGGTTGAAAAGGTTACACCCACTGACAACAACAAGGGTGAACCTACTGTGATTATTGTTGATGATGTTCCAAGTGTGAGCAAGGTTGCTGCACTTGCTGATGAATAAAGGATTGCAGAACCTCATGTTGATCCCATGGAGACTGAGTAAGAGATTGCTGGGCTGAGTCCCATGTCTTCTATTCCCTTGAGAACTGAACTTGCTAATAATGATGAGGAAACTGAAAATCAAATGGCAATGGTCTTATATGAGGGACCCATCTCTTCTAGCTCCATTGATTGGAATTCAAAAGGAAAACTTGTGTGGAAAGAGAATGGATTATTTTTTTTTGGAGGAGACTTGCCTTTGAAAGAGAGAATATGGAAGCCCAAGTCAAGGGACATTTCAAGGAGACCAACTTTTGACAAGGCTGCTCCCATTCTTAGCTTTGATGATCTACTGAGGGCTGCTGAGTTCCCTCACAGATTCTATCTGAGTGCTCAAGCTCAAAGAAAGAGGCTGCCCAGATGTCCCAACTTGTATGAAGAATTGTTATACTTCAAAGACCACCTGCCACTGCAACCACCTAAGCAAATCAGTTTACATATTGATTCTCTTGAGGATGCAAAACTGAAAAGAATGGCCAAAGATTCAGAGGGAGGGTCTAATCAGATTGAGAAGATTAGACAAGGAGTGCAACCTCCCAAGCATTACTGGAAGAAAGTTGATAGGGATTTACTTAATGCAGTTTGTATACCTGCTGAAGATTGGATTCTCATCAGACATCTTAACATGGAAGCTGAAATTTATTCCAAGTATATTGCTGAGAAGGCTGGTTGCAGAGGTTTTAAGCCTCCCACTCACCTTACCATGAAGCCATCAACCAAGATATATTGGCAACCATACAGGATTGTGCCAAGACTGCTATTTGCTGAAGAACCAGAAAATAAGGGAAAGGAACCAAAATTCTATTCAGCCTATATGTATCCTCCTGAGTCTTTCACCAGAGAAGAATGGGAAGACCCCCTGAAGTTCTAAAGCCTATGGGGGGTTTTAGACATACTTATAGAGACAGGATTTGGGATTCATATTGGCATAAAAGGGAAAAGGAAGGGTCCTGCTTAGGAACTAGATATGACTTTGTGGACTACATGACCAAGAGCACCCTCTCCATACAAGAAACTTGTACCTGGTTTCCTGGAACTTTTCCTGGTTCCAAACATGTACTTGATGAATACAATGATGCAGGTTAGACTACTGTAGTATATACTCCTGCTGTCTACACTTGGCTAGTTGCTAATCCTACTGTGTATGGCTTTCCTGTTGGATTTATGGAGATCACCTTTCACTAGAAGACGACATCAGAAGATTGAGAAGGAGAAACAACATACTGCAAAGCATGATGAGGCATCTGAATGTTGTTCCTCTTCATCCCCAGAATGAAGTTTCCAAGCCAAAGCTTAAGAGGACCAACAGTTTTTGAGTTGCCAACTCTTCAGAAAGTCTATATGTTTACAAGTTTATTTTGTGCTGAACTTTCTGAACTTTTATATGAGTATGATATATCTTCTCTATGATTTGACTACGTGATTTTATAGTGCTTGTCTCGTAATTAATCTGTTGCGCACGTTATATCATAACAATGATTGAACATTTAATGCTTATAGCTGCTATGTCTAAACTTTTATTTCTCTACCTACCCCGTACTTATTGACTGCATTTATTTCTTTTGTTCACTTCTGCCTACCCTTTTGATTGATAACAAAAGGGGAAGTATTAAAAAGAAAGAACTCTAAAAAGAAAAGAAGTTAAAAAGGAAGTTTCTGAAATCTGAAGTTAAATGTACACTGGAAGAATTCTCTATTTCAGGGGGAGCAAGGTATTCAGAACAAGTATCTGATTTAGGGGGAGTATATTCTAATCTTAACACTCTTATTTCCCTTTAGATATTTGCTAAATTTCTTTTTAAACAAATTTTTCATCATTAAAACGGGGGAGAATGTTGAGTCTCAAAATATTATTAAGGAAGTTAATAATGTTTAAAGTCTCATCAATCCTAAGTTTTAATGGATAACAAATTTGAGTTAAAAGGATTACTTTTTATAAGAACAGTTTTCACTTGAAGGAAGTGTGTTTAAATGTTTCAGCAATCTTTATGAAGAGCTACACTCTGATATATTTCAACTCTCCGAAGTTGAACCTGCTGATATGGGAAACTCTCTGAAGAACGAAGATCTGCTGAAGTCCATCTATCCTTCTGAAGTACTGTTGCAATTAAAGAAAGGATTTCTACTGAAGACCTACATGATAGCATTTGACTGAAGTCAAGAAGCTGTCTGCTCAAGACTTCAATGCATCCTTAACGTCTGAAACAAGTTTGATTCATTTAAGGAATGTTTTCAGGATCCCTTTTTTATGTCAGTATCTCTTGACCTTAAAAGGGAACCCGTTGTACGTGTCAGAGCAGTGTCACAGACTGCAACACCTGCAATTCTCAAAGTCAGAAGCTTTAAGGAGATTGTTTCACAACGTCTTAAATAACATTAAATGCTATTTCTCAACGGTGGTTAAGCAATCTTCAACGGATTCATTTCTAAACTCTATATATTGCTTCATTGAAGACTCAGTAAAAGAGAGAGAGAGAGAGAGACGTCCAAGCAAAATGAAGAATTTTACAGAACCAAAACGCTGCAAAATTCAAGCTGCTATTCTCTGATATTCCTTGTACTTAGAAAACCTTTATTGTATCCTGAGTTTATACTCAGTTATCCTTTGTACAAGATATTTTCTTTGTTTAAGTTTCTCAAGAACTTAAACATTATTTTTTCTGCAAACACTTTTAAGTGTCTGAGAGCCTGGAGAGGCTTGGTGGAACAAAGAATACTTGGGTTTGAGCCTGGAGAGACTTGTCTGCAAAAGAATACTTGGGTTTGAGCCGGGAGAGGCTTGTCTGTAAAATAATACTTGGGTTTTAGCCTGAAGAGACTATGGATAAAACAATACTTGTAACTGTGATCAGTTAGTGGAAATCCTTTGCTAGTTTGGCATTGGGACTGGACGTAGCTCACGGTGGATGTTAGTGAACCATGATAAATATCTTGGCTAAGTTTTCTCAACCCTTATCTTTTTACTTTTGTTATTTAAACTAACAAGAGGGTTCTGAATAATTAGTTTTGTAAGTTTGAACGTATATCAATCTCAAACTCTTTATAAAACAAGTTTTTAATACTGTGATTTGGACCTGCTGAAGCATTTCAGCTAGTCTCTGAAAACACCAGTTTCAGCAAGTTGCTCAAAAGCTTTGTTAAACTCTGTTTGTGAAAAGGTTTCCTATAAAATCTGTTTGAAATTATAAAACACTATTCAACCCCCCTTTCTAGTGTTTCCTGTGGTTTCTACAGTATATTTTTAATAGCTTTCTTGCTTTCATTTATACTTTCAATATTTCAAAATTGTTTCAAAGCATCTTGCATGGATTGCTACAGTGGAAAAGTGTTAATGTCTTTCTTCTGATCTTTGTCTATATCTTCTGAAGATTTGTGCTTGTATCTTCTTGACGAACACTCAAGTGAAATCATTAGTTTCTTTTTAATCAGAATTATGACAAGTGAATTTTGCTAGTTTGTCATCATTAAAACATTATTGAAATATTCTTGGACCTTACAATCTCCCTTTTTTTATGATGACAACCCTTCAATAGTTAACTTGTTTGATTCTGATTTTTTATAAATCTTATTGTTAGGAAATAACTCCCCTTGAATTTATGTTGTGTTTTTTAGGGGATTCTTTGTTTAACTAGACAAGTTCAATTTCAGAAGATGTACAAATAATATCACATTGCAATAGAAGATATATGCAGTTTGATTTTTTCAGATTAATGTTGCATATGATCATAAACAATTGGCAGAACAATATATCATTCAAAGATTTCAAAAGTCTTCATACAATACATGATTCACAAAAAGTCTTAAAAAAACAAACCCCAAACAAAAAAACCTAACTTGACTACAATGTACTACTTCTCCCCCTTTGTCATCAATAAAAAAACAAAAACAACCATGATATCCTAAGGAGAAGCAGAATCATCATCTTCTATTTAGATGGGGAAGAATGATCAGAAGATGATGAAGTAGTTGGTTGGAGTATGTTCTGTGGAGGTTGGAAGGGCACAAAAGGAACAGGAGGAGCTTGTGGTGCAATGGCAGGCAAGACAAAAGTATTAAACCAGAACTGATGTTGAGTGAACCTCTCAATCATCTCATTCACTGAGTTCTGGAGTGTGTTAACATTTGAGAACAGCTTCTTAATGACTGCCTTAATCTTCTTTAATTGTTTCTCAATGGAATTTGAGGAGGAAGGAATATCAGAGTGGGCAACAGATTCCTTGGCAGTAGCACCAACCTTCTCTACAGGTTCAGAAGAAGGAATTTGTGCTTTTTCTAAGCTAAGCTGCTAAAGGAAAGTTTCCATTAAGGAGAGATGTGTAGAAATGGTAGGAATATTATCCCTAAGAGGAGCAGCAACAGGAATGGAGGAATCAAGAATGGGAATGGCAAGGAACTGATTTTCCATATCAGTCCCAAATGTGCCTGCAGAAGGAGCTGGTTGAAGTTCTTCCTTCTGCACTTCCTCTTCTTCTGAGAGATGTAATTCCTCAGTTTTTTTTCTGGTTCAGCTTCTTGTTCAGGTCTTGCAGGGGACAATTCTTGTAAAGAAGTATTGAAAAGGGGTGGTTCAGAATAACTTTGTGCTAACATGGCCAAAGTATTGGCTGTCATCCTCTCTACAGAATCAATGTCAGTGACTTCTAAAGAAGCATCCCTAGCTTCTTCTGTGGATTTATTCTCAGCAGCTTCTGTACCAATTTCAACACTTTCCTTATAAGCATCATCGTTATCAGCTCCAAGAGAGTTCCCAGAAAGAGCTTGCAGCTGAGATGCTGCTTCTTCTATAAAGCTATCAGGAGAATTTTGTTCACTATCTTCGTATGTAAAGGAAGCAGGGGGAATAGGATTAGATGATTCTTCCTTATCCTCTGGGGAAGGAATGATTTTCTGTACTTTACTGGATGTAGCTTGTCCAGAAGAAGCAGACAAGTCTCTTGGGATTCCTTTCATCTTTCTGGAGAAGGTTTGAAGTTCTTCCTTCTTCTTCTTCTTGGTCCTTGGAGCTTTAGGACCTTCAGAGGTTTCCTCATCATCATCACTGCTACTGGAGAAGAACTGTGAAGGTTCAAGCTTCTCAATGTGCATATTTCTCACATTTCTTCTATCAAAGAAGGTACAAGCATCTATGCTTTCTTCTCCCTCAAGGGACACTTGGTGGTATCTAAACATTCTGGTCAGGATCATCCCATATGGGAGGCTAGCATAGGCTCTTTGAGGGTTAGAAGAATGAATCATGCTTCTAAGGATTGGGTATGATAGAGACAGAGGTTTACCACATAGAAGATGGTACATAACAAGTAGGTCTTGATCATTTACTCTCTCCAAAGTGCCAGCTATTGGCAGAAGAGAATAACAGCAGATTTTATGAAATAATCTATAGATGGGAATGAGCTTACTTGACAATAGAGGGGAATCTGGTTGGCTGAGGACCTTCCTAGTGACTTCTTCTTTGGTGATGCCTGCAAAAGCATACCAATTGTCCTTATATAGTTTGTTCTCACAGGATGGGATTCCTACAACTTCTTCAATGCTTTCAAGTGTTAGTATAATGGTTGAACCCTTGATTTCAACAACAAGGGAGTTGCCATCACTTCTGTATTTGCTTGCAGAAGCAAAGAAAGCTTTGACAAGTATTGGATAGATAGGTTCTCTAATGAGAAGATAGTCCCCCCATCCTTGCTTCTGAATAAAATGACCTACATCCCATCCAAATTTCCTAGTTTCCTTCAGTAAAAAGACTCTTCCAGGAATGATATTCTTCCATTCCCATTTTTCATAAAAACACCTTCAGCATTTCTTCTTCTTGAAATAAGTCCTTGTTGATATCTTCTGAACCCTCAGAAGGATCACTTTCAGTCTCATCATCACTCTCATCATGTGTTTTTCTAGATCCTTTCTCTTCACTGCTAGAGGTCTGAGGATTCTTATTGGACTCAGAGGAATGAGAGCCTAAGCCAATGGGATTTTCTGGTCTATTCCCAACAGTATGAATGCCAGAGCTAACCCATGCACTCAATCTTCCAGACCTTCTAACATGCACTACTGGAATGGTAAGATTTTGAATATTAGAGGTAGAAGGAGATGAGGGAGATGGTGGCATAGTAGGAGGAGGTGTTACTGGTTTTGGAGAAGGAGGCTCTGCAGATAATGGTTGAACCTCGAGCACCTTTGAAGAAGGGAATAATTTCCCTCCCAACTTCAGTTGAATTTTCGTGGCTGTTGTAAGAGCACTTTGATGCTCTTGGAGATGAGGCATTCTTCTTGTTAGCTATAGACTTGATCCTCATTTTGAATTTTCAAAAAAAAAAATGCAAAACAGAGTATGAACAACAGAGGTGCTTTCAACTTGAGGAAGAGATTTTAGCAATCGGTGGGGATGAGAAATGGAGAGATGAATTCCCTTTTTGCTAAGGAAAGTCCTAGATATAGCGGTTTGAGGAGGAGAGTTGGAGAGAGAGAAACGCGCTAAACAGTCAGAAAAATTGATTACCCAATTTGTGTAACTACTTGGCTTTATCAATATGTGGGACAAAAGGCATCTTTTTCACTTCTTTCATTTTAGTAGCCAACTAGTACGTGACCCGTGCCTTCGCACGGGTGAATTGATGGTGTAGCTTATGTTGCCCGTGCTTCGCACGGGATAAAATATTAGTTATGATAAATAGAGATAAAATATTTATTAAGAAAAATTTAAATATAATGTAAATCAATAAATTTATTATATTTCTTAATGTGTGCGTTTAGGTAACGAAATTGATAGATCGAAATGGATAATGAGAGAAATTATTTTATAATAATAAGAATAATAATAATAATAAAAAAACAACAAAAAAAAGAAAATTAAAGTTTGATGAAAGGGGGAAAAAGAAATGGCAGGAGCAAGTTCGTCTCATGTGGAGGATACTCGTGGTTCGTATAAAAATATTCACCCTACTAAATAGAGAATAAAAATACTTTAATAAACGCAAGATAAGAGCGATAATAAGTGAAAATATTAATGAATAAAATAGAGAGATAAATAATATATTAAAAACACTTTAAATTTAATTTAAATCAACACATTTATTGTATTTGTTAAGCTGTGTTTTTATGTAATGAAACAGATAAATAAAAATGAATGAGGAGAGAAAGTGTTTGGACATTGTCTCCTATGGATGATGATGATGATAAAGAAAACCACTTCATTAAAAAAAAAAAGAAACTACAGAAGCAATATCTTCCATAGAGGATACTCGTATACAGTGATTCATTAAAAAATTTACAAACTAAAATGAGAATAAAAAATTTTAAAAAACTCAGTGAAAAAAACATAACATGTATACTGCGGAAACAATTTTAAAATAAAGAATACATAGATAAAAGAATAGATAAAATAGACATTAAGTGAAAACATTAATGAATAAAATAGAGAAATAAGTTATATACAGAAAAAGACACTTTAATTTTAATGTGCATTAAAATATTTAATGTAATCAGGAATAGACAATGTGGGAAATTGTTTTAATATACAATATTAAAAAGAAATTTTAAATTTTGAAAAAAAAAAGAAAATAGTAGGAACAAAACTATGACTATCTCCCATGAAAGATATATGTAGTTCATTAAAAAAATCCTTTTTTGTAATGAAACAAATTAATAACAACAAATAATATGATTAAAAACATTAAAATATAACAATAATAATAAAAAAAAAGAAAATGATAGTGTTAAAAAAAATCAACAAAAGAAAGAAAAAATGATAGGAGCAAGAATGTCTCCCGTGGAGAATACCTGTGGTTTATAAAAAAAATCACATTATTGAAGTGAGAATAAATATAATAATAATAATAATAAATGAAAATTAAAGTGTGATAAAAAAGAAAAAAGAAACGACAGGAGGAGAACTGCTTCCCGTGGACATAATTGTGTTTCATAAAAAAACTCACTTTATTAAACACAGATTAAAAAATTAAAAAAAAAACTCAAGTGAGAAAACGTGACACGTGTATTACGGGAAAATTTTTAAAATAGGAAGTAAATAGATATAATAGATAACAAAAATAATAAGTGAAAACATTAATGAAAAAAAATAGAGAAATTGTATATTGAAAAAGCATTTGAAATTTAATGTAAATTATTATATTTATTGGATTTTTCAATCTGTGTTCCTATGTAATGATAGTGATAAATAAAAGAAAGAAAAAATGATAGGGGCAAGACTGCCTCCCGTGGAGAATATATGTGGTTTATAAAAAAAATCACTTTACTGAATTGAGAATAAATATAATAATAATAATAATAGTAAAAGAAAATTAAAGTGTGATAAAAAAAAAGAAAAAAAGAGACGACAGGAGGAGAACTGCTTCCCGTGGATAGAATTTTGTCTCATAAAAATCACTTTATTAAACACAGATTAAAAAATTTAAAAAAACTCAAGTGAGAAACCGTGACACGTGTATTACGGGAACATTTTTAAAATAAATAGTAAATATATAGATAGAATATAATAGATAACAGAAATAATAAGTGAAAACATTAATGAAAAAAAAGAGAGAAATTGTATATTGAAAAAACACTTGAAATTTAATTTAAATTAATATATTTATTATATTTTTCAATATGTGTTTCTATGTAATGACAGCGAAATAAAAGAAAGAAAAAAATGATAGGAGCAAGACTGCCTCCCGTGGAGAATACATGTGGTTTATAAAAAAATCACTTTACTGAAGGGAGAATAATAATAATAATAATAATAATAATAATAATAATAATAATAATAAAAGAAAATTAAAGTTTGATAAATAAGAAAAAAAGGAAACGACAGGAGGAGAACTGCTTCCCGTGGACATGAATTGTATTTCATAAAAAAATCACTTTATTAAATTGAGAATAATAAATCTAAAAAAACTCAAGTGAGAAAACGTGACACGTGTATTACGAGAACATTTTTAAAATAGAAAGTAAACATATAGTTAGAATAAATATAATAATAATAATAAAAGAAAATTAAAGTGTGATAAAAAAGAAAAAAGAAACGACAGGAGGAGAACTGCTTCCCGTGGACAAAATTGTGTTTTATAAAAAAATTATTTTATTAAATTGTAAATAATAAATTTAAAAAAAAACTCAAGTGAGAAAACGTGACATGTGTATTACGGGAACATTTTTAAAATAGAAAGTAAATAGATAGTTAGAATAGATAAAAGTAATAATAAGTGAAAACATTAATGAAAAAAAGAGAAATTGTATATTAAAAAACACTTGAAATTTAATGTAAATGAATATATTTATTGTATTTTTAATATGTGTTTCTATGTAATGATAGTGATAAATAAAAAAAAATGAGAAAAATAATATTTAAATAATAAAATAAAAAAAGTGTGATATTAAAAAAAACCAAAAACCATCATAAACTTTAAGAAAAATAAAATAGAAAATAGAAAAGATGAGAGAGAAACTTGAAAAAAAAAAGGAGGCCCAAATTTTTGGGCGGGAATCACTTGGAGAAAGTGACAAGTGTCCCATGTGTATTGAGTTTTAATAGTAGTAAATAGAAGCTGGTCGTGCAAGGTCACTTTCAAAATTGACCTAAAATCCAATTTTTTAATAAAATGGCACACGGATTAAGGTGAGACTGATGGGGACCTTTCCTTGTACCTTGAAGTGAGTTACTCATGCTGACAGGTCAAAGCAGGGGGAATGCTTTTGGATGCACACTTTCCAGAAGATATATTCTTCTGTTGCAGAAGATATAAAACTGCAGATGCAGTTCCAGAAGAAGTGTTCTTTTGTTGCAGAAGATATAGAACTGCAGAAGAAGAACTAACTTCTTCTAATTCTAGACAATCATGAATTCAGTTTAAGCATGTGAAGCTTATTTCTTATGAATTTGAATCTATCATCTACAAGTGGTTTTGTAAAAATATCAGCAATTTGAAATTTGGTTTCAAAAAATTTTAACTCAGTTTTTCATTCTTCTCGACATGATCTCTTATGAAATGATGTTTTATATCAATATGTTTGGATCTAGAATGTTGTATAGAATTTTTGGATAAATTTATAGCACTTGTATTGTCACAGAAAATAGGATTTTTTTTTAGTACCCCAAGCAATAGTCCTCCATTTGATATTTTATCCCAAGCATTTGTGAGCAGCAGCTTGCAGCAGAAACATAGAGGAATGATTCTCCAAGGAATTGACATCCACCACTAGTGCTTTTTACAATGCTATTGTAGGCTGCTTTTTACATGACCAAGATATTAATGATTCTCCAAGGAATTGACATCCACCACTAGTGCTTTTTCTATCTAATCTATCTCCAGCATAATCAGTATCACAATACCCTGTAAGATCAAAGTTTGTACCTTTCTTGTACCAAAGACCAAGATTAGTAGTTCCAACAAGATATCTAAATATTCTTTTACAGCTGCAACATGTGATTCTTTTGGAGAAGATTGAAATCTAGCACATAGTCCTATTGAGAATAAGATATCAGGTCTACTGGCAGTCAGATAAATCAATGATCCTATCATTCCTCTATATTCCTTTTCAGAAATAGGTTTTCCTTTTTCATCTGAATCTAAAATTGTAGAATGATGCATAATAGTAGTCATAGATTTTGATCCTTCCATTTTGTATCTTCTAAGAAGATGTTTTGTATACTTTTCTTGGCAAATGAAGATTCCAGCATCTTCTTGCCTAATTTTCAATCCAAGAAAGAATTTAAGTTCTTCCATAAGACTCATTTCAAATTCACCTTTCATTAATTCTGAAAAATCTTGGCACATTTTTACATTGGTAGATCCAAAAATAATATCATCAACATAGATTTGCACAATTAGTAAATCCTTCTTAAGTGTTTTTCTAAATAAGGTGGTATCAATTCTTCCTCTTGTAAAATCATTTTTAAGAATAAAATTACTTAATTTTTCATACCAAGCTCTAGGAGCTTGTTTTAAACCATATAAAGCTTTTGTCAATTTAAAAACATGGTTTGGATGCTTCTGATTTTCAAAACCTGGAGGTTGGTGTACATACACTTCCTCATTTATATATCCATTTAGAAAAGCACTTTTAACATCCATTTGATATAATTTAAAGTTTTTAAATGCAGCAAATGCAAGAAGAATTCTAATAGCTTCTAATCTAGCTACACGTGCAAAGGTTTCATCAAAGTCAATACCTTCTTGTTGGTTATAGCCTTGAGCCACTATCCTTGCTTTATTTCTGATCACATTACCTTCTTCATCCATCTTGTTTCTAAATACCCATTTTGTTCCAATTATGGAATGATCTTCTGGAGGAGGGACAAGTGTCCAGACTTTATTTTTCTCAAATTGATCCAACTCTTCTTTCATGGCTTTTATCCATGAATCATCTTCTAGAGCTTCATTTACATCTTTGGGTTCAATTTGAGATAAAAGAGTTGTAGTGTTTTCATTGTTGAGTCTCAAAAATATCATAAGGTTGTTTATGATGTTTTAAGACAACTAGATTCCCAAAGTTTTAATGGTTGACAAATTTGACTTAAATTACTTATCATAGATACACACATGCTTTAATGTTTCATCTATGATTTCAGCAAGAGTCACTATGAGCCTACATAAAAAGACTAAGTGTTTAAGCTGTCTGAAGAAGCAGAACTCGTCTGAAGAGTTGAAGTTGTCTGAAATAGTTCAACCCGTCTGAAGTATCAGTGCCGTCTGAAGTCTCACTTATGACGTGGCACCCTCTGCTGAAGCTTGTGAAGACTTTTCTGAACCTCTGCTGCACGTACCTTTTCAAACACGTTTATAGCAAGGAACACAGAGACCTTTCCTGGTGATTTTGAATTTCATACACCACTGAGGAAATCTCTGCAACGCAGTCTCTACAGCAACATTTGCAGCAGCCTTATGGCAAGAGAAACCTTGCACCGTGTCAGAAACATCAGAGCTCTCAGAAGCATGTCTCACAACGGATTAAATAGCATTTAATGCTATCTCTAAACGGTGGTTTTCAACGGATTGAAGTTTGGGTATAAATACCCCTCCATGAAGACCATTAAAAAAGGAGCAGTAGTGAAAAAGAAAAAATTAAGTATACAAGAAAGCCCAGAGAAACATCACGCTGCAAGTTTTTACTCTGTAAAAACTCTCTGATAAAATTCGTTGTACACATTTGTATATCCTGAGCATACCTCAGATTTTATTGTACATTGTATTGGTTTGAGCTTCAAACTCGTATAGTTTAAAAGCTTAAACTCCTTTCTCTGTAAACCTTGTTTAGAGCCTGGAGAGGCTTGGTTGATAAAAGAATATTTGGTTGTAGAGTTTGGAGAGGCTTGGTTGATAAAAGAATACTTGGTTGTAGAGCCTGGAGAGGCTTGGTTGATAAAAGAATACTTGATTGTAGAGCCTGGAGAGGCTTGGTTGATAAAAGAATACTTGGTTGTAGAGCCTGGAGAGGCTTGACTGCAAAAGAATACTTAGGTGTAGAGCCTGAAGAGGCTTGACTGTAAAAGAATACTTGTAATCTTGAAAGATTAAAAGAAAATCCAAGTGCTAGTTGGCATTGGGACTGGACGTAGCTCACAGTGGTAGTGAGTGAACCAGGATAAATTCCTTGGCTAAGTTTTCTTACCCTTATCTCTTGTCAATTCTTTTTATACTAATCAAGGGGTTAGAGTAATTAATCTGATATTTTATAAAGGCACAAAAACATCTTTTAAAATCAATATTTTTAGGCCGTCTGAAAACTTCAGACAGTCCTTTGAGAGCCTGTCTGAAATCGTGTTTTTAACACCTGTTTGAGAAAAGCTTTCTAAAATATTCAGAAACACTATTCAACCCCCCTTCTAGTGTTTCCCTGTGTTCCTACATTCATCTCTTCTTAATTGAGATATGGTTTTCACTCCTTCTGCAGTACTCCCAATGATTTGTTCATAGGGATAAGTTGTAATTGACTTCCAGCTTTTGGGAAGATCCTCTCTTTGTGTAAAGATATCTTCTGTAGGATCTTGTGTTGAGTTTTCCTGTTTTGATGTATCTTCTGGAGGATTTTTACTGTCAGAAGGTATCTTCTGCAGCTTATCAGATTCATCATCTGATTCACTATTGTACTTTCTTTGAGAAGAAAGGTTAGTATCATTGAAAATAACATGCATGCTTTCTTCTATGGTTTGACTTTTGATATTGTATACTCTATATGCTTTTGAAGTAGTAGAGTATCCAAGAAAAATACCTTTTTCAGATTTTGCATCAAACTTTTCAAGATTTTCTTTGTTTTCAAGATATAACAATCACGTCTAAAAACATGAAAATATGCAATGTTGGGTTTTCTCCCTTTCCATGTTTCATATGGAGTTTTGTTGAGTATGCTTCTGATTGTAACTCTGTTAAGTATATAGCATGAAGTGGATACTGCTTCAACCCAAAAATACTTTTGAATTCCATTATCACTTAACATAGTTCTGGCTATTTCTTGGAGAGTTCTATTTTTCCTTTCTACAATTCCATTTTGTTGTGGAGTTATAGGACAAGAAAAATTGTGAGAAATTCCATTTTCATCAAAAAACATTTTAAAAGAGAAGTTTTCAAATTCTCCTCCATGGTCACTTCTTACAGAAGCAATGTGTTGACCACTTTCATTTGTATCTTCTTAGAGAAGATTTTGAAAGCATCAAATGACTCTTCTTTGGTGGTGAGAAATAAAACCCATGTGAATCTAGAGTAATCATCTACTATAACAAGATCATATTTTTTCCCTCCCAAACTAGGTGTCTTAGTTGGACCAAATAAGTCAATATGTAGTAGTTCCAGAACTCTTTTGGTGGTAATCACATTTTTAGGATAGAAGCTAGAGTGAGTTTGTTTGCTTTTAGCACATGCATCACATACTTTATCCTTTTGAAACTTGATTTTTGGTAATCCTCTAACCAAGTCGAATTTAGAGAGTTTTGAGATGCTTTTCATATTTAAGTGTCCTACTTTTCTATGCCAAATCCATTTATCATTTGTAAAGGAGGCAAAGCATGTATGATCAGATAATTCTTCTAAGCTTATACTATATAGATTTTTGTTTCTTATTCCTGAAAATAACACTTTCTTAGTAGATGATTCCCTAATTTCAAAAAATGTTGGTTGAAACATAACTTCATAGCCACTGTCACAAAGCTGACTTATGCTAAGAAGATTATGTTTTAAACCTTTCACATAATAAACATTGCTAATTTGGGTAGAATTCTTTATACCTACCTTTCCAATACCTTTGATATATGCCTTGTTGTTGTCTCCAAATGTTACTGTTCCACCTTCTATCTTGTGCAATTGGATGAATTTGCTTTTGTCTCCAGTCATATGTCTTGAGCAGCCACTGTCCAAGAACCATTGCCCTTTCTTCTTGGAGGTTTTTGCTTGTTCCTATATCACAAGACAATAGAGATTTAGGTACCCAAATTTTGTTAGGTCCTGGATGGTTAGATACCTTTCTTTTAAGACTCCTTTTTCTTTTATAATAATTGTGAACAAGATGTCCAAATTTGTTACACCAAGAACATTTTGGAGATTGCCTTTTGGCAGGTACAAAGATGGTTCTGTGAATTTTTTATGCTTGGGATTCATTGTATCCTAATCCAGTTTTATCTGAGATTTCCTTTCCATTTCCTATGAGTTTATTCAAGTTACTTGTACTGTTTAAAAATTTACTTAAGTCTTGTTGAAGTTCATCAATCTTTTTCTGCATAAGATTATTTTCTTTCTGTAGTGATACAGATTTTGTTTCTTCTGCAGAATCAAATTTAACTTGTTTGATTTGTTCTGACAGCTTAAATGAGATTATTGAAGACAATGATTTGTCCTAATTAGTCTCTCATTATCTTCTTTCAATCTTTCATTTTCTTCTTTATATTTAACAAGTTGTTCTTTAAGAAATGCACATTTTTGAGCTAGTGTGTGAGTCAGATAATAAGTTTTCAAATGGATCTTCTAGTTCTCTATATGTAGAAGAGTTAGAGTTATTTATCTCATTATCTTCATCATCTTTTCCAGCCATGAGACACAGATTAGTTGTCTCATCTCCTGCATTTTCTTCTGAGGAGCTTTCTGAGTCATCCCATGTTACCATCATGGCCTTCTTCTTCTGGAATGTTTTTAATTCCTTCTTTAATTGAGGACATTATGCTTTTATGCGTCCCGGCTTGTTACATTCATAACAGATGATTTGATCTTTGGATCCTTCACTTTTTTGTCCTTCCTTCTTGAGGTTAAAGAACCTTTTCCCTCTGCCCTTTCTTCTAATCAATCTCTGGATCCTTTTGGATATAAAAGCAAGCTCATCATCATTTTCAAAAGATGATTCTTCTCCATCAGTAGCCTTTTCTTCTGTTGATACTGTACTAGTTCTTTTTTATGTGCTGGCTTTTAGAGCAATTGTTTTATCTTGTCTTAGTAGTTCATCCATGAGTTCTTGCTCATGAACTTTTAAGGAACCAAGAAGTTCATCCAGTTTTAATACAGCAAGATCTTTTGCTTCTTGGATTGTTGTCACTTTTGGTCTCCATATTTTTGGAAGACTTCTAAGGATTTTTCTAACTTGCTCTTGATTGGAATAGCTTTTGCCAAGAAACTTTAGGTCATTGATGATGACAGTGAACCTTCTGAACATCTCATCAATGGTTTCATATTCAATCATGTTAAACATTTCATATTGATGAATCAAAATGTTGATTTTTTATTCTTTTACTTGATTAGTTCCTTCATGTGATATTTTAAGTGTATCCCATATTTCTTTTGCAGTAGAATAACCAGCAAATTTGTCATACTCTCCTCTGCTTAGAGCACAAAGAAGAAAGAACTTGGCTTTGGAGTTCAGAGGATATCTCTGCTGATCTTCTGAAGTCCATTCTTCTCTGGGTTTTGGCTGTGGGGGATCTTCTTAAACTTCTGATTCTCCTTCTTTGGGTTGAAGTAGAATTCTAGTTCTTTTAACTACAGGAATGAAATTTCCTCTTTCAATAATATCCCAAAGATCAATATCTTGGGATTCTAGAAACAATTTCATTCTATCTTTCCAATAATAATAATCCTTTCCATTAAAGGCAGGACGTCTGTTTGTAGAGGATCCTTCTGGGATGAACAATCCAGCACCATGATTTGCCATTTTCCCTTGATCTTTTCCTCTCTCATTGTTAAGTGAGTTCAACCCTAGAACCAGGCTCTGGTACCAATTGAAGTTGAAATTCCAATCACAAGAAGGGGGGTTGAATTGTGATTCCTTTAAATTTTCTGCAGATTTCCTCTAATACTAATTCTGCTCAAGTGTAACTTGGCTTAGTATTAGAAGATAACACTCAAGAAGATGGAAGTTATAATATATGTATTATGCAGAAGATATGATTCCATATAGGAACTCTTGTATGTATCACTTACTTAGGTATTAAGTAGATTCTAAAACAATTTTATGCACATGTAATCAATATAAAATAAAGAGTGAAAGGGTAAGAAGATTGCACACACAGATTTTATACCGGTTCACCTCTTCAAACTTGAGGCTACGTCCAATCCCTACTTCAAGTAGGATTTTCTTGATCACCTTTTCAGTTTACAGTCTCCTTGGGTACACTTTACCTCTAGTATTCTTTTGCAACCTCTTCAGGCTCTTTACAGGTTTCTTCTTCAGCCACCTAAGGCTGCACACCTACTGTAGCTTCTTCTGCAGAATGTTCAAACCCCAAAAGTATTGCAGAAAGCTATCTGCAGGTTACTTATCTCACTACAGCTCTATAGAACTCTCAGTTTACAAGCACAACACCCTTTCTCAAGAGGCACTAACAGAATTAAGCCTCCTTGAGAGCTTACAGAAGATATAAGTAGTGAAAAGAAAAAAAAATACAAGGCTCAAAATTGAATACAGTTTATGGACAACAGAGAAAATGATGAGCCAACTCTCTCTTAATGACTTTTTGAAGCAAAGACTCAAAAATATGAGGAGAGAGAAATTTTCCAGAAGATTCAGAATGTAATTTTGAAGACTTGAAGCTTCTTCTGAAGATTTGTGTGTTTCAACATGAAGAGAACTCCTCTTTTTATAGGAGATTTGAGGAACTAGCTGTTGGAGAGGTTGCTTGCACCTCCAGCTAAGTCTGTATGTTCTGTCCCTTTCAAGTTACAACTGTCCTTTTCAGTTACAGCTGTCTTGTTGACTGGTTGCTTCTTCTGGAGGTCTTTCTTCTGCAGAAATTAAAACTCTTGGAATTTACAGCCAGTTCTTTTGTAAATGTGTTGTGGACTTTCCTTAAGTTGTCATAATATATTTTAATTATTTTTATCACAGTTGCAGCCTCAGAAAGAAAAGAAAAAAGATTTGGGTTGTCTTTGCTTCTTCTGCAGCCTTACTGTCAACATGTTTCTTCTGCAGAACAATCTTCTTTCTTCTGTAGAGAGTTGATATAGTCATAGGAAGCTTTTGAACTGAATCTTGCTGGCTGTATAAGTCAAAACTGAGAAGTAAAATGCTTCTTCTACAGCCCTTTTTGAGAGTCAATCTTCCTTCTAATATGTTGTAGTATTCTTCTAGGCCAATAAATCAGTTTATACAGTCTGATTAGTGATGTTCTATCATGTACTGCAAAGATTTCTTTTTCTTGTTCTTTGGTTTGCCCCTTGTGTTTTCTGTCATGTTTCTTCTTCAAGGAATGTTTCTTTTGCAGACAGTGTTTCTTCTACAGATCCTGTTTGATTAGAAAATCTTTTTGACAAAAGAGTTTTCTTGTACATTCTCAACAGCTTTCTTGCTTTCATTTATACTTTCAATATTTCAAAATTGTTTGAAATCATCTTTCATGGCTTGCTGCAGTGGAAAAGTGTTAATGTCTTTCTTCTGATCTTTGTCTATATCTTTTGAAGATTCCTGCTTGTATATTCTTGACAAAGGCTCAAGTGAAATCATTAGTTTCTTTTTAATCAGAATTATGACAAGTGAATTTTGCTAGCTTGTCATCATTAAAACCTTATTGGAGGATTCTTGGACCTTACAATTTTTTTATTTTATAATAAAGGTGATATGAGTTTTAAGTTAAAAAAAAAGTAAGAATTAACTTCAAAGGCAAACTTTTGCAATTCTATTCTCAGTTAATGATCATTTATATATACATATCAAATAAAAAGGCATGATAGACAATAAAGTAAAATTGCTTGTCAATTATTTGTAACTATTTAGTTATTATTGAGGAATTATTTTTTTGTTCTTTTAGTTGCCACATGACGTTCTAAGTATTCAAAATGAATAAATACAATATTTTTATATTGAAATAATTTTGAAATACAATTCATGACATCAACATTTGATTTTATATATGCATCATTAAGTTTATATTGAGAGAGATTATTTATATTAATATTAAAATGGATTATGAATAATATATACAAAATATTAGGAAATAAAATGTAAGACCTATGAGGTTATATACTAATCATAACTGTGAATATCTAATTTTATCAGGGCTAATTTTAACTTTCATTTTAATTTAATTTTCATTTTCAATAAATTCCAAAATAATAAATTATAAATCAAAATTCAAAATAAAATCAGAAAAAATAAAAAAATAAAATTGAAAACTCAATATTTAAAAAATATAAATATGAAAATTAAATAAATAAAAAAATCAGAACGTCCTAAAATAAAAATCTAAAAAGTAGGAAAATCTGAAAAAAAAAATTCAAAAAAGTAAAAAATAAATATAAAATTCAGAAATGAGGGAGTAACTTCAAGTTTCTAGACGAAGCTCTATTTAGAGGGATCATAAATCCCTTAGGCTCTGTTTGGTTCAAATGGGGGGAAGGGAGAGAGGTGAGATGATATGTTTGGTTTGAGGAGGGGAGATGAGGGGATGGAAGACCTTTCTTTTCTTGTTTTGTTCACAAGGGGACGGGAGGGAAAATAAAACTAATTTACTTTTATATTATCATACTTTTATAACATCCAACTTTATTAATTTGAGTGGAGGGATATTTAAGTAATAATAATTGGTTTATTTTAAACCTCCTCCCCTCTCCTTCAAATCCCTCCAATAGTGGAGGGGAGGCAAAATGCTATTAGGAGGGATTTTGGCCCTTTCTCCTCAGCTTTCCTTGTTAACCGTATAGTTTCATTTCATTAACTGTTAGTAGCTAATTATTATAGCTTAGTTGTTTATTATTCTGATAGCTTAGTTGTTCAATTAATTTTTTCTGTTAGTGGTTGCAGTTAATTTCTATTAGTTTTGTAGTTCCCACTCTTTCTTAGCTGAATATAAAGCTTTGTATCAGTTGCTTTTCATTAATGAGAACCATTTTTCTCTCAAATAGTTTCATTCTCTCTTCAGATTTCTCTCAACCTCTCTGGTGAAGTTTTTCATTCATGAAGCTCTCTTTCTCATGGAAACTATTATTTGTAACATGGTGCCAACTCTGATTCTTCTTCTTCTTTCACAAAATTTCTGAATTGCTTCTTGTTTCTTTTTTTTTTATAATTTCTCCATTTGTTGATTTCTTCTTCCTCAATCAAAATTGACAAACCAAATTGTTGATCCGTTTAGTCCATTATTTCTTCATGCAAATGAAAATCCTGGAATTCATCTCGTTTCTACTTTGCTGATTTGTGATAACTATCACTCCTGGGAGAGAAGTATGTCGGTAGCTCTCAGATCAAAAAATAAGTTGGCATTTGTTGATGGATCCTTCCTGAAACCTGAGAAAGAGGATCCTATGTTCATTCCTTGGGATCGTTGTGTTGAGTCTCAAAATATTATTAAGTGATTACTTAGAGTTTTCTACACTTTTCTTTCTAGATTTTACTTAGACAATTCAAGAGTGATTCTAGTTATTTCTATTTCAAATTATATATAACATTTCTCCCCCTTAATTTGAAAGTTTCTTCTTCACACCAAGCTTTCTCAACCTTTGAAATTCTTTAAATTTTAGTGGCTTCGTGAAGATATCTGCAACTTAATCTTGAGTCTTGACATACTTAAGCTCCACTTCCTTTCTAGCAATGCATTCTCTTATGAAATGGTATCTTGTGTCTATATGTTTGCTTCAATCATGTAATACTGGATTCTTTGCCAGTGCTTGTGTAGGCTTGTTATCTATGCAAATCTCTGTAGCTTCCTCTTGTGGCAAATGAAGTTCTTTCAATAATCTCCTTATCCAAATGGCATGACAAGTACAAGAAGTTTCCGCCACATATTCCGACTCACATGTTGAAAGTGTGACAATTTGTTGTTTCTTTGAACTCCATGAAAATGCGCAACTACCCATGAAAAATATAAAGCCAATGGTGCTCTTTCTATCATCCATATCTCCCTCAAAATCACTATCACAAAATCCAAGGAGTTTGAAATCATTAGAAGAATAATAAAATAACCCATAATCAAGTGTACCTTTTAGATAACAGAGTATCCTTTTAGCAACTTTCAAATGAGAAGAAGTGGGAGTCTCCCTGAAACGACTCACTACTCCAACCGCATACAAGATATCGAGCCTTGTACATGTTAAGTATCTCAGACTTCCCACGAGGATTTTGAATATAGTAGGATCCTCTTTTTCACCATCTTCAAACTTTGACAATTTTATCCCGCTCTACATGAGTGTGCTCACTAGATTACAATCAAACATTTTAAATTTCTTCAGAACTTCTTTTGCATAGGTTTCTTGAGAAATGAAGATACCTTCCTCCAATTGCTTTACCTCTAGGCCCAAATAATATGACATGAGCCCTATGTCTGTCATCTCAAACTCATATGACATCGCCTTCTTGAATTCTTTAAACAAACTTGGATTGTTTCCAGTGAATATAAGATCATCCACGTAGAGGCAAACAATCAAAATATCTCCATTACCATGAGTTCTAACATAAAGAGCATACTCATTAAGGCATCGAGCAAACCCATTATCTTTGAAGTATTTGTCGATGCGACTGTTCCATGCCCTTGGTGCTTGCTTTAACCCATACAAAGCTCTCTTCAATTTTAGAAACTTATCTTCATGTTCTTTAACCACAAAGCCCAAAGGTTGCTCAATGTAGACCTCTTCTTCTAGATGGCCATTTAAAAATGCAGGCTTCACATCAAGTTGATAAATCTTCCACTTCATTTGAGCCTCCAGAGAAATTAACAATCGGATCGTGTCCATGCGAGCAACGGGTGCATAAATTTCTTCATAGTAAACTCCAAGCTTTTGCTTATAGCCTTTTACAACAAGTCGTGCTTTGTATCTTTCCACCTCTCCATTAGCATTTTTCTTAGCCTTGTACACCCATTTTACTCCATTTGCTTCATGACCCTTGGGAAGTGTTGTTAATTCCCAAGTGTTGTTCTTCTTGATTGACTTGATCTCCTCTTCCATGGCATGTCTCCACTTTTTATCTTTCACAGCCTCCTTAAAATTCAATGGCTCGCTATCTATTAGAAGGCAATATAATTCTTCAACATCAAGAGTGACTTCATTAGACCTTTCATAGATGTCACACATATCTCGCGTCCTTCTTGGCCTTTCACTTGTACTTTCTTCTTGGACATGAGATGTAGGTGATGGAGGTGGTGAAGGAGGTGGAGTTGCATCTTGAATCGTAGTCTCTTGGTCTTCTTCTTCTTCGAGATATGGAAGAAAATCATAGGTACTTTCTTCTTGTGCCTCCCAGTTCCATGTAGCTTCTTCATCAAATTCAACATCACGACTTACCACCACTTTGCCATTGCACGGGTTGTATAACTTGTATCCTTTTGAATGTGCATCATAGCCAACGAAGACATGTTTGGCACTTCGGTCATCAAGCTTGGATCTTTCTTGTTGCAGTACATGAGCATATGTTATGCTCCCAAAGATACGCAAATGATTGACACTAGGCTTATTTCCACTCCATGCTTTTTGTGGAGTTTGATTTTTGAGATTTGACGTTGGAGAGCGATTAGACAAATACACAGCACAAGAAACAGCTTCAACCCAAAACTCCTTAGGCATATTTTTAGATTTTAACATGCATCTAACCATGTTGAGAATGGTTCTATTCTTCCTCTCAGCTACTCCATTTTGTTGTGGCGATCTAGGAGCCGCCAATGGAGGACGGATTCCATGAGTCGCACAGAAGTCATTGAACTCCCTTGAAGTGAATTCGCCTCCTCAATAAGATCTCAAAGCTTTGATTTCAAAGCCACTCTCTTTTTCTACAAGAGCCTTGAAATTCTTGAAAGCAACAAAAGCTTCTGACTTTTGTTTAAGAAAGTAAACCCATGTTTTTCTATTGAAATCATCAATGAAGAGTATGAAATATTTACTCTTGCTGAATGAAGGTGAATTGATTGGACCACACGCATCGGTATATACAAGCTGAAGTGGCTTGGTTGCTCTTGAAGCGTCTATTTTTGGAAAACTTCTTCTCGCATGCTTTCCAAGAAGACATGCTTCACACAATTGATTAGGGTGATTAATTGCAGGCATCCCTTTCACCATCTCCTTTTCTCCCAAAGTTTTAAGGGCTCCAAAGTTTAAATGTCCAAACCTCATGTTCCAACACCATGCTTCATCTTGCACATTCACCTTCAAGCACTTTGCTTCAATAGTTTGTAGATTTAGGATAAACATTATGTTTCTTGACATGAGAACCTTACCAATCAAATTATCATTTTGATCTTTAAGCCAAAGATATTTATCTTTCATGAGAATCTCATATCCTTTTTCAATAAGTTGGCCCAAACTCAATATATTGCTTTTTAGTTTAGGCACATAATAAACGTCACTGATCAACTTATGGCTTCCATCTTTAGAGGAGATTAAAATTGTACCTTTTCCTTCAATACTGACTTTCGATGAGTCTCCAAAAGACACATTTCCATTCACATTCTCATTAAGCTCCACAAATTTCTCCTTGTATCCACACATGTGATTGGTAGCACCATTGTTCAAATACCACAAACAATTGGCGTCATTCTCTTCGCCTTTTAGTGTTAGTAACAAATTTGGCTCTTCTTCTTCATTAACAAGATTAGCCTTTTCCTCCATGTCGTTGAGAGAACTACGACATTCCTAAGATAAATGGCCAAACTTATGGCAATTATAGCATTCAACTTTAGATTTGTCAAACTTCCTTTCATTTTGAAAATATCCACGGCCTCGTCCTCTTGCTCTTCCACGACCTCTTGATGATAAATAGTTCCTTTCTTCATTGTTTGATTCACCGCTACCATTTCTTCTTCCTTTTTGTGAATGAAAATGTCCTCTTCCTCCTTGTCCACGACCATATCCTCTTCCTCGTCCACGTCCTCTTTGACTCTTGAATCCTCCATCTTTCTTCAAAGAAGCTTGAGCTTTGAGAGCTTGCTCCAATGACTCTTCTTGTCTTCTCTTCATTCTTTCTTCATGGACTTCCAGAGAACCTTCTAATTCTTCAATGGTCATGGAGTCAAGATCTTTTGACTCTTCAATCACGCATACCACATAATCGAACTTAGGAGTCAAAGAACGAATGATCTTCTCTAACACACGAACATCTTCTATTTTATCTCCATATTTCTTCAATTGATTAACAATCGCCTTTACTCTTGTGCAATAATTTGAAATTGATTTGGATTTCTTCATCTTCAAAGCTTCAAAGTCACTTCTTAGTGATTGAAACCTTATCTTCTTCATTTTGTCAACGCCTTGGAGGGATTTTTCCAAATCTCCCAAGCTTCCTTTGACGTAGTAGCGTAGGCGACCTCCTCGAACATGAGGTCATCCAAACATTGATGGATGAGAGTAAGGGCTTGTTGATCCTTCTTTCTTATCTTTAACAATGCCTCATTCTCATTTTGAGATAACCTTTCTTCATCAGTGCACTTGTCTTGCTGAATTCAATTCACATTCTTGTGGACTGCACTGCATGGCTTTTTAAATTTAATGGGTTTAAATTCATCTTAAGAAAATTCTTTGAGGTCTCAGGTGTGGGTATTTTACACATAAATGGAAATCAGTTTTTAATTTTATTGTCACATAGGAAAAATAAGAAAATGACAAAGAAAATAAAATATTAAAAACAATGAAAAGAAAAAAAATTGGAAAAACCAAATATTTCTATCCATTCACGTAACTATAGCAGTATGAAATTTTCTCTTTTAGCCATGGGATTGAATTCAATTTGGTCCTTTCTTTAATAATAACCAGCACGTGTTGATCAATTGGTTCTTTTACATATACAACACCATAGTCTTCATAGCCATCTAATAATCTTCCTTTAGTAATTTTAAGAATATGAAAGAAAAACTCAGTTTCATTACTAGTAATAAATGAAAATGCGAAAAGTGTGTGGTTTACATATAAAGAAATCCAACAATTCTTTTTTGGGAGCTTAAATAAAATGTAAATATTTAAATTTTTTTATCAACCATAAGTATCCACTATTATGTAATCTTGTTGGTGTTTAGTTACATTTGAGACTCATCGCCCCTCCTTAAGCAACGGGGGTTGGTTCAAGTGGTACATACTTGATTTCCCTTAAGCAAGGTCTCGGGTTCGAGCCTTGTGGATGGAAAAAAACCCCGCTGGGAGAATTAGCCCCACCAAGATGTGGATGTTCCCAACTCTAACAGGATTGCCTCTCATGGAGGATACATGTGGTTCACACAAAAAATTTGGTTCACACAAAAAATTTGAGGCCCATCGCCCCTCCTTAAAAGTGTTGAACTCGGGAAATCTTTCCACAATCTTACATGTGGTTCACACAAAAAATTTGAGGCCCATCGCCCCTCCTTAAAAGTGTTGAACTCGGGAAATCTTTCCACAATCTTAGTATGTATTGTCAACTGAGTCACAGTCCTTTGATAAAAATTTCTTGTTTGACATCAATTTTTAAATACTTCTTAAAGATTAATATATTGAAGACCACTTTTTATTTTCATGTTTTAGAATATCTGAATTGTAACAACATATTGGTCCGTTTGGTTTGCAGTTGAGTAGAATTGATTTTGGAAATCAATGGTTGAGATGAGTGATGCACACTTTACGAAGCACGTTGGACGAAAGTGATTTAAAATCAATTCTGCAAAACCATGGTTTTGAGTTTTTCAACTCCAAACCAAACAGGCTAATAATTATCATAATTATCATACATTTTCTACATTTTTTTATAAAAATACTAAAAATTAATTTTGTTATTGATTTAAAGTGTGTTTGGTAAAATTAGCTGAAATGATAGCCGGAGACTGAAATGCTAGTTTAAAGCTAAAAGTCGAAAAGCTAGCAGAAATATAAAAGCTAACTGAAAGATAAAAACTAGCTAAAAGTTGAAAAATTAGTTGATTTGATCTACAGTATTTGGTAAAATTAGTTGAAATTGATAAAATGACATATATAGACATCATTAATTACCAAGAGTGTGTTTGGTAAATCATTTCAGCAAGTTGAAAGCTAAAATTAGTACCTGAAATCATCTCAGTTGTGTTTGATAAAGTAGCTTTTTTGGATAGCTACTAGTTTTTGCTTGAAAAGCTACTTGAGGTAGTTTTTTTTTTTTAAAAAAAAAGCTTTCATTTTTAGCTAGCTGAAAATTTAGTACAAGTTTATCCCTCAACCACCCTCACTCATCATTATTTAATAATTAATGATGTCCTTGTATGTCATTTTACCATGTTTAGCTAGTTTTACAAAACACCTTCAATTAAATTAGCTAGTTTTTCAGCTTTCAACTAGTTTTTAACTTTCAACATTTATCTAGCTTTTCAGTTTTCAGCTAGTTTAATTTACAAGTAGTTTTACCAAACACACTCTAAATAATAATGATGAGTGAGAATTGTTGAGGGATTCAATTGTAATAAATGATCAATTTGTAGCTGAAAATAGGAGTTTTATTTTAAAAAAAAAAACTATCTCAAGTAGCTTAAAAAAAGCTACTAAAAAACTAGTAACTACTAAAAAGCTACCTCACCAAAGATAGAATGATTTCAGGTATTGATTTCATCTTTTAGCTAATTGAAATGTCTTACCAAACACACTCTCAAATGACACCTTATTAATCCAATATTTTGAGATACTTAACATAGTAATTCTCATATGATAGGATGTAATTTTGAGTTACTTCTCGTCCCTTTACCTGAGAATTGCGATAAATTAAGTTAAATGCTCTTTGAGTTTAACTCTCATTTTTGAATTAGGACACAATCTCCTTGCACTACAGTTTTTTTTTTTTTTTATAAAAAGAACCAAAAATTTAAAAATATTTTGCTCCACAGGAAATGGATCGATTTAAACTTGACACTATTTATCCTATAATTTATGATACCTAAGTCATGATAGATTGGCAGTCCTAAATTTTCATATAGTTTTATGTTACTTCTAATTTTTTCCCAAATTAAATTTTCATAAAATTTGTTACTATTTTTTTAAAATGTCGTTCATAAAATTCCATATTTAAAATTAAAATAACTATAATATTCTTTTGAGACAAAAATATTACTCAATAAATTTTTTCAAAATTGTCATAAAATTGTACAACTAATTTAATGTAATCATTTTCAATAAAATGTGTAGGGTGTTACCTCCTTCTGTCTCAAATATAAGCAAGTCAAAGTTTAATTTTGTTCGTCTCAAATATAAGTAAAACCTAACTATCTTCCCCTATTAAATGCGAGTATTCCCACAATACCCTTATTTAATTTGAGTTTTATTTTCAGTGATCCACTTTACAATAAATATTATGAAAGATATTTTACGAATTTTATTTTACTTTTTATGTGAATTTGAAAAAATTTAATGAGCTTAACTAATACTACATACGGTCTTATTTATAAGAAATATAAAATTAAATTATCAAGATCAAGGAAATATCTTAAAACCAGTTAGTTATAATTAATAATATCTTAATTTTAAATCTTATTGTAGAAATATTCTTAATATTACTACCTTCATTCCTATTTAATTGGGATTTAAATCATCTATCCATATTTTTGTACCACTTCCTTGTTCCACCAATAAAAATGTGACCACTCAATTAAAAAAATATAGTTCAATATTTTTCCGTTTTCAACACCGTCACCGTTAGGAACTTATCACTGTTTATTTTTCTAATATGTTGCCGCCCTTTTCATGAATGTTAATGCTTGTTTACTACTTTTTGGCGCCTCTCTATTCCACTATCTCGGCTATCTGGATGGTGTTTATCCTCTTGTAGGCATGTCAACATATGGAGAAGTTTTGATAAAAAAATAGTACATATTGGTCGCATACACAGACCCAAATTCCATGCAGAGCTAGACCCAAACCTCCTTTGATTAATTTTAAGGATGCTTCCTGTTAAAAGGTTGTTACCTCCTTTGATTAATTTTAAGGATGCTTCCTGTTAAAAGGTTGTTGGTGAGATAAAGAAGATTGAGAAACCCCCAACGAGGAGAGTGAACTTGGGAAGCAGATTGCCTTCTATTGTGACTAGACGCTTTCTCACGGCGTTAGCTAAGTGAGAATCTGATTTGTTCTTTTTAATTGAGTTGTCACAATTTTATTGGTGGGACAATAAATGGTACAGGAAAATGGGACAGGTGATTTCAATCCTTTTAACTATCCACTTTTAAAGAAAAAATTTGTTCCTATTTAATTGTCCACTTACAAATCCAATGCATTAATAAATATACTTTTCTCCATTTTACCCTTATGTTAATAAATGACCCACTATTAAAAACTAATGAGAGCTAATAGCAGTAAGAGAGATAGAAGGGTAAAATAGAAAGTTTAGAATTTATTTCCATGAAAACGAGAGTAATAATTGCATTCTTTAATATGTGTGTTTTTAGTCAAAATGAACAGTTAAATAGGAACGGAGGTAGTACATGATTAAAATAGTGACAAAATTACTCTTAATTAAAGTCATGTAACTCATGCTCCAATAGTTGGTCATTAAAAATAGTGTAGTACATCCACTATCATGGCAAATAAGTTAGTAGTGGATAATAAATTAAGAGTATAAAAGGAACTTCATAATTAATACAATTCAAAATAGTACTATGTTTCTTATATTTAAGACCGACCAAAAATCCTCACAAATATAATTAGGAATAAAAATAGAGCTAGGTTGACTAGTTTTTGTTATGGATTAAGTTTGCCTTATTTTCCAAACCTAAGGCTTAAATCTAAATCTAATTTGTTTACCCCGAATTAAAATTTATTTAAAAATATATTTTATAATGAAATCATTAAGTAAATCATAAGTCTATCTTTAAGTAAATTTATAGGCTTAAATCTTTGTATAAAACAATATATTTAAATAAACAATAAATATGTGATTTAAGTCTATCTTTAAGTGAATTTGTAGGCTTAAGTCATTGTATAAAACAACATATTTAAATAAACAATAAATATGTGATTTTAAGACAATGTAATAAATTTTTAATATATAAATGATAATAATAATAAATAATAATGACAAAAATAATAAAATATTATTATATTGTTTCCTTTTTTATTAATATATGATGTGTTACGGATTATAGATATTAGGCCTAAGTGAATCAACCCAATATGATCCTAGAAGCACTAGGTATGCAAAGCCAGCCCAGACACATGAAGTCAACTTAAGATGCAAAGTTGGCCCAATCGAGTGACCTAGACAAACCCTAATTTAGGAGCACCATAAACATGTCTATAAAGCACCTTACCATATCATAACTTATGAATAATAGTCCAAGACCCAAATTCTCAAATATTCCACCTATAAATACTAGTAATGTCAATAATCAGATACACATTAATTACCACAATTACTGTGCTATACCCAAATCCTAACTAATTTGAGTGTCTGAGGTGTCTTTACAGGTACTCCCCTTATTATGTGAACAGATCATATTGACGCAACAAACTTGGATACGGAGTATCCGTATACTCCAACAAGATGATTTATTAGATTCAAAAGATTTTTAAAATGACAAAATAATCTAATTTTTTTACTTAAATAATTTTTTTTAAATGACATAATTTATTTAATTTAATAAATGAGTGTAACGTAAGACCCTGACATACACCTAAATGTTTGCATTCACCAGAAAAAATAATCATATGGTATTTTGCATTAATTAACTCCACGATAGAAAACAGCACAACACACCTTCCCCAGCCACTTCATTTTTCGTCCTTTCTCCCACCTCGTCACTTTTTCTCGCCATTCAGGTCAACCTCAAATCCCTAATTCTCTCTCTTCTGCCATCGCACGTAACTACTTTTCCCTCCAATTTTGCTTCACCTTGGATTCATTGATTTTGATGTTTTTATCGCGTTTCGTGATTCTGATCATAGGGTTTCTGATCCCATACTTTTGATTCCCTTCTCTTTACTTAGTTTGATCCATCCCACCTATGCAGCTCAAGCTTCATCTTCTTCATATATATATTTTTAGTTTTTTTTTTATGGTCTGTGTCTTTCATTTAAGAATTAGGAATTTTATAGTTTGTTAAGATACTAGCAACCACATAGCATTCTGTTTACTGTTTTGCATTTATTTTTTGTTTCACGAATGTTGATTCCGATGGAAAATTATGGTTCTGCTGTGTGTATTTTTCTCTATAGGTGTAAGTTTTTGTGACAATTTTATTTGTTTTCTGTTTTGGTAGTTCTGCATTGGAACTCACAGATTGAGCCATCACTAATTGTTTTTCGTGTCAACAGTATATTTTGAATACTTCCGATATGTCAAGTGGATCCGTGAGACGGGTTTCCCGTCAAGATATTCAGCTGGTAAGCTGGGAACTCTCACTTTCTGTCTGTCTTGTAGATTCTAAGAATGAGTTGATGCTTGCGTAAATATGTGATTATAAACATTTTCATTATAAAATCTAATGGGATATTACTAAGTAATATTAATTTAGGGTTTTGGAAGTTTGTAATGTTTGTATGGATTGGGAATTTGCTCTGACTAGGGCTATTAGTTATTATCTTGGATATTTGGGGTTTTGTGTAATTTGGTATTTTTATTGAATAAGGTTTTTATTTTATTTAATTGTTAGGAATACCTGACTGTCTAGTTGGGTAATTATTAAAACTTGTTAAGTTTGCCTAAGAATTACTATGTACTTTGATTTCTCAGTATATCATTCTAAATTGAAATCATCACTGTTGAGTTGTTCTGTCCTCCCTCCCCCCTTTTTCTCTTAAAAATCTCTTCCCTACTCCGTCTACTGTTCAGTTCGTCTCATATCTGTGAGAGATTGGTAACCATAATTTATTTTTACTTTACTTGTCTCATTGCAGGTGCAAAATCTTATAGAACGATGTCTACAACTATATATGAGCCAGAAAGAAGTTGTGGAGACACTACTACATCAAGCAAAAATAGAGCCTGGTTTCACGGAACTAGGTAATGAAAACTTTTGTTCTCTTGTTTGATTTTTTTTCTTTTTTTGCACTATTTTACTCCACCTTCACTTGGCCAAGGACTTTTGATGTATTGTACAGTATCTAACATAATTAACATTTTAGTTGATTTACTTTTGTAATTTTTCATTTCATTCTAGATGTTTTACTTTTATAGTCATGTTTGTCAAACTTACTATTCTGAGCAGAACATGGCTTTTTGAAATCTGAATAAGTTCTGAATTTTGGAGCACGACATTAACTGTACGATTGCATTAGAGTATTGGGGGAAGGAAATTAGTTTAGTTTGTGTCCTCCCCAACCCTTGCACAGGAGAAAATTTTTGAAAAAAAAATGAGAAATGAGGAATTAGGGGGCCGTTTGGTTTCAGAAAATATTTTATGTTTCCACTTCTTGTTTTTAGTTTTAGTTACAAAATTAAGGATGAAAACAACTTTGTGTTGGTTTCTCCATTTCCCATCTTTAAAGTTTTGTACAGGAAACGGTGAAAATAACTTTGTGTTGGTTTATCTGTTTTCTATACAAAACTCTGAAATATGAAACAAAATGAAAAGAAACAAGTGGACATTTTTTGTAATCAAAACTAAAAAACAGGAAATGGAAATGGAAAATGCTTTCTAAAAGTAAACGGCCCCTAATATTTTTTCCTTTTAATGGTTGGAACTGTTAGCATTACTTTCAAGGAGTTCTCTTTGCCCTTATATATTTTGTAGGATGGATTGTGCTTTTCATCTCTCATATTTTCTGACATTTGCTTTATCATATGCTTGAGATATTATCCTCCCTCCAGTTGTATTTTTTTCTTTTCTCCACAGTAATATTTTGTCCATTATCTGTAAAAAAAAAATAAAGGCATTCAGTTTCTGTCTTAAGTTTTCTAGATATGCCAGGCTTTGACACATTGCTAGGACTTACTAGTGGAGTTTGTAGGTTTATGGCATAAAGTATAACAAAACAAGCAATCTCAATTCTTCCCCTTCATTTGGTTAAATTGGCTGTTCTTGAGATCTTACGTCATCCTTTAATGTATCTTGAGCTACCTTTTTGGGTAGTAGTTCTCAAACCATAACATTATGGGATCCTATCCTATTATACAAAAAATGTCATTAGACTTGATATTTAGAAGGGGACATGTTTATGTTAGGGGCTATAGCACTCATATTCATGATTGTTTGCTCACTATTCCCATTCAATTTATGTTGTTATTGAGATTACTAAATCATAAAGGCTTTGGTTGTTGTTGTTGTTGTATTATGATTTCTATAGCAGTGGCAAGGAAGAATGATAAAATTATAAGAAACTTTTATAGTCAGGCATTAAAGAATCTATACTTGCCTTTGTTTATCCAGCACAGTGCCTTTTCCATTTATGTTCTTAAAAACCACAGTAGTTTTGATACTTACAAAATACACATTGGGATAAGACATAAGAGTAATATTTGGTAATCACAGTACGTTTCCCCCCCTTATTTTTTAGTTTGGCAAAAGCTTGAAGAAGAAAATGAAGAGTTCTTCCAGGCTTACTATACAAGATTGGTGTTGAAGCAGCAAATAATGGAATTCAACAGATTGCTGGATCGACAAGTACAAGCAATGCACTCACACTCAACTGCAGTTCCATCACTACCTACCTCTAATGGGTCACATATCCCTGCAGTTTCATCATTATCTACCTCTAATGGGTCACATATCCCTGCAAGTAAGTTTGTTAGCTCCATGAATATTTTTACCATCCCTTTGGGCTAGTTTCTTTTCAGCAGTATCAAGTCTATTGAAGTATTTTCTCTTATCAAGGGCACTTTATGGGCTTAGTAGGTCCTTTTGTCACACTTAGGTGCACCATCCGTTATTTTTCCAATGCATACTGTCTTGGTTGTTTTTAAGGCATGATAAATATGGGGTTGAAGTGGAGAAAGTCGGTTGAATTTCATCACTCATTAATTGTCCAAAACTTGGAGAAATGAAATGTGAAAGCTCGATTTACAAAGTTTGTAGTGTACTATAATATGCTTTGAAGTTAGTCCTAAAGTCAAATCAATTCTAGTTTATCTTGTCTCAAACTTAGCATTTCCATTCATTTATATTGCAACTTGGAAAATTGGTTTAATGGTAACAGTTCTTTTTTCTGGTTAGAGGTTACTAAGAATATAGAAAACTATTAAGGAAGTTTTACCTGATGCAGAACTGACTAGGAAAGAACCACAAACTTTGGGTATGTTGTTAGTTTGAGGATTTTAGGGGAAGATTCTGTTTTGTAAGTGAAGAATAGGGACTGAATTCTCTAGGGTTTTGGGCTTTGGTGAAGGACTGAAGGTGTATGATGCATTCGGGTGAATGGTTAGTGGAAGCTTCTTAGGTGGATTGATGATGATGCTGATGGAGGTTGGGGATTGTGGCTGTTGGAGGCTTAAGAGTAGCGGGGTTTAGGTTTAGAAAACAATGGCCTTGCAGGGAGGTATGCATGGTTTTGATTGCTAGAGAGCTATGGTATGTAGGATCTAGTAATGCAATTTTTGCTGGTTCAAACAGTGGTAGTAGATGGATTTTGGCTTCTTTATGAATGGTGTGAGATTTGGAGGTTTAAGTCCGTGGCAAAGGATGTTAGGGTTCTTGGTATGTAGGGGTTTCCTTCTGGTAAGGTAGATAGAGAGTGGGCGCCTTTCATTAGAGAGCTTAGAAGCTTTAGTTCAGAGAGTGAAAGTAATTCCGGAGATGAAGGGCTATACTAGACAGTGTCTTAATGGAAGAACTGACTTGATGTCATTTTGTATGTTTTAAGGACTAAATTGATGTCAACCATCTATCGGGGACCAGACTAATGTCAACCATATCTTTTAGGACCAAAATAGTTTTTTTTTCTTTATATTTTACTTTAATTGTCATTAAAGTATATTAGCATAAGACAAGGGTGATTTTCTAACCTCCCCATGAAGGTGCTTAGATTAACATTCTTTATTCTTAAATGAAAAAAAAATATAATAATCTCTAAATAATATAATCATCCCAAATCAACATGCTTCTCCATTGAGGGTCATTATTCCTCAAGTAGTACCAAAAATCAAGTCTAGTCTTCTTCTCAAGATAGATAGCAATGACAAGGAGCATTTTGAAGATCCAACATGTTGTCACGACTCTCAACCAAAACTTGGGGTCTATGATCACCATGTAGCAAGGGAAAACTATTGGCTAGCCCAAGCCAGACAAGCCTCCAAAATCTATAATTCATATAAATTTTCCAGAAATAACAGAAGTAGCCATTGCAAGGCCTCAAAAGTCAAAACACTGTCCCATCTCAAATATCTCATACCTTGAAATTTCATCAATAACTAAGTCCAACACGTGAATCTCAATATTCACTAATGATAAATCATAAATTATCTCTTATCTAAAATCCTGCTTGCAGAAATGATGGAGCAACTTAAAGAATGTGAGCCCATAAGGCTTCTAAACAAGATTTATAATAAAAATAAAAATTTAAATGCCAAGACACAAAGTGTCAAGCTCATCAATGGTAATCAAACTGGAGGAGTGGGATAAGAAGCTATATCTTTACCACCTGAAAAATATTTAACCATGATCTGGATGAGTTTACAACTCAGCAAGCAATAAGTACCTACTATAATAAAAACAAGACAGGATGCACAAGTGTTCCATTGGAAAATAAAAAATATTGTATGCTAATAATAAATTTTTTGAAGTAAATTAGGTCATATCAAACCATTTGAAATCCAAGTTGAAAGAAAATGATCAATTGAAATCATATTCAATAATCTCAAAATGAAATAACTAACATTCCAACAAGCCTAATAGGCTTGAACCAGGTAGCATCGAACTTGGGGTACACTGAATTCAACAAGCACAAGGCTTGAATTGACAAACAGGAAGCTTGATATCATAACCAACTTGGTTAAATTTTTATTTCATTAGTTATCTAAATGGGCTCCAGATTAGTAGCCCTGACACATATACTATATTGCTTTTCTCTTATTGCTTATTAGTACATTATAATCTATCCAAAGATTGTTCTATTTTCTGATAAGCCAACATGTTGAATAATCTTTGAATTAAATTTTATTAAATTCTATTTTTGACTATATTCTTCCATGCCATTGCGTGCCTACATCCCTTGAGATAATGGATATTAAGTAATTAGGTTTGCTGACTCTTCAATGCTGCCACTTATTTACTTATCATCTTATGCTAGACTTTATTTCTGTTAAGGACAATGGTAAGTTTGTTAATATTGCTTGCTCTGATATAATGGCATTGTTTAAAGACAAGTCATGGTCTTATATAAGGCAAAGTGACAGAATAATTTGATGCTGGATGAATATAAAATACTTTTATTCTGAACGTGTAGCATGTAGTATATGTGATTTCTGACTGGCCAAAAAGAATTGGTGGGAGGGATTGCTTACCTTGAACATGGTGGGTAAATTCAATTTTATGAAAGTATATTTTATTTTAACTGTTTAATATTTGGCTGCAATATTTTAGAAAGCAAAATGGATGGACTTCGGATGTAGAACAAATTTGTCTGACTTTTTAAAGAAGAAAATTAATTTCTTGGAAGATTGAAGAGACTATTTATAAAATAATTTTATGACTGTTTCTGCCTATATTCTTTGCAAATTTTGTGACATAATTCTGAAAATTCAAAATACAGATTTTTCTGTTCCTGAGACATAATAAAAAGATGTAGTGAACTAGTGACTGTGGAGATAAACATATGAAAGGAGTGAAGTTACCTGCTTTATTATTCTAAGCTTATTATTGAATGTTTGATTCCAATCACTTCTGAAATTCGGCATCTAAGCTCACATTATTTTACAGTACCTGACAATCCAACATGCTACGCTGCTGATCGAACCCAAGCAGCTTTGAAGCCAGAAAAGATGCAACATCCTGTTGATTCCAGTTTATCTAACGTGTTTAATAATGGTGGGTCATCACTCCATCCAAGTATGCATGCTGTGGTTGATATGTCTGCTCATGGCAATAGGATCAATGGCCCTCCAAGCATGCTTTCTGCTCACAACTCAAACATGGGTCTGATACAAGGAATCAATGGGGGCATGATCAAATCTGAACCTGGATATTCAGGTTGTTCTCCTTACATGTTTGGTACTGATGGAAATGTCCTGGAGGCACGGCCAACTATTGGTGATGCTTCAGTTACATCATTCACTAATGTTGAGTCCAACTCTCATTCTGTGAATGAGGCCGTCCTGGATCCAGACACTTCTTCATTTGGATTTTTGGGGCAGATTCCTAGAAATTTCAGCCTTTCAGATCTGACTGCTGATTTTTCTCAGAGCTCTGGTATGTCCTCTCTCGTGTTTGTGTGGGTCCATGTGTGTGTCTGCGTGCTTGCTTTCTCCTCTTGTCAGTGACAATTCATCTTTGATGGTGATGAATAAAATGCCAGTCAAGTTATGCTTCATGTTGATTGTTTTTCAACCCACATTTTAGGCTATTATGTACAAGTGTTTCCTCAAGTAACTATGTTTATATTGAATTAATCATTAGCACTAATAGTTTAGTTTCTTATTTGACAGATATACTGGAGACCTATTCTAGGTCGCCCTTCCTAGCTACTGACAATGAGAACTTCCTTGAAAGAGGAGAACAAGGTAAGAAGCAATCTTACTCCCTTATAATCTGTTGCTTTGTGCTGCAATTCTGACACTACTATTGTATTGGTGTTCAAGTAGAAAATAATAGGCTGGACTCCATATCAGAAGGCTTGAGTTATGAAGATTTTGGGAGTGAATAGTTAATGCTCACTATTTAGTCATCAACAACTTTGAGGTATGTTCTTTATTTATATTGTTAGGGATCAAGTTATACAGAAACTTCATAAATTGCAAATCTGTAAGGCATGGTACTCCATTTTGTAAGCTGTACACATATTAGGTATAGGCATGTGTAGGGTATGTATCAAGTAGGTACGATTTTTTCAAAAATAATAATTGGGTCGCAGTTAGTGTATGACTCTGATGTGGCTGAGTATGACTTGGATACCAATTAAGCTATTTTTTACCAAAAAATGCCAACATTTCCCCCCTCTCTATTTCTCATTTTTGTCTTTTTTCCCAATTAGACCTATTCATTCTTACCTTTGACTTGTGAGTGGAGTGTCTCTGGTCACACACGACAGAGATGACAGCAGAGGCAATGGCATCCGGTGGTGACAGTAAGTTGAGAGAGTGACTTGACTGGTGATGGTGGTGTAGGATTCAAAGCATTCAGCATGGTGATCAAAAGGGAGTGATGAGGGGCTGACAATGGTGATATATGATATATGATGGTGGCGATGAGTGATATGAGTCCTCTGTTTAATTGATGACTCCTCTGTTGTAGAGTGAGTGTGACTCCTAGAAGGGTCCTCAAAGCTCAAATACGTTTCTGATTTGGTTGGTTACCAAATTATCAGTATTGTGACGCTTCTTCTCTTATTGGTATTACATGTTTGTTGGTTGGCAATAACTAAGTAACTTGCAGGTTTCTTTAAAATGATAACAAAACCTTTTCCCACTAGGTGGAGTTGGCTATGTGGATCATACGATGCCATAAAGTTCTTTTCATGTATTAAGTGCAAGGATAGACCATGTACTTCTAGATATCTCTTATTGGTTTTGGTCTTTAATTTTTTTTATCACCCTTTATGTCCTGTCTCTTCTCCACATATGCTCAAACTATCTAGACTAGATTGTACCATTTTTTCTACAATGAGAGTTACCCCAACTTTCTGTTTAATGATTATATTCCTAATCTTGTCTCGTGTAACCATTCATCCACGACATTCTCATCTCTGCAATATTAAGCTTGTTTTTTCACTGGTTGTTTATTGCCCAACACTCACTCCGATACAATATTGTCAATTTTATAGCTGCACAGTAAAATTTTCCTTTATGCTTGAGTGGCATTTTTCTATCACATATCACATCCAAAACATTCCTCCATGTCATTCACCCTACATGGATGTCATGGTTGACATCTCTCTTTATCTGTCCATCATTTTATATAATGAACCCAAGGTAGTTAAAATGGGAAACTTGTGATATTGTATGTTTTCTAATTTTCATCTCTAAGCTAGAATTTGTGTCTCTTGTTAAACTTTTGAATTTCATATACTCTTCTACTTAAGTAGACGTCGTGTGTATCGTGTTGAACTAGCAAGTTTCTTTGTTTTCATTTGTTTTGCTTGGTTTATTTTTTCTTTTATATTTTGAGTTTGGTTGATTCATTCATTTTACTACTAATGCTTTAAAAGTTGTGTTCTTATCTTTTATGTTATTTTGTTATGTTTTATTATATGAATTTGTAATTTTTTTTTATATATAATATATTTTAAAAATTTATATTGATGTACCCGCATTTAAAATTTTTTAAAATTATCATATTTCCTATCCATATCAATTACCCGGATCCATACAACCTAGAGTGCAATTAAATCAAGATATGGTTTTTAATTTTCATTACATGCATATATGGTTTTTTTTAATGACCGTTTTAATTGTTTATCTTTCCTGCAGGTTGAACAAAATGCTTACATTGGTGTTGTACATAAAAATTTAGAGGTTTTGAAATTTTAACTCTTGGGTGAACATATGGGTTCGTTCGTGTGAATGGTAAGAAATGAAATTTGGACGGGTTGATGGGAGGGAAAAGCAGGGTGCAATTGCAAATAAATAATGAATCTTTTATGTATTTGGCCTTTTGGTACTTACTTTGTAGAGTGATACTATTCTGCAATGCCTTGTGTTGACTCTAGAATTGTATTTATGTGTTTAGTTGATATTCTTGAGATTAGACTGCATAAAATCTTGTTTTTCTTCGTAATAATCAACAGCACTATACTTGACTTGTTTGACTCCCAAGAGTCTAAGGGAACTGTCAAATGATTGGGCGTCTATTTGCTAATAGAAACATTTTTCTTATGCCAATTCTGTACTGCAAGTGGACCACCCCTGTTTTGTCGGCAACTCACTTGTTGGTAGGATTGAATGGTGAGCAAACTTCACGCAGCGTTAAATTCAACGCCAACATTAATTGTTCAATTTTGCCAGGTCGTCTCGTTTCATTCATTGCAAAGTTTTATTGCATGTGCTATTACCATTCATGCAACCTTGTCCTTGTGACATGATACAAGGGACAGTGGTCCTGTTTATGTGAATAATAAAATACTAGCTCGGGTTCGAGTCTATGTGATACAAGGGTACATGTTTGTTTCCCCTTAAGCAAGGTCTCGAGTTCGAGTCTTATGAATGGAAAAAATCCCCGTTAGGAGAGTTAGCCCCACCATGATGTGGATGTTCCCGGCTCGAACAGGATTGCCTTCCGTGGAGGATACCTGTGGTTAAACCAAAAAAATAAAATACTACCTCGTGTCTCAGTGCATGCTTGGTTTACAGTTTAAAGTTCGGAGAGTTAAAATCAATTTTGCACAAATCCCAGCACAGTTATTAAACACAATAAAATAAAATAGCTGATGAAAAGCAAGAAACAGAAAGACCAAACAGTTTGAACACATATTACATTATTTTTGAGTAAAAAACGCCTTCCATTTGTAGGTGAATTCTACGGAGGTACCTTAATAGGTGCCTCACTGTGTATCCCTTGATTTAGGGGTATGTAAGCAAAAAAATATTTTTAGAATTTGTAATATGGTCCTCCTGGAGGATTATATTGCAAATTCTAAAAATATTTTGAGGATCATATTGCAAATTATAAAAATATTTTTTTGTTTACATGCCCCTAAATCAAGGGATACACGGTGAGACACCTTCCTCACCGTAGAATTCCCCCCATTTGTATTCGAAATTTTGAATGGACTTCACGCCTTGCAACTAATGTGTGTCAAAGTAATCAACCAAATGATAGTATAGATGGAATCTTTTTTATTTTTCTTTTTTATCTCAAGGTGCTCAGAAAGTTAATAAATAAAAACTACTACTCAACAATTTTTCTTTTATTATCAAGTATATGATAAATTGATAACTATAAAAATACAATATAATATGAAGTTCAGGCATAAGACTGCTGAACTTCAAAGGAGAGTGAATGACCAGACCCCAGAGGCTGTACCTATGAAAAACATTGAACATAAATGCATAAACACAACTCACCTTTTAGTTTTTTTCTTTTCTTTTTCTCCAGTTTTTGCTGGAGGAATTCTTTTTTAATTAATTGTAAACTTTTTTAACACTTGGATATTGTGATTCTTTAATTTCCCTTAAAAATTTTGGCTTAATTGCACTTTTGGTCCCCCTACTATCTTCAATTCGTGATTTTGGTCTCCCTACTTTTTTTTCACGATTTTGGTCCTCTTATTTTTTCTTTTTCGCGATTTTGGTCTCCCTATTATTCCAAATTCGCGATATAGTTCAAAATTTTGGTCCCTCTATACCTCTCAAGTATGTGTTAAAGGGACAAAAATTGCGAATTTAGAAATAGGGGGACCAAAATCGTGAAAAAAAAAAGTAGGGGGACCAAAATCGCAAATTAATGATAATAGGGGGACCAAAAGTGTAATTAAGCCAAAAATTTTCTATTTGGATTTATAAATGGAATTCCTTTATTTTTGCAGTTAGTCATTTCAACACTATGTTATTTCTCTTTGATGATTTGTACGAGGCTGTTGTGTTACATCCACTTATACTCACGCCTAATGACTGAAACAACTTTTGGACTTATTAATTTAATAGAGAACGCCACAGGAATGTAAGCCAAACATATTCCAATTTCTTAAGGACAAGGAGCAAAGACATGTACGTTAAATGCCATCTTCATTTCCCAGTCCTTAATCCATCAGCTTAAAAATTTCAAGATGAGCTTTATAATTTTACAGGTGTGATTTTTCTTACTAGCAAATTCAAATTTTATACTAAAAAAAAAAGATCACTTATAAGTTATAACTACCAACATTCCATTTCCCACAAATAGAGAAATACTAACAACACACACTAATACTTCTTTTTCTCAATATACCTTTTATTATTGGATAAAATTTTACACTGGACCCATGGCCATACATAGAGAGTGGCCCATATTACTTAGTAGTTTGAGAATAAAATGTGATTCAATAACAGAAAATGTGTTAACAAAATATAACAGAGTGCGTTGCTGACCTTTCTCTCGCAATACATGAAGGCAAAGTTGGCCATATATAACTAAGTTCCAGCTCGAAGACAGCTATGGAGTCCAGCCGATAACAATTTGATAACCAGTAAACAATTATTGTAGCCATATGGTGATTATGAAAAAGTGCAGCTGTAGCAATAAAATATGTAGAAGGACAGTTACATATCAACTAAATCTAAATGGTATCAGAATTCTATGTGTTTACATAACTTCACATATAATCAAAAGTAGCAATCTCCTTCAATTATCAATTTGTTTTTTTTTCTTTTACTCAGTGATTCAACCTGCAGAACTTACACAAAAACTCAACATAATTCACAGTAAACCATTTTTATGACAGCTTATGGTCTAACTTTATTAATGCAGCTGCCACACCACAATATTCATCTCATGATCTAAATCTAATTGGTCAAGAATTTAAAGTCACAGGCTCTTATACTTTTTTAACACTCCCACCCCACCAAAAAAAAAACCTTCTGCAAACTGCAAAGCTCTCATATCCTGTATTTCTTTGGCTAAAAAATCATTCTTTAGCCAGATCTTCAATGGTTGTCATATTTAACAAACTGATTAAAGCAAATCCCTGCCATAAATATGAATGAAATTTAATGTGTGTTTGGTTTAGTGTTGAAACTGACTAAACTCAAGTTTGGATTTCCCAACGCAACTATTTCTAGCGTTGGAAACGTGAGTTTACCACGTTTTAATGCTAAACCAAACATGCTCTTACGAAATCAACACTAATGGTAACTATGGATGAATCTAAACTGCCAATTTGACTTATATAAGCCAATCACCTATCAAATAAGAACTAAGAAGTTAAGAGCTGAGAACCGATTGTCTGTGTTTGTATTTGAATTTATCAATAAACCCTTGACAAGAGTATAGTAGCAATTAACTAGCAAGCAATTAACAAGCTATAACAAATGACTTCAAACTAGTTACCCCAGTAATAATTCCCTCAATTTAAGGAATTCCCAAATAACAAACACATCTAGATACCTTCAACCTAAAAACACAATCCAGCACTACCAACTCCACCCTAAAACACACCAACCACAAACTAGAAAAAGATTATGACACACACCCAGTACATGAAAACAAGTCTAATTTCAAGGGTACTCGTAAATTACAAAACTTGTTGCATACCCACTACCCATCTTGGAAAAAAAAGGAAGCAGCAGGGTGAGGAATAAGGAAAATTGGATCAACCAACATGGAAAGGGCCAATATCACCGGAACGCAGAGAATTGGCAAGTTCGTCAGCAATAGTCAAACACGAAGTGATCCAGCCACTTAGAGCTATCCATGCCATCTTTGCAATATACAGAGCTGCTGTCAGTGCCATTGCCATGAATTGATTTCAAGGAAGAAATGGTGATTGACCAAAGGGTTGTTGAAATTGAAGGAAACCCATCAAAGAGCAGGACCTTCTAAGAGGGTGGTTGTGTGGATTATTGTCAATTTATTTCCCATAGATTGGACTCAACAACTATGCTAAAGAAATATAATAAAATTCAGTTTCATTAAATTTCAATCTACCCACATATTTTGTTCCTTTTTGTAATTTTGAACATTTCCTTACAAAACGAAAGTCTTGTCCTTGAAAATTGCGTGTCAAATTAATTAATCAATATATTTGTCTGTTTTGGAGGTCCACCCATTGTCCTTTTTGTCTCAATTTTACAAGTTATTGGGTTTTTTTTATTAACCACATATATACCGCGTTATCAATCTTATTTGAGACTTAATCATAGTTAAAATTTCTCACCCTACTCTAAGAGTGTGTTTAGTGGAAATAGAACCCAGAAGCACTTGTCACAATCTCAACCACGAGCCATAATCCTTTGGTAGTTATTGGGATTTGCTAAGTGATCCTATCAATTTTACAGTTTCGTGTTATATTAGCATACCAAGTTACCAACACGTATTGGTTTGGGATTGGAGTCTCTTAACTTAAATATGTAATCTTAAATTTGACCCTTAAATATGAAAAAATATTGATGGGAAGGTTCTTGCCTTTCACTTAGTTAATAGATATTGGATATTACAAAAGAGTGTTATAATGACACTGTTAGTAGGTTTTGAAATTACTTAATGGTCCTTGATGTAATATTGTGACTCAAATTTCATGTAAGTAGTAAGATTTGTTTCCTGCTCATATGTGGGTTATGACTATTTTTTTTTTTTGTCAATATGTGGGTTATTACTATTGATGAAACACCTGTGAATATGGTGAAGCACATGGACTGATTCCCATCTCATGATAGTTTGGTTGTAGGATTGGTAGCTGATGGTTTGAACTTTGAAGCAGTGTTATTGAGCTTATTATCAAATGCCACATTTGTACTGATTTTCCTTCTACAAACATACATTAAGAAAATGAAGGCAGGCATGAATTATGATAAGGTTCACCAATTCTTGATGCCAAATGGCAAATAAGTCCTCTTGAATTAATATTATCATAGTGACAAACAATTTTGGAAAAAAAATTGGGAGAAGGCAGCTAATTTGGTTTAGTATATAAAAGGAAAATTTCCTTGGTAGCTTGGTTTCTGTCAAGATACTTGGCATGTGCAAAATCGGTGAAAAACATTTTATGAATAAAATTGCAAGCGCAACTCATCTCAATTAATGTTAGCTGGTAGGTTTCTATTGTGAGGTTCCTAAAATGGCACTTGTATATGAATATATGGCCAATTGGTTCTCTTGATCAACAACTCTTGTCAAATTTGTTGAGTGTCACATGCTACGTGTAAATGTGTAATAACTGCACTCTTATCATGTCTACCAATTTGTTTTGACTAAAGCAACTAGTTTTTAAATATTTTATGTAAAAATTCATTTTTAACTGGGAAGATTCTCTACAGTTTTTCTTCATTTTTTCTTTTGAACTATAGAGAACCATGATGGTGTAGCCTGTCACCCATCAAACACTAAAAATTGGGAATTGAGGATGTCAATGATCTGATTGCTAATATACACAATGCACTTAGAACTAAGCCTCTGTAATCTCTCCTAAATATTCAACCTGAAGAACTTGGATCAATAATATGTTTGTTGTGATGAAGCATGTTGAGGATGGATCTGGAAGCATGGATATCCTAAACCTAGAACAAATAAAAAGTGAGGCTGGAAACTCTGATCTGATCTTAGACATGTCAATGTTACAAAAATCCACTTTTTCCTGTAATTTAGTTGTAGAGATTTCTTTATTGAGATCAAATTATGTAATAGTAAAACTAGAATATTGAAGTGATGTCAAGCCACTTAAAAAAAAAATACAAGTTATCTCACAAACTGGCTGTGACCCCCTGCCCATTTCATTAGAGTATCTTAACTTAAATGTTAAATGAAGTGTCTGAACAACTTCACCCAAAACCAAAAGCCATGAAAAAAAATAAAAGGTGTATGTTAATCAAGCTAAACCTTGGGTTTGGAATTTCCTTTTGGATAGACTAAAAATCATTAGGCTGCATGTCTAAGTAAATCAGTCATATTTTGCAACATAAGTGAAGAGACCCTACACTTGTACAAACCACATGAAGCACATGTAACCAACCTTCCATTTCCATAAGGGCATTCAAGCACAAACAGGATTTCACCTAGTACAATGTTCTTTTGTCCAGTCCTTTGGGAAATAAGGTTAATCAATGCCACTCTCTTTTTAGGAAAATTCAAGATGGGATTTGTCTTGTAATTAAATGTTATAAAATTGTAGAATGAAGCAAAAAGATTGATTTGAGTCTATCAGACAACCGTGTGACCATCACAGTCAGTAGAACACTGACTAAGAACAATCCTCTACGGCTTCAGCTGAAACCCCAAAGCTAGGGGATCATCAGAGCCATTAATCACGCTCTGATCACATGATCATGATTCATCCACCACCAGACTGAGGTTCCTGTCTCCTTAAAACTCAAGGATACAGAAGCACAAGCCTATAGAACAGATCCTGTTCAAGTAAGGTCATGCACTGAACTCTCATCCTTCAATTATAAAACGCTTTTATTTTACGGAGCACTTCCGATGTGGGACTAGCTTCATGTCCCTTTTGACTCTCGTTCTGTGATTGATATATAAAAACGTTTCTGACTCTTGTATTGTAAGCATTCTGGATTTTCTAACAAAGTTTATCTGAACAAACGCAAAACATGTGATACATTTCCAGGTTCCAGCCATGATATTTCTTACATGGCAGCATTATTGATCCCATCCCATGTCTTGGTAATTAATGTGAACCATATGCACCATGCAGAAGTGATACGATGCCAAAACTGGGTGCATGAAAAGGATCAGCTCTAGTGATTCTATCCATTTCAAGCAAGAGGCAATTGAATACATGTAGGTAGCATACTAACATTACTGTGATGGGATTATAACCTTTTAACATTTTAACAATAGGTATAAATCAAGATCATTTACACAAGGCACTATTCTAGCAAGATCAGATTTGTACTTACTACACATTGATCAATATATATATCAAAGAGACAGGAATACATAATGTGAATGAATGCCTTTAGTGGTGGATTTAGTATTGCATTAAGTAACTTTTCTGTTTGATTAATGAATTGTAATTCCTGCAAGTATGGCGAGCACCTTATCTGAATATTTTGTAAGATGCATTTGTATTTAGTGGTAGTTAGTAGTAGCTATTTCATGTCCTTACATCTGGTGTGAACCATTTTCAAGGTATCTGACAGTTCTAAAGTGCATTGACATTTGGTGATACCAAGGGCAGAGCATTCAATCTGAGATTTGATAGAACTAATCTAACATCCCAAATCTATAACCAGCAGTTCACAAACAATTCCATAGCAATCGACCAATCAAATGTTTCATTTCATTTTAATTCCATACCCAGGTTTTAGTTTTCAAGAAATTAATGCCTCAAACAAACTCGATTTTTCTTATGAACATACAAGTTACTCTATTTTTCTTATGAGGCAAAGAGGAAGTAACACACACCATGATCAATCCCAATTGTTAACTTACCGAATAGTGTATCATGAGTTCAACCCATACAAAATATTTTCTCTTCAGCTAATCACAGTTATTCATCATCATATATACATAATAGGAATTAAGAAACTTTACATTCAAGACTAAAAAACTATATCAGAATTCCTTTTCATTTTTATCTTCATTGGAAAGGATAGAATCAAATGAAAATATCTTTTAGAACTGGCCACAAGGCTCACTACACACTTATGTTATGCTAGAGGCACATCCATGTTGTTTAGAAAAGAACCAGAACACAAAATCATTATCAAAGTCAACTATTCTGGTAGTCACCAAATCACTGGATTATTCTGTTGTATAAGTCACCGAAGCTCCCATGTTGATGGTGGAACCTCTGATGCCAACTCCCAGGTTGATGGTGGAACCTCTGATGCCAATGGTTGTGCAATTTGCTCCCATGTTGATGATGCCAACTCCCATGTTGATGGTGGAACCTCTGATGCCAATGGTTGTGCAATTTGCTCCCATGTTGATGGTGGAACCTCTGATGCCAACTCCCATGTTGATGGTGGAACCTCTGATGCCAATGGTTGCGCAATTTGCTTCCATGTTGATGGTGGAACCTCTGATGCCAACTCCCATGTTGATGGTGGAACCTCTGATGCCAATGGTTGCGCAATTTGCTCCCAGGTTGACGGTGGAACCTCTGATGGTTGCGCAATTTGCTTCCATGCTGATGGTGGAACCTCTGATGCCAACTCCCATGTTGATGGTGGAACCTCTGATGCCAATGGTTGCACAATTTGTTCCAATGGTGATGGTGACGCAATTTGGTCCATGACACTAAACAACTCCGATTCAGGTGATGGCTTAATTTGATCACAAAATGCTATGGCAATTTCTGGGTAACTACAAGAAATTAAATCTTGGCTGGTTGCAACACAATTGAGGGGCTGAACTAGTTGAGGTTGCAATGATTGCATTTGTTTCTTCAGCAATCTATTGAATTCCTCCATTTGCTGCTTCAACGCCAATTTTGCATAATAGGCTTGGAAGAACTCTTTATTTTCATTTTCCAACCTTTGCCACGCTGAAAACATAAATAAGGGCAAAAAAAGAAACTTAGCATGATACTACGATTACCACATATTACATTAAGTTAACTATATATCACAAAGCTTCCAAATTTCAAATTTACTTTATTACAAAGTTAATTTTCTTCCTTATAGAAAATATAAATAATAAGCCCTAATAATTGTGAATTAATTATAACAAGACTATAAAAGTAAATTGACACACATGACTATAAAACAAAACATCTAGAATTAAATGAAAATTTATAAAAGTAAAAATCAACTACTATTTTAATCATGTTAGATAATAGATACTGTAGAATGCATAAAAAATATCTGGCCATGTGAAGGTGGAGTAAAATAAAGTGAAAAACAATATAAAAATCAAGCTAGACAACAAAAGTCTTCATTACTTATTTCGGTGAGAACAGGGTCTATTTTTGCTTCATGTAGTAGTTTTTCCACGGTTTCTTTCCGGCTCATATATTGTTGTAGACAATTTTCCATGAGATTTTTCACCTGTAATGAGGCAAGTAAACCAAAAATAAATTATGTTACCAATCCCATGTAGAAATAAGATGAACAGAACAGCAGAGGAAACAGAGAAGGGATTTGGGAGAGAGAAAGGGGGCCAAGAGGGAGAACAGACCAACTCAACAGTGATGATTTCAATTTAAAATGATATGCTGAGAAATCAAAGCACATAGTAATCGTTAGGCAAACTTATGAAGTCTTAATGATTACCAAACTAAACAGTCAGGTGTTCCTAAGTCCTAACTATTAAATAAAATAAACACAAGTAGATATATAATTTATTCTGTTTGGTTTTGCAGCCAACAAAAGATTACGCGTCCTACTTAGAGCACTATTAAGGAACTAATCAATAGAAATTTTTTGTCAAAAATCACAGCATCAATTACATTTTATAATTAAAAATTTCCAATTTTTGTTTCCTTAATCAATGGGACACTAGTTAGCATTTGCCAAAATTTATACTGTAAAGCAAAGCAACAGTAAAGAAATATGAACAAAGAACTCATCAGAAATTCACATGCACGCAGAGGGCACCATGCGTTTATAATCACAAAACAAGTTACTTATGCAAACATTATCTCATCCTTTTCCCAGCTTACCAGATCCATATCTTGTGCGGAAACCCGTCTCAGTGATCTACTTGACATATTGAATGTTTCAAAATCTACTCTTAACAACTACCTGGAGACATAATAACAAATGAAAAACTATCAGTAAGGCACACTTTGTCAGTTTCAATGTAAAACTACCAAAAAAAAGTCAAATTCTCACAAAATCCTATCACCTATAGAGAAAAATACAAACCGAACCACCCTCGTGAAAAAAAAAAGTGCAAAACAACGAAAAGAGATTATGTAGTATGATTGACTTACAAAACTATTAAAGTGAAAACCCACTGCATTATTTATCCACCTACTTTTCTATTATTGTTATTCTTATGGTAATGTAGTATGATTGTGTTTTTTGGTCATAGTAGATATGGAGAGCAAGTAGCGCAGCTTACAAATGAAGACCTTATGCGATTGGGACAGCTTGGTGGAAGGGCGGTGGCAGAGAAGACACACACGACGCACCGGTGGAGACGCGCAGGACAGCGGCGGTGGTTTGGTGGATGGGATAGATGCTTGAAGCAGCAACGTCTAGATTTGGAGGGGGAGATTCTAAATTTAAAGGCGGGGAAAATGCTTTTGGCTCTTTTTTAAAAGTGAGTGAATTTGGAGAGAGATATTTTAAATTTTGGAGGGAGAGATTAAATTTCAAGGCGGCGAAAATGCTTTTTTATTTGGCTCTCTTTTAAAAGTGGGTGAATTTGGAGAGAGAGATTTTAAATTTTGGAGGAAGAGATCTTAAATTTCAAGGCGGCGAAAATGCTTTTTCATTTGGCTCTGTTTTAAAAGTGGGTGAATTTGGAGAGAGAGATTTTAAATTTTGGAGGGAGAGATATTAAATTTCTAAGACGGTAAAAATGCTTTTTCAGAACATTTTGGCTCTCTTTCAAAAACCGAGTGAATTTGGAGAGAGATTTTAAATTTAAAGGCGGCCAAAATCACTTTTAAGAGCATTTTGGCTCTCTTTCAAAAGTGAGAAAATTTGGAGCGAGAGAATTAATAAATTTGTAATTTTTAAAAAAAATTTAAAAAAAAAAATCATAAATTCATAATTTTTTTAATTACTTAATATATATATATATATGAGGAGGTTCAAATTATACCGGTGTAAGTTACATCAAGTGTTACACCGCTGAATAATTTTTTAACGGGTCATTGTATTAAATAATCTACCGTTGGATTGAAAGCTACTATTACATAGATCATACATATAAAATTTTACATTAATCGAAAATTATTTGATATGTCATTGAGATGTCTCAAGATTAACGTTATATATATATATAAATTATGAATGTTTATATTAATTTGTCATTTTAATAAATTAAAATTAATTTAGACATGATATATAATTAAGTAATAATGTTATTATTTTATGTCTAAAAGATAATTGTTAATATATATGTAATATGCTTTAATTTATTTTTTTAAATGGTGTAATATGCCTTAACTGTAGTGCAGATACCCACCATATTAGCAGTGAATCCTACCACGTAATTGTCATCCTTATCACGAATTAAACCACCACAAGCAGCAAGACCTATATGACCAAGGGTGGAACCATTATGGAAACCAATCGGGGGAGGAATCCAACCAATAAAAGCTTCTCTACGATAGATCCGATGAGCAATTGGGTCAGGAGAGGTTGCTGTTAATACCAGTCTTCTAGAGTAACTGATAATATGGAAGAACAAATTCCTAGGGAGCTCTGATTTCTTTTGGAAGATAAACATGTTTCTATCCTTCCAAATTGACCAAAGAGCAACAGGAAATAGAAAGGACCGAGGAATACCAGAAACCGTTTGGGAATAATGAGAAAAATATTTTTCTATCCATGCATCCAAACCCAGACTGAAGAAACGGGACCACTCTGAGGCATCAATCAGGGATTCCCAAAGCTCAGCAATCATAGGGCAATCTCTAAGAACATGGATAATAGTCTCTGGGGTGAGCTGACATCTATCACAAATAACCTCACGGGTCATACCTCTTTTAGCACGTTCAGAGTTAGTAAGCAACTGGCCATGAAGAACTCTCCAAACTAAGGTAGAGATGCGAGGGAAGCCCTGCCACTTCCAAATGCTTGAGAAGGCAGCGTCAACTTGCAGATTTCCCACCTGAGAAGAAAATAAAAATTCGTAGGCACTTTTAATTGAGAATTCTCCATTTGAAGAGAATTTCTAGGCTGGGTTATCTTTTTCTGTGGTCGGAGATGGAGGCAGAATGCTGGCCAATCTATTAATGATATTAGGCGGAAGGAAATGCTGAATAAGGGACTAATTCCAAGCACCATCAAAACAATAACTTGCGATAGGTAAATCTATTTGCCAAAATGGGATATCACGTGATGCAGCCAGAACCAGAGGGCCAACATCCAGAAGAAAATAGTCTTTCCAAAATCTAGCTATTAGACCATCCCCCAATATCCAGCAGCTGGCCGTATTAACAAGGTCTCAAACTTTGCGAATTCCACGCCATAAGGAAGAGACCCTTCGATTAGCAGAAGAACTCGGGGTAGTTAGTATCAGGCAACACCTTGTATTTAGACTTGAGGACTTGAACCCAAAGAGCATTGGGCTTAGTTATGATTCCCCAAGCAAGTTTCATCATGTACGCTTGATTAAGGATCCCCAGGTTTCTAAAGCCCAAACCACCTTGATCTTTAGGGCGACATATGTGCTCCCAAGAAATTAAATGGCATTTGCATTGATTTGTGGAGGAACCCCAGATAAAATCTCGGAAAATTTTCTCCACCTCATCACACACAAATTGAGGGATCACTGCAGCCTGCATAGTGTAGTTCGGAATTAATACTCAAAATAGAGGACTGAGCCAGGGTAATTCTGCCAGCAAAGGATAAGGATTTGGCTTTCCATCCAGTAAGAAAACTTGGCTTCAAAGACACCAAATTCCCCTAAAAAAACCCTTGAGCTTTGTCGCACTCAATTTTGTTTGGAAGTTTTATTTTATTATCATTTTCATTTATATGTTTATGGTATTTAATTACTTCTTTTATGCCTTAATAAAAATCCAAAAAAATTAAAAAAAACATAAAAAAACAAATTGGTTAATTAATTATCTAATTGATTAACTATTGAATGGTTAATCGGTTGATTAATTAATTAAAACATTATAAATTGATTTCAAGTTAAAATATGTGTGTTTCAAGAAAATTTTGGATTGGGTTAATCTGGCCCATTTTTTTTTTACTTTATCAACATAAAAAATAAAAATGTGTGTGATCGGGCTAATTTAGCCCATTGCAACAGTTGGGCTGTTTCAAAAAAAAATAATAATAAATAAATAAATTTATTTTCTTGGGAGAAAGTTGCATTTCACTATAAGTAAGGGAGGTAGGAGGTGAGACTCAGATTACAAACTCTCATATTGGAGAATTGAGAGATAGAGAGGGGGAGCCAAATTCATTTGAGAGTTTGAGTAAAAGGGTTCCTGACTCATTAAAAAAACAAAGAGAGAAGTTGAAGTTTAAGGGGGAGAGTTGAGTTCTTATTAAAAAAAGAGATTGGAGAGTCAAATTCATTCTTTGAGCGAAAAAAGAAAAGGGAGGAACAAGAGTGCAGCCCAGTATATATTTCTTACAGGTAGTTGGTCATATTGATATATTCCTTAACAATCTAACCTGTTGAAACATTTCATGTTCATCTATATTATCTATACTGTATTTTGATATATGCATTTATACTATGCATCTTGAATGAAAATAAATTCAAATAGCTAATCAAATATCAAATGTTTGTGAGAGTCCCATTTACAAAATCAAACAAGTGATCAAATGAAAAAATCATTCCCAGTAGCACTAAGGTCTCTTGCCAAATACAGTCTCATATTTCGTAAATTACACAAAAAAATCATAAAAACAAAAAAAAAGGAAAACAACCACAAATCCTACCACCACCACTGCGTTCTCTCCCGCATCGCGCTTCTCTATCCCCCAAGCAGTGATAAGTGAGAATTAATTGATAAATCAGAGCACTTTTTAGTTCACTTATCAAGGATAAAATAGTAATTTTGCCCCAGTTTAATCCTTTTTTTATTAAATATTAGATAAATTGTATTTATTAATCTGAGATTTGAATTTGATGCTATTTTGATAGAAATATTTCTGATTTTTGCAAGATATTGCAAAAGATTTGATTTGAAGGAAAGATAGCATTAAATAAGGGAGATATCTGCAAGATTTGAAGTTTGATTGAAGGCAATTAATGAAGATTGGAAGATTATTTGTGAGCAATAATGAAGATTTGAAGAATATCTGAGAGCCATTAATGAAGATATCTCTGCCAATCAAACAAGGATTTTGCAAACAACCTTCCCAAATAAATCAAAGATGCTCAATAAATACAAAGATTTCATCAAATAAAGGGAAACAAGGAAAGATAAATCAACCAAAATCAGTCTCGGAGAGAGGTCAATTTAAAAAGAGAAAGATTGAAGCTGCAGGACGCATTCTGCGCTTCAACCTGCGCTGTAGCGTAGGGTGAAGCGCAGTTCTCTGGATCCTGCACTGCAACGTGCGCTGTAGCGCAGGAAGAAGCGCAAGTTACGAAGATTCGTGCCCTGTTGTCGTTTGTAGATAGATTTCTCCCCAATTTTCCTTGTCTTTCCTTAGCCTATAAATAAGACCTCATTGCACCAGATCAAGGTGTGCACGATTATTGTAATTCAGTCATATTTCAGTGATTATGCACCAAAGCTAATTTTAGAGTAGGAGAGGAGGAGCGCTTCACAAGGATTGAAGATGGTGACAACATCTTCGGTGGTTTGTATGGCTACCTTGTGTAGTTAACTCTCCATTAGGATTGGATGTAATTGATTCTATCCCCAGGTGTATGTAAACTCTATATTATTATTTCCTGAGCTCTCTATCTATAATATTGGTAATCTTATTCTGTGCTTAATTCCTAACTTCCGCGCTTGCGCCTGAGTTATAGGCTAGTTTCGACTAGGATTGAGGATGGGGGAGCGGATTCTGAAGAAACCCATTCTCTGAGTGAATAAGAGGACTCGGTAACCAGTGAACCGAAACATGGGCGTTGCTAATGATTGATGGGTAGTGTGAGTACTCTAATGAAGGGCGTCTACAGGATAGACATGGTTATTAAATTACCGATAGCAAAGGATTAGTTGATTGTCAATCCAGGAAGCGAAACGTGGATGTATTCTAATGAGTGATGGGTAGTGACAGTACTCTAGCGAAGGTGCGTCCAGAGGAGTAGGCCTCGTTTATCAATTAGTTCTTTTACAAACGAAATAAAAGAAAGTAAAATAAGCCAAGGGTAAGTCTGTGGCCTGGGAGAGCCCGCATGGATTACCTTTGAGTGTGTGAGGCCGCTGGTAACTCGGGGTCTTAGCAATATAGTTTGTCTACAGTATTATAGAGTAAACCTAAAATAATAGATAGTTTTTACATGCACGAAGGGTGTGATGATATGAAGTCCAATCCTAATCCAAGTAAAGTGCCTCTAACTCTTCCTTTCTATTTCTATTGATTATTAATTTGCAATTTATATTTTCCGCACAAAATACTCTCATAAATCCGTTGTTTTCCCTTGATAAATAGATCACGACTATACGCGAATTGACTGTTCCCTGTGGATATGATAACTTTTCTTACTATTATACTACTGGATTTTTGGTTCGCTTGCCAGAAACCCATCAAGTATTTTTGGCGCCGTTGCCGGGGAACGGTTTCCAATTCGTGTAGACCTTGGCGGTCTAATTATCAAGTCCTATCTATCTTAGGATTTCATTTATTTATTCTTATTATTTTACGAAAATTTTATTATTTAGGAAATTTATAATTTTTCTATTATTATTAAAATTCTCTTCCACACTTACCCTTTTCAAGTTTTCTTATTTATTCTTTTGAGAGGCCAGGTGTCCCCAAATCAACTACAATTTGATCCAGAAACAGAAAGGACATCAAGGAAGAACAGAAGTAGAAACAAGAGAAAGAGACAGGGGAGAAGTCGAGAAGAAAACAAAAATATTTTATTATTTTATTTTAATTATTTTCTTTTTTTAATTAAAAAAATATTTATTATTATTATTATTTTATTATTATTATTATTATTTAAAAAAAAATTATTTATTTATATAATAAAAAAAATATATATTATTTTTTATTATTTTGTTCTTCTCATCTGAGCTAACGTTTGTTTGAGCTTCTTGATTATTTCTCTTGAGAAGACAGGTAACAGAAAAAAAGGGCAAGGTTAAGCTTAAGGAGACAATTTAACACTCTCTGTTCAACCACTCCAAGTGAAGTAAATGCCGAATGGCTTCTGAATGGCAAAATCCACCAAGAAGAATACTTGGAAATTATCAAAATCCACCAAGAATAACCCTTGGAGATGATGTTAGGCAACAAGAGCCAAAATATTTCTCCCACACACCAATTCAAGGTAACTTCCCTAATTACAACAATTATTCTAACAATTTTTCACAGGATTGGGGAAGTTACCAGAATCAAAATTTTGGGTGGCAACAAGATGCTATTTCATCCCATAAGCAAACTTTTGAAGTTGAACTCAGGGCAGAAAATAAGAGTTTGAAGCAGTCATTAGAAGCACTCCAAAAGCAGCTAGACAGACTTTCTCAGCCACCGCAACTAGTTCACTCTTATCCTGACCAATCACCACAATTAATTTGTGATTTTTGCGGAGGTAACCATCTCAATGGTCACTGCTCTTATCCGGACATTCAAGAAGAGGAAACTGAAGTAACACAAGAAAGAGGAATTGAAGAAAGGAAATCAGTGGAAGCTGCTAAAGAAAATAAAGAAGAAAAAAAGGAAGAGTTCACGCATGCACTGCAACTCAGGGAATTACCATATCCAAAGAATCCCTCCATGAAAGATATGAACACGCTACTTGCAGCCTACATGGAGAGTAACAAAATAGAGCAAATCAACATCCCAATGTTGGAAGCCATGGAGCAATTCATGTTGGAACTGCTCAACAAGATAAGAGAGTTTCCCGATGCAACAGTTGAACAGATAGCAGAAGCACTAGCCAACCAACAGTCAGAACAGAGCTCAACAAACGTTCAACCCAACCCTGTAGAATTTTGTCCCACCATAATTGTTAAATTGACAGGGAAGGAAATCAATGATGATCTGGCTGATAAAGAGGAGGGATCTGAAGAAACACAAGAAGGTGCAGCAAAAGTAGAAGAAGAAGATGAAGATGAAGAGGATGAAACAGAAAAGATGGTGTTTAAAGAAGAGATTGTCTGTGAAAGGGAGAAAGAGAACAACACATATGAGGGTGTACATGAAAAAGATCAAGAAAATGAAGAAAAGATTGAACAGGGAGATGGTGAGACAAAGCCCAAGGAAGGAAGGGAAGTGGTATCAAGATCAAAGACCTTGCCTTATCAAACCAGTCCTCTAAAGGAAGATCAAGAAAGGCATGGTACAAGTGATAAACCTTCCAGACCTCACAAAAGAAAGGCCTGCAATCACACTGACCAGGACAAGGCAAAAAGAAGAAAAGTCAAGCTAGAATCAAATTCAGAGCCTAGAGCCAGATTGAAGATCAAGTGGTCAGGTGTGTTCCATATCAAAGACCCCCCTGAAGTAAAGAAATTGAGAGCAATTAATTGTAAATCATCAAAGCTTCACAGTACAGGTTGCTCCAAGGCAAGATTATGGGGAGGTTTATGGGCCAAAGAAAGGAAGGGTGCAACACAGAAGCTCACCAAAATATTTCAGTTTCAGCCACCTTGAGAGAACAGGCGTCGAGCTAGAAGACGTTAAACAAGTGCTTTCTGGGAGGCAGCCCAGAGATTTTTAAAGTTTTTAATTAATTTTAGTTTTGTGTTATTTATTTTGTTTTTGTTAGGATTTTTCATTTTTTTTAGGATTTAGGAAATTTTCAAAATTGATTGGAATAAGTTTGTGGAAAATAAAAATTTTAAATAATAGGAAGTAGCAGAAAACGTGACTGAAAATTTTAAAATTACATTCTGTTTTCTGCGCTTCACCTGCGCTGTAGCGCAGGTAAAGCGCAAAAATGCAATTTTAGTCACTGTCTTCTGTGCTTCACATGGGCTGTAGCGCAGGGTGAAGCGCAACAGTACGAATTTTTTTAAAATCCTCTATTTTCTCATGTACTGTTTCTCTACTTCCTAACCTCTCTTTTTCACTTCTTCCACTCACAAATCTCCATCAATTTTGAAACTTTCAAGTTTAATTTTTACCAATTGAAATCTTCATTTACTCTATGATCTGAACTTTAGGGTAGTAACCTTAGGATTGTGTATAATGTTGATAATTGCTATCTTGAATATGATTATGACTATATGGAACATGAAGAACAATTTGCTTGATTGGAATGCCCTTTGTTTTGTGAGTTATTAAATTTGAAAGTGTTATGCTTTGTTTCTTTCAAAAATCTTGAACTTTCACTTTCCATGGATTGATTGAATGCTTGCAAAACATATGAGTATGATTTGTTTTTAGGAAGTCATTACCAAGTGCACTGAACTTTTGTTGTGAAAATATTAATTCTTTGAACTATGCATGTAAATTGGTTAATGATAGGCTTCCATGTTCTTCATAAATTGCACAGACTGCTGCAAAGTATAAAGACTAGTTGACCTTAAACCAATCAGGAGTACTAGACCCATTCTCAAGCATGCTGCTTGAAGAATTCCGGATATTCTTGCAGTGGCCTGGGGACAGGCCTATTCATCCAGGGGGAGGTGGAGCAGCAGCAGGACAAGGACTTGAGTTTCTGAATTTTGTCTTGCTAGTGGAAGATATAGAAGTGACAAAGGCATATTTTATGATTATAATATTGTGCTCAGTGCCAAATAACCAACCTTGATTAAATGTTTCCATTTATTGATTGCCCATTTGAGCCTTTAATATTTCCTTTGAAGCACCTCAGCCATGATTAATGATCATACCATGTCCCTTCACACTTGGGATAGAGAGCAAGGTGCAACACAACAAAATGGGACAAAAGATTGGTGAATTGAAAGGTCAAAGAGATTCAGAGAGCAGGCACAAGAAATCACAAAGAAGGATACTCCCCCACAAATAAATTCTCTATGTCAAAAAAAAAATCTGCACAAAAGTGTGGAATTGAATAAGTTGGGGGGGAGTACTTCTTCAAACAAAGAGGCCAGCTGAGAAAGGGTGACAATTCAAGAATGACATGGTAGATGGAGAGAAATCCCAAGCACAATCACAAGATGCTCTCTATTCAAAGTGTTCTTTGCATATCCAGAAAAACCATGATTTCTTGATAGCCCAGCCTTATTACAACCAAAGGAAAGACCTTTCGATCCATATTAACTACTTGCAGGTTCAGATGTTGGAAACGACTATCAATTTTAGTTGTTCAACGGTGGTGAAAAAAATTGAGGGAAACACTTACCCGTGACAATGAGAGATTTCCTTGGTTTATCACTTACTACTTTAATTGCTATTTTTGAGAAGTTTGACTGATATTTGTGTTCTATTCTGATTGAGGTCTGGTATCATCTCTTAATCCTGATTTTTTCTTATGTTTGGAAAGTGACTGCTGCTTAACAAGGAGATGATGAAAAGTTCTTTGAATTTGTTTTTGAATTTTTTGATTATACAGGGAATAGAATTGATTTTTGATTATAAAGAGGTATCTTGCTTGAGGACAAGGAAGAAGTTAAGTTGTGGGGTATTTTGATAAGTGAAAATTAGTTGATAAATCAGAGCACTTTTTAGTTCACTTATCAAGGATAAAATGGTCATTTTGCCCCAATTTAATCCCTTTTTATTAAATATTAGATAAATTATATTTATTAATCTAAGATTTGAATTTGATGCTATTTTGATAGAAATATTGCTGATTTTTGCAGGATATTGCAAAAGATTTGATTTGAAGGAAAGATGGCATTAAATAAGGGAGATATCTGCAAGATTTGAAGTTTGATTGAAGGCAATTAATGAAGATTGGAAGATTATTTGTGAGCAATAATGAAGATTTGAAGAATATCTGAGAGCCATTAATGAAAATATCTCTGCCAATCAAACAAGGATTTTGCAGACAACCTTCCCAAATAAATCAAAGATGCTAAATAAATACAAAGATTTCATCAAATAAAGGGAAACAAGGAAAGACAAATCAACCAAAACCAGTCTCGGGGAGAGATCAAGTTAAAAAGAGAAAGATTGAAGCTGCAGGACGCATTCTGCGCTTCAACCTGCGCTGTAGCGCAGCTCTCTGGATCCTGCGCTGCAACTTGCGCTGTAGCGGAGGGAGAAGCGCAAGTTACGAAGATTCGTGCCCTGTTGCCGTTTTTAGATAGATTTCTCCCCAATTTTCCTTGTTTTTCCTTAGCCTATAAATAGGACCTCATTGCACCAGATCAAGGTGTGCACGATTATTGTAATTCAGTCATATTTCAGTGATTCTGCACCAAAGCTAATTTTAGAGTAGGAGAGGAGGAGCGCTTCACAAGGATTGAAGATGGTGACAACATCTTCGGTGGTTTGTATGGCTACCTTGTGTAGTTAACTCCCCATTAGCATTGGATGTAATTGATTCTATCCCCAAGTGTATGTAAACTCTATATTATTATTTCCTGAGCTCTCTGTCTATAATATTGGTAATCTTATTCTGTGCTTAATTCCTAACTTTCGCGCTTGCGCCGGAGTTATAGGCTAGTTTCGACTAGGATTGAGGATGGGAGAGCGGATTCTGAAGAAACTCATTCTCTGAGTGAATAAGAGGACTCGATAGCCAGTGAACCGAAACATGGGCGTTGCTAGTGATTGATGGGTAGTGTGAGTACTCTAATGAAGGGCGTCTACAGGATAGGCATGGTTATTAAATTACCGATAGCAAAAGATTAGTTGATTGTCAATCCAGGAAGCGAAACGTGGATGTATTATAATGAGTGATGGGTAGTTACAGTACTCTAGCGAAGGTGCGTCCAGAGGAGTAGGCCTCGTTTATCAATTAGTTCTTTTACAAACGAAATAAAAGAAAGCAAAATAAGCCGAGGGTAAGTCTGTCGTCTGGGATAGCCCGCATGGATTACCTTTGAGTGTGTGAGGCCGCTGGTAACTCGGGGTCTTAGCAATATAGTTTGTCTACAGTATTATAGAGTAAACCTAAAATAATAGATAGTTTTTACATGCACGAAGGGTGTGATGATATGAAGTCCTATCCTAATCCAAGTAAAGTGTTTCTAACTCTTCCTTTCTATTTCTATTGATTATTAATTTGCAATTTATAAAATAGAGAATAATTATATATAAATAATTGTATAAATATAACATTCTCACACTTGGATAACATTAATCAATAAATTAAATATACCAATTACACTACAAGCACATATATCAATTAACAATTTAAGAAATATAAACATGAACCACAAAGATAGTATCCGATAGGGATACATACTATATGCTTATATTTCATAAATGATGGATAAGAGAAAGCATAATTCAATAAAACAATATGCAATCCAATAATGGTCCCAACATTTTAAATGCTATAAGAGATATGATAATAAAAGTGAACCAACACATATCTCATAATATTGAGCAAATACAAATCAGACTCCCACTAACCCAAAATACCAAAAGACTTATACAAACACACACGAGTTATGAAAACTCTAATAATCAAGTCTTTGGTTAGTGGATCTGCTAAAATGCTCAACATACATGAAAGTTGCTGCAAATGTCTGTTTGACATTAATCCAAAAACAACTCCTTTCACCATCACAATATGCCACAAACCCGACATAATCCACATAAGTATAAGTGCTCACAATAGCCCAATATCAAGAGTAATTACATAAGGGGAAAACCCAATAACAAAAAATAATTACATGTGGGCAAAATCAAGAATGCTCTAATACCAATTGTTAAATCTTATCAACAATAGCCTAGATCAGTTTCAAATAGATACAAGAATATAGCATGTTCATAAAATAATTTGTATTGCGTATCCGGAATCAGAGATTGATCCATTGTTGTTAATCTTGAACAGTGTGAGAGAATGTTGCTCTCTTCCTGGTAGGAGCTCAAAAGACAGAATACAGAATGACAGAGAATATCTGACTGTCTGTCTTATATATATTAAACTGATTAATGGGGTACCAGTTTTACATCCTTACCAATAAAGACCAGGGACCTCTCAACAGGTTACTGAACAGTCCAACTCATCACGGACTATTCATCAGAACCCAATATGTATTATCCATAAATCCATAAAATTAATAATAATGTGCAATATAATTGATATTAACAAATAAATTTAATTTATTAATTAATGTTAATCCAAAATAATAATAATAATAATAATAAAAAAAGAGAATAATTATATATAAATAATTGTATAAATATAACACCCATGTCTTGGCTAATTAATGTGAACCATATGCACCACACAGAGGTGATACGGTGCCAAAACTGGGTGCATGAAAAGGATCAGCTCTGGTGATTCTGTCCATTTCAAGCAAGGGGCAACTGAATACATAGAGAGGTAGGTAGCATAGTAGTAACATTACTGTGATGGGATTATAACCTTTTTACATTTCAACAACAGGTATAAATAAGATTTCAAGATCAGATTTGTACTTACTGCAGACTGATCAATTCAAGGAGACATGAATACAAAATGTGAATGCCTTTAGTGGTGGATTTAGTATTGCATTAAATAACTGTTCTGTTAGATTAATGAATTGTAATTCCTGCGAGCATGAAGGGTAGCACCTTATCTGGAATTTAGGAATGGGGCCTAATTGGAGCTTGTTATGAATGGTCACACTTCTTTCGTGACATTTTTTTTGTTAAGTCACAGATATCCTCCACCGAAGACAATATATATAAGACTCAAATATGAGACACTCAAATACGTACCCTGACATTGCTTGTGCTTGAGGGGAATCAAACATTTATCACTCCAATCAACCACTATTCACAACTAACATTCTAAATGTTTTGTAAAATGCATTTATATTTAATAGTAGTTAATAGTAGCTATTTCATGTTCCTATTGTGAACCATTCTCAAGTTATCCGACAGTTGAAACATTGCTCTTTATATGGTCATCCCAAGCATAAAATATTTGCCCATGTTGCAATTATGTTTTTAACCTCAAGGGTTATTGGCAATTTAAAGTTCTTTTATAATTTATATCTGCTCTGTCCATTGCACGATGAAAAACTTAATAATAAATTTAGCTCCTTTAATATAAAAGGTACACTTTAGCAGGAAAAAAAGTTATAAATATTAATTAAAAATTTTAATGAAATAAATTTTAATAATTTCATTATCTATTGTACATGTGTGCTTGTATTATTGTATCCTTAATATTTTTTTAATCAATAGTTGTAATTGTGTATATTTTTTAAGTACACTTTCGTTTTGAAAGAGTTATTTTTTTTATCATGGATATTGTTTATTACAAATTGAATTAACAGTTAATATTCGTTAGTTTGATACGCTGAATTAGTTTTTGAACTTTGAATTGAGCCAAATGAATAGGAAATATTCTTTTTGTCTTCACTTTCAGTTGAGCTATGAATATCTGTTAAGTGTGCTAGTTGTCCACATGACATTAAATTCCTTTCTAGGGAGAATCCTTAACAGTAACTTGCTATTGGGGCTCTATGGTTAGTACTATGCCTTGCACTTATATTAGATTATAGGTTTTCTGGTATATCTTTGAATTATCAGATACATTTTTGGATTTTCAATCCTATACTATTTAAAGAACATAAAGAAAAATTTTAGACTCATTCTGAATGGTCTTCCATAATCACTTCTTTGATTGATTTTGTACTTCTATATCCATGCATGAACTATTGTAATTTTGATTGGTGATTTAATGTCTTACTCTTACATAGATTGAAAATATCACAGTTTCTCTAATTTTGTTTTTAGAGTTTAAAAAAAGATTTTTAATCTCATCTTGGTGTTATAGATAGAAAGATGCACATGGTTCTTGTCTAGAAATTCAAAATTATTCTTCAAACTGGGTGTCAAATGCTGACAATCTCTGAGAAAAAGAGGACCAGACTCTGCATTTGTTCCTTTGCAAACACAATGTCCTTTGGCACTTGTTGATAATGTAATGTAGTGTGGCAACAATAGCCTAACCATGACAGAAAATGAAAGTGCAAAATAAAAAAAAAGCTATTATTAATTAAAATTCTGTGTGCATTGATGGATTGAAACTGTATGAATTTAATTAGAGTAACAATCAAAAGATTCAAAACATATTAAATGTGAGAATAATATTCATACATGGGGATTTTAATTTTGTGATGTTGAATGAAGTTCAAAATATATATGCTCAAATGAGGTCCAAACATTGGGTATGCCCACCTAGGTTCTTGAATAGTATTAAGCATAAACCTTTCTCATTTGGTCTCTCAAACTTTTTACTATCTTTAAATTAAGTTTTCTAGAACATTTGCTTTATAAACTTTTGATGCGTGTTCTGTTGGCAGAGTTACAGATCCCCTTTTTGTCTGTCCCTTTTATCTTTTTATCATGTGCTTGTTTATAAAGTGTGTGGAGAATGGAAATGACCTTGTTATTTTCATTGTTGGCAGAGAGTGTGAAGTCCCTCATCAGCATGCCTTGTATAGCAGCAGGTAAATTTTTTATGTCTCCATTGATTTGAATTTTTCAAAATCAACCATCTTTTAAAATTATTATTATTATTATTACGTACAAAATTTTACTTTTCTGATTTTTATATTAAAATATATAAGCACCTTTTTAACTAATTTATATACTGTCCAAAAAATCTCTGTAGGTCTTTCTGTCTAAAATATCTTTATATTATATAGTTTGCATAAATTAGAATCTTATTTGGCACATATCTGGAATCAAACTGGTCCCATTTGGCATGGTGGGCAGGCCCTAATGTGGACGTGTGTGTTTATCAATTATCATGCTCTGCATTATTATTACAACTTTTCAAGCACTTGTGCAACATGTTGCTGCTATATGGAGGGTTCAGAGCTTATTCAATTTCAAATTGCCTAGAAGAACATAGATGAAAATTGAGAGGTAAAAGGTAAAATGTTGACACAAGTGTTACAGCCTCACAGGCTCTTCTACAAAATGAAGAATGCAAAATAAAAAGGCTCTTGGAATGTAATCATAAAAAAAAAAGGAAAATAAAAAACTGAACACAACAGGTTTCAATAGTGATATCTATTATTTTGTAACTTCTCAACTTGATGTCTAGAGTGTACATATTATAGATGGAGTATAGCTGGTGAATAGGCTCTTTCAAATTCAATCATCTTTGTACTTTTTAATTGTTTTTTGTTTTTAATGATTTTAACTTTTAACTGTTCTACTTAATGGCTGGTTGCATTATTAGGTTGGTCTAGGTGCAGCTGCTAGCTTCAATAATATAGTGTAAATTAAAAGATTAATTTTTTGGATACTATCAGGCACAAAGGTGAGGGTTTTTCTTAACAGTATTTTTTTTCTATGAATTAAAATATATATATTGAACTAAGATTATATGTTTAAGGGATTCAAACCTCTTTGACTCAAACCAACACATGTTGGTAATAAGATTTTAAAACTTCTCAAAGCACTGTAGAGAGTAAGTATTCAATTCAATGAATTGTATTTATTTGTTTAGACCTACTAATGGCTGCATCATGTTGCAAAGGGAATATTAGTGCAACAATCAGTTTCTTTACAAAGGGAATATAATCTATAAGACAATGGAACATTTTGGGGGTATCATAAGACAAACTGCATGAAAGCAGCCATTGCATAGTACAAAAAAAACTAATTGTGAACTTCAGTATTCTCATATCATTGTCATCAATTCTGCTGTTATATTAATTCCATTGACAGCTAACAGAAATCTATAATCAAGCTGTATTGTCTCAAAGGTTCCTTGTTTCTATGTTCCTCTAGGCTAATAAATGTTTTTGTACTCTTTTGTTACCAAACATGTCCAAATAATTTCATTTTTTTTCAAAAGATGGAGGGAAGAGTTTTGAGGTCTATTGTCTTTATAAGCTGAAGACAAGCTTTCAAGTTCTAGCATAATATCCTAATTGGTTATCAGTTCTGCAATTGACAGTGTATTTCTCTCTCCTTGACAAGTCCCACATAGAAGAAGCATACCAAATGATAACACAAAAGCTAACAATAAAAGAGAATAATTAGCACTTAATAAAGCATACCTTTCTCGGCCTTCTGGCTAAGATCAAGTGTAGTATCTGTTCTTATCAGTTTAATATCTGATACGTGGACCATTGGTTCACATGATATTAAATTTATTTTTATAGGGAGAGGGTCTTTAACAGTAGCTTGCTACTGAGGCTCTTATGTGTAGCCCTTGCCTTGCACTACATCAGGGGCCTGGCACTTCCCACCCAAATAAGTTCAAATGTTTCAAGGGTCAACCCTATGCATACCTTTAAGACTCTTACAGGAAGTATCATTATTAAGTACTTTGTTGTTATCAAAAAGGTTAACTTTTGGGAATGCACACTTGATGGCCTTTTTTCTTGTTGAATCTACTTTTTGAATTTGAACTATACAGACAAAACATTTATTTACTAAGTGTTGTATTGGTTATGAAGATTGAAGCATTTAGTGAGATGTTGAACCATAGGTTGTATGTAGCAAATTGAATTATTTGCAAGGAGTGTGAGGAAAACTACACTTCTTTGATGATCTCGTGGTTGTGATTTTCCCAAATAGAACTTTCAATGGCTGTCAAAGTTAATAGCTCTACCAGATTGGTTCATTGAACATCAATGGTCTATCAAAGTTAATCAATAGCTGCATCAGATTGGTTGGAATTCTATGGGAGAACACTGCAATACATGTTCATGTGCCTTAGTAACTATCATGACATTGCCTGAATGCCTAACTGGTCTAGTTGTGTAAACTGAAAATTTGACCAATGCCCCCATTAAAGTACAACATAACAAAGGAATGTTGGTGAAGATTTGGTCAAATATAACTCATTTGATGTACTGGGGAATTTATGTTGTCAGATTAAAATTTAGCCCCCCGGGCCCTTCCCATGGAGGAATTTTTTAGCATTCCTTCTATTAAAAAATTGACATCTTCCTTTTTTTTCACTAAAAAATTTTAGAGTAGAAAAAGCTAAATGTACATATAAGGTATCTCCATTTTAATGAAAGATGTGCATAACATGTTTGGTTTCGATTAAAACCACGTTATAAACATTTTTGTAACGTGATTTTGACCAAATATCATCCCCATGGTCTATTTTAGTTAAAAGGTTTGATAGTTTAGTAGAAGATCAATCTTTATTTTAGGATGGGGGAATTATGTTATTTATGGGGTGAAATTGCACCAAGAAAGGAATACAATGGACATATAATATCCAAGACTATTGAGACATATCCAAGCAAATTATTCATTTAATATAAGCACTCTTTAAGATATTTTCTATATCCTACCCTAACTAGTGGTTTGCATTTGGATCAATTTGTAAGGTTTCATTCTTTGAAAATCATATCAGGATAAATTGTAACCTTGAAAGCTACAAGTGCCATTACAATTTCACCCTCTCACTAGAGATAACAGAGCCGGAAATACACAGGAAACTTTTTTAGAGCACATAAAGTTTGTAACATTTTCCTTTTCTTTTGAAATTTGAAAGGGTTAAGAGTAAAGCAACAAAGTAGATGAGACAACTACTTTAGCAGCTCAGAGCCGCATAGGAACAATGGAGTTGTGGTCTGTGGTCTGGGTGTCACCAGCCCTGAGTTGGATTGGATGCCTTGTGGTGGTCCTTCTCATTTTTGAAATGTCTGTTTCAATCTATTTTGAGTGTAGATATAATGACAATTTCCTTAGAAATTTTTAGTTTGTTTCTATCATTTCTTATCACTCCACATTGCAATTTTGTCATTGGCCTAAAAATCATGGGCAACTCTTCTCTTCCCTTTTAGCCTTGTCTACTTTATCATATTATTCATTTTTTTTTCTTTGTTTATCTTTATATGCAAAAACTTTGTAGTGTTGTTAGGTTAAAAATTAGTTGTTAACTTAACTTGCTAAAGTTCCCATAATATGGTATGTGATTTCACCAGCAGTTTTCTGTGATGTTGATAGATACAACCCGGTTGAAGATTATAAATACTAATTTGACTTAACACGTCATGAAAATAACATCTTTCACAATTTTTTGATCTTTGAACGGGAACCCCAAAGATATAACTATAGATTTAACTCTCGGGTCGGTGGTGGTTAGGTAATACTTTCTCAAGAGTGACGATTACAGGATTTGAACACTTAACCTTGCAGGTAAAGTCTGTCTGAGGTTACAGTCCACCACTGCTCCCAACCACTTATATCTTAATCTTATTTGGATTCCCTTAATATCATCTAATCAACTTGAACAATGAATAATTCTCTTAACAACATTATTTCTGGAACTCAACGAAGTATAACCATTCTTGATGAGACTGAAAATAAACAGGTGACTTATTTAAATAACGTTACTCATACACACTGACTATTATCATCTTATGCTTTCACCCTTTTTTTTCATTAGATTATACTTGATCCTGTCCTGTTTTCAGTACATTTATATTTTGATTTTATCACAGTAGTACATTGCTATGATGTTATTGTAAGGTAATGTGCACAATTGTGTATCAATCGTTATTTTATTCCCCATCTCTATATTTAGCTGCTGAAAAGAAACGTGATTGTTCCATCTCTCTTTCTCTTTTACATGATGAAACCCCTAATCATCATAAACTTGTAGTTTAAAACATATGACACTCATCACCTCATCATTAAACTTATAGTTTAAGTAGTTTTTGAAATCAATAAATCATAATCATAAGTGAATCATATATCATCTTGATAGGCCTACCTTTCGGATGCTTGTGTTAGACTAATGGACTGATGAACATATATTGGCTTCAAAGGTGAAGTTACTAACAGCCAGCACTATGGTATGTGTTTTATATGTTATTATTCTTTTTTTTTTCCTCTTTGGTTTAAACAGTCACCACCTAAATGAAAATCTAATGAATATAATAAACAGCTTGTGGACTAACCGACTGATTATTGTTTTATTTCATTTTTGGCTTTAAATAAAGAAAAATGTAACACTTCACATGGGAGTAGAGGATAGCTTTACTATAATATCTATTTTAAGACATAGAGTGCACCCAAAGAGAAAAAAAAGACATAAAGAGAGATCTGCTGTTGCACTTGCGGTTATTAAAAGCGAGGCAAAGTTAAATCCAAATGACTCAAGTTAAAATCAATATTCATTTTTGTAATGTCAATATTTTTAGGGAATTTAACATGGTAGGTTGTAATTAGTGATGGAGATTATTAAAATTTCTAGCTCAACAAAAACCATGAGATTTAACATTTTAAAAAAACAGAACTTGGGAACTTGGGAGAGATAAAATTTAACCATGTTGTCTCCCCCATTATGGAAAGTCAACTACATTGTCTTTTACTACATGTTAATATAGGTTACAATACTTACAAAGAGGCTTAAGTTAAGTATGTTGATACTAAAATGTTTATACCCTAAAAAATACACAGGAAACTTCCAATGCTGTGTCCCTTTTTAACTGTTAATTGTTCTCCAAAAAGTAAATGGTCCCTTCCTCCTCCTTATCAGTTCTTAATAGTACTAATTTAAAAAATGGTCCTAACCGGGATTTTTGTGCTCCCAATTACATACGGCATTGATGTTCATCAACTTCCCTTCTCCAACCTACTTGAAAGCTCCCTTCTACCACCTCCTTCTCTACACACAATTCCTTCTTTCTGTCATCCTTTCCACCAAAGCCTCCAAAAGCTCTCTCAAAACATAATACCTTTAGAATACTACTCATCCTCATCCTCTTAAAGGACAATTATTATTTCAGAGGTCTTCCAAAGAAGGCATTCACACAACAAACTCAAAAAGTTTGGAATGAGAAGAGAAAAAAAATAAAAAGGTGTCTTTTTTGGAGAGAGGAAAGCAAGGCAAGCACACCCAATTTTTTTTTTTTCAGTTTAGTTCTCTCAATAGTGCAATCATGGGTTGTTCAGCCTCAAAAACAATCACCATTGTGGCTAACAAAAATCCAGAGGATCCCTCTCCTTCTGTTTCTCTTGCATCTTCTTCTTCATCATCTTCTTCCTTTTCTTCTTCTTCTACTTCACACTGCTCCAATTCTTCACCACTAGCTATGAAAACTATGTCACTCCCAATGCCTCTTGTTCATCACCCTCCCACCAAAAAGGGTGACACACACCACCTTGTTTCCCTCACTTCCACCACCTATGGTTCTCTTCTCCTAATTGATCATTCAGACCAAAAAGTTCCCAACTTGAGTCACAAGGTTGAACCCCATCTCACCAAAAGCTCTCAAAATGTAGCAAAACAAACAGAAGCAGAGCAGTCACTGTCCCCAGACTCTGTCATCAACACATGGGAACTCATGGATGGGTTGGATGAAGATTATTCACATAACACTACCAAGCCTCATTCCTCTTCCATTTTTGACAACCCCAAGGGTATCATCTCAGGTAAACACACTTCATGCAGGTACACAATGTTTGATGGGTCAGCAAGGAAGAAACTTCTTGATTCATTTGAATCACTGAGAGCTTCAGAAACAGTCATGGAAAAACCTTCTTCTTCCCCATCATTGGCCAAGAAGCCACTTTGGCAGCATTTATCAGAAGAAGCTTTGCTTGCTAAGTTGGATCCAAGTGTGGCATGGAGTTACAGGAGAGCATTGTCATCAAGGCAACTAGGTGGAAACAAACTAAGCAGAGGTGTAAGATCATTGGGGTGTAGCCCTTTGAGATCTTCTTTTTCTCCATTGGCTAACAATTTGTCCCTTTTACCTGGCACTGAAGACAGAATAGTGGTTTATTGCACAAGTTTAAGAGGGATCCGCAAGACCTATGAAGATTGCTGTTCAGTTAGGATGATATTGAGGGGATTTAGAGTTGCAATTGATGAGAGGGACATATCCATGGACTCATCCTATAGGAAGGAGTTGCAGAATGCACTTGGTGGCAAAGCAGTTACCTTGCCACAAGTCTTTATCAGAGGAAAATATGTGGGAAATGCAGAGGAATTGAAGCAATTGAATGAATCAGGGGAATTGGCAAAACTGTTGCAAGGTTTTCCAACTCATGATCCTAGGTTTGTGTGTGACAACTGTGGAGATGCAAGGTTTGTGCCATGTCCTAATTGCAATGGTAGCAGGAAGGTGTTTGAGGAAAAAGAAGGAGAATTGAGAAGGTGCCCAGATTGTAATGAGAATGGCTTGATAAGATGCCCAGGTTGCTGCTCATGATGAAAACTAGTGATTACTATACTTATCTGTTTGTTATTATTGGTTGAATCTGTCATGATAAATTTTGACAGCTATGTATGTTTCAACTTTCAATTTCCTTCTTTGTTTTTAGTCCTTTTATTAATTGGTATTTGATTATGTCAGCTTTTACTTTATTATTATTATTATAGCTCATTACCACTCTAAAAATCACAAAATAAAACTCACATGTTATATGTTGTAATTTCTAATTTGAAGTGTCTGAAACTCTGAGAGTGTGAGGATATCATGTATCTATTTTATGGCATAATGTGCAATTGACAATGAGGGTAGAAAGTCACCATTAAAAACTGAAACCCATATATCATATTGTTTACTTCAGCAGATACAACCAGAAGTTGCAATTTGTGGTGTTACTGCTATTGGTTGTGTTTCCGCGTTTGTGCTTTGTCAGTTTCAGCTAAAATAGGCTATTTATTGTGAGGGTCAATATCATAAGACTGACCCATCTTGCTGCTGTAGTACAGTTTTCACGTTCAGCACATTATGTGTCTCTGGCCTCATGACTTTGATGAATTTAAGAAAATAATTTACTGCATGCTAGTCTAGGTTAAAATGGATCATGTTTGCCTATATCTTCTCTAATTGAAATTCAATTACCATGACATTTACATTTCCACATGGCACGTACAGGGTTCTTTATAAGACAAAAAATCCTAATAATTGTTGCATTGAGTCAATGTTCACCAGTGAGGTTGATATTGGACTTGGTCCCATATGTAAGATTAATAAATGTTTCTGAAAAAGAGTGATAAAAATGAGGTATTCGGAAAAGAAAATGTACCGGCGTACGAATGGCACAATAATAATAAAGAAAAAAAAAGTCAAGTTTTTATAAGTTTAGAAAAGAAATTTTTTTCTGATTTTCTATTTTTTTTAATTATCAAGGAGGTACTGGTCCTGGATATACATGAGGCCGAAGGAGAAAACATTTGAGAAAGTATGGCCCAAGTTTGTTCTCAAAGAGAAAAGAAAAAATTGCCGCGTGTCCTTGAAATATATGAATTCCCAATATTCTTTGCAGTTCTATAGACTATACTTCTTCAGATATAACAAAATAAGAAAAAAAAAATGGTGTTTATTTATTGAGCCATTAAAATAGGTTAGCTCGATCAGACCAACCCGTAGAAGCCCGTAAAAATGTAGGAGTATAAGTTTTATTTTATAAGTTTGAATAACTCTAAAACTTTTTAGTGTCGCCCAACAAAGTCTATTACCCTTAGAAAGAACTAGTTAAACCCACAAAAAAAAACTTGTGTTACCAATAAAAATATAGGACTCAAAACTTTATTTTATTTTAAAAATCTAAATAATTCTTGATTTTTTTTAGTCCCACTTACAAAAACTCATTACCGAATCAGGATTTCCTCATGAGAACATTAGTAGGCTTTGACTTTTCCTTTCATTACGATTAAGTTAATTATGAATTGTATAAGGTCTTTTAATTTGTCCATTCTTAAAGTGTATGTTTGGAAATAGTGAAATCGCCTTTCCTATAGGATGGCAATGGGTACCCTCTGAGCAGGATACCACAGTGCCCGTCCCCATCCCAGCGTCTTAAAAAAATGCTCGTACTCGCGTCTGTACCCGCGTGGGCAGTAACTTTAGTGTCCGTCCCCATACCCGTTGGGCACCTATATGCTCATACCCGCGCCCGTTACCTGCACTTTTATTAAGTAAAAAATTAACAACTTACTAAAAAATATTAATTTAAGAAAGTTATATCTCAATTGAAAAAGTTACTCGAAGATCGTCCAAACATAATTTTTAAATATCAGTGATACGACAATTTAATTACATTGAAACACAATATGTTAATGTTCTAAAACACAACAAATGATCTAAAGTTCAATTTTTTTATTAAATATTATAATATACTTTCACATCACGCTATTTTATAAACTTGGATATCATGTGTTAGAATTCTTCAAGTTCTGTAAAAAAAATATTATTAACACTAATTAGTCATATATTATAAAGTAAAAAAGAACACAAATAGATAGTTATAAAAATATAATTTTAATTTGTAATATATTATATATATCAATTTTGAAAATATGCATAAATATATTAGATATTTTAATAAAATTAATATATCCCTATATATAATTATATATGGTATTTTTTATTAAATCTAAAAGTATTTATTGTTTTTTCTCATATTTAGTATTATTGATCATTAAATGTTTTAAAGTGGCACAACTACCATATTAGTAGAATTTAATTTTAAATAGGGATAAACTTGTAATCTCGTAGAGTAATTTCTTTAAAAGCAATGCATTAGTTACTTTTCTTAATACGTGTGTTTTTTGTCAGAATTGTCTTATAAATAGGACTGAAGAGAATAGTATTTTTGGGTGCTTTTTTAAGTTCTAAAAATTTAATGATGGGTGAAACTGATTCTGAGAGAAGTAAAACTTTTCAATTATTTTTCTGTTGAGTAAAATTGATTTTATGTGTAAAACTCATAAAATATACTATTAATATTTGTAATTTAAAAATGATTCTAAATTATTATTCAAATAAAATTAATTCTTCCAAACTCACTTTTAAATATCATTATCAAATACTCCAATGGAACATAGTTCATATATTCTAATCTATTCACCGATGCTAGCTACACAAGTTCATGATTGTGGATTTGGAAGCATCATGCTCCTTGGAAGATCAAATTATATAAGTCTCATAGATGATCGATTATTGTGTACATTAAAGGCATCGGGAACAAAAAATATTATAGAATTCTGGAATTTGTGTTGGCGCAAAGGACTTTCTTAATAGAAAAAGCAAGAGTAGTTAATGGGTTTGGGCCTATGGGCCCAGCCCATAAATAATAGAGTGGTGGTCCCAAAAAGGTGCAGAGCAATTTAAAGTGTGCGTCTTTTACGAGACTTAAAAGTTAAAATCTCGATGCGATCTATTTACTGTCGCATGTTGTCTGTCAGGAACGAGTTACTACTTCTTCATGCTGATTTTGCTATTGTCACTTGTGTCTTTCTCTTAGATTTTACACATCCACTGATTCACCCAACAACTTTAGCAACTTGCAAGTAGTAACAGCCGGTAACTCAAGCACAAACACCATGGGATGAGATGAAACAGTTCCCAAGTAATAACTTTCCTTTTATCAGTCAAACACGTACAATACTAGTACGGTTACGTTATACGTATGCTGTGAGTATTTTGAAAGTTTAATGTTCTTTATACAACAACATTTACAAACATTATTTTTTTAATACGTGTAACTTTACACAAATCAAAAATAAAAAGTTTTATTAGAAATTACGATTATCACAACAATTAATGTATTGATAATGTTAAAAGTCATAATTTTCAATAAAACCTTTTCACTTTTAATTTCTTATCATGTGCAAGGTTACATATGTTAGGAAAATCGATATATATATTATTTCATTTTGAAATGTTTTGATGTTGGTATTTATAATATTGAGAATTTTAGGGTAGATAATAAGAAAAGTGGTTTTATTATATATGTTTATTATAAATAGTATAAATTTAATATTAAAAAATATAATAGTATATATTATAAATTATTTATTTTTATATTAATAAAATTGAGGATTTATCATGCATACAAACTTAAAATGATGTACCCTAAAATCACCCTTTTAAAATAGGGAAATGTTAAGGAATGCCCTAAAGGAAGTAATTAAGAGACCAAAATTAGAAAGTTTTTATGAGATTGTGTAGCATTTAATGTTATAAATGTAATTAATACTATGATTTCCCATAAAAACATTCTATGTGTGATTTCTTAATCAGTGTCAAACACTTGTTAGCATGACTTAAAAGATAAAGAAGCATTAAATATTTTTTTCTCAGATTTACTCATGTTGGTTATTAAAGGCTTTAAATTATCATAATTATCATAAAATTGGAGTTTAATTTTAAGTAGAGGTAAATTTGGAATGTTATAGAGTATTTTTAAAAAAATCAATGCATTAATTACTTGGTGTGAATTTGGAAGTTTTTGATTTGGTCTGAATTATTTTATAATAGGATCAAAGGGAGTATGTTTGTGATTGTAAAAAGTACTGCCTTCAAACCTAATTTATAAAACAATTTAGACAAAATCACAAATATTAAAAAAGTAACTAATGCATTCATTTTTAAAAAACTTGTATGTATAGTTGTGTGATGCACAAGAGTCTTTGTTTTACTTAATATTTTGTTATTGCATAATTTATAATTTAAAGAAATATATAACTTTTTCTAATTTAGAACCTATAAATTATAATTAATGTTATCAAATTGAGATTTCCCTTTATAATGCAAAAATATTGCATATTAACAAAAGAAGGTAATAATTTTACCCTCCCTAAAAATATGAGCCTACATAACAAAACCTTTGGCATAATCCTGAATTTGCTTGACCAAACATGTTGAGGAGTGAGTGCTAGTATAATTGTCCTCAATAAAATGAATGGAGTTGGGGGGAATTTGATTCAACCATTACATGTGTAAATCCTCTCTGATTTGTTGAGTCTCAAAAGTTATAAAATTATTTACCTTGAGTCTCAGTCTCTCAATAGATTTTAATGAATAACAAATATAAATATTCAGATAAATTTATGACAAAATGCCTTCACAATACTCTGTTTTATTTCAGATCATAAGAGTGTGAAACATCATCTAAAAGTTTATCATCGCCTGAAGATCAAACATCGTCTGAAGATCAAACATCGTCTGAAGAGCGATTATCCTCGAAAGAAGTAATGTGCATCTGAAACATCCCTTGCATTTGAAAGATGAAGTCTTCAAGACAATGGTTTGACCTTAGAAGACATTGCTGAGTACGAGGAACGTTCAAATCAAGATCTTACCTACTTCAGCATAAGAGTCAGTGTTGCTTTTCTTCCTTGTTCAAATGTTTAACACATTTAAGGAAAGTCTGCAACGCTGCTACTCCTACCCAGACTGCTTTGTGTGCGCAGACCTGCTGCACCTGCTTCTACTCAGATTGCTTTGAACAGAGTTGTGTCAAATGTATTCTGAATGCATTAAATGCTATTTGGTAACGAGCATTTATCCTTTGGAGACTATAAATACCTCCCATGAAGAATTAAAGAAAAGAGAAGCATTATCAACCAAAAGAAACTACACGCTGCAAAAATCAAACTCTGATATTCTTTGTATAATCATTCATTTTCATATTCTGAGAAACTCTCAGCTTTTTGTACATCAAAGTTCACAGCTATCATCTGAAGATAGTGAACTAATTCTCTTTCTTGATTAAACTTAGAACAGTTTGGGTTGTGAAGCCTGGAGAGGCTTTCTGTCTGAAAGAATACTTGGGTTACACTTGGATAAGTGTCGGAGAGCCTGGAGAGGCTTGGTGAAAGAAAGAATACTTGTGTTAGAGTCTGGAGAGGCTTGATGAAAGAAAGAATACTTGTGGTAGAGCCTGAAGAGGCTTGACAGAAAAGAATACTTGTAATTCTTGCAAGAATAGTGGAAATCCATTGGCGGGTTGCCTTTGGGACTGGACGTAGCTCACGGTGAAAGTGAGTGAACCAGGATAAATTTGGTTGTGTTCTCTCTTTCCCTTAAACTCTGTGAATTCAGTTTTTTCTTCTAACCAAAAAGGGGGGCGTGAAAAGCATTTTAAATAGAGAAGATTAATCTTTTCAAAGGTACATTTACAAGCAAAACTTCAGATCGTAATTCATCGTCTGAAGATTTTCTGAAACGTCTTTCTAAAAAGTTTAATAAAAAACTTAAGGTTTCCATTGAAACACTATTCAACCCCCCTTCTAGTGTTTCCCTGTGTGTATTTTCAGTTGGTACCAGGGCTTAACCTCGGGGTTAGCACCTAATCAGTGCAGAGGTCAGATCAAATGGAACCTTCCAATAGCAACAGACAGTACATCACTGAAGGAGCCTCTATTACGAGACCCCCTGCATTCAATGGAGTGGACTACCACTACTGGAGTGATCGTATGAAGTTGTTCATTAAGAGCAAAAATATTGATGTATGAGATGTGGTCACTGATGGAGACTATGTTCCTATGCATGCTGGAGTGCCCATACCTAAGGCTGAATGGACCTTAGAGCAGAAGGCTAGAGTTCAGTTAAATGCCAAGGCCAAACTTTATCTGATATGTTCATTGAACAAATCAGAATATGAAAAAGGTTCATGGATGCTCATCTTCCAAGGAGATCTGGGAGACACTTGCAGTTGCCCATGAAGGGACAGAGACTGTCAAGCAATCCAAGATTAGCATGCTTGTGCATCAGTATGAGATGTTCAAGATGGAAGAGTCTGAAACTATAGACCAAATGTTTGGAAGATTTCAGACAATAACCAATGGACTTAGGTCTTTAGGTAGAACCTTTGAATCTAGAGACAACAATCGAAAGATTCTAAGGAGTTTGCCAAAGTCCTGGAGACCCAAAGTTACAGCCATTCAAGAGGCCAAAGATTTAAACTCTCTTAGAATGGAGGAACTATTGGGTTCTCTCAAAGTTCATGAGCTTGAACTTGGGGAAGATGACACCAAGAAGAAATCACTGACATTGAACTCAAAGGCCAGACAATATAGGCATGATAGCATGAAAGCCATGCAAGCAGAGGACACTTCAGATGGTGATACTGAGTCTGAAGGCTGTTCATAAGATGATGATTTAGCTCTTCTCAGCAAAAATATTAAAAAGATGCTACAAAGAAAAGGGAGATACAGAAGATCTCAACCCTTTAATATCAAACAAGGTAAGTCAGGTAAAGAATTCGTTAACACTGACAAAATTACTTGTTTTGAGAGCAAACAGCCAGGTCATATGAAAGGTGATTGCCCAAGCTAAGGAAGCCAACCTTTCAGAAGAAGAAATTCTTTAAGAAAAAGAAAGGATTGATGGAAACTTGGGAGGATCTGGATGACTCAACTTCAGAAGAAGAGGATGACACTTCAGAAAAAGCCAATCTCTGTCTGATGGCAAGCCTACCATCTTTAGATAGTTCAGATTCTGAGGTAATACCTCAAACCTTACAAGATTAGTATGATGACCTTGTTAAAAGTAGCAGAGAGTTGTTTAATGAATTCAAAGAACTTTCAAGAGCATTTACTCAAGCTGCTTTAGAAAATGAGAATTTGCAAAAAGAAAACCTTGCTCTCAAAGAAAAGCTACTTCAGCAAGATCCAAGTAGTTTTGATAATCTTGTTAAAGAGAACAAAAAGCTCAAAAACAAGGTTAGAGAATTAACTTTGGATCTAGCCGGATTCGTCAAAGGAACTAATAATCTAAACAGATTATTGGGCTCTCAGAGGAATTCCCTTGACAAGAGTGGCTTAGGTTATTCAGACACATCTTCATCTGAATCTTTTACATTTAATATGCCCGATAAAGGACCTAAGAAAGGTAATGGGTGTTCTAACTGTGGAAATCCTGGACATGTTGAGTCTTAGTGCAGACACAGAAGGAAAATAAGACCCAAAGCTAACAAAAAAGGACCCAAGAAGGTATGGGTACCTAAGAATTTGATTGTTCCTATTGCAGATGTGTTTAACATGACAAAAGAAACACCACAAATGGTACCTGGACAGTGGGTGCTCGCGACACATGACCGGAGAAAGGTGTTTGCTCCAAAGCCTTAGGCCCAAGGCAGGAGGAGTGGTCACCTTTGGTGGAAACCAGCAAGGGAAGATCACTGGCATTGGGACAATAGGTATGACTCCTCTTTCCCTGATAAAAAATTTGCTTCTAGTGGAAGGATTACAACACAATCTTCTGAGCATAAGTCAATTATGTGACAGTGGATATGTGGTGTCTTTCACTAAAGAAGGATGTATAGTCAAAGATGATTCAAATCATGTTCTATTTTCTGCTAAGAGACACAATAATGTGTATAAGATTGATCTAGAGGAATTTGTAAGTCAAAATGTGAAGTGTTTTGTTTCCATTGAAGATGAAAAACGGATTTAGCATCAGAAACTTGGACATGCCAGCTTGAGATTGATCTCAAAGCTAACCAAACACAACCTGGTTAAAGGCTTACCCAAGCTCTCATTCAAATCTGACATTTTATGTGAAAACTGTCTGAAAGGGAAACAAACCAGAAACTCTTTTAAGAGTAAGAATATTGTTTCAACCAACAGACCTTTAGAACTCCTTCACATGAATTTGTTTGGTCCTACTAGAACAGAAAGTCTTAGCAAAAAGAAATATGGATTGGTCATTGTTGATGACTATACAAGATTCACATGGGTTATATTCCTAAGAAGCAAAGAGGAAACCTTTGAGAATTTCACAAAATTCTGTAAGAAGGTACAGAATGAAAAAGGAATATGCATATCTGCCATCGGAAGTGATCATGGTGGAGAGTTTGAAAACTCAAGCTTCAGACTGTTCTGTGATGAGAATGGGATCTCACACAATTTCTCTGTGGCTAGAACACCTCAGCAAAATGGGGTTGTTGAGAGAAAGAACAGAAGCTTGAAAGAGATGGGAAGAACCATGCTTATTTCAAGCAATCTACCTAGATCCTTTTGGGCAGAAGCTGTTCACACAGCATGTTACATTCAGAACAGAATTTTGGTAAGACCAATTCTCAAAAGAACCCCATATGAATTGGGGAAAGCAACAAAACCCAACATTTTCTACTTCTATATCTTTGGATGTGAGTGTTTCATACTCAACACAAAAGATGATTTAGGAAAATTTGATGCTAAGTCTGACAAAGGTTTCTTTATTGGATATTCTGAAACTTCTAAGGCTTACAGAGTGTATAACGCAAGAACCTTAGTTGTAGAAGAATCTATTCATGTAAGATTCAATGACTTCAAAGAGACTGATAGGGAACTATCAGATCTAGAAGATGATTTTGGAGGTATGAAGATAAACCCAGATGTAAAATCTGAAGGATCATCTGAAGGACCTGCTGAGCAAAAGACTGAAGTTGTATCTGAAGCTGGACCTTCTCAGACCAACATTGTTGAGTCTCAAACAGAGTGTGTAGCCTCTCACAATCGCGATTGGAGATACCGAACTCATCATCCAAGAGAGCAAATTATAGGTGACACCTCAGAAGGAGTAAGAACAAGATCAAGATTCAGAAGCTTGAATAATCTTACACTTCTCTCTGAGATTGAACCTAAAAACATTGAAGAGGCTCTACATGATGAAGGTTGGATCCTAGCCATGCAAGAAGAACTGAATCAATTTGCTAGGAGTGATGTCTGGACACTTGTACCTAAACCCCATGGGAAAACTATAATAGGAACCAAATGGGTGTTCAGAAACAAGTTATCAGAAGAAGGAAAAGTAGTCAGAAACAAGGAAAGACTTGTTGCTCAAGGCTACAATCAGCAAGAAGGTGTTGATTTTACTGAAACTTTTGCTCCTGTAGCTAGGCTTGAAGCAATTAGAATTTTACTCTCTTATGCAGTAAATAATGGCATCACCTTATATCAGATGGATGTAAAGAGTGCCTTTCTCAATGGATTTATTGAGGAAGAGGCCTATGTTAGACAACCCCCTGGTTTTGAAGATACTATTTTTCCTGAGCATGTTTTCAAACTAAAGAAAGCTCTTTATGGTCTGAAACAAGCCCCAAGATCTTGGTATGACAGATTGAGCAATTTTTTGATCAAAAATGGTTTTGAAAGAGGAAAAGTAGATACAAATCTTTTCAGAAAACTGTCTAACAAAGATTTAATTCTAGTTTAGATAAATGTGGATGACATTATTTTTGGTTCTACTGATTCTTCACCATGGAAGGAATTTTCTAAGCTTATGCAATCTGAGTTTGAGATGAGTATGATGGGGGAACTTAAGTTCTTCCTAGGACTTCAGATTAAGCAATAATCTGATTGTATATGGATCCATCAGGAGAAATATACAAAAGAAATGCTTAAGAAGTTCAACATGAGTGATTGCAAGCCCATGTCAACTCCTATGCATCCTTCTATTGTTTTTAGCAAAGATGAAGGGGAAGAACCGGTAAATCAAACTTTGTTCAGAGGAATGATTAGCTCATTATTGTATCTAACTGCAAGCAGACCTGACATTATGTTTAGTGTGTGTCTTTGTGCTAGATTTCAATCTGATCCAAGAATTACTCATTACAAAGCTGTAAAGAGAATTTTCAGATATTTGAATAGTACTACTAATCTTGGTCTTTGCTATAAGAAAAGTAAGGATTGCAGGTTAATGGGATTCTGTGATGTTGATTTTGCTGGAGATAGAATTGAAAGAAAATCAACCAGTGGAGGATGTCACTTCATTGGAGATAACATGATCAGCTGATCCAGCAAAAGGCAAAGCACAATTGCCCTATCAACAGCTGAAGCCAAATATATAGCAGCAACAAGTTGTTGTTCACAACTGTTATGGGTAAAATATCAGTTAGAAGATTTTAATATTGAAGTGTCTTCTATACCTGTTATGTGTGATAACACAAGTGCCATTAATTTGTCTAAAAATCCCATTCAACACTCTAGGGCAAAGCATATAGAAATCAAGCATCATTTCATTAGAGACTATGTTCAGAAAGGAGTTTTTGATATAAAGTTCATTGATACTGAGCATCAATGGCCAGATATATTTACAAAGCCTCTATCTGAAGATAGATTTAAATTCATTAGAGATAATCTGAAAATCTTGGCTTTGTCTGAAAAATAGTTGGTTGCATCTGAACATGCATCACCTGAATGTATAGTTGCATCTGAACATGCATTGTCTGAAATATCATGTGCATCTGAAGTAACTATGTCTGATGACGTGACAGGCTGAAACGTTTTGTGTCCTTCACTGAGTAACTTCTCTCAGCACGTCTGCACGTTCTCCAAGACTGCAACTTCCATCATTACTGATGTGACGGCTATTTAAGGACATGTTGTCGACGGTTACAGGCTACTCACACTCTCTTCTGCTACACTGTGTATTCCTTGTGCCCTAAGCTTTTCATCTCCTCAAAGCTCTCGTCTTCTTCTCAAGCTTTCTTCAATGGCGTCCAAGAAATCTGCAGGTTGTCAAATTGTTCCTTCAAGGACTGTTAACCTAGACGAACTTGAAGCTGGTGGTATCTACCTCTCTGAGATTTTCGAAACTTGTGGATGGACCAACTTCTTCACTGCCATTGACTGTGAATGGCATGAACAAAGTGTGGTTGAGTTCTGGAAGAATGTTGAAGACGTCTCTACTCAGGACGGCAAGTTTCAAGGGTTCAGGACTACTGTGATGGGTGTGAAGATTATGGTGGATGCTAACACCATTGCTCAGGTTACTAATGTGCCAAACTCCGGGGAGATGTTCTCTCCAGAATGGGAGCTGAGAAATGGTGGAACTAAGAAGTTCACAAAGAAGCTCTACGGGATTGAAAACCCCAGTGAGCTGAAGAGTTCTCTTATGATTCCAAAGGCAAGGATTCTCCATGCTATCCTAGGTTGCTGCATTTTGCCCAAGCATGGAAGCAAGAATCACGTGTCAGAACTTGAAAGGTATTGTGTGATCAATCTCTTGGACAAGAAGCCTCTGAACCTTCCCAGGATCATCCTCTACAACATGCTGAAGAGGGTGAATGATTTAGCTGCTAGCTACACCCACAATACTTTAATCACCAAGATTATGCTGAAGTTTAGAGTGCCCATTGAGAAGCTGTATGATCACAGAGGCCCAACCTTATTCTCTATGGTGAACAACAAGAGTATGGGTATTATAGTAAAGAAGCCCTCACCTGAGAAGACTTTGCTACAGGAAGTTGTTAATCTTAAGACAAAAAGGACTAGGAAAATTCCACAGAAGGTTTTAGAGATGCTGGAGGGTGAGCTGATTGGTGATCCTCACAAAGATAAGTTTGTTTCTGCTCAAACTCCAACAAAGACTGTAAAGAAAAGGAGAACCAAAGTGCTTTAGAAAGAATTTTATGTTGAAAAAGAAGTTCAATTCGGACTGTCTGAACCTGCTCAGCCTATGCTTGCACAACCATCTGAGATTGTGGGTCAGGCTACTGAACTCTCTACTGTTGCTACTCAGCCTACTCTCACTTTGGAAGGACAGGTAGAGGACAACAACATGTTAGAAGCTGAACACCTTGGTGTTGATGCTGTTGATGTGTCTCAGCCTATCCAGGCCATTCCTCTTGCTGAAAGCCTACCTGAGACTGACATCAGGAAGGTAGTTGAGGAAATAGAAGAAGAAGAAAGAAAGAAAGAAGAAGGAAGATCAAGAGAAACAAGATTTTTCCATTTTTGTTGCTGCAAAACAAGCCCTTTTGGAAGATGAAAGACTTGAACAAGCAGATAGGCTCAAGAGAAGAAGGGCTAGTGCTAAAGACAGAAGGATAAAAAAGAGAAGATTGATTGATCCTGTTGATGAGGTTCCTCAGAGAGTCATTAGAAGTCAAAGCATTCAACAAGAGGATGCAGTTAAATTTCAGAAGGAAGCTGAGGAATAGAGGAAAAGGAAGCTGGAGGAACTAAAGTTGAAGAACCAAGATGATGAAGGTTCTATGGCCCCTGATAAAAAGCGTAAAGTCATTTTTGGGAATGCAACCTCTTCAGAGGATGAAGCTCCTCCACCACCCAAGATGATAAGCATAACAGAAGAGGTGCTCCCACCTTCACCCCCTCATTCATCATCATCTTCATCCCTCTTAGGCTATTCAGAAGTTAACTCAGATAATGAAGAGTCAAGTAGTGTGTGGTTTGGTGGCAACATACCTTTGACTAGGGCTAAACTGCTGGAAGCGAAACCCAGAGATCTCAGCAGGAAACCCACTTATGATTTGGCTCTCACTGCTCAGAACAACAAGCAGCTATTGTGGGCCTGTGAAGTGCCTCACAAGTTCTACAATGTGCCTCTAAAGGAAAGACCCAGAGTTCCAAGTTTTCCTAACTTGTATGAAGAATTGCTGTTTTTCAGAGAAGCTGCTCCTATTCTCAAACCCTCAAATCTTATTTTGGAGACTGCTGCTAAAGCAAGGAGGAGAAGACTCTCAGGGGGAGGATGTGTCTCAAATCCTTGGGAAATGATAAGGCATGGAGTACTCATCCCTCATCACAAATGGAGAGCACTTGATCCTTTCTCTCAAGACCAACACTCCTTATCTTATGAGGACTGGATTGGATTGCTGTAAGGATGTTGTTCTTAGAATCTAAGCTGGTTGCCAAGTATACAAGTTATCTTGGGAAACCAGATTTCATGCATCCCAGAAAGGTTCACACAAAGCTTTCCACATCTATTCTAGTTCAGCCTGATAGGATTATTCCAAGGTATCCTTTTGCTGAAACCTCTTCTCAGAAAGGTAAATGTGTGGTCATTAAAGAAGAATATAAACCAATGGTTCTATCTAAAGAAGATTGGGAAGGGTTGTATGACTATATTGTTGAGCAACAAGGGATAGATCATTCTTTGTCTGAAGCCATGTGGAATTATCACTGGAACCTAGTTGAGAAGAATGGTAGCTCATCTGGAGCTAAGTGGGATGATGTTGACTCCTTGGTAAAGGTTGGAAAGAATACTACCTTGGAGACTCCTACTTTCTTTAGGGGGAGATTTCCCTTCTCTGATTTTGAGGCAAGGGAATTTCACTCTGAATGGAGAGTGAGTTTTCCTTTCAGCAGACAAGAGTTCATCTATCAGATCTCAGATCCACCTAGGTTCAATCTGCCAATTGGTTTTCAGTACTACCGTTTCACCAACAAGCATATCTCCTTGATCTTTTATGAAGGCAATCTTGAAGCCGAATTGATTGCTCTTTCCAGAGAAAATTATGCTTTTAGTACTCTGCAGGAAGCTTTAATCCAGAAATCAGACAAGCTTCTCACGGCTCACACTCAGATTAGGGCAAGTCATAATGAACTGAAGGAAGCAGTTGTAGCTGAGCTGGACAGTCAGAAGCAAGCCATGCAAGCCATATTTGAAGAAGCTCTGAAGAAGCTTTCCAAGTAGTTAATGATGTTGTCATGTCATGTTATAGCTACTTTAGTTTACCCTTGTTTAATTTTTTGTTGAAACATTACTGCATGTCATAGCTACGTTGTTGCATTTATTGCTATGTGTTCTCCTCAACTTCACTTTAATTTCTGTCTGTTGCTACCCTTTTTCATTAATGACAAAATGGGGAGTATTATATTATAATGTTGTGTGTTATTTTTGACTAACACATTATTTTGAAAGCTGCAAAGTGAAAAAGGTATGAACACTCTTCAGAAGAACACTTCAGAACATTCGTTTCAGAAGGAGGAAATTTATATCAGATGGAACATCTGGTTAAGAGGGAGAATTTCTAAACCTTAATTCTTCTTAAACCCTTTTTCAAAAATCAGAATATGTTATATTTATCATCATTAAAAAGGGGGAGATTGTTGAGTCTCAAAAGTTATAAAATTATTTACCTTGAGTCTCAGTCTCTCAATAGGTTTTAATGAATAAAAAATATAAATATTCAGATGAATTTATGACAAAATGCCTTCACAATACTCTTTTTATTTCAGATCATAAGAGTGTGAAACATCATCTGAAAGTTTATCATCGTCTGAAGATCAAACATCATCTGAAGAGCGATTATCCTCGAAAGAAGTAATGTGCATCTAAAGCATCTCTTGCATCTGAAAGATGAAGTCTTCAAGACAATGGTTTGACCTTAGAAGACGTTGCTGAGTACAAGGAACGTTCAAATCAAGATCTTACCTACTTCAGCATAAGAGTCAGTGTTGCTTTTCTTCCTCGTTCAAATGTTTAGCACATTTAAGGAAAGTCTTGAACGCTGCCACTTCTACCCAGACTGCTTTGTGTGTGCAGACCTGCTGCACCTGCTTCTACTCAGATTGCTTTGAACAGAGCTGTTTCAAATGTATTCTGAATGCATTAAATGCTATTTGGTAACGAGCATTTATCCTTTGGAGACTATAAATACGTCCCATGAAGAATTAAAGAAAAGAGAAGCATTATCAACCAAAAGAAACTACACGCTGCAAAAATCAAACTCTGATATTCTTTGTACAATCATTCATTTTGATATTCTGAGAAACTCTTAGCTTTTTGTACATCAAAGTTCACAGCTATCATCTGAAGATAGTGAACTAATTCTCTTTCTTGATTAAACTCAGAACAGTTTGGGTTGTGAAGCCTAGAGAGGCTTTCTGTCTGAAAGAATACTTGGGTTACACTTGGATAAGTGTCGGAGAGCCTGAAGAGGTTTGGTGAAAGAAACAATACTTGGTTGAGAGCCTGGAGAGGCTTGGTGAAAGAAAGAATACTTATGTTAAATCCTGGAGAGGCCTGGTGAAAGAAAGAATACTTGTGGTAGAGCCTGAAGAGGCTTGACAGAAAAGAATACTTGTAATTCTTGCAAGAATAGTGGAAATCCATTGGCGGGTTGCCTTTGGGACTGGACGTAGCTCATGGTGAAAGTGAGCGAACCAGGATAAATTTGGTTGTGTTCTTTCTTTCCCTTAAACTCTGTGAATTCAGTTTTTCTTCTAACCAAAAGGGGGGCGTGAAAAGCATTTTAAATAGAGAACCTTAATCTTTTCAAAGGTACATTTACAAGCAAATTTTAAGTCTGAACTCAAGTTCAGAAGATACAGCAAAACTTTAGATCGTAATTCATCGTCAGAAGATTTTCTGAAACGTCTTTCTAAAAAGTTTAATAAAAAACTTAAGGTTTCCATTGAAACACTATTCCGCCCCCTTCTAGTGTTTCCCTGTGTGTATTTTCATGATTGGCCAACTTTAAACATGTGAGAAAACCCCATAAGCAATCCAATATAGCGGAGCACATTCCCAAATGTTTAATGTAAGCAACCACAAAAGATCTCCAATACATAGATAACCCCTCAACGATTCATTGTTATTCAACTTTACCTTAGGTATCGGTGGTGGAAACCAACGAATGGCCATCATTTGAGTCACATTATCTGTTACAACCCTTATCAGCCCATTTTTCAAGAGATTTGGTTGTATCTCTCATGCAATTTCCAATCTAATAAATGCAGTTATTCATAAATATGTTCTTATTTTTAGAGACAAGTGTATTCCTATAGATCCATATTGTGTCTATAGTGAAACCAAAACGAAGGTCCCATTCAATTATTTCCTCTCCAACATCTTTCTTACTTATATTCTCCTATGACTTTTAAGGTCCAAGAATCCTCTTGATATGTTTTCATAATGACAAACTCTCAAAATAAGCTTAATGTAATTCTAAATCATTATGTACTAATGGTTGCAATTGAGAATGTTCAGAAAAGAATATAAAAAGCTCAAATGACTCCTCAGAAGAATCTGTTCAGAAGGAACAATTAAGTAGCAAAGTTCATATCAATTCAGAAGGAACAATTCAACAACAGAAATCATACAAGTCCAAAAGAAATAGTTCAAAAACTAAACCTATCTCTGACAAGAAGATGGTCTTCATTGAAAAAACTTTTGTATTTATAAGAAGAATAAATACCCTTGTCTAGAAAGATATATCAAAGCAGTATTTAAAGAAAAGGTCTTGAGAAGATCCAAAAGAAACTGTAACTGAGCTAGCAGAACAGTTTCAGAAAAATGGCATATTCCCAGAACACTCCAGAAGGATGAAAATGTTTCATAAGGGACATATTTAAATTACAAAAGTAAAATACATTTAAACCTGAAATGAAAGAATGCCCAGAAAATTTTCACTCCTCATAAACTACTTCAGAAGAAACAAGTTCAAATAGAATTGAAGAACTGGCTTCAGAAGAATAGCTCTGCATAAGGAAGCTAGGTCAAACATGATGAGAGAGAAAAGCTACTACATAAAAGTGACAGCTCTCTTGCGGTCAGCTAAGAGCTTGACCAGTCCTCAAGGCTCTCCAAAGGCTATATTGATCAATCCTTGGCTATATATAAGAGCCTCCCCTAAACTCAAAAATACGCAGAACCAAAAAAAGCATAGAAGTGCATCAAAATTACATTTTGTACCTTTTGGAGAAGCACCTCTTTCTGCTATATTATTATTCTTATGTTGTAATAGTTAGGAAATTCAGAAAGGGTGTCAATAGGCTCATAATTAGATTGTGCTCATTTCATTGTTATATCTTGAGCCTTTGTTTGTAATTACTATTCAAAATAACTTCTTGTAACTCTCAAGACTAACAAGATAGTGTTAGTTCTTCTTGAGAGATCCATGTAAAATCTGCAAAAGTTTTGTGCTTGTACTGTGGTGACAAGTCTGTAGAACTTCATTCTTGTACTGAGGTAGAGAACATGTAAAGGATACAGAAGAATACTATAAGAGAGTCTGCAGAGGTTGCAAAAGAATACTGGTGAGAGAGCCTGTAGAGGCTGTAGAAGAATAATAGTTGGTGTGTTGCACCAAGGAGCCTGTGGAGGATGTGGAGAAGATAAGAATACTTGTACATCAAGCTTGATATAGTGAAAATCCTACTGAAAGTAGGGACTGAAGGTAGCCCTAAGATTCAAAGGGTTAACCAGTATAGAATACTGTGAGCATATTCTTCTTCCCTTAACTCTCTATATTTAAAGTATCTTAGTTACATCATCAAATCAATTAGTTCTTCTTAAAGAAATCAAATATTCAAGTTAATTTCATATCTTCAAATCCAAGAGGAATTAATTAATAAATTTGTATATTAAAGTGTTATGAAAATCTTACCCATTACCTATGTATGTGATTTCCTAAAATCTATACTTATATCTTATCAAAGAAACCTTTCTAAAAAGAAAGGACTTTATTTTCAAAACACGGTATTACCTTGCATATAATTACGTATTCATAATAAACCTAACTTGCATTGTGATTTATTTTTTTAATCTAAATATAAAGCTTCTAACTGTAGAAACACAGGGAAACACTAGAAGGGGGGTTGAATAGTTTTTCTTAATAATTTATGGAAGCTTTTCGCAAACGGTTAAGTTTACAACAGTTTCAGACAGGTTTAAGAGGTTGTCTGAAGTTTCTTAAGAAGGTTTCTGAAAAGATCTTTAAAAAGGTTTCTTGCTTTTTAAAATTATCAGAATAGTTTTCAACACCCTTTGGTTAGTATAAATAAATTGACAAGAGATAAGGGATAAAAAACTTAGCCAAAGAATTTATCCTGTTTCACTCACTACCACTGTGAGCTACGTCCAGTCCCAATGCCAACTAGCACTTGGATTTTCTCTTAATCTTCACCAAGATTACAAGTATTCTTTTACAGTCAAGCCTCTTCAGGCTCTACAACCAAGTATTCTTTTACAGACAAGCCTCTCCAGGCTCAAAGACAAATTTTACAAAGAGATATGTCTAAGCTTTTAAACTACACAAGTTTGAAGCTTAAACAGAGACGATGTACAATAAAAACTGAGGTATACTCAGGATATACAAATGATGTACAATGAATATCAGAGTGTTTTTACAGAAAAACTTGCAGCTTGATATCTCTTAGACTTTCTTGTATATACTGACTCTCTCTTGATGATCTTCATGAAGGGCTATTTATAACCAATTTTCAATCCGTTGAAATACCACCGTTTAGAGATAGCATTAAATGCTATTTAATCCGTTGTGAGACATGCTTCTGAGAGTTCTGATTTTTCTGACATAAGTACCAGGTTGCTGCTGCCATAAAGCTGCCACTGTAGTTGCTGCAAAGGTTGCGTTGCAGGAATTTCCTCAGTGGTGTATGAAATTCAAATATACCAGGAAAGGTCTTTGTGTTCCTTGCCATAAATATGTTTGAAAAGGTACGTGCAGCAGAGAACGCTTGACTCAGCAGAATTTCAGAGATGTCTTCACATACTTCAGCAAAGAGTGCCACGTCATTAATGAGACTTCAGACGACTTCAACACTTCAGACGGGTTGCGCACTTCAGACGTGTTCAACACTTCAGACGGGTTGAGCACTTCAGACGGCTTCAACACTTCAGACAGGTTGAACCTTCAGAAGGCTTTTCCATTTTAGGCAGGTTGAAAGCACTTTAGACAGACTTTATAAGTTCAGAATAGCTTGCTGAAATCATAGATAAGTCATTAAACATTTATGTATCTATGATAAGTATTTTAACCCAAATTTGTTAAGCATTAAAACTTGAGAAGTGAGCTATCTAAAACATCATAATTTTCCTTATGATATTTTTAAGACTCAACACTAACATTAGCCAAGAAGATATTCTTGAGCAGACTTAATCTTTGAAGCTCTTGCAGAAATTGTCCAAAGTTTTAATATGTCACAATTCAACCCCCCTTCTTGTGACTAAAATATTTATTTCAATCGGTACCAAAGCTTGCCTCTGGGGTTGAACACACTTAACAGCATGAGAGGAAAAAGATCAGCAAATGGAAAATATGGAGCTGGAATGTTCATTCATGAGGGATCTTCCATAAATAGACCCCTTGTCTTTGATGGAAAAGACTACTACTATTGGTGAGATAGAATGAAATTATTCCTATAATCTCAAGATATTGATCTACGGGATACTGTTGAAAAAGGAAATTTCATTCCTCTTACCAAAAGAACCAGAGCAACATCTCAATTTAAAAGGAGGAGATGAACCTGTTCAGATAATAAAAGAAGAACCACCACAAACTAAAGCTAGAGAAGCTTGGACATCAAAAGAAGAACAAAAATATCTTATGAACTCCAAAGCTAAATTTTACTTGCTATGTGCACTTAGCTAAGGAGAATATGATAAAGTAGCAGGATGTGCTACTGCGAAAGAAATATGGGACACTCTCATAATAGCCCATGAAGGAACATATCAAATAAAGGAATCAAAAATAAATATTTTGATTCATCAATATGAAATGTTCAATAATACTTGATTCATTGGTTATTGTCAACATTAATCTCCTTACATAACAACCTTTTGTCCACCTTGCTCTTAGGGATTTTTTTCACTACTTTCGAGAGCCAAAATTCAACTTTATAGATTGTGCGTCATTATTACTTATCTTATCATCATAATTTTCTTCTCTTGGAGTGTTTCTTTAATGACGCCAACCTTACCTGGGTCACCTTGCACCATCTTCTTGAAATTATCGGTTTGCGTTGTCACCTTATAACTAATTGGGTAAAATATGTTTTTCATCCTTATAATTTCGGTCAACTTTGGTCTTCGTCCCTATAGTATTGTCCATGTAGTTTTGAAATCCACTAATTGTGGTCCCTGGTGTTAGTGTGCTTCGTTAAGTTACTGACGTGGCTAACAGAAGTTTCTGGACGGCTCGCCTTCGAGCCCTTTTGCCCTCCTGATTGGCTGGACTTCCAGCCGGCCAGGAGGGCAAGAAGACTGGCGGACTAGGAGGGCAAAAAGTCAGGCCGGCTAAGAGGATAAGAAGGTTGGTCGGCCAGCCGACCTGGAAGCCTAGAAGGCCGACCAAAAACTTATGTTAGCCACATCAACAACTTAATAGAGCACATTAACTTCAGGGACCACAGTAAGGGGGTTTCAAAACTATAGGGACAAAAATCACAGGTTTTAAACTATAGGGTCAAAGACCAAAGTTGACCGAAACTATAGGGATAAAAAACATATTTTACCCTAACTAATTTAATAAGCAAATTTTAAAAAGTACATCAAGTCATTTAATAAGCTAATATTATAACAAAATAATTTTTTTACTGACTAATAACAAAATAATTTTATGCACATATAAAACTAACTCTTTTATAAATTTTGATTTTCTATATAAAGAATTTAATAACTTAAAAAATATAATTTCAAAATCTAAAATTAAAATAGTATTCTTTTATTTATTTAATTAATTATATCTAATAACATTTATTTATTTATTTTGTACATGGAGAAAACAAACAAAAAGAAAACAGAAAAAAATAAAAAAACTAACTACACTAATAAATCCACTTTAGTAGTAGATTTATAGGTTTATTTTAGGTAGTTTTTAGTTGTTTAGTTTGATAATTTTGTAAAATTGTAGTTAAAATTGTACATAATTGAGTTTGTTTGTATTTTAGATGGTTTTAGTAAATATTAGTCATTTTTCTTTAATTTTTCATTGTTTTGTTGTTTTTAGGAATTTTCTGGAAAATGAGAAAGAAAGAATGGAACTTGCATAGCTAGGGTTTTTGATTCAATGGAGTTTCTCATTGAGTTTGCATTTCTCTTCTCTTTTGTAATGGATTGCTAGATTTTCTTAGGTTAGGAGTTGATGGAACTTGATCTGTATTTTGTGTAAGGAATTCACTCATTCAATTCAATTTTCGTTTGCAATTCAACTGCTTCCTTCTGCTTTTAATGCTTCATTTGAATTGGCCACTCAATTGCATGAACTAAAAGCTCTTTTCACAATTGGAAAATTGGGGAAAAGCTTGGATCTGAAGCAAGCAACATAGAAGATTGATTGCCTAGGAATAGGAATCGTTTTTTGTGTGATCTTTAGCAATTCTTGATGATAATGCATGTCTCAATTAGGTTCACCTAAGGAATTAGGGTATTTAGTTGAAGACATAAGGTTAATCTACCAAGGAATTGGATTTTAACTAGATTTGTGAATTGGATCATTGAATCATCTTTAATAATTGAATTGAATGATGTGAATACTTGCATGAAAGGAAGATTGAGTGAAATCAACCCTAACCATTTTGTCAAAATTCGTATTTCAAATTTGCCGAATTCTTGTTAATTGTTCAACACTTAATATAGCTTTCTGGTTTAGTTTCTGGCTTAATTTTCTGCACTAGTCTTTAGGTCATTAAACACAATTGATTTCTCCTTATTCAACTAGTTAAATTCTCTGTTAATTGGTACTTGATCCGTCAATCTCTGTGGGACGATACTCTACTCTCATTATATTACTTGTTCCAATTCGGTACACTTGCCGAAAGTGCATCATACACTCTAGGATATATAGTCCCAAAGGAATCCTTGGATAACAGGGGAAGCATGGTCGTAGGAGGCTGAAGAATACTAGCAAAATCCTGTTGGGAGTCCACATCAAGCTTGGCTAGAAAGTCCGCACAAGAGTTACCTTCACGCAATATATGTTGAACAAATACCATCCGACTTCTTTGAATTAAATCATGCATAGCTTTAATCAGAGCATGATAATGATGGAAAGTACAATCACCCTTGTTGATTAAAGTAATAGCCAAAAGGGAGTCAGACCAATATTGAATCACCTTCAAATTCTTGTCCCAGCAAACACTTAGACCCTTCCAAACAACATATAATTCCACAAACAAAGTATCACCAACACCTAAATTGCCAAAGAAACCTTGGATCCACTGGCTATCATGAGATCTTAGCAGCCCTCCAAATCCAGATTGGTTGCATCTAACACTCCCATATGTATTTAAGGCAATAGTACCTAGAGTTGGTTTTTTCCATAGGATAAAACACGTAGGTTCTCGCAAGCTTGTTTGCTTTCTAAAAATGCAATTCATAGTGAAATACAGATTCATCACACGATGTGTCACTTGAAACAAATTGGGCTCCTGTTGGTTGAAAATGAACGCATTCCTAGCACGCCAAACTTCCCAAAGGGTAGCGAGGAAGTAATGTGAACTATGAAAGATGTTTTCCTCCAACCACTTGAAGATGCTAAGATTATGATAGAAATTAGGAGAAAGATGCATGCCAATAACATTCCAAATTAGCTTTGAACTTGGACAATCACGAATGTAATGAAGGAGTGACTCTTGGACAACACCACAGGGCTGGCAAGGTGAAGAGATAGCAACTCCGTGTGAAGAAAGAAGAGCGCTAGTTGGGATAGCTTCATGACAAAGGAGCCAAACAAAAAATCTTATATTTTCTGGAGCTGGCAGTCTCCAAATCCACCGCCAAGACAAGTCACTAACAGTGTGTTGAGCAGCTTGAAACAACCACGTATAAGCAAATTTTGCAATATAAATACCATCTAAAGCTCCTTTCCAGATAATCACATCATCCACACCATCACAAAGAAATGGTCGACGAGATAAAATAAACTCCTTCATTTCATTAGGAATATTAGTCCAAAGCTCATTCAAGTGCCAAGAACCATCATGCCATACATCTCTAACTCGCATATGAAAATCATGAATGTCATTGAAGGGAATATCTACACATAAAGGAGCTGGGTGCAACCACTGATCATACCAAAAGCTGGCATTACAATTCCCTAGATTAAGACAAAAGCCATCTCGTAATTCATTGTGCGCCTTGATAATGGATCTCCAAATGAAAGAGCCACTAGATTTTGTTGTTCCCAAAACAACAGAGAGCTACAAATAACACGTTAACAAGAGTTGGATGCAAAGCTTCTGCTGATTGTGAATGAGGCCCCATATTAGTTTGTCAAGGAACAATGTGTTTTGTTGCCTTGCCCGCCTAAGGCCAAGACCCCATGTTGACGACATCTTGATGTTTTGGCCCAGCTAACTAGTTGAAGTCCGCGATCCTAATTATCTTTCCAAAGGAAATTTCTTGTAACAGAATCTAGCTTATTACAAACATTCTGAGGAAACCAATAGGCTTGCATTGTATATGTAGGAATAGAGGCAAGAATTGACCGGACAAGACACAACCTACCAGGTTTATTCAAGATTTTTTGTTTCCAACTTGCAAGCTTTGATTGAATGCGGTCTAACATTGGTTCAAAAACTTCCTTCGTAGGGCATCCCTGAAATACAGTGAAGCCCAGATAACGGCTCAAGTTTGAAGTAAAACGAATTGATGATAATTGTTTTAGCCGCAGTTTCTTAGAATTAGAAACAGGCTTGGAAGCAAGCACACGAGATTTATCAAGATTAACTTTCAAGCCTGATGCTTGACAGAAACCATTCACCAGCTCAGTCATAAAACGAACTTGGTTATTTTTGGCCTTCACAAAAAACAAACAGTTGTCAACAAAAAAGAGGGGTGAAAGGTTGGGACACTCCCTGGAAAATTTAATTGGCTTCCAGTCACCTCTCCATGCAAAGAACAAAAAAATATAGAGATAAAGGGTCCCTCTGACGTAAACCTCGCTCGGGAGAAAAAGTTGGAGTTCTACTACCATTCCATAAGAGACATAGGGAGGAAGAAGTAACACAATGCATTACCAGTTTAATCGTCTTCTGAGGAAAGTTAAAATCCTGAAAAACTTGATACATAAAGTCCCATTCAACTCTTTCATATGCCTTTTCAAGATCCAACTTAAAGATCAAATCTCCAGTTTTCTTCTCTAGGGTGTGCATATAGTGAAGGATCTCTTGAAGAATAATAACATTATCTACCGTTCCTCTACCAGGGATAAAACTACTTTGTAGAGGGCTTATAAGAGAATCTAAGAGTGGGCATGACCTATTAACAAGGACCTTAGTAATAAGTTTGTAAATGACATTGCATAAACTAATTGGTCTAAAATCCTTGAAAGATAGGGGTTGATCAATTTTTGGGATCAAGAGAATTAAAGTTTCCGCAACTTGAGGGTCAAAATAGCCAGTGGCGAAAGTTGAATCAACCATCTTCCAAACTTCATCCCCTACCACTTCCCAGTAGAGCTTGTAAAAAATTAGTTGAAATCCATCAGGACCTGGCGCCTTATATGACTTCATCTCCATGAGTGATGCAAATACCTCATCTTTAGTAACCGCCTTAGTGAGCAAGGAGTGATATTCCTCATCCAGAAACGACATGTGGGGGGTAAGAAGCTGGGAATTATTAGCTTCTTTGACACAAAAGAGGTTTTTAAAAAATTCCAAAGCTTCATATTGGAGTGTTTCATCATCAGTACACCATTCTCCATTCGGAAAATTGAGGCCATGAATTCTACCCCTTTCTTTGATGAATCGTCGTCTGAGCCTGAAAAAAAAGGAAGTATTACGGTTCCCAAATTTAATCCAGTTATCCCTAGATTTTTTGAACCAAAATACTTCTTCTTGAAAAAGAACAGTATCATACTCAGCATGAAGTTGGCCTTGCTGTTGAAGCAGAGAAGCTGAGTCAACTGTCTCAAGACTACGCTCAATGTCTCGCAGTCTAGATTCAATTTTTGCGTAAAGATAACCGAATCATCCTGGACATTTTTTAGAGCAAGCATGATGTCCCAAGATGATCTCCCCCCAGCCATACTCACAACTGAAGCATATTGCTGGTACATTGCCCAAGCCGCTTCAAAGTAGAAAGGCCTATCCCGTTGTCTTCTATGTAATGGGCCACGTCGTAGCAAGAACGGAGTATGATTAGAAGACAAACGACACAGGTGTTCAATAGAATCATTGGGAAATTTAAACCACCAATTTTGATCTGCTAGGCTACGATGTTGCCCAAGCCGCTTCAAAGCGGAAAGGCCTATCCCATTGTCTTCTATGTAATGGGCCACATCGTAGCAAGAGCGGAGTATGATCAGAAGAAAAACGACAGAGGTGTTCAATAGAAGCCTCGGGAAATTTAAACCGCCAATTTTGATCTTCTAGGCCACGATCAAGTCTTGTAAATATCACTTTCCCACCTGGACCTGGATGTTGCCAAGTAAAACGTCTTGCAAAATTTCCTAAGTCCATTAATTGACAATCAACGACCATGGTCGCAAAGGCAGAAGCACGTGTACTATTAAAAAGACCACCACGTTGCTCGAAGGACTGGATTATTTCATTGAAATCTCCACTAAGGAGCCAGGGGAAAGATATGATATTTCCAAGCTGATCAAGGTGTGCCCATAGCATCTGACGAATAGGAGGACTCGAGCTTGCATAGATGCCTGTCCAAACCCATCTGTTCGAGCCAAGAAAAATCAACATTGATATAGCTTGTGTGCCATTGCAAGAACTTGAAAAGGGAAAGGAGATCCTTCCTCGACCAATGCCCAAATACCCCAAGAATGGCCTCTAGCTTCACTCAAAACATCATCTTATATCCTACGTTGGACCAGAAACCAGCCGTAGTATGCGTCTCAAACAGAAGGACCAGGGAAGGCTTGTTTTTGCTTAGCAAAGCACGAAGATGACGTTGGCTCCTTCTCACAGCAGCTCCATGAATATTCCACGCCAAAATAGAAAAGTTGAGGAACGAAATCATAAAAAATAAAAGTGAGTGAAGTGCAAAGCACTTTGAAAGAAAAAGGCTCAGGAGGTCAAATGGGTTTCCTCCACCATCTCCTCAGTCTCTGACTCTGAATCCTCCTCTTGCATGAATTCCACGGAGTCCTTGTCATGATCACCCTTATTCTCGCCATCTATACAAGTAAGGTCTGGTGGCTCCAGTTCATCGACAAACCTCAATTGGTTAGGAGCTATCACATCTACGTGCATGACTGTTTTTATTCCATGCAAGGGGGTTAGCTTGGAAGAAACAACATTGGAATCCTTCTTTGGTACAACAGGTGTCTTTGGGGGAATGTGGGCTTCAGAATTGTCATGTTGGAAGACATTACTCATTCTTTCCATCCGGGACAGATTGAAAAAAGATTTTACTACTTGTGCTGCCTTTTTCATAAAGAGCTGCATATCTATTTTGATTTCGTTGAAATATAGCCTCCTTTGATTTATTTCCAATTAATGCAGTACATACCCTTGAAATTTGGGTCGATTTTTAACAAATTTTCTATTTTTAGAAACAACAAGCCAATCTCCAAAGAAATCTTTATCTCCTGAATTTTCGCCCATGGACATCGTATGACTTTTGGGGGGAGCCCTAACTGAGGCATCCGTATCTTGCACCGCCTCCTTACTGCCTGGGTTACTCGATGGTGAAGCATCCCTGAGGACGTTACATTTCCTTCCAACATGGCCATAACATCCACAAGTTGTGCAACAAAGATGAAGTCCTTCATATTCAACTTTGTACCAATTATCCTGTTACCAAACTTTTCCTACTACAAGTTGATTAAGCTCAATCTCTACACAGACCCGAGTGAACTTTCCTCTAGATTCATTCAAAGTCATGAAGTCTACTTTCAGCAGTTTGCCAACAGCTGAGGCCAAACCCAATAGAACACTCTCATCATAATACTCCACATTAAGATTGGGAAATCTTACCCATACCAAAGATCTATCAATGGTAGCTCGAGAGGATACGAAGTCTGGTTCCCATGGATGAACCGTTAAGTAATGATCATAGACCATCCAAGGTCCATTCCCTATTACTTTCTCCTTGTCCGATACTAGGTCAAACTTGACCATGAAGTAACCATGACCTACATCCATCATATCAAAATCCCCCATGAGTTTCCATGTAGTCTTCAACTTTTCTTTCATTGTGAGATAACCGACTGTTTTGCCTAAAAATTCGACAAAAACTATATCCATCCATGGTTGCCATAAATCATTCAAAACTCTATCGTCAATGTAACACTTTGGTAGAAGCCTATTCCCCTCTTTCAATTCAATTTTCATAAGCTTTTGGCTTAGCAAATCGATTGTCTTTCTTCCTGACAAATGCTCATTGCTTCCGATAAGCTTATCACGAAAAGAAACTTTGACAATAGTATTAGCATGCTCTCCGCCATCATCCAGTGATTTGGGTGGGGTAGTAGAAGAATTTTTCTAAGAGGAAGTTCCCGTGTTTATATATATTCATATATTTTAATTTGACATAACTATATATTACATCTAAAAGCTTAAAAATTAATTGAAAATTAAAAAAAAAATATTATTTAATAAATATATATAACTCCCATTGAAGTCTCGATTTATATACCTAGTTTTTTTAAATTTTATTTTATACATTTGTATTTAAAAAATTTTTGTATATAAATTATTTTTAAGTGAATAAAAATTTAGGGTGACGGATGGTGACTAGCATGGAATCGAAAACGTTTCTATATAAATTTGTTTACACTGAGTTGAATAGAAGAAAGTTGGAACTGAACGCAGTCACAGTCACAGAGGCTGAAGAGAAGGAGAGAGAGATGGAAGAGAATGGACAGGAGAGAGAGAGGGAGAATGGGAGAGCGAGAGAGGATGAAGAGGAAAAGTGTTTGAGTATGAAGGTGGATGATGGGAGTGTAGAGAGTCACAGATACTACTTGTCTCGTAGAACCACTCTTGAGATGCTTAGAGACAGAGGCTACTCCATTCCTTCTCCTGAAATCCAACTCTCTCTCTCTGAATTTCGTGAAATTCACGGCCACTCTCCTGACGTTGACCGCCTCCGTTTCTCAGCCACTCACACCTCTGACCCTTCCAAAAGGGTCTCTCTCCCTAAGCCTAACCCCACCTTCATTCTTTTTTTGTCTTTCCCCTTTGGTTTACATGTTAATTTAACCCTTAATTGTTTTTTTTTTCTTCTTTTTTATGCAGGTTTTAGTGATTTTCTCTGGGCCAGGTGTTGTCAAGGTTAATGTCATTCGCAACATTGCAGGGCAGATTGTCAATAGAGACACTTTGACTGGGCTTATTTTGATTGTGCAAAACCAAATTACTAGCCAGGCCATGAAAGCTGTAAAACTTTTCTCTTTCAAGGTTGAAATATTCCAGGTTTGTATCTCAGTCACGCCTCTGTTAACTATTCCAGAGATTGGTTTTGTTTGGTTCTGCTGTGAATGTGCGTCTGGGATCATTGTAAATTTGCATGTTGTCAGTTGGCTTCAATTTTTCATTTTGAAGGAAGTCTAGGGATAACAGGTTGATGAATAGATTTCATCTTAGAGTCTTAGTCTGTAATTGCATAAAAATACACCTTTTTTTAAAAAAAAAATGGATAGTACAATTCATTTGGTAGAGAATGCAGATGTTGAATTAATTGGGAACTACTCCCAAGTGGAAGAAAGAAAATGTGGAATTGATTACTCATGCACTTTGAATCTGGAAAATGTTTAAATGATGGTTATAATGTTGCATGGTTTTAAATTTCGATTGCGGTGGCGGTTGCGGCGCGGTGTGCATTACGGGCGTGGTGTGCATTACGGCCGTTGCGGTGTGAAATTATTTTATTCTTACCCCAAATGTGACATATCATAAGCGGCTGATGCGGTGTGCATTGCGGCCGTTGCGGTGTGAAATTATTTTATTCTTACCCCAAATATGACATATCATATGTGACATATCATATGTGACATATCATGAGCGGCTAATGCGGTGTGCATTGCGGCCGTTGCTATGTGAAATTATTTTATTTTTACCCCAAATGTGACATATCATAAATCACGTTTATCATCCTACATCTCTCATTCCCCCTATTTCATCTTTCATTTATATCACTCTACTATCATTCTTAAATCTCTCTAACCCCTCAAAGTTCCCTCTAAGTCTACTAAATAAAGAAAGAAAAATAATGAAAAATAATTTTTATGAGGGTTCAAGGCATGTTGCAGCCCGATGCGGTCGTTACAGCCGTTGCATTGTGGCTGTTGTGGTGTTATGTTGAGGATTATGTTGTGATTTTCAATCACACCACAATTGTGGTCTAATGCGGTTGCAGCTTCCACAACCGCAATATGTGTCGTGGTCAACAATCAATGTTAGAAAAACAACTTAGAGCCTTAGAGATACTTGGCTAGGTGAAACCAGAATAGAAGCTTGAAAACTGCCTGAGGATTGCCTTCATTAGTCCATTAGTAGGAGAGAAACAATCATTATATGGCATAAAAAGTGATACAATCTTTGCTGTTTGAAGATACTATCTTGTAAGAGAAAGTTACTTATTTGACCTGTTATTCTGTTAAGGTAATTTGAAACAAACGTCATAAGTGTTGTTATATGAATCAGGCGATCTAATAAAAGTGTTAATATAACAATATTTTTCTTGAGCCATGCGCCAAAATCTTTATTTGATCAATCTTCAAGTGTGTTTGACATTCTGTCATGTTGAAACTGCGAACTTGTCAAGGAAGAAAACTTGGACATGCAATTGTTGATAAATACAGCATCCAGTTTTGAGATGCTTTCAAATTGTGATTAACTACGGAATCTCATCTGAATGGCTTGATTTTGTATCCAACTTTGCTTCAATGATGATCCATTAATTACTTGCGGTCTCTACAACTTCCTATTTACTTTATAACTAAATAATCTCTACAGTACAGATTTCGAGAGACTGTAATTTTTCTTTTCTCCAACATGATACTTGTCTGATTTTCTTATCTGTGTTGACAAAATTTCAGTTTGTGTCCAACAACTAATGGAAATCTTTTCTCCCTACTGTTCAGATCACAGACTTGCTTGTTAATATTACTAAGCATGTTTTGAAGCCAAAGCATCAGGTGCTGACTGATAAGCAGAAAAAGAATCTGCTGAAGCAGCACAATATAGAAGAAAAACAGGTCAGTTGATTTAACTTGGAAAAGTCTGTCAAAGCATGGATGAAGTATTTTGACTTGTCTATACTCTAGTGATGGATTACACGTCACTTATATTTAAGCTGTTAAATTTTCTATGGTGCATGTATCATGAACTCTTTATGATTGTTTGCTTGAGATTTTGGGTATTGGGAAGATAAAAGGAATTTTATTTTGAAGTTACTCAAAGAAAATAATTTCTGTTTGATATCAGCAGCATCACTTTATTTCGGGTTGAATTTCATCACTTAAACTTTTATTGTTTGATAATTGACACAAACATTGTCTAGTTATGTACTACTTGGCTGTGTTACTTAAATAGCATGCGAGTATAATATATACTTAGTCATCACAGTTAATTAGTTAATTATGCACACCATTCACGATCTAATATGATTTCGAAATCTGAAATGGTATCAAGTGAAAAGGTTTAAGTTTTACTCATGGAAACATGTTAGTCACAAGGGTCCTGCTAACGAGTGCCCTAACACTAGTTAGGGAATTTATAAATAGGAGGTCTTTATTGAAAATCACGACATTGATTACATGTGTAACATTAAGTGCTGCACCATCCCATAAATTTTTTCTATTTTTGCTTCCTTAACCAGTATCCTTGTTAGCATTCTCTTAGTTACAATTATGTGCTTTAGACCATTTCAGTTTTGGTTTGGTTTATCTCCTCTGGTTGATAACTGAATTTGATCTCACAACAGCAATATTAAATACTGATATTTTGTATTTATTCTTTCTTTACATGTTTAGATATATTTTAATTTACTATATTATAACTTTCTTATATTTCATGAATCTTAAGTTTCAGCATTATTACTCCTATTCCAGCATTAGTATTCTTATATCAAGTTTTGTTTTGTTCTCAGCTTCCCCGTATGCTACTGACAGATGCAATTGCACAATATTATGGACTTGAGAAGGGGCAGGTAGTTAAAGTTATCTACAGTGGTGGTGAAATCACCCAGATGCATGTCACATATCGATGTGTTTGGTGATAAGTTCTTGTGCTCTCTTGTATTTTGGTGGTTGAATTTGCAGAACTCAGCTGTTGTATTATGCACAAGAAGTTTATGATTGTGTAATTATAAGCCCCAACTAATTAATATTTAATCCTAATGTTTTGAACTGTTTAAGTATGGTTGTTAGATTTCTCTCTTAAACCCTTGGAAGACCAAATCCGCATCTCAATTCTATTTACAATCTTTCTTAAGCTTGCAGAGTAGCTGCTGCTATAAAAGTAGCTTTAATTTTAGACATTTTTTTTATCAATCCACACCAGCTGGTTGTGTATTGTTCGCGAAGAAAATGAGTATTAAGGAGTATTCATTTAATTTAAGTTATTTAATTTAATTTAAGTGAGATGTAACTGTATTTGGTTTTTATCAAAATCATCTAATCAAAATCACGTTTAACGTGGATGTGTATAAATGCTATTGAGAGTAGTGTGCAATTGTGATGCTAGCAATTGATATCAGCTCCCCTTTTACCCCATTGCCACAAGCCCACAATCCATATTAGGATCTGCCTGTTTTAAAATTTGATAAAATTGTTGACCATTTTTTTTTTTTTAAAATTAAGTTTGATAAAATTAAGTTTAAGCGAACGAATTTGTGTTGGAAATTATATTGTAAAAGTAAGTTTAAAAGAAAATGATTTTGCTGTTTTTCTCAAAACTGTTTTGTAAAACAATTTCTAAGAAGTATTTTCAAAATGGAATTCGATGATATTGTTTTGAAAACAGTTTCTGAAACTTTAAAAACAATAAAGATCAGCTTGATAAGCTCCCATGGCTCCTACAACAATCCAACATAACGAAGCTTGTGGGTGTGGGGAATGGATTTGACGACGGAGCTCGAATGGTAGCCTGGAGTAGATGGGATGATGATGCAATGCAATGCAGGGAGGTGCAGTGGAATGGTGGCGTGACAGCTCAAACTAGGTGCTAGTCCTGCAATAGCAATATATAAGCATATGGGACGTGCAACCCCATTAGTTTGGGGTTCCACCTAGACGAGGTTGTTGGTGAAGAGCAACAGTTTTGGTGGCTGCTTAATGACTTAGGTCCCACCGTTTTGTGGTGGACTGCAGTTTTGGTGGCTGGGCATGATGAAGTGCTCGTTTATTTCCTAGTTATTAAATGTGAAATTAATTTTAAATGACTCCCCTCTAATGTGTCAAGTTATACCGATCGAAATGATTTAATGATGTGTAGGTTGATGGTGAGGGGTTTCTAGGTGAATGTATATTTAATTAAACGTTAAGACATGATAAACTTACCTTTTTTAATGCTATAAATAATTGCATTAAAATATCTATATTTAAATTTCACCACTTTTCAATTTCAAACCAAACATATTCTTTGTACCAGACAAAATAAGGAGGATCTTGTTCTCTAATTTCTGTTCGTAGAACTAAAAGAACATACATTATTTTTGGAAACAGTTTCACACAACGTTGCTGTCAAACAAGTTCTTATAAACATTAAACAAACCTGCTCTTAATCTTGTTAATTAGCTTATGAACCAATCTTTTGTTTCTTTCATTTTCTTCCATTTATATCTCCTAGATATCACAAGCACGATAGTTTACGTAGTAGATACACGGTGAGAAGGGAAAGATAGAACGATGATGATCATGTGGTAATGATCTCGGGGACCTGTGGGTGTTCACTGATTGATTGATGAAAGAGTAATCACCAATTGAATGAATTCTCGCAATGCACTGTAACAAAAGAAAGGCCGAGACATGTCTGCTGCAGAATTAAAAAAACAAAATTGCATTTGAACAGGGAAACTTGAAATCAGCTCTCCAACAAAAATGTCAAAAACTATAGTTGTCAATAGAAGATTATTTCCTATTGACTTTAACATGTTTCCAGAAGAAAATAAAATAAACAAGAGGCCAAACATGTAAGCATGTTGTTATGATTCTCAACCCTTCCGGGCCAAAGCTGCAGCAATGCCACCAACTATAAGTCCCACGGCTGTTGCAGTGATGCCAATTCCTATAACACCATCTGCATTGACACACGTGAAATTTGCAATTCCGTAAGTTAATGTTATGATGATGTGGTAAAGGCTCAAGAAACAAGTATGTCATTACCTTTGGCAATTCGATCTTCGACTGTTTTCTTGAGGGACAGTGCCTGCCTCCAATCAGGTGCAATCTGCAAGACCAAATTGTCCACAAAAAATTTAGAGAAAAAAAGCTGAGACTGAATCATTCATGTTAGAGCAAAGATGTATATACAGTATCCCAAATAGGCCACGGTAACCAAATTTTAATATGATTATGATAGAGTTTAAATTTGATCCGGTGTTAATGTAAGACTCTTCAAGCTATTATTCAAGAAAGTGTCACGCCATTGTACTAATAACAAAATGCTGTTCACATATTCAAATATAGGATGTTGTCATTGATAGTGAATCAAAATTGAATCACATGATGAACGATGAATACCAGACTCATATAACCCCACTGATTTGAAACTAAAGTATATTAATAAGAAAAAGTCAGACTTCTCATATGGTGAAAATTTCCATATTATAGAACAAAAAATGAAAATTATAGATAGATTAAGTATCATCTAAATGAAAAGAAATTAACTAATTGTTGAGAAAAAGAAGAATCTCCCAGCCTAGAATCAGAACAGTGGGTACTGGTTAATTTATAAGGATAACAACGGGACTTAATATTTTATAGGCTCCCAGCAGACCAACGCCAACTTCAAACCAAAATCCAAAGACAGCTTTTGAGCAATAGTATCAACTATCAACATTCGAGGCATCATATGAACTGATGGACTAGGAATGGAAAAAGCAACAAAAACAGAGTTTCTATCTGCTATCTATAAGTGAGAAAGATAGACCTCTAAACACTGCTCCACAAGCTGCCGACTCCTAGGATAATCATTACTCCTGTAGAATCCAACAGCCAGAAGATAAAGCTTCTCTCTTTGATGCAAAGGACTTCTATCATTGCCCAAAGAAGCTGCAAATCATAATTAAGGATGTATAAGGTTAGCCACGCATATAAAAGGTCAGAAATCAGAATACTTAAATATGGAACATCTCTGTTTAGAGCTTTATAACAAGCAATAGAAAGAAAAGAAGAGGCTGTGGCCTGGTGGCAATGGCCTCAATTTTGCACCATAACCAGCTCACGCTATCCTTTTAAAAAAATTAAAATGCTAAAATGTGCAGTAGAAGGAATCTGATTTGCATTGCAAGATAGATTATCCCATGGCACAATATTTTCAGTAATATTTATATGCAGTGAACAAAAATAGCTGTAGGAAATTTGAGAGATCTTAAAGGCCCAGTTAAATAGGAGCCTTGCAAATGCTAGTTTAGTGAATCCACCATCTTACATTAAAGTTTGTAAGAAACCACAATGACCCCATGCAACTTCAGAGGGATATTGACGGCCCTCTCTACAGTTGCATTGCATATGCTATTTTGGTGAATTCCCAATTCTCCATTCAGGCTGGCAGAATAATTAAACAACTCACAATTAACACATTGGATGTTTTCTGCTCTGAGTGTCATTGCATTAATTTTAGCATAATGGGTAGCCATGTGTGAGAGAAAGAAAGTGATTTAGGACTAATACGTTAATTATACATTATTTATAGTGTTGAGATGTCATAAAATAACAATGATGGACAAGAAAAGAATTCAGATGAATATTAAAAGATGATTATGCTCAATCAATGAAAAGCATAAAAGTAATAAAATGCCTTTCAAACCACTGAACCTATACAGAATCATCAGAATAGAAACTGAAAGCATACAACTGAACTGACTGCTGAAGCATCAAAAAACAGAGAACATAAGTGTTTCTCAAATGTTCATAAAAGGTAGTGTTGAAAGGCTTACCATAAAAATTAACTCTATATAAAACAATTGTTTGTTAAAAGCATATCACAATATCATATTTTAAAAAGGAGTTTTGTTAAGGTGAAGTGAAAGAAAGCATTTATGACATCCAAAAATCTTAGTGAGCAAGTGAGATACCGGTATGACACTTCTTTTTAGTAGTAATAATAGGTTACTCAATTATTTAGAATAAAATAATCAACCAATCAGGGCTGTTTATTCAAAAATGAAAATGATCCAACGGCTTTTAATAGGTGTCATACCGGTATGTCACCCATGCGGTGACACACCATAGACGCGGCCTTTTATCAAATAAAAACTTTCCACTGTAGTACCCAAGGGCTGCAGTTAATAAAATCGTTTAATAAAAAACATATAAATAAAATAAAAAAGCAACCCAAAGAATTGAAAAATATTCTAAGTTATAGTACTTTCAAGCATGGCGACCCCGCGCTGAACATCTTCTTTTTGCTTTGAATGAACAAGTGCCCATGACAACCTCATTATGCTCTCATTTTTCCTATCCTCCGAGTCACCATTAGCAGCCTCAGCAACTTCTCTCTCACAGCCCTTCAAAACATGCAAAATAGTTAAGACAAAAGGAAGCAAAGCAAATAGCCATATTGAAACTACAACCAATGCAAGCCAGTTCATTACAGCAAACACAATAGCCAACCTAGGCAACAGGTCAAACAGTGTATCTACAATCTCCACTGCTACCGTTACTGCCATAACACATTACCTAGAGAATTACCAATAGAATTTTCTACACTTCTTCTACTCAGTTTGCAATTTATTTTTTAATCTAGTTATGAAAGGTTGCACAAATATAAGCAAAGGTTCCCTAAAAGCCAAAGAAAAAAAAATCTAAAATCAATTTATGGAAATGTCTAGGACAAAATATCTATTTGCCGCATGCAATGAAAGATTAACGTAAAACAAATCGAATCAATTACTTCATTAAATAAGAAAAAACCTAAAGCGCAATAATGTTTGAACTTTAGATTCTCTATCATGATTCAAGAAAAACCATCAATCCCAACACATTCGAATTTCTGATGGCAAAACTAGGGATTTGAAAATTGAAATACAGAAAACGAAAATTAAAAAAAAAAAAAAGAAAAACAAGGATTTGAGATTGAGGGAAGAAAGAAAGGGAAATGAAGAGAGAGGTTACAGCGATGACATCACAGTCGCACCAAGGGATCTGATCGCCGCCGGTGAAGAAGTTTCCGATGGATTCGAAGATGCTTCCGATCTTGGCATCCATTGACGGTTATGGTATCAGACGGTGACTCAACTTAATTTCTTATATTTATTTATAGGTTTGGGGTTTATTTAATTTTGTGAAATTCAACCTTTCCAAACATTTTTTTTTTCTTATTTGTTTGTTGGTACCTAGTATTTTGTTTTAGAAAGTTGAAGCTGTGGGTGAAAACGGAACAAAAACTGTGGTATTTGGACGAGGTTTATCTTGGCATTAGTTTTAATATATTTTTTTCTCATGACTTTTTAGCTTGGTCCTTTGTTAATTTGTGTTTTGATTGTGTTAATCTTTTGTTGTTATTACTTATTAGACTTCTTTTGAAGTGATAAGGCACCAAGTGAAATGTTATATCATGAATCTCACTTTCACAATATGATTTTTTTTTATACAGTTTCACAAAATGATTTGTTATCAATATCATCACTTAATATATTAAAGGAAAAATGCAAATTTTTGCTACCTACTCCATTCATTCATAACACAAGTTAGTTAAACTTATTTATTTTTCTTGATATCATCTAAAAAGTAATTATATTACCTAAGAGGCCGTTCAGGGTGGTTGCGAGTTTTCAGTTTTTGGTTTTTAAAAATTTTAAATCAAGTTTTTACAACTCAACACCAACAATTGAGAACTTGTTTTTGTGGTTTTCAGTTTTTGGTTTTGAGTTGTAAAATTTTGATTCAAAAATTTTTAAAACCAAAAACTGAAAACTGGCAACCAGCCCCTAAATTAGCCAACATTCAGTTTTATTGAAACTTGTTTCAAGTGAACATAATCCCTTTATATTAACACATCATTCATTAAATAGATGAAAAATAAAATCTAAATTATATAAAGGGTAATTTGGAATGGTTTCATTAAATAAGGTGAAATTAGTTAAATTTTGCTTATACTCCCTCCGGTCCTTTTTATAAGGCACTACTAACCGAATTACACATACCAATAAAAATAATTAAAGTTAGTTAATTTTATTGGACTTTTAAAAAATAGCTTAACTTTCTAGTTTTACCCTTATTTAATATCATTAACTAACTCCATTATCATTTAATAATTGAAAGGATAATAAGGGTAAATATGGAAAATGATAATAAATGTCTCCATGAAATTGTAAAGTACCTTATAAAAAGGACCACAAAAACTTGTAAGAAGTGTCTTATAAAAAAGACCGGAGGAAGTATTTTAATCAACCATAAGTATGTGTTTTTTTACTTATATTTGAGTCTGAAGTATTCTTCTTCTTTCATTCCGGGATGTTGAAGATACTGTGAATCAAATGAACTTGGCTAAAGGGGAAAGAAAACTATGGTCAACTAATGAAGTTTTATTTTTGGTAAGATATAAGTATCCTACACGGGAGATAATCATGTTCAAGCTTAAGAGCAACTTTATCTCAGCACCCCACTTTTTTACTATTCACAGATCTTAAATGGGCCCCACCAATACACGTCAACAAGTTCTTATTAAGCACATCTCTTCTCTAACTCAGCACATCATTTTTTTTACTATTCGCATATCTTAAATGAGTCCCACCAGTACACATCATCCGATTTTTTTTATTAATCACAAATATATTAATTAATAAAAAATGAAAATAATATTAAAATATCCCGTAAAAAATGCCTTTGCATTAATGGGGGTTTAAACCCCAGGAAATGACAAGGAAAAAAACCATCCGCGAGGGTTAAAACCCAGGGAAACGTAAGGCAGAAAAAAAACATTAACGGATGTAAAAAAAATTACTGCTCCGAAAAGCTGCTCTACTGCGCTGCAGAGTGGCAGCTTTTCAGTGGCATTTACCCGGGGTTTAAACCGCCGGGAATGCCTAAAAAAAAAATTTAAAGCACTGGATTGAGCACCAGTGTTGTTAAAGCACGGAAGTGTGTCAGACAAATATCGTTGTTTCTTTTACAACAGCGGTCTTATTGAGCAAAAGACCCGCGTTAAAGATGGCCTAATAGGACTTCTGCAGACCACTAATTAAAATCGAACTACCCCTATTAACTGATCCAGTGGAAGTTTTATTTTGGTAAAAGTTATAAAAGAGAATTAATATTAAAATTGTTGGTGATAATTTTTTTTTTCAATTTTAAATTGATTACATTACATATTATTTTGTTACAATGAAAATCATAAAAAAACTTGTATATGAAAATTAAAATACCTAAATTAGTATCCAACACCAAGTTATAAGAAAACTTGAGCAAGGAGTAATAAAAATTTGTTATAATAATTTGGGGAACGGATTGTGTGACTTCTGCTGGGGAAAGTCATACTGACTTTGCATTTTTATTAATCATTAGATTAATTACACGCTTGAGATTGTGCCATGTGTTAATTTTTTCTTTTGAAAAAAAATAAAAATTCATCACACATTGTGTATCTGTGCTTACAAATACATCACAAAAGTAGAAATTCATTAGTTATCTTAAGAAGAACTCTTGACCAATTACTGCAAACATACTAGCACCATTGTTCATTGCCATCCGGAGACGTTTCTTCTCCGTAAGATTGATCAACAAACACATGAATCTATTGGTATATTTTGAAACATATAATCTATCATAACAGAGCAATATTATAATTAGGTCATGAATGATACTTTAGTGATAACAACTAATAGACAATAAACCAATTTATGCCCACAAAAAGCAAGAGTGATGCAACACTCATGTGAAAGCTCCTGTGAATTTAATATTACTTCTTATTAGAATTAAAAACATTATTATTGGTTAAGATTATGTCGACCACTGAACATAGCTAAGAGCATTGAATCAAGCTCTCTCTAAGGTGCTTTATTGAATATAGCAGTTAGTATTGATGGGAATGCAAAATATTTTTCCTCGTGACAAAATATGAAACGAAATTCCCTCAACATAGCAAAGATAAGCCGGAACGGTTGCCAACATGCAGATCGTCTTCGCATAGCTTGCCGGTGGGCTGCAGGTGGCTAGAATGAAAGTGGGGAAGGGGACAATGGAGGGAAGGCGGTGGTGCAGCTTAACGGTGACCGGGGGTGGAGGGGCACTGTCATTGGGAAGCCATTCTTAGAAGAGTATTATTCCTCTTTTCTGATTAGGTTCATGTCTCATTGTAGTGTGTAACTTATGAGAAGACTTTATTTACAAAATAACTTTTATGATTAGGTGGCAAAATCTAAGGCGTGGAAAGTCACTGTAACCTTGGCGAAAGTCACCTAATCCGTTCCATGTAATTTGATGAAAGTGACTAATGTTAACGATATATTGTTTGACATTTTTTTAATATCTCCTTTATTAGTAGATGAAATATTAAGGGAGGAGGACACTTGTAAATCTTCTAGAAAGGAAAATAAAGACGCCTATCAAATCAGGGTGACATATATCTTTTTTTTCTAGAAGATTGATAAATGTCCTTTTTTTTCTTAATATGAAATTTGAGATATATTATTCAATAATTTAAAATTATTTTAGCGAGATCATGAGTTGATAATGAAAAAAAAATGTTCATAAGAGAATATAAAAAAATGCATTTCAAACCATTTTTGCTTCTTAATAAAAATATGGTGGGTTGATTATTAAAGCATAAGAGCTGGTCAGTTCCAAGTCATAACATTAACAAAGCAAAAGGAGGGTTGCTCAACTATTTTCAGATACATTAAGACTGGTTTTCCCCTTGGAATTTATGCTTTCAACTTCACCCTTATTATCAATGAAGCTAAATTATTTAATCAAACTACCTCCTAAGGTAACACCTAAGTAAGAAGTAACCATTTACATACTTTCAGGCATCCCCTACTCTTCCAATTCTCATATAAATTGGAAACTTGGCAACCTTCTGGCCATCTTCACCCCAAGCAAGCTTAAATTTTTCAACTACATCCTCCCCAAGAAGCTCCAATCCTTTCTCCTTTGCTGTCTGATATGCTGACCATGTTCTTATGAAAGTCAAGAGATCATCCAAATCCATCACAGTTTCTGCCACAAACTCAAATGGTCCTGTGTGATCAGCTCCATCCACAGGCTCAAATGGAAAATCAATGCTTCTATAATTGTTATCAATCAATTTAATTGATGGGTCCCAATAAGGGCCTGCATCAGAGGAATATAATTGATCAAGGATAAGGTCTACTGCATCACTAAATCTTGGTATATGGTAACACCAAGCAGCAATGACTCCATGAGGTTTCTTGAGAACCCACTTGACTTGTTGGTAGAAGTTTGGGAGGTGAAACCAGTGGATGGCTTGTGCTATGGTCACAAGGTCTATGGTTCCCTGAGGTGCCACTTTTTGTTCAAGCTCTGCCATGGACATGGTTGAAGGGGTATGTTGGTAACGCACATTAGGGAGCTTGGTTGCAAATTCAAGTTGTTTCTCACTAACATCCGTGGCTATAACATTCTTGTACACTGTAGCTAACTGAAATTACAAACTAATTTTCATCAGAGCAAAAACAATTCTTGGAATTAAAATTGTTACTATATATACGTGTATGTGTGGAAATTGACAAATTCAGAAGCATTCCTTATAGCAGTAGAGAAGCTATAGCATAAAAATGCAAATCCAATGTTAGTATTCATCACTTGACTCAGGGAGCAGAATTAGTTGCAGCCAAAGTTCTAATTTCTAATTCCTCATAGTTAGTTAAGTGGTAGTTGAGTCTTTTGCTTTTTCAACAATGTCAATGAGTCTATATTTAGTTATATACATATTGATTTGACTGAGTTATATGCACCAAAAATCTTAGTGAGCAAGTGAGACATAAGGGTAATGGTTAAAATCACTTAGATAAAGTGATCTTCACACATTAATTTTTTATACTAAATATTAGGGGAAAAAAATAACATATGTATTGAAAAGTGTATTTCTCTAATTTTATTACCTAAAAAGAAATAATATACATGTACTTGCATGTGTTATGGTTTTAGTGGGTCAAAAAAATACATGTTATTAGAGGATTTGAAATTTTTTTCGTCAGTGCCAGAGGAGAAGATGTGTAAAGGAGATAAGAGAAGAGAAGGTACAGATTTGGCAGCTTGGCCGCTTCCGGTGGCGACGTCCCAAGCGAAGTCGTGAGAGGGAGTTTTTGAAGCGATGAATGTGAAAAGGTGTGGAGGATAACTTGGTCTTACATCTGCATATTGCTTTGCCTGTTTCACAAAAAGCTTTGCCATCTCTCTTCCTCCAATTTCCTGAGAGTATTCAGAGTCAGATGGACTAGATCTGCCTTAACCAAAAGCACCTTCCATTACTGACATACACCGTGACATCATGGCTTCCTCCTCCTGTTTGGGTAGACAATATTATAATTATTTAGGTGACAAAACAAAATAACTATTTAATATTGTCACCTTACCTAAGCCTAATCTCTTTCTATGTTGATGGAGTAGGGATCACAAATACAATGATACTTCACCCTCCCATTTTATTAAGGAATGTAATTTATTTTTTAATTTTATAAAAACATTAATTATTTTTTTATTGTATCCTTTATCATTTGTTAATTATTGAGAAAAGATATATTTGATAAAAGGAAATTAAATGTTATTTAAAATTATAAAATGATAAATAAAATGGATTGATTTTTTAAAAAAAAATCACAAGTAAAATAGAAAGAAGATGGCAATAATTTTTTTAGGCTACAATGATAATAGATTTCATTTCATAGAAATTAGGGTAATTGTCTATATTATTTAGGTAATTACATGTTAAAATGAGTGCAAGTAATTACTTATAAAAGTTTATGGAGATGAATATATATACATAAACCCTAAACCCTCTCATATATATATATATATTAAAATTAACTTGAACATTACTATTAATATTGTGTTAATGAAATGTAACATATGAAATACTAAACATCTTATAACTAATTCATATTATATTATTATTATTATTACATATTAAATATTATAACTATTATATATAATACATTAAATATTGTGACAAATATTAAATTTTAAATGTCCAATACTTATAATTCATTATATTAATTATAAGTTAAATGAATTATTTTATCTTATAATTTACTATAGATTTAATGTAATAGGACACAACTACTTATGATTATATTTTTAATTTAAAAAATATTTCTTATGATTTTTAAAACAAAATCATCAATATAATGTTTTATAATTATACCAAAACAAAAAAAATATTAACTAATTTTATATTATTTAAATGTTACAAGAATTATTTGGAATAAATTAAAATATATATTAATTGAATTTAAAAATAGAGCTTGAATATTATCTAAAAAATATTATAAAAATAAAATAAATAATTTAGTATTATACATAAAGTTATTATATTAACAATTTTTTTAATATATTAAATCTATAATAACTTTCACACATTTATTTAAAAGTTTACCTTATAAAATATTATAGTTATAAAATATAAACAAATCCGTGCAACACACAGTATTAGTATATATATATATATATATATATATATATATATATGAGTATTTTAGACTTTTAATTTAGTGCCTCCCCTCACATCGCTCCATACACATATTTACAGAAGGGAATCACAAGCGACCGTACACATTCTCAAACCCCCGACACATGTATATATACATAAGATATTGATATCGAATATCAAAATTTTATACTTGTTAATTTTTTTTTTGTCAAATATAAAATTAATTAATCTAATAGTTGAATTAATAATTTTTATAAAATTATCAAGTTTATAAAATTTTATACAAATATAAAATTAATTTGTATTTCATCACACTACTTTAATTTAATATGTAATATACAATTTAAATTATAAGTAAATGTTCACTATTATAAAAGTATACTATTGACCTTTGGTTTTTCTATTGAAAATAGTACTCACCTTATCATTGTTATAATAGTAGAAACATTTATTATTAGGATTTAATTGATATACACTGACTGTCAGTCTAAAAAAATTTTACACAGACATTCAATTGTATGTAGTCACATCATTTAATGAATATGACACCTCATGTATTATTAAATTCAATAAATGATGTAACAACGCGTTATTGAATGTTTGTGTAGTGTAAAAATTCTTTACACTGACAATGTATATATATTAAACTCTTATTATTAAACCGGGTAATTTTAATCTCAACGCAAATAAATTGTCAATGACCAAATTGAAGAAGTGAATTATTGTGCAAAAACTAAAGAATTTATATTTTTAATAGAGTTTAAGGTTGATTTCTGTTAAAATAATTTATACTATTATCGTATCATTTTTTTTTTGTGTACAAGGAATGCTATAAGGTTTGAACTTAAGACTTCATGGTAAACTACCTCAACCCCGGCCTAGTGGGTTTTATTATCATATCATATATCATCGCATAATTAAAACTTTTTCATTATAATAACATATATGTTGTTTTATTGAACCAAAAATCATAAAAAAGGACTTGTACATGGAGATTAAAGCCTAATTAAGTGCTCGTTTGTTTCAGCGGTGTCACAGTGCAAAATCATAGTTTTACATAATTGAATTCAAATCATTTCCATTTAATATATTTCGTAAAACGTACATCACTCATCTCAACCATTTATTTTTAAAATCGATTCTACACAACTGTAAATCAAACAAATACTAAATCATTATCAAACATTGGTCTGTAAGAAAACTCAAGCAAGCAGTACAAAAATCACTTATGATATAATTAAAAATTTTAATGATACAATGTGCTGTTTGACATTCCTTTTTTAATATTTCTTTAATTGTTAAATGAAATCCCATACAAAATCACCAAATGATATGAGTTCATTTTCAATTAGACCAGCTTGTGATTTCAATTAATCATAAAGAAAATGTTTAATTGAGAATATGAATGTGTTTCTACTTCCTAGCATTTATTTTATGAAAACAAATTTTAGTACATTGAAGCATAAAACAAGTTGAATTTGTCAATACCAAATTACATCACTAACAAAGCAGGGATGGGGTTCAACTATTTTCTGATACATCAGGGATTTTGGACTGGTTTTACCCCTCTACAATTTATGCTTTCTACTTCACCCTTCCTTAACAGTTACCTCAATGATTCAAATAGTACCAATGAAGCCAAATTATTGAATACAAGATGTTTCATGTCTCACTTTCCTCTAAGTAAGAACTAAAAAGTAACCATTTCAGGCATTCCCTACTCTTCCAATTCTCAGATTAACTGGAAACTTGGCAACCTTTTTGCCATCTTCACCCCAAGCAAGCTTAAATTTTTCAACTACCTCCTCCTCAAGAAGCTCCAATCCTTTCTCCTTTGCTGTCTGATATGCTGACCCTGATCTTATGTAAGTGAATAAATCATCCAAATCCATCAAAGTCTCTGACACAAACTCAAATGGTCCAGTGTGATCAGTTCCATCCACTGGCTCAAATGGAAAATCAATGCTTCTATAATTGTCTTCAACCAATTTACGAGCTGGGTCCCAATAAGGACTTAAATCAGAGAAATAAAATTGATCAAGGACAGGGTCCACTGCATCACTAATTCTAGGAAAATTGTAACACCAAGCAGCAATGACTCCATGAGGTTTCTTGAGAATCCACTTGACTTGTTGGTAGAAGGTTGGGAGATCAAACCAGTGGAGGGCTTGGGCTATGGTCACAAGGTCTATGGTTCCCTGAGGTGCCACCAATTTTTCAAGCTCTTCCATGGACATAGTTGAAGGAGTAAGCTGGTATTGCACATTGGGAATCTTGGTTGCAAATTCAAGTTGCTTCTCACTAGCATCTGTGGCTATGACATTATTGTATAGTGCAGCTAACTGAAATTACGAATTAAATTCCATCAGAGACAAAAGCAATTTTGAGATTAAAAATTGTACTATATTTATGTGTGTGTGTGGAAATTGACAAATTAAGCATTCCTTATAACAGTAGAGTGCGCTAGCCAAAGTTGAATTAGCTGCAGCTAAAGTTCTATTTTCTACTTTCTCATGGTTAGTGGTAATTGAGTCTTGCTTTTTGGCCTGTGCATGGTGCAGTTTTATGGAAAACCAAACAAGAACCAAATGCAAACCATTTATATGATCAGTTTTCTTGACCAAACCAGTTCTGCTGACTGAACCAGTTTGGTTTTTAACCAAACCGGTTTGAAAACAGTTTTAAACTGGTTCTGAACCAGTTTCGAAACCGGTTTCGAACCAGTATTGGAAACCAGTTACTGAACTGGTTTTTTAGCCAGTTTTTAAATCAGATTTTCAACTAGTTTTTGAATCTCATAAACCAGAAAACCATTGTCTTCCAATAGTGTCAGAAACAAATAATCTATATTTAGTTATATACATATTGATTTGACTGAGATATATGGACCAACAATCTTATTGAAAAGGGGTTATTGAGCAAGATTTTAATCGCAGGAGATTTGGAGGGGTGAAGTCTACCAAAACATTTTATCTAAAGTTTGTAAGTATTAAAAAGTGTATTTCTCTAATTTTACTATCTAAAAAGAAATAATATATATGTACATACACGTGTCATGGTTTTAGTGGGTAAAATTTACATGTTGAATGTAATTGTGATATATGAGATGAATGAAGATAAGGAGAGGAGAGGAGAAAAAAGAGAGTGAGGGAAGAGAAGGTTACAGATTTGGCAGCTTGGCCACTTCCAGTGGCGACATCCCAAACGAGGTTGTGAGAGGGAGTTTTTGAAGCAATGAATTGGAAGAGTTGTGAAGGATAACTTGGCCTTGCATCTGCATATTGCTTTGCCTGTTTCACAAAATGCTCTGCCATTTCGCTCTCCTTTCTCTTAGCTTTGCAATTTCAGATGAATCAAATTCTCATCAATCCACTGTCAGTATTTATATTTATATTTATAAATCAGATACAGATGAATGGGACCTTCATTCATTCCTTCACTGACATATACCATGACATCATCACCCTCTGCTGTTTTTCTAAAATTCCATGCAATCCTCACCCTTTATTTCTTTTGTTTTATGGTTTAACATTAAAATTCATTTTTTTGGAAAATTTATTAGCCCTTAGATTTAAGGGTAGGGGGTGTAGTTGAAATTAAAGAGAACTGATGAAGGTGATTGATTTCTGACATGGACCATGGCCTCAAGTCTGTTTGGCTAGCTAGACAATTCCTGTTTCGATTTCTCGTTCATGATTGCTCTCCTTCATCCTTTTATTCTGACGGCTCTCCATCATCCTTGATATTCTTTTTAGCATAAAGTAAAATTTATGTGGATCTTAAATTATGTGTGTTTTATTTTTAATATGATTAAATTTATTAATTTACTGAAATCTAAATAAATTTCATATTATAATAATAATAATAATAAAAAATATATATTACTTAGAAACATTGTTTAAAAGATTGCGTATCCTCTACTTTGTAACGTGTTTCCTAAATTAATGGGAGGAGATATTTCAAATGAAATTAACAAGTCAGAGATAGTCAATTCACATTTCAACCTTCAAGACATGCCAAATTAACATTCAAAGGGTCAAGCTAGCACACCACGCGATCACTTTTCAGCGATCATTCGTCTACATTGCTTTGTTTGGTAGTATTAGAGAAATAGGAAAGAGAGAAATAGGGAAGAGAGAAATAACGAAGAGATAGAGGAGAATTTTAGGTTGTTTGGTGTGAGAAAAATAAGTGTGAAATGAGAGAGAAATATATTTTTAAGTTGTTTGGTGTGAGAGAAATAAGTGTGAAATGGAAGAGAAATAGGTGAAATTTAAGAGAGTAATGCATTTCTCTACAAGTTTGGAGAGAAATACAAAGTTAGTGGTACCCACAACTTTTTGGCATTTCTCTCCTACTTCCCTCCTCCACCAAACAAGAGAAGTTGTCAACTTCTCTCCCACTTCTCTCCCCCCTCCCTATTTCTCCCCTACTTCTATGCAACCAAACAAGGCTTAATTCTGAATGGAGAGAATGTCTTAACACATTTTTCTCATTATATTATACGTTATTGGTTAAAATTTACATGAGTTCTACTAAATTACGTAAGTTCCACTCTGAATGTGATGGGAAATGATTTTTAATCAATCATATAGAGTGTGTTGGAAGAGTGTGTTAAAAAAATGTGCCAAATAATGTGTTACTTAAATTTATTAACATTTAACAATAAAAGTATTTATATAATTTTATTTACTGACATTAAAAATAATCAATTTAAAAGATCTTTATTTAACTGAAATCTTTATTAATAACGTCTATTCAACAAAGTTTATACATAAATGTCCTTTTACATTATAATTGGATAGAGTAATTAATTCTATAAATGATTAGATTCATGTGTTAAAATAGTAAAAAATGAGTTTCGAATGATAAATATGAGAGATTTTTATGATACATATGAGAAACTTCATATGATATCTAGTTACCTATTGAAAGAGAATTTCAATATTTCACTGTCATGGTTAATTTTTAGATTATTATTTACTATTCCTCGTAGATATTTATTTTTCTTTTCAATGATTACTTATAATTAATTTAATAATTTTATTCTAAAACACTCCGGGCCAATTCCTCTTATATCGAATGCCTTCACATAAACATATTAAAAAGGTTATGGTGGCAAGACTCAGCAATGTTTTAAAATATTTAGGTCCTGTTTGGGGTGGTTTGTGAGTTTTAAAAAAATTTCAACTAAATTTTTACAACTTAAAATAGAAAACTAAGAACTACTTTTTGTGGTTTTCAAATTGAAAACCACAAACAATGATTTTTAGGCTCCGTTTGAAGTGATTGCGAGTTTTCAGATTTTGTATTTCAAAAAATTTCAACCAAGTTTTTACAAATCAAAACTGAAAGCTAAAAACCAGTCTGTTTGGTTTGTATTTTCATTTCCTGTTTTTATTCTATTTCTTGTTTTTTGAAATTTTACAAAAAAAAATGGAAATGCTTAAAAACAGTAAGTTTTTCCCTTTGTAAAATTTCAGAAAACAGGAAACATGAAATGAAAACAAGAAATGAAAATGCAAATCAAACAGGCCCCTAGTTTTCAGTTTTGAGTTGTAAAAACTTGGTTGAAAATTTTTTAAAACAAAAAATTGAAAACTCGCAATCATCCAAACAATTAGTTTTTAGTTGTAAAAACTTAATTGAAATTTTTTATAAAAATGACACAATCACCCCAAACTACCCCCTTAATTTGTGAGAACTAGTTGGCTTTTGTGAGAAAAAAGGAACTTACTAGATGGTGTGGTAATAGTCAATGAAATGGTGGATAAAGTAAAGGGGAGTAAGAAATCATGTTTGGTCTTTAAATAGATTTTGAAAAGATTTATGATACTGTTTGTTGGGATTTTCTTTTTCATATGTTAGACCAGATGGGAGTTGTATAATAGGTTGAAGAGGTGGATGGGAGGATGCATAGATTCAATTCATGTTTTAGTGTTGGTAGATGGTAGTCTGACTAGCTACTGAATTTGGTGTTTCCAATAAGTTAAGGTAGGGAGACCCAATAACATCATTTCTATTTTTAATAGTGTTCAGAGGGATTAACTTGGCTGATAACACAAGCAGAAGAAAAAGAACTGTTTACAGGGTTTTTATGGAAAGAAATAGCTTGTAAATTTCACATATGCAGTATGACACACAATCTTTATTAGAGAACTTCTCAAAAATGTAAAAACAATGAAGTGTATACTCAGGTGCTTCGAAATGGTATCCGAGTTAAAAGTTATACTTTTTTTTCAAGAGCATTTGATTGTGTTTGTCCTAGGATTTAGTCCAAACAAATGTATCTCAGAGCAATCTAGGACGAGATACGAGTCCTCTTAATTATGTGGGTTCTACTTAGTGTGAAATCAATAGAAGGAGCGGAGAAGGAGAAAGAACGATTAGAAACTGGCCCCTGAACGGGCCTTAAAGTGCATTAAAATGAAAGTTCAACATACAGAAGCAGTAACTGAATGTAAACAATTACAACTCCATTAATCCTAAGCTATAAAGCATAGAAAATGTAAACGAAAGCAAATAAAAGAAGGTGGTCTGCGCGATCCCTACTTCCTCTTAGCGTGCTGGGTGCCTTTGATCTCTGAGGTGGATGCTACGGCTTTCAGGGTGTTAGTGAGTGTTCAGGTTGCGGACCTTTGGTTCTTCTCTATTTCCCCTATTTATAGTTGTCCCTGGTAACCGCTTTTGGGCTGCCATAACATTCCCACAACTCCTTGCGTAACTCCCATGAACCCACGTTCTCTGCATGCACTTGGGTGGATTTGTCTCTGATAACTGTCGTTGATGACGTGGAAAAACGTCCAAGGCAATCTGAATAGAAAAAGGGGATATGACCTTTCTCGAACTGATGGAGAAGGATTCCTTCGAACCAAAGTGAGGGAGGCATTTCGAACTATCCAAAGATTCTTCTTTTTCGAACCATGACCTACCTCGAACCTGCCTAGACCCTTTCTTGATTCTCTCTTTATACCAAGGGCCTTCAATCCTCTCATGACTTTCCTTGTCCTTCGAAGCAACACACCTGCCAGCCAAATTGACTTTCTTGACCACCGTCCACCTTGTTCAACGAGATTTAAGACCTCCTCTGATTGGCTTGTTGGAATGGTGCTCTTAATTGCTTTCATGGCTTCCAACCCTATAAAAGGGGAAAACTTCATTCTACTTCACCCTTCTTCCCTTCAGCAATGGAGAGATTCCTGATATTGGTTTCCCTGTACGACCTGATCCTTCCATTACCTTTGGATTTCAGGTCGACAGGGTGTCCAACATTGGTGGTCACTCCAACGTGGACCTTAACCTCAGGTCGAACAGCGCAGCCAACAACCAATGCCTTAGCTCCATGCAAGGCCTGGTATTACTTCCACCTCCTTGGTGCCAAGCTTGGTCTCATGGCAATGGGTTACCTCAAGGCCCAACGCCTAGTCTTCTGATCCTTGGAAGAAGAGGAAGAAGAGGAGGAGGAGGAAGAAGAGGAGGCAGAGGAGGGAGATGAGGGCGAGGGACTCTGGTTCTTGGATTATTTGGAAGATCCAAGGCTGAGAACCCATCCTCCCTCAAGGCTTGAAGCGTCGTGCTACTCCCCCTCCGAAGACATGACACTAACACCAAGGTTCGAGGAACTACTTCCCAAATTCGAAGTCCTGGTTTGAAGATCAACGTCCCTGCAAAAATGTAATAGGAAAAGAAAGTTAGGTTCAAATAGCGAACTTTTGCATTTTAATTCGATCCTATTGTAATTTTGTTAGAATCTTTTAATAAATATTTCTTTTGGCTTACTGTTAGCCACTCAGATCCAATATTTATTTTTTATTGGTAACAGATTGACTGTTTTGCATCTTATTTGAAATAATGAAAAATAAATGTTCCCTTTATATAGGTGACAACTACCATGTGGCTTTGATGTAAGTGGCACACCACGTGCCACGTCCTTTAACATAAATATTTGGTTTGTCATGTCCTTTCTAATAAATAATTATAAGAGTATAATACTTTTTAAAATTGCAAAAATCTCCCCTTGATATTTTCATAGAAAATAGCTAAAACATTGGTGGTATTGTAGGACGCTAGGCTGCTGTTGATCGATCAAAGAAGTTATTAAGGTAAGGAAAAACATGTCATCTTCCACCTCCGATTTGTAATGCACATTAAGTAATCTGTTCTCAAAAGTCTCTGGATAACCGAGCTCAAGGTCTAGTCAGCGTTAAACCCAATCGTCAGGATGATGATGAGAAAGTATCAGATGCCTTAGGTTAAGGGCGTACCCTTTTATTTATAGGCGATCTTTGATGGGCCACCTAGGTGAAACACATTTACAGGACCCAGTAAGCCAATAGGTTTACCGAGCTGGCGATGCTTTAGGTCACATCTCAATTGAGGTCGGGGCGGGGCAAAAGTAGCTTAGAAGAGTCCACTACTAAAAAAATTGATTTTAGAGAGGGATAATAATCCCTCTCTATTTGCGAGGAATTTTGTGATGGATTCCAAAATTCGTCACTGAAGGTGGATAGTTGAAATTTTGTGACGAATTTAGAGAGGGAAAAATCCCTCTCTAAAATCCTGTCACTAAATCCCTCACTGATTTCCATGAACAATGTAGAGAGGCATTTAGTGACGGATTTCATCCCTCCCTAACAAATCCGTCACAACTTTCCTTACTAAATTAAGTACTCTTTAGCGAGGGAAAAATTACATCTCTAATTAGTGAGGGATTTCACATTCTGTCTCTAATTAGTGAGGGAATTCTAACTCCCTAAATAAAGATGCATTTCTTATCCTTTTATGATGAGGGATTTTGTACCTCTCTATTAGAGAGGGATTGTTTTCCTTCGCTAAATAGAGTTGGATTTATTTTAGTAAGAGAATAATAAATCCCTCTCTATTTAGCGAGGGATTTTAGATTCTGTCTCTAATTAGTGAGGGATTCTAAATTCTCTCGCTATAATTTTAAATCCCTCCCTGAATGAAGATGAATTTCTTATCTTTTTGTGAGGGATTTTGTACCTCTCTATTAGAGAGGGATTTTTTCCCTTGCTAAATAAAAAGTTATAAGGGAACCAATATGTGGATTTATGTTAGTGAGGGAATTGAAAATCCCTCTCTATTTAGCGAGGAATCTGATATTCCCTCCCTAAATAGCGAGGGAATTTTAAATCCCTCACCAAATTAAGATAGGTTTCTTTTTCTTTTTTTGTGAGGGATTTTGTACCTCTCTATTAGAGAGGGATTTTTTCCCTTGCTAAATAAAGAGTTATAAGGAGAACCAAAATGTGGATTTATGTTAGTGAGGGAATTAAAAATCTCTCTCTATTTAGAGAGGGATTTGATATTCCTTCCCTAAATAGCGAGGGAACTTGTAAAAAACCATCAAAATTTCGTAAGAGAAGAGAAAATAAAGAAAAACAAGCTTTGGGAATGTGAATTCTCTGATTGAATTAAAACGAATACAGAGAGCTTGTTTATATACAAATACATTCCACAAGAAAAACTAGAAAGCTAATAGACTAACTAACTTGCTAAACAAAACAGAAAAGCTAAAACAGAAAGCTAACTGAAAAGAAAAACATAAAATTGACTAAGCTGTCTAAGTTAACAATGAATAATTAATAACTTCAACACCCCTCCTCAAGCTGGAATGTGGATGTCAAGCATTCCAAGCTTGGAAATCATGAGTTGAAAATGACCAGTAGACAAAGGTTTTGTTAGTACATCAGCCACTTGAGAAGCAGAAGGAAGAGGCATGAGATGAAGAAAACCAGAATTAACTTTGTCGCGCACTACATGAGAATCCAATTCAATATGTTTCGTTCGCTTATGAAATACAAGATTAGCAGCAATATGATTGGCAGAATGATTGTCACAATAAAGAACTATGGGAGTGGAAATAGGAAACTGTAAATCATGGAGAAGGTAAGACAACCATTGAGCCTCACAAGTTGCTTGTGCAAGAGCTCTATATTCAGCTTCTGAAGAAGATCTTGCTACCACCTGTTGCTTTTTGCTTTTCCAAGAAATGAGGGCATTTCCTAAAAAGAAATAGAAACCACTCACTGATCTTCTAGTATCCGGGCATGTACCCCAATCAGAGTCACTGAAACTACTTAGTTTGAGACTGGAAACTGCAGGGAAAAACAAGCCTTTAGCAGGAGAAGACTTGATGTATTTGAGGACACAGGTTGCAGCTTGATAATGAACATCAGTGGGACAAGCAAGAAACTGACTAAGGTGACTCACTGCAAAGGAAATGTCAGGCCTTGTGCTTGTAAGATACAAAAGTTTCCAAACTAATTTGCGATAAGAGGTAATATCAGAGAGAGCAACACCAAGATTTTTGTGCAATTTTAGTGAAGATTCCATGGGTGTGTTGACAAGCTTTGAAGCAAGCTAGCATGTATCACACAAGAGATCTAGTGCATATTTTCTTTGATGGAGAACTATCCCTTCATTTGATCTGGTAATTTCTAAACCAAGAAAGAACTTCAAATTACCAAGGTCCTTAATACTGAATTTCTGATGAAGGATCTGTTTTATATCAGAAATTTCATCCAAAATGTTCCTTGCAATTACTAAATCATTAACATAAACCAATATTGCAGTGAAAGAAGAAGAGTGTGACTTAACAAACAAAGAGTAATCAGCTTTGGACTGAATGTAACCAGAACCAAGTAATGTCTTAGTGAGATTCTCGTTCCACTACCCACTTGCTTGTTTCAACCCATAGAGGGATTTCTTCAACTTACAAACAAGACTAGGGTTAGAAACATTGAGTCTAGGTGGAGCAGCCATGTACACTTCTTCTTTTATATCACCATGCAGGAATGTCGTGTTCACATCAAGTTGATGGAGGTGCCATTTGTTTGCAGCTGCAAGAGTAAGAAGGACCCGAATTATAGTGAATTTGACTACTAGACTAAAAGTCTCCATATAATCAATTCCAGCAGTTTGAGTGTAGCCCTTGGCTACTAATCTAGCTTTATATCTCTCTATTGGCCCATCTGCATGATGCTTGACTTTAAACACCATTTATAGCCAACTATCTTCTTTCCAGCAGGAAGAAAGTAAGATCTCGGGTTTTGTTTTTCTCCAATGCATCCAACTCAGACTGAATTGCAATTTGCCAATTAGGATCAAGAGCAACCTGATCATAAGTAGAGGGTTCAATTATGGAAGAAATGGTCAGGGAATAATTTGCATAGTTTTTGAAGAGTTTATCATAAGATAAACTAAAGCTAATGGATATTTGATGAAGGATAAAGCTGGTGAAATAAATTTGTGTAGAAGGGAACAATGGTAGTCATTGAGATAGGATGAGGCTTTTCTGGTTCTGTTTGATTGTCTAGAAGGCTGTGGTAAGGCTATTTTTGAGGTTTGAGAAACTTTTGTGGTTAGAATAGGTTCTGTTTGATGTGCTTCTGGTTCAGGTGGTGTGGCTAAGTCTAATATAGGTGAAATTAGTGGATGCATGAAATCTGAAATGGATGAGGGTTGCTGGTTATGAGAAGGTTGGGAAAAAGGAAAAATGTGTTCATAGAAAAGAGTATTTCTGGAAATGAACACTTTTCTGCTTTTGATATCATATAGAAGAGAGCCCTTTGTGTTGGACTTGTATCCAAGAAACACACAAGATCTGGACCTAGATCCAGTTTCTTCCTACCTGCAACCAAAGTGGAAGCATAGCACAAGCATCCAAAAACTTTCAAATCAGAAATATCAGCTGCATCATCATACAATATTTGATATGGAGAATAATTAGATAGAACTCTAATAGGCTGCCTATTTTATCAATAAAACAGCATGAGCAACACCATAGGCCCCAGAAACGCTTTGGCATAGAAGACTGAATCATGAGAGCTCTAGTCACCTCCAAAATGTGTTGATGCTTTCCTCTCAACTATACCATTCTGCTGAGGAGATTCAACACAGTTGTCTGATGTATTATTCCTTTGGACTCATAAAAAGAACAGTTTGAATTCAGGGCCATTATCACTTCTAACACACTTCACCTTTGCTCCAAATTGAGTTGCAGCCAACTCTACAAAGGACTGAACAAGAAGGGAAGCTTGTGATTTCTGTTTCATTAAAATATATCCAAGTGAATCTAAACTTGTCATCTACTATGTAAAAAAAATATCTATGACCAACAGAGAAGTAGTAGAGATTGGTCCCCAAATATCAATGTGAATAAGATAAAAAATATGAGATGATATAAAGAAACTCAATGGAAAAGGAAGTTTCTTTTGCTTTGCCAAATGGAAAGCATTGCAAGGATCTCGTCCTTTTACAACTGATGAAAGGAAAACTAAGCCTGCATTGTTACAATTTTGGCATGAGAAGGGTGACCAAGTCTCATGTGCCACAGGTTATCATCATAGTACAAAAATTAATGACAGAAAACAAATTCAAATCTGAACACAATTGAGAAGCCAATCTTGGCTATAATGAATCAGTCAGAACATATAAACCTCTCCTTGAATTTTCAGCTGTACCAATCATCCTCAAGGTCTTGAGGACCTGGATATGACATGCAAAATCAGTAAAATCAAATTTACATGATAAATCTGTTGTTAATCTTGAAACAGAAATCAAGTTGAAACTGAAAGATGGAATATAGAGCACATCAGTGAGATAAATCATTGGAGAAGAAAACTGATCCACAGAGTGAGGTTCTAACTTGACTGCCATTAGGAAGATTAATAGTGATTGGATTTATTCTTCTGAAAGACTGAAAACAACTTGATGTAGGAACATACTGATATATTGCACCTGTGTCTAGAATCCAAGAATAGACTGCTGAAATTGTTTTATTCATACCTTGAGCTTTGAAGTAGGTAGGTTGCTTTGAGATAGAAGCAACTTGATTAACTGAGTGATGTAACTAATAAGGGCTCAATGGATCGATGCTAGCATTCGCCATTGTAAGCAACCAAGAAATCACGAACAAAGAGAAGAAACGAAAATTACGAAAGATGAATCTTGAGAACACGCAGCAACAGCAATGGTAGAGCTCCTAAGAATGGAGCTCTGATACCATGTAAAAATCCATCAAATTTCGTAAGATAAGAGAAAAGAGAGTAAAAGCAGTTTGGAATGTGAATTCTCTGATTGAATTAAAACGAATACAGAGAGCTGTTTATATACAAATACATTCCACAAGAACACTAGAAAGCTAATAGACTAACTAACTTGCTAAACAAAATAGAAAAGCTAAAACAGAAAGCTAACTGAAAAAGAAAAACAGAAAACTAAGTTGTCTAAGTTAACAATGAATGATTAATAACTTCAACAGAACTTTTAAATCCCTCACTAAATAAAGTTGGATTTCTTATCTTTTTTGCGAGGGATTTTGTACCTATCAATTAGAGAGGGATTTTTCCCTCGCTAAATAGAGAATTGGATTATGTTAGTGCGGGAAATTGTAAATCCCTCTCTATTTAGTGAGGAATATTTATTAGAGAGGGATTCATTATTCCCTCCCTAAATAAAGATGATTAAATTACCCTTTCAAATCCTCGACTTTTACAGCGTTTTGTATTTTGTCCTTGACTTTTGTAAAATAGCACTTTAGTCCCTAACTTATTAAAAACATACACTTTAGGTCTCTAAAGTGCATGTTTTTTTTAATAAAGTTAGGGACTGAAGTGCATGTTTTTAATAAAGTTAAAGACTAAGGCATGTTGCAAGGATTAAAGTGGATAATTACCTAAATATAGTTTTTTTATAATGTGTTAAATTAAAATCAATATATAACTGAGTGAAACATAACAATTAATTAAATTGAAACACAATACGTTAATGTTCTAAAAAACAATATATGGTCTAATGTTAAAAAATTTTATTAAATATTACAATATACTTCATGTCACACTATTTTATAAATTTGGATATTTTGGTGTTAACATTCTCCAATATTTATAAAATTGATTATTAACACTAATTTGTCATATATTATAAAGTAACAAATACACAATTAGATAGTTTTAAAAATATATTTTAAATTTGTACTATATTATATATATCAATTGTAAAAAAAGGTATAAATATATTAGATATTTAATAAAATTAATATATCCCTATATATAATTGTACATGTATTATTTATTAAATAATAATATATATGAGTGCAGGTATGGGGTGGGCTAGGCATCATAGAGCCCGTCCCCAGCGCCCGTCCCATGAAAAAATGCGGGCTATTACCCGTACCCGTGCACAAAGGCGGAAGCTACGCATTAAGTAAAGCATAAAAATACCGATATCATAAGAATAGAGATTCATAATAGTAAAGAGAATTCACATACAATCGGGGATTGAATCAACTATATTTAATCCTATAGAGAGTTAGCTACGCATTGTAGCCATGTACAAACCAACGGAGAAAATGTCACTTTCTCCAGCCCTTGCTTCTACTCTGCCGTCTCTCCAAAAGCTCCCCTATGATCTGTACAAGGGTCCTATTATAGATGAAGAAAGCTATCTGAAATCTGGAAGGAATCTGTTTTGAAATCATATTAGAAAACAAATTCGTGTTCCTGCTGCTTCACCTGCGCTGAGCGCAGGTGGAGCGAATTTCTCGATCAGCTTCTCTTGATTCTTTCCCTTTTTTAGCTTGATCTCTTCCTGATCTTATCTTTGTTTGCTTGGCTTTCCTTGTTTCCCTCTTTTTGATCTGATTCTGTGTTTATCTTGACTTTGAATTTAAATTGGGAAGTTATCCGCAGAACCCTTGTTTAAATGACTCCTAATCTTATCTTTATTTGCTCTCATTTAAACTTCAAATCTGCAGATCCTATCATCAATTAATGCTATCTTCTTTTCTCATTCAAATCTCTCTCATAAATCTGCAAAATCAACAGATTTTATATTAAAATAGCATCAAATTCAAATTAAATAAACACAATTATTAATAAAAGGGATTATTTTGGGGCATAAATTACTATTTTACCCTTGATAAGTGCAGTAAAAATACAAGAATAAATCATATAATTTGCACTTATCAAATACCCCTCAACTTAACTTCTTGCTTGTCCTTAAGCAAGAAAACCTTTTGCAATCAAAATGGACTCAACCCCCTGTCTTGATTCTAAAAAAGATTAAGGAAATAAATTTATCACCTCTTTCTAGGCAGCTGTCACTTTCCAAATGTTAGATTGAAAGTCAGAATCAAGTGATATTTCCAAAACTCAATCAAAACAGGATAAAAATACATTCAAACTTTTTCAGAAATAGCAACCAAAACAATAAGTGAAGAAAAAATCAAGGAATCCTCTCATGCTCACGGGTAAGTGTTTCCCTCAATTTCTCACCGCAGTTGAACAACTAAAATTGATTGTCGTTTCTGGTCATTAGACATGCACATGGTTAATCATGGATCAAAAGGTCTTTCTTTGGTTCTAATGAGGCTGGGCTATCAAGAATTCATGGTTTTTCTGGATGTTCAAAAAAACACTAGAATAGAGAGCAATTTTGAATTTTTTCTTTGTTATTTTGAGCCTTCTCTCAATTTTCCATCGCATTCTTGACTTGTGTAACGCTCTAATTTCTAAATACAAGACTTAGTCCGTTGGAAACTAAATCCTAAATTTTGAAAATTAAATCGTGCCATTTCGAATATCATACATCACAATTCGATTAGAAACCAACTATAACTTATACAATTTGTAAAGAAACTCAAACTTTATATACATATATGTACATAATCTGCCCGTAGGCTACAAACCAAGCATCGCTAACATAAGTCATTATATCTAAATACATGAACTCTCTATACAATTCAAAAAGGAAAATAAACTTCAAAGAGCATACAACTCCTGCCCTCAACTTACTGATCCCTACCAGGTGGTACCTGCACACCTAGATTGATTCCACGAAACGTGTGGTGAGACGAATGCCTCAGTGAAGCACAACTATGCAGATGCAGTGTAGGGAAATAAGAACCATTAACTAATATGCAGCCAATATACATACTCATATCCATGACAATTAAGTGTAACAATCATAGTATAATCATAATTCTAATAATCAAATCACATAAATGCACTAATGATGCAACTCACTGTGCCCAGCAGGTATGATCTTATCACTTAAACTGGAGTTAGAACTGAGCTCAGACTACGGGAAACGTCTTTCCCCGGGATGAATCCCACCCATTACTGGACCGAAGTCAAGTTTTCATATAATTACTTAATTTTCTTAACTCACAACACAAAGGCCGACTTAGTTAACTCACGGTCAAAACCGACTTATACAATTCAATGAACTAATAACTGAAATTAACATATTTCATGAATTTCGTCAGTTTCGCTAGTTTCGCAAATTTCGCTATTCTAAGGTTCTCAATAAGAAATCTAACAGCAATTACTCAATTTCACAACTTATCACAATAATCTCATGCAAACATTAATAATCAATCCATACAATTATGAAGAAAGTGAATTAGGAAGTAGGGTTCATACTTTGGAGAAATAAAACAACAAAGTGAATTGTGTGTGAGTTGTACTCACCTAATCTTGAAGCTTAAAGGAAGAGGAGTGAGTAAGAGTGAACCACGTAGAGCTTCCTTGCTCAAATCTTCCTTTCCAAGCTTCAATCTTACTTTCTCCCTCTAGAAATTCAGAACTTCTCTCTCTAGGTTAATGGGGAGGAAGAAAGAAAGTGGAAAAATTCTGATTCTAAAATGAAATTTGGGGCTTTAAGTGGATTTCGCTCAAGCGAAATATTTTCGTTTTGAAAGCGAATGAGACTTTTGCATGCAAAAATACGAATTTTCACTCAAGCGAATTTGATTCGCTTGAGCGAAAATGACACAACAAAAGTACCCTCTCTAGACGATTTTCGCTTGAGCGAATTTTCTTTCGCTTGAGCGAAAATTGTCCAGAGAGCCTCTCCCAGACCCCTGATTTTCGCTCAAGCGAATCCATTTCGCTTGAGCGATTTGACAGCAAACTGAACCTCAAAAATTTCTCTGCATAATTTCGCTCAAGCGAATCAATTTCGCTTGAGCGAAAACCCATGAAATTGGTTTTTAAACTAAGCTTTATTTCCTAATTTCTCCAACTTCTTTCCCCTTAATTACTAACACATAATTCTCTGTTTTAATCTAATGAAGTATTAGAAACTCTAATTTGTGGGATGTTACAACTTGCATTTGTTCAGCTGGCCTCTTCTTTTGTTTGATGGTTCACTCCCCCCAACTTGTTTCACTTTTATTCACTTTTTCTTTTTGATTTTGGGGGAATGATCTTCTTTTGCTTTCTTGTGCTTGCTCTTTGTAATTCTTTAAGTGAATCAATTCACTTTTCAAGTCAACCAACCAATTTTCCCATTTTATCCAATTTCACCTTTGCTCTCTATCCCAAGTGTGTAAGGACAGGATATAAACATTAATTTTGGCTAAGGTGCATAAGAAAAGAAACATTAAAGCTCAAATGGGTTACCAAAAAAAATTGGAAAGAATTATCATGGGTTGGCTTTTGGGAACTGAGCAAATAATAAACCACAAAATTTGCCTTATCACTTCCATATTTTCAAGTGTAAATAAAATCCAAAAACTCAAGAAATAGCAGTTGACAAGAAGCGGTGAAAACTCTCATATCAGTGTTTGGTCTCACAACTCACCGACTTTTTGGCTAATTTTCCTTGATGAAATCACTTATTGAAATTAGTTAACTATCCTGATTTATTTTCCTGTACAATATCCTAATCCTAACTGATTATGGATTTAATCACAAAATTCCTATTTCTTTCCTAATTTGGTTAGTTTAGGACTGCCTAGCTCTGAGATTTTAAAATTAATTCCTTAAATCCCTTTTTCCTAAAATCCTAATAAAAAAATAAAACAAAATCCTAATTAACTAAAAAAAAATATTCCTAAAAAAAATAAAAGAAGGAAAAGAAAGAAAAACACCAATATCAATCTTCATCCTCTGTATCTTGTAAAGTCCTCATCATGCTGCTCCACCTCCCCCTTGATGAATAGGCCTGTCCCCAGGCCACTGCAAGAATATTCAGAAACTCTTCAAGCAGCATGCGTGGGTATGGGTCTATTATAGATGCTTCAAAAGGCGGAAATTCCCTCTGTGGATATGGGTATGAAAGCTTAATACTTTGCAGCAGCCTGTGCACTTTTGATTCTCATGGGATCATAATGGGGTTCATCTCTGACCCTCTTTCCCATACCTTTTCTTCGGTGAGCTAGAGCCACGAGAGAGGGCCAACAGTGTATTTGATTCTAAGCATCTGAAAAGTCAAATAACAATAGTTAGTTGCTAAAAACACATTCATTTCAATGATGCCTTACTGCAAACACTAATTTATGAAGAACATTGGAAACCTATCATTAACCAATTTGCATGCAAAATTCAGAATACTTTCAAACAGAAATCAATATCTTCTCAATAAAATTTCAGTTGCATTTGGTCATGGCTTCCTAAAAACAGAATATACTCATTTGTTTTGCAAGCACTCAATTAATCCATGGAAAGTGCAAGTTCAAAATTTTGCAAGAAACATAGCATAACACTTTCAAGCTTCAATAACTCATAAAGCAAAGAGCATTTCAATAGAAAACTTGTTCTTAAAATTCCGCACAACCATAATCACATCCAAGATAACAATTATAAAAATATGGATATTCACATTCTAAGGTTGCTATCCTAGAGTTTAAACCATAAAAGCAGAGGAAACGAAAATTTTAATTGGTGAAAACTACTTTGAAAGATTCAAAAATGAAGGAGGTTGTAAGTGGAAAAGTAACAAGAAAGGTTTAGGAAGTAGAGAGACGGTCAGGGGAAAACAGGGGAGGAGAATAAATGACTCCCCCTGTTTTTAGTTCAATTTAAGCATCAGCGCGTACCTGCGCTTAGTGGAAATGGAGCGCAGGTTTCAGTTTTGAAACTCTGTACTGCTGCGCTTCACCTGCGCTTAGCGCAAGTGAAGCGCAGAAAACAGTGACTAAAATTGTACTTCTGCGCTTTACCTGCGCTCAGCGTAGGTGAAGCGTAGAAAACAGAATGAAATTTTTGCAATTTTTAGTCAAGTTTTCTGCTACTTCCTATTGTTTAAAATTTTATTTTCCACAAACTTATTCCAATCAATTTGAAATTTTCCTAAATCCTAAAAAAAGAAAAATCCTAATTATCAAACAAAAAACGAAAGAAAACAAAACTGAAAATAATTAAAAACTTAAAAATCTCTGGGTTGCCTCCCAGGAAGTGCTCGTTTATCGTCATATAGCTTGACGCCTGTTCTTTCAAGGTGGGTGATACTGAAATCCTTTAGCCAGCCTCTGTGTTGTACCCTTGACTCCTTTTGGCATTGATCCTACCCATATTCTTGCCTCGGACCAGTTGTGAATGAGATTTGTATCTAACCATTTGGTTTTGAATATGGAGTTAGACCATGTTGCCGACTCCTTTGGTTTGACTTTCCTTTTCTGTGTAGTCTTGCTCAGATATGCATGGGTTTTCTTCCGTTGAGGCTTGAAGGATTCATGGTTGTCTGCTTTGAATTCTTTTTCTTCACAAGGATTTTTGATATGAAACACACCTGACCACTTTGTCTTCAATTTGGCTCTAGGCTTTGAATTTGATTTTCTTGGCCTGATTCTTTCTCTCTTGCTCTGGTCAGGTCAATGTATTCGCAGGCTTTTCTTTTGTGAAGTCTGGAAGGTTTAACACTTGCACCATGCCTTTCTTGATCTTCCTTTGGAGGGCTGGTTGGATAAGGCAAGGGTCTTTGGTCTCGGTACCACTTCCCTTCCTTTCTCGGGCTTTGACTCACCTATCTCCCTATATTACTCTTTTCTCATTTTCTTGATCTTTTCATCATGTACATCTCATATGTTTTGTTCTCTTCCTCCCCTTCACAGTCATTCTCTTCTTTAAGCACAATCTTTTCTGTTTTCATCCTCTTCCTTTTCTCTTCTTCTTCTTCTTCTTCTACTTCACCTTCTTCCTCTTCTTCTTTTGTTTCTTCTGGTTTCTCTTCTGCAGCTTCCTCTTTTTCATCTTCTTTTTCTTTTGCTTTTTCAAGTTCCTCTTCTTCAGCTCCCCCTTCTTCATCAGTCAGATTGTCATTGGGTTAGTGCATTTGCTGAGATCTATTCTTACTGTTGGTTGGCTCTTGTTTCTGCTATCGCTTTAGTAAGCGTGAATATATCTTCTTGCTTCTTCTTCTCTCCTTCTGAAATTGTATATTGCTTTGATTGAGTTCTTCAAGATGCTCATAAAATTTTGAGTCCCTTTGTTGAACTGAAGAGTAACTTTGCTGCTGTTGAAAAGAAGGTTGCATGGGAATGAAACATCATCTTGGTGCCACCCAAAATTCTGATTCTGACTATTTCTCCATCCTTGTGAATTGTTTGCAAAGTTGTTTTTGTTGGAGAAGTTGCTCGGTCTTCTTTGATTGCCCATTGTAATTTACTTGCTCTTCTTGAGTGCATGGATAAGAGCAGTAACCATTGGGATGGTCACCTCCACAATAATCACAAATTAAATGTGGGGACTGGCTAGGATAGGATTGCCTTGCCTGCAAGTGCTGAGGAAGGTTAGCTAACTGTTTGTTTAGTGCTTCTATTTGCTGCCTTATAATCTTATAATCTGCCTTGATTTCATCTGCAGAAGTTTGCACGTGGGACGAAACAACATCTTGTTGCCACCCAAAATTTTGATTCTGGTAACTTCCCCAATCATGTGAAAAATTGTTAGAGTAATTGTTGTAATTAGAGAAGTTACCTTGAATCGGTTGTGTGGGAGAAAATAATATGGTTCTTGCTGCCTAACATAATCTCCAAGGGTTCTTCTTGGAGGATTTTGCCATTCAGAAGCCATTTAACATTTACTTCACTTGGGGTGGTTGAACAGAGAGTGTTGAGTTGTCTCCTTATTTTGGGTTCTTCCTCGCTTCTCCTTTGTCTCCTTCTCTTGTTTCTACTTCTGTTCCTCCTTGATGTCCTTTCTATTTCTGGATCAAATTGTAGATGATTTGGGGACACCTGGCCTCTCAAAAGCATAAACAAGAAAACTTGAAAAGGGTAATTGTGGAAGAGAATTTTAAAATTTTTTAAAAAAATTAAAATTAAAATTTTAAAAAATTCCTAAAAATTTAAAAAATCCCAAGATAAAATATATACAACTAATTGATATACCGTTCCCCGGCAACGGCGCCAAAAATACTTGATGGGATTTAGGCAAGCGTACCAAAATTTTAGCAGCATAATAGTAAGGTAAGAGTATCGTATCCACAGGGAACGGTTCAACTTATAAAGATTAGTGGTCACAACTATCAAGTAATAGCGTATGGTGGTTTGTTGAGAATTATGCAAGTAAATAAAATTGAACTTAAATGAGAGAGATAAAGACAGTTACTTGGACTAGGATTGAACTTCGTATCATCGCACCCCTTTTGTATTGAACCCCAATATTATTTATGAATATATAATTATGATACCCTAGCCAAACTATATTATTTTACCCTGGTCTCCACAGTGATAAAATACTCAGAAATAATTCATGCGGGTTCTCCCAAGCGACAAATTACCCCCGCTTGATTGCTCTACTTTTCCGTTCGTTAACACTATCAATTAGCCCTATATTCCTATAGTGACTACTATGAAGAGACTGTCACACTTCCTTCAATCATCGATTCTCACTATATTCATATAGTAACTACTATGAGTACTTTCACCAATCAGAGTTCAAGTTCCTTTGGTCCAGGCTCCCCCAAACTTGCTGTTAATTCCGGAAACTCTCTATCACATACTATCCTAGGATTAACCTATAACTCCGGCACAAAGGCGGAAGCTACGCATTAAGTAAAGCATAAAAATACTGATATCATAAGAATTAGGGATTCATAAATAGTAAAGAGAATTCACATACAATCGGGGATTGAATCAATTACGTCAATCCTATTGGAGAGTTTAGCTACGCATGGTAGCCATTACAAACCAATGGAGAAACTGTCACTTTCTCCAGCCCTTGCTTCTGCTCTGCCGTCTCTCCAAAAGCTCCCTATGATCTGTACAAAGGGTCCTATTTATAGATGAAAGAAAGCTATCTGAAATCTGGAAGGAATATGTTTTGAAATCATATTAGAAAACAAATCCGTGTTCCTGTGCTTCACCTGCGCTCAGTGCATCTGAAGCGCAGGATCCAGAGAGGAATCCTGATAGTTACGTTTCACCTGCGCTGAGCGCAGGTGCAGCGAATTTCTCGATCAGCTTCTCTTGATTCTCTCCCTTTTTTAGCTTGATCTCTTCCTGATCTTATCTTTGTTTGATTGGCTTTCCTGTTTCCCTCTTTTTGATCTGATTCTGTGTTTATCTTGACTTTGAATTTAAATTGGGAAGTTATCCGCAGAATCCTTGTTTAAATGGTTGCTGATCTTATCTTTATTTGCTCTCATTTAAACTTCAAATCTGCAGATCCGATCCTCAATTAATGCTATCTTCTTTTCTCATTCAATCTCTCTCATAAATCTGCAAAATCAACAGATTTTCTATTAAAATAGCATCAAATTCAAATTAAATAAACACAATTATTACAATTATTAATAAAAAGGGATTATTTTGGGGCATAAATTACTATTTTACCCTTGATAAGTGCAGTAAAAATACAAGAATAAATCATATAATTTGCACTTATCACCCAGCAGTTGGGCCGCAGGTCAAGGCTGGGGTGTTACAAGGGGAGCATGTTACTAATGTCAAACTTCCTACGCAGTAGGATTGCAACATGAGACATTGTTACTTCCAAACTATTTTCTATTTGTCTTTTGCTCTTCAATAACTAGAATTCCAAACTCTTCCCTTCCTTCCAGATTTGGGCACATTTAATATTTTCCATTTGCATTTATATTGTAGAGATAAAATAGTTTGCATTTCAAACTTCTGTTTAGGGCAACTTTTGAAAAAGAAATACCTAAAAGGAAGAAAGCAAAGTCACCTTTAAAGCTTGGCTGAATTGAAGTTCGTGTACTCATCTATGATTTAAGCCCAAATTAGTTACATGTTTTTTACCTTTGAAACTAATTCTTGTAATGCCTCATTTCATTCATAGACACATCCATTGCCAACTTCTGATATATTCAAGTGCAATGACACAAATATAGCAGGATTATATGTATGTATTTAAATTTGTATGATTTAGATAATTATGACTTTAGATATATTATGGTTATCGATTTAGTATTTGATGCTTATGTTATTTATTGAGAATTTTATAAATAGTATTTTTAATTACAGGTTTTTAATTTTTCTAGTAAAAAAATGTGGTAAACAATTGTTGGGCTTGTTAGAGAGGGAAAAATCCCTCTCAAAATAGCCCTGAAAAAATCCCTCTCTAAATAGAGGAGGAACCAATTCTCGAACAAATAGTGAGGGAATTTATTCCCTCACAAAATAGAGAAGGAACCAATTCCCTCACTAATAGAGAAGGAATCAATTCCCTCACTAATAGAGAAGGAAAAAATTCTGTCACTAATGTCCATCTAATTGGTGAGGAGGATAAAATCTCTCGCTAATTAGAGAGGGAAAAAATCTCTCGCTAATTAGAGAGGGAAAAAATCCCTCCCTATTAGAGAGGGAAGAAAATCCATCACAATTAGTGATGGAATTTTGCCTTCTTTTTTCAACCTTGTTTGTGGCAGATTTTTACATATTAACGAGGGAAAATTTCCCTCTTTATTTGTGACGGATTTTTCATTTCCCTGACAAAAATTTAGTGACGCCACTTTTAGTGACGGATTCAGAGTCCGTCACAAAATCCGTTACTAATATTTAGCGAGGTATTTTTTCATGTTTAGCGAGGGAAGAATTCCTCGCTAATAATGAATTGTTTTGTGACTATTATACATGGGAGTTTTCGTGACTATTTTAGAATAGTACTTGGATGTTAGAATAGTGAACTCAATAACAAAATATTTTAAGTACAATTAATAGTGCACTTTATGTGTGGTGAAACAATTTTAAACAAACATTTCACCTGTAAAGGGTCAAAATCAGAAAGAGGTTGATATTAAGTAACTTTTTTCATTATTTTGAATTTAATGTATATATACTGACAGTTTAAAAAATTTTATACTGTTATTCAATGATGTGTTGTTACATCAACTAATTAGTAACATACGAGACGACATGCTCATTAAATGATGTGACATTACATCGTTGAATGACAGTGTGAAATTTTTTTATATTGCAATGTATATTAATTAAACTTATTTATTTTTTTAGTCTTCTTTCAACCTATTTCATTTTTGTATTATATTTTCTATAACCTATATTTATATATTAAATAATTAAAAATACATTTATAGAAACATTTATAACAATATAGTATAAATAATAATTTAACCAACACGTGATCATCACCATTCAATCATTTTAAAACAATGATCTAATGGCTATAACTAAGTGGCACACCATGTGTGCCACTTAACTATGTTGTATATGTTAGCTGTTACCCCTTTATATATATACATACATACTTCGGGATGCCGATTGGTGCAAACTGCAAACTCAAGAAAAGTTTGAATGTTGTAGCCAGTGTTGGAGAAGTTAAAGCATAAACTATGGATTAAGATATATATATATATATATTGTCTCATCAATTTGGTTCTTTCTCAATTATATACTGCTCTTCTTTCTCTCTTTTAATAAAGATTAAAAGGGTTAAATATGTTTTTGCTTCCTCAAAATATAATGAAATTTTGTTTTAGTCTCTCATTTATATTTTTATTGATTTTGGTCCTCCAATTTTTAAAATCGCATGCTTTTAGTCCTTTTTGTTAAATATACTGCGTTAAGTCACTTTCACAATTCTACTACGACCTTTTATCCACAGGAAATTTCTTGAGATTTTTTCCCAAGAAAAGTCATTTGTAGTAAATTTCTAAAAAATCACAAATTTTTTCATAAAATGCTACTATACAATCCCCTTGCTTTATTCATAGAAAAATCTATAGTGAACTTCCCACAAATTTTAGAATTTGAACAAAATTTCCTTTGAATTTTGAAATCCGCAGAAAATTATGAAGGAAACTCCATAGATAAATCTACAAGAAATACTGTTACGTTATCACTTAGCGAAATATAACTAACAACGAGGACTAAAATAATGTGATTTTAAAAAATAGAGGACCAAAGTCAATAAAAAATAAATGAAATATCAAAATCAAATTTCGCTATATTTTGAGGGTTAAATACATATTTAACCCTTTAATAAAATTCCCAAAGCAGTAGCTAGAAGTGCTATTATTTGTATCGATCCACTACAAAAAAATTCCCCTATGCTGACAGTTGTTTTCAGGGACAAACTATGATTTTAATTTTGTCTGTCACTATAGAGTTAATTTTAAGTGTGATTTATATCTAGTTTTGTAAATTGTTTTCTCCTATTTTCCCATTTACTCCCAATTTCTCTGTTTAGAGGGGTTTTTGTCGAGTCCGGAACCTTTCCCGTAGGCCGAAAACTAGAGAGTGTCCAGTTGTTTATGTATCGACCATTGACTGAAAATCTAGTTTGATCAACAACTCACATTCAATAGAGTTAAACTCACTGTTTTGCAAAATAAATCAAACCAACAATTTTCTCCTTTCGTGCGTCCTATTCACAGGGGCTGCTCCGCACGTCAGTGACGGTGAAGGTGGTTGCAGGTCGAACAGCCAGCTGCTGCGACGACGGCTGGGAAGCAGCGGCGGTGCAACTAGATACACACCAAGAGGCAGAGGGGATGGATACCTCCTTCGATCTCCCTCTATTCTTTCACTCTTTTTCGCAGGCGGTGGAGGGCGTGGCGACGATTCAAGGTGAACCTGTAATTGGAGTTACTGCACGCGGCTGAAGAAGCATCCCTTCTGCTTTTGGGATCGATGCAAGCAAACAAAATCACTGAAATCGTGGGTAAGAGGGAAGATTGAATTTTTCTTATTTTTGAATGGGCTTTTAGCTTCGTTATTTTATAAGTTTTTGCATAATATCCATTTCAGTAGCCATGGCTTGATTGTTCACAATGTATCAAATTTTCTGAATAAATACTGCATATGATAATAAGTGATATCTCATAGGTTGATTAGCTCATTGGTTGGTAAAAGTGACTTCTACTATAGTACCAAAAAAATAGTGATTTTTACTACTACTATTTTGCGTTTATTACTTCTGTGCAGCAGGAGGATGAAAGCCTAAGGAGGTGAAAAGAAAAGCTGTTTGGTTGCTTGGAAAGTGATTTAGATGATTTGTTTGAGGAATTTGTTTATTATCATTGTTTTTTTGTAGCTTTCTTTTCCAGCATTTGAGTGGAGTACCAATAAACCAATTTTTTAACAAAAGGACACAGTGTGCCACTTGAGTTAAATTGTTTTCAGCCAATAGATTAATCTTACGGTCCAAAGCCTTATAATTTCACCTACAGTTCCCGCGTGAAAGGGAGGGAATCCGCATCTGTTTTTGTCTCCCCACATGCTGCTCGCAGTCACTGTTCATCGACATCGCACAAACCTTGCGGTCATCGTTCGTCACCATTGTGCCACCATGACCTTCCCTCTGCCGTTCGCCGCCACTCTAACCTTGTCGTCGCATGGAGGTAATGAGTTATTCCAACACTTCTCTCATATTTCCGATTTGCTTCATTCGTTAATCACTTTCTAAATCTGCCTTATTGAACTATATCAAAGCCCAACTTTTTGCATTTTTACTTTATCTGCGATAACATTTCCTTTGTGAAATTATTTTCTTTTTTGTATAAAATTCAATTTATTTTTATCTGTTCCGATAGATTTCTAATTCGAGCTTGTTGTTTTTTAGTTTTTATCAAAATTTTCCGCTTCGAATCATGAAGACTGAGGTTTCTTTATTGAGATTTCCATGTACTTATATTGTACAAGACAACAGGGTTGATTAGATTGAAAACTTTGGGGTTTGAAATTAAGCATGTTGTTTAGGGTTGTTATGCCTTTCTTAGGGGCTATTTGAAATTTAAAGCGTGGATGCTCTTAGCTTGTTGCTGCTAATGATGACAGTACATTCTTTTTCATGGAAACAAAATTGTGAAGTCTATTAATCAGTTTGAGCATTCAAACTTGACTCAAAGACTTAATATCCTTTAGTTTGAATGATTAACAAATAAGAGTATAATAAGAACAAATAAGATTATATAAACAGATTCTGCTGAGAAAGGTATTGAATTGTTGATTGTGTTTCAGGTTGAAATATTAAGAAGAAGAATATTTGATGAACAAAATCAGAATCAGAAGATAAGGATCAGAAGAACAAATGCAAGATTTAATATAAAGGTTGTCTGAAGTAAAGCAACTCGTCTGAAGTGCAAAAGCTGTCTGAAGTAAGTAACTCGTCTGAAGCATAGAAGCTGTCTGAAGAACGCAAGCCGTCTGAAGTGCTGAAGCCGTCTGAAGACGTGAAGACCATCTGAAGACGTGAAGACCGTATGAAGACACGAAGACCATCTGAAGAAGCCTACAAACAGAATCAATAATTTATCTCTTGAAGACGTTGTTAAAGTGTAAAGCACACTCTACCAAAATGGAGTACACTTATATCAGTATAAAAGCTAAACATGCTTTTATGCCTCAATCAAAGTCTTGCACAAATGAGGAAACTCTGCAATGACTTTCTCTAATGACTGGTGCACCTGCAACAAAAGGCATTTCAGTATAAAAGCTAAACATACTTTTATACATCGACCAAAGTCTTTCACAAATAAGGAAACTCAAAAAAGACTTTCGGCAACGCATGCTGCACCTGCAACATAAGGGATCTGCGTGCGCAAACCTGCACCTGCGACTGCTGCCATACATAGGTGATCAGAAGACTAAGAAAAAGCAACCAGAAAGAGGTTTGAATAAAATATGTTAAATTCAACATCTTCATTCATCTACATCTCAAAAGAAGAAGAAATTAGTGCAGAGGTCAAGATTATATGATTCAACGACTATAATATCATATGTCTTCAACAACAACTATTCGACAAGACACCTCACTCAAAGAAGAAAGAAGAAATGGTTTCAGGAAGCAAACAGAAAAGGAGCGTATACAAAATAAGCAAAAGGACAAATCCAACGAATATCTCCTTATATACACTCCTAAGAAAAGCAGAAGAAATCAGAAGTCAGCTGAGGAACGCAGAAGAAATCAAAAGACAACTGAAGAAAAGCAAAAGGATATCAAGAGAGAGAACATGCAAAATAATATCAAGAAAATCTCTCTAAAGAGCTCATCTACAGAAGTGCCAGAACAGGACTATCTGAACACTTATTTGCTTAAGAAGAAGCAACCGTTTGAGACCCTATTACACAACGGCTATATGAGCCACATCATCAATTATCTCAACAGTATTATGAATCATCTTCAAACGGCTATATTCCAACAGAACATATAAATAGCCTCATGGAAGAATTTGAAGATGTTGAACTCATTTCACTTGGTTCAATCAGTTGATCAAGATGTATCAGAAAGAACCTTATTGGTTGTTGACCATGCTTACTTGAATCAACCAAGTTGAAAAAGTTGAAAAAGAATCAACCATGCTGCTGATCTAATGATCAGTTAGTCAAAATTGTAGTTGTTCAGTTGAACAACCAACCAGGTTGTGCTTAATCTCAAATGAACCAAGAATGGTTTGAAGCCGCAAGTATACCTTGGTTATTCCAATGATACGGGTGAGAATGTAGCCCATGGAAACCAATGGTTGGAGAACAAGGCTGAAGCTCAAATCCAGTATCTATCTAGCCAATTCTCAGAGGATGTCATTCCTCACATCAGAGACAGGATTTTACCTAATTTATACACTTGTATCACTGTCTTAACCTTGTACTTAGAATTCAACCTTTGTATCCTGAGTAGTACTCAGTTAACCTCTAGTACAGGAAGAAATTAAGTTTATGTTTCGTGGAAACTTAAACTTAGTTCAAATTGTAAACACTTTATGTGTCTGAGAGCCTGGAGAGGCTTGGTGGAAGAAAGAATACTCATACACTACTGTGGTTAGTGTCTGAGAGCCTGGAGAGGCTTGGTGGAAGAAAGAATACTTAGTTGCAAAGCCTGGAGAGGCTAGACTGAAAAAGAATACTCCATATGTTGCCTGGAGAGGCAGTTGAAAACAAAAGAATACTTAGTCATAAAGCCTAGAGAGGTTAGACTGAAAAAGAATACTGCATATGTTGCCTGGAGAGGCAGTTGAAAACAAAGAATACTTGTTGAGCCTGGAGAGGCTTGTCTGTAAAAGAATACTGCATAAGTTGCCTGGAGAGGCAGTTGAAAACAAAGGAATACTTGGTGATGTTTGGAGAGATTGTACTCGTGTTGTCTGGAGAGACTGTACTCGTGTTGTCTGGAGAGACTGTACTCGTGATGTCTGGAGAGACTGTACTCGTGATGTCTGGAGACTGTACTCGTGATGTCTGGAGAGACGGTACTCGGTAGAGCCTGGAGAGGCTTGCCTGAAAAAGAATACTGCATGAGTTGCCTGGAGAGACAGTTGAAAACGAAAGAATACTCATTGTTTAGCCTGAAGAGGCTGTGGTAAAATAATACTTGTATCTGAGTTCAAATAGTGGAAAATCCAGTGGTTGTTTGCCTCTGGGACTGGATGTAGCTCACGGGTTTGTGGGTGAACCAGGATAAATTATGTTCCTAAGTTCTCTTTCCCTTAATCTCTTTATTTACAGTTTTCATATTTATGTTGGGGATTGAAAAGTTATTTTCATAACAAACTTAACACAACGATTTCAATAAAATGATCTTTCATAAGAACAAAACATGAGATGTTTCTCATATCACTTGAAGCATTACAAAGAATGTCTTTTGAATTACTTCTGAAACAATTATCTAAAGTGAGTCTGGAAAGACCTCAGTTCAGAAATCTGGAACAGACTTCAGACAACCTATAGTCATCTGAAGTATTTCAGAAACAGTTTTGAAAAACATTCAATGTAATAATCTTCAGAAGATATCTTGAGAAGTATCTGTCTAAAATAATCTTAAGACTTAAAAGAAACTTTATTTTTCTTATCTTCCGCACGTTTTAATTATCTCTGATCTTAAGATTCATTTTAAACATTATTCATCTTCACAATTTAAATAAAAGATTTACAAGATTGATACGAAAAGCTTAAAACACTATTGAACCGCCCCCTTCTAGTGTTTCCTGTGGTTCTAACAAAAATGATTTTATTATACTTGTCATTGGCATTTAGGACCTTTCCTATCATGTTTTTATTATTGAAAAGGTAATCTATATTCTTACAATAATACAATGTATTATGTTACAACTCTTGTTGCCCTGAAAGCCAGAGGGAAGCAACCTTACTATCAGGACAGTTTGCAGCAACTGATTCAGACTGCAAGGTAATCATCATATATTTTTGGAAATAATTTGATGTTCTTTTTCCTCTTTATAACATAGTTTTTGAATCTGTTAATTAAGATATATAGTCTACAGATTTCCGTCTTCATGTTTTAAACATTATCCATTATATTTAGTGAGCTTAGCTTTGATCACATAAGTCATTTTACCAATGTAGTGACTGATGCCCCCAGTAGGAAGTCTCACCATGTATCCTCGATGATGGTACATGAGATGAGCCTATTAGAGGAATTTAGAAACCTGAGCCTTAATGTTGCAGTTGGAGAGCATAGTTTCAGGCTTTGTAGGATAGAGATCACCAATGAGCTTAGAGCTCTAATTAGAGAGGCTCAGAGTTCGGACTCTGACCTTCAATCTAGGAAAGAGCAGTTAGGATTTTCTAAGTCAGAAGATGGGATGATTCTCTTCCAAGGAAGGGTCTGTGTTCCTAGGGGGGGTAGTGTGAGACGACAGATTTTAAAGGAGGCCCATAGGGGCATGTTTTCCATACATCCTGGCACTACCAAGATGTATCAGGACTTGAAGAGGATGTTTTGGTGGGATGGTATGAAGAGAGAGATAACATATTATATTTCCAAATGTCTAGTGTGTCATCAAGTTAAGATAGATCATCAGAAACCATTAGAAACCCTAATGCCTTTAGAAATCCCTGAGTGGAAGTGGGAGAGTATAGTTATGGATTTTGTAGTAGGATTACCTCGAGTCCATGCCGGGTTTGATGTCATCTGGGTTATTGTGGACCAGCTGACTAAGTCGGCCCATTTCCTACCAATTAGGAATACCAATTCCCTGAATAAGTTAGCAAACCTGTATATCAAGGAGATTGTTAAGCTCCATGGCATTCCCTCTAGCATCATATCAAATAGGGACCCTAGGTTCACCTCTAGGTTTTGGAGAGCACTTCATCAGGCTTTCGGGACTAAACTCAGGTTTAGTACCGCTTATCACCCTCAGACTGACGGACCGTCTGAAAGGACCATTCAGACCCTAGAGGATATGCTTAGAGCTTGTGTGTTAGAGGAGTCAGGTAGTTGGGATAGGTAACTGCCTCTCATAGAGTTTGCCTATAACAATAGTTTTCACAGCAGTATAGGTACGTGTCGAAACCGGGGTCGCGACGGGTCGGCGAAACATATTGGAAAAATTGAGTTTCAATGGAGTCGCCACCAAAGTTTATTTTAAGGGAAAACATTTGGAAAAACCCTTTAAAAAGAAAAATGGTCTTCAAAACCAGATTTGGGTTCGGGAGTCATTTATGTGTAGGGAAGGTATTAGCACCCTACAACATCCGTTTAAAAAACGGTTACCTCTAATTAATTGTGCAAAACTTGTTAACTTTGAAAGTATTCGTTTTACCCCTTTCTTATGAAAATGAAAATTATTTTTATTTTTTTATTTTTATTTTTTGTATTTTTTCTAATAAATAACCTAAGTTAAAAAGAATTGAATTTGGATTAAAAGAGGAAAAAACATTTTTTGTTTATTTTGGCTTGACGGGTCCGGTTCCCGCTCCTACGTATCCCCAGGTGCAATGGAGAAATCAAAGCTACGTAGTTCTGAAAACGTGTTGTAAAAAAAGATTGATTTTGTTGTTTTTTTTTGAGAAATTGATTTTAATTTTTGAAAATAAAAGAAATGAGGAAATTGTTTTTGGGAATGCTTTTAATTCAAAAAAAAAGAAATTTATTTTTTAGCAAAGTTGATGCTAGCAAATGGCTATACAACGAACCTTTGAGATTGTTTAGATGGAATTATTGATAGAAATGTTATTCAATAAACGTCATTTATTTTGAGGAGAAAAACATTTTTGAGAAAAAGATTTAAAATTCCGCATTATTGAGTTAGCAAATGGCTATACTCAATATTTTTCCTTTTTTACGTTATTGATAGAAATGTTATTCAATTAACGTAATTTTTGAAAAGAAATTATTATTTTTGAAAATGAATTTGAAATTTCACGCATTATTGAGCTAGTAAATGACTATACTCAATATTTCCCTTTTTTACATTATTGATTGAAGTGCTATTCAATTAACGTAAAATTTTTTAGAAAATTATTTTTTGGAAGAGATTTGAGATTAAGCGCATTATTGAGCTAGTAAATGACTATACTCAATATTTTTCTTTTTTACGTTATTGATAGAAATGCTATTCAATTAACGTAATTTTTGAAAAGAAATTATTATTTTTGGAAGAGATTTGAGATTAAGCGCATTTATTGAGCTAGTAAATGACTATACTCAATATTTTTCTTTTTTACGTTATTGATAGAAATGCTATTCAATTAACGTAATTTTTGGAAAGAAATTATTATTTTTTGGAAGAGATTTGAGATTAAGCGCATTTATTGAGCTAGTAAATGACTATACTCAATATTTTTCTTTTTTACGTTATTGATAGAAATGCTATTCAATTAACGTAATTTTTGAAAAGAAATTATTATTTTTTGGAAGAGATTATTTTCAGGAAAACACGTAACTGAGCTAGTAAATGACTATACTCAATTACTTTGATTTTCTTAAAAAATAATACGTTAAAGGATAGAAATGCTATTCCATTAACGTGATCGGTTATTTTTTAGAAAAAATTATTATTTTATTTTTATTTTGTTAAAAAAGAGTAAATTAAAGTAACCGCATTTACACGTGTCCTAAGTTATAAACGAGTACTATTTACAACAACGACTAAAATTCACGGCAGACAGATATTCATAATTATTTAAAGCAGACCAAATAAAAGAAATAGATATTTACAAATAAATACAAGATGGTGGGTCAAAAGAAAATGAGACGAATAATAACACAGAAAATTAACAAAATTACACACAACGAAATAAAATTGGGCCTCAGATTGCATCATTGGCCCCACACACAATAGAGATAACATAAAAAATCCTAATTACTATTTATTTACTAATTAAATTCTACCATTATTTATTATTATTATCTTTTCTTTTTTATTTTTATTTTTTTTTATTATTATCATTTTTAATGGACTGGGCTGGGCGAGAAGCCCAGCCTTAGTACCAGATTTTTTCAAAAAAAAGCATAACACAAAAAAAAAAACAAAAAAGAAAAATAAAAATAAAAAAGGGGAGTGGAACGGTTCATGAGAACCTTCTAGGTTCATTGACTCTCCACTCACCAACTCCAACCCTAATTCCCTCACTCACCAACCGTCCCACCCTCTCAATCTCTTCCTCACACTTTTCATTCTCCTTTCCTCCTCATTCTCCCTAACAACTGAACCGGCTCTCTCCCAATCTCACTTCCTCTCTATCTTTTCTCTCAATCTCACCCACTCACTCTCTTCCCCCATTCACACATACACTCAACCTTGGGTTAGAATAAGAATGAAAGCTGCAGAGGGAGAGGGAAAGGGGGCGGCCGCCCCTTTTGCATGGCCGCGGAGGGCGCGGCTACGGCCGCTGATGGGCGTGCAGAAGCGGCGCATGGGGCTCAGGGAAGCCGCAGACAGCGGCGGCAGGGCTGGGAAGGCCGCGCAGCGCAGCGCGGAGGGAGTGGGGCGAGCGGTGGCCCGCGGCTGTTCCGTACGGCAGTGGTGACGCGAGGGGAGGAGGTCGCGGCGGAGAGGAGGACGAAGCCGCGCGCAGCGGCGGTTGCAGCGGCGGAGGGACGGGAAGGCCGCGCAGCGGCGGCGCGGAGGGAGTGGGGCGACTGGTGGCCCGCGGCTGTTTCGTACGGCAGTGGTGGCGCGAGGGGAGGGGGTCGCGGCGGAGAGGAGGACGAAGCCGCGCGCAGCGGCGGTTGCAGCGGCGGAGGGACGGCCGCGCCGAAACGAGAGGCCGCCGCGGCCTCTCTACCTCCTCCCTCTCTCTGTTTTTTTTTGTCCTTCTTTATGGCTCTATTTTATTCCTTCTTCCTGATATTGGTATTCTGTTTGTTGTTTTTGGTCTCAGAGTGTGGTGGTTGGTGGTGGCCGGCGGCTGCCTGGCCGTGAGAAGGCCAGGCAGCCGCCGGCCACCACCAACCCCTCTTTGTCCCTATCTCTCTATTTTGCTTCTGTCACTCCCTTTTTATTGCTATAGAAAAAATCTGTTAGATCCATTTTGCCACTTTGTTTTTTTTTCACAGGACATGGGTGAGGAACCGTGGGGAAGGAGGTTCACATGGAAGTCATATTGCTAAAACAGAGGGGGTGGAAAGCCGAGACTTCAGGGAAAGAGGACCCAAACCTTTCTTTTCCTTCTGTTTATTTATGCCATTTTTTAAAAAACTGTGTATATTGGACTGTATTGTGGACTGTATTTTTGGATTTGGACTGGTTAAACTGAGAACTAGGATTCTATTTCTGGATCTTTTTGCAATTAGGCACCGATGAGGTATGCTGTTTGCTTGGCTTTATTCAGTAAAATCTATGCATACTAATTTTAGATTGCACATGACAAATATAGGCAGCAATATAGGCAAATACATGGCAATATGATTTAGCAAGAAAAAGAAGTGATACCGTTTACCCTTTCGCTACACAATTCCTGTCACTCTGTTATCTTTCTTCCCTGTTTCCACCTAAATTGTTGTTACGATTTCTTTCCCTGTTTCACTCTGTTTCACTCGAACCCCTAATGAGAATGAAGATGATCCTCACAGGAAGTGTTTTTTTTTTTAGAAAAAACCTCCTCATCTTTCTGCTCTCCCCTCTATTTATACATAATATAACAATGATGATTTTTTCAGTTTGATCAGAGTCCCCATTCTTCCTACCCATACTCCTCTCTCCACTTGCTCTGAATTAATAATTTTCGATGCACAAACACGTCTCCTATTTTAATATTTCACCGCCATGAATTGATCCCCCCTTTTTTTACTTATGAATTTATCCCCCCTTTTTTACTTGGTGAAAAGGATCAATTTTCAATTTGGGCCAGAATGATTCATTATCTTGCTTTGTTTGAATTGTTTTTGCTTTAAGCAACAACCCTCTAAACCAAATGGGTCTAACTTGCAGGAATGGCCCAACAGGAAACAGGAAAAAAAAACTCAATCTTTTTTCCTCTTTTTTTTTTTAAAAGATTTAAATAGGCCCAATAAATAAAAAAATACCATGCCCCAAAATGCCCCTGGTCCAACAAAGAGAGTTTTTTAATTTTTAGTTTTTATTCTTTTTTTTTATTAAAAAAAAGAAATGATTTCAAACAGGCCCAACAAAAAATCACTGGGCCCGAAAACACCCTTGGCCCAATCAAATATTAAACTCTGGATTTACAAAAGAGATAGGTTTCAGGCCCAGTCAAATAAAAAAATCCTGGATTTTCAAAAGAGAAGGGTCCAGGCCCAAAGTAAAGAAGAAAGAAAAGAAAAGAAAAAAAAAAAGGACTAGAAAAAGGGAAAGAGAAAAAAGAAAGGCCCGTTGGCCCAGACTTTTTTGGAAAAACTTGATTAATTAATTAATTAATTATTTTAATATTTAACTAATTAATTAACTCAAATTGTTTTTTTTTTTGTTTTTCTTTTTAATTTTAACGTAGTATAAAGAAAATATCGTCTATACATGTGTGAAGAAACATAAAGAGAGGCGACGAGGAGAAATGAACTCCCGGACGAAATTGGGTGCTGACAATATGGAACCCTATGAGGTTCTGTATGGTAGAAAATACAGATCTCCCTTGTGCTGGTATGAGGTGGGTGAGAGAACCCTGTTAGGCCCGGAGTTGGTACAGGAAAGCACTGAAAAGATTAGAGTCATTAGGGAAAAACTTGCAACTGCCCAAAGCCAGCATAAGAGTTATGCTGATAAGAGAAGAAAGGACTTAGAATTTGAGGAAGGGGACCATGTGTTTTTAAAAGTAACTCCTGTCACAGGCATAGGATGAGCCATCAAGACCAAAAATCTCAATCCTATATTCATTGGCCCTTTTCAGATCCTGCAGAGGGTTGTCCCCCTGGCCTACAGGATAGCCCTACCACCTCAATTGTCCCGGATACATGATGTTTTTCATGTATCTCAGCTGAGAAAATATGTTCATGATCCTTCACATGTTATTAACTCCGAGTCGGTACAATTAAGAGAAGATCTCACCATTCCCTCTAGGCCCGCATATTTATAGACAGAAGTGTCAAGACCCTGAGGAACAAGACAATTTCATTGGTGAAGGTGTTTTTGGGAGGGTTAATCACCTGAAGAAGCAACTTGGGAGAAGGAAAATGACATCCGTGCACAATTTCCAGAACTATTCAGATAAGGTATAGTCTTGAATCTCCTTCTTTAACCAATTTTAGGGACAAAATTGCTTGAAGGGGGGTAGAATTGTAACATCTGGTAATTTAGAACTTTCATAATTATATAAGATTAAGATACGGAATTCTATGCTTAATAATTGAGAAAAGAAGGTTTAGAAATTAGGATGTAAGACTTAGGCTAAAAACCAAGTTTTTAGAAGTTTCAATATTCTCGCTCAAGCGAGAAGCTTGAGTGAATTATGCAGCAGAATATGGAAAAATGAGTTTCTGCATATCTCGCTTGAGCGAACGCAGCTCGCTTAAGCGAGAAATAGGGGACTTTTGGGAGGCTCTCTGGACAATTTTCGCTTAAGCGAGAAGAGCTCGCTTGAGCGAGAATCGTCCAGAGAGGGGGTATTTTCTGGATCATTCTCGCTTGGGCGAGAATGTGAAGGAAAAACATGCAACCGACACGCTCACTCAAGCGAGAATATCTCGCTTGAGCGAGAATTCACTTAAAGGCACTAAATCCCTAATTTAGAATCAGAAATTCACTTTCTTCCTCCTTCTTCTTTAGTTTAGAGAGAGAGACTCTGAGTTTTAGAGAGAGGGAGCTTGGATTGAAGCTTTAAAAAGGGTTTTTGGAGCAAGGGATCTTCAAGTGTTGGATCTTCATCCATTCCCCTGTAGAAACACAGGGAAACACTAAAAGGGGGGTTGAATAGTGTTTCTTAATAATTTATGGAAGCTTTTCACAAACGGTTAAGTTCAAAGCAGTTTCAGACAGGTTTAGAAAGCTATCTGAAGTTAAGAAGACTTCTGAAAGTAATTTTAAATAGGTTTTCTTGCTTCTTTTAAAATTATTAAAACAATCTTCAATACCCTTGGGTTAGTATAAATAAATTGACAAGAGATAAGGGATAGAAAACTTAGCCAAGAAATTTATCCTGGTTCACCCACTAACACAGTGAGCTACGTCCAGTCCCAATGGCAAACAACCACTGGATTTCCACTATATGAATATTCAGATTACAAGATCAAATATGAGTACAGTCTCTCCAGACACAACGAGTACAGTCTCTCCAGACACCACGAGTACAGTCTCTCCAGACACCACGAGTACAGTCTCTCCAGACACCACCAAGTATTCTTTTTCAGTCTAGCCTCTCCAGGCTCTTCAACTAAGTATTCTTTATCAGTCTAGCCTCTCCAGGCTCTTCAACTAAGTATTCCTTTTCAGTCTAGCCTCTCCAGGCTCTTCAACTAAGTATTCTTTGTTTCAGACAAGCCTTTCCAGGCTCAATATGCAGTATTACAACGAAATGTGACTAAGCTTTTGAACTACACAAGTTTCAAGCTTAAGCAGACACAGTGCACAATAATAACTGAGGTATACTCAGGATATACAGATGATGTGCAAAGAAGATGAATCAGAGAGTTTTTCTAAGTAAAGCTCGCAGCGGAATATCTCTTAGGCTTTCTTGCAATAATTTCTCTGTTTCCTTATCACTTGATGGTCTTCATGGAGGGGTATTTATACCCAATCTTCAATCCGTTGAAATACCACCGTTTAGAGATAGCATTAAATGCTATTTAATCCGTTGTGAGACATGCTTCTGAGAGCTCTGATATTTCTGACACGGTACAAGGTTGCTCCTGCCATAAAGCTGCTACAAATATTGCTGCAGAGGTTGCGTTGCAGAGATTTCCTCAGTGGTGTATGAAATTCAAAAATCACCAGGAAAGGTCTCTATGTTCCTTGCTATAAACGTGTTTGAAAAGGTACATGCCGCAGAGGTTCAGAAAAGTCTTCACAAGCTTCAACAAAGGGTGCCACGTCATTAATGAGACTTCAGACAGCTTCAACACTTCAGACGGGTTATGCACTTCAGACGGCTTCAACACTTCAAACGGGTTGAACCTTCAGAAGGCTTAACTCTTCAGACAGGTTGAAAGCACTTCACATAGTCTTTATATAAGCTTATAGTGGCTTGCCGAAATCATAGATAAATCGTTAAAACATATATGTATCTATGATAAATATTTTAACTCAAATTTGTTAAGCATTAAAACTTGGGAATTGAGCTGTCTTAAACATCATATTTTCTCTTATGATATTTTTGAGACTCAACATCCCCTTCCTTCTAGTTTCGAGTTTCGAGTATACGTGAGTACAACTCACACACTATCACTCTCTATGGTTGTGATTCTTGAGCATGATCCCAATTCTCTCTCAATTCCCCTTCTTTATGCCTAAAATGTTAATTGTTAAGGATTGAGTGTATTTGGTGAATTAGGAAGGATTGTCTTTTGATTATGGAAACCTTAGGTTACTGATGAGAAATTTGGCAAGTGTACCAAATCGTTGCAAGTATTCAACAATGAGTTTGAGTATCGTATCCAAAAAGATTGATGGATCAAGTACCAATTAACAGAGAATTTAACTAGTTGAACATGGAGAAATCAATTGTAATTAATGACCTACAATCTAATGCAGAAAACTAATTCAGAAAACTAAACCAGAAACTTGAATTATGTTTTTGAACAATTTGACAAAATGCAGTAAAATTGGAATACGAATTTAACAAAATTGGTTAGGGTTGATTTCACTTAATCCTCTTTTTATGTAAGTGTTCACATCATTCAATTCAATTCAATTATTAAAGATGATTTCAATGATCCAATTCACTATCTTAGCCAAAGACCAATTCCTTGGTAAATTGACCCTATATCATCACTAAGAACCCTAATTCCTTAGGTGAACATAATAGTGACATGCATTAACTTCAAGAATTGCTAAAGATCACATAAAAAACAATTCCTATTCCTAGGCAATCAATCTTTATGTTGCTTGCTTCAGATCCAAGCTTTTCCCTAATTTTCCAATTATGAGAGAAGCTTTTGATTCATGCAATTGAGAGGCCAATTCAATTGAAGCTTTAAGAGTAGAAGGAAGCAATTGAATTGAAAACGAAAATTGAATTGAATGAGCAAAACACTTACACAAAATTCAGATCAAGTTTCATCAACACCTAACCTAAGAAATTTAGCAATCCATTACAAAAGAGAAGAGAAAGGAAGAGGAAGATGCAAACTCAAGGACGAAATCCATGGAGAATAATCCTAGGCTCTACCTTTGAGTTGAATCTACTAAAGAGAAGAGAAAGGAAGAGGAAGATGCAAACTCAAGGACGAAATCCATGGAGAATAATCCTAGGCTCTACCTTTGAGTTGAATCTTGAGAAAAAGATGAGAGAAAATTTGAGTGGAAGGATAGGAAAGACAGAGAAAATCAAAATTTGAAAATTGTTCCCCCTAAAAATTTAACAACACCTATTTATAATGATTCTGTCAAAATCGTGTCCCCACACAAATCCTGCCATGTTCCCACACGAACGTGGCAGAGAGCAATTTCTAATTCTTGTATCTTCTGGCAGTGTCGTGTCCTCACAAGAAAATAGTCTGTTCCCACACAGATCTGGTAGAATGTAAATCTCTCAATTTGCACCTTATTTGCCTCCAAAATTCATTGTTTGACTCTTCCACAAACTTCAAAATTGCTTCTCTTTAACTTCTTTCTTTCTTATTTTTTAGAAGATTCCTATAAACAACAAAACAATGAAAAATTAGAGAAAAATACTATTATTTACTAAAATCGCCTAAAATACAAACAAACTCAATTATGTACAATTTTTACTACAAATTTACAAAATTATCAACCTAAACAACTAAAAACTACCTAAAATTAATCTATAAATCTACTACTAAAATGGATTTATCACAACCCCAAACTTAGAATTTTGCTTGTCCCCAAGCAAACAATTAAAGCTCAATCAAGAATATTTCTAGACAAAACAAGGGGTGAAATCCACAATCGAACATCCCAATTCTCCAAAAAAAATTTCCACAACTAATCATTCAATTCTAATTCATTCCTCAAACAATTAGCATAAGTGCTATCACAAAGCAAACAAGTGCAGTACCTAGCATCATGATATCTCAGTCCAACTTGAAACAATGCAAGATAAAATATGCAAAAGTTTCACAAAGAAAAGTATGAATTGTATTCACAACCCTCACAAGGTAGTGTTTCCCTCATCACTCTTAGTGTTTAAAGGGTATTGTTTCTATCAAAATTACTACCCACTCAAGATTCATTACCATAAGCTTGACAATGTTCTAAAACTTCCACTGCAAACACAAGTGCAACCACAAATCATGAGGACTTTTAATTGGGTTGTAATGGGGCTTGGGACAAGGTAGGAAAATTTAGGATCTAGTTAACCCCAAAAGAATTAAAGGATATATGTGATAAGCTCAAAAATTAAGTATAAAGTTAACTCTTCCTTCCTTGATTTCATTTCATTGCCCCTTTTATTGTTTTTTTTTTCTGAACTTTTTTTTTGTTTTTATCAATTTTTTTACTGTAACTCTGTTTTTTTTATCAATGTACTTGCATTTTTTTTTTGCTTTGTTTTACTTCTTTCTTCTCTTTTTTTTCATAATGCAGTTTTTTTTTTCAAAATAAAGCAAATTTGCTTTCCCACCCCAAACTTAAGGCATTTGCTTGCCCTCAAGCAAAAATAGAAAGCAACCCCAAACTTAATTTCAAAAACTCATCCTTGAATGTGCCATATATCCTTTAATCCTAAAGGGGAAGGACATTAATGGTTTTTCACTTAAGGCTTGTAATGAGCTTAGAAAAAAAATAATGGGAAAAAGGCTCAAAGGGGCTAAGCAAAGGGAAATATTTTTCAGGGTGGTCTATTTAGCCCAAAAGTTAAAAAAGAATGCCTCAATCATGCATGTGGATGCAAATGAGAAACAATTTCAATTAAGAACAAGATCAAGTTCTAGAATGAAATCTCAAGGAGTAGCCAATCACACAACAAGGAATCAATTAGAGTGAATGGTCCAAAATCCTCACAAGGTAATGTTGTGATTACAATCCAACTAATTCAATGATCTACTCCCACATAATTATCAAGCAAATATCAAGAATTTTCAATCAATCAAGATGTTCAGAATTTGCAATTGAATATTGAGGAACACTAATGAAAATTGCCCAGGAAGAAGATTATTATCAAATAGATTAGAATGGAATTAAAAAGAAAGAGTCATGGGATACATCAAAAAGAATTCAGCAAAGAAATCAAGCTTTCCTAAAAAAAAAGAAAACAAACTAAGAAAATAAACTAAAAGAAAACAAAACAAACTATTATTTACATCCTAAACTATACAATGATTAGAAAAAATTACATCCTAAAAACAAAAAAAAAATTAGAATATGTACAAAACAACACTAAGAAGCTATATTAAGATCAAGTGCCAAACAATGAATGATAGTGTGTGAACCGCAAAATGTGATGCAATTTCTCTGGTCAAAATTTGGAATATTGCTCTCAGATAGGGGACAAACAGTTGAAGAATATTTTTACAACAATGCAAGAAGGTACACAATTCTCATGAGCATTTTATCAAGCATATTCCAATCATTGAAAGCAAAATCAGAACTTAATATCACTTCAAAAATAATATCTCACAGTGAATACACCAGTAGTTAACATGCACCATTTCAACAAAAATTTGACCAAGCCAGTCACAATCCAATACAAATAACCTAACACCATCTCAATTATTAAAATGAAAAAGGAAAGAAAAAATTGTACCTGTGAAGCCCTAATACTATGAACACAATGAAAATCTCGTTCTTGACAGCTACCACCCAAACCGTGAACAACCCCTTGCTAGCAAATGCCAAACCCACTCAGAGAAAAGGAATTGAGATTCACTCGCGCAGAAGGAAAAATGGAATGGTGAAGAGGACATAAAAAACACTGCTGCGCAAACGAATAAGGAAGAGGCAGAGGGAATTTCGAAATAGAAGAAACGGGACGGAGATGTGAAGATGCGAAGGACATTGGTTGAATACGAAAAAGGAACAATGAGAGAAAGGGAACTAGTAGAGGGTTTGTGTGAAACCGGCTCAGATGTGCTCAGAAAAGGGAATGCAAGAGAAGACGATATGTTGTGTTTATGCGCATGAAGAAAGAGATGGAAGTAGTGATTTTTGAGAATGGAACAGAGGGTTGGAATGGAAGAGAGAAAGTGACGGTGAATAGGAATGGGGGTTTGCGTGAAGAAGGAAAAGAAAAAGTAACAGGGAAAATTTTTAGAAAATTATTTTTTTTATTTTAATTTTAATTTTTTTAAAAGCACACAACAACGAAAAATAAAATCATTTTTTTTATATTTTTTTTATTATTTTATATATATATAAACGAAGAAAAGAAAACTGAAACAAAAGAAAAATAGAAATATTATATATATATATATATATGAGAGGTGATGGCTGTTGAAATGGATGAAGAAATCGTGTCCCCACATAGATCAGGAATGTCCTCACCAAAATTAGGCAGAGAGCACCTACTGTCACGAGTTCCTTCAAAAGTTGCCTTTTAATTTTCGTGTCCCCACACGAGCAATGCTTGTGAAGACACGATTCTGGCAGAGGCTAATTTGAGCATCAGACTTGTTCAAAAATTGCTTTTCAACTTTCGTGTCCCCACATGGATCACAGATCATGAAGACACGATTTTGGCAGAATCAATTCAAGGTCTCCAGCTGATATTTTTTCAATTTCCTGCAATACAAAATCACTTGTTAGTCATGCAAACACAATTAAACAAGTAACAAAATATTACAGTACTCTTAATTTTCCAGAATCCATTATACCTAAAAAAAAAAATTAAATCCTATGAACAAAAGTTGAACAACATGAAGAAAAAAAATATCAAACTAAAGCTTTTGAATTATGGGTTGCCTCCCATATAGCGCTTCTTTAACGTCATTAACTTGACTCAAATTTCTCTCCCTTTTCTTTTACTGCATTGTATTTTATTCCATCATCAAAGATCTTTAAAAGCTTCCTCTGGTGCTTTCCTCCAATTTTCCATGACAGTTCAAGCACAACTTGAGGGATGGCTAACTTTGGACTTTCATCTTTTTCAAATTCAACTTTCAAAATAGAAATTGTTAATCCAATTGTTGCTTTGTGATCTCCAATCATTGTCAATAATTCCTCTTTTTCTGTTTTTATGAAGTCATTACCGATGATCTTTATATTCACATCTCCCTTTTCAAGAAAAACATATTGCATATGTGAGGGTAGAGGCTCAATTTCAATCTCTGGCTTTTATTGTTTTTCCTCCTCCTTTTGCAGCTTTTTTGTTACCAAATCCATAGATGAGTCAATTTGTGCTTCTTGGTTTGGAAAACACTCCTCTATTTCCAAGTCTTCCTTAGAACAATTATCATTGACATCAAGGAAGTTGGCAAATTGCTCATCCTTTTCTTTCTTCTTGGTCACAATAGGATAAGGTAGCTTGACATAATAAGGTATTTTCTGCTCCTTCTTTGAATCTCTTAGGGCCTCTTTGGTTTGAGGAAACGTTTTCTGTTTTCATTCTGTTTCCTGTTTTCTGAAATTTTACAAAGGAAAAACTGGAAATGCTGAAAACAGCAAATTTTTGTTTCCAGCATTTCCACTTTTTCCTTTGTAAAATTTCAGAAAACAGGAAACAGAAAATGGAAACAGAAAATGAAAATGCAAACCAAACAGGCCCTTAGCAATTGCTTTATTGTCTTCTTCCAAGGTGCATTTTCATCAACCAATTTCAGTTTAGGACTCTCTACTTTTTCTTCCTCAACTTGCTTTATTTCTTCTTCACAATCAACTTTTTCTGCAGAAACATCTTCTAAATTGTCTTGTCTCTTCACTTGAGTCTCCTTAATTTGAGGTTCAATCACCTTGCCACTCCTTGTAGTTATTGCCTTGCATTGCTCCTTTGGATTGACAACAGGATTTCCAGAAAAACCTCCCTGTACAAGTTCAACCATCTATTTGGAAAGCTGTCCAATTTGATTTTCTAGATTCTTGATGGAGGAATCTTGATTCTTGATGAAAGACTCTTGATTCTTGAGACTTGTATTTGTGTCCTGCATAAAAGAAAAAGTTTGTTGAGTGGAAGAAATTCTTTCTTCTGTTAGTTTAAGGAGAGCATTTTCTAATGCAAAAAGTCTAGCAATCTCTTGCTCATCATTTTGCACATATGATTCTTCTTGTTGGTATTGCATGTCAATTGGTTGAAGAGGTTGTTGCCACAATACACTTTGATTATATCCATAATCTTCCTGTTGGTAGAGTGGATAAGGATCCGAATTTTGCTGCACAAATCCTCCTCCGTGCTGAAAATTGACATTGCTTTGTTGAGGATTCAATTGTCTCTTTGCATAATTTGAATTAAACCTGGTCTGCTGATAGGATTGCCTAGAAGAAAAATTATGTTGCCTTTGATAATTTCCCATAAAGTTGATTTTCTCATAATCTTGCTGTGGGAAGAAATCTTCTTGTAAATCACAAGCTCCATTTAGATGATTTCCTTGACAGAAATCATAGACCAAAATAGTTTTCTTTCTAGCTCCTAATTGTTTATTGTGCAATAGTTGACATATCCTATCTAGTTGCAGTGAGAGAACTTTATTCCAAGCAAATATTGATTCAAATTGGTATCGATCCATGATCAAACAGTAATTAATTCAACTTTCTGTTCAAATTTTCTTTACACACAGAGAAATGAATTTTCATAATTAAGTTAGTAGCAAACAAATGGAAAAGAAGAAATGAATCAAAATAGTTAGTGTATCTAATCTAATCTAATCTAAAATGAAAACAGAATCCAATCTAGCAAATCCACTGCACTATTGATATTGAAACTATCAATCCCCGGCAACGGCGCCAGAAAACTTGATGAGAATTTTGGCAAGTGTACCAAATCGTTGCAAGTATTCAACAATGAGTTTGAGTATCATATCCACAGAGATTGATGGATCAAGTACCAATTAACAGAGAATTTAACTAGTTAAACATGGAGAAATCAATTGTAATTAATGACCTACAATCTAATGCAGAAAACTAATTAAGAAAACTAAACCAGAAACTTGAATTATGTTTTTGAAAAATTTGACAAAATGCAGTAAAATTGGAATACGAATTTAACAAAATTGGTTAGGGTTGATTTCACTTAATCCTCTTTTTATGTAAGTGTTCACATCATTCAATTCAATTATTAAAGATGATTTCAATGATCCAATTCACTATCTTAGCCAAAGTCCAATTCCTTAGTAAATTGACCCTATATCATCACTAAGAACCCTAATTCCTCAGGTGAACATAATAGTGACATGCATTAACTTCAAGAATTGCTAAAGATCACATAAAAAACAATTCCTATTCCTAGGCAATCAATCTTTATGTTGCTTGCTTCAGATCCAAGCTTTTCCCTAATTTTCCAATTATGAGAGAAGCTTTTGATTCATGCAATTGAGTGGCCAATTCAATTGAAGCTTTAAGAGTAGAAGGAAGCAATTAAATTGAAAACGAAAATTGAATTGAATGAGCAAAACACTTACACAAAATTCAGATCAAGTTTCATCAACACCTAACCTAAGAAATTTAGCAATCCATTACAAAAGAGAAGAGAAAGGAAGAGGAAGATGCAAACTCAAGGACGAAATCCATGGAGAATAATCCTAGGCTCCTCCTTTGAGTTGAATCTTGAGAAAAAGATGAGAGAAAATTTGAGTGGAAGGATAGGAAAGACAGAGAAAATCAAAATTTGAAAATTGTTCCCCCTAAAAATTTAACAGCACCTATTTATAGTGATTCTGTCAAAATCGTGTCCCCACACAGATCCTGCCATGTTCCCACACGAACGTGGCAGAGAGCAATTTCTAATTCTTGTAGCTTCTGGCAGTGTCGTGTCCTCACATGCAAATAGCTTGTTCCCACACAGATCTGGCAGAATGTAAATCTCTCAATTTGCACCTTCTTTGCCTCCAAAATTCATTGTTTGACTCTTCCACAAACTTCAAAATTTCTTCTCTTTAACTTCTTTCTTTCTTATTTTTTAGAAGATTCCTAAAAACAACAAAACAATGAAAAATTAGAGAAAAATACTATTATTTACTAAAATCACCTAAAATGCAAACAAACTCAATTATGTACAATTTTTACTACAAATTTACAAAATTATCAACCTAAACAACTAAAAACTACCTAAAATTAATCTATAAATCTACTACTAAAATGGATTTATCAGTTACGAAACTTATGAAATGTGATGTTATTGTCATATAATCATTATCAGTTGTTAATTCATTGATATTATGTGTATTGAGTAATTTAAGCCGGTTTTGACCGTGAGTTAATATAAGCCGACTTCAGCCGTGAGTTAAAATAAGTAATTATGTGAAAACTTGACTTCGGTCCAGTAATGGGTGGAATTCGTCCCCGGAGGAGACGTTCTCCGTCGTCTGAGCTCAGTTCTAACTCCAGTTTCAGTGATAAGATCATGCCTGCTGGGCATAGCAGTGAGTTGCATCATAAGTTACATATATTTGAGTTGAATGTCATTTATCTGCTTATGTTATAACTGTTGCATATTATTGGATTATAATTCCTACACTGCATTTGCATAAGTTGTGCTTCACTAAGACAATTGTCTCACCACATGTTTCATGGATACAATCTAGGTGTGCAGGTACCTCCTCACACTGATTCTTGAGTAGAGAGCAGGAGCATGCTTCGAGCTGGAGTTTTAGTTTTTAGTTGTTGGATTGTATAGTTGCATATATATATATATATGTGTGTGTGTGTGTATATGTTAACTCTTATTTTAAAATGTTAACTTTGTAGCCTTAATGGCATGTCATGTATATGTAAATGCATATAGTTTGAGTTTCATAAATTGTTTAAGTTATCGTTGGTTCCTTAACAAGTTATGAATGTTTTCGATATTCAAAATGACACGGTTAATTTCCGAAATTCGGGGTTTGATTTCCAACTGACTAAATCCTGAATTAGAGAATTAGGGCGTTACAAGATTTGATTGCACTAGAATTATTTATGAATTCATCATATAACAAATATGAGATTTTCAAAATGGTATGGAAAAGTTTTTTTCCCAACAGTGGTTATGTTAATTGAATAGCCATATGTGTAAATTAAGGTTGATTGTCTCAATGGGTGGGTGTGAACAGAAGTTGAGTCTCTAGTGTTAAATGAGGATACCTCGAGTTCACTAGATTTGGTGAAAGTGTTTGATTTGAAAGGAAACAAGATTCCAATTTCTGACTTATGGAAAGATAGGAAAGCCGTTGTGGCATTTGCTCACCACTTTGGGTTATTTTCTCATATTTCATACACAAATTAAGTTACCCTTTAGCTAGATATACTAGCTCATGTTTTTGAGTTTATGGTGACAACTACCCTGAGGTACTCTTTTACATACTCAGTCTTCTTGGTTGTCTCCCTGGTTCAAATGCCACCTTCTGAATTTACACTTATTGAACATTTCTTTTCATATAGTCCTTGAACCGTATGTTCATCATCAATGCTGGTTCTGGATTCAGGCTGTTGTGGAACACTGTTAAGTCATTCATTGATCCCAAAACCACCTAAAAAATCCATGTAAGCATTTTTTTAATACTTAACACTTTGAAGCAATGTCATTTTCATTTACGTAAGGGCATTAAACACATTAATGATTTATTGACCAGGTCCTGGGTAACAAATATTAGAGAAAGTTGCTTGAAATCATTGATGCCATGTTAGTTTTTTTAATCCTTTTTCATTGAAATATTGTATCTCATTCTCATGTCAGTAGAAATTTAGAGCAACAAAGTCATGCTGAAACATAATTTATATTGAGTAATGTTAAGTGAATAGCATTACTACTTAAGACTATATGCATAACACCTTGTTTATATCTATTATTTACCAATGAACTCCCAGAGTTCTTGGGTGGCACTTGTACTTGTGTAGATAAAGGTGGTTGTATGCTTTCTCACATGGGACCATGGAATGACCCTGAAATCTTGAAGGTATTTTTACTGCAGAAAGATAAACTTCTTTCTAAGTTATATAATTAGAAAAGGAAATAATAAAGTGTTTCTATTAGCTGCTAAATTGTTTGAGAATTTGTCTATATACTTTTAAGAACTCTGTTACAACTGTAGTTAAGTTCCATGATGGACATGGGAAGTGAAGTACAAGTTCGTGCTACTGGTGGGCTTCGTGCAATATTAGAGAATGAAAGGATTGTAGATACTATTAAGCAAAAAGAATCCATTTGATAGACTTGTTGAAGATATGAAATTCTCTCCCTGCCTCCTTACTCCCCTCTCAAGGCTGGTATATTTTAGACTTGTTCTGCGAGAGCTATTTTATGCCATGGCCAATTTGGGATTATAACCAGAGCAAGAATAGCTCTAGGGCCTGCACCTAAGAGGGCAAGTATCATCTCCTAGACAACTTTGCTCGATCTCTTTGCAAATTGCTTCAATCTGAAGCAATGTTTGGTTTCAGTTATACTATAGATATGCAGAAATAATCAATTCCAATGTCTAGTTTAAAGCCAGTGAGGCAATCTTTGATAAATCACATACTCTTGTTTTGAATTTCTATGTGGTTCCAATGGATGTCCTTTGGGGAAGTGTATTACTAATTACAATGTGGAGGATAATGGGTACAACTAGTCATTCACATGATCATTTTATTTTTATAATTTCTGGGACAGTATAGTGATGAGCTTATGATACAAAGTTCTTAACCATTTTTATTTTTATATTTTTTGTTACTTGGATGAATTACTGTGTGTGAATAATTATATGCTAAATATCAAAAACAAAAAAAAAAATGTGCAATCGGAAAATTTGCATCAACATCGATGCTTACTAAAGTTCCAAAAATTTAATGTATGTTTATTGAGTACCGATTATTGTACATAAAACAGTGCCACTACTTTCCTACCACACTGTTTTTAAAACAGGGAAAAACGTGGTATGGTATACCTTTACTCATGTTTATTCCCCCGAGACGTATTTGTTTGTCACTCTTAATTATTTCTCTTTGACTTTTAATAACTCTTGTTAATGAATTAAGAACTAAAAATATTTAATAAAAAAATTAAAAACGCTTTTTAATATATAATATACATCTGGAATGCATTTGGAATGTTGTATTAAAATATTAAATACACTTTTAATATACAATAGCAGACTGCATCCATCTGGAATGTTGTATTAGGTGTCATCTCTAGAATCTTTGATATTAATCATTATGCTTGGTATTACTAATGTATAATAATTAACATCAGATCTTAATTTAATTTTTTTAAGTTAAATTTGTGATTCTATATGATTGGTATTTTCTTGCTTGAATCAGGATAACAATTCCATAGATAGATATTAATCATTATGCTTGAATCATGATTGGTATTTAAGTAAAATGACTATTTTTAAACTTCTATTGAATTTGTAATCTTTTTTAATTTGGTCTCAAACTAACCCATAAGTTGGAGCTTACTAATACTGCTGTTTTTCAATATGTAGGTGTTGAAAATTAGGCTGGAAGCCATGGAATGGGTATTGAAGGGCAACAGGATGCTCCAAATACAACAAAGTGAGAGTGCTAGTTGTAATGTACTACAACTTGTTAATTAATTCATTATATGATGTAGTGTAATTGTATTTATACAACAAGTAAATATACAACACCATACAACAAAGCCACGTGTCACCCCTAATTATTTTTTAAAAAATTTGAAAGAAACAAATGAAAATGATGTCACATCAGTCAGGTCACATTGTAACTTATTTCAAACAAAAAAGTGAATAGAACAAATTTAAATTTTCCTTGCTTTTTCTCCCACTTCTTCGTACCAATCCGCAACACCGCTTCTCCCTTTCTTCCATGCGTTCTTCTCTCCCACTTTTCCCCAGTTGCACTTCGTTCTCCACATTCCTCTCTTTGTTTCTTCTATTCTTCAACGTCGTGGAGCTGAATGTTTATATTTTATAAACTTTGGTTTACTTGGTTAAAAACTGGGTGTGAAGAAGTTATGAACTTATTTAAGGTGGTTATAAACTGAATGTCAAAAGATTATAAACCTTATCTTACTTGGTTATAAACTGAATGTTTATAAGTTATAAACTTTGGTTTACTTGGTTAAAAACTGAACACGAAGAATCTGGAATGTGTGTGTCACAATGAAATAAACAAACAATATCTTTAAGTTTGGGTACCACAGTAAGAGAGAACCATGATTCATGTTGTCACCATTCCCAGTTAGGAATCCTTGCTCCACATCGGTGCAGAAGAGAGAGACTAAGAGAGAGAGAGAGGAATATGAGGAATGAGGACACAAAAATAGGGAAAAGGAGACACAACGAAAAAAATGGGAGAGGACACAAGGGAGACACGAGAGGACGTTGTGGAGACACGTGAAAAGGTTGTGGCGCGATGTGGAAGGGAAGAAATGGGAGTAAGAGCGCGTGATTCAAATTGAATTTGTATTTTAAATTAAAAAAAGGTGACATGACACTGTTGTATGGTTGTTGTATATTACGCCGTTGTATGAATACAATTACTCTATGATGTATATTAGAATCTATTATAATATATAAAAGTTGAATCGCATGCTATTACATTGACACATCACCTCCAAAATTGCCATGTATGTCAAATTTTTCCACATCAAGAATAATATGAGGTGGCACCTTTAGATTTTGTCTTTGCTTGCAATATAGAGATAGCAACCCACACACAATACCCACAAGACCACCTGCTCCAAAATTGATAGATCTATTTTCTGTGACTTCACAACCCTCTTTCTCCAAGTCCACCACCTTGAGGCAGTAACACATGTCTCCTCCACCTACATGGATGTCGTTTCTCTCATCTAGACCACATTATTTTTCCTTTTCCTTCTCCTGTGCTTCGCTCTCTCCCTCGTTGTCGCAGTTTCGTACGTTGATATCACATCCATAGTCGTCGTCAAGAACAACCGAAAGGTATCCCTTTCATCTTTTTCTCAGCCTCAGCAAAGGCCTTTTCTCCATAGTCTTCTTCCCCCTTTTCGTCACTGTCATAGCCTCATCTGTCCAAACCACCATTTACGACATTAGTGCCATGTCTGCCACCATGACCTTGTCGCCATCTTGGACTACTTGAAGAGTAGTATAGATTTGGAAGAAGCGTAGTATAGAAACTAAGCTCAATAGCTTTCACCAGGATTTGTAATGAAGAGAAGGGGAAAACAAATTCAAGATCATGGTCTAGAACATTTGGTGATTACGAAAGAGAAATAGGAAAACATAGCAATGTTGTGTTCGTAAGGTGAACCAATGCAATTAGTAAGGTGAACCTTCATTTTTAAGCCATAATCTATATTCCTATATAATATTAGTATATTATTTTAACTATATTTAATATCATTTTTATTATTATTTAAACTTTATTCTATCAAAAACTAAAATGAAAAAATATTAAAAATAAAAAACTTAAAGTCAAACATTAATCTTAAAAGAATCATATAACTCTTACTATAAATTTAATTTCCACAATCAGTTACCATTAGCAATATTTTATTTATTTATTTCTTCATTCCATAATCATCAAATGCATAATTAACAAGTATTTTATCATTTCTAATTCTCAGTCGTTATTATATTTAAATTCATTACCATTCATTCCATATAAATGTCATTTAAATCTTAATTATATTTAAATAATTTAAATATAACATCAAATTTATAAGATGCTAAATCTATTATATATATTAAAGCTTAGTAAGCAAAAAATATGATGTGACGCCTCTAGATTTTGTCTTTCCTTGCAATATGGAGATAGGAACCACACATCAGATCGTGATTATAACCTTTTATCTCCAAAACCCTTCGTTTCCTAATTATTAATCATTAGCTAATAAATTAGTGAACGACTGCAACACTGAATACTTGCAATGAGTTGGTGAACGGTTACAATGCATTAATTGGTGAACGGTTACATGCCTAGATTTTTGCTTACTATATAATGTTATGAAAAGTGCTAGCAACACACTCTTTAGCACACTCTTTCCAACACACTCTATATGATTGGTTAAAAGGCACATGGGTCCCACTACATTGGAAGTGGGACCCACATAATTTGATGGAACCCATGTGAATTTTAACCAATTACATGGAGTGTGTTGGGAAGAGTGTGTTAGTAGCACTCCTCTAATGTTATTATCACCTGACAAAATGTTTGAATTATATTCTCACTACAACATGGGACTTTTTCTACGATGCTTTTTATAATCATTGTGAAACATTGTCGGATGAAATTGAACCTTCTCTTTTAAGTCAGTATCTATATTCCTATATAATATTAGTATATTATTTTAAATATATTTAATATCATTTTTATTATTATTTAAACTTTATTCTATCAAAAAATAAAATGAAAAATATTAAAAATAAAAAACTTAAAGTCAAACATTTATTTTCAATAAAAAATATAACTTATTATAAAGTTAATTTCCACAATAATTTATGTACCATTAGCATAGCAATACTTTATTTATTTATTTCTTCATTCCATGGTCATCAAATGCATAATTAATAAGTATTAAATCATTTCTATTTCTCAGACGTTATTATATTTAAATTCATTACAATTCATTCCATATAAATGTCATTTAAAATTTTAATTATATTTAAATAATTTAAATATAACATCAAATTTATAAGATGCCAAATCTATTATATATATATTAAGGATTTAATTAATATACATTGTCAGTGTAAAGAAATTTTACACAGACATCCAATGGTGTGCCACCACATCATTTAATGAATGTGACACCTCATGTGTTATTAAATTCATTAAATAATGTGGCAACACATTATTGGATGTCTGGGTAAAATTTCTTTATATTGACAGTGTATATATATTAAATTAACTCATATATTAAAGTTGAATAAACAAAACATATGATGTGACACCTTTAGATTTTGTCTTTCCTTGCAATATAGAGATAAGAACCACACATCAGATTGGGTTTACAACCCTTTGTTTCCAAAATCCTTCGTCTCCTAATTATTAATCATTAGCTAATCAATTAGTAAATGGCTGCAACATTGAATGCTTGCAATGAGTTGGTGAACGGTCACAATGCATTGATTAGTGAACGGTTACAAGCATGGATTTTTGCTTACTATATTAAAGCTGAATAAGCAAAAAATATGATGTAGCACCTCTAGATTTTGTCTTTCCTTGCAATATAGAGATAAGAACCACACATTAGATTGGGTTTACAACCCTTTGTCTCCAAAACCTCAGTCTCCTAATTATTAATCGTTAGCTAATAAATTAGTAAATGGCTGCAACATTGAATGCTTGCAATAAGTTGGTGAACGGTTACAATGCATTGATTGGTGAACAGTTACAAGCTTGGATTTTTGCTTACTATATAATATTATTATCACCTGACAAAATGTTTGAATTATATTCTCACTACAACATGAGACTTTTTCTACTAATGCTTTTTATAATCATTGTGAGACATTGCCCGATGAAATTGAAAGAAAAAGTAAATGTAAGTAAATCTAATGATATGATGGATGATTGACAATTTTCTCATTTACTTCAAATAGAGCACAAGAATTAATAATAGCTTTAATTTTATTTAATTGAAAGTGCATTTTTGAAGGTACTGAAGGCAAAAAACCTTTTATTATTGACCACACATTTAAAGAAAACATATGTATATAAATGATTATATTTATATAAATAATTTGTAAGAATGAGTAAAGAAGGAATCACTAGATGTACTATATGTTTATCTATATAATAATATATACAAACAAATTTAGATCCTGCCTCCTCATCTCTATTTTTTTCCATGTAATAATATTTTTGTCATGTCAAATATAATCTAATGTCTAAGCTTCCCAAACACACCGACTCTTTTTCACCGTGTAGGTTTGTAACTCATGGTAACTCCTTTATGGTGTTTTAACCGTCACTGCATCTTCCAAATCCACCATTACCTTTTTCATCCATTACTGTATTAAATATTAATAATTGACAAGCATCCTTCCTCTTCTTCGCTTACTATTGACACAAACTCTACTATTGGCTGTTCACAAAAAAGAAACGACATTCAGCCAAAAAAACTCTATTATTGACACACACTCTACTATTGGTAGTTAAAAAAAAAAACGACATTTAACAAAAAAAAACTCTACTATTAACACAAACTCAATCATTACAAATATTTTAATTAAAAAAATTTAAAATTATTTTTTACTAGCTTAATTAGCTTCAATGTCTCAAACTTATATTTCCTTTAAAATTATTGATTCTTTTCTTTAAATTAAATCTCATAAATTAATTATATATTATTGTTATAATTTATATATATTTAATAACTTATTTTTAAATTTAATTACAAATTCTTTTTCTTAACTTGAGCGGGTATAAATCTAGTATAACTAATTAAATACAGTGTAATACCTTTCAATATCACTAACCTTGCCTTTTGCTGCTCTTCTTGGAATCTCTTTGTTGAAGTCTCTTGAATTGAAGTTAAAGATTTTTATTTTTACTGACTCATTGATTTCTGATTTAACTTGGATTTATCTTCAATTGATTTCCTGATTTATGATTTGTTAAAAAAGTGGTTTTGTCTGTGTTGATTGATGTCATGATACACAATTTTCTTATTTGATTTTTTTAAATCAAAATTTTCATTATTAATATTATTGTTTTGTTTCATCTCTGAATTTACTGGTTGCTCCTCCCAATATGATCAGTTTTTTGAGTTTTTGCATAGCAGCGATGATGTATGTATTTAAGTCTTGTAGAGGATCCATTTATTGACATTGTTAATAGCAAATGAAATGGGTTTCTAACAATTTTTGACAGAGCCATTTACTATTAAGCAGGTTTGTTTATCATTTTCATTTTCATTTTCTCTTTTGGGTGCTAAAGGTGTTTAATTTTATTTCTTTCAATAATATAAGAAATTTCATTAATAGAAGAGAATGAGGTATTCAATATGATAGATCCTAGAACAAAAGAAAAAACATAATTGAGCTGATAAATTCATCATGCATAAAAGCTCTCACACCTCTTTTAGAGACAGCTAATGTAACTGATAAAAAGGCATTTGTGAAAGGTACAGACTACAGAAAGATTATCTTGTTCCAAAGAATTTGAGTAGGAAATTCTCCTGGATGTTTCTGGTATGCACTAACTCAACTAAGTACCCGTTTGGTTTACAGTTGAGTTGAATTGATTTTGAAAATCAATGGTTGAGATGAGCGAAAGTGATTTAAAATCAATTCTGCAAAACCATGGTTTTGATTTTTCTAACGCCAAACCAAACGCGAAGCATAAGTTATTGACTTGTTGACACTGTTACATATCTGCACTGCAATGATCCTGTTTACCAAAGGGAAGTTCATTGTAACATATTTGACAATTTATTTCCCCAATATTGTGTTAATTAACTTCCTGAATTTAAGAAATTTTCTATAATTCGTTGCTAAACCTTGTCATCAGTGTAGTTGAAATCATTATTACATCATATATAGATTTCCAATTTTAACTAACCTCATATTTTCCTACCAGAAAATGATCGATCTAGAATGTGCAAAAGAAAAGATGCGTGGCACAAATTAGAAAAACCAATTGAGCAAAACAAAAGATGCTATGAGGTGTCATTTCAAACTCAAAGGATTCGATTTCAGCTTTATTCCAAACTTGAAAGGAAAGAGACAAAATAATATTTTTTCCTTAAAGTCGATGACTTCATTTCTCCTCCTCGTGTCTTGGTTCTTCAATGACAACTCTTTTGATGTGAGCAATGATGGGCCAATACTCACCACATTGCGGCAGACATTTTCGGCACAATTCAGGACAACCATCTATCCTCAATTCTTCAAGATGGGCAGTGAGGCGATGCATGTCACTTGGAAGACTCAACAGTTGAGGACATTCAATAATATTGAGTATCTTAAGATTAGTCATTGTTGTAAGGAACTCAGGAAGCATCTTCAAATTAGAAAAATTAAAAATTTTCAAGGTATGTAAAGTGTCTGCAACTCCTTCAATCCATTGAGGCAACGTCTCAAGCTCTGGAAAACCCCAAAGATACAGATTTTTCATTCTCAGTCTTTGGATTGGGTTTTCATGGTTCACTGACTGTTGTACCATCTGAGAGTTCCCCATTGGGCTTTCGTCCTTCAATGACAGTTTTAACATCTTACAGTCTCCTACAGACAGAGAATGTAATTGAGGGAGAATATAAAGCGGTAAGGACTCTAGGCTCCCACATGAATCCACATACAATTCTTCAAGGGAATTGAGCTGTGCCCCGTTGAACAAAATCTTCAAATTGTCACAATGAGAAAAACCCAACACTTTAAGATTGGTCAAGCTTGCAAATTCATTTTGTGCCAAAACTGATTGTTTTGTGGTTATATACAGTACTCGAAGGCTGATCAACTTCCCTAATCCTTTAGGCAATGTTTCAAGCTCCATGCATCTTTCGACTGACAAAAATTGCAAATTATGGAGCTTGCATATAGAATGTGGAAGTCTTTTAATTTTGCAATTACCTGAAAGGTTGAGAGCTCGCATATGCTCCAATTTCACAATTGAATTAGATAGTGTCTCAAATGAACAATCACTTAAATCTAAACACCGTAAGTATTTGTATCTCGATAGCCATGTATCCAAAGAGTTTCACTTTTAAGACCCACTCCTTCGATGGGAAATAGGATAGTTCTCACACTTTTGGACTTGGGGAACAAAGCATGGTCAAGTGAATCAGTTTCTAAAATTGATAAATGCCTTACTTGCTCAGGTATATTCCGAGTATGGGAGTTTACCACTACAAACTCCTCATTCGCAACATACACGACAAGATCATGTACCAAATCATGTACTTTGAAAGAGTAGTTATTGTGGCCAAACTCTTCGAAATCTTGAATAAATGATCTTGAGTGTAACTCATCAATATATTCTCTTGCAATATCATTTGTCTTTTGACTTCCATTTTGGGATTGAAGTAATCCAAGGGCCAGCCAAAGATTTTTCACATACTCAACATAAAAGTCATGATCTTTGGGAAAAAGGGAAAAGTAAGTAAAGCAATGCCTTAAATGGGATGGCATCTGATCATAACTTAGCTTGAGAGCAGGTAGAATATCATCTTCCTTTTGTTCTAACTCCCATATCTCAGAGTCTCTTATCAATTCCCACTTCTCTACATCAATTTTTGTGAATAGTGAACTTCCTAAGGTTCTCACAGCTAGTGGAACCCCATGACATTTTTTGACAATTTCTTTTCCAATCTCCACTAGATTTGGATATTTTTTTTCTTCACCTTCCTTAAATGCCCATTTGACAAAAAGAGATAAACAATTCTCTGGAGAAAGGCCTTCCAAAACATATGGATCAACCGTCCCCATCATTGAAGAAATTGAGTTGCTACGTGTAGTGACTAAGATTTTACTTCCTGCTGCACCTACTTTTATCAAATCTTTCAACTCAATCCATTTGGCACGATCAACCTTCCATATATCATCTAAGACAAGTAAAAACTTTTGACCAGAAAGTTTATATGTAAGATGACTTACTAGCTGGTCCATATCTAAGTTGTTGATGTTTTCTTGATGAGCATGAGCAATTGTTGGAGCTGAAGCTGAAGCAGAAGCAGATTTGATGATCTTAATAACTATCTGCCTAATGTCAAAATCATCAGACACACACACCCACATTTTCAATTGGAAAAGTTGATCCATCCTCTTATCATTGAACACCAACTTTGCAAGTGTGGTCTTCCCCAAGCCTCCAATTCCCACTATGGGAATAACACAGAGACTTTTATCACCATCACCATCCCCATCAGGGTGAGGTTGCATCAAAAGCTGGACAATTTCTTCCATATCATCCTCCCTTCCTATCATACCAGAAGCATAAACATGGGAATAAGTCATTTCTCTCTTTTGCAGAACAAGTCTGGGATCAACATCAATTCTTCTCTCAAGACCAAACCTGTTCCCATCAGCTACTACCTTCTCCAATCTATCCCTAACATTTTTTATTTGATGAGCCATCATTATACGGAAAACAAGAGGATTGTGTGAAGAAAAGAAGTGGCCTACCTTCATGCTGGTGCTGCCAGAAGCTTTGACAACTTGGTTTCGCTTGTTTTGGAACTCAAATCCATCCAAGACATCTTCAGCATGGTAGCAGATGTTTTCGATCTGCCTCAACCATTCACGCAACCCATGCTTCTTGTCCTTCTTCTCTTCAGCATCCAATAGCACACCTTTGACAATTGACAAAGTGTCTTTGAACCGTTGCAGATCATCATAGACACCATAGGCTCGAGAAGCTTCTTCATAGGCATAAGAAGCAAGCTTCCCCAGTAGTGAATGAGCAACATCAGAGACAAATGATTCAGCCATGTTAATCAGGAAATTAAGAGCAGCAACAGAGTTGGGATATAGCAAAGTTTGTGGGTAGTGGTGATTTGTCGTTCCATATTATGCATATTTATTCATAATAAAGAAAACCAATATACTTTCCTTTCAGCTTTCTCAAAGTCTTTGGAATGGCTTTCGCTGCTTTATGAGTTTTGGCCTTTTCAATTTGCCATTCTGCAGAAGCAAAAAAATTATTTAGTGCTTTAGTCGGTGCTTTATTTAGCAGAATGGATTGTTATGGGTCCCAGTCTTCTTTTTCTTTCTTTAGTGCTTTATTTAGCACACAACACAACCACTCACAAGGGTATCTTGAAAGCTAGAACCTCCCCTGTAATATAATCAATCATATGTTTGAAGACGTTCCTATTTACTCTATATACCACAAAAGTGTTATGGTCTGCAACAGTTAAATAACCGGTTACACAATGCATGATGGACATGTGATAAAATTGTCAAACATTTCTTTTGGTTTTGTTTTTTTATTTTTTTGACAGATCTTTTAGGGGCAACCAAGACATATCAAATATTTATAGACCTTATATTTTGTTATATGATTATTTACTCCTAAGGTTTTTGAGATATTTATAAATTATAATAACTACGTGTGTACACTCTGATATAAGAGTGGCCAATGCTTTAATTTCCTCGGTGAGGACTGAGGACCAAGGGCACAGTATACTAATATTTATTCATTATGGAAGGGGTGCTGCAGTTTATATAATTAATGCCTCTACTATGACATGTTCAATCTGTATCCGCATTGTGTGACTTTCCTCATCCTCTCATCAATTAAATAGTGTCTAGTGTAAAATATCTTTGAACATATCCACAACCACAAGTTGGTATTTGAAGGGTATTAGATTAGATGACAATTTAGGACAGTGAGAGCTTATTAAGCTGTGAGGATTTTGGAAGAGCTTCAAATTTTACAAACCTGCAATTGCTTTTGCCATGCTATACACTGAGCCATTCCTTCAAAATGAAGAAATTTCAGCAGCCTCAATGCAGGATAATTTATATATGTGGTTAAGACCTACACAGTACACACAACTCTACTCCAGTTTCTGACATTCTTAATCTTGGGAAAAGCTTATTTTTATACTATTCCGTCAGGGCTTCAAACTCTAACAGAAACTAATCAATGATTTAAGGGAAGTTAAGTGATGTATCTCTTCAAATAAAGACTTGAAAGACAATTTCACCCAGAGTACTATGATTCATAAATTAGTAACTACAAGTGGTGCAGCAGTTCAATGCTAATGTTTTGCTTCAAGGGCTCTTCAAATCCTCTTCCTTTGAATACCAGTTTGATAAAGATCCTTCCTTGTATGAGTTCCTAATGGTACTTCCTTCTGCAACTGATGTATCTGCACCAACGCAATAGATCAGATACGTATATGCAATAGTTTAGCAATTAACTGCTATAATATACAAGAGCTGCATACATACAATACAAATAATTCTTTAGCAACTTATTTGAAGTGAAATTTAATTCCAAATCCACATCAACAACACCTGCCAAACTGGAGAGGCAATTTTCCCGAACAATTAAAGCAATCAATCCTGATAATATTGTGACTTTGTGACTTTGTTTCTCAGTCAATTTCCTTCTTTGTGGCTCCACTGGCAACAGAGCAAATTTCCTTCTTTTATGACTTCGTATATCTCATTAGCCTGGTACTTCAAATTGATAGCAAAAGAAACATAAGAGAAGCAAAATTACTAACTCACATCAAATCTGAAGTATAGGATAAGAAAGAAAAACTGAAATAACTGTTTCAAGGAGAAATTGACATGAAGCAATGCAAGAAATATAAAAAATTTCCTGAAATTCTTTACATTAAAAAGCATATATGAAAATGTGATGCATAATCTTTTGTTCATTAGCTTAATTAAAAAAAAAGAAAGAAAAATCTGTTGTAAAGATTTTTAAAGACTAATAGACAATATAAATAGGAAAAACAATAGAAGAAGACCATTAAGTGTATTTACATCTTTTTTCTTATTTTTATAGTCACTTTCATTAATTGTATTTTGGCTTATTTAAGTTGAACATAGAAAAAGGCAGGCATGATATATATTATCCTCATAATATTGACATCCAGTGAAATGTAACTGATGAATTTAGCTGCAAATTGACACATTGCACCATGACATGTGATTTCATTTACTTTCTCTGATAAAATTGTACATGTTAACTGTATGCAATTATCGCTTAGCAAATCAGAACCTCTTGCCTGTGTGCAGTATAGAACTTATCAACATGAAATGGCATCAATGGAATAGTATTGTTCGTGAATGCTAATCAATCACACTACAATGGGACCAAAAATGGATGGATTCAGAATAAATTAATGACTATTGTTCTCTATGGAATCCAAATTCAAGATTTGTAAGTTAAAAATAGAAGTCGTTTCTATTCATTTACCTTAAAAAAGAAACAAGTTGTTTGCAAAAGCAGAATCAAATCTCATTTTATAAGAAATACTGGGGGGAAAGTAAATTCTGAGAGTTCAGCTATCATAATGCTAAACTGAACAAATAATAATGAAGCTATTATTTGAAAGGAAAGACTGCACAAAAAGTGTAACATCCGGCAAATTAGAAGCTCTAATAATTCATTAGGCGGAAAACAGAGGATTATGTGTTAGTAATTAAGGAAAGGTAAGTTAAGGAACTAGGGGTTAAAAACTTAATTATAAAACCAAGTTCAGGTTTTGTCTAAGTAAATTTAATAAGTTTGGGTTGCTGGTAATCGATTACCAAAGAGCTAAGTTTTTGGTAATTGACTGCCAGAGGATGGTAATCGATTACCAGAGAGCTAAGTTTTTGGTAATCGATTACCAGGGGATGGTAATCGATTATCCGAGAGTTAAGTTTTTGGTAATTTGACTGCCAGAGGATGGTAATCGATTACCCGAGAGCTGAAATTTTGGTAATCGATTACCAAGGGTTGTAATCGGTTACCAGTTTCCCAGGAAGGGATTCTAGTGCTTTGTTCGCTACTGGTAATCGATTACCAGGGGATGGTAATCGATTACCGTCACTTAAGTATATAAGGGCTGGAGCTGAAAAACAGATGCATGTCTCATTTCCTTCTCCATTTCTTCGACCTAGAGAGAGAAACCTAGAGAGAGAAAGCTTGGTTTTGAGGGTGGAAAGGGGGATCGAAGCTAGGATTCATCAAGTGGCATCTCTACTCACCATTCATCTCTTGAATTTCAAGAATTGGTGAGTATAATTCACACACACACACACACACTCTCCCCTTTGATTTTTGGATTTTCCCCAAAGTATGAACCCTACTCTCTAATTTCCTTTCTGTATGGTTATTGTGGTTAGATTAGTGATGTTTGTATGAGATTGAACGATTGTTGTTGAATTTTTCATTGAAAACCTTAGGGTAGTGGTTATGTATATTAAGTTTAAGTTGTTCACAAATTGTATAAGTTATCGTTGGTTACTTATCGAATTGTGGTGTTTGATATCCGGAATCGGGCGTTTTGATTTTCTAAATTGGGGATTTAGTTTCCAACGGACTAAGTATTAAATTTAGAAGGGCGTTACATTTTGGTATCAGAGCATTTCAATCCAATTGGACTGTGGTAATAGAATTTTCTTGTGAGTTGTTATTTTGATTTATGCATTATTTTGTGAATTGAGAGACTGATCACCTCGATGTTTACTTAATGATGTGTAGAGAATTATGGCAAGTGGCAGGAGGGGTCGTCCTAGAGTTAATCCTCCTTCTCAAGATACACCTCCAGACCCAGTGGCAGCAACTCTTCAGGCATTCACACAAATCATTGGGGAACAGATGAATGCTAACCGGATTCAATCTGAGGCGGCTCGAGAACAGGCTGCTGCCAATGCAACCTTACTTCAGGAGTTGACCCGAAGGACAACGATTACACCTCATGCTCCTATGGTGGATCCGTTTGTTCATGGGTTAGCAGAATTTCGGAAGCAGAACTCCTCAATTCAATGGAGTCTATGATCCAGATGTGGCATCCAACTGGCTTAGGGATCTCAATAGGATTTTTGATGTGATGAAGTGTGCTGATGGTTCTAAGGTTGGTTTTGCTATTTACATGCTGAGGGGTGAAGCTGAAGACTGGTGGAAGACCACTAGTACTAGGACTGCTGTGATGGAGACTCCGGTTACCTGGGACATCTTTCAGACCCTGTTTTTGGACAAGTATTTTCCCGCTACTATCCAAAGACAAAAGGAAGCAGAATTTCTACAACTGAAGCAAGGGAGTTTGACTGTGGGCCAGTATGTGGCCAAGTTCGAAGAATTAGCTAAATATTCGAGATATCTCCAAACGGTAGCTGATGAGGAGTGGAGGTGCACTCAGTTTGAAGGAGGCCTCCGACCTGAGTTACTGGATCGGGTTGGAACACTCGAGATCAAGGATTTCCCCACCTTAATCAACAAGTGTTACATTGCGGAGAAGAATATCCGAGGAACCACCACTTCGACACCACCTGCTGACAACAAAGGAAAGAGGAAGATAAATGTGACAAATCAGTTTAAGGGCCCGAGGCCTAAGTGGCAAGGCAATTCAGCGTTGACTACTAGACCGGCCCAACACCAAGGGGTACCTACTTTCCCTAAGTGTGGGAAAGAACACTCTGGAGAATGCTTGACGGGGAAGAATGTATGCTACTTTTGCAAGCAGCCTGGTCACATGAGGAATGAATGTCCAAAGAGAAAAGATTTACCAAAACCCCAAACCACTGGAAGGGTCTTCACTCTTAGCGGAGAAGTGGCAACTTTTGCAGATAATCTGATACGAGGTATGTGCACCCTAGGAGATCGAACCTTAATTGTGTTGTTTGATTCAGGAGCCACTCATTCTTTCATTTCTTATGATTGTGTTAACCAGTTGAACTTGCATGCTATATCTTTGCCTTATGTTCTTAGTGTTACCACTCCTGCCAAGGAGGCCATTTCCACTTCTCTTGTATGTATTCAGTGCCCCATTGTGATACAAGGGAAGGCCTTTGAGGTTGACGCCGTTAAGGGGTATAGATATCATTCTTGACATGAATTGGTTATCTTCAAATCGAGTCATGCTTGACTGTTTTAATAAGAAGGTTGTTTTTCCACCTCTTCCTCCTCCTTCGAGGGAGAAAACCATCAATTCTTTTGTCCACCGCCACCAAACTGTCTGAGTGCCTTAGTGATGGGAGTGATTGTTTTGTTTTATTACTTTCCTCAACTCTAGAGTCTAAGGTAGACATAAGTAGTATAGCTACGGTTAGGGAGTTTCAAGATGTTTTCCCTAGTGAGGTAACTACCTTACCTCCGGACCGAGAGATAGAGTTTGTCATAGACCTAGTACCAGGTACAGGACCCATTTCCAAAGCACCATGCATAATGTCCCCACTAGAACTTAGTGAACTTAAGGCTCAATTAGAAGATCTTATGTCTAAGGGGTTCATTAGACCTAGTGTGTCACCCTGGGGGGGCTCCAGTACTTTTAGTGAAAAAGAAGAATGGGAGTATGAGGCTGTGTGTAGACTATAGGCAGTTGAACAAGGTTACCATTAAGAATAAATATCCTTTACCCAGAATAGATGACCTTTTCGATCAACTTAGGGGAGCCTCAGTTTTCTCTAAGATAGATATAAGGTCGGGTTACCATCAGATTAGAATTAAGGGGGAGGATATACCTAAGACAACCTTTAGGACTAGGTATGGGCATTATGAGTATTTGGTGATGCCATTTGGAGTAACCAATGCCCCTGCTGCATTCATGGATTACATGAATCAGATTTTTAGACCCTATCTGGATCAGTTTGTCGTTGTGTTTATCGATAATATTCTGATCTACTCCCATAGTTTAGAAGAGCATGAGCGACACCTTAGGATTGTGTTAGAAGTTCTGAGGGAGAAGAAGTTATTTGCTAACCCAGAGAAGTGTGAGTTTTGGAGTGATAGAGTTCAATTTCTAGGACATGTAATTACTAGTGAGGGTGTATCTGTTGATCCTAGCAAGGTAGAAATTGTCCTTGAATGGGAAAGGCCTAATGCCATTACGGAGATTAGGAGTTTCCTAGGATTGGCCGGCTACTACCGGAGATTCATTAAAGGATTCTCCTAGCTAGCTTTGCCTCTCACAAGGTTGACTCGGAAGGGGCAAGCCTTTGTGTGGGATGAGACCTATGAGCGGAGCTTCGTGGAGCTCAAGGAAAGGTTGACCACCGCTCCGGTACTAGCGTTACCGGATTTGTCCAAGGCCTTTGAGGTGTATTGTGATGCTTCAGGGAAGGGTTTAGGTTGTGTTCTGATGCAGGATAGGAGAGTAGTGGCTTATGTATCTAGACAGTTGAAGCCTCATGAGGAGAATTATCCTACTCATGACTTGGAGTTAGCAGCAGTGGTCTTTGCCCTCAAAATTTGGAGGCATTACCTTTTTGGAGTGAGATTTGAGGTCTTTAGTGATCACAAGAGTTTGAAATATCTCTTTGATCAGAAAGAACTCAATATGAGGCAGAGGAGGTGGATGGAATTTCTCAAAGACTATGATTTTGAATTGAAATACCATCCTGGAAAGGCCAATGTGGTGGCTGATGCCCTCAGTAGAAAGTCCCTTCATGTGTCTTCCATGATGATACATGAAATGAGTTTGTTAGAGGAGTTCAGGAACCTAAGTTTAGGTGTTACAGTTGGAGAGCATAGTGTCAAACTTCATAGAATTGAGATCACCAATGAGCTAAGAGCTCTAATTAGAGAGACTCAGAGTTTGGACTCAAGCCTCCAAGAGAGAAGGCAACAGTCAAGGTTTTTAGAGTCAGAAGATGGGGTTATTCTCTTCCAAGGGAGAGTCTGTGTCCCTAACGGGGTAGCCTCAGGCAGCAGGTTTTAGAGGAAGCTCATAGAGGTAAGTTTTCTGTACATCCTGGCTCTACCAAGATGTATCAGGATTTGAAAAGGATGTTTTGGTGGGATGGTATGAAGAGAGATATAGCAGATTATGTTTCTAAGTGTTTAGTGTGTCAACAGGTTAAAATAGAACATCAGAAACCATCAGGAACCCTTTTCCCATTAGAAATCCCTGAGTGGAAGTGGGAGAGTGTAGCTATGGACTTTGTGGTAGGATTACCTCGAGTCCAAGCTGGTTTTGATGCCATCTGGGTGATTGTGGACCGACTAACCAAGTCAGCCTACTTCCTACCAATTAGGAGTAACTATTCCCTTAGCAAGTTAGCAAATTTGTATGTTAGAGAGATTGTCAGACTCCATGGCATTCCCTCTAACATCATATCTGATAGGGACCCTAGGTTCACTTCTAGGTTCTGGAATGCACTTCACTAGGCTTTCGGGACCAAACTTCGGTTTAGCACTGCTTACCACCCTCAGACTGACGGTCAGTCTGAAAGAACCATCCAGACCTTAGAAGATATGCTCAGGGCTTGTGTTTTAGAGGAGTCAGGTAGTTGGGATAGATTTCTGCCTCTCATTGAGCTTGCTTACAATAATAGTTTTCATAGCAGTATAGGCATGGAACCCTATGAGGCACTGTACGATAGAAAATGCAGGTCTCCTTTGTGTTGGTGTGAGGTAGGTGAGAGAACCTTTTTAGGCCCAGAGTTAGTGCAGGAAACCTCATATAAGATCAGGATCATTAGGGAAAAACTTGTAATTGCCCAAAGTCGACAAAAGAGTTATGCTGACAAAAGAAGAAAAGACTTAGAGTTTGAGGAAGGGGACCATGTATTTTTGAAAGTAACTCCTGTCACAGGCATAGGACGATCCATCAAGACCAAAAAGCTCAATCCTAGATTTCTTGGTCCATTTCAAATCCTGCAGAGGGTTGGCCCTCTGGCTTACAGGATAGCTTTACCACCTCAGTTGTCCAGGATACATGATGTTTTCCATGTATCTCAGTTAAGAAAATATGTTCATGATCCATCACAAGTTATTGGCTCTGAATCAATACAATTAAGAGAAGATCTCACCATTCCTTCTAGACCTGCACAGATTATCGACAGGAGTGTCAAAACCTTAAGGAGCAAGGCAATTCCTCTGGTGAAGGTGTATTGGGAAGGTCAATCTCCAGAAGAGGAAACATGGGAGAAAGAAGACGTCATCCGGGAGCAGTTTCCGGAACTTTTTAGTTGAGGTAGTCTTAAATTTCTCTTTTCTTGAACAATTTTGAGGTCAAAATTGCTTGAAGGGGGGGTAGAATGTAACATCCCGCAAATTAGAAGCTCTAATAATTCATTAGGCAGAAAACAGAGAATTATGTGTTAGTAATTAAGGAAAGGTAAGTTGAGGAACTAGGGGGTTAAAAACTTAATTATGAAACCAAGTTCAGGCTTTGTCTAAGTAAATTTAATAAGTTTGGGTTGCTGGTAATCGATTACAGAGTTTGTAATCGATTACCAGAGAGCTAAGTTTTTGGTAATTGACTGCCAGAGGATGGTAATCGATTACCAGAGAGCTAAGTTTTTGGTAATCGATTACCAGGGGATGGTAATCGATTACCCGAGAGTTAAGTTTTTGGTAATTTGACTGCCAGAGGATGGTAATTGATTACCTGAGAGCTGAAATTTTGGTAATCGATTACCAAGGGTTATAATCGATTACCAGTTTCCCAGGAAGGGATTCCAGTGCTTTGTTCGCTACTGGTAATCGATTACCAGGGGATGGTAATCGATTACCGTCACTTAAGTATATAAGGGTTGGAGCTGAAAAACAGATGCATGTCTCATTTCCTTCTCCATTTCTTCGACCTAGAGAGAGAGAAACCTAGAGAGAGAAAGCTTGGTTTTGAGGGTGGAAAAGGGGATCGAAGCTAGGATTCATCAAGTGGGCGTCTCTACTCTCCATTCATCTCTTGAATTTCAAGAATTGGTGGGTATAATTCACGCACACACTCTCCCCTTTGATTTTGGATTTTCCCCAAAGTATGAACCCTACTCTCTAATTTCCTTTCTGTATGGTTATTGTGGTTAGATTAGTGATGTTTGTATGAGATTGAACGATTGTTGTTGAATTTTTCATTGAAAACCTTAGGGTAGCGAGATTTGCGAAATTTTCGAAATGCTCAATGTATGAACGCTACCCTTTAATTCCCTTTCTATATGGTTATTTTGATTGGATTGGTGATACTTGTTTTGGAATTGAGTAATTGATGTAGGATTTGCTTAAAAAACCTTTGAATATCGAAGTTACGAAACTCTCGAAATGCTTGAACATTTAGTTTTGTCATTGATTTCATGAATGTCGGTTTCGACCGTGAGTTAAATAAGTCGGCCTTGTGCTGTGAGTTAATAAAACTAAATGATGATGTGAAAATTGACTTCGGTCCAGTAATGGGTGGGATACGTCCCCGGGAAAGACGTTTCTCGTAGTCTGAGCTTAGTTCTAACTCCAGTTTAAGTGATAATATCATGCCTGCCGGGCACAGCAGTGAGTTGCATTGTTAGTACATTTAATTGATTATGATTATTGTTGCATATTGATTAGTGATTGATTTTCCTTTACACTGCATATGCATGGTTATGCTTCACTGAGACATTAGTCTCACCACGCATTTTGTGGATATAATCTAGGTGTGCAGGTACCTCCTGGCGGAGATCAGTGAGATTAGAGCAGGAGCTTTACATGTTTTGATGTTTAGTATTTTTTTTGAGATTGTATAGGATATTTATGTATAACTTTGGTTTTATGTTAGATTTGTTCAGTTGGTAGCCTTCGGGCCAGATGTACATATTTTTATAGTAGTGGTTATATATATTAAGTTTAAGTTGTTCGCAAATTGTATAAGTTATCGTTGGTTACTTATCGAATTGTGGTGTTTGATATCCGGAATCGGGCGTTTTGATTTTCTAAATTGGGGATTTAGTTTCCAACGGACTAAGTCTTGAATTTAGAAATTAGGGCGTTACAAAAAGTTTATGGCTGAAATTTTAAAAATATATATTAATAATGGGTGACAAACAGATTTATATATTTTATTTAATTACTAGGTTAGGTTTAGAAAATTCAGATTAATAATATCTTTAGTTGCACTTATATTATATATACAAGATTGCAATGATCCTAGCACCTAGCCCTGCCATGCTTATACAAGGTTAGCTGCTTCTTGCTTATACAAATGTCATTTAGCCAAGTCATCAAGAGGTACAAGCTCCATTATCTTAACCTTACCTTTGCTTTTAAAATTTGAACATAAATTCATGGCATGAAAAGACTGACATAAATTCTGCACTCATAGAAGTCACTTTCAATCCTTAAACTTAAAGGGAAAATATCTAAATAATGAAAATAGATAAAATTTGAATTTTTAAAGACCTGCATAATGACATAACTCAACAAAATCTTGAAAGGTAATTTTATCTACAATACTTGATTCATAAAATAATTAAGGATTCTTGATCAACAACTACAAGTGGTGCACCCCACCCATATTTTTAGAAACAGAGGAGATTCAACATTGACCTTCATTGCTTCAGTGGAAAGTAATATGTTTCCCAACCATTGATTGATAATAAAAGTCTGGCATTCAAATCCTAAATTTTCATAAAAGTCATTGATTGATAATCATTTAACTCTTAGACTACATTATGTTCCATTCCCATTGCTAATTCCTATATATGAATCTCAAGTCTTTTGCTGGTGTTCATCTTCTCCAATGGCATCAACTACTGAACATGATATTACTTCAGAATCCAAATTATTATATTTTCTCAAATTAATAGTATATTATTTACAATAACTTACATCAATGAACAATAACTTTCGTACTATATAACTCTCAGAAAGTTTATTCCCATGGTTTATTGGCAGGCAGTTAATATTGAAGTGATTGTCCTAGAATGCTACATAACTAACAGAATCTGCAGTTTGTCATACGTAGCCTTATAATTGTTTTTAGCTTTAATCCTACACTTGAGCTGAATTAGTTATTTTATTGTCTTTGGAACAGGTTGAAGCATTAAGGCAGCTCATTCTTCAAGAATTAATTGATTTCTGAATTCAAAGCAGAAGCTTCAGAACAACACTTCATAAAATAGATAATATTTTCACTTTTAGAAGATCAATAGATAATATGTAAATCTGATGGGATTCTGGCAAGCGTACCAAAATTCCAGCAGTATAATAGTAAGTAAAGAGTATCGTATCCACAGGGAACGGTTCAACTCGTAATGATTAGTGATCAGACTATCAAGTAAGAAACAATATTTGATGTTTGTGTTGCGGAAATTAAATGCATAAAATAAATTGGAGAGTAGAGTAGAGTAAGATAGCGTTACTTGGATCAGGATTGAACTTCGTATCATCACACCCCTTTTGTATGTGAACCTCAAGATTATTTATGAATATATTTCTATGATACCCTAGCCAAACTATATTATTTTACCCCACGTCACCAGTAGTAAAATACTTGAAGATAATCCATGCGGGTTCTCCCAGGCGACAAATTACCCCGCGGCTTGATTGCTCTATTTTTCCGTTCGTTAACACTATTAATTCATCCTATATTCCTATAGCGACTACTATGAGTACTTTTATCAATTAGAATTCAAGTTTCCGAAGTATCGATTCCCACAAACTCACTGTTGAATTCACAAAACCATTTTCCAATGTATTTTATAAAACAACCTATAACTCCAGTACACAGGCGGAAGCTACGCATTAAGCAAAGTATAAAAGTACCGATAACATAGAATAGGGATTCATAAACAATAAAGAGAATTCACATACAGTTGGGGATTGAACCAACTACATTCAATCCTATTGGAGAGTTTAGCTACGCATGGTAGCACTGTCACACTTTTCTTCAATCCTAGCGTTGCTATCTCGGCAGCCCTTCGGGGTCTCCTCTGGAGCTTTGAGCCCTAAACCCTAACTCTGCTAACTATCTATGCAAAAGGTCCTAGACCAAGAAAGGTTTTCTGAAATCTGGAAGGAATTTGTTTTGAAATTGAATTTGAAAACTGATCTTCCAGAGAGCTTCGCTTCATCCTGCGCTCAGCGCAGGTGAAGCGTGAAACACGCTGCAACCTTCTCTGTTTCCTCATTTAACAGCTTGATTTCTTCCTGATCTTATCCTTGTTTGCTTGGCTTTCCTTGTTTCCCTCTTTTTGGCCTGATTCTGTGTTTATTTTGCCTTTGAATTTAAATTGGGGAAGTTATCCGCAGAATCCTCGTTTAAATGGCTGCTGATCTTATCTTTATTTGCTCTCATTTAAACTTCAAATCTGCAGATCCTATCCTCAAATAATGCTGTCTTCTTTTCTCATTTAAATGTCTCTCATAAAATTGCAAAATCAACAGATTTTCTATTAAAATAACATCAAATTCAAATTCAAATTCAAATTAAGTAAACACAATTATTACAATTATTAATAAAAAAGGATTATTTTGGGGCATAAATTACTATTTTACCCTTGATAAGTGCAGTAAAAATACAAGAATTTATCATATAATTGGCACTTATCAAATACCCCCCAACTTAACTTCTTGCTTGTCCTCAAGCAAGAGACCTCTTTGCAATAAATTTTTTTTATTCAATCCTCTATAACAATTCTCAGAAATAAGGACAAATTTTCATCATCTCTTTACTAGGCAGAAGTCACTTTCCAAATATCAGAAAAAATCAGAGTTAAGAGATGTTACCAATACTCAATCAGAACAGGATACAACAATTCAGTTAAACTTTCTCAGAAATAGCAATTAAAGCAATAAATGATAAATCAAGGAATTCTCTCATGCTCACGGGTAAGTGTTTCCCTCAATTTTTTCACCACAGTTGAACAACTAAAATTGATAGTCGTTTCTAGTTTCTAAACATGCACATAGTCAATATGGATCAAAAGGTCTTTTCTTGGTTGTAATGAGGCTAGGTTATCAAGAAATCATGGCTTTTTTTGGATAAGTAAAGAAAACACTTAGAATAGAGAGCATCTTTTGATTTTTCTTGAACTTGGAACTTCTCTCCATTCTCCATCTCATTCTTGATTTGTCTCATTTTAGCTGGCCTCTTTCTTTATTTGAAGATGCACTCCCCCCAACTTATTCATTTGATTAACTTTTTCTTTTTGATGTTTTTTAGGGAGTGATCTTTTTTTGCTTTCTTGTGTCTGCTCTTTGTATTTCTTTTACCTTTCAAGTAACCAACCTTTTCTCCCATTCTTTCAAGTTACACCTTGCTCTCTATCCCAAGTGTGTAAGGGACATGATATAACAATTATTTGGGCTGGGGTGCATAAGAAGAAACATTCAAGCTCAAATGGGGTACCAAAAAATTTAGAAAAATTTTAAAGGGTTGGCTTTTTGGCACTGAGCAAATAATTTAAAAACAAAAATTGCCTTTATCACTTCCATATTTTCCATGAGCATAATAAAATCATAAAACTCAATCAGTAACAATTGACAAACAGCGGTGAAAAACTCTCAAATTAAGTGTTTAGACTCACAACTCACCGACTTTTTGGCTAATTTTCTTGATAAAGCACTTACTGGTTTTAATTAACTATCCTGATAGGTTTTCCTGTGAAATATCCTAATCCTAACTGATTATGGAATTAATCACAAAACCCTTTCTTCTTTCCTAATCTGGTTAGTTAAACTGCTTAATTTCAGAGATTTTTAAAAAATTTACCCTTAAATCCCTAATTCCTAAAATCCTAAAAATTTAAAAAGAAATCCTAAAAATCAAAATAAAATGCTGGAAATGCACTGCATAGCAATATAATGTATCAGTGGGGTATATATATGCAGTACATATCATGTGAATGATCAAAATAAAAAAAATAAAAAAAAATAAAAATGAAAAGAAAAGCACCAAATAAAAATATCAGTCCTCATCTTTGTCTGCACCGACATTAGCTCCATCCGCAGCTGCTACTTCCCTCTCCCGGTGGAATAGGCCTGTCCCCAGACCACTGCAAATATGCATGAAACTCATCAGGAGACATGCCAAAGTATGGATCCTGCCTGGAGCGGAACTGGACATCCTGGAGATGGACCAAGCTTCTGTGGATGGAAGCATTCTGGGTAATGATATGTTGAGCCCAGAATGGGATAGAAGTGTCTGCTGTTGGTGGTGGTGCATGGGGTGCTGAGGCGGGCCATCTGCAAAGCTAAATCAAACCAAGATTATTTTATGTAAATAATAGACTACTCATAATTAATAAAATAAGTGGCCAATTTAATTCAAAAATCAGAGAAATCATCCAATCAAGCACTTGTGCTAAATCTTGATTTTAAAGTTACCCAATGCCAATTTATTAATTTATTAAGAGCATGCTAAAGTGATCAATTAAAGCAAGTCCTAATTAATTACTAAATAGGGCATTAAAATGGTAACAAAATCGTGCTCGAAAAATCATGTCATCAGCAACATGCAATAGGGCACAATTATTCATGCATGGTCATGCAAAAATATGAAACAAACTTAGCATACATGCACCAAACAGAGTAACTTGCAGCAATTCATTGAGCATTTCAAAAACTACCACCTAAACATACCAAAACACATCATCATGCATACAATAGTAATAAGCAGACTAAACTAAGACTCTATTGACAAATGCTCCTAATTTAAGGGTCCTACGAGCCTAAGTTCTCTATCCTAAGGTTTTGCTCAAATAAATGAAAAACTGAAAATTTTAATCGATGCACAATGAATAAAACTATAAAAACATACCTGGTGTAGCTTCAAAAATTGAAAGGAAGAGGATTTGGAAGTAAAAAGGTCGAGGGAAAGGATGAATTCTCAGAGAAAGTGGAGGTTAGGAGTGGAGGACGGTTTGGAATGACCTTCCCTTGCTCCAAGATTCAAATAAATCCTAGAGCGGGAACTCGGGCTCCATTTTCGCTCAGCGAAAGTGGAGCGCGTGCCTCATAGAATATGAAGCGTGACGCGTCGCTTCACTTATACTTAGCGTAAGTGATGCGCAGAAAGCAGAGGCAAAATTTGATAATTCTGCGCTTCACCTACGCTTAACGCAAGTGAAGCGCAGAAAACGGAGGCAAATTATTAAATCTGCGCTTCACCTGCGCTTAGCGCAAGTGAAGCGCAGAAAACAGAATTGAAATTCTATTTTCTGTTTTTTGCTGCTTCCTAACTTTAACTGTTTCTCATCCTTTTCTTATTAAAATCAATCCAATTCCTAATAATTTCTTATTCTACACAGGCATTGACTCTAACACAAAAAAATCAAAGAAAGAAAAATTAAAATAAAAAAAATGTTGGGTTGCCTCCCAGGAAGCGCTTGTCTAATGTCTACTAGCTCGACGCCTGGTTCTCTCATGGTGGCCTCAATTGGAGGATAATGGTTGACTATGTTCTAGTTCTTCCTCTTAATTCCCATTCTCCATGCCAATTCTTTATTTTGTTATCACTTTCATCACTGTCTTCCTCTGTGTTTGATGTTGATCTTTTCATCTTATTGAATCTGAACTCCATGATTGACTCTGGCTGCTTAACTCTCATCCTTGGCTTCCTCAGAAATCCAGAAACCTTTTTCTTTTTTTGCTCCACATTATCTGGAGGAGCTTATTTCTTTCTTACTTTTGGCAGCTGAGATTTAGATTTAAATTTATAGATCCCATCAGTATGATCTATTTGTAATTTTTCTGGAGTTTTCTGTACTTGGGGAATTCCTCTGTCAATATGGAACACAATGCTCTCATCTTTAGAGCTTAATTGGTATTTTCCCCGATCAACATCCACTATTGCCTTAGCAGCTTTCATGAAGGGTCTTCCTAGAATTAAGGGGACATCAATATCCCCCTCTTCCATCTCTGCAATGTAGAAGTCCATAGCATATACAAACTTATCCACTTTGATTGGTAAGTCTTCAATTATTCCATATGGACTTCGAGTGGATTTGTTTGCAAGCAGTAACTTCACGTTGGCAGGCTTGACCTTCAAAATTCCCAGCTTGTTAAAATATGATAGCAGCATCAAATTGATGCTCGCCCCAAGATCCAATAAAGCATGTGTACCTGGTTGATTACCAATAGAAAGTGGTATAGTAAACTTACCTGGGTCAAGTGACTTACCTGCGGTGTAGACCTCTTCTGGTTCTCCTTCTTCTTCTTGCAAAACTGCTTCTGACTTTTCCTCTTGTTGAACATTCTTCTGGACAATTTCTTCTGTGGGCACTTGCTCTTCAAATATGATGTTTTCTTCTATATCACTTTCCTCTGTAATGTTGCCATCAATAGCAATAAAGTTGTAGTGCTCCTTTGGATTAGTCTGAGTGTTTGCTATTAAGTGTTTGTGTTCTGCCATCTTTGTTGCTAATTGGCCCAGTTGACTTTCTAATGATTTGATTGATGCTTCTGTGTTCTTCCTGAATCCATCAAAACCTTGTATGAAAGCATCAATCTTCTCTTCCAACTTGTTTAATTTGTCATGCGTAGTTGGTTGTTGCTGTTGGTATGGTGTCTGTTTGTTCCCTCCATTTTGTCCCCATCCAGAGTTGTTTTGGTTGTTTCTCCATCCTTGTGAATACTGATAGTTATTGTTGGAGAAATTTCCTTGCCTTCCCTGTTTACCCATGAAGTTGACTTGTTCGGCTTGATTTTCTTGGTAAGAGAAATGACCATTGGGATGGTCGCCTCCGCAGAAGTCAAATATCAAAGGTTGGGCTTGAACAGGTTGGGATTGGACAATTTTTAATTGTTGAGGGAGTGCTTTCAATTGTTTAGTGAGTGCTTCTAGCTGTCTTTTGATAAGCTTGTTCTCTGCTAGAAGAGCATCATTACTGTTGAGTTCCAACACTCCCTTCTTCTGTAATTGAGTTGGCTGTCGTCCAAACTGAGCTTGCTGATCATTCTAAGCAAGGTTGTCAAAGATTGCAACCGCTCGCTCTGCATCCACTGATAAGATAGTTCCTCCTACTGTAGCATCTATGAAAGATTTGGAATCTAGCTTGAGTCCATTGCAGAAAATGTTGAGTTGAGCAATGTCGTCAAAGCCATGGTTAGGACATTTGCGCAGCAAGGATTTGTATCTCTCCCAGGCTTCACATAGTGGTTCATCTGTTCCCTGCTTGAATTTGAATATGTTTGACTTGGCTTGTATGTATCTTCCTGGTGGGAAGAATCTTTTCAGGAATTTGTCTTCAACTACTCCCCAATTGTTCAGACTTTGGTTTGGATGCGACTTCAACCACTCCTTAGCTTTACCTATTAATGAGAAAGGAAACAAGCGTAAGTATACAGACTCTAAATCACCTTCCTCAAAACCCATAGTGCCAATTAATTCATAAAAATTTGAAAGATGTGTCTGTGGATCCTCATGATCCAATCCTGCGAATTGATTGGCATTAATAAGATTGAGGTGGGCAGCTTTCAACTCCAAGGACTTCGCTGTTACAGGTAGGACAATGCTTGAATAATGGCGAGGTCCTTGGTGCATGACATAATCTCCCAAGGTTCTTCTTCTTGGTTGTTCTTCTTCCATATTTTTGGGTTCTTCCTCAAGTCTCCTTTTTCTCCTTCTCTTGTTTCTACTTCTATTCTTCCTTGATGTCCTTTCTATTTTTGGATCAAATTGTAGCTGATTTGGGGACACCTGGCCTCTCAAAAGCATAAACAAGAAAACTAGAAAAGGGTAAGTGTGGAAGAGAACTTTTATAAAAAGAATAAAAATAAAAAGAAAAAAGAAAAATTCCTAAAAATAAAAATCTAAAAATCCTAAGATAGAGTATATACAACTTGATAGTGACAGATTTTGTCTGTTAGAAAAAGTGACATTTTTTGTAGTGTGAAAGAAAATTCTTGTAGAGAGTGACGAGGATAGTGAAATAACATGGGCTAAATGGGATTGTGTCTATAAGCCTGAGAGTGAAAAGGGTTTCAACATTAAAAATATGGCAAAAAAAAATCAATTTAGCATTGGAAAATGGCAATGGAGGCTTTCAGCTGTGGTAGAAAGTTTTAAAATCAAAATATGGGGAAGTTTAGGGTGTTTTCTTAAAGAATACTACTCCGATCTCAAATATAACAACTCAAAATTCAATTTGTGAGGATACTAGCATTTAATAGGGTGGAGTAGTTAGATTTTACTTATATTTGAGACCAATAAAATTGAATTTTGAGTCCCTTTTATTTGAGATCATACTAGATTAGTATATGTGATGGAGGTATATAGAAAAATTGAGTGGAAATGGAAAATTAACGTAGAGACTGGTTGTGGAAAATGCAATTATGAGGGTTGGTGATGGGAGTTTTGTGAGGTTTTGGGGATGATTTCTAGGTGGGGATCATAGTGTTCCTTTAAAAGAAGTTATAATACTCCATTTGGTCCTATTTATAAGACAACGTTTGGAATTTTTTTATGATTCTATTTTTAAGACAAAGTACACAAATCTAAAAAATTTAATATTTTTTATCGTATTTTCCATTGTTGACCATTAAAGGTTTTGAATTGACACAATTACCATAGTAGTGAAATTTAATTTTAAATAGAGATAAACTTGTAATTTTGAAGAGAATTTTTTTAAATCGATGCATTAATTGCTTTCTTAATATATGTAATTTGATTTGAAGTGTCTTATAAATAGGATTTGAGGGAGTTGATTATATGCTTTGTTAGTAGATAAGAACGAGATGACTTGTGGAGTAATTCTTAGGTGAGCACAAACCTAACACATAGGATTTAAGCGCGGCCAACAAATAAATTACATGTCATTAAAATAAATTTTAAAAAAGAATACCATGTAAAATCCTTATTTACAGGAAAATGAGGGTAGTTACACTTCTCCTTCTTCGATTTCACCCATCCATCTCTGAACCATAGAAAGACATTTCCTAATTCCTCTATATTCTTCTTCCCATCTCAAATTGAATCTTATTGTCTACCAATCTTCCGCTTCACTGTAAATCAAAACAGTGACACTCAGATTGTGATATTGGTTCAATCAATGGCTTCCTCTTCCTCAAACCCTTGCAAGTTGAAAGCCAGTGCCGGTTGCACGATTGCGCTGCGGAGGTGCATTCAAAGTCTGAAACCCTTTATTCTGGTATACTTTCACTCACTTCACACACAGAGACACAATGTTGGGAGGTGCAACCAAAAGCATCACAAATTTATGGTGCTTGCCTCTGCCATTCATCTCCAGAAACGAAAGCAAAAGAAAAAGTAACCCAGCTAACCTCACTCTCCCTTCGAGTGGGTGTCGTTGTAGCAGCGTGTCAACCTTCCAGGTTCCGTGATCAAAGAGAATTGTTGAGAACTAAAGCTAAACTATGGATTGCACAGGGAAAATTAAAGAATGCAGTGGAGACATATACTGTAACGCCCGCGTTTTACCGTTTTGCTGTTTTGAGTGTTTTATTGGATTTTGAGTGATTAAAATTATTTTTTTCATCAAAATTCATATTTTTGGATTTAGAATTTAATTTCCTATTTTTAGGAATTTTTTTGGAATTTTTGGGTTTTTTGTGAAAAATGACCTTTTTGCCCCTCCTGTCCCTTGACCCGGGCCAGAAAAATTGCACAAGCCTTCCTTTCTCTCCTTAAAGACCGTGCAACCAGCCTTGATGCATGAGAGACATTTGTCTTCCCATCTCTTCCATTCCACCAATAGCTTGAAAAGGTGAGTATGTCATATAAAAAGCATTTTTCTCCTTTTTCATTCATTTGTTGCATGCAAGCAAGGAGAACTTTCCTTTTCTCTCATCTTCTCTCTTCCTTGGCCGCGGCTTCCTCTCCCTTTTCTCTCTAAAAAACTTCAATCCCTCCATAAACACCACCAAGCTTAGGTTCCATTTTTGAGCCTAAGCTTAGAAACACTAGCTTTCTAGCCTTTAGATCCTTGTTGGAGACTTGAAGGAGTGATCTTGGGGCTGTTCTTGGAGCTGTTTTCTGCACTTTTTCATGGAGAAATTCTTAGGTAAAGGGGGGGAGAACTTGAACTCTAGTAGGATTGGTAACTAGAGTCAAGGATTTGCCTTTAAAATCCTTGTTTTTACTCTTGTTCTCCTTGAAAAAAATCACTTTTTGAGCTTTTCTTTGAGCAAATGTTTTGGATTCTTGGAGCTGGGTTGTTTACATGTTTTTAAGTTTATTTTGATGCTTGGAATGTGCTTGGATTGTGATTGTTGGTGCATGCAAGCTAAGAAACAATTTTGGAAAAATTTTCCCCTTTTTCCTCTAATAGCTCTCGGCCTTGAGGGATTTTGGGGCTGCATGTGTTTCAAAATTTTTTTTGGTGCTTGGAATGTGTTTGTATGATGAATCTATGAACATGCATGAAGTTGGTTGAAGATATACAATTGTTTTGGATGATTGATCTTTGAAAAATAGTGTTTATGAGCTTGAAAATGGAGTTATGAACTTTAATGTGTATGTGGATGATTTTGAGTGGATTAGTATGATATTGTACATATATGGTCGAGCAGTTGCTGTGTGCTTTGCTTTTGGTGATGTTTTCCCGGGCCCTCATGCATTAGTTATGTACATCATGATAGCATCAATTTCACACTTGTGATTGAGATTATGTGAATGTTTGTGAATATTTTATGGATTCTCTAGTTACTGTGTTCTACTTGACATGAGTTTATGTGATGTTCTCACCCTCCCTTTTCTACTTTGTTTTCTGTCGTCGTGCTTTTTCGCTACGTCGAAAGTTGGGTTCGGAGAGCTTCAAGATGACAACCATGAGGGTAGCACTGAGATGGGAGCCACGGGGGCAGTGGCGAGTTACGGATGTTCCTAGACGCTGCGTGTTTACAGGGGAAGTGCGCGTCACCATCTCTCACCCCAGCCTTCCCCTTGTACTGGAGGTCGTTTTCACTGTGCCTGTGATCCTTGAGTTTGAGACTCCACCCGGACTCCGTCGCTACACTACTTTTCTCAACCGTCGTCATCGCCCCTCTCCATCGACATCGTCACAGTCCTCACGGATGGCGACCATGGGCGAGCCAGATTCCCCTCGTTACTCTTCCAGTCCAGAGGTGTCACCTCCACAGCCCGCATATCCTGATGCATTTGGCCGTTCCCTCCCGAGCAAGCCAGACATGATTGTGATTGATGACACTACATCTGAGGAGGAGGACCCAGAGGAAGACCCGAAGGATGACTCTGACGATGAGGAGCCGGAAGAGGATTCTTCCAGTGACGCCCCCTCAGAAGACTTTGGGATGATCAACCTCGGGGGTACTGAAGGGAGGAGTTGTGGGTGGATTCCTGCTGAGACGGATGATGACGAGTAGGATAGCGTAACTGGGGGTAGTCACGAGTCTAGTTAGTAGCAGCTCTGATTTAGTGGCCTTTTGTTTTGTTTCGTTTTGGCTGAGGTCTTATTTATTATAGTCTACTACTAGAACTCTTGTTTTGTATGGTGATATTGTTTACTCCGGGATTACTTTGACACTATGGTTCTGTATATATGTTATGATGTTTCCTTCACATGATCCCCTTTATATTTGCGTGTATGTTGTGTATGTATGCGGAATGATTGAATCGTCTAGATGTTTTTAGAAAATGAATTTCAGACTTAAGGAAAGGACATTTTCATGAATACTTAAAATGGAATTAGAATGCGATTAGTTGATGATGATTAAACTCTTTTAAAAATTTTTTTTTTCGTATTTTCTAAGTTTTAAAACAATAAATTCGACGGTTACGTTTTGCAATGTGATATTCTTAGCGGTATAACTAAGGGTGTCGCATATACTTTTCTAATTTCTTCTTGTTGTTCTCTTCAAGTCAAAAATAAAATTTAAAAAATTTAAAATGAAGGAAAGAGTTTCTTAATGGAACTAATTTTATGTGAACTAATTTTATATTGCAGATAATGGTTGTAATTTAAAATGTGAAGGAAAGAGTTTCTTAAGATTGTATTCTGAACTTAATCTCATGTAAGGAATATGGCAGATAGAAATTTGTTAAAATCCTTGTACATGGAATTGTTTGGTAAGGTGGATCTCTTTGAAACTTTTACCTATCATTATACAATTGGATTGTTTCTTGCTGCTTTTGGTTCCTTTTAAGGGGGCTGTGCGGCAAGCAAAAAGTGCTAGAATTAGGGAGTTGGTGTGTTAAATGAAGCTTTTAACCAGTTAAGCCTTATGCATATTAGCCATCTTCAATATTGAAAACAAGTTTTGAAACCAATAAACTAGCCGATCTGCTCTGGTTAAATGACTATTTTGGTTAGATTACTTGTGGTCATGGTAGAGGAGATTAAGAATTTCCGAGTTTGCGTAAGTGAGACCCAAATTGTAGGGACGTGTAAGTGTAGGAGCCTAGAATCACGAGCCTAATTGCCTATTATTTGAAGATTTTACACGGTATTTTTCTTTTAAATTAATTTTAATGACGTGGAATTTTTTAATTGGTTGTGCTTAAATATTAGGTGTTAAGTTTGTGCTCACCTAAGAATTACTCTGACTTATGGGTGTAGGGGTGGGAAAAAGGCAGGCCGAGCCAGGCTTTGCATAAAAAGGCCAGGCCTGTTTCAAAAATTTTAAGCCTAAGCCTTGCCTTTTACCTGTGATAGGCTTTATTTAGTACCTTAGTCTGGTTCATTATAAGGCATGTTAAGCCTACAAGCCTACATGAAAGCCTGCATCTTTTTTTTTGGTCGCATAAAAAAAAGGCTGCATCTTATGAAGGCCAATTAAAAGGCCTAAAGCCTATTTATAAATAGGCTAATAGCCTGATAGGCCCAGAAGCCTATTTTTAACATAAAAGCCTATTTTTATTTTTTTTCCTGTAATTGAACTAACAAGATCTAACTGTGATGTCTCCACATCAAAATAAAAAAATTACAGAATGTCAAGCTAATCAAACAATCCTGTGGGTTACGAGAGTTTCTATCTAATTAGTAAATGCAAGTGAAAATAAGAAATGTGTCGTCCATTCCAACAAATGAATATCTTGGTGAAAAGAACTTAAATATTATTCATATAACAATCCAGTGGGTGTACCTAATTCAAAGAGTCTTTTTTTTAATACATACCTAATTCAAAGAGTCTAATCAAACAAGAAGATAACATTACACCTAAATGCTATTACAATTGAAAGCACCCCCAATAGAAAAAACCAGTACAACAATTCAGCCCAATAACCAGTAGAACATTACAACTAAAACACCCTCAGCATAATGAAAACCCGTACCGTAGTACAGCAAGACAGCAACCAGTAGAACATTACAAAGCAATTCAACAAACAACAACCAGTAGAACATTACAAAGCAATTCAACAAACAGAACAATAAACTAACAAATAAAAATTATACTGCAAAGACAAATTAGAAATAAGAAAACGAAAGAGCATAACCATATTTTTCTTCTAGGGTTTACATATCACAATTTGGGGGGAAGAGAGAGCCCAGGAGGTGGCCTCACGGCCATGGCTGCACAGAGAATGATCCCGCTGCTGAAGGGATGGTGCGGTGGGGGAGAGTCGCTGAAAGAACGCCCTTAACGACGAACAGGGTCGGTATGACGCGGTGGCTAGCCATGGACAACAGCGTTTTACGGCGAAGTGGCTGGTGGCTCGACAAAGAGGCTCGTCGGGGAAGAAACAGACACGCGGAGGCTCTTCCATAGTCAAATACTATCAATTACTAATAGAGAAAGACATAGATGTTTGCGCAGACGGAGGCAAAACGACGGAGCGCGAGGCCACGGGCGGAGGCAGAGACAAGCGGAGCGAGGCAGAGCGCGGAGGACTGGCGGAGACAAAGACAGGTGGAGCGCGGCGACTACTAGGTTTAGGTTACAGCACGAAGAAAAAAAATGAAGAACGAGTCTGATTCAATAAGCCAAGCAAGAATGGGGTTAGGTTAACCAATACCCAGATAGTTTTAGCTGTAAAAAGTTTTTTAAAAATATAATTAAAACTATACTACAATAAAAATAATTTTATAAAAAATTAATATATAAATATAAATATATAATTATATTAATTAATTATTAATATTATATTTATGCAGGCCGCCTGATAGGCTAAACAGGCTTTTTTGCCTACCTGAACCTAGCTTGTTTATATAAACAAGCTTTATGAAAAGCCTAGGCCTATCTTTTAATAAGCAAGCCAGGTCAGGCCAGGCTTTAATCAGGCCAGGTAGTAGGCCCCTACCAGGTGTCCTACCTGACTCCCACCCCTATATGGGTGTGGGATATGGAAAGATCATGGATATATGGGAGTGGGAGATTCATTAGAGGCGCGTGCATCATTTGAATGGGAAAAACCCATGTTGTGTTCTTTTATACAAGAATTATTATTTGTCAAGCTGAAACAAGTTCAATATACTTGGAAATGGAAGATAGAGGTAGATGGAGTTTACAGCGTGAGATCTACTTATAAAGCAATCCATCTTGCAGGGGAATTTGAGGACAAATATCATTCTCCAAAAAAATTTGAACTAGTTTGATATATACCGCCAAAAGTTGTTGGATTTGCTTGGAGAACTTTTTTAATTTGGCCGAGAAAATCCAAATAGTGGCTAATCTAAGCAAGAGAGGTATAGATTAGGAACTTGGAAAACAACTTTATCTTGTCCAAAGTTGAAGTGGAAGTGGAAGACACAAACCATTTGCTAGTTTGCTGTATGGTCTCATACTAGAAAAATATTGTTATGCATATGGTTGGGTATATGCACATGGTATTACTGGCAGATAGAGTACAAGAATCACTTCCTTCAATATATTTGGGCATATATATTTCTAGAAAAAGAGCCAAAGTGTGGATTGTGGTATAGTTCTCACTTCTCACTGCTTTTTGTGGTATAGGAGAACATTGCTTTGGTCCTTATGGACGTGCAGGAATAATATCACTTTCAAATTTTAATTAATCTATTTTAGACCTTGACCATGCATCTGTATATTTTTTTTTGGTAAAGATGGAGGCACTAAGGTCAGGGAGAAACTACACGGGAATCACTCTAGGAATAGAACTCCCAATGAAATCATTCCTAAGACAAATACTAGCCGAAACAGGAGGAGAGTTTAAAACACGAACTCCAAACTGATTAGAATAAGCCAAACTAGCAAGGCAATCAGCTACAGTGTTAGCTTCACGCCAAATATGCGAAATATGGACCATCCAGGGACGATCCATAAAGGATTTAATCCTTTGCACCATGAATGAAAGGGGTGATGGCTCAGAAGCCTAAAGAAAAGAGAGAAAACTCTCACTTTGTATTAAAACACTCAATTCAATTTGATGATTCAAAACACACAAACTTGGTACATATTTATAGGAGGGATGGCTAGTGTGAATGCAAGGAGGCTAAGCTAGTAGGTGTATTTTGTAGCCCACAAATTATGGTGGCTTTAGCATGCTTCTATGTTCTATTAGGCTCTCTTGTTTTATTAGGCTATGTTTAGGAGCATTAGGCATGCATTGGGAGCATTAGGAATCCATTGGTTTATACAACTGATTCATCCTCCCCGGGTTGGATTGGACTCGCCCTCGAGTCAAGTTCTTCTTCATCATCAAAGTATGGCGAAAGGTCTGCAACGTTAAAAGTGGCAGAAACTCCATAGGAACCTGGCAGCTCTACTTTGTAAGCATTATCGTTAATCTTCTGCACAACTTTGAATGGACCATCAGCTTTAGGAGATAACTTGGCATTTGGTTGATTCGGAAATTGTTCCTTTCGCAAGTGAATCCATACCAAATCTCCGACTTTTAAAGTTTGCAATTTTCTATGCTCATCACGCTGAGCTTTGTACCTCGAGTTTTGTTTTTTAATCCTTTCACGAACTTGCTCATGCAGTTTTTTTATTTCTTTCGCTCTTTGTTCTGCATCTGCACTGTACTGACGACTATCAGATGAAGGGGTCAAGTCTAGTGGACTAAGTGGACGATTGCCATAGACCACTCCAAATGGGCATTTCCCAGTAGCTTGATTGGTAGAGTTGTTGTAAGCGAACTCAACCTGGGCAAGGATGAGATCCCACTGCTTTAAATTCTTCCCAACAAAGCTTCGAAGTAAATTTCCCAAAAGCCTATTAATTGCCTCGGTTTGCCCATCTGTCTGGGGATGACTAGCACTACTAAATTGTAGCTTAGTTCCCATCTTCTTCCATATAGTTCTCCAGAAATGACTCAGAAACTTGACATCTCGGTCAGAAGTAATGTCTTTGGAATCCCATGAAGACGAACAATCTCCTTAAAGTATAGGTCTGCAACTTGAACAACATCATTGGTCTTCTGGCAGGGAATGAAATGACCCATCTTCGAGAATCTGTCTACGACTACCATTATAGAATCTTTTTGTCGCTGAGTTCGCGGTAGTCCAAGGACAAAGTCCATGCTTACATTTTCCCAAGGTGCTTCTGGAACAGGAAGAGGTAAGTATAAACCTGTATTCTGGCTTTTGGTTTTGGCCAAGTGGCAAATTCTACATCTTTGAATATGCCTATTAACATCTCTTTCAAGCTTTGGCCAATAGAAATTTTCTTTGACTAAAGCCACGGTTTTGTCTCGCCCAAAGTGACCTGCTAATCCTCCATCGTGAGCTTCCCAAATAATTGCTTCTCTCAATGAACATTGAGGAATGCACAGTACTTTGCCTCTGAATAAGAATCCTCTATGCCTATGGTACTGCTGGAAAGGTTGAACACCTGTAAAATTCCAGATGTTATGAAAATCAGGATCATTTTGATACAACTCTTTAATAACTTCAAATCCAAAAACTTTGGTTTGAAGAGTTGAAAGTAAGGCATGACGACGGCTCAAGGTATCAGCTATTGCATTTTGAACTCCCGCCTTATGTTTGAGTAGGAATGGATAAGGTTGTAGGAACTCGATCCAAGCAGCATGTCTGCGACTGATCTTTTGTTGAGAGTTCAAGTGTTTGAGGGCTTCATGATCGGAGTAGAGAATAAACTCTTTATTCAACAAGTAATGACTCCAATGTTGTAGTGCACGAACAATGGCGTAGAACTCCTTATCATAAGTAGAGTACTTGAGTTTGCCATCGTTTAGTTTCTCACTGAAAAAGGCTATGGGATGTCCTTCTTGACTTAGAATAGCACCAATTCCAGTGTTGGAAGCGTCACAACTAACTTCGAACACTTGGTCAAAGTTTGGAAGAGCTAGCACAGGTGCTTTAGTCAAACGTTTCTTTAGCTCCTCAACACCTTTCTGAGCTTGCTTTGTCCATTGGAACTTGTCTCCTTTCATGCTATCTGTGAGTGGGGCAGCAATGGAGCTAACGTTCCTAATGAACCTCCTGTAGAAGGAAGCTAATTGATAAATACAAATTATACACATTAATAATCCCTCAAATTTAACTTTTTAATGCATTTTTTATGCTTAATTAACAAGTCACAAGGCAACGTTTAGAAACTTTTACCTCACTTCCCTTGTTAAGCCATTGTAACTTATAAGGGTGTGGATGACTTTGTGTTGGTAGTTTCAACTTCTCCACCATGTAGTTTGATACTACATTCTCACAACTTCCACTATCTATGATAACATCACAGACTTTTCCTGGAGTAGTGCAACGGGTATGGAAGATGTTGTGCCTTAACCAAGGTTCTTCTTTTGCTGGTGCGGTGTGTAGACTTCGTCTAATCACCAATGATTCACCATGATCAGCGGAGGTGAATTCTTCATCATATATCGGCTCTTTTTCATCAAACACCGACTCTTCATCTTCTTCAGATGCTTCATGGACTTCTTCTTCAATAATAGTGACAATTTTGCGATTTGGACAATCTGAAGCTATATGGCCAAATCCTTGACATTTGAAACACTTGGTTGCCTTTTGGTTGGTCTCTTTGGTGGGCTTAGGAGGGGTTTTGTTGGATGGGATAGGTTGTTGGGTTTGTGGCTTACGGGTGTTTGTAGGGTTCCAGGAGAAGGAAGGTTGGTATGAGGATTTTCTTGTTAATTGTTTTTCAATTCGAATGGCCAGACGAATAACATCATCTAAAGTCCAGTATTGCTGAAGTTGGACTTGGTGGGCAATGTCTGTGTTCAATCCTCCAAGGTAACGAGCTATTGTTTGCTCTTCATTTTCTTGGATGTCACACTTCATCATGAGCTTTTCAAATTCCCTGGTATACTCTTCTACAGTCTGGGTCTTTTGCCGCAAGTTCTGCAATTGAATAAAATTATCTTAATAATAATGTTCAGATAAGAATTTACGTGTAAGCTCGCGACGCATTTTCTCTCATGTCTTAATCTTACTCTTTCCTTCACGCTCACGTTTCTTCTTAAAATTTTCCCACCATATGGAAGCATGCTTTTTCAGCTTAACTGCAACAATCTTGACTTTTTTATCCTCAGGGACTTCCTTAAATTCGAACACTCATTCAACAGTTTGAAGCAAATCAACAAACTCATCAGGTTGGAGTCTACCTTCGAAATCTGGAATCTCCACTTTAATGTCACTACTTCGGAATTGTTGTTTCCGAGAGTGATGGTTGTCAGCGTATGGGGAATCACTTTCATCTGATTCTCCTTCTAAACGCTTTCTTTGTTCTTCAATTTGGGCTTGTTGAATTTCAACAGTGGCTTGAAGTTGTTGAAGTTGACGTCTCAATTCCTCCATCTCAATTTCATGGTAAGGTCTTTGTCTGGGTGGCATTTTGTAGGTTAAAAGTAGGCTAGGTATGTATTTGGGGTTTTAAGGGTAAAATAAAATTTGGGAAATTTTGGGGCAAAAAGGAAATTTCCAAAAATTCAGGGTCTAAAAGGTAATTTTGAAAAGTTTAGGGGTAATTTTGTAATTTACAAAAAAGTATGGGGCAAAATTTAAATTACAGAAAATGTAGGGGCCAAACTGCAATTTCAGAAAAGTTATGGGTTGAAATGAAAATTATTGGAAATATAGGGGTATAATTGAAATTACCAAGAGTTTGGATGATGTGGCAAGTGGGACAAGTGGCAAGATGTGATAGGGCTGACGTGTCAAAAATTGACACCTCAGTGCCACACCTTCTTATTGGGTTTATCACCCCAAACGAACTCCCTGCTTCATAATATATATTTTTATGTAATTCGATAAATAAATAGTAACGAAAATAATAATAGGTAAAAGTGAAAAAAATATAAATACAGAGTATCTAATATTTCTGTAAAAAGTAATTAAAAATAAAAAAAATAAAAAAAGGAAAAACATAAAATAAAATGGAATAGAATAGATAGAGGTGAGACTATGGAAGCCATTGGAGGATATGTATTTGGAGGAAGTGACGGAAGGAGGAAAAAAATAACTTTTTCCTCCAAGGGAGGTATCAATACACCTCATTCTGAGGATCAAAAGGCAATAGTTGGATTTAGTTTTGTGAAAATAATAATGGGTTACATTTTGGGTCACTGAGGCACTTATTAGCTATGTTAAGAAAATCGGATCGGATTGGCTGGTTCAATCGGTCCAAGGTCCGGTCCATTATGCTGAAAGATATGGCTGGTTTTAGAATTGGTGGGTACTGGTAAAAAATCGGTTGGACCGATCCAAAATCGGTGAAAATCAGTGTCAGAGAATCGGTTGAATCGACCATTTTTTAAAAAGTCAATTTTTTTATTTAATTTAAAATATTTTTGAGATAAATAAAGATAAAATTTTAAATATTACACATAAATATTTATTACTTGGCAAATCATTATTAATTTTTCATCTTACAACACATATAATAAGGTTAATTATATTAATTTATAATATTTCACGTCTTGATTTTATATGATTCTATTACTTAAAAATATAATCTAATATTTAGAGTAAACTGTCACTTTCGTCCCTGACTTTGTACGCGTCTTTCACTTTAGTCCCTGAGATTTTGAAAACCCTCCCGTAGTCCCTGACTTTGACGTCCGTCTTTCACTTAGGTCCCAAACCTAAACGTCCGTTAATTCCTTGGTCAGTAGGGACCAAAGTGAACGATTTTTTACAACCTCCCCAACTCAGTAGGGACCAAAGTGAACGATTTTTGACAACTTCCCCAAATTTTGCCTTGGTCACATGATAACGGTCATATCAGTTGGGTCCTTACCTTCTTCTTCTTCTTCTTCTTCGATCTTCTCTGCTTTCTTCTTCCCTAAAATTTCATTTATGCTTTCTTCTACGCTCTTCAGGTAAAGTAGTCTTACCCAAAAAATAGAATGAATCAAAGTAGTTGAAATTAAATAGTGAATCAAAAAATAGAATGAATCAAAGAGGTCAAATACATTTAACTTCTCCATAAATTGAAATTAGTCTTTGTAGCCCACTTACTCCAAAAGCTCTCTCATTTAACTTCTCCATAAGTAATCAATTTCAACTTATGGAAAAGTTAAATTCATTTGACCTTTTTCATTCATTAATATTTTTATCTCCTAGAAGTTCTTCTGTAGATTTACTAGCTAGTTGAAATTTTTATCGGTGCTTCATTGAATCATCTTGCATAACTTCTGATGCTCACGCTCCTTCCCAAGTAAAGCAAAGATCATTCACATTTGATACTTAATCCAGAAACTAGTTAAACTTAAGAATACAAATCACTTAACTAGTTCATGTTCAATTGAATCCCAAGTATTTTTTTGATTTATTTAGTGTCATCTTGCAGATGTGAAGAGTATGGTATCCGCTGGGTTGACTACTATAGCATCATGTAAGTTTGATATTATCAGCGCACTGCAAGGAAAGAAAAATGTGCATATTTTGTGCATCGGACATGGTCGGGGAAGTTTACCATTGTTTTTGGCAAGTAAAATCCAAGGTGAAAATTGTTCCACTTTTATAATTTTTTGGGTTTTAAGTAGTCGCTTGAAATATCCAAACAAGTTACTGCTTCTGAGTGGAACATTTTCAAATTGATTTTTCTTCTCCATCCCATATAAAGAATTTCACTATTTTGGCCTTTGGGTACGAAGAACAAGCTGAAGAGCGTAGAAGAAAGCAGAAATGAAATTTTGGGGAAGAAGAAAGCAGATAAGATGGAAGAAGAAGAAGAAGAAGGTAAGGACCAAACTGATATGACCGTTATCCTGTGACCAAGGCAAAATTGGGGAAGTTGTAAAAAATCGTTCACTTTGGTCCCTACTGAGTTGGGGATGTTGTAAAAAATCGTTCACTTTGGTCCCTACTGACCAAGGAATTAACGGACGTTTGGGTTTGGGACCTAAGTGAAAGACGGACGTCAAAGTCAGGGACTACGGGAGGGTTTTCAAAATCTCAGGGACTAAAGTGAAAGACGCGTACAAAGTCAGGGACGAAAGTGACAGTTTACTCATAATATTTAACATATATATTTAATCATTACTGGTCCGACCGCGGTTCAATCACGGTCCAACCATCAAACCGTGAACTAGTGCCTTCACATGTTCAATTGTGAGCCCGATTTTAAAAACATTACTTATTAGAGACTAAGGTGGGAGGGAAAGACGGCGAAGAAAGGGCTCCTCTCCCAGTCCCAACTTTAGCAAATGGTTTTCAAAGTAATGTTCTTAAAAATGAGCGAGAGATCCTAAAAGAAATAATAAAGTTTTAAGGATTGTTCTTAAAAATGAACGAGGGACCAATTAACAATACTGTTGATAAACACTCAACAGGTAATTAGTAAAAGATCTTGACCATTCATTAAAAAATTAATAAATCTGATGGTTTAAAAAAGTGAAACACCGATATTTCATTCGTTGGGTGTTTCACCTTAGACAAAGCCTTAATGTTAACCATTGATCGATGCGCTTCTCTCTCTATTCATCGATTTATAGAGTAGGGGTGTAATCGGGTTGGGTTGAGTCGAGTTTGGGGTGATATCAAGTCTGAACTGATATGATGGTGGCGAGTTGGGTTGGTTCAGGTTTTTTATTTTTTCGGTGAGTAACCCGACCCAAAGCAACCTGAATATGTCCAGGTTCGGTTGGGTTACGGGTCATGAGCATTTTTTTCTTTTTTTAAAAAAAGTGGAAAATGAAATTAAAATATAAAATGAAAAAAAGACAAGAATCAAGGAAAAATAAAATGAGAGGAACAAATGAAATATGATTTGGGGGACCATCCCTGCTTGTGCTACCGTTGCCCCTATTTTTGTTCTCTTCGGGCAGGAAAATGAAATAAGATTAGTACTTTTTTTTTCGGTTTGGTTCGGGTTGGGTCTATCAGTTTCAACATAGATAAACCTGAAACTCGAATCAAATCAGATCGGATTTAAAAGAAAATGTCCAAATCAAATCGAATATCTAAACCGGACCGTTAAATATCCTTTGGGTTAGGTTGAGCCAGACTCGCTTACACCGTGCATTCACGCAACCACCTTGTGAAGTGTACTAAAAATCTCCGAGAATGACACAGCCACGTGTGTGGAATTCCATAATTTTTGATAAAGACAAAATCTCAAATGTTAATTATCTCTCAATATCTGAACAGTACACTAACAATTACTTGGATGAACAAGACGACAGTGAAGTATAGCAAATCATGTGATGCATGTGGTTCATGATATATATATTTTGGTAGTTCATCCTAGCTAGATGAAGCTCGATTGCTTGATGGTTTTTATTTTTGACAAAACTCACATGCACGTCTTTTCTCAGCTTTAGGAAAATCACACGGTTGAGATGAGTGACACAAACAGACAGCAGCGGGTTGTCTTCTTCAGTTGATCTCACCACATTTCTTTTACAAATTATTTACGCGTAACAATGTTATTGTTGATAGTCATTTAATTGATCATAAAATATGTCAATATTATTATGTGATACTATTCAATATTAAATATTGATTGTAGTGGGGGGAAATGGTTGCGTAGCTTCAAAATAAGTTGAAAACATACCAAAAAAAAAATTTAAATAAGAAGAGAAAATATTTGGGTTCATATATAAATTGGGTTTGAGCTTATAAATGATATTTCTTCTACAGCTCTATTCTTATTTATCTTTTTGATTTGAAGATTTTCCTTCTTCTGTATATATAATGAAATGGATAAATAAGAATATAGATACTAATAATATATATATATATAATTATAATGTATATTTTGAATAAAAAATAGTCTATAATTTTATCACATAAATATATAAATCTATTTTTATTATGGGGACATATATAAAATTACATATATCTCCTAGGAAAGTTTTTTTTTAAGGGGGTCGACTACCGTAAAGATCCGATTTGAGTAGTGCTTAGATAAACAATGTTCTTAAGCCATCATAAAGTTATAACAAATAATAAAAAAAATCTTAAAAATGAATTTATTTCTAAAATTAATAAATACATAAAAATGTATTTATTTTTAAACTATTTAACAAATTAAAATTACAATACACTTCAAATTAAATTAAAAAAATATATATTTACTTACTTATATATCATGAGGAATAAACTAGTGTATTTGTTTTATATTTTAAAAACAATTAAAATATAAAAATATCAGAAATTTAATTTAGAATAATCAATTAAAATAGAAGAGAGAATAATAAAAAAACTTATTTTATCATTATAATTAAACACAAATTAACTTATGATTTTTTTCAAAATCTCTAAAAAATAAATATTTTTATATAATCTAATAATAAAAGCAAAGGTTTTGGGCGATGAATCCTTGTGTGTAAGAAGTAAGAACAAGAGTCGCCAGCCAAACTCACCTCTCTATCACTGCGTCACTTCACTACTTCCTTAACTAACCGAAACAGCAGCACTTGACAATCCAGATTGATTTCTCTGCCATATAACAAAAAATGGAAATCGTTCCAATCCCCGCCGATTCCTACACATTAGGCTTCATCGGCGCCGGAAAAATGGCCGAGAGCATTGCCAAAGGCGCCATCCGATCCGGCGTCTTGCCTCCTTCTCGCATTCGCACCGCTCATTCCAACCCCGCTCGCCGCGCCGCCTTCGAATCCCTCGGCGTCACCCTCCTCTCTTCAAACGACGACGTATTCCCCTAACTTCCCTTCCTTTTCCTCTCTCAAACAAACTCGTCGTTTTTTTTTTTTCTCATTTCTGATTTCTCCTCGCATCGCAGGTCGTTCGGGATAGCAACGTCGTCGTTTTCTCGGTCAAACCTCAATTAGGTATTGCCACGGTTTCAATATCGATCTCGCGCATGCTCCACCTGCGTCGTTTTCATTAAAGAAATTGTGTTGTTGCAGTGAAAGACGTGGTCATGAAATTGAAGCCACTTCTCACGAAGAACAAGCTTTTGGTTTCGGTTGCTGCTGGAGTCAAGTTGAAAGATCTTCAGGTTACGGAACGAACACAATATATCTTAATTTCCCCTTGATTTCTGCATTTTTACTTGACCAGTTAATGTTATAATTTGAGTAGGGACAACTCAGATTATTATTATTATAATTAAGAAAACAAGGCTCAAATATGTTTAAGCTTAAAAATGTTATAATTTTAATTTTTTTTTAAATCAATTCTATTTAAATTTATTTCATCTTTAAATATAGATTAAAATGAATAAAATTTAAATTTAAATTTAAGTAAGAATTAATTTTAAAATATATAATATTTTAGTGATGAAAGATATATTTAAACCAAAAGATTATGACAAATTGCTTATTGTTTACTGCTGAATCAAGTTGTACATGATTATCTTCTGAAGTATATTCTCCACTTTAAAGTAGTCTATAATAGCATGTATTACATAGTTTGTTCAAGTAGCTTTCCCTTTTGCGATCTCATTTACGTTTTCTTTAGCCTTATAGATAATTAGGTGGGATATTTTTATGGAAATGGTTGTTTTATAAAATGTAGGAATGGTCTGGGAACAACAGATTTATAAGGGTAATGCCTAATACACCTGCTGCTGTTGGCGAGGCAGCGTCAGGTATTACCATTGGTTTTTCTACTATGTTTTAAGATCGTATTGCATTTTGCTCTTCAAGTTACTTTTTTTATGCACAGAGTTGAGAATGTATGTTGTGTGATTTATTTTGGATAACTTGATTCCACATTTGACTTTCTGACTTACAAATTGTCAGTTATACTTCATATGTTAATCCTACTTCCTACTTGATATGTTGGAAGTTGCACTTTTATGTTGGATATTTAGGATATTTAGGATAACATGATTGATTATATAATCCTAATGGTTTTGTTCTTCACTTTTATGAAGGGTGGGGTTGTAAGGCTCCCAAATGTAGTATCTGATTTGTAGACTTATTAAAGTTTGATCTTGTCCATATTTCTTTCTTTCTTCCTTCTTCTTCTTTGTTTTTTTTCTTGGTGGATGCATGAATTGCAAGGGTAAATAATCTCAATTATGAAGAGGGCCTTCTTTCATAAATTACAAGATCAAGAATGCCTTCTCTTATGCAATATGCATTATGGTAATTTTGTATCTTGTGTTTTTTTCTAGAAAACAATGGATATTCCTTATTGCATTTCTTTCTGTATCAATTTGCATTTTTGACAGTAAGAGAATTGCATGAATAGATTGATTTAAACTATGCAGTTATGAGCTTGGGGGGAGCGGCAACAGAAGAAGATGGCAATCTTATAGGCAAATTATTTGGGTCAATTGGCAAAATATGGAAAGCTGATGAAAAGTTTTTTGATGCAATAACTGGCCTGAGGTATGTAGATCTCATTTTCTAAAATAATAGGATGATATGTGGATATTATGTGAAAAATCTACAAGAAGTTTCATTTTATCTTTGATGGACAGAAATTTTCTGAGAGGTAATAGATGATAGTCATGATGCTAGTACAAGGAGATGAGGAGTTTAGTGGCATTTGGAAAAGTGTTTTGGAACTTATTTGGTCTTATATTACAATATAAGTACTTAAACAAGTGTTTGGTTAAATTTATAAAATTAGCTCATGACATACTTATATGCTCTTTTGAGTTTATTTCATTAAGTTTATTAGAAAAGCTTATAAAAATCAGTCTATGCTTAAGTGCTTATGAAATAATTTCTCACGTGATCACATATTGAATAAGCGCTTAATTAAAGTGTTTATCCAAACATACTTAATCTAGGTTTTTCTTTTTTACATTTGAGAGAACAAAAGAAGTTTCTGGTATCTTTATATTCTGTTCGGTGTTTATGGTTGTGTGTGTACATGGGAATTGAACTCAGACCTCTAACTCCACAACTCTCTTATTCTCCATCTTTATATAATGCTTGTACTTTCAAATCCCATTAATCATTGTAGATTGTTTCCACCTCATCTGAACGAGTGGTTTGTGAACCTTGCCCCTATTTTTTAGATTGTCTTGGTGTAGCTTCTGATTTCTTACAATGGCTATACTGCATCATCCCTTAAGGCTACTGAGTTAGACAAGCATATATACTCTCTGCAGATATGAGTAGTTGGAAAACAACTTTGATTTATTTACTAAAAATTGTTTTTTTTTACTATATTGTTCAGTGGCAGTGGTCCTGCTTATATATATTTAGCCATAGAGGCTTTGGCTGACGGAGGAGTAGCAGCTGGTCTACCACGTGATCTTTCATTAAGTCTAGCTTCTCAGACTGTAAGTGAAGAGACATACTATTCTTTGACGATTTAACAAGCGAAGTTCATAATATATTTGAGTGTTTATAATTCATCCTATGCTTGCTCTTGCATTGTCTTATACTCTTGCCCATTTTGTCAAAAAGGCAGATATATAGAAAAGAATATTTGAGATGTGTTATATATGTCACAATTAGTCTTTTTTTAACTTTTCTAGTTAAATTATTTCAATATTCTGTAGCACGGTATTCCCAGTTTGCCAGGATTAGAACTTCTTCTGGCTTTATAATAAGCTGAAGAATGGTTAAGTTTCAATGTTACATTTTCTGGATTAAATGTGTATAATGTTATTATTTTTTGCTGTACTGAGTATAAGTCCAGTAAACTGACGTAAATCTATGCTAGATAGAGGTCTCCAACAACGAAACAGGAATTTGATTCAAGTAATTTAGCTTGTGTCAGCTATGTTGCTGTGTTTACTGGACAGATTGAGCAAGTAACCAGTCAAATCAATCTCAACCATCTAGTCTACTTTATATTGGCCTTATCTCACTGCTTGCAGAAAAATATTACACTACTGCATCCAAATTGTGTGGATGCATCTTAGATTTAGACCAATTTTTTTAAAGGTTCTAGCTGACTAACAGCCTCTTTGTTTTACAGTTGAGTTTGTCTTTATTGCCCAAATATACGTTTAGAACCTCTCCAACCGGAAAACAAACAGGCTCAAGCTCATACATGCATATAGGCATATACTAGTACTCCAAAGAAGACCAATAAATAAATAAATAAATAAGGTTTCGGTTAATGAAATTGATGCTGCTTGAATATGGCAGCAAGAATCCTACTGGACATTATGTTATGGGGGCAAAACATCTGCATGCATGAGCACACCTTGTCAACATTTGTAAATTTTTTCCCTATAGTTGTTATTATTTATGTGTGTTAATGTTTTTCCAGGTATTAGGAGCATCATCAATGGTCTCCCACACTGGGAAGCACCCAGGACAGCTCAAGGATGACGTTACTTCTCCTGGTGGGACCACAATTGCGGGCATTCATGAGTTGGAGAAAGGTGGGTTCCGTGGAACACTGATGAATGCTGTTGTTGCTGCTGCTAAGCGCAGTCGAGAGCTTTCTTAGAATCTAGAGATGAGGATTCTACCTTTTTAAGCGCAAAATTTGATTTCAATAGAATTTTCTGAATTTAGGGCTCTTCTTTGAGATGAGTAAACCTTAGGCCATTATAACTTTCTTCTCCTTTTGTCAAATGCTACTAGTTATGAAAGGGTTTGGCCACTTAGCATCAATGCATCATAAATGCGGACGCGTGTAAAGGGTTGGTGTTTCATTACAGAAGAGTACTAAAAAGTAAGAGCACTTCGGCCAACAAGAGTTGCATCCGCGTGTATGTGCATTTCATTTCTAAACTTTCCGAGCTTCTTTTATTTATGAGTCAATCATGATGCGTTTAAAAGGCCATTAAGGTTCTACATTCAAATCAGATATTATAGTTAAATGTTTCCGAAGAAAAGTATAGAATGGTTAGGTACTGATATGCAACAACAGCCACAATTCATTCGCAGCATGCTTCAATTCCTTTCTTGTTTTGATTAGTTAGTTTATTCCGAGGTAAAAAAATAATTTTATTGTCAGTTTTTAAGAGAGTTTTTTAATAACAAATAGGACAAAACTTAGCTGCAGTTGTTTATAGTTTATATCCTTGCTATCCAATTTCCAACCAAATATTGCCAAACTCATTATTTATTTCCACCTCATAGTTAACGGAGTGAAATTCACGTTAATTTCCGTTTATTTCTCTTTCTCAGTGTGTCAAGAGACGATCCTCTTGTTTTGCCATCAAAGGAACAAAGCTCCAATTGTCTGAATTTGTGTGCACACTGTTTGAAATAGAGACTATAAACCGATACTCCATCTGGACTCAATAAGCAAAAAAATACCCTCCTATGATGGACTAAAATATAAGTAAAAGTTAACTAATTTCACTATATTAAATGATATCATCCCAAATTGTCCTTTATTTAATTCATATTTTATTTTTCAACTACTCTATTTAATGCATCATGTGTCAATAGAAAGAGAGTATGTCCACTTGAAACAAATTTTAATAAAGTTGAATGTAGGGTAATTTAGGAAATACAATTACTTTTTAGATAAAATCAAGAAAATTAAATGAATTTAACTAACTTTCTTAATGAGTGTGAATATGGTTAATTTTACTTATAAATGAGTGCAGAGGGAGTATTTTTCTGGCATATTTAGCATATAATAAAGTTTTAGTGGGACGGTTATCTCCCTGTTTAACATCAATATAGTCTATGAAAAAGACTAAATTAAATGACTTTTACATCTTTCAAGAATAAATATACAATTTTTATCTTTCAGATTAATATGATTGACCCCACATTTTTGGGAACCGAAATAAGGGTTTAGTCTTTTTGTAATTTCATGAATGAGATGTATATTACAATTTCCTCACAACCTCAGACGTCAGACTATATTGACAATTTTGAAGAGATTGCCAAGCAGGATCCACATTTGGAACACAGATCAAACTGAATCATGTAGTCCCGAATTGAGTAACATTTCATATTGATCATTATTATAGTTTATGGAGACATATGTTTAGACATACGAGGAAATTGCAATTTACTAGTCATGATGCGCTATCATCACTTGAGGGTAACTTCATAAGGTTTAAATGTGATGGGCAAGGCAACATGGTAATATGATGTGAAGAAACCTCATCATCCAACTATTGATAGAATTCGCCTGCTGCACTCTCAAAATGAAGCAGAAGAGCAGATTCTTTAACTAGATAATGATTCACCAACAATGACCAACGAATGCTTTTCCTCTTATCCATAGCAATTAGCAAGCATAAGGTATGCCAAATGCAAATAGTGATGAGCTTAAAATAGAGAAAGTTTGAGCACTGCTATTTTTCTCCCAGAGAAAATTATCATGAGCAAAGAATAATAGGAATTAAACCAATATAATACACTTAATTGAAATCTATAATATCCGCTGTAAACTACACAGTGGAAGAGCACAACATAAGTAGCATACAACAGATTAGTAGGAAGTCATCTTATTCTGTATCTTTTATCAAGTTGTTGATCATATTTACCAAAGGAAGAGTTCCCTTTGCCATAATCTCTACCCTAGATGTATTAGAAGCATAAGAAAATAGAGACAGTCCAAAAGTTATGAGCTCAGGAAGAAACAGTCTTGATGATAAGAATCCATGCCAATAATGAGGTTCCAGATCAAAAAACGCATCAAAAAATCTCCTTGTGCCAGGTAAATCAAGCTTGAGTAAGATATCCATACCAAAACAGAAGAACTCCCTTTGTCTCCTCCTTTGGATGGGCCATAAATCTTTCCACACTTGTGCAGATATTTCACCTCCTGAAAGACCTCTATCAGAACCAAGATACTGAACAATAGAATTAGCAACAATAGGAGCTGCAGCTAAGGTCCTTGCTACCATATACCCAGTTGAAGGATGCACCATCCCAGCTGTGCCACCAATGCCAACAACTCTTTGGGGGAGAACTGGGAGGGGGCCACCCATGGGAATGACACAGTGCTCATCTTCTTCAATGCTTTTCACTTTAATTCCCAAGTGTTTCAACCTAGCAACCATTCTTTCTTGTATATCATCCATCCGTAACCCGGGGCGTGCAACAAGAGAAGTTTCTTCAAGAAATATCTTGGTAGATGAAAAGGGCATTGCATATAGAAAGGTGGGTATTCTGCTATTTCTCTCCTTCAGCACCATGTCATTGTCCAGATGAGAATCTCTCCAATCCATAAAAAGCATTTTATCAACATCAAAGGGGTGTTCTTCAACCTCAGCCAAAATCCCATAAGCAACTTGGTAACCTGGATTATATGGTTTATCATACTGAACAAGGCATCTTGAAAAGCCAGTGGCATCAAGGACCACAGTAGCCTGAACAGTGACACCATCATTACAAATCAGCATAGATTTGGATTCCTCATGAATAACCTTGATGACTTTAGCTTGGTGAAACTTGACACCATTTGATATGCATTTTTGTAGCATCTTTGACTTCAGCAGCTTCCTATTGACCCTACCATAGGGTCTATCTAGATACTTTTTTGTTTTATCATCAATGAATACAACAGCACCAGACCAAGTTGTGTCAAGGCAATCAAGTAAATCCATGGCTTCAAATTCATCCACCCAAACACCATAATTATTAGGCCAAATTAATCTGGGGTTTGGGTCAATGGCACAAACTGAAAGCCCTGCCTCAGAAACCTGCTGTGCAACTGCAAGTCCTGCAGGGCCTCCTCCCACAACTGCAAGGTCCACCACAGCTCCCTTTGATGAATCATACAAAGGAAGTTCAAAATCCAGATTCTCCTTCTTAAATTCTGGAACAAGTTCCAGAAGGGCACTGCTACTAGCCCTCAAACCACCAACACACTTACCCCACTTCACCAGTGGTTTCTTTGAACCAAATCTAAGCTCCTGGTTTTGCAACTTAGAGGAGCTTGAATTGTTCAATTTTTCTGAATAACCGTGCAGTGGGTGCAAAAATTCAAGCTTGTTTGGTGTTTTGAGCAAAGTATCCATAGTTATCATATAAATCTATCAAAATCCTTTATGAATCTCCTGAAAGTACTCAAAACACCATCTGGGTCACACACTAAATAACACACAGCAAGAAGAATGGTCCTTAAAAATGTGAACTTTGCGCAGTTACACCAACTAGATCCAGCAACAAAATGGAACTGCAATAATCAACAAATTTTGAAGGAGAGTTGAAGGCTTACCATGGAGCAGAGGAAGGGGAGAAAACGAAGCATTGCAACGGGTGGCGTGGACATAAGACAGTGGCTTCGGTAATGGTAAAGCTCGTGTGGCCACCAGAGGCTAGTTGTCTACGACAATTCCAAGTGGGTCATCATCTTTTCTTTTTTAGAAAAAAAAAAAAAAATTGAAAATTGGGAATTACCGAAATAGTTGGTGTTGGATAATAAATATGCTACCATGTTATCCTAACAAATGCCAAATGACAACTGGTTCACCCATCAACATCGTAAATTCGTAATTACACAGTTTGCACTTCGCAGAAGACTCTTTATCGTATGAATTACACTAGTGTGAGAGCTATGCACGGGATCTCAAATGTTACGTTATTTAATCATAGTTTGTTGCATTATTATAATATTAATAAATAATTATTTTTTTTTTAATATTTATTATTATTTTATTAACCATAATATATACACAGAAAAAATTATTTACCTTTCTTTGACTCAAGTGAATTATCATTTTTGCAACAAAAAAAAAAGTGAATTATCATTTTAATATTAGCGGCTCCTTTTTAAATTTCTAATTCAAATTCTAATTTTCTTCTACCTGAAACCCTCCCCCTAAAACCCTAAAATCATTTTTAGAGATGCTTAGAAAGTTGTTTAAAACATTATTTATTATTGTTTTTGTGAGTCCTACTTGTACATATCATCTTTTTACTTTTTAAGCAACTCCTACAATTTAAGCAACTCTCAAAGTAACTTTACAATAACTTCAAAATGGATCCCACAAGCTACCACACCTTTATTATGTTAATATTTAGTTCAACTTAAAATATTATTTCATTTTCTAAATAAAATTTAAATGTAATTAAATAAAAATTATTTTTTTAAATAATAATATTTTGCTAAATTATTTGTCTAAATAATAATATTTTGCTAAATAATATTTTTCTAAATGTAATTAATTTTCCTAAATAATAATATTTTATTTTCCCCCATCCATGGTAACCCCCAAACCCTCATATTTCCCTCTCTCTCATATCTCTCATCTTCTACACCTCACAATTCTCTCAACTCTCTCCATCTTCCCCCTTTCCCACCAAGGAATTTCACTTAAAAAAAAGTCATATTGCACAAGGATAAAAACAAATATTTATAATCACAAAAGGACAAATTAAATAAATTAAATGAACATAAGATAATAGAATAAACACTAACAGAAACAGATGATAATATGGAGTGAAACACATATAATAAAGAAAACACCATAACAACAACAACAACAACAACAACAACAATAATAATAATAATAATAATAATAATAATAATAATAATAATAATAATAATAATAATAGAATAAAAATGAGTGAATAATATGATAAAAATGAGTGAACCTCAAATATCATCACTGGCAGGAAGCGGCGCCGCAAGGCCGCTGGCCGCAGGGAAGTGGATTGTTTTTTCATTCACTCTTTAAGTTTGTGGCTTTGTTTCTTTCTATCTAGTTTCCCTCTGTTCTGGTTTCTAATCTGTGCATTTTACTGTATGTATGCAGGTGTTGGAAATGGTGAACGGTCATGGGTAAGGGGTGGTGATGGAGCTGATTTTGGGCACAGAGGATGGTGTTTTTACTGGAAAAGAGACCGCCATGGTGGGCGGTGATTATTGTTTGCCTTCCTTTTTTTCGTTTCTTATTTACATGGACTGTGTATAAAAGGACTGTGTGTTACTGGAAAGAGACTTCTGATTAATTTACAGTGATGACTTTAATAGTAACCGTGCACACATATAATGAATGGATATGCAGTAGACATACAAACAATACATGCAATATGATTCAAACGATTGTTAAATATAGGAGATACCACTTCGATGCCTTGATTGTGTCTCCTCAGATTTCTACTGCTTTCTTTTACTTTCACAACTACCATTTTTTTTAAATTCTTTCTCTAATGGTTATTGAGGATGAGAGTGATTCTCAACTGGAGTGTTTTCTCCTCTCCGCTCTTCACATTCTTTAATCATGGCTCTCCCCTCTTACTTTTTTTTTGTCTCTGGGCTCTCTCCTCCTTTTCTCTCAAAGAATTGTGATTGAGTCTCTCCAAGAATTGAGACCTTTTTTCTCTGTAAAGCTGATGGTAAAATTGATGAGAAGCATGTATCAGTGGGACTTTATTTTTAGCATGTTGTTAAAGTAATAAAGATGCATGGTTCATTAGGGATATGAGGGCTGCTGAATTAAGAGCTTTAAAAAATCTGATAGGTTCCGGAACCTTTACTAATGAGACCATATATTGGTGCATTATTTTCTGCCCTGGTTAGCTCTTGGTTATTTTATAAGATTTATCTATATGCTTTTTTTTTGTGGTAATCTAAGTCATTATAGATCATTCTGTAATGTGGATAAGTTCAGCCAAAAGGTATCACTATATCGTTTGTATGTATAAGATATGTACCCTTTCTCTACTGGTTCCACTACTTTTACATATTAGATATTTGTTTTATTTATCTAATTCCTTTCAGGTTAGGATTCACATGTTCCTAGATGCCCAAGCTCAGGTTGTGATCAAACGATAAAAGAATGATACAGGTGCAAATGGTATTCAAAAATTAAGAATTCATCTGCCTGTTTGATACTGTTGGTTATCTGCTATTTCTTGGTGCGGTTCTACTCCCATTCTGTTTGATTCCATTTGGATTTTGGGTGCTGTTAATTATCTGTGTTGCATAATCTTTGGTAGTGATATTGGTCAGCAAATGGTTCTGTTCTGCTGCTGTTATTTTTCCAGTGTGCTATTGGTGTAATCATTAGTTTTGTTTTAAAGGTCCTAGTTTAGGTGAAAAGTTGGTATTTAAATCTCAATAAGAAGCTATATGGGTATATATAGCCACTTGACTGGTGTAATAGAAAAAATACAAAATTCGAAATGACAAGTATGTAGCCTCAATTGTTTGTTTTTTATGGATCCAGTATTGATAACTTTAAGACACTAATTCTGCTCTTATAGAGTTATTATCTTATGTTGTCATATCATTACAAATATTCCCAGAGCTGTGTTAAAATTAATGAAAGTAAGAGTTACTTGTTATTGTTAAATATTTTTTTATTCAATTTCTATGTCCATATGTTCTGTGAAAGAATTTATGAACCTAAGCGAAGTTAGTAAGAAATTGCAATAAATTGATACACTAACATTGAGTGAACTTGATGGCTACTATTCTTCTACATGCAAGTTCTCCAGCTAATTAAAATTTGTATGTATAAGATATGCATCGTTCACTACTCTTACATATTAGATATTCATCTCATTGCGTTTCATGTTAGGATTCACATGTTCCTAGATGCCCAAGCTAAGTTTGTGATCAAATGCTAAAAGACTGATACAGAAGATTGATACAAATGCAAATGATATTCAAAAAATAAGAAATCATCTGCATGTTTGATAATGTTGGTTTTGTACTGTTTCTTGCTGTGGTTCTAATCACATTCTATTTGCTTCCATTATGGATTGCATCTTGTAAGCTTCTCCTTCAATAATTGACTAACTTCATCATCATAGGCTTTCGACTTGATGCTTTGATCCTACCTCTCTGCACATTTAAATAGAACTAATAAAAAATTTAGTAATTAATGGGTGAACACAATTGTTGTCGCCCCTATACAACCAACCATTTAATCTACCAAGACCATCTCCATGGAAAAAGTTCTGTGGGTTCATCAATGGGATACATCTCCCAAACCCTCATAACTCTCACTTTTAACCTCCACTTCTCACATTCATTAACAAAATTTGAGTGTGATAGATGTAAGGAAACAAGAGATAGAAAGTAAAGAAAAAAAAAGCAAATGATATGATAAGATGAAAAGGAGAGAGAGTGAAAAAAAGAAAAGAAATGGTGTAAGACAATTGAATGCAAAAAATCATCAAAATTACTTAAATTAATGTAAATATAATTATTTTTTTATATAGTTAAAAGTTTCGGACCAAATTAGGCTGGTTGTTAAATAATAGATTTGTCTTACTAGAACTTCAATAAGTTAAATTAATAAAATAATAGGTTAACACTATCAAAATTTGAGTGTGATAGATGTAAGGAAACAAGAGATAGAAAGTAAAGAAAAAAAAAGCAAATGATATGATAAGATGAAAAGGAGAGAGAGTGAAAAAAAGAAAAGAAATGGTGTAAGACAATTGAATGCAAAAAATCATCAAAATTGCTTAAATTAATGTAAATATAATTATTTTTTTATATTAATGTAAATATAATTATTCAACTTTTCTCTTTTGAATTTTTTTAATTAAGTTAAATTTTAAATAGATAGATTAAAACATACACTTACTGGAGCATCACAAATGATTATTTTCATGTAGAATTAGAGAAATTTTTATTTTCTTTTATAGTATTATATTTAATAATAAATGAAATTAACTTATATGATTCACTTTTTACTCATTATAATTATTACATAACTTAAATTTAAATTAAAGTATTTTTAACTGGTGAATAACTCGTAATATTATTATTAATTATTGTTAATATTCACTTTTTATGTGTGCACATAAATGGTTACATATACTACTATCAACAGAGTGGTTAGTTCAAGTAGTATATGCTTGATTTCCTTAAGCAAGATTTTAGATTCAGGTTTTGTGTATTCAATACTCGTTGGGAGAGTTAGGCTCACTATAAACTGGATGTTCTCAACTCGAGAATGATTCCCTCCTGTAAAAGATACATATGACTTAGAAAAAAATAGTTACATTGGTGCTATTTGTATAACTTTTATGTATATCACTATATTTATAGTTAATTAAATTATGCTTTTCTCTTTAGGCAGAAAAATGATATAATAAAAAATATAATAGATATCTCAAACAACATTGAAAAATACTCGTATTCTCTTGCCAAAATATAAATTGTAGTTTTGAAGGATACGGTGATTAATTAATATTGCATTTATTACATTCTTTCAAAACTTTTCAAACCTCCTAATATTTATAAATTCTTAATGGGCAACATCTATGGATACGGGAGGGATATCAATTAAAAGAGAGACACAATCGTTCCAAACTTTCTTACTCCTCTGCAAAATTTCAATTTTCTTTGTCTTGAACTGTGGTGATGTCACGATAAAGTTTGTCATGTCATCATGACAGCGTTGTCCTACATCATTCACGAGGTTGAAACAACATTCATTACTAACTATTTGGTTACCAAAAAATACACCATTGAAAACTTCATCACCACATGTCAGGTATAATTTTGATGCACATTTGGTCAAATACTTTTCAAAGGATGATAATGACCTTTGTGCTAAATTACTTTCACTAGGGGAATCACTTGATGGCCCAAGAACATCAGTTGAAAGCCCTGTTTTGACCAACAAAGCAAAGCTAGTCATAAATACAAATAATAGACAAGAATTATGGAATGTAGCCATGGTTCAATTTTTTAAGATCTTAGATTCGTGATAACCTGAAAGTAGTTATTCTGACTTGTTAATAATATAGTTGGCTATATTTATAGTTTGAAAATGACCAATGTTTGCATTAGTCGGTTAATGAAAACTCTTATGAGACTGATAACAAATGCATTAAAGTTTAGAAGTTTTCAAAATTTAACTACCCACATTCAATTCATTCATTATGACTCAAGCACGTTATAATGATACATTTCAATAGAAATTTCATGTTAAAATTTTCAATGCACATACGGTTACATTAGAAATAGGAAGTAGATTTTCAAGAGAAGCATTAAACTTGTTTGATGGATGGGAAAATAGAAGTTACATCATTTGCAGATTGCATCTGAGTTGCAAGATTACATTATTCCCTTTATTATGAGGTTTAATCTTGTATATATATCGAGGTTTTTCTTTATTAAATTACTTGCACATAATTAAATTGCATATGACTTATGCCAAAGTCAAGTCATTTTTGTAGCAACTTTTTTATAAAAAAAGCTTTGTCAAGGGTGACCATGACTATTAAAAACAAACTTTGTCTTGAGATGAGAACCATCGTCTGAACCGTTTACTCTTCAGAGAGTTCTTCAATATTCAGAACTTGAGTCTTCAAAACTTTGACCAACTTCAGATCATGGCATGACTTCAGACCGTCTCTTAATATGAAATATCAGAACTTTAAATAAGAGTATTATGTTAAGAATAAAGTTATGAGTATAATTAAGTTTATAATCATCAAAACTAAGTGTTAGGGGAGTCTTAGACATTTAGAGTCTTGAGACTCAACAAGGGTCCCCCTCAGGGCGGTCGTTGAGGGAGCTGAAAATTCAGAGACTTTTTCTTGTTGATGTATTCAATGCTTCATTATTTTGAGATATTTGGCATATTGATGTGGTATTCTTTTGATGGATATTTAGTACATGTGTTACCCATGTTGGGCTCTTCTACTTTGTTTAGGACACATGTATTATAATATCCATGTCATATTATGTATTTAGTTATTCAGATCATGTTTAAGTAAATGCTGGATTATTTAAGCAAAAATCAAGTATGTTATGATATTTTTATTGTTGCGAAAAATAATTCCCTAAATTTGGGGCTTATGCTTCCAATGGGCATAAATTCTAAGTTTTCAGAATTAGGACATTACACTAAGCAAAAGTGAAAGACAAAAGACAATAATTAAATTTAACCTTCAACAACATATTGATGAGTAGTGGGGCAGCCTAAGTTCTAGCAGAAGGACTATATATGATAGCTCCTACAACCAAGATGTAAATTTGAGGACCATGATGCTAGATCTCTAGGATCGATAAGGTTGCTATCTAAGTATGATTAGGACCACAGCGATCGTTGCATAAGGCTTTTGAATTATTGTAAGGGACAAGTGTAAGATTCAACTGATCTAGGTCAATATGTGGAGATTGGGGTTGCAAGTTAAGAACTCAAACATCCACATCATGATGATAGTCTTTGATCAAACATTATAAATTGTGTCACATGTTTTAGATAGTGTCTTAGACGAGAAGCATCTCTCAAACCTCATTAAGGTGTGATTAGTAGAATTCTTTTAAGAGTGTACTGATGAGTCTCACGGCGTGTAAATGTGGTTAATACCATGTGTCTTGATGATGACAACTTGGAATTTCGATAAGAAACTTAATTTATTTAATAGGTTGAAGCTAAGTGTTGCATGTGTAGAAACCACAGGAAACACTAGAAGGAGGTTGAATAGTGTTTTATAATTTCAAACAGATTTTCTTGGAAACCTTTTCACAAACAAAGTTTAATAAAAGTTTTGAGCAACATGCTGAAACTGGAGTTTTCAGAGACTTGCTAAAGTGCTTTAGCGGGTCCAAAATACAGTGTTGAAAGCTTGTTTTATAAAGCGTTGTGATTGATTTATGTTCAAACTTATAAAACTGATTATTCAGAACCCTCATGTTAGATCAAATAACAAATATAAAGAGATAAGGGTTGAGAAAACTTAGCGAAGAAAAGTATCCTGGTTCACTCACATCCACCGTGAGCTACGTCAAGTCCCAATGCTAAACCAGCAAAGGATTTCCACTAACTGATCACTGTTACAAGTATTATTTTATCCACAGCCTCTTCAGGCTAAAACCCAAGTATTATTTTACAAACAAGCCTCTTCAGGCTCAAACCCAAATATTGTTTTACAGACAAGCCTCTCCAGGCTCAAACCCGAGTATTGTTTTACAGACAAGCCTCTTCAGGCTCAAACCCAAGTATTCTTTGTTCCACCAAGCCTCTCCAGGCTCTCAGACACTTGAAAGTGTTTACAGTAAAAGGATGTTTAAGTTCGTGAGAAACTTAAACTGAAAATATCTTGTACAAAGGATAACTGAGTATAGACTCAGGATACAATGGAAATTTTCTAAGTACAAAGATTATCAGAGAGTAGCAGCTTGAACTTTTGCAGCGTTTTGGTTCAATAAAATTTTCTTCTCTCTCTTACTCACTTGTAAAAATATTCCATGAAACTTTATATAAGATGATATCTTGAGTCCGTTGAAGATTGAAGAAAACGCTGTTGTGAGATAGCATTTAATGCTGTTAATACCGTTGTGATACAATCTTCAAAAAGCTTATGACTATGTATAGTAGGTTCAGGTACCAGAGCCTAACATGTGCAAGTACCGGGTTACAACAGTTTCCCTTTCTGGTGAAAGACTTGAAATACTTCATAAAGGGTCTTTGTAACATTCCTTAATTGAATCAAACTTGCTTCAGACGTTAATGATGCATTGAAGTCTTGAGCAGACAGCCTCTTGACTTCAGTCAAATTCTACGATGTAGGTCTTCAGCAGAAAATCTTTCTTTAATGCAACAGTACTTCAGAAGGATGAACAGACTTCAACATGTCTTTGTTCTTCAGAGAGTTCCTCATATCAGCAGGTTCAACTTCGGAGAGTTGAAATATATCAGAGGGTTGCTCTTCATAAAGATTGTTGAAACATTTAAACACACTTCGTTCAAGTGAAAACTGTTCTTAAAAAAGTAATCCTTTTAAATCAAAATTGTTATCCATTAAAACTTAGGATTTGTGAGACTTTAAACATTATTAATTTCCTTAATAATATTTTGAGACTTAACATTCTCCCCCTTTTTTATGACAAATTTGTTTTAAAAAGAAGCTTAGCAAATATCTGAAGAGAAATAAGAGTGTAAAGTTTAGAATATACTCCCTATATTTTAGATACTTGTTCTGAATACCTTGCTCCCCCTGAAACAAAGATTTCTTCCAAATACATGTGACTTCATATTTCAGATACTTCCTTTTTAACTTCTTTTTCTTTAAAGTTCTTTTTAATACTCCCTCTTTAGTCATCAATCAAAAAGGGTGGATAGAGATGAACAGAGGCAATAAATGGATACAATAAATATGGGGTAGGTAGCCAAAAGAAATTGATTCAGATATATCAGGTATAAGCATTAATTTTCAATCATTGCAGAAGATATTGTACGCAACTGATTAAATGCGAAACAAAAACAATAAATTTACGTAGACAAATCAGAGAAAAAACATACCATGAACATATATAAGATTCAGAAGGTTCAACGCAAAAGAAACTTGTAAACACATAGACTTTCTGAAACTTAGCAAATTAAAAGCTGTTGGTCCTCTTATCCTCTGGCTTGGAATCTATATTCTGAGGATGAAGGGGAACAACATTCTTAACCTTCTGATATCATCTTCTCTCATAGCAAGAACTTTAGAAAGATCAGCTTCCTTGTAAATGATGGAAATGTGCTTTCAGGTGAAAGTGATCTCCACAAAACCAACAGGAAAACCATAGTCAACAGGATTAGCAACTAACCAAGTGTAGATAGAAGGAGTATATACCACTGTGGCCCAGTCTTCATCATTGTATTCATCAAGTAAATGCTTGGAACCAGGAAAAGTTCCAGGAAACCAGGTACGAACTTCCTAAGTTGAGAGGGTGCTCTTAGTCATACAGTCAACAAAGTCACATCTTGTTCCTGAGCAAGACCCTTCCTTTTCCCTTTCATACAAATATGAATCCCAAATCCTGTCTCTGTAAGAGTGGTCAAAACCCCCATAGGCTTCTAGGGCTTCAGGGAGTCTTTCCCATTCTTTTCTGGTGAAAGGTTCAGGCTGATCCATATAGGCAGAATAAAATTTTGGTTCCTTCTTTTTATTCTCAGGACCTTCAGCAAATGGTAGTTTTGGTACAATCCTGTCCTGTTGCCAATAGATTTTAGTTGAAGGCTGCATGGTAAGGTGTGTTAGAGGTTTAAACCCTCTGCAGCCAGCTTTTTCAGCAACATACTTGGAGTATACCTCAGCTTCCATATTAAGACGTCTGATGAGAATCCAGTCTTCAGCAGGTATTCTTGCTGCACCAGGTGAATCCACATAAATTTTCTTCCAGTAGTGGTTGGGAGGTTGCACTACTTGTCTAATATTTTCTATCTGATCAAACCCTCCCCCTGAAGCTTTGGCCATCCTCTTTAACCTGGCATCCTCAAGAGAGTCCAAGTGCAAACCAGTTTGCCTGGGTGGAAGTAGTGGCAAATGATCTTTAAAATACAACAACTCTTCATATAAATTTAAGCACTAGAGCAACCTTCTTCTTTGGGCTGGTGCAGATTGATAGAATCTGTGAGGGAAATCAACAGCCCTCAGTATGTCATCAAAGCTAAGAATGGGAGCTACCTTGTCAAAGGTTGGTCTTCTTGAAATGTCCCTTGACTTAGGCTTCCACATCCTTTCTCTCTAAGACAAAGCTCCTTCAAAAACAAACTGCACCTTCTCTTTCTACACAAACTTTCCCTTAGTGTTTCAATCAACATCATTTGATAAGGTAGGTATCAGCTCCAGTTGATTTGGCATCCTTTCATTAGTGAGATCAACATCAAACGGTTATGGAGGTTGAGGACTTGGAGAAGGTGGATCATTATCTTCAGCAAGTTCAGTCCTCAAAGGGATAACAGATATGGGACTCATCATAACAATCTCTTGCTCAGTCTCCATGGGATCATCAGTATGAAGTTCTGCACCTTTGTCACTGTCAGCAGGTGCAGCCACCTTGTTAGCACAAGGTTTTTCAGCAGCTATGTCTTTAGTAGGTTCACTTATGGTGTTGTTAGCAGGTGCAACCTCTTCAACCTTATCAGCGGCAGGTTGGATGGCTTCTTCAGCAATTCCAGGTTTTTCATCATTAGAACCATCATCAGCAATGTTAACCTCATCAACTATCTTCACAGGAACTTCAGCAGGACTCATATAATCTTCTAGATCAGTAGGATCTAGATTGTCAAAGAGTACCTTGGTTTTCTTGTAGGGTTTCTCTACAGGTACAGGCTTCAAGGCAGCTTCTTGAAGCTTTCTTAATATAACTTGGATTTGGTGAAGTCATATGGGACAAAAGGTGTAGGAGGTTTGATTTTTATTTTCACAATCCTCTCCCTCTTAATGTTAAGCACCTCCTGAGACCTTGTTTGCTTAAATGCTTCCTGAAAGATCTCAGTATCATCTTTTGGAATAGATTTGCTCCTTGTGATCATTGGAGCAGGAGCAGGAGCTTCCTCTTTAACAGGTGAAAGCAATCTCCTGTGCTTGGATCTTGCAGCTTTGGAAGGTCTCTTCCTCTTCCTTTCAGAGGATTTCTCCAATTGCTCATCCTCTAATATTGCTTTTTGAGCAGCTTCAGCAAGTGCTCTATCATTTTCCTCTTGTTCTTTTCTTCTTCTTTCTTCTTCCTAATCAAGGGCAGTAACAATCTCTACCACTTTCTGAATTTCTAGATCTGGATGCATAGTTGCTAGAGGTTTGACAAATAGAGGTTTAGAGGAGCTTCCACTTACAGCTTCATCCATCATAGCCTGTCCCTTGGGAGATAAGATAGGCTCAGCAGCATCAGCAGACGCTCTAGTAGCTTGACCCACAATTTCAGGAGGTTCATTGTGAACCTTTTGAACAGGTTCAGGTTTTTGTTGAGTAGATGCTTCAGCTACTTTCTCAGATGGAGTAGCCTTCTCATAAGATGCTTCTACTTCCCTTACCCTTTCAAGATCAGCTGGGGTAAGGATCTTCTGTGAAACCTTGGTCATCTTTGTTGAGTCTAAAAAATATCATAAGGTTGTTTATGATGTTTTAAGACAACTAGATTCCCAAAGTTTTAATGGTTGACAAATTTGACTTAAATTACTTATCATAGATACACACATGCTTTAATGCTTCATCTATGATTTCAGCAAGAGTCACTATGAGCCTACATAAAAAGACTAAGTGTTGAAGCTGTCTGAAGAAGCATAACTCGTCTGAAGAGTTGAAGCTGTCTTAAGTAGTTCAACACGTCTGAAGTATCAGTGCTGTCTGAAGTCTCACTTATGACGTGGCACCCTCTGCTGAAGCTTGTGAAGACTTTTCTGAACCTCTGCTGCACGTACCTTTTCAAACATGTTTATAGCAAGGAACACATAGACCTTTCCTGGTGATTTTGAATTTCATACACTACTGAGGAAATCTCTGCAACGCAGAAATTGCAGCGACAACGGTGCCAGCTTTATAGCAGCACCAACGTTGTACTCTGTCAGAAACATCAGAGCTCTCAGAAGCATGTCTCACAACGGATTAAATAGCATTTAATGTTATCTCTAAACGGTGGTATTTCAACGGATTGAAGGTTGGGTATAAATACCCCTCCATGAAGACCATTAAAGAGAGAAAAAAAGCGAAAAAGAAAAATTAAGTATACAAGAAAGCCCAGAGAAACATCACGCTGCAAGTTTTTACTCTGTAACAACTCTCTGATAAAATTCGCTGTACACATTTGTATATCCTGAGCATACCTCAGATTTTATTGTACATTGTATTGGTTTGAGCTTCAAACTGGTATAGTTTAAAAGCTTAAACTCCTTTCTTTGTAAACCTTGTGTAGAGCCTGAAGAGGCTTGGTTGATAAAAGAATACTTGGTTGTAGAGCCTGGAGAGGCTTGGTTGATAAAAGAATACTTGGTTGTAGAGCCTGGAGAGGCTTGGTTGATAAAAGAATACTTGGTTGTAGAGCCTGGAGAGGCTTGGTTGATAAAAGAATACTTGAGTGTAGAGCCTGAAGAGGCTTGACTGTAAAAGAATACTTGTAATCTTGAAAGATTAAAAGAAAATCCAAGTGCTAGTTGGCATTGGGACTGGACGTAGCTCACAGTGGTAGTGAGTGAACCAGGATAAATTCCTTGGCTAAGTTTTCTTACCCTTATCTCTTGTCAATTCTTATTATACTAATCAAGGGGTTAGAGTAATTAATCTGATATTTTATAAAGACACAAAAACATCTTTTAAAATCAGTATTTTTAGACCGTCTGAAAACTTCAGACAAGAGCCTGTCTGAAATTGTGTTTTTAAAACCTGTTTGCGAAAAGCTTTCTAAAATATTCAGAAACACTATTCAACCCCCCTTCTAGTGTTTCCCTGTGTTCCTACAGTTGGTACCAGAGCTCTACTCTGGGTTGAAGCACCTAACAAGTGTTTGAGGACTGAAAGATCCAAATGGAAGCTTCTAACAGCAACAGGCAATACATCACAGAAGGAGCCTCTATCACAAGACCCCCAACATTTAATGGGGTGGATTACCACTACTGGAGAGATCGTATGAAGTTGTTCATTAAGAGCAAAAACATTGATGTTTGGGAGGTGGTCACTGATGGAGATTATGTGCCTATGCAAAATGGTTTGCCTATACCTAAGACTGAATGGACCCTGGAGCAGAAGACTAGAGTCCAGATGAACGCTAAAGCCAAACTCTATCTGATATGTTCCTTGAATAAATCAGAATATGAGAAGGTCCATGGATGCACTTCTGCCAAGGAGATTTGGGATACTCTTGCAGCAGCCCATGAAGGGACTGAAATTGTCAAGCAATCCAAAATCAGCATGCTTATACATCAGTATGAGATGTTTAAGATGGAAGAAACTGAAACTATTGACCAAATGTTTGGGAGGTTTCAGACCATAACCAATGGACTCAGGTCCTTAGGAAGAACCTATGAATCTGGAGACAACAACAGAAAGATTCTAAGAAGTCTACCTAAGTCCTGGAGACCCAAAGTCACTGCCATTCAAGAGGCAAGAGATTTGAACTCTCTGAGAATGGAAGAACTGTTGGGATCTCTCAAAGTCCATGAACTTGAGCTTGGAGAAGATGACAACAAGAAGAAGTCTCTAGCTCTAAACTCCAAGGTCAAACAGCCTAGGCATGGCAGCATGAAGGCTATGCAAGCTGAGGACACTTCAGAAGCAGATGAAGATTCTGAAGACAACTCAGAAGATGAAAATGATCTTGCTCTTTTAAGCAGAAAGATCAAGAGAATGTTGCAGAACAGAGGAAAGTTCAGAAAGAACCAACCGTCATCATCCAAATCAGGTAAGACAGGTAAATAGTCTAACTCTGATAAAAATACTTGCTTTGAATGTAAACAACCAGGACATATGAAGGCTGATTGTCCAAGACTGAAGAAAAACAACTTCAAGAAGAAGTTTTTCAAAAAGAAGAAAAGTCTTATGGCAACATGGGAAGACCTTGATGAATCAACCTCAGAAGAAGAAGAAGACACTTCAGAAGAGGCAAATCTGTGTCTCATGGCTAGTCTACCATCCTCAGACAGCTCTGAAGCTGAGGTATTTCCTCTTACTCTACAAGAGATGTATGATGATCTGGTGGAAAGTTCTCAAGAACTTTTCCAAGAGTATAAGAATCTATCCAAAGCCCACACAGAAATGTGTAACAAATATGAGGCACTTGAGGTAGAACATATTATGCTCAAAGAAAAAGTTCTTAAGACTAAAAACTGCAGTTCACAAGCTGTGTCTGAAGAAAATGAGAAACTTCAGAAGCAGGTTGTGGAACTGACAAAAGATCTGGCCAAATTTGTCAAAGGAACTAAAAATCTGAATATAATGCTTGGAAATCAAAGGCATTCCCTTGACAAAACTGGACTAGGCTTTTGTGATCATAACTCGTATGAACCTCCTACTGTCTTAAATTTTTTCTAAAAAGAAGGTTACTGGGTGTTCTCACTGTGGTAAGCCTGGACACAATGAAGCTCAGTGCAAACACAGGAAAAAGACAAGGCCCAATGCTAACAAGAAAGGACCCAAAAGAATATGGGTACCTAAAAACTTAATTATTCCTGTTGCAGATGTGTTTAACAGGACAAAGGAGACCCCACAAATGGTACCTGGACAATGGGTGCTCGCGACACATGACAGGAGAAAGGTCTTTGTTCCAAAACCTTAGACCTAGAGCTGGTGGAGTGGTCACCTTTGGTTGTAATCAGCAAGGGAATATCATTGGAATAGGGACTGTAGGTATATCTCCTTCATCCCTTATTAAAAATGTACTTCTAGTGGAGGGACTACAACATAATTTACTGAGCTTAAGTCAATTATGTGACAGTGGTTATGTGGTATCCTTCACTAAGGAAGGATGCATAGTCAAAGACTCCTCTGAGCAAATCCTCTTTACTGCTAAGAGACACAACAATGTGTACAAAATTGATCTAGAGGATCTAGCAAGTCAAAATGTAAAGTGTTTCATTTCTGTTGAAGATGAAAAACAGATTTGGCATCAAAGACTTGGGCATGCCAGCTTGAGATTAATCTCAAGATTAGCAAAACACAATCTTGTTAAAGGATTGCCCAAGCTTTCATACAAATCTGACATTTTATGTGAAAGCTGTCTGAAAGGGAAACAAATAAGACACTCTTTTAAGAGTAAAGATGTTGTTTCAACTAGCAGACCACTAGAACTCTTACACATTGACTTGTTTGGTCCTATTAGAACAGAAAGTCTTAGTGGTAAGAAATATGGTTTGGTCATTGTTGATGACTATTCTAGATTTACTTGGGTGTTATTCCAAAGAAGCAAGGATGAGACTTTTAGGAATTTCACAATATTCTGCAAGAAGGTACAAAATGAGAAAGGATTCTGTATTTCTGTTATCAGAAGTGATCATGGTGGAGAGTTTGAGAATGAAAACTTTCAAATGTTCTGTGATTAGAATGACATCTCACACAATTTCTCTGTGGCTAGAACACCTCAACAGAATGGGGTTGTTGAGAGAAAGAACAGAAGTTTGCAAGAGATGGCAAGGACCACGCTCAACTCATGCAGCTTACCAAAAACCTTCTGGGCAGAAGCTGTTCGCACAGCATGTTACCTTCAAAACAGAATATTGGTGAGACCAATTCTTAAAAAGACTGCCTATGAACTGTGGAAAGGAAGAAAACCCAACATATCATATTTCCACACCTTTGGATGTGAATGTTTTATACTCAACACCAAGGATGATCTTGGAAAATTTGATGCAAAGTCTGATAAAGGATTTTTCATTGGATATTCTGAAACATCTAAAGCCTATAGAGTGTATAACTCTAGAACTTTAACTGTTGAAGAAACTATTCATGTTAAATTCAATGATAACAAAGAGACTGATAGGGAACTATCAGATCTAGAGGATGATTTTGCAGGAATGGAGGTGAATGACCACAACAGCTCGAAGGATGAGCAGCTGTCTGAAGTACCTACTGTTACTAAACCTCTTCAGACAAATGTTGAGTCTCAGACAGATCAAACAGATGTGATACCTCCTCAGAAACCTGATTGGAAATACAATTCACATCATCCTAAAGAGCAAATCATTGGCAACACTTCAGAAGGAGTTAAGACAAGATCAAAATTCAAGATTCTGAATTCCCTTGCTCTCCTATCTGAAATAGAGCCAAGGAACATTGATGAAACTCTGCATGATGAAGGGTGGATCCTAGCCATGCAAGAAGAGTTGAATCAGTTTGCTAGGAGTGATGTCTGGACCCTTGTTCCTAAACCCCATGGGAAAACTATTATTGGAACCAAATGGGTGTTCAGAAACAAGCTGTCTGAAGAAGGCAAGGTAGTCAGAAACAAGGCAAGATTAGTTCCTCAAGGATACAACCAGCAAGAAGGTATTGATTTCACCGAAACCTTTGCCCCAGTGGCCAGGTTAGAAGCAATTAGAATTCTTTTATCTTATGCTGTAAATAATGGCATCAAGCTATATCAAATGGATGTTAAAAGTGCCTTCCTCAATGGTCTCATTGAAGAAGAAGTCTTTGTTAGACAACCCCCTGGTTTTGAAGATATTGCCTTTCCTGAACATGTTTTCAAACTCAAAAAGGCTCTCTATGGTCTGAAACAAGCCCCAAGAGCTTGGTATGACAGATTGAGCAGTTTTCTAATCTCAAATGGTTTTGAAAGAGGAAAAGTGGACACAACTCTTTTTAGAAAACAGTCTAACAAAGATCTTATACTTGTACAGATATATGTTGATGACATTATTTATGGTTCAACTGACTCTTCATTATGCAAGGAGTTTTCAGAGTTAATGCAATCAGAATTTGAAATGAGTTTAATGGGTGAACTAAAATTTTTCTTAGGACTTCAGATTAAGCAAGATTCTGACTGTATATAGATCCATCAAGAAAAATATACAAAGGAAATGCTTAAGAAGTTTAACTTACATGATTGCAAACCCGTGTCAACTCCAATGCATCCCTCTGCATCTTTAAATAAAGATGAGAAGGAAGAACCAGTGAATCAAACTTTGTATAGAGGAATGATTGGATCATTACTATATCTAACAGCAAGCAGACCTGACATAATGTTCAGTGTATGTCTGTGTGCTAGATTTCAATCTGATCCAAGGAGTACTCACTACAAAGCTGTAAAAAGAATTTTCAGATATCTTAAAGGTACTACTAATCTTGGTTTGTGCTATAAGAAAAGTAAGGATTGCAGGTTAATAGGTTACTGTGATGCTAATTTTGCTGGAGACAGAATTGAAAGAAAAAGCACTAGTGGTGGATGTCATTTCTTTGGAGAAAATATGATTAGCTGGTCAAGCAAAAGGCAAAGTACAATTGCCTTATCAACAGCTGAAGCAGAATAAATCTCAGCAGCCAGTTGTTGCTCACAACTGTTATGGGTGAAGTATCAGTTAGAAGATTTTAACATTACTATATCTACTATACCTGTTTTGTGTGATAATACAAGTGCTATTAATTTGTCTAAAAATCCCATTCAACACTCTAGGGCTAAACATATAGAAATAAAACATCATTTCATTAGAGATTATGTTCAGAAAGGTATTTTTGATATTCAGTTTATTGATACAGAGCATCAATGGGCTGATATATTCACAAAACCTCTGACTGAAGATAGATTTAAGTTCATTAGAAATAATCTGAACATACATGAATTTTGAATGTGTGTGATCTGATCTGTCAAAAATGATGTATCTGAAATTTCAGCCTGTCTGAAACAAGTGACTTGTCTGAAATTTTGGGTTGTCTGAAATTCATATGGGTGTCTGAAATCTGTCACTTGTCTGAAGTAAACAAATGACATGGCTTTATGAGACGGTTTAATTCCATTTATTTTGTCTCTTCCACTTCGCACGTTTTCCTATGTCTGCGCAGCCAGTACATGCCATCATTGCTTTATGGATCTATAAATTCGGAAGCTAGTGGGTCACAGAATTTCACCGTTCACTATTCTGTAGTCATCTCTTGAGATCCTTCTTCTACAAGCAATTCTTTATCTCTCTCAAGTTCTTCAGAAAACTCTCCAATGGCCCCTAAGAAATCTGCTGGAAGCAACATCGTGAAGACTAAGGGTGTAGTTCTGGAGGATCTTCAATCTCTGGGAATGGACTTGTTTGCTGAGTTCGATGCAGCTGGGTGGACTCCATATTTTAATCACAACTTGACACAGTGGCATGAGCAAAGTGTGCTGGATTTCTGGGCTACTGCCAGAGGAATACCCAATCCTCAGGGTATCTACACTAGCATCAAGGCCACAGTACGTGGTGTTCCTGTCTTTGTTGATGAAGATATCCTTGCTCACATCTGTGAGGTCAGGACTGAAGGAGTTGTATTCACTCCTGGCTGGGAAGCAAGAAATGGAGGACAAAAGCAGTTCACAGAGTTTCTGTATGGCACCTCTGAACCAGTAAGCTTGGATGCAAAGCATATGTCAGACAAGGCTAGGGTTTTGCATGCCATCTTAGGGTGCTCTATAATCCCTAAGAATGGAAGCAGAAACCATGTTTCTGAGTTGGAGAGATTTTTTTTGATTCACCTACTGCAGAAGAAGAAGGTGAACCTCCCCAACATCATAATGTACCACATGCAGAAGCATCTCAGAGACTATGCTGGGAGCTTCCCTCACAATACCATCATCACCAAGATCTTTCTACATTTCAAAGTCCCCATTGAGAGGCTTTTTGATCGCCTTTCACAACCTATGTTTGGTGAATCAAACCTTAAGAGCATGGGAGTGAAGCTGACTCCAAGACCTCCCTCTCCGTCCATGAAGGAGAGCCTTCTTCTTGAGAAAGCTGCAAGAAGGAAGACAACAATGGAGGTTCTTGAGAATGAACTCAGAGGAGACATAAAGAGGCATGAGTTCAAGCCATCAAAACCCTCTCCTCAAGCAAAATTGAAGAAGCTACCCGTAAGGAGTGCTGCTAAGGTAGCATCTGCATCTGTGCAAAGTCAGGTGTCTGAACCTGTTCAGAAGGCATCACAAAGGCCATCTGAAATTGTGGGTTAGATGTCTGAGCCTGTACAGACTCCACGCCTACTTCTGAAATGGAAGGACAAGCTCAAGAGGCAGATGAAACTGATGTAGTTGTAGCTGAGCCATTGGCTGCATGCCCATCTGATCCTGAACTCATTCAGATAGCAGCATTGGCTAATACTCTGGAGCAGGAGGAGCTGGAGAAGAAAGCAGAACAAGAGAAGACTGATAGAGCTATTGCTATTGCTTCACAATTGGCCTATGCTGAAGATGATAGGCAAGCAACCATAGCTGAGGGAGCAAAGAAAAGGAAGAGGTCAAGTGCACCTCAGAGAAGGAGAACCAAGAGCAAGCTACTTCAGACTGCACCTGAACCTAGGGTGACTAGAAGTATTGCCTCTCAGCTGATAGCAGAAGAAGAAGCTGAGAAGTATCAAAATTTTGTTAAAGCTCAACAGTATTTTAAAAGGAAAAGGGAAGAAAAACAAGGACAAAGGGAGAAGGAAGAAGCAAAGGCAAAAGAATCTGAGGTAACCAAGCCTCCCTACAAGAGAATTAAGGTGAGATTTGATAATGTAACTCCTTCACCACCCTCCTCACCAGAAAAACAAACACCTCATCAACTCTCACAACCTTCACCACAACCTTCACCAGAACCCCTATCACCTGAAAAACAACCATCACCTCCCCCACAAACAGAAGACCTACCCTCTGAACCTTCCAGACCCTCTGAACCTACATCACCACAACCTTCAGAGAATCAACTCTCTGAGCCTACCTTACCTTCCCTACAAACCCATGACCTTACTCTGATACCACTCTTACCTTCATCACCTCCACCACCTACACCTTCTCTGGAAGAAGAGCTCTCTGCTAAAAAAGAGCAAGTGCTTGCTGATGCTCTACAGTTATCTCTCCTTCCTTCTGATCCCTGCTCACTGCCCAAGTTTAGCACCCTGTCTGAAGAGCTACAGTACTTCAGATCAGCACCTGCTGTATCCTTGCATCATGGCTTAATCAGGAAAACTGCTGCAGAAGTTAGGAATCAATACAATGCTCTTTCAGGTGGATTAGACAAGATCAGGAAGGGTGTCCCTCCTGCACATATTTGGGCTCCCATCAATCCATTCTCAAATGATTCCCTGAGGCTGACTAATGATGAATGGAGCTTTGTGAGGCAGCTGAATACTGAGTCTGAGCTGTTTCAGAGGGATCTGCACAAGGGAGTTGGGATGAGAGGCTACATGCCCCCTAGAACTTGTTCAATCAGGCCAACCACTAAAATCTTGGTGAAACCTGATAGAATAGTTCCTAGGTATCCCTTACAGGAAGAGAAATTCAAAGGAGCTAAAATCTATTTAAAGAAAAACTCACCTCTGTCTGAAGTGATGAGTCCATCAGAGTGGGAATCTTTACCAGAATTCATCAGAAACCAAGGAGGAGGCCTGGATTATCTACTTCAAGATTGGATGTGGTCCTCTTACTGGAAGATCAGAGAAGATGCTGGATCTTCTTCTGGATCAACTGGTCCTGATGCTGATTCTGATGTTGGACTTGGAGAGTCAACCAATGTCAAATATCACTATATGAGAGATCACTTTCCCCCACCTGCTGACTCTTTCAATGAAGATTGGGTTCTGCTGAATCCTATTGGCACCTTCTTTTGCCCTGTGTTCAGCCCATCTGACTACAGATTGCAGCCAGGATTTGGAGTGCTTAGATTTGTTTGTCCCTACATCCAACTCATCTTCTATGAATCTGAGCAAGACTTGGCTGAGGAAAATCTGAAGCTGAAGTCCAAAGTGAAGAAACTTGAAAAGAAGTGTGCTGATCAAGAGCAGAAGACTAAGCATCTAATTGCTCAACAAGAGCAGATTCTTCAAGAACAACAGCTTATCAGATCTGGTCAGCAAGACTTGAAAACCTCAGTGGAAGCCGCAATAAACAAGGCCAAGGACGACTTGATTTCCTTTCTGACTGAGGCCTTGCTTAAGAAGAAAGATTAAAACTGTTAATTTTAGCCATTGTCTTTTGTTTATTTTCATGTTTATGACAAGTGTCTGATTGTTTGTTTCTTTATCTGAACATTCCCTAAATACAATCAGTGGCTTATCTCATAATTTCTTAGTTGATTGTTAATGCTATGATATCGGTTTTATCTTAAAATTATTGCTCTGTTATTGTTTTGCTCTGGTACTCCCTTTTGATTGATGACAAAAGGGGGAGTATTAAAATCTAACAAAATCTGAATCTGAAGTGATTACAGGACTCAGGGGGAGTACAAATGTTTTTCTGAGAAATCTGAACAAATGAGTAAAATATACCTTAAACAGATCCTGTTAAAGGATATTTCTATCTCAGGGGGAGCTTTCTTTATAGATTTGTATATTTTAACCAAATTTGTCATCATTAAAAAGGGGGAGAATGTTGAGTCTCAAAAATATCATAAGGTTGTTTATGATGTTTTAAGACAACTAGATTCCCAAAGTTTTAATGGTTGACAAATTTGACTTAAATTACTTATCATAGATACACACATGCTTTAATGCTTCATCTATGATTTCAGCAAGAGTCACTATGAGCCTACATAAAAAGACTAAGTGTTGAAGCTGTCTGAAGAAGCATAACTCGTCTGAAGAGTTGAAGCTGTCTTAAGTAGTTCAACACGTCTGAAGTATCAGTGCTGTCTGAAGTCTCACTTATGACGTGGCACCCTCTGCTGAAGCTTGTGAAGACTTTTCTGAACCTCTGCTGCACGTACCTTTTCAAACATGTTTATAGCAAGGAACACAGAGACCTTTCCTGGTGATTTTGAATTTCATACACTACTGAGGAAATCTCTGCAACGCAGAAATTGCAGCAACAACGGTGCCAGCTTTATAGCAGCACCAACGTTGTACTCTGTCAGAAACATCAGAGCTCTCAGAAGCATGTCTCACAACGGATTAAATAGCATTTAATGCTATCTCTAAACGGTGGTATTTCAACGGATTGAAGTTTGGGTATAAATACCCCTCCATGAAGACCATTAAAGAGAGAAAAAAAGCGAAAAAAGAAAAATTAAGTATACAAGAAAGCCCAGAGAAACATCACGCTGCAAGTTTTTACTCTGTAACAATTCTCTGATAAAATTCGCTGTACACATTTGTATATCCTGAGCATACCTCAGATTTTATTGTACATTGTATTGGTTTGAGCTTCAAACTGGTATAGTTTAAAAGCTTAAACTCCTTTCTTTGTAAACCTTGTGTAGAGCCTGAAGAGGCTTGGTTGATAAAAGAATATGAGCATACCTCAGATTTTATTGTACATTGTATTGGTTTGAGCTTCAAACTCGTATAGTTTAAAAGCTTAAACTCCTTTCTTTGTAAACCTTGTGTAGAGCCTGAAGAGGCTTGGTTGATAAAAGAATACTTGGTTGTAGAGCCTGGAGAGGCTTGGTTGATAAAAGAATACTTGGTTGTAGAGCCTGGAGAGGCTTGGTTGATAAAAGAATACTTGGTTGTAGAGCCTGGAGAGGCTTGGTTGATAAAAGAATACTTGGTTGTAGATCCTGGAGAGGCTTGGTTGATAAAAGAATACTTGAGTGTAGAGCCTGAAGAGGCTTGACTGTAAAAGAATACTTGTAATCTTGAAAGATTAAAAGAAAATCCAAGTGCTAGTTGGCATTGGGACTGGACGTAGCTCACAGTGGTAGTGAGTGAACCAGGATAAATTCCTTGGCTAAGTTTTCTTACCCTTATCTCTTGTCAATTCTTTTTATACTAATCAAGGGGTTAGAGTAATTAATCTGATATTTTATAAAGACACAAAAACATCTTTTAAAATCAGTATTTTTAGACCGTCTGAAAACTTCAGACAAGAGCCTGTCTGAAATTGTGTTTTTAACACCTGTTTGCGAAAAGCTTTCTAAAATATTCAGAAACACTATTCAACCCCCCTTCTAGTGTTTCCCTGTGTTCCTACACTCTTTTTCTTTAGCAACTTCTTTTCAGGAGTAACCTCAGCAGGTTTGAACTCCTCTTTCCTGGTATCTCCTTGAATCTCATCTTCAAGGATCTCCAATACAGACTTCTGGAACTTCTCAGCAAGTTCCTTCTTCCTCTTTTGCTCTAGTTTCTTCAGATCAATCTCCATCTGCTTGACAGTGGTTGCATTGTGCGACACCCTTAGTTATACCGCTAAGAATATCACATTGCAAAACGTAACCGTCGAATTTACTGTTTTTAAACTTAGAAAATACGAAAATATTTTTTTTTTGAAAAGAGTTTAATCATCATCAACTAATCGATTCTAATTCCATTTTAAGTATTAATGAAATTGTCCTTTCCTTAAGTCTGAAATTCATTTTCTAAAAACATCTAGACGATTCAATCATTCCGCATACATACACAACATACACGCGGATATAAGGGGATCATGGGGAAGAAACATCATAACATATATATAGAACCATAGTGTCAAAGTAATCCCGGAGTAAACAATACCACCATACAAAACAAGAGTTCTAGTAGTAGACTATAATAAATAAGACCTCAGCCAAAACGAAACAAAACAAGAGGCCACTAAATCAGAGCTGCTACTAACTAGACTCGTAACTACCCCCAGTTACGCTATCCTACTCGTCGTCATCCGTATCAGCAGGAATCCACCCACAACTCCTCCCTCCAGTACCCCCCCCGAGGTTGATCATCCCAAAGTCTTCTGAGGGGTCGTCACTGGAAGAATCCTCTTCCGACTCCTCATCCTTAGAGTCATCCTTCGGGTCTTCCTCTGGGTCCTCCTCCTCAGATGTAGTGTCATCAATCACGATCATGTCTGGCTTACTCGGACGGGAACGGCCAAATGCGTCAGGATATACGGGCTGTGGAGGTGACACCTCTGGATCGGGAGAGTAACGAGAGGAATCTGGCTCGCCCATGGTCGTCATCCGTGAGGACTGTGACGATGTCGATGGAGAGGGGCGATGACGAAGATTGAGAAAAGTAGTGTAGCGACAGAGTCTAGGTGGAGTCTCAAACTCAAGGATCACTGACACTGTGAAATCTATCTCCGGTACAAGGGGAAGGCTGGGATGAGAAATGGTAACGCGCACCTCCCCCGTGAAAACACATCGCCTAGGAACGTCTGTAATCCGCCACTGGCCCCATGGCTCCCACCTCAACGTGATCCTCATAGTGGACATCCTGAAGCTCTCCAATACCAACTGTTGACGTGGCGAAGAAGTACGACGACAGGAAATAACAGAAGCAGAAAAGGAAGGGTGAGAACATCACATGAACTCATATAAAGTAGAATACAGTAACTAGAGCATCCATAAAATATTCACAGAAATTCACATAATCTCAATCACAAGTGTGCAATTGATGCTATCATGATGTACATAACTAATGCATGAGGGCCCGGGAAAACATCACCAAAAGCAGAGCACACAGCAACTGCTCGACCATATATGTACAATATATCAGGAGTATAGTCTGTACTAGCAAATAGTACGAAGAGCATTGCTCAATCTTTGGCCAAGACGATTTTCCGATTTCCAAACAAACTCACTGATTATGAAAACTTGAGAGCGACAGGATAGTCAAGCCTGTACCCCGCTTACACGACAGTAGGGGGCGAGCCTACGTCACTTGTGCCATTTCGGGACCCGACTTATCCTCAGGGCTGGTCTCCTTTATCGGACCGCTGGTGTTCTTTGCAAAACCCAATGCACCCGTCCCATCCAGTTTCACACTGTACTAGAGTGGTATTGCCATATAGGTCGTAAGGCTTTTGAACCTTAATCATTATTGATGCACATGATGTATGTCACACCGCAAACACTTACAATATTACATCCTTACAGACAAGCCCATTGAATCTTTTTACGTCACCACTTTACCGTGGTGCAACCTCGTAGATTCGAGGTCTTTCTTTTGAGGAAAACCAAATCACACTCTCTTGCCAAGCTTCTCAAGTTTTATATAGAGAGAAAGTGTTGGTTATAATCTTTTAAGGTAGCTTGTGCTAGCTTTATTGATAATCATATTCACTTAAGTCCTACAATTTACTAAGGCTTATGGATATGTCTTATGAAAGGCATTACTAATCCTAATTCTTCTTGTATAAATAATTAAGATTAGATTTAACTTTTAATCAATCTTCATTAACTGGGCTATAATTAATCTTAATCCTCCTTAATTAAGTCTTAATCTCTTCCTTAGTTTTGGACTAAGCTTTTAATTACATTTGATTAAGGTTAATCATAGTTAGTTAATTCTTAATCATCATTACTAATTAATTACTTAATACTTTTATTAAGGTTAATTAACTTTAACCTTAATTAATCATCCGTTAACTTAAGTAGATTATGTTAATTTAACTTAGGTAATTAGATTAGCTAAGTCTACTAATTAATTTCTAAGTTTTAATTTCTTAATAACTTGGATTAGAGTTGAAGTCCAACTCCAATCTAACTTTTAATTTCATAATCTAATCTTGATTGACTTTTAATGAGTCTTTAACTCCTTTTCTTAAAGGTTTTAAACTTAAATTAAAAGCCTAAAGGTTTTATAACTCTAGGAACTTATTTTTAGTCATGGCAACCTAAAATATTGACCTTTTTGTTGACTTTTACTTGGTTGGAATTGGAAATCCGAATTTGTTTTATTTATTTTTAAAGACTTATTCTTAATTGCACTTTAGTCCTTTTACTTGCAAAATTGCTTCTTAGTCCTTTTGGACCACCAAAGCCCATAAACATGTTTTCAACATACCCTTGACCTTTTTAAGATCAAAAAGGTATTCTTGATGAGTTTCATCAAGAACAACTCATGAACATCAAGAACAACTTGAATGTTCATCAAAACTTCAAATTTTTCACAACATCCAATCTTCACCAAAACTTCACACATTCATCAACAAACAATCTAAATGCCAAATATCATACTAATCCACTCAAAATCATCCACATACACATTAAAGTTCATAACTCCATTTTCAAGCTCATAAACACTATTTTTCAAAGATCAATCATCCAAAACAATTGTATACCTTCAACCAACTTCATGCATGTTCATAGATTCATCATACAAACACATTCCAAGCACCAAAAAAATTTTGAAACACATGCAGCCCCAAAATCCCTCAAGGCCGAGAGCTATTAGAGGAAAAAGGGGAAAATTTTTCCAAAATTGTTTCTTGGCTTGCATGCACCAACAATCACAATCCAAGCACATTCCAAGCATCAAAATAAACTTAAAAACATGTAAACAACCCAGCTCCAAGAATCCAAAACATTTGCTCAAAGAAAAGCTCAAAAAGTGATTTTTTTCAAGGAGAACAAGAGTAAAAAAACAAGGATTTTAAGGGCAAATCCTTGACTCTAGTTACCAATCCTACTAGAGTTCAAGTTCTCCCCCTCTTTACCTCAAATTTCCAAGAAAATGAGTGCAGAATTATGGTCCCAAAACAGCCCCCAAAGATGCCTCCTTTAGTCACCAACAAAGATCTAAAGGCTAGAAAGCTAGTGTTTCTAAGCTTAGGCTAAAAAATGGAACCTAAGCTTGGTGGTGTTTATGGAGGGATTGAAGTTTTTTGAGAGAGAAAAGGGAGAGGAAGCCGCGGCCAAGGAAGAGAGAAGATGAGAGAAAAGGAAAGTTCTCCTTGCTTGCATGCAACAAATGAAAGAAAAAGGAGAAAAATGTTTTTATATGACATACTCACCTTTTCAAGCTATTGGTGGAATGGAAGAGATGGGAAGACAAGTGTCTCCCATGCATCAAGGCTGGTTGCACGGTCTTTAAGGAGAGAAAGGAAGGCTTGTGCAAATTTTTCTGGCCCGGATCAAGAGTTATTCGAGCCCGGTTCAAGAGTCAGGAGGGGCAAAAAGGTCATTTTCACAGAAAAACCCCAAAAATTCCCAGAAATTCCCTAAAAATAGGAAATTTAATTCTAAATCCAAAAATATAAATTTTGATGATTAAAAATAATTTTAATCACTCAAAATCCAATAAAACACTTAAAACGGCAAAAACGGTAAAACGCGGGTGTTACACATTGAAGAAACTAGGGGGTTTGTGGTCAAAATGATTCTGAACAGGTACTTTGTGGTGCATTAATATATTCATGATCAAAGTATTGTGGGGCAGGTTTGCATCCGAGTCCCTTGCCTTCCTAATCATACCATATAGAATCACCCATGGTATATTTGTCTTCTTTTTCTGAAGTAGGTGAATGACACAAAATCTATCTAGTTTAGAGATATGATCCTTGCCACCTCCTTTAGGGATAATCTAGTACCCCAAAACAGCAAATAGAAGCCTGAGAATATCCAGCGTCCCAGTCCCTTTAGGGTTTGAGGGATCTTCAGCTCCAAACAACATCTCGTTGAATTTTCTAGCTCCACCGTTTTTGGATTTCCAGTCTGGCATATATATAGCTCCTTCAGCCTTTACGCCTATCACTTGCTCCATAACACCATTATCAATCACAATTTCTTGACCCATCACATTGGCCTTCAGATAAACCCTTCTGTTACCTTCCACCTCTCTAACAGTCCTCCAAAACTCATAAACACTAGCCTCATGCCAGCAACAATCGATCACATTGAAGAACGACAACCATCCAACACTCCTGAAGTAGTCAGTGAGGTCAAAGCCATTCTCAGCAAGGCTCTGAAAGTTGATGCACCTTGATGGGACAATCTTCCCACCAGCTTTGGAAGTCACAAAAACTTGCTTCTTGGATGCCATTGCAGTAACAGAGAGAAGCTTGGAGAAGTTAGGTTAACTTTGGAGATTCTGAAAACTCAAAGGACGCTAAGAGAATTGACAGCAAGAGGAAGCAAAAGAGAGAGTAACTGTTGAATAGCTTCCCATGACATATATATAGACTCAAGTAGCATTAATGATGACAGTTACAGGCTGCACAGACATAGGGAGACGTGCAACCGTGCAATTTCAGAAGACAGGTGAAAAGCCAACCGTCTCAGGATGCCACGTCATCAAGTGCCAATATCAGAAAGTATATGTGTTCAGCAAGTTCATACAATTCAACAGGTATAAATTTCAGCAGACACACATTTCAGAGAGTTCATGTATTTCAGATAGTTACATGCACACATATTTTCACAGATATTCAAATAATCTCAGATATTTAAAAATTGCAATATTAAACTATGTTACCAGCAGGGATGTTAGGACCACAGGAAACACTAGAAGGGGGGGTTGAATAGTGTTTTATAATCTTTACAGATTTTTTGGAAAACCTTTCGAAACAAGCAAAGATTTTTTCAACATTCAAACAACTTGCTGAAAAATGAGATTTCAGAGACTTGCTGAAACACTTTAGCAGGTCCAACAAAATTGCCTTTTAAAATGATTTGCGTAATTAATAAGGTTGTTTATGCTGTGCAAATTATAAACTCACTTTTCAGAACCCTCCTTAGTTAGATAAAAACAGATAACAACGGAAAGTAAAGAGTTAAGGGATGACAGAACTTGACCACAGAAATTTATCCTGGTTCACCAACTAACCCAGTGAGCTACGTCAAGTCCCAGGGCAAACACACCATTGGATTTTCCACTAATCCTGCAAGAATACAAGTATTCTTTGCACATAGCCTCTCTAGGCTCAACCGAGTATTATTTGCACACCTAGCCTCTCCAGGCTCAAACGAGTATTCTTTTACTGACAAGCCTCTCCAGGCTCAAACGAGTATTCTTTCTTCCTCCAAGTCTCTCAAGACTCTCAGACACTTTACAGTGTTTACAAATAAGATAAGTTTAAGTTTCTGAAAAACTTAAACTCAGGTTTTCTTGTACAAAGTAATAACTGAGTATAACTCAGGATACAAAGCATAAAACTAAGTACAAGGAAGTGAGATGCTACAGAGTGTTTTGGCTTAAAAGTATTTTTCTCTTAGTATGGCCGATTCACTCTTTTGATAGGATTTTTCTTCTCTACTTTTCTGGAGAGCTTCTCTATCTTTTCAAGCTTTCATAATCCTATTTTCTTGAGCAGTTCACCTTTCTGTGAGACTTTTCTATATTGCTCTCTCTCTCTCGTTGGTCAGCAGCTTCAAAATATTTCTTTGAAGAATATGGCCGACACCTTAAAGGTCTTGTGAGAAGCTATTTATAGCGTCCAGAAAAATAGCCATTGAGCATAAATACGTTGAGAGATAGCTTTTGACTTGAATAGAGTAGGTGTGCAGAGATAACACTGATCTGACACACAACAGGTTCAGAGGTTCCTTTTTCGTGTACGAAGTTCCATAAGATGCGGAAAGGAACTCTGTAAAATCTTCCTTTTGTAGATGATGGCAGAAGAGGTTTAGAGACCTTTAAGTCTTTGCGCATAAAGTCTTCTAACTTTGACAGACAACATGTTGCACGAATTCAGTAAGACTTCTCAGTATAAGGAATAGTATGTTAGAACCACAGGAAACACTAGAAGGGGGGGTTGAATAGTGTTTCAAACTTTTTGATAGTTTTTGGAAATCTTTAATTTAAAACATGAATATGGGCACCGTTAAAAATAAGTCTTAAGATCAGAGATAGTTGAAACATGTGGAAGATAAGAAAAACAATGTTTCTTCTAAAGCTTAAGATTTTCTAAACAGAGGGTTCTCAAAGTATCTTCTGAAGATTATTACAAAGAGCATTTTCAGCACAGTTTCTGAAATACTTCAGATGACTAGAGGTTGTCTGAAGTCTGTTCCTGATTTTTTGAACTGATCTCTTTCAGACTCACTTCTGAGAATTTATTTCAGAAGTTCTTCAAGGAACATTCTTTGTAAAGCTTCAAATGATATAAGAGATATCTCATGTCTTGTTCTTATGAAAGATCATTTTATTGAAATAGTTGTGTTAAGTTTATTATAGAAAATACTTTTCAAATTCCAACTTAAATATGAAAACTGGAAATAAAGAGATTAAAAAAAAACTTAGGCATAGAGATTTCAGACAGACTTTTAAAGGGGCTGTCTGAAGTTTTCAGACGGCTGGTAAAAACTAATTTTAAAAGATGTTTTGTGCCCTTTATAAAATATCAGATTAATTATTCTGACCCCTTGATTAGTATAAAAAGAATTGATAAGAGATAAGGATAAGAAAACTTAGTCAAGGAATTTATCCTGGTTCACTCACAAACCCGTGAGCTACATCCAGTCCCAGTTCCAACTAGCACTTGGATTTTCTTTAATCTTTCAAGATTACAAGTATTATTCACAGCCTCTTCAGGCCAACACAAGTATTACTTTGTTTTCAACTGCCTCTCCAGGCAACTCATTGCAGTATTCTTTTACAGACAAGCCTCTCCAGGCTCAACAAGTATTCTTTGTTTTCAACTGCCTCTCCAGGCAACTCATTGCAGTATTCTTTTATAGACAAGCCTCTCCAGGCTCAACAAGTATTCTTTTCTATCAAGCCTCTTCAGGCTCTACCACAAGTATTCTTTTCTATCAAGCCTCTTCAGGCTCTACCACAAGTATTCTTTTCTATCAAGCCTCTTCATGCTCTACCACAAGTATTCTTTTCTATCAAGCCTCTTCAGGCTCTACCACAAGTATTCTTTTCTATCAAGCCTCTTCAGGCTCTACCACAAGTATTCTTTTCTATCAAGCCTCTTCAGGCTCTACCAAAAGTATTTTTTTCTATCAAGCCTCTTCAGGCTCTACCACAAGTATTCTTTTCTATCAAGCCTCTTCAGGCTCTACAATGAGTATTCTTTCTTCCACCAAGCCTCTCCAGGCTCTCAGACACTTATCCAAGTGTAGAGTATTCTTTCTTCCACCAAGCCTCTCCAGGCTCTCAGACACATAAAGTGTTTACAAATTAAACTAAGTTTAAGTTTCCACGAAACATAAACTTAATCTTTTCCTGTACTAGAGGTTAACTGAGTACTACTCAGGATACAATGGATAAATCTAAGTACAAGGGTAAGACAGTGATACAAGTACATAAGTTTAAGTACAATCCCTGTCTCTGATATGAGGAATAACATCCTCTGAGAATTGGCTAGGTAGATGCTGACTTTAAGCTCCAGCCTTGTTCTCCAGCCATTGGTTTCCATGGGTTACATTCTCACCCGTATCATTGAAAAACCAAGGCATACTTGCAGCTTCAAACCATTCTTGGTTCATATGAGATTAAGCACAGCCTGGTTGGTTGTTCAACTGAAAAACTACAATTTTGACTAGCATAGTTGATTCAAGTAAGCATGGTCAACACCAATAAGATTTTCTGATACATCTTGATCAACTGATTGAACCAAATGAATGAGTTCAACATCTTCAAATTCTTCCTTGAGGCTATTTATATGTTCTGTGGAATATAGCCGTTTGAAGATGATTCATAATACCGTTGAGATGTTGATGATGTGGCTCATATAGCCGTTATGTAATAGTGTCTCAAACGATTGCTTCTTCTTTAGCAGATATGTGTTCAGACAGTCCTGTTCTGAGACTTCTGTAGATGAGCTCTTTTAGAGAGATTTTCTTGATATTATTTTGCATGTTCTCTCTCTTGATATCCTTTTACTTTTCTTCAGCTAACTTCTGATTTTCTCTGCTTTTCTTAGGAGTGTATATGAGGAGGTATCCGTTGGATTTGTCCTCTTATTTTGTATATGCTCCTTTTCTGTTTGCTTGCTGACACCATTTCTCCTTTCTTCTTTGAGTGAGGTGTCTTGTTCAATGGTTGTTTCTTGCAGGTGATAAAATATGTTTGAAAATATTTCATTCAAACATTTCTCTTTGTTGCTTCTGTTTAGTCTCCTGACCTTTTCTTGTGCTTTCAATGGATTGGTGATGATGATATTTCCGTTGTGATACCACCATTTAGAGATAGCATTGAATGCTATTCAATCCATCGTGAGACACGCTTCTGGGTGTCTTCATAATTCTGACAAAGTACAACGTTGGTGCTGCTATAAAGCTGCCATCGTTGTTGCTGCAATTTCTGCGTTGCAGAGATTTCCTCAGTGGTGTATGAAATTCAAAATCACCAGGAAAGGTCTCTGTGTTCCTTGCCATAAACGTGTTTGAAAAGGTACGTGCAGCAGAGGTTCAGAAAAGTCTTCACAAGCTTCAGCAGAGGGTGCCACGTCATAAGTGAGACTTCAGACAGCACTGATACTTCAGACGGGTTGAACTACTTCAGACAGCTTCAATTCTTCAGACGCGTACTGCTTCTTCAGACAGCTTCGTTGCTTCAGAAAGCTTCTTTGCTTCAGAAAGCTTCCTTGCTTCAGACAGCTTCTTTGCTTCAGACAAGTTCAATCTTCAGACTGCTTCATGTTGTCTTCATTCCTTTCAGACTGCTTTATGTTGTCTTCATTCCTTCGAGTCTTTATGTCTTCAGGTGGTCTTCACGTCTTCAGACGGTTTGCGCACTTCAGACGAGTTGCATTCTTCAGACAGCTTCTTTATATTAGATCCTGCATTTGTTCTTCTGATCCTAATCTTCTGATTCTGATAAATATTTCATCCTGAAACACAATCAACAAACCAATACCTTTCTCAGTAGAATCTATTTATATAATCTTATTTGTTAATCATTAAAACTAAAGGATATTAAGTCTTTGAGTCAAGTTTGAATGCTCAAACTGATTAATAGACTTCACATAGTATACGTCATCAGAGAGTTGAGAAAGTCTTCAGCAGATTCAAGTATTTTAGAGAGTCCTTCATTTTAGTGAGCTTGAATTGCCACGTCATCAAGTGATAGTTCAGAGAGTATGTGTTCAACAGGTCACAAGTTCAGTACGCATCAATACGCACATACTTTCAGCAGGTTGATCCATTCTTCAGATAGTTGCTTTGACTTGAAGATTTGCTTATTTTAGAGTTTCTGCAATAACAAAGACAAACTACCTTTCTCAGTAGAATCTGTTTATATAATCAAATTTTTTAAACATTAAAACCAAGGGTAAGGAGTCTTGAATTGAATTGAATACTTAATTTATATTGAGACTCAACATTCTCCCCCTTTTTAATGATGACAAAGTTGATATGACTCACAAATATCTGAAGAGATAAAAATTATTTTTAATGAGAAATATATTGAAGAGAAATTATTCTCCCCCTCTTTCAGATACTTGAAAGAATGTGAAACTCCCCCTGAACACAAGACTTGATCTTTGAAAAACAACTTAGTCTTCAGATAACACTTCAAATTTTGTTAGTTATATTACTCCCCATTTTGTCGTCATTCAAAAGGGTTAAGTTAAATAGACCAAGTGAATTAAGAGTAACAAACTTCAAGAAGTTCAGGTGTTATCAATTTCTTGATAGGTTAAGCGTCAAAGTAAAAGTTGTGCACACACAATGATTTAGAAGTTCTAACTAATGAACACGCAGAAATCATTTATGAAATTTTTAATGCATGAGTTCATTATAATCATTCAAAAAATTTTAAACTTTTCCAAAAGTAAAAACTTTGATAAGGCTTTTTGATAATCAATGGCTTTCAATTTGATCCAGTCTCAGCAGCACTGGACGCTTCCTTCCTTTCCTTCAACTTTAGTAACTCCTTCTGAGTTTTTTTAAGCTTTCCTTCTAGCCGTCCAATACGCGCTTGCAGCCTTCTCAAATTGTAAGACCCAAACACCTTCCTTAGCCTTCCATGTGCACCAAGAGGATGAGGAACTCTGATCCTTCTCCTTCTGATCGGGGACGATGCAGGAGGATTTTCAGAAGTCTCAGCCAAGTCTTCTTTTTCTTCAGCTTCCTCAGAGATTGCACACTTCATTTGCTCAAACATTGCAGGAGTGAAGAAGGAAGGCGGTGCCTGATCAAAGAGACTGTCAATGGGAAATCCCTTGTGTTTCAAGATTTTCATGATTATTGTATTATGGGGAAATTCTTCAGCAGCTTCCATTGACGTTCTGATCATATGGTAGAGAATGATTCGGGGAAAGTTCAACTTCTTCTGGAGAAGATGAATCAGCACAAATCTCTCCAGTTCAGAGATGAGAACCTTTCCACTTCCCTTGGGAAGGATGGAACAGTTAATGATTGGCAACAGAGTCCTTGGAATTTCCAAGAGCTGTGAACACTTTGGAGCTTCAAAGATTCTGCGACCAAAAAGCATCTGGTCATACATGCACATCCCTCCATGGTTTACCTCCCAGTCGGGGGCAAATTGAGCTCCTCCAGCCTGAACACCAATAACTTCTTTTAGCACCTTGAAGTCCACTATGAGTGGTCTACCCATAATAGAGGTTTTGAGACCACAGGAAGTATCTTTAACAAAAACTTCCGAGTTATTCCAGAACTCCAGAACACTCTGTTCATGCCATGAAGAAGAGTTAAGGATGTTACCTTAGAGTTAGAATCTTCTAATTGATTTGCCATGAAGCACTGATTCTCTTCTTCTGATGAATCCTTTTCACATTCAGTGGATCATTCTTCTGATAGCTCAAAACCTTCATCTCCATTAAGAGAGTATAAAGCTATATTTATCCCATATTTCTTTGGCAGAGTTGAATCCTTTTACCAGTTCATACTCATTTTTGTTTAGAGAACAAATCAAGTAGAGCTTGGCTTGATCATTGAGTTGAACTTTGATTTTTTGCTCAGAGGACCACTTAGCTTTGGAAATTGGTATTCCACTTCTCATGGGAGCATAATTACCATTAGCAACTATATCCCAGAGATCTAGATCATTGGAGTCCATGAATAGCTTCATATGCTCTTTCCAGAAAAGATAATCTTTTCTGTTGAAGATTGAGGGTCTTGTTACATATGCTCCTTCTGAGATGTAGACACCATAGCTTGTTGAGGTTTCCATATGGATCTTCTTCCCTCAACACTTGTCAGATGCTCAACCCGAGGTTGAGCTCTGATACTAACTGTTAGGACCATAGGAAACACTAGAGGGCGGGGAAGGAGGGGTTGAATAGTGTTTTATAATCTTTATAGATTTTTTGGAAAACCTTTCGAAACAAGCAAAGATATTTTCAACATTCAAACAACTTGCTGAAAAATGAGTTTTTAGAGACTTGCTGAAACACTTCAGCAGGTCCAATAAAATTGCCTTTTAAAATGATTTGCGTAATTAATAAGGTTATTCATGCTGCGCAAATTATAAACTCACTTTTTAGAACCCTCCTTAGTTAGATAAAAACTGATAACAACGGAAACTAAAGAGTTAAGGGATGAGAGAACTTGACCACAAAATTTTTCCTGGTTCACCCACTAACCCAGTGAGCTACGTCCAGTCCCAGGGCAAACACACCACTAGATTTTCCACTAATCCCGCAAGATTACAAGTATTCTTTGCACATAGCCTGTCCAGGCTCAACCGAGTATTATTTGCATACCTAGCCTCTCCAGGCTCAATCGAGTATTATTTGCACACCTAGCCTCTCCAGGCTCAAACGAGTATTCTTTCTTCCTCTAAGCCTCTCCAGGCACTCAAACACTTTACAGTGTTTACAAATAAGATAAGTTTAAGTTTCTGAGAAACTTAAACTCAGGTTCTCTTGTACAAAGTAATAAATGAGTATAACTCAAGATACAAAGGATAAAACTAAGTACAAGGAAATGAGATGCTACAAAGTGTTTTGGCTTAAAAGTATTTTTCTCTTAGTATGGCCGATTCACTCTTTTGATAGGATTTTTCTTTTCTTCTTTTCTGGAGAGCTTCTCTATCTTTTCAAGCTTTCTTAATCCTCTTTTCTTGAGTGATTCACCTTTCTGTGAGATTTTTTAATATTGCTCGCTCTCTCTCGTTGGTCAGCAGCTTCAGAATATTTCTTTGAAGAATATGGCCGACACCTTCAAGGTCTTGTGAGAAGCTATTTATAGCGTCCAGAAAAATAGCCGTTGAGCATAAAGACGTTGAGAGATAGCTTTTGACTTGAATATAGTAGGTGTGCAAAGATAGCACTGCTCTGATACACAACAGGTTCAGAGGTTCCTTTTTCGTGTACGAAGTTCCATAAGATGCGGAAAGGAACTCTGTTAAAATCTTCCTTTTGTAGATGATGGCAGAAGACGTTTAGAGACCTTTAAGTCTTTGTGCAGAAAATCTTCTGACTTTGACAGACAACATGTTGCACGAATTCAGTAAGACTTCTCAGTATAAGGAATGGTACACGTCATCAGAGAGTTGAGAAAGTCTTCAGCAGATTCAAGTTTTTCAGAGAGTCCATCATTTTAGTGGGCTTGAATTGCCACGTCATCAAGTGATAGTTCAAAGAGTATGTGTTTAGCAGGTCACAAGTTTAGTATGCATCAGTACGCACATACTTTCAGCAGGTTGATCCATTCTTCAGATAGTTGCTTTGACTTGAAGATTTGCTTATTTCAGAGTTTCTGCAATAACAAAGACAAACTACCTTTCTCAGTAGAATCTGTTTATATAATCAAATTTTTTAAACATTAAAACCAAGGGCAAGGAGTCTTGAATTAAATTGAATACTTAATTTATATTGAGACTCAACAAGGGATACTTAATGATATGAGTTGATAACATGTATTTGCTGAGACTCAACATAGTTTCCAGAGATGCCTTTGGTGCTTTAGCAGCTTATGTTGAAGGCTCTTGGGACATAAACTTTCTTTTCGTTTAGAGTTCCTCTCATCCATTCCTATGCAGTGATTCTGGGAGTTTTCTTTGATTTGCTTAACACATCTGCAAGAGAAATGATAAGGGATTTTGGTACCCAGATTTTCTTAGGTCCACCAGGGTCAGTTACAGGTACAGGTTCCTCTTTCTGTTTACATTCAGATTTAAATAATTTGTGTTTATCACAATGAGGACACCCATCAACCTTTCTCTTATCCTTTTTAGGCAATTCAGAATTTGATGATTTGGGTGATAGTTTTTCAGAGAAACCTAAACCTCTTTTTATCATTTAACCTTTTCTGAGTTTTCAATAATCTGTTAAGATTATTTGTTCCTTTAGTAAAGTTGGTTAGGTCTTTAGTAAGTTCCAAAATCTGTCCTTGAAGTTTCTGTTTTTATTCAAGTAGATTTTTGAAATTACTATTCTCTTGTACCTGAAGCTCTTCTTTAAGTATAAGATTTTCTTTTTCAAAATCTTTGTTTTTGTTGCATGCAACAATATATGCATTTGAAAGTTTCTAATACTTTCTGAAGAGTTCCTTGGTGCTATCAACTAGATCATCATATTCATCAAGAAGAGTTAGGGATGTTACCTTAGGATCAGAATCTTCATGGTTGATTTGATTTGCCATGAAGCATAGATTTTCTTCATCAGATGAGTCTTCTTCTGTTTCTAAGGTGGATTCTTCTTAAATGAACCCATCATCTTCAGTTTCTTCATAGATTGATGATGCTAAAGAATTCCAAATTTCCTTGGCAGAGATGCATGTTTTGATTCTTTCATAATCAGATTTGCTCAGGGACCACACCAGGTAAAGTTTAGCTTGAGCATTGAGTTGAACATTTGATTTTTGCTCACTGGTCCATTCATCTCTTGGGATGAGCTCTCCATTCTTCATGGGAATGTAATCTCCTTTAGTAATAATATCCTAAAGATCAAGATTGTTGCTTTCTATGAATAACTTCATGTGCTCTCTCCAATAGAAGTAATCTCTCTTATTAAACATAGGAGTTCTGGTGACAGATGCTCCTTCAGAGATGTAGGCACTGTAGCCTGTAGAGGTTTCCATCTGGATCTTCTTCCCTTAGCACTTGCTAGATGCTCAACTTGAGGTTGAGCTCTGATACCAACTGTAGAAACCACAAGAAACACTAGAAGGGGGGGGTTGAATAATGTTTTATAATTTCAAACAGATTTTCTTGGAAACCTTTTCACAAACAGTTTAATAAAAATTTTGAGCAACTTGCTAAAACTGGAGTTTTCAGAGACTTGCTGAAGTGCTTTAGAATGTCCAAAAGACAATGTTGAAAGCTTGTTTTATAAAGCGTTGAGATTGATTTAAGTTCAAACTTATAAAACTGATTATTCACAACCCTCCTGTTAGATCAAATAACAAATATAAAGAGATAAGGGTTGAGAAAATTTAGCTAGGAAAAGTATCCTGGTTCACTCACATCCACCGTGAGCCACTTCCAGTCCCAATGCTAAACCAACAAAGGATTTCCACTAACTGATCACAGTTACAAGTATTATTTTATCCACAGCCTCTTCAGGCTAAAACCAAATATTATTTTACAGACAAGCCTCTTCAGGCTCAAACCCAAGTATTCTTTGTTCCACCAAGCCTCTCCAGGCTCTCAGACACTTGAAAGTGTTTACAGTAAAAGGATGTTTAAATTCGTGAGAAACTTAAACTAAGAATATCTTGTACAAAGGATAACTGAGTATAGACTCGGGATACAATGAAAATTTTGTAAGTACAAAGATTAGCAGAGAGTAGCAGCTTGAACTTTTGCAGCGTTTTGGCTCAATAATGAAGGGAATCAAGCATGTGGTCAGGGTGCAGTGGAATAAATGGATTCCCTCCCTTGTTATGATCATTAATGCGAAAACACGAATTAAGGCATAAAAGCCATGAAACAAAAGACATACCTTTTTGCGGATTGCGAATGAGGCAATAGCAGCCACGTCTCTAGTGCTGTTCACGCCAACAGCCGAACTAGGAAACCCTCCTCAACTCTGCTAGTAGTGTGTAGAGAGTAAGAGCGACTGCTCATATGTCTAGGGTAATGCATCTTATGCTATATTTATAGAGTGGTGGCTAGGGTTTAACCCCTCACTCTATTAACCCTAAGATATATGGGCCTGGCCCATTATGTTATAATTCTAATCAAATTAGAATTATTATCTCTCCTAGCGGCTTGTTGTATGCGTGTGACCCAATAGGCTTTTAATATTTGGTTATGATATTAAAATAAAACCCTTTTATATTTAATATCATAAATAGTGAGCGGTATATAGCAATTCATCACTACTACCCAAATATTGATATTATCAACAACTTTGACGAATCCTATTTTATGATAATAATTTATATGATCTGTCCCTTTGTCCAAATGTCTAATTGAACACAAGGGCATGGAATGTGTCAACCTTTTATAGTTCAATTTGTGTTTTCTTGATCCCCAAATAGACTATACAGAAAATAAACATCTCATATTTATCCTCCTGAGCATGGCCATGCATTTTGTAGTCTAACTCTATCAAGAGGCCTACAGATATAACTCCTGTTACATAGGAGGGACAAATCCCATCTAGGGCACTCACATTCCACCACATAATTTATTATATGTCCAAATACCAACTTTATGATCACCTTGTTACAGGCATCTTTTGATGATATTTAAAACACATAATTCCTTATATAGGAATCGTAGTGATTTCAGGTCAAAGGATTTCATATAACATTTATCAATTTAAGAAACGTTCATGACACTTATGTAACAATCATGCAACGTTCTTAAGGTGGGTCTGTCCAGTACACTATTACTCTTAATATGTACTTATGTGATCATCAACGAACTCCCATACTAGTCTAAATGCATCTTTGTCCTAAGATGATACTTGACTAGGGACTAATTTAAGAATAGTTCTTCATAAGATCTGACGATCTAGTCATCTACTTGATTTCTTATGTAGTTTGAGCTTACTATTCCAAAGACATTAATTGTATTCTTAAAAGAATGAATTGCCTTTATAAAATAATATGATACAAGTGATGGATGTTCAAAATAAAACATATAAGTCTCTAGTGCATATACTAACAAACAAAAAATTCTTCTCTCTCTTACTCACTTGTAAAAATATTCCATGAAGCTTTATAAAGGATGATATCTTGAGTCCGTGAAGATTGAAGAAAAGACCGTTGTGAGATAGCATTTAATGCTGTTAATATCTTTGTGCTACAATCTTCAAAAGCTTCTGACTTTGTATAGCAGGTTCAGGTACAAGAGCCTGACATGTGCAGGTACCAGGTTACAACAGTTTCGTTTTCTGGTGAAAGTCTTGAAATACTTTATAAAGGGTCTCTGTAACCTTCCTTAATTGAATCAAACTTGCTTCAGACGTTAATGATGCATTAAAGTCTTGAGCAGACAGCCTCCTGACTTTAGTCAAATGCTATGATGTAGGTCTTCAGCAAAAAATCTTTCTTTAATGCAACAATACTTTAGAAGGATGAACGAACTTTAGCAGGTCTTTGTTCTTCAAAGAGTTCCTCATATCAGTAGGTTCAACTTCGGAGAGTTGAAATATATCAAAGGGTTGCTTTTCAAAAAGATTGCTGAAACATTTAAATACAATTCCTTCAAGTGAAAACTGTTCTTAAAAAAGTAATCCTTTTAAATCAAATTTGTTATCCATTAAAACTTAGGATTTGTGAGACTTTAAACATTATTAATTTCCTTAATAATATTTTTTAGATAGTGTCTTAGACGAGAAGCATCTCTTAAACCTCATTAAGGTGTGATTAGTAGAATTCTTTTAAGAGTGTACTGATGAGTCTCATGACGTGTAAATGTTGTTAATACCATGTGTCTTGATCATGACAACTTGGAATTTCGATAAGAAACTTAATTTATTTAATAGGTTGAAGCTAAGTGTTGCATGATAGTACATATTATGGCCTTATTTATGCTATTAGTCATTCTATGCACTGTAATATACTATCTATCATTATTTGATTTATGCTGTGTCGTTATAGAACATATATCATTTTAAGTCATTACTCAAGTTAGTTTTGCTTTATTTTTATCATAAAAATTTTGCAATGTGTTTTTCTTCTAATATAATTTAATTTAATATTTGATTAAAAAATCACTTTGTTTACACACTGTCACAAAAAAGCAAAAAATTATATCTTTTATGTTATCACTATATTTATAGTTAATTAAATTATGTGCTTTTCTCTTTAGGCAGAAAATGTTATAATAAAAAATATAATAGATATCTCAAACAACATTGAAACATACTCGCATTCTCTTTCCAAAATATAGATTGTAGTTTTGAACGATATATGGTGATTAACTAATATTGCATTTATTACATTCTTTCAAAACTTTTTAAAGCTCCTAATATTTATAAATTCTTAATGGGCAGCATCTATGGATACTATAGGGATATCAATTAAAAGAGAGACACAATTGTTCCAAACTTTCTTACTCCTCTGCAAAATTTCAATTTTCTTTGTCTTGAATTGTGATGATGTCACGAAAAAGTTTGTCATGTCATCATGGCACCGTTGTCTTGAATTGTACATGTATTTGCTGAGACTCAACATAGTTTCCAGAGATGCCTTTGTTGCTTCAGCAGCTTATGTTGAAGGCTCTTGGAACATAAACTTTCTTTTCATTTAGAGTTCCTCTCATCCATTCCTCTGCAGTGATTCTGGGAGTTTTCTTTGATTTGCTTAACACATCTGCAAGAGAAATGATAAGGGATTTTGGTACCCAAATTTTCTTAGGTCCACCAGGGTCAGTTACAGGTACAGGTTCCTCTTCCTGTTTACATTCAGATTTAAATAATCTGTTTATCACAATGAGGACACCCATCAACCTTTCTCTTATCCTTTTTAGGCAATTCAGAATTTGATGATTTGGGTGATAGTTTTTCAGAGAAACCTAAACCTCTTTTATCATTTAACCTTTTCTGAGTTTTCAATAATCTGTTAAGATTATTTGTTCCTTTAGTAAAGTTGGTTAGGTCTTTAGTAAGTTCCAAAATCTGTCCTTGAAGTTTCTGTTTTTCTTCAAGTAGATTTTTGAAATTACTATTCTCTTGTACCTGAAGCTCTTCTTTAAGTATAAGATTTTCTTTTTCAAAATCTTTGTTTTTGTTGCATGCAACAATATATGCATTTGAAAGTTTCTTATACTTTCTGAAGAGTTCCTTGGTGCTATCAACTAGATCATCATATTCATCAAGAAGAGTTAGGGATGTTACCTTAGGATCAGAATCTTCATGGATAATTTGATTTTCCATGAAGCATAGATTTTCTTCATCAGATGAGTCTTCTTCTGTTTCTAAGGTGGATTCTTCTTAAATGAACCCATCATCTTCAGTTTCTTCATAGATTGATGATGCTAAAGAATTCCAAATTTCCTTGGCAAAGATGCAAAATTCTTTTCTATCAAGTTTCTCTAGGCTCTACAACCACAAGTATTCTTTTGCAGTCAAGCCTCTCCAGGCTCTAAAACAAGTATTATTTAACCACAAGCCTCTCTAGGCTTAACAACAAGTATTCTTTCTTCCACCAAGCCTCTCTAGGCTCTCGGACACTTGAAAGTGTTTACAAAGAAATTTGTTTAAGTTACTAAACCAAACAAGTTCCTAACTTAAACTAGAACATACTTGTACAAGGAAACTGAGTACAACTCAGGATAAAAGATATTTTAGTTGTACAAGATATCAGAGAGTAAGCAACGTAGATATTTGCAACGTTTTGGCTTGATACAATTTCTTCTCTCTTCTATATGAAGTCCTTTGCGAAGCTATATATAGGAACGAAATTTAGTCCGTTGAAGATTGTTGAAACCACCATGATAGATAGCATTAAATGCTGTGAGAACAGTTGTGAGACAATCTTCTGATAGCTTCTGACTTGAGCAGTGCAGGTGTGCAGATATTGATTCAGTTTTGACACATTTGCAGGTACTATGATACAGAGGTTTCCCTTTCTGGAATGATGAATCAAAATGTTCAAAGGGTCTCTGTGATCTTTCCTTAAAAGAAAGAAGCTTGCAAAAGACGTTGAGGATGCATTTAAGTCTTGAGCAAAAAGCCTTCTGACTTTAGACAAAATTCCACGTTGTATGTCTTCAGCAGGTCTTTATGTTTTAGATAGTACATCTCTTCAAAGGGTTGATTTACTTCAGTAGGTCCTGACTCTTCAGCAGGTTCTTTTCCTTCAGAGGGTTGCACCACTTCAGAATGTTCCTCTCTCAGAGAATTTGTACTATTTCTCAGAATACTTCAACCAAATTTGTTATGCATTAAAACTTAGGATTATGAGACTTAAAACATTATTAAATACTTAATAAAATTTTTGAGACTCAACATTCTCCCCCTTTTTAATGATGACAAATAATCTTAAACTTTCAAATATCTGAAGGGAAATTAAATAGAATCAAGTTTAAAGAATTTTCCCCCTTTCTCAGATACTTGAGCAGAATGTTTGCTCCCCCCAAACATAAGATATTTTCTCTGAAAATGCTTAAAACTTTAGATTTTGTTAGTTTATAGTACTCTCCCTTTTGTCATCAATCAAAAGGGTTGATAGAGCATGCTGGAGTATTTAATATGTAACAAAGCAATAAATACAGGGTATACTGATAGCAAATAGTCAGTTACTTTTTGAATATTCAGTTCTTGTGAAAACATATTTATTACTTTCAATCAATCATTTGTTCAATAAAATGCATTCACTCATCAGAATTAAAGACGCACAGAATAAAGTATTACGTAGTCAAATCAGTAAACATGTATAAACACATATGAGGCAAACAACTCATTCATTAAAAACTTTAAGAGAGTTTGGATAAGACAAAAATGAACACATAACACTTTCTGAAGTCACTCAGCTATCACAGACTACAACTCCTTTTATGCTTAGGTCTTGATTCTTGAGTTTGCAGTGGAGCTGGAGTGGCTTGCAATGCGGCACCCTTAGTTCTACCACTAAGAATATCACATATATGACACGTGACCCACGGACTTACAGTTTTAGAAACGTTAAAATGCAGAATTATTAATTTTTTTGTATAAAAAGGATTTAGTTGTCATCAACCTATTACATCTCTAATTTCATTTTAAGTATTATGAAATATCCTTTCCTTATTCTGAAACTTGTTTTCCGAAAACATCTAGATGGTTACTTCCTCACACACATACACAACATACACGCAGTTATAACACCAATATAAGAAAAAGGAAACGACATGAAGTATATACATATACTAACATAACATCAGTGTATCTCTCGAGCCAGCCAAATATCTACATCAAAATATGAGTTCTGGTAGTTGACCAAATAAGCAGGACCTCGACCAAAATACAAAATAAGAGGTCGCTAAATCAAAGCTGCTACTACCTAGACTCAAAACTACACTAGTTCTACTCGTCATCTCCCGACTCAGTAGTGAACACCCTACTGCTCCTCCTCCCAGCGTCTCCGATGGTGATCATCCCAAAATCCTTTGAGGGATCGTCGCTAGAAGAATTCTCCTCCAGCTCCTCCTCCTCTGGATCCTCCTCCGGGGCCTCCTCCTCCTCTGAGGTGTCGTCAATCACAATCAGATCTAGCTTACTTGTGAGAGAGCGACCTTGCGCATCAGGACGCATAGGCTGGGAATCAGATGCCTCGGAAGAAGGTGAGTACCTAGGGGAGTCTGGTCCGACCATATCAGCCATCTGAGATGATCGCGACGACGACGAAGAAGCGGGGCGACGCCGTGAAGAATGAAAAGTAGTATAGCGCACCAAGTTAGGTGGCGTCGGAAACTCGAGAGTCACAGGTACAATGAAATCCAACTCTGGTACAAGCGGGAGTCCGGGATGAGTAATGATGACGCAGACTTCCCCAGTGAACTCGCATCTACGAGGGATATCCGTCACCCTCCAGGTTCCTCTGGGCATCCACCGCAGCTGCACTCTCATCGATGTCATAGCTGAAGTCTCCGATACTGGCTATCGACGTAACGAGAAGAATATAACAACAAAGATAGAAATGAAGGGTGAGAACATCGCATAAACTCAAAGCACGTAGGATAAAATGAACTAGAGCACACACACAGGGATGATCCACACAAATCAATCAACAAGCAATCTCAAACAAGTCATCATAGTACACTCATTTGAATGCAACCTTGCAACTATAATGCAATGACTAATGCATGAGGGCCCAAGGAAACATCACCACCACAGTGCACACAGCAACTGCCCGACCATATATGTACAACGTATCAGGAGTTAGAGTCTGTACTAGCAATTAGTACAAGGAGCATTGCTCATTTATTTTCTTTTGGCCAAATCTTTATGCGTCCTTCCAGACAATCTCAACTGACCCCGAAACCATGAGAGCGACAGGATAGTCAAGCCTGCCCCCTTCGGACTCGACAGTAGGGAGCTAGCCTACGTCTCATGATGTCCTTTCTGGAACTCGACTATCCTCAGGGCTGGCGTCCTTTACCGGACCCGCTGGCGTTCTTTGCAAAACCCAGTGCACCCTTCCCAACCAGTTTCACACTGTACGAAAGTGTCACTCCATATAGGTCGTAAGGTTTTCAACCTTGATCATCATTAATGCTTTATGATGCATGTCACACAACAATGCTTACAACATTAACATCCTTACACGCAAAGCCCATTGAATCATTCAACGTCACCACTTACCCGTGGTACGACCCGATTCAATGTCTTTCCTTCAAGGAGAACCAAACCCCATCTTAGGTTGGAACCGCACTTTCTCACTAAGTTTCTCAAGTCTTATGCAGAAAGAGTGTATTGGTTATAATCTTTTAAGGTAGTTTGTACTAATGTTCTTAATAATCATGTCCACTAAGTCCTATAATTTTACTAAGATTTATGATTGTGTCTTATGGATAGCATTACTTATCCTAATTCCTCTTGTATAACTAATTAAGATTAAGTTTAACCTTTAATTATAATTAGTCTTCATTAACTGAACTATAATTAGTCTTAATCTTCTTTAATTCAGTCTTAATCTCTTCCTTAATCTTGGATTAAGCTTTTAATTACATTTGATTAAGGTTAATCATAGTTAGTTAATTCTTAATCATCATTACTAATTAATTACTTAATACTTTTACTAAGGTTAATTAACTTTAGCCTTAATTAATCATCCGTTACTTAATTAACTTAAGTAGATTATGTTAATTTAACTTAGGTAATTAGATTAGCTAAGTATACAATTAATTTCTAAGTTTTAATTTCTTAATAACTTGGATTAGAGTTGAAGTCCAACTCCAATCTAAATTTAATTTCATAATCTAATCTTGATTGACTTTTAATGAGTCTTTAACTCCCTTTCTTAAAGGTTTTAAACTTAAGTTAAAGGCCTAAAGGTTTTATAACTCTTAGGAACTTATTTTTAGTCATGGCAACCTAAAATATTGACCTTTAAGTTGACTTTTACTTGGTTGGAATTGGAAATCCGAATTTGTTTTATTTATTTTTAAAGACTTATTCTTAATTGCACTTTAGTCCTTTTACTTGTAAAATTGCTTCTTAGTCCTTTTGGATCATCTAAGGCCCATAAACACATTTCCAACACTCATTTGATCTTTTCAAGATCAAAGAGCATTCTTGATGAGTTTCATCAAGAACAACTCATGAACATCAAGAACACCTTGAATGTTCATAAAAAATGCCAATTTTTCAACCATTTCGAAACTTCACCAAAATCAAGCATAATCATTAACAAGCACTTTAAACAACTATTTTCATACCAATTCATCAATTGCACACCAAACATCATCATAAACTTCATACATGATTTATAGGCTCAAAACATCAATTTTCAAGATTACAAACATACCAATCAATTTTATAATTCAAAACCAATTACATGCATGCACTTATATTCATCATATGAACATGATTTTAACATCAAATAGAATTTAAATACTTGCTGTCCAGATTTTAGCTCATGGCTGAGAGCTATACAAGGAAAAAGGGAAAACTTTTCCAACAAAAATTTCATGGTTTTGCATGCATTAACAACATCAATTCAAGCACATTTCATGCTTTAAGGCAAACATAAAATTATCACAAACAACCAACCATATGTATGCATTCATAATCATCATTTAAACACATTTTAAACATCAAATAAATTTTCAAATACATGCAGCCACATTTTTCCTCTCTTGGCCGCATGCATGTGGGAGAAAAGAGATAATTTTTACAAATCAATTTCTTTACTTTGCATGCAACATAAACCATCAATTAATCACATTTCCAAGCCTTAAAACAATTTAGAAATATACAGCCAGCCATACATAAGAAAAACAGAATTATTTCAAGAGAAAAACAAGGTTAAAACAAGGATTCAAGGGCAAATCCTTGACTCTAGTCACCAATCCTACTAGAGTTCAAGTTCTCCCCCGCTTTACCTAAGGAATTTCTTCAAAATAAGGTGCAGCAACAACCCTTGAAACAGCTCCCAAAACAGCCCCAAAAATCCTTCCTTTGGTCACCAACAAGAGTTTTGCAAGGCTAGAAGGCTAGGTGTTTGAAGCTTTGGTTCAAAGATGGAACCTTGGCCTTGAATGTGTTGGAAGAAAAAATGGAGATTGAGAGAAAATGGAGAGGGAGTTCACGGTTTGGAGGATAGGAAATGAGGGATGAAAAATGGTTTTGCAAGTTTGAAAGGAAAGATGGGACAAGTGTTAAGTGCCTTATGACAACATAATGGCATTTCTTACATCTTTGACTTAGGAAGTGTAAAAGGCAAGTTATGTGCCATGCTTCTTATGTCACGGTTTCTAGAAGGAGAAAAGGAAAGGTTGTGTAATTTTCTGGCCCGGATCAAGAGTATTCGGGCCCGGTTCAAGAGACAGGAGAGGCAAAAAGGTCATTTTTTCACAAAAAAATCCCAAAAATCCCCAGAAATTCTAGAAAAATAGGAAATTCATTCCTAAACTCAAAAATATAAATTTTGATGATAAAAATAATTTTAATCACTCAAAATTCAATAAAACACAATACGGCAAAACGGTAAAATGCGGGTGTTTCATCTCTCCCCTCCTAAAAAGAAATTTCGTCCTCGAATTTTGTGCGTACCTTCTTGAAATAATTGAGGATAGGACTTCTTCATTTGCTCTTCCAACTCCCAAGTTACATTCCCTTCATCAGTTGCACTCCAAATAACCTTAACCAACAGAATCTCTTTTCCTCTCAACTGCTTTATCCTCCGGTCTCCGATTCGCACGAGTATTACCTCATAAGTTAAATTTTCTTTTAATTGTATTACGTCGGGTTCTATGACGTGAGAAGGGTCAGGAATTTACTTTCGGAGTTGTGACACATGGAATACATTATGAAGATTGGAAAGAAAAAGGCGGTAAGGCAATTTGGTAGGCAACAAGAGCGATTCTTTTCAAAAATTTTGTAGGGACCAACAAATTTAGGCGTGAGCTTTCGAGATCGCATTCGCCCTACCAACCCCAGTCATAGGTGTAACTCTCAAAAGTACGTGATCTCCTTCTTTGAATTCAAGGGGTTTCCTCCTCCGATCATAGTAACTTTTCTGCCTGCTCTGTGATATTCTCATTCTTTCCTGAATCATCTAAATCTTGGTTCCTAATACTTGCTGCAGACTACCTTAAGGTCTGAATGTAAATCTAGGGTCTCTATCTGACACTATGCTAGACGGAATCACATATAACCTTATTACTTCCTTAATGTACAACTAAGTTAACTTTTCTAAGGACAAATTTAATGTTGATGGATAGGAAATGAGCAGATTTTGTTTGTCTATCAACGATTATCCATATAGCATTAAAACCTGCCGGGGTTCTAGGTAAACCTACCATGAAATCCATCAAAATGCTATCCCATTTCCACTCAGGGACATCTAAAGGCTGTAACTCCTCTAGTGGTCTTTGATGTTCAATATTAGCTCTCTAATAAACCAAACAAGGAGCTATATACTCAGGTACTTTTTTTTTCATTCCAGACCACCAAAACATCTTCTTTAGTTCCTGATTCATCTTAGTTGCCCCAGGGTGATTACTCAATCCACTCTTATGAGCCTCCTCTAAGATCAGTTTCCTCATTTCCTTATCACTAGGTACACATATCCTACCCTTGAATCTAATAATTCCATCAGTTCACTTACAAAACTCAGATTCTCCTTTCTTAGGGACTAGATCCCTTCAAACTTCTAAAGATTGATCTCTACTTCCTGTGCTACACGAACTTGTTCCAAGAAATCATTTGAAATCTTCAAAGTTCCCAATCTTACACTCTTAGGACCAAATCCAACATCTAGGTTCAGGTCTCTAAACTTTTCTATCTATTTCTTCAACTCAGCTAATTCTAATGGGGACATCTTATACGGAGCAATAGAAATAGGTCCGGTTCTAGGTACCAACTCTATGTTAAATTCTATCTCTTGCTCTGGTGGCATACCAGGATTATCTTCCGAAAATACCTCAACGAATCCTCACACTCCAGACAGTTTACTGATGTCAGATTCCTGCTCTTCCTCCAAGAAGAAAGTATCATGTAGATTTGAGCTCCTTTTCTCGAAGAAGCATTTACTTGGTTGGCGAACAAGAATCTCGTACTTACGGAATCAAAGTAGAGGGAGAAAAATTAAACACTACCAGATTGTTATGACAGTCAAGTTGGACTCGATTAGAAGATACCGGTCCATTCCCAAAACAATATCAAGTTGATAAAAGGGCTAACAAATCAAATCAGCAGAGAAGGTTTTATCACAATTGGTGATTGAACAACTCAAATAGGTTAATGAAGTGATCACAGGTTTAGCAGTAGGAGTAGAAACAACAAGATCATAGGGTAATTGAACAACAAGCACTCTCAATTGTTTCACACAATCCATAGAAATGAAAGAATGCGTCACACTCAGATTATACAATATATTAAAAGGATTTCCCTTATGACATTCTTACCTTGGATCAGATCCTCGGATCAGCAAGCTTCAGCACCGCTCATGGTGAACACTCTGCCTCTGGTTCTAGGATTTCCAGCTTGTGCATTCAGGCTTGACACAGGTGCACTTGCACAACACCACTACCACTTCCCTTCCAAGCAGGGCAATCCTCTTGATATGGTCCAGATCGTCCACAATGAAAGCATGCACATTCGCTAGACTGTTTGAAATTAGATTCTTGATCGGGAAAGTCCTTCAGGAAGTGAATTCTTCTTACAGCATGGACAACTAACATAGTTGTTACCCGGTACTACTTGCCGGACTTTCTCCACTAGCAATCATGGATTGCAGTCTCTCACCGTGCTTCCGATGAAGAACCAAAGTTATTCCTAGGAACGAAGTAAGGCACTCTCCTTTCTTGTGTGACTTTGGGTTTGTTCCTCTGCGGGCCGGAATTCTTCCATTGAGCTTGCCTTGCCCTTGGTATCATCCTCGAAGATACGATACATTGTGACCATCTTAGAGAATTCAAAGATCTTCTGATAGCCAATGGCCGGCTTGATCTCTGGCCTGAATCCATTTTCAAACTTCGAGCACTTGGATCCCTCATCTATAGTGTTCTGGAAGTATGGGCAGAACTTGGACAACTCCTCAACTTCGCTGCATATTCCCCAACAGTCATGCTCCCTTGCTCCAATTTCAGAAACTCCACTGTTGAGTCTCAAAAATGTCATAAGGCTGTTTATGATGTTTTAAGACAACTAGATTCCAAAGTTTTAATGGTTGACAAAATTTGACTTAATTACTTATCATAGATACACACATGCTTTAATGTTTTATCCATGATTTCAGCAAGAGTCACTATGTGCCTACATAAAAAGACTAAGTGTTGAAGCTGTCTGAAGAAGCAGAACTCGTCTAAAGAGTTGAAGCTGTCTCAAGTAGTTCAACCCGTCTGAAGTATCAGTCCCGTCTGAAGTATTGAAGTCGTCTGAAGTCTCATTTATGACGTGGCATCCTCTGCTGAAGTTTGTGAAGACTTTTCTGAACCTCTGCTGCAAGTACCTTTTTCAAACACATTTATAGCAAGGAACACAGAGACCTTTCCTGGTGATTTTGAATTTCATACACCACTGAGGAAATCTCTGCAACACAGCCTCTGCAGCAATATTTGTAGCAGCTTTATGGCAGGAGCAACCTTGTACTGTGTTAGAAATATCAGAGCTCTCAGAAGCATATCTCACAACGGATTAAATAGCATTTAATACTATCTCTAAATGGTGGTATTTCAACGGATTGAAGATTGGGTATAAATACCCCTCCTTTGAAGACCATCAACAGAGAAGAATTTCGTGAAAGAATTTTTGTAAAAAAAAAAAAAAAAACAAAACTCTGCAAGTTTTTCGCTGCAAACAACTCTGATAACACTCTTCTTTGTACAAATATTGTAATATCCTGAGCATACCTCAGTTTTTCTGTACATCTGTAAATGTTTAAGCTTCAAGACTGATATAGTTTGTAAGCTTAAGCATTTTATCTTCTCTGTATTTATTTGTTGAGCCTGGAGAGGCTTGTCTGTAAAAGAATACTTGATTGTAGAGCCTGGAGAGGCTTGTCTGTAAAAGATACTTGATTGTAGAGCCTGGAGAGGCTTGACTGTAAAAGAATTCTTGATTGCAGAGAGTGGAGAGGCTGACTGTAAAAGAATACTTGTAATCTTGAAAGATTAAGAGAAAATCCAATTGCTAGTTGGCATTGGGACTGGACGTAGCTCACAGTGGTAGTGAGTGAACCAGGAGAAATTCCTTGGCTATGTTTTCTTACCCTTATCTCTTATCATTCTTTTATACTAATCAAGGGGTCAGAATAATTAATTTGATATTTAATAAAGGCACAAAAACATCTTTTAAAAAAATTAAGTTTTTACAAAGCTGTCTGAAAAACTTCAGACAGCCCCTTAAAAAGCCTGCTGAAATCGTGTTCTTAGTACCTGTTTACAAAAAGCTTTCTAAAATATTTAGAAACACTATTCAACAACCCCCCTTCTAGTGTTTCCCTGTGTTCCTACAGTTGGTACCAGAGCTCTACTCAGGGTTGAAAACACCTAAAAAGTGTTTGAGGACTGAAAGATCCAAATGGAAGCTTCTAACAGCAACAGGCAATACATCACAGAAGGAGCCTCTATCACAAGACCCCCAACATTCAATGGAGTGGATTACCACTACTGGAGAGATCGTCTGAAGTTATTCATTGAGAGCAACAACATTGATGTTTGGGATGTGGTCACTGATGGAGACTATGTGCCTATGCAAAATGGTCTGCCTATACCTAAGACTGAATGGACCTTGGAGCAGAAAACTAGAGTCCAGGATGAACGCTAAAGCCAAACTCTATCTGATATGTTGCTTGAATAAATCAGAATATGAGAAGGTCCATGGATGCACTTCTGCCAAGGAGATTTGGGATACTCTTGCAGCAGCCCATGAAGGGACTGAAACTGTCAAGCAATCCAAAATCAGCATGCTTATACATCAGTATGAGATGTTTAAGATGGAAGAAACTGAAACCATTGACCAAATGTTTAGGAGGTTTCAGACCATAACCAATGGACTCAGGTCCTTAGGAAGAACCTATGAATCTGGAGACAACAACAGAAGATTCTAAGAAGTCTACCTAAGTCCTGGAGACCTAAAGTCACTGCCATTCAAGAGGCAAGAGATTTGAACTCTCTGAGAATGGAAGAACTGTTGGGATCTCTCAAAGTCCATGAACTTGAGCTTGGAGAAGATGACAACAAGAAGAAGTCTCTAGCTCTAAACTCCAAGGCCAAACAGTCTAGGCACGACAGCATGAAGGCTATGCAAGCTGAGGAAACTTCAGAAGCAGATGAAGATTCTGAAGACAGCTCAGAAGATGACAATGATCTTGCTCTTTTAAGCAGAAAGATCAAGAGAATGTTGCAGAACAGAGGAAAGTTCAGAAAGAACCAACCTTCATCTTCCAAATCAGGTAAGACAGGTAAAGAGTCTAACACTGATAACATTATTTGCTTTGAATGTAAGCAACTAGGGCATATGAAGACTGATTGCCCAAGACTGAAGAAAACAACTTCAAGAAGAAGAAGTTTTTCAAAAAGAAGAAAGGTCTTATGGAAACATGGGAAGACCTAGATGAATCAACCTCAGAAGAAGAAGAAGACACTTCAGAAGAGGCAAATCTGTGTCTCATGGCTAGTCTACCATCTTCAGACAGCTCTGAAGCTGAGGTATTCCCTCTTACTCTACAAGAAATGTATGATGATCTGGTGGAAAGTTCTCAAGAACTTTTCCAAGAGTATAAGAATCTATCCAAAGCCCACACAGAAATGTGTAACAAATATGAGGCACTTGAGATAGAACATATTAAGCTCAAAGAAAAATTCTTGAGACTAAAAACTGCAGTTCACAAGCTGTGTCTGAAGAAAATGAGAAACTTCAGAAGCAGGTTGTGGAACTGACAAAAGATCTGGCCAAATTTGTCAAAGAAACTAAAAATCTGAATATAATGCTTGGAAATCAAGGCATTCCCTTGACAAAACTGGACTAGGCTTTTGTGATCATAACATGTCTGAACCTCCTACTGTCTTAAATTTTTCTAAAGGCAAAAAGAAGGTTACTGGGTGTTCTCACTGTGGTAAGCCTGGACACAATGTGGCTCAGTGCAAAGACAAGAGAAAACAAGGCCCAAAGCTAACAAGAAAGGACCCAAAAGAATATGGGTACCTAAAAACTTAATTATTCCTGTTGCAGATGTGTTTAACAGGACAAAGGAGACCCATAAATGGTACCTGGACAGTGGGTGCTCGCGACACATGACAAGAGAAAGGTCTTTGTTCCAAAACCTTAGACCTGAGCTGGTGGAGTGGTCACCTTTGGTGGAAATCAGCAAGGGAAGATCATTGGAATAGGACTGTAGGTATATCTCCTTCACCCTTATTAAAAATGTACTCCTAGTGGAGGGACTACAGCATAATTTACTGAGCATAAGTCAATTATGTGACAGTGGTTATGTGGTATCCTTTACTAAGTAAGGATGCTAGTCAAAGACTCCTCTGAGCAAACCCTCTTTACTGCTAAGAGACACAACAATGTGTACAAAATTGATCTAGAGGATCTAGCAATCAAAATGTAAAATGTTTCATTTCTGTTGAAGATGAAAAACAGATTTGGCATCAAAGACTTGGGCATGCCAGCTTGAGATTAATCTCAAGATTAGCAAAACACAATCTTGTTAAAGCATTGCCGAAGCTTTCATACAAATGACATTTTATGTGAAAGCTATCTGAAAGGGAAACAAACAAGACACTCTTTAAGAGTAAGGATGTTTGTTTCAACTAGCAGACCACTAGAAACTCTTACACATTGACTTGTTTGGTCCTATTAGAACAGAAAGTCTTAGTGGTAAGAATATGGTTTGGTCATTGTTGATGACTATTTAGATTTACTTGGGTGTTATTCCTAAGAAGCAAGGATGAGACTTTTAGGAATTTCACAATATTCTGCAAGAAGGTACCGATGAGAAGGATTCTGTATTTCTGTTATCAGAAGTGATCATGTGATAGTTTTGAGAATGCAAACTCTCAAATTTTCTGTG